>CM038676.1:146626874-147854545 GCA_021605205.1 Aegilops longissima | reverse complement strand
TGGGCTAAACGCCAAGCAAAGTTGGCTAAGCAAGCAAAGAAGCGGTGAAGAAATTCAATGAGGATTCTGCTGCTGCTTTGCTGCCATTGAGGTCTCGGTCAAACCGAGAAATCAATGCAAAAGAAGTCGCTAATAAGCCAAGTGCTTCATCATCTGCGCCCTCACGGCCAAGTTCATCGGCCAGCTCCTCCGAGCAAATTCCTCAAAGAGCAAATTCCTCACACCGCTCTTTGTTCCATCAAAGTCCTCAACTGCTCCGTCCAAACCTTGGTTCTGTGCACCTAGCTACTTGTCAAAGGACTGCTGGTTTCTCAATTGCCTCGAGCATCTCTGCAAGTTCCTCGGCTGCCCTCAATTCTTCATCGGCCCGACTCTGCTGAAGACAAAAGCAACAATGGGCGTGGTCCTCGGCCTAGCCAAGGAAGAAACAACTTGTAGTCCACGTGCCATCGATGATGAGGCATCGATGAAGAACTTGAAGAAATCATCGAGACCGCCAAGTTAGGGCCGCTAGAGCCAAAGGTACATCTGTGCCCATTGCTTTTGGACCCAAAGAAAGTCCTTGACTTCATCGACCTCGGCACAATGATCCCAATACCCCTCTGCTGATCTTCCTTTGACACCTGGTCAAAGTCATCGTTGACTCACTTCATCGCGAAGAAAATGGAAATTTGAGAAGGCGAGGGAAATCAAGAAGGCTCAATACAGGAAGGAGAGGTTCACGAAGAAAAATGTTGTCAAGATGACACGAGGAACTCCTTCAAATCAAACTGACATTGAACCTCGGCAAGAACTTGACACATACTATGCTGATTGGCAAGTAGTCAAGACCAGATTCGTCGATCGACGAAGAAAATCACAAGTGTTGCTGCACGTGCAGCGTGAAAATCCTCGGTGAAGCATCGGTTCAGCCTCTTGAAGAAAATGCTGATTCGTGGCTGATGAAGAAATTCCAGCCATTGAAGAAACTGCCAGGCACCCACTAGTGGTGCGCTGAAAAGCTACTCAAGTCGAGAACAAGCTGCATCATTGCGCTGAAGAAATTGCTCAAGACAGAGGCGCATCGGTTGCTCTGAAGAAACTGCACCAAATTCCTCGGCTCCTCCTGCGCCAACTCCAGCTCAATTCTTCCATACGCTTCGATGTGAAGAAAACCAAGGCTCTTGAGCGAGCTGCTGTGAAGAAAAGGAAAGCATCAGTTGCGTCAGATTCTTCAACTGCGAAGAAAATGAAGCCAATGACCAGCTCCATTGAAAACCCGATTGATGCTATTCCAATTTCCTCCGTACCATCAAAGGAAGTAGTTCCTTTTGGAGAAGAATATGAGGTGCCAACCGGATCTGATGAAGAACATCAATCTCCGCTTCGTCGAGAAAATTGATGAAGAAATTGAAGTGGAAGCAATCCCTTCTACCCAGTCATTCCCTCATCGGACCATGAAATTCCTCAAGCTGATCGAGGAAATTGAAAATGAAGATGTGGATATTGGCTGTACCACTCCGGTGATCAATGATGACTTTTGGGAAAGTCAGCATCCCAATACTCCTCTCTTCACCCGCTTCAACAAGTTCCTCACTCCCTGCATGCAACTGTCCAAGTAGACTCGAAGGAAATCAACCCGCTGGTTACGTGCATGAAGAAATTCCAGCCACTAGTCTTGATGAAAGCTACTTCTTCTGCTGAAAATCCTCGATGCACAAGTTGAGGACCAAGAAATTCCTCAAGTGAAGAACCTGAACTTACGATTCACGAGGTGGTGATGCAACTTCTCGACACCCTCCGCCAAAGCGAAGAATCCGTTCTCAACCAAGCAAAAGTTCAAGGCTGAAGATTTCTTTGCCGAGCACGTGTTTTTCATGAATATAATCCTTATGATTCTGCTCGAATTAGGAAGAGGCGCTTACGGACTGCCGGTCAAGCCAACTTCTATTCCTCGGTGCTTTTCAACAAGGACAAAATCTTGATCATGCTCATATTCCTCATGTGGATATGGAGTCATTTGCCGAGCTTTGAGCCCGTCCTAAGTGTTCTTCACGACGCAGTCTCCTAAACTTCTGACGCGATATTTGTGATTGGAGCGAAGAGCTAATTCTTGATTCTATGCAACCACGCACATCACGGAGACGCTGAAGATGTAACTTCATGGGTCTTGGATTGGATGACCGAAAATACTCACTACAAGGCTCCAGCAAGTGAATTGCCGTGCCCTACCACTCGATCCTCCGCTTGATGGTGCACGTCGCATCTATGAAGAAAAGGAACTTTCAAATCACTATATGCAAGTCTTGATGAAGCCTTTGAAACCAAGGCAAGCTCAAGGACCAAATTCCTCGTCAAGGAATTATTATATGTGCCTCGAGCAGTCTATCGAATTTTGACGAAGACTATGAGTCCTATCAAGGGCCACGACTCGAATGATGAAGAAGTCGTTGGCATCATGAAGAATATCTTTTCAACATCATCCATGGCGTTCCCGTCAATTTCCATGATTTCTTCATGAGGACTCTGGCTAACATTGCCATGTCACCTTTTGAGCTGAAGCCTTATGCACCTTGGATTATGAGATTCATCGGTCAAGATCTTCTTTGAATTACAAAGGCGACACTTTGAACCATCTGCAGCTATCGCCCCGATTGAAGTCCTCAAGCGGCCAATTACCTCGGTGATGAAAAGGGAAAGGCTCTGCTGTGATAGATGAAGGCACACGTCCATTGGATGGACAGTTTATAGCAGCATCCTACTCCACCAATGATGACTCGCCACACATGACTCGGCTGACAAATACCTCGATTAAGCATAGTCCTCAAGCTATCGCACCTGGGGTGATGAATGATCGAGAGTTACTCCTCAGTCTTCATCGGAAGGTTGATCGCAATCACAAGTGGGTCAAATGTCGGTTTGGTACTCTTCTTTACAACCTGACCTCAACTCACAATGCGTGAAGAAAAACCACTACTATCTTCATGAAACCTTCAAGCGCTTTGGGCTGTTCTTTCGCATGTCTATAATGAAGAAGAACGCAATCAATGGGACTCAAGGAAGAATTTGGTGGTGCGCACCTCCTCGAAGAAATTCAAGAAAGTCAAAGTTCCTTCCTTAGTGGCCAGCTCCTATTCTTCATCTCGCGACATCGATGAAAATGAAGATTTGGAAGACATCGCTGCTGGTCCTACTTCAACGAACAACCCGACAATCTTTGGGGCTCCGTCTTCAACTTGAAATTCTTCAAGAGCGTTAGTCCTCGGTTTGATCCTTTTGGTCATTCGATGACAAAGGGGAGAAATTTGAGTTAGTCTTCAAGCGGGTCTCGTTTACGTCTATATACAATATTTTATTAAGCTACAACTCGTTCTTCGAAACCTTTTATTGGATCGAGTTGTAATCTTAAACCCGATGGTGCTTTGATACTTTTGATGCATTATGTTTTTGCTCTATGATCTGATTACTGATAGTGTTGATATGCTCGGATATTTGTTATGCTCTGATCCTCATGAGCTCGTTGAAAATCTTCAAATGGATTTGGGATCTGATACTCATGAAAAGTTCCAAATTCCTCATACGCATTGGGCTCGATACTCTTTATGCATTATTTTGCATGCTCGCATATCATCAAGCACCATATTTCATCATGCATTTCAAATTCCTCATATTATATGACAAATCGTGTATGAATTACAAGATATAGGGGAGATCTCCATGATTCATTTCTTCAAATGTGCATTGCCTCAAAAGCAAATTCCTCACTATGCACATCTTGGGGAGTTCTTCTATATCTTGCAATCAAAATCCTCATTATCGGTGTTTACACATCATATATTTATCCCGTTGAAAACTTAACCTATGTTGTCATCAATCACCAAAAGGGGAGATTGTAAGTGCATCTAGTGCCCTTAGTGATTTTGGTGTATTGAAGACTTATAGGTTAAGTAACTAATCGCTTGTGAGTGTACAGGTCTATAAGTCTATGAGGAGTTTGATATTTACGGTGAAAGTCGACCCCTAAAATGAAGTTCTTCAAGCGAAGAATTTGATATTACGAAGACTTTCGAAGACTTTGAAAGTGAAGAAATTGGTGTGACCTTGAAGACTTGGTATTCATTTGAGGAACATGAAGCGTGAAGACTTAGTTTCATTTTCTCTTTCTTGAGTCATAGGAAACACCGTACTGTTAAAGGGGGTCGAGGAAATACTAAGGAAAATTTCCATTTGATGCTCAACTCAAAATCCTACACCTACCAATCCCTTGAGTGAAGCTTTTGGAAATCTCATACAGTTCAGTCAATTTCTTGATGTGAGAGCGAAGCTCTTACAGTCACTTGAGAAATTATTCGGCGAGGAGTTAGGAATTCGCCAGTCTTGAATTGCCTACTGTGATGAGGAACATGATATACGAGGAATTTGATGTTCAAAATTCCGGCCGTTCTTTATCTTCTACCGCTGTCCAAAATATCTTATCCACCTAACGGTCATATCATTGAAGGGCATTTATGTCTTATCATGTCGGGCTGCTCCTAGGCTATAAATAGCGCCCCTACAACCACTAGTTAGTTGGCTGCTCGAGAGAACTTGACACTTGTCATTTGAGAGCAACCCATCCTCCGAGGACTTTGGCGAAAATCATCAAGTGAGGAAAAACCCAAAGTGAGAAAAACCCAAAACCAAACCCCAACAAACCCCGGTGATTGAGCATCATTGAAGAAATTGATCCAGCGTGGATCCGGCGCTTTTACCTTTGAAGACTGTGCTTCTTCCAGACGGTTAGGCGTCACGGTCTAGAACATCAAGAGGAATTGTGGATCGCCGAGTGACCAAGTATGTGAAGGTTTGGAAGTCGATCGAAGACTTACCACGAGTGATTGGGCGAGTCTGCGTGACCTTAGTTCAAGGAGAATACGGTGAGGACTTGGTGTCTGAGCTGCGTGCTCGGTGATTGGGTGTCCGGATCTGCGTGTCCTCGAGTTTAAATACTCAGCCGCTCCAACCAGACGTACAACTGAGACAGCAGTTGGAACTGGTCTACCAAATCATTGTCTTCACCAACCTAACTGGTTCTATTTCCTCAACCCTTTCATTTCCTCATTATTGTGTTGAGTGTTTGTCATATCTGTGTTTGAAGACTTTGACTGAAGACTTTCTCAATTTCCTCAGTTCAATTTCTTCAGTCTGTTTGTCTTCATCTTGTGTTATCCTGTGATTACGCTTTCTGTACTCTGTGATTGTCTTCATTTCATCATGATGACTATGCCTGTAATCTGCTATGCTTACTTGAGTACTTATTCCATTGCATGTATTTCTTCGCTAAGGAATTTCCTCACCAGCAAATTCCTCAGTGAAGAATTTGTAAAATTCTCTAAAAATCGCCTATTCACCCCCCCTCTAGTCGATATAACGCACTTTCAGTTCCTTACGCGGTTGGGTGTTAAGGGAACCCCTTGACAGTTCGCCTTGAATAAAAACTCCTCCAGCAAGGCCCAACCTTGGTTTTACCATTTGCCTACCTAAGCCTTTTTCCGTTGGGTTTCGCGGACTCAAGGGTCATCTTTATTTTAACCCCCCCGGGCCAGTGCTCCTCTGAGTGTTGGTCCGAGCCAAGCAGCCTGCGGTTTGTAACATCCCAAATTTTCAATTTGGAATGTTATACATTAGATCATCAATGCATATCATATTTTATTTACTTTGGGTTTTGATCCTAGAAATTCTACGCAACTCAAGGACCCACGGAGAGAGAGTTGGGAATTTTGTTATTTTCATATTTGAGTTCTCTCAAATTTTGAGAATAGGATCATTTGATTTTAATTATTTTATCATCAATTATTTCTATTACAAAAATATGAGAGAGGGAACAAAATGACTTTCCCAAAATAAAGAAATATTGAGGATTTAATAATAAAATCAACTAAGATTTTATTTTGGAGTTTTCCGCCTTTTTATTGGAATTTAGGAAAAATATGCGTTTTTCAAAATTGCATTTAGGCCCCAAATAAATATTCATCTAGTCCGGCTTGATTTTAGAAGCCAGGGAAAATTTATTTCGGGATTTTTGAAGTCCGTTTAGTATTTCTTTCGTTTGTTTTTCTGTGCGGAATTATTTAAAAAAAACGAACCGACCTACGGGCCGTGTCCGACCGGGACTCGTGAGGCTTTATAAGCGGGGAGCCACCAATGAGCAGCGCCGCGCCCGAAACCCTAGCCGCCGCCGCCGCCGCCGCCGCCGTGAGCCGCCGCCCGCCGTCTCGCCGACCGCCGCCGAGGTTGCCTCGAAATCGCGCCGCCGGTTTTCCTCGAAAACCGTTCGGTTTTTCCGTCGGTTTTTCGCCGGTTTTTTATTTCCGTTTTTTATTAGATCGGTTTATTTATTTTTGGTTCGGTTAAATAGCGGCGTTATTTCGTTCGTTCGCTTTTAACGAAGCGTGTTCGTCGTTAGATCTAGTTAACGAGCGTTCGTTCGTTAACCTGTTCGTCGTTTTCTTTTCTCGGATTTAATCCGCGATTTTTCGATCGCGATTTCTCATCCGATTTTCGTTTTAGTATAACTTTTTGCTCGTTTATCGAATCGAGGCGATTCAAGCGCTGGAGTTTAAATCTCGAAACCCTGTTTCGAATAACCAACTTAAACAAGTTTTTGCTTCCGTAAAATTTGACTTAGATCCAGATTAGTAAAACGAAGCTGTTTTCTTTCGCTGTTTGACTTTCGTTGCTTCGTTTGATTTGATTTTTTTTGCAATCCGGAGTTCTTAAGTTGAACTTTCTGGTTAGATCTTTTATTTGAGATTTACCTGTGCATTAGATGAGTACTTATTGTATGCTTGTTTGTTTGTCTGCGATAGAATACCCGGAGTATGCCACCTGTTACTTCGAGTCTCTAGGTTTCGCGGATCATCAGCAAGGCAAGTAACACTTTGATCATACCTTTTCTAATACCCAGTTTTTATTGCATTAGATCAATCCTCAAACATTGCATGATTAGGATCTAATTAAATTGTGGGATGGGAAGTAGATTGAGGTAGTACCTATTACCTGTTTTATTATGAAACCTTTGGGAGTTACTTCTACGTTTGCTTATTTTGCCATGCTATGCAAGTAGACGTGGATTGGGTGGGTGATTTTCCATGACAGATGTGAGATTGTTAATTAATGGTTTATTTAAGGTGGCAACATTAATAATACACCTCTGGGTGGATTGAGGTACCTGGTTATTCCAGGACTTGCCTGTTTTTTTTGGACCGCCACCCAGGCTCAAAGGGATCATGAGATTATTCATACTAGAAACTTCTGTGTGCAGCCACAAGCCATTATGGGCTCTGGCATAGTTGATTAAGTTGTGCGAACTCTTACGGGTAGACTAGAAGATGTAGGGGAAAGTAGGTGTACCGATCTATCCTTCGTAAGGTGCTAGCGCTTCTGAAAGACTGTGTCTCGGTCATCCGTTTCTCAAACATCATGTAGTGCGAGAAACCCAACGGAGGCGTTCGAGTCTTGTGGGGAAAAGTGTGCAAACCTTTGCAGAGTGTATAAACTAATCATGGTTAGCCGTGTCCCCGGTTATGGACGTTTTGAGTATCTAGTACTTGGATATCATGTGAATCTCATCATGTTACTTTAATTAATTTTGTTGGGTTTTAATGATGATTACCTTAATTGGGATTGAGGATGCTGTCAACCATTCTCAATGTTTAACAACCACCATGATAGTTAAATAAATTTATTCCTTTGCAGTAGGGAAAAATTGTGTAACATCCCAAAATTCTAAATTTTGGAATGTTATATTAAATAAATAATTATGCTTGTTTGTTTGATTGTTGTGTAACTGATTGTGTGAAATTGAGTGAAATTTGAAACTTTTTGAAAGTTTACTGAGAGGGAATGAAATAACATTCCCAAACTTTCACCTTGCATTTATGATCTCCATGAATTCAAATTCAATTCAAACACAAAACCCTGGAGAGAAGATGACATGACTTCTTCCATTTATTTAAATGACAAGGGGTGTTGAAAATATTTGAATTTCATTTGGAAAATATTTCCAATTCTGAAACTTTATGCAACTCAATGATTTTCACGAGAGAAGATAAAATAACTTCTTCAAAACATATGAAATATGAGTAGGGAGTTTCAAAGAAATAAATTCAAAGTTCTTTTGAATTTATTTTCAATTTGGAGTTATTTGAGTTCTATTCAAATTATTTTCTCCAAAAATAAAATACATGGAAAATAGGGTAACATGATTCCCTACAACAGAAAATTGAGAGGAATAAATTTGAATTCATTTTGGTATTTTTAAAATGATTTTATTGGATTTTATTAGAGCTGAAGCACTCTTTGCTTTATTTGAATTTGTGTGTATTTTATTTAATACTAGAATAATGTTCATGCTGTAGAAAATCTTTTCTGAAAATTTTGATATATAATATGCCTATATAAATTTTTAGTTTTATTTTCGTTTTTCAGTTTATCGCTTTCTGTTTAAAACAAAACAAATAACAAACTGTACGTGCGGCCCATATTTATTTATCGCCTGCATGCGCAGTATAGTAGCTTCTGGCGCCCCATTGTTTTTTTTCTTTCTTAAAAGGGCCAGGCCCAGCCAGCCTTTTTTTTTACTTAGGCCGATTTTTGTTAAAAGAAAAACTGCAGCCCGTGTACTGCGAGCGGCCGGCCGAGGCCTTTAGGCCCGTGCGAGGCCTTAGGCTTTTTCTACTCTGTTTCGTTTAATTACGTCTACGTTTAGTCCCACATTGCCTAGCCTTTGACCCCTAAGCCTCTTTTCCACCTATAAATATAGACCCATAGAGCCTCCAAAAATCATCTGATTCGGGTTAAATCAATATTTTGGTTTGACTAAGAAAAATATTTTTGTCTCCTCTCCGGCGCGACTTCTGGAAATTTTCTTCTCTCTCCGAAGTTGTCTTTTCTCTGCCTTATAAAGCTATCTTACTTTGTTTTTTTTTATTTGTTTTTTTTACTTATACTTCTGTAGTTTATTACTTTTAGACTAATACAATAGATTAGATTGTCGTCTACGTATTTATACATTAGACCTTAGCCATAACTATTTTTTTCTTTTGTAAAACAGCTTGGCCCTGATTTTTCAAATAGCCATAATTTTTTACTCGTTCATCCAAACTAGATGAAACAAACGCCCACTTCTTCGTTACGATCTTCTCTATCCAGTAATTCAACTCAAACATGTTTTTGAAAGTTTAAAATTTCGAAATTTGTTCAGATTCATATTCAAACTTCTTTTGTTCATAACTTAAGTTTCGTAACTCCGTTTGAGTTGATTCTTTTTGCATTGTGTCACAAATTTGCTTAAGTTTCTGTTTGTGTACTTAGGTTTCAAATTTGAATAGTTTAGATTTGAATTTGATAAATTTTGTTCAGATTAGTATTTTGGCCATAACTTGAGTTTAAAAATAGGTTTTTAATTAATTCTTTTTGCTCCTGGTCACTTGTGATATTTTTTTAGCTGTAGGATTTAGTTTGGTAATCTTGGAGTATTTTAAATTAGAACTTTAGTAAAAACAGTACTGTTTTGCTTATATAGTTGTTTTAGTTATGTAATTATTGTTTTTAATTATTTTTAGTTCATTCCTTTTGTAGATTTTCACTTGTTGTTATATGTTTATGTTTAGCTACAGTAGATAAATTTTTGTAGTTATTTATTAGTGTTTAGCTACTGTTTTGTAATTGCTTGTTTAGTTCATAGTGATAGTGGATAAAAATAGTTTTATTAGTTTTAAAAGTAATTCTTTTTCCACTTCAAGTTATATTGTTTTTATTATTTGTGAACACATTAGTTGTTATATTTATTTAGTATAGTTTATTAATGTTTTAATAAATGATTTGCTGTTATAGTTGTCTTAGTGTTTTGTTAGTTGCTATATTTGTTCTAGTATTAACTGGATGGTTATAATAGTTTTATATTAGTCCTTTTTGTTAGTTATTAAATTAGTAATTTATTTTCTGTTATTTTATTAGATTTATATTTTCTTTGCTGTAGAAAAAATTATTAGAGTAATTTAGTGATGTTATGTTAAGATTTGTGTGAGTTGGTCACCATTAGTTTTCCTTGAATTTTTCTTTCGAAGTTTTTCCTTTGGTTTTCGACTTGGTTTTCTTTGTTGCTTTTATTTTGATTGAGTATTGTTATGATTGATAGAATTGATTGCTAGGATGATTGCTTATATGATTGTCATTTAATATAGATTTTCAACGGAGTGACGAATAGTTCTACCAAGTCTTTATTACGAGGCGTTATTATCTTCATCAAGTAATACCAGGCAAGTTCACTTTGACCATGTTTTTCATACCTATGTGTTTTATTGCATCTAGTGCCATCTTCGCAACAAATCCCTCCAGTAGTGATATTGAATCCTTGTAGTTGAGTAATATGCATGAGGTAGGAACCCATCACCCTGTTACCAAGCCCGGGCGTTATTTATTTTAATGCTACGCTATAGTAGGCGGGGTTGGTATGAGTGCTCGGAGTGGTGTGAGAATGGAGGATCTCGTCAATGGCGACAACTCCATGATGGAATCTGCAAGGACGCATCTTCAAGGCCTCAAGACTTCAAGACTCGAGACAAGAATTCAATACACACTCTTTGGGTGAAGGATGGTTGACGGGCACCTGGAGAATCCGATGGTTGGCGGGATGCATGGAGAAGCGCCATGACATCTTGCGGAAAGCTTCACCCAGACTCAAAGAGACGGAAGAATACTTCATGCCGGAAGCTTACATGTGCAACCGCAAGTCACTATGGGCTCTGGCTTGGTTGACCTTAGTTGTGACTCTGGCTAGGGCGGTGCTAGCGAGATGTAGAACTACGGTAAGATTGAATGAGCACCGGACGGTGGTCGGGGAACTCTTGGAAGACCATGTTTGGTCATCTTGTTCTCAAACACCACGAAGTGCGAGAGCGTAAAGAGAGGATCGAATCTTGCGGGTAAAGTGTACAAACCTCTGCAGAGGGTTAAAACCTAATCGATTAGCCGTGTCCCGATTCACGGACAACTTGAGCATCTGGACTTGGATCTATCTCGGAACTCTCAACACCGGATGATAACTTAATTGTGGGCAACTTATGATGATTTTGGGCTATGAGACATCGGTTGGCGGAACCATGTCATGATAGAAAACTCCATAGTACAGACTTCATTTATTCCTTTGATGTAGGGAAAATAAAACCAGTTTTACGCAAACAAAACTCAGACCCGAGCCACAAAGCCAAATTGCATATAGTATAGTTTTACCATCTGTTTTCTCATGTTGTGATCTTGCGGTACATTCAATGTCTTGACCTACACTGCTACAAGCGTATCATGTTGCAGATATTTCCTTGGCGAGTAAGAATGCAGTGCAGGTTACGGCCTACACTCAACTTTGCCGATGGCGTTGATGGGACTCCACACCCGACTATTTGTTTCATTGTGACTTATGAGGTATATATCAGTTTTATGTTAATTATACATGTGATTGCACTTTGATATATACATTGATGTCTTGTGTGTGCCGACATCTTGATCCGAGGATGGCACGGATACACGAGGCTTGACCGTCGAGGTCGGGTCGCTTCTGAATATGGTATCGAGCACATGTTGATTGTAGGGCGTGACCCTAGAAACCGGAAAGCCCTAGGACGGAAATTTCTAAAACTTCATTTTCAAAAAAGACTCTTACTTCTCATCTTTTCAGATTTTATCAAATAGACACTCTCACCTCAAATAGTTAGAATATACCCTTTTCCTTTTGACCACATGAAGGATCAATGAAGCCGCTCCAAGAAAGATATCGGACGGTGATGACCCCTTCAAAGTAACCAGGATTTCACCATGCGTTGGAAGAAATTGCAGCTGCAACAATTGAAGACTCGAAGACTTGAAGAATTTGAAGTTCTGAAGAATTATTTGACCTTTAGAGACCAAACCCCATTATACACCTCGTTAGATCACGATGATTTGTGAGCTGTCATTTGTTTGATGTTTTCCGACAGCCCCAAAATAAAACTTGTTTCTTCAAAAAACTATTGTTTGTATTGTGTGTATATCCTCCCACCTCTCTCATATCTCATCCCAAAACTTTTGGACCCCATAGATGATGAATGAAGAGGACTGATATTCTCTGGACCGAAGACTCGGGAGAGGCAGAGCTATGGATCTGAGAACATGGAGAATCACTTGGAGCAATTTGGTTTCAAGGAAGAATGAAGTATCTTACGCTCTTGATTACTTTGAAGGAAGTCTTTGCAACACAGTGGAAAATGCATCAAGCCATACAAGGATTTAATGGAGCAAGAACTTGGGAGGAATTCAAGAAGACCTGTTGAGATCACGTCTCATCCGGAAGCACCATGATACACCAAGAAATAAACCTTGTGCCTACAAGATTTGCGGAGAAATAGGAAACACCGGGAGGAACACAAGGATGGATGCCCTCATTGTGAGGAGAAACACCGGTGAGGAATGCCCAACTAGTCGGTGACTTGTTTCTTGTGTGAAGGAACCACCCACTACCCGACTCGGTGTCACATTTACCCCATGGTGCAACAAACTATTCGGGAGCAGGAAGAAGGAATGAAAGAAGCGCTCGGAGAAGTTATGAAAGAACACGTGATGAAGGAATGTGTTGAAGACCACGATGGAGAAGGCCTCAACAGATTTTACTCCAATGCCTACTATTCATGTGGAGAAGAAGGACATTTTCACGATATTACACCAAGGAAAGAAAAGAGTATCAGGATACTTCTCGGAAGCAATAGAGTTTGATCCACGAGGGAATAAAAGGTTTGATCGAGCGAAGAAACCGGAAGAGAAAACAAAGACACCCTCAGAACAACCCAATTTCGCAAAGAGGACAAGAGTCATAT
Source organism: Aegilops longissima (assembly GCA_021605205.1). Taxonomy (NCBI): domain Eukaryota; kingdom Viridiplantae; phylum Streptophyta; class Magnoliopsida; order Poales; family Poaceae; genus Aegilops; species Aegilops longissima. The sequence continues at coordinate 147,841,679 of CM038676.1, read as the reverse complement.
TACATTTGAATGTAAGGGCGTCGGGCATTATGCCAATCATTGTCTCGAAAGGAAGCAAGGAACCCAAGGAGCAGGCACCATCTCCAAGAAGCCCAAAGACTTATCGAAAGTCATTTGTTTTCGCTGCAAGGAAGCAGGACATTATGCAACTAAATGTTCCGACAAGATGAAAGCTGGAGCTGAGTAGTTGGAATTTTGATATTGGTAATAAGTGTAGTAGGAAGCAATTGTTTCCATAAGGATATGGAGTTGAATTTATGTAATGAAAGTCTCGGATATTGTAATGTATTCATGAAATCAATAAAGTTAAGGTGACATGTTTTCATATGTTTAATTGTATGAGTTGTTACTCTATGAACACAGGTTTTGACCATTTTCGAGGATATGAGAAATATGGTCTATGGATGGATTTGTGAATTTCATTTTAGGGTGGTAGTACCCTGTGAAGAAGACTAGACTAATGGATAAGAAAATATATATTCCACGGATTTGTAGTTGAAGGAAAAAAAGTTGGAGTTTTGCTTTTGATATGATGGTATGAAGAAGCAGTACTCTTTGGATTTAAAGGAGGTGTAATATGGAACAAGAGAGTTACTCCAAGGATGAGTTAAAGCTGCACTAGTGTTGAAGTGGGCCATAACCCACAGGCCCGAGGATTTTGAAAAGGAACAGATGTAACCTTGATAAAGGAATAAATTTGGAAGAATCGGTGATCCAATCAGCATACGTTTACGTAGGAGGTTACGCAAAAACACGAGAGTGGTGAAGTAACGATAGATGTTTTGTTTGGCTTGCTGAACCAAAGGATTTACTCGAACCTAGTTCGAGAACAAGAGAAATCGGCAATGCTTGTGAGTATGCCCAAGTGTTAGAATCGTGATTCCTTTGTTTACGTATGTGGTAATGATTCAAGTGCGGATGGATTGGCCCCATACGGAGACTTCTATCATGAACTATCATATGTTGATGGAAAATCGAGAGCCTTGAAAACCTTAGAAGAGTGTCGACCGTCAAGCCATAAAACCATAGAATGGTAGGACGATGGAACCCTTTACAGCAACCGTTGCCAATCGTAGGTTATCTGGTGAGATTTAAACTAGGCCCATTTCTGCGGGAGAAACCATTAATTGTTGACCACCACGAGAATATCGAATAGTTGATTAGGGTTGGCGGCGGACCTATCGACTATGAAGACCGATCTCGAATAACCTTACCAAGAGGAAAAGGACAAAAGAATTGAGGAAAAGGTTATGCCACCACGGAAGAGCCGAGAGAAGGAATTATCCTTACGATTTGAGAAGACCGACACTTTGTCAGCGGTAAGGATGGAGTATATAAGTTTTGATGGAACCATAACCATGCTTCTAAGTGTGGTAGCACACTAGACCATCTGATCAATGGATTTGCTAGAAGACCCCAAACCCTAACCCTTTTCTTGCTAGTCTCTTGAATCTAGGGCGAGATTCATTTTAAGTGTGGTAGATTTGTAACATCCCAAAATTCTAAATTTTGGAATGTTATATTAAATAAATAATTATGCTTGTTTGTTTGATTGTTGTATGGCGATTGTGTGAAATTGAGTGAAATTTGAAACTTTTGAAAGTTCTTGAGAGGAATGAAATGACATTCCCAAACTTTCACCTTGCATTTATGATCTCCATGAATTCAAATTCAATTCAAACACAAAACCACGGAGAGAAGATGACATGACTTCTTCCATTTATTTAAATGACAAGGGTGTTGAAAATATTTGAATTTCATTTGGAAAATATTTCCAATTCTGAAACTTTATGCAACTCAATGATTTTCACGAGAGAAGATAAAATGACTTCTTCAAAACATATGAAATATGAGTAGGGAGTTTCAAAGAAATAAATTCAAAGTTCTTTTGAATTTATTTTCAATTGGAGTTATTTGAGTTTTATTCAAATTATTTTTCTCCAAAAATAAAATACATGGAAAATAGGGTAACATGATTCCTACAACAGAAAATTGGAGAGGAATAAATTTGAATTCATTTTGGTATTTTTAAAATGATTTTTATTGGATTTTATTAGAGCTGAAGCACTCTTTGCTTTATTTGAATTTGTATATATTTTATTTAATACTAGAATAATGTTCATGCTGTAGAAAATCTTTTTTGAAAATTTTGATATATAGTATGCCTATATAAAGTTTTAGTTTTATTTTCGTTTTTCAGTTTATCGCTTTCTGTTTAAAAGAAAACAAATAACAAACTGTACGTGCGGCCCATATTTATTTATCGCCTGCATGCGCAGTATAGTAGCTTCTGGCGCCCCATTGTTTTTTGTTCTCTCTTAAAAGGGCCAGGCCCAGCCAGCCTTTTTTTTTACTTAGGCGATTTTCGTTAAAGAAAAACTGCAGCCCGTGTACTGCTGCTTGTGACCGGCCGAGGCCTTTAGGCCCGTCTTGAGGCCTTAGCCTTTTTCTACTTTGTTTCGTTTAATTACGTCTACGTTTAGTCCACATTGCCTAGCCTTTGACCCTAAGCCTCTTTTCCACCTATAAATATAGACCCATAGAGCCTCCAAAAATCATCTGATTCGGGTTAAATCAATATTTTGGTTTGACTAAGAAAAATATTTTTTTCTCCTCTCCGGCGCGACTTCTGGAAATTTTCTTCTCTCTCTGAAGTTGTCTTTTCTCTGCCTTATAAAGGTATCTTACTTTGTTTTTTTTTCTTTTTCTTTTTTTCTACTTATACTTCCGTAGTTCATTACTTTTAGACTAATACAATAGATTAGATTGTCGTCTACGTATTTATACATTAGACCTTAGCCATAGCTATTTTTTTTCTTTTGTAAAACATCTTGGCCCTGATTTTTCAAATAGCCATAACTTTTTACTCGTTAATCCAAACTAGATGAAACCAACGCCCACTTCTTCGTTACGATCTCCTCTATCCAGTAATTCAACTCAAACATGTTTTTGAAAGTTTAAAATTTCGAAATTTGTTCAGATTCATATTCAAACTTCTTTTGTTCATAACTTAAGTTCCATAACTCCCTTTGAGTTGATTCTTTTTGCATTGTTTTACAAATTTGCTTAAGTTTCTGTTTGTGTACTTAGGTTTCAAATTTGAATAGTTTAGATTTGAATTTGATAAATTTTGTTCAGATTAGTATTTTGGCCATAACTTGAGTTTAAAAATAGGTTTTTAATTAATTCTTTTTGCTCCTGGTCACTTGTGATATTTTTTTAGCTGTAGGATTTAGTTTGGTAATTTTGGAGTATTTTTGTAACATCCCAAATTTCCTATTTGGAATGTTTTACAATTATAGCTAAGCATCTATGCATATTGTTTGAATTTGAGTGGCATTTGAAGTTTCAGAAGTTTTTGGAGTTGTTGGAATTTGAATTCAAATTTTGGCAGTGGAAATTATTTCAAAACTATGCCTGATAAATACTTGAGAAAAAGTATGAGAGGAGTAAACATGACACTCCAAAAATATCAGAGGAAAAACATTGCCAAAAAGTTTGAATTCAAATTTGAGTTTATTTGGAATTTTAGAAAAATGACTTTTTATAAAGTTTGAGTTTTGCCCCTGGAAAAATGTTCAAATTATAGGAATATTCCCTGATCATTTTGATATATATATGTCCTATATAAAATATTTATATTTATTATGTTTTCTCTCTCTCTAAATTGAAAAAAATTAGAAAAGGAGGACCCAGCGCCCGGCCAGTCAGCCCAGCCCGGCCCAGCCAGCCGAGGCCCACCAGCGCAGCCACCACCGACCCAGCCAGCGCCAGTAGCCGTGACCGAGCCCCTCGCCTGAAACCCTCCGGATCGGTCGACCGACCCGACCCTCTCTCCCTCACCGGACGCCTGCCCCACCACCTTCTTCCTCCCCAAGCCGGCGCCACCGCGCCGCTCGCGGAATCCCGAGATCTCGGGATCTCCTCCGATCTCCTCACGATCGCCCCTCGCCAAGCCGAGCCCCCTATAAATACCCCCCTCGACCCGTTTTCCCCTCGCCCCGCATGACCCTCTCTCTCGCTTGACACTTTCATGGAACACCGAGCCGCCGCCCGCATCATTAAACTTCGCCCGACCGCCCGGCCACCCTCGAGCTCGCTTGAGCTCCACCAACCGAACCCTCGCCACGCCCGCTTTTCATGGGACCTCTCCGCCGTCGTCCCCGACCGCCCGAGCTACCGGGCCGTCGCCGCCGAGCTGCCGTCCCGTCGTCGCCTCGGTAAGTCGCGGAGTCCCGTCGTCGTTCGATCTAGATCGTGAGGGTTAGGTTAGATCCACGAAGAATACGGTTTAGTTAGGTTTAGTTTAAGTGAACGGTTTATTCGGTTTAGATCGGTTTTATTAGGGTTTAGTTGGACCGGCCGACGCGGTTTGTTTTCTGTTAAACCATGTGCGTTGTTTAGTTATTTAACGCCGAAGCGTTGGATAGGCCCATTAGCCAGTTTTTCGTTTTATTTTTATTTTTCGTTTTCTGTTTTAACAGAATAGTTTCAGTTTTGAAAAATTCATATCTTTTAATCTACTTAATATTTTTAAGTGATTCTTTTTTGTTGGTTTGCAAATTTATTGTAGTTTCTGTAGAAAATATAATTAGTCATGTTAAAATTATTTAAAATTGTTTTATTTTAGATTTAGACCGAATAGTAATTCTGCTATAAAATGAGTTAGGAATATTATTTTTAGTGATTCTTTTTTCACAACTTTGTTTTGACATTGCCTAACCGTAGGAATTTATTTGGGCATTTTAGAAATTAATAAAAAATAGTTTAACCAGAATCATGTTATTCCTATTTATTTAACTAGCTACTGTTTTCCTATTGTTTTAATTAGCAAATAAATTTATTTTTCTTATGTGATAGTTTATTCTAGGTTAGTTTCTGTAACTTTAGATCAGGAACTTTTATTTATAATAAATAAAACTTTTATTTTATTTTTTCTTGCTAGGATTATTTTAGGCCTAATAAGAGTTTTATAATAGCTTTTAAGGTGATTCTTTTTGCTCCTAGTTGCATGATGACTTCTTTTCTGTTAAGTTAACAAAAACCCATGCTTAGGTTCTGTTAAGAAAAATTTTGTTATGCAAAACTATTTCTTTGGTTGTGCTTGATGTAGGAAAACATTGAGTTGGATTTCTTCGAGTTTTTCCTTTGGGTTTTGATTCGATTGTTTTGTGTGTTATGTTAGCATGCCATTATGTTAAGTGATCATATACTATATGCTTATTATGATTGTTGTTTGCCTCGGTAGAATTTCCGGAGTGCGAAGCTTGCTACCACGAGTCCCTAGCTTTCGAAGATCGTCAGCAAGGCAAGTCATTGATCATATTTATTTTACTATACCTATGATTTTTTATTTGCATTAGAGTTATACCTCCCCACCATGCATGCAGTAGGAGAATTTGAAGTTATGTTCTTGAGTAGTATCATGAGGTAGGATGAACCCAATTCCCCTTGTTACCATTGCCCGGGATGAAGTAGTTTATTTTTGCTATGCTCGTAGACGGGGTTGGTTGAGTGAATTCATAAGGGAGATGTGAGAGTCAAGATGATGACAACCCCATGAACTTCAAGCTCAAGATGGACTTCAAAACTCACTCTTGGGTGGAGGCGGTTGTGGGCACCTGGAGAACCCAGTGGTTGGCGGGATGCATGGAGAAGCGCCATGACATCTTGCGGAGCTTCACCCAGCCACGAAGAGGCGGATGTATACCCCATTGACGGAAGCTTACATGCAGCCGCAAGCCATTATGGGCTCTGGCTTGGTCAACCCTAGGTGTGACTCTGGCGGACGGTGCTACGAGATGTAGAAGAACGGTAGGATTGGATGGGCACCGCGGTGGCCGGAGGAACTCTTGGAAGACCCTGTTTCGTTCGTCCGTCTTCAAACACCATGAAGTGCGAAGACTTAAAAGGAGGAGCGATTCTTGTGGGTAAAGTCATAAACCTCTGCAGAGAAAAGATCTAATCGATTAGCCGTGTCCCCAGTTACGGACAATTTGAGCCTCTGGAACTTGGAAGTATTTCGGAAATCTCAACATTGAAATTAATAAATTAATTAAGGGGTTATTATTTAATAATTGGGAATGAGACATTGGTTGGTGGAACCATCTCAATAACTACCATTAATTTCGTAGTAATTGCAAACAAGTCCTTATTATAGGGAAAAACTGGCTTTTCGCAAAATAATGAAACTTAGAGCCCCACAGCCAAGTTGCATATAGTATTAGTAATATTTTATTGTTATTCTCTCTTCATGACTTGCCGGCATATTCAAAATGCTGACCTACACGGCTGCAACGTCTTATGTTGCAGAGGATTATTCCGATCAGGAGTGAGGCTATGATCCGCACTTGGCGATTGCCCTATGGAGTCGGATGGACTCGCTATTCTTCTACGCTTCCGCAGCTTTACTTAGTTTATTTCTCATGAGTTGGCCTTCGGCCGAATTTATTCTATTGTAATAAAGACTTGATATGAGAACCGTGTAATAAATTCAGGTGTGATTGAACTTTGATTATTTCATCAATGTCTTGTGAGTGCCGGCATGATCTTGGGATGAATACAGAACACGAGACTTGACCGATTTTGGGTCGGGTCGCTCTGAGATGGTATTGAGAGCACACGTGACCGTAGGGCGTAACCCCTAGGATCGGAAAGCCATAGGAAGAGACTATTTATTTTATGTCCTTATCATTCCGTAATTCTCCCTGTTCATTTCGACTTCTCTTGATTTTCAACATTCTAGATGGCCGCCGAGTTCACCCCGGTTTGCTACGGAGTTTTGCCGGCCGGATGAGGCGATGCCTTTCGGCAAGAAGCTGGTGCAGATCGTGAAGAAGCTGAAGATTGCTCGCCCTCAATCACGGAAGCCTACCAATGCGCTTCCGGCGGATACCCTTCTGAGTTGAGGTGCACATTCGAGGAGAACCTTCGGAGGACATCTGAGCCTATTGACTTTGAGTTTACCGATTTCAATTGGATCCTCGGAAGAGACATGGCGATTTATCGTGCACTTGGACATCTCCGAGAAGAGTACAGGCCGAGCTCGATCCATCGACCTCGCCATGATTTCTCGCAGAGCGAGCGGAGATATCATCCGTGCCGTGAGGGCGACTCCATTCTCTCATATGTCCAAGACTTGGAGTGTCTCCTCAGAAGCGGAGATCCGGACTTCGCCGTAACTTCGAAGGTACACAGGAGGCTGTTGTTCCGTGGCTGGGGCGGAGGAGAAGGCACACGCAGACTTCCTTGACCATGAGGAAGAAATCGCAGATTTCATGGAGAGAGTCGACAAGCTGAAGATGGATGTTGCCGCATTAGAGGAAAAGATGGACATCGGAGAAGACCTTTTTCCGAGTGGAGATGACGAACCTCTCGTGAGCAATGACCAGGATTATGAAGGGAGCTCCACTGGAGAAAGCCGCAAGAGGAGGCGCCACATCAGAGGACGCCACACCGGAGGACGCCACACCAGAGGACGCAAGGATAATTGATGAAGACATTTAGACGACCGCCATTTTATTTTATTTTTCCGTCGATCAGTTAGGCCGTTATTTTCGATTAGTCGTGAGCATTTTGTAATCGAGATTGAACCATGTTTGAGTGGATTGAATAAATGATTGGTGTGATTATGATTGTGCATTCATTTGGGTAGTGATATTTTCTCATTAGACCCTTGTTCTATTCTAATTTTCTCATCCACTCCAAAACACCGGATGCCTCCGAGGCGTGACACGGTCTCAACTTTCCGCGGAGCTCACCCGGTGATCCAGCAGCAGAATGCCCTCATGCAGATGCTCATCGAACGAACAACAACAACAACAATCCACCGCCACCACCCCTGTTGACAACTTGACCCGCTTCCTAAGGCTGAATCCGCGGTGTTCTCTAGCAGACCGAGCTGATTGTGGCCGATGATTAGCTCCGCAAGGTCGGAAGGAGTTAGTCCTTTGTTGGATGCGATCAGAGAAAGTGCACTTTGCGCACATCAACTTGATGGACCTGCAGCTTCTTGGTGGGAGAACTACACCGCCACTTATCCCATCGCCACCATCACGTGGGATCGGTTCAACAGGCTTTCCGCACCGCTCATGTTTCAGCTGGAGCCATGAGTGCGAAGAAGCGTGAGTTCCGCAACTTACGCCAAGGGAACCGTCTTGTGGGGGCGATGCGTGGATGAGTTCAACAAGTTAGCTCGCTATGCCCGGATGATGTGGCCACAGATGCATAAGCAGGAAAAGTTTCTCGAGGACTCAATGGCGAGCTGGGTATGCAGCTAATGGTGGCTACCTTCAACAACTACCGGGAGCTGGTAGACAAGGCCACCATACTTGAAGGCAAGCAGCAGCAGATTGATAGCCATAGCGGAAGTATGGCGGGGAAGTACAACTCGGAGCTCGGCGAAGCCCGTTATGCCCCATACTCGGGAGGGCATACCCATCACAACCATGGAGGACATAACCATGGAGGAAATGGGAACAACCGCAACCAGGACAACAAGTCGGGCAATGGAAAGCGGCAATGGCAACCAGCATCGTCCTGCCCGGCTCGAAAGATCTGAGTCACATCACCTGTTTCAAATGCGGAAAATAGGGCACTATGCCACCGACTGCCGGAGGCCAAGCAGAGGAATGGAAATGGCAATGGAAGCTCAGCGAAGAAGCCCAATCATTTTCCTCGTGCTCGGTGAACCACATTGGCGTGGAGGGCGTCTATGATCAGCCGAACAATCGTGGTTGGTAAGTTTTATTAAATTCACATCCGATATTGGTACTCTTTGATTACGGTGCAGCGCATTCATTCATATCAAGGGTAGTTGTGGAAAAATGCGGGTTGCCCACTAAAACCCTTAGAAGCCCCCTTCGCGTCAGTTCCGCAGGAGGAGAAATGATGGCAGGCTTAGGCTGTCATGCAACCCTCAACATCGGAAATCATAAATTTCCCGCAGACCTCATAGTATTGGAAACCTAGACCTTGGATGTAATCCTTGGCATGGATTGGTTGACGAAGTTTGAAGGAAACATAGATTGTGCCCGCAAGTCGATTCTTCTCACCACCCGGGCGAAGAGGATCAAGTATGTATCGAGGCGTAGCGGATGAAGAATCGGTGAATTCCCTCACGGGAGTTGTTAGGGAGGAAGTGCCGATGGTGCAAGATTTTCCGATGTGTTTCGGAGGAATTACCAGAATGCCACGGACAGAGACATTGAATTTCTGATTGAGTTATTGCGGCACAGCCCGATATCCAAGAGACCCTATCGGATGCCCCGAGCGATTTAAAGAGATCAAGAATCAAATTAATGAGCTATTGGAGAAAGGATATATTCGCCAAGCTCATCACCTTGAAAGCCAGTTCTTTTGGTAGCGAAGAAGGATGGAACCTTGAGAATGGTTGTGGATTACCGTTCGTTGAGCAGCGTGACCATCAAGAACAAGTACCCTCTGGCGATGATTAACGATCTATTTGATCAGCTAGTTGGAGCCAAGGTATTCTCCAGATCGATCTTGATCGAGGTATCATCGATTGAAGATCCGTGAGAAGGATATACCCAAAACAGCATTCACTACGGTATGGTTTATATGAGTATACCGTCATGTCATTCGGATTAACTAATGCCCTGCATACTTCATGAATTTGATGAACAAGGTATTTATGGAATATCTGGACAAGTTTGTCGTGGTGTTCATCGATGATATCTGATTTTCTCCAAGAGCGAGGAAGAGCATAAGGAACATTTGCGTCTAGTTACGGAGAAACTTGAGAACATCAGTTGTATGCCAAGTTCAGCAAATGTGAATTTTGGCTGAAGGAAGTCGGATTCCTCGGACATGTTATTTCAGGAGAAGGAATAGCATTGACCACGCCAAGGTGGAATCAGTCACCGATTAGCGATCGCCCACCTCGATCAAGGAGATCCGCAGATTTTCTCGGACTCGCGAGGATATTATCGGAGGTTTATTGAGAACTTCTCGAAGATTGCCAAGCCCATGGTGAGCTGTTGAAGAAGGATGCCAAGTACATTTGGACCGAGGATTGTGAAGCCGCTTCGAGGAATTGAAGAAAGCGTTTGGTTACAGCCCAAGATCTGATTTTGCGGACATACACAAGGATTACGGTATATTGTGGCGCTTCTCGTCGGGGACTCGGAGGAGTACTCATGCAGGAAGGAAAAGTTGTAGCTTATACCTCCAGACAGCTACGACCACACGAGATGAATTATGCCACACATGATTTGGAGTTAGCAGCCGTAGTGCATGCACTCAAGACCTGGAGACATTTTCTTATCGGAAACCGTTGTGATGTTTACACAGATCATAAGAGCTTGAAGTATATTTTCACGCAGAAAGAGTTGAACCCAAGGCAGAAGAGATGGCTAGAGTTAATCAAGGACTATGACATGAGACTGCATTATCACCCAGGAAAAGCTAATGTTGTAGCAGATGCTTTGAGCCGTAAGAGTTATGTGAATACTCTTATAGCGGGAGGATTACCCCAGGAGTTAGTCGATGACCTCAGAGATCTCCGACTGGAGATAGTTCCGAGAGGATATGTTGCAACTCTGGAAGTTCAGTCCACTTTGGCCGAAAGAATTCGTGAAGCCCAGAAGTCGGACAAGGAAATTGATGAGATAAAGAAAAAGATGAATGAAGGAAAAGCCAAAGGATTTCGTAAGGATGAATACGGAGCTATATGGTTCGAGGATCGTATTTATGTACCCAATGATCCCGAACTCAGGAAGCTAATTCTTCAGGAGGCTCATGATTCACCGTACTCGATTCACGCCGGTAACACTAAGATGTATCTGGATTTGAAGGAAAGTTTACGGTGGGCAGGAATGAAGAAGGATATTGCGAGCACGTAGCGGTATCGACGTTTGTCAACGAGTAAAAGCGAACATCGAAGCCAGCGAGGTTACTTCAACCTTTGCCGATTCCGAGTGGAAATGGGAAAAACTTGGAATGGATTTTATCACAGGATTACCCAGACCCGTTCAGGTTATGATTCCATCTGGGTAGTGGTTGATCGATTGACCAAGGTAGCTCACTTCATTCCGTGAAGACTACCTATACCAGTGCTAAGTTAGCCAAGATATACATGACCAGGATCGTATATCCGCATGGAGTTCGAGGAGTATCGTGTCGGATAGAGAACACAATTTACCTCAAAGTTTTGGAATCGGTTGCATGAAACTTTGGAGTGCGAGGCTGGAGTTGATCAGCCTTTCATCCATGAGCAGATGGACAGACCGAGAGAGTCAACCAGATTACGGAGGACATGTTGAGAGCTTGTGTGCTAGACTATGGGTCTAGCTGGGATGATAATTTGCCATACGCAGAGTTCTCATACAACAACGATTATCGAGACCGATCGAAGATGGCCCCTTCGAAGCTCTATATGGAAGGAGGTGCGAACACCATTCTTTGTGAGATGGTGTTGGAGATCGAACACTTTTCGGTTCCGATCTTATCGAGATTCCAAGAGAAAGTCAAGCTGATTCGAGATAGGCTCAAGATAGCTCGATCGAGGCGGAAGAGTTATGCCGACGAGAACGCAAGGAAGTAACTTACGAGCGGGAGACCGAGCATATCTTCGTGTGTCCCCGCCGTGGAATCAAGAGGTTCGGTGTCAAAGGAAAGTTAGCACCCGATTCATTGGCCCTACAAAATCCTCGAGCGTCGTGGAGAAGTTGCTTACAAGTTGGAATTGCGGAAGGATTGTCGGAGTTCATGATGTCTTCCATGTTTCCCGGTGAAGAAATGCCATGCCGACATGGCTGATATTCCGTTGAGAGACACGGTGCCCTAGAGGCCATACAACTCGGCGGTGATCGACTTATAAGGAGAAACCGTCCGAATTCTCGAGGCTGCGACGAGTCACCATAACAAGATCATCAAGTTTTGCAAGGTCTTTGTGGAGTCATCACTCGAGGAGGAAGCCACACAGGGCGAGAAGAAGACCTCCTTGAGACCACCGCACCTATTTGCTAGCTAACCCGAATCTCGAGGGCGAGATTCATCTTAAAATGGTAGGTTTGTAACATCCCAAATTTCCTATTTGGAATGTTTTACAATTATAGCTAAGCATCTATGCATATTGTTTGAATTTGAGTGGCATTTGAAGTTTGAAGTTTTTGGAGTTGTTGGAATTTGAATTCAAATTTTGGCGGTGGAAATTATTTCAAAACTATGCTGATAAATACTTGAGAAAAAGTATGAGAGGAGTAAACATGACACTCCAAAAATAACAGAGGAAAAACATTGCCAAAAGTTTGAATTCAAATTTGAGTTTTATTTGGAATTTTAGAAAATGACTTTTTATAAAGTTTGAGTTTTGCCTGGAAAAATATTCAAATTATAGGAATATTCCTGATCATTTTGATATATATATATGTCCTATATAAAATATTTATATTTATTATGTTTTCTCTCTCTCTAAATTCAAAAAAAATAGAAAAGGAGGACCCAGCGCCACCAGAATAACCCAGCCCAGCCAGTGCCGAGGCCCACCAGGCAGACCACCGGCCCGCTTGGCCCGCGCCAATGAGCCGGCCCAGCCGAGCCCCCTCGCCTGAAACCCCTCGGATCGGTCGACCGACCCGACCCCTCTCTCCCTCACCGTGACGCCCGGCCCCACCACCTTCTTCCTCCCAAGCCAGCGCCCCGCGCGCCGCTCATGGAATCCCGACATCTCCGGGATCTCCTCCCGATCGCCCCCTCGCAAGCCGAGCCCCCCCACCTATAAATACCCCCCCTCGACCCCATTTCCCCTCGCCCCTCGCCTGAGCCCTCTCTCTCGCTTGCTCGCTCATGGAGCACCCGACGCGCCGCCATTAACCTCGCCCCGACCGCCCCGGCCACCCTTGAGCTCGCCCGACTCCACCAACCGAACCCCCTCGCCACGCCGCACTCGCCGGACCTCTCCGCCGTCGTCCCCGACCGCCGGAGCCACCGGAGCCGTCGCCGCCTCGGTAAGTCGCCGGAGTCCCCGTCGCCGTTCGATCTAGATCATAGGGTTAGGTTAGATCCCCCCCGAAGGGGTACGGTTTAGTTAGGTTTAGTTTAAGTGAACCGGTTTTATTCCGGTTTAGATCGGTTTTTATTAGGGTTTAGTTGGACCGGCCGACGCGGTTTGTTTTCTGCTAAACCGTGTGCATCGTTTAGTTATTTAACGCCGAAGCGTTGGATAGGCCCATTAGCCAGTTTTTCGTTTTAGTTTTATTTTTCGTTTTCTGTTTTAACAGAATAGTTTCAGTTTTGAAAAATTCATATCTATTAATCTACTTAATATTTTTAAGTGATTCTTTTTTTGTTGGTTTGCAAATTTATTGTAGTTTCTGTAGAAAATATAATTAGTCATGTTAAAATTATTTAAAATTGTTTTATTTTAGATTTAGATAGAATAGTAATTCTGCTATAAAATGAGTTAGGAATATTATTTTTAGTGATTCTTTTGTCAAAACTTTGTTTTGACATTGCCTAACCGTAGGAATTTATTTGGGCATTTTAGAAATTAATAAAAAATAGTTTAACCAGAATCATGTTATTCCTATTTATTTAACTAGCTACTGTTTTCCTATTGTTTTAATTAGCAAATAAATTTATTTTTCTTATGTGATAGTTTATTCTAGGTTAGTTTCTGTAACTTTAGATCAGGAACTTTTATTTATAATAAATAAAACTTTTATTTTATTTTTTCTTGCTAGGATTGTTTAGGCCTAAGAAGAGTTTTATAATAGCTTTTAAGGTGATTCTTTTTGCTCCTAGTTGCATGATGACTTCTTTTCTGTTAAGTTAACAAAAACCCATGCTTAGGTTCTGTTAAGAAAAATTTTGTTATGCAAAACTATTTCTTTGGTTGTGCTTGATGTAGGAAAACATTGAGTTGGATTTCTTCGAGTTTTTCCTTTGGGTTTTGATTCGATTGTTTTGTGTGTTATGTTAGCATGCCATTATGTTAAGTGATCATATACTATATGCTTATTATGATTGTTGTTTGCCTCGGCAGAATTTCCGGAGTGCGAAGCTTGCTACCACGAGTCCCTAGCTTTCGAAGATCGTCAGCAAGGCAAGTCATTGATCATATTTCTTTTACTATACCTATGATTTTTTATTTGCATTAGAGTTATACCTCCCCACCATGCATGCAGTAGGAGAATTTGAAGTTATGTTCTTGAGTAGTATCATGAGGTAGGATGAACCCAATTCCCTTGTTACCATTGCCCGGGACGAAGTAGTTTATTTTGCTATGCTCGTGAGGCGGGGTTGGTTGAGTGAATTCATAAGGGAGATGTGAGAGTCAAGATGATGACAACCCCATGAACTTCAAGCTCAAGATGGACTTCAAAACTCACTCTTTGGGTGGAGGGCGGTTGACGGGCACCCTGGAGAACCAGTGGTTGGCGGGATGCATGGAGAAGCGCCATGACATCTTGCGGAAAGCTTCACCCAGCCACGAAGAGGCGGATGTATACCCCATTGACGGAAGCTTACATGCAGCTGCAAGCCATTATGGGCTCGGCTTGGTCAACCCTAGGTGTGACTCTGGCGGACGGTGCTACGAGATGTAGAAGAAGCGGTAGGATTGGATGGGCACCGGCGGTGGCCCGGAGGAACTCTTGGAAGACCCTGTTTGCGTTTGTCCGTCTTCAAACACCATGAAGTGCGAAGACTTAAAAGGAGGAGCGATTCTTGCGGGTAAAGTCATAAACCTCTGCGGAGAAAAGATCTAATCGATTAGTCGTGTCCCGATTACGGACAATTTGAGCCTCTGGAACTTGGAAGTATTTGAAATCTCAACATTGAAATTAATAAATTAATTGAGGGTTATTATTTAATAATTGGGAATGAGACATTGGTTGGTGGAACCATCTCAATAACTACCATTAATTTCGTAGTAATTGCAAACAAGTCCTTATTGTAGGGAAAAAGCGGCTTTTGCAAAATAATGAAACTTAGAGCCCCACACCAAGTTGCATATAGTATTAGTAATATTTTATTGTTATTCTCTCTTCATGACTTGCGGCATATTCAAAATGCTGACCTACGGCTGCAGCGTCTTATGTTGCGAGGATTATTCGATCGGGAGTGAGGCTACGATCGCGCTTGGCGATTGCCCTATGGAGTCGGATGGACTCGCTATTCTTCTCGCTTCCGCAGCTTTACTTAGTTTATTTCTCATGAGTTGGCCTTGACCGAATTTATTCTATTGTAATAAAGACTCGATATGAGAACCGTGTAATAAATTCAGGTGTGATTGAACTTTGATTATTTCATCAATGTACTGTGAGTGCCAGCATGATCTTGGGATGGTACAGACACAGAGACTTGACCGATTTTGGGTCGGGTCGCTACAATTTTAAATTAGATTTTTAGTAAAAACAATACTGTTTTGCTTATATAGTTGTTTTAGTTATGTAATTATTGTTTTTAATTATTTTTAGTTCATTCCTTTTGTAGATTTTCACTTGTTGTTATATGTTTATGTTTAGCTACAGTAGATAAATTTTGTAGTTATTTATTAGTGTTTAGCTACTGTTTTTGTAATTGCTTGTTTAGTTCATAGTGATAGTGGATAAAAATAGTTTTATTAGTTTTAAAAGTAATTCTTTTCCACTTCAAGTTATATTGTTTTTATTATTTGTGAACACATTAGTTGTTATATTTATTTAGTATAGTTTATTAATGTTTTAATAAATGATTTGTTGTTATAGTTGTCTTAGTGTTTTGCTAGTTGCTATATTTGTTCTAGTATTAACTAGATGGTTATAATAGTTTTATATTAGTCCTTTTGTTAGTTATTAAATTAGTAATTTATTTTCTGTTATTTTATTAGATTTATATTTTCTTTGTTGTAGAAAAAATTATTAGAGTAATTTAGTGATGTTATGTTAAGATTTGTGTGAGTTGGTCACCACTAGTTTTCCTTGAATTTTTCTTTGAAGTTTTTCCTTTGGTTTTCGACTTGGTTTTCTTTGTTGCTTTTATTTTGATTGAGTATTGTTATGATTGATAGAATTGATTGCTAGGATGATTGCTTATATGATTATGCATTTAATATAGATTTTCAGCGGAGTGTGAATAGTTCTACCAAGTCTTTATTACGAGGCGTTATTATCTTCATCAAGTAATATCGAGGCAAGTTCACTTTGACCATGTTTTTCATACCTATGTGTTTTATTGCATCTAGTGCCATCTTCGCAACAAATCCCTCCGAGAGTGATATTGAATCCTTGTAGTTGAGTAGTATGCATGAGGTAGGAACCCATCACCTGTTACCAAGCCCGGGCGTTATTTATTTTAATGCTACGCTATAGTAGGCGGGGTTGGTATGAGTGCTTCGAGTGGTGTGAGAATGGAGGATCTCGTCAATGGCGACAACTCCATGATGGAATCTGCAAGGACTGCATCTTCAAGGCCTCAAGACTTCAAGACTCAAGACAAGAATTCAATACACACTATTGGGTGAAGGATGGTTGACGGGCACCTGGAGAATCCGGTGGTTGGCTGGGATGCATGGAGAAGCGCCATGACATCTTATGAAAGCTTCACCCGGACTCAAAGAGCGGAAGAATACTTCATGCCCGGAAGCTTACATGCAACCGCAAGTCACTATGGGCTCTGGCTTGGTTGACCTTAGTTGTGACTCACGGCTGGGGCGGTGCTAGCAGATGTAGAACTACGGTAGGATTGAATGAGCACCGGACGGTGGTCGGGGAACTCTTGGAAGACCATGTTTGGTCATCTTGTTCTCAAACACCACGAAGTGCGAGAGCGTAAAGAGAGGATCGAATCTTGCGGGTAAAGTGTACAAACCTCTGCAGAGGTTAAAACCTAATCGATTAGCCGTGTCCCGATTCACGGACAACTTGAGCATCTGGACTTGGATCTATCTGGAACTCTCAACACGGATGATAACTTAATTGTGGGCAACTTATGATGATTTTGGGCTATGAGACATCGGTTGGCGGAACCATGTCATGATAGAAAACTCCATAGTACAGACTTCATTTATTCCTTTGATGTAGGGAAAATAAAACCAGCTTTTACATAAACAAAACTCAGACCCGAGCCACAAAGCCAAATTGCATATAGTATAGTTTTACCATCTGTTTTCTCATGTTGTGATCTTGCGGTATATTCAATGTCTTGACCTACACGGCTGCAACGTATCATGTTGCAGATATTTCCTTGACGAGTAAGATGCAGTGCAGGGTTACGGTCTACACTCAACCTGCCGATGGCGTTGATGGGACTCCACACCGACTATTTGTTTCGGCTGTGACTTATGAGGTATATATCAGTTTCGTTAATTATACATGTGATTGCACTTTGATATATACATTGATGTCTTGTGTGTGCCGACATCTTGATCCGAGGATGGCACGGATACATAGAGGCTTGACCGTCGAGGTCGGTCGCTACAAATTGGCTTTTCGCAAAGCTGTAACCATAGAGCTTTCCACCAGCCATATATGCATGTAGTGTAGCTTATTCTTTCATTACTCTCTATGTGTTACATTGCGGCATATTCCATGTCTGACCCGTTTCGGGCTGCAACTTTTCATGTTGCGAGACTTTTGAACGATGAGTAAGGTGCTTTTAGGTCATGGTTCTATACTCAGTGATGCCGTTGGAGTTGATGGACTCGCTTATCTTCCAAGCCTTCCGCTGTTATCGTTGTTAGATGGCCGTAAGCCATATTTATTTTGCTAAGTTCTCTTTTGAGACATTCGATGTAATAAGTGTGTGATTGCTACTCTGTTATAAATCCTTCAAGTCTTGTGTGGTGTCAGCATTCTTGATCCAGGATGACACGAGCACGAGAGATCGATGGTTGAGGTGCGAGTCGCTACACGGGCCACCTCGAGGAAACTTCGAGGCCTGGTTTCTCGTAGCTTGACTTATCCGGTGTGCCACGAGAGCGAGATATCGCAGCTCCTATCGGGATTTGTCGGCACATTGGTGACTTTGCTGGTCTTGTTTTACCATTGTCGAAATGTCTTGTAACCGGATTCGAGACTGATCGGGTCTTCCGGGAGAAGGAATATCCTTCGTTGACCGTGAGAGCTTGTGATGGGCTAAGTTGGGACACCCCTGCACGGTATAAACTTTTGACAGCCGTGCCCGCGGTTTTGTGGCAGATGGGAATTTGTTAATGTCCGGTTGTAGAGAACTTGACAC
Source organism: Aegilops longissima (assembly GCA_021605205.1). NCBI lineage: Eukaryota > Viridiplantae > Streptophyta > Magnoliopsida > Poales > Poaceae > Aegilops > Aegilops longissima. The sequence continues at coordinate 147,823,499 of CM038676.1, read as the reverse complement.
TTGACTTAATTAAAATACATCAACCGCGTGTGTAGCCGTGATGGTCTCTTTTCGGCGGAGCCCGGGAAGTGAACACGGTTTGGGTTGTGTATGAACGTAAGTAGTTTCAGGATCACTTCTAGCTTCGCGACCATTGCGTTGCTCCTCTTCTCGCTCTTATTTGCGTATGTTAGCCACCATAATTGCTTAGTGCTTGCTGCAGCTCCACCTCATTACCCCATCCTTCCTATAAGCTTAAATAGTCTTGATCTCACGGGTGTGAGATTGTTGAGTACTCGTGACTCACAGATTCTACAAAAACAGATGCAGGTGCCGACGATGCCAGTGCAGGTGACGCAACCGAGCTCGAGTGGGAGTTCGACGAGGAACTTGGTCGTTACTATGTTTCATTTCGTGATTATCATTAGTGGAGCCTAGTTGGGGCGATCGGGGATCTAGGATTTGGGGTTGGTCTTCTTTTATTTTGGTTCCATACTCGGACCTTGATTGTACTCTGAATGATGTATGTTTAATTTATGTATTGTGTGAAGTGGCGATTGTAAGCCAACTCTTTATCCCATTCTTGTTCATTACATGGGATTGTGTGAAGATGACCCTTCTTGCGACAAAACCACCATGCGGTTATGCCTCCAAGTCGTGCCTCGACACGTGGGAGATATAGCCGCATCGTGGGCGTTACAATTTTATTGTTCTCGACATAGATTGCAATCCTTCATGTCCTATTATTCTTGGTAGACCTTTCCTTGGAACGATTGGTGCAATTATTGATATGAAGGAAGGGAATATTAGATTCCAATTTCCGTTAAGGAAAAGCATGGAACACTTCCCTAGAAACAAAATAAAATTACCATATGAATCTATCATGAGATCCACTTATGAATTGCCTACCAAAGATGGCAATACCTAGATCTATCCTTGCTTTTATGCCTAGCTAGGGGCGTTAAACGATAGCGCTTGTTGCGAGGCAACCCAATTTTATTTTTAGTTTTTTGCTTTTTGCTTCTGTTTAGGAATAAATCTTTGATCTAGCCTCTGGTTAGACTTGTTTTTATGTTTTAATTAGTGTTTGTGACAAGTTAAACCTATAGGATCTCCTTGGATGATAGTTATTTGATCTTGCTGTAAATTCCAGAAACTCTGTTCACGAAAATAATTGTTAAAAATAACCAGAACGTGATAAAATATTGATTCCAATTTCTGCTGATCAATAAAAAAATTGTCTAGGTCTTACTATTTTGTCTGAATTTTTGGAGTTCCAGAAGTTTGCGTTAGTTACAGATTACTACAGATTGTTCTGTTTTTGACAGATTCTGTTTTTCGTGTGTTGTTTGCTTATTTTGATGAGTCTATGGCTAATAAATTAGTTTATAAACCATAGAGAAGTTGGAATACAGTAGGTTTAACACCAATATAAATAAATAATGAGTTCATTACAGTACCTTGAAGTGGTGTTTTATTTTCTTTCGCTGATGGAGCTCACGAAATTTTCTGTTAAATTTTGTGTTGTGAAGTTTTCAAGTTTTGGGTAAAAGATTTGATGGATTATGGAACAAGGAGTGGCAAGAGTCTAAGTTTGGGGATGCCCATGGAACCCCAAGATAATCTAAGGACACCAAAAAGCCAAAGCTTGGGGATGCCCCGGAAGGCATCCCCTCTTTCGTCTACTTCCATCGATAACTTTACTTGGAGCTATATTTTTATTCACCACATGATATGTGTTTTGCTTGGAGCGTCTTGTATGATTTGAGTCTTTGCTTTTTGGTTTACCACAACCATCCTTGCTGTACACACCCTTTTGAGAGAGACACATATGATTTGGAAATTGATAGAATACTCTATGTGCTTCACTTATATCTTTTGAGTTATATAGTTTTTGCTCTAGTACTTCACTTATATCTTTTAGAGCACGGTGGTAACTTTTTGTAACATCCCAAATTTCCTATTTGGAATGTTTTACAATTATAGATAAGCATCCTATGCATCCTGTTTGAATTTGAATGCCATTTGAAGTTTCAGAGAATTTTGAGTTTTGAATTTGAATTTCAAACTTTGGCATGTGGGAAACATTTCAAAAACTAAGCCTGATAAATACTTGATTAAAAGTATGAGAGGAGCAAACATGACACTCCAAAAATATCAGAGGAAACAATGCCAAAAGATTTGGATTCAAATCTGAATTTATTTGAATTTGAAAAAAAATGGATTTTTATAAAGTTTGGATTTTGCCTTTGGAAAAATGTTCAAATGAAAGGGAATATTCCCCTGATCATTTTGGTATGTATATACTCTATATAAAATATTTATAGATATTGTTTTATTTCTGTTTTGTTTTATTTAAAAAAATAAAATTTTTAAAAAGAAAAAACCCCCCTCGGGCACCAGCCAGGCCACCCCAGGCCCAGCCAGCGCCCCCCCCTGGCCTGGCCCAGTGATGCGAGAGGCCAGCCCAGTGAGGCCAGCCAGCCAGCCCACTCCCCCCGCGCCGAACCCGTTGGCATCGGTCGACCGCTCCCTCCTCACCCTCTCTCTCTCACTGCCCGTGGGCCCGCCCATCTTCTTCTTCCTACACGCCACGCCTTGTGCGCCCATGGATCGCCGGATCGAAGGATCCGGGATCCCGATCGCCTGATCGCCCCAAGCGGGGCGAGCCCCCGGCTATAAAAGCCGAGCCTCCGCACCCCATTCCCCCCTAGACCTCGCGGACCCCTCCTCCTCTCGTTCGAGCTCGCTGGGCCGAAGCTCCCCCGCCGCCTTTCTCGTCGCCGTCGCCGCCCTAGACCACCCGGTCACCCAGCGCCACCAAACCTTTCCCCACGCTCCCCGCACCCGACAGCCACTCCCGAGCTCCCGGCGCTGAAGCCTCGCCGCACTCTCGCCGCCGCCGCCGCCGTCGCCGAACGCCGGTAAGTCGCCGGAATCCCCCTCCCCCGTCCGATCTCTAACGCACGGCTAGGATTAGACCCCGAAGGGGTAGGTTTTTTATAAGAAAACCGGCCCGGTTCTTTCCGGTTTAATTATTTAGGTTTAATCGTTTTAGCCCGGTCCGTTTTAGTTTTAACCCGAGGCCCTTTTAGACCATATTACGCCCAGTGCACCGTTTAGGCCCATTAGGCCTTTTTCTTTTATTTTGATTTTCTGTTTTAACAGAATAGTTTCTGTTTTGAAAAATTCATATCTTTTATTCTGTTTATTATTTTTAGGTGATTATTTTTTTTGGTTTGCAAATTTTATGTAGTTTCTGTAGAATATATATTTAGCTATGTTAAAATTAATTAAAAATTGCTTCATTTTAGTTTTAGCCAGAATAGTAAATCTGCTATAACTTGAGTTAGAAAAATTATTTTTATATGATTCTTTTGTCCCAACTTTATTTTAACATTGCCAAACCATAAAATTAACTTGGGTATTTTAGGATTAATAAATAAATAGTTTTAGGCAGAATCTTATTAATCCTAATTAATTAACTAGCTCCTGTTTTCCTAATGTTTTAATTAGTAAATAAATTTATTTTTAACTTGTGATTGATTATTCTAGGATAGTTTCTGTCACTCTAATAGATGAACTTTTATTTATAATTAATAAAAGTTTTATTTTATTTTCTTAATAGAAATTTGATTTAGGCCTAATAGGAGTTTTATAATAGCTTTTAATTTAATTCTTTTTGCTCCTAGTTGATTAGTGAAATCTTTTCTGTTAAGTTAACCTAAAACCATGATTAGGTTATGTTGAGAAAATTTTGTCATATAAAAATACTTTTAGTTGTTATTTGAAGTAGGGAAAACTTTGGATGGGTTTTTCTTTGAGTTTCTCTTTGGATTTTTGATTTGGTTGTTTTGGTGTGTTATGTTACTTTTGTTATGCTATTGTGTTATGTGATCCTATGTTGTATGCTTATTGTGATTTGTTTGTCTCAGTAGAGTTTCCGGAGTGCGAAGCTTGCTACTACGAATCTTTAGCTTACGAGGATCATCAGCAAGGCAAGTTTTGATCATGTTATTTCTATACCTATGTTTTTGTGCATTAGTAGTTGTCACCACCTCACCATGCATGCAGTAGTGAAATCTTGAAGTCATTAAACTTGAGTAGTATCATGTGGTAGGATGAACCAATCCCCTTGTTACCATGACCCCGGGCGTAGTAGTTACTTTGCTATGCTCAGAGGCGGATTTTGGGATGAGTGAAATTCATAAGCAAGATGTGAGAGTCAATGATGATGACAACCCCATGAACTACAACGATCAAGATGGACTTGGAAAATCACTTTGGGTGGAGGGCGGTTGACGGGCACCTGGAGCACCAGTGGTGGCGGGATGCATGGAGAAGCGCCATGACATCCTGCGGAAAGCTTCACCCAGCCACGAAGAGAAGGATGGATGCCCCATGACGGAAGCTTACGTGCAGCCGCAAGCCATTATGGGCTCTGGCTGGGTTGACCCTAGTAGTGACGCTGGTGGGCGGTACTACGAGAAGTAGGCGAACGGTAGGATTGGATGGGTACGGCAGAGCGGAAGAACTCTTTGGAAGACCTGTTTCATTCGTCCGTCTTCAAACACCATGAAGTGCGAAGACTTTAAAGGAGGAATGATTCTTGCGGGAAAGTCGCAACCCTCTGCAGAGTTAAAGATCTAATCGATTAGCCGTGTCCCGATTCACGGACATTTGAGCCTCTGGAACTTGGAAGTATTCGGATATCTCAACACTAAAACTAATGAATTAATTGAGGGATTTTTATGACTTAATAATTGGGAACGAGATATTGGTTGGCGGAACCATCTCAATAACTACCAACAATTGTAGTAATTCGCACGCAAGTCCACTGTAGTAGGATAAAATTTTCTTTTCGCAAAATGATGAAACTTAGAGCTCCACAGCCAAAATGCATATAGTGATAGTAAGTTTATTATTGTTGTTCTTCATGACTTGCCAGCTTATTCCAAAAGCCGACCTATATGGCTGCAACGTCTTATGTTGCAGAGGTATATTCCGATCAGGAGTGAGGCTACGCTCCGCGCTTGGCGATTGCCCTTTGGAGTCGGATGGACTCGCTTTATCTTCGACGCTTCCGCAGCATTAGTAGTTTATTTCTCATGAGTTGGCCTTGAGCGAATTTATTCCTTGTAATAAAGACTCTATATGAGAATCGTTTAATGATATTCAGGTGTGATTGAACTTTGATTACTTTATCGATGTCTTGTGAGTACCGGCATGATCTTGGGATGATGCATGCACACGAGATTTGACCGATTTTGGGTCGGTCGCTACATAGATGGTATCGAGCACACATGACCGTAGGATCGTAACCCTAGGATCGGAAAGCCATAGCGAGACCATTTACTTTGAACCCTTTTCATTCTATAATTCTCCCTGTTCAATTCGACTCTTCTCCCTTTGCAACATTCTAGATGGCCGTCGAATTCAACCCGGTTTGCTACGGAGTTACGCCGGCCCGATGAGGCGATGCCCTTCGGAAGAAAACTGGTCCAGATGGTGAAGCAGCTGAAGATAGCTCTACCCTCGATCACCGGAAGCCCACTAATGCACTTCCAGCGGACACCCGATCTGAGTTGAAGTGCATATCCGGGGAGAACCTTTGGAGGACACACGGAGCCTATCAACTTTGAGTTCACGAGTTCAAGCTGGATCATCGGAAGGGCGTGGCGATCTACCGAGCACTTGGACATCTCCGAGAGGAGTCTGAGGGCGAACTCAACCACTCGAGACCTCGCCATGGTTTCTCGCGGGGCAAGGAATGGAGATATCATCCGTACCATTGAGGGCGATTCCACTCTCGTACATCCGGGACTTGGAGTGTCTTCTCGGAAGCGGAGATTCGGACTCGCCGTAACTTCGAAGACACACCGAAGCTTTTGTTCATGGCTGGGCTGGAGGAGAAGGCACGCGAGACTTCCTTGGCCATGAGGAAGAAATCACGGACTTCATGGAGATAGTCGACGACCGAAGATGAAGCTTGCGCGATAGAGGAAAAGATGGACTTGGAGAGGACCTTTACCGAGTGGAGATGAAGCACCCTCGTGAGCAATGATCGAGGATTTGAAGGAGTACCATGAAGGAAACCCCAAGAGGAGGCGCCATCGATGAAGACTTTTAGTCGACCACCATGTTATCTTTTACTTTTTCGTCGATCAGTTAGGCGATGTTTTCCCTTGATTAGTCATGAGCTTTTGTAATCGAGTTTGAACAATGTTTGAGTGGAATGAATAAATGATTGGTGTGTTATGATTGTGCATTCATATGGGTAGTGTATTTCTCATAGACCATTGTTCTATTCTAATTTCTCATCCCCTCCAAAACACGGATGCCTCAGGGGCGTGACCTTTGGTTTCCCTCGGAGCTCACCCGGCTGCTCCAGTGATGAGAATGCTTGATGCAGCTCCTTATTGAATCGAACAACACGCCAACAATCCACCGCCACCGCCACCACCCTTTGTGGACAACTTGACTCGATTTACGAGGTTAAATCCATGGTGTTCTCTAGTAGCCTTGAGCCGATTGTGGCTGATGATTGGCTCCATAAAATCGGAAGGAGCTAGTCACCGTTGGATGCTGCGATCTTTGAGAAGGTGCGCTTTGCGCACATCAAGCTGGATGGACCTGCAGCTTCTTGGTGGGAGAATTACACGCCACTTTTCCCATTGGTGCCATCACATGGGATCAATTCCAGCAGGCCTTCCGACTGCTCATGTCTCAGTTGGAGCCATGAGTGCGAAGAAGCGTGAGTTCCGCAACTTCGCCAAGGGAACCGTCTTGTGGCACGATCGTGGATGAATCAGCAAGCTCGCTCGCTATGCCCACGATGATGTGGCCACAGATGCCGCCAAGCGGAGAAGTTCCTTGAGGACTCAATGATGGGCTGAGCATGCAGCTTATTGTGGCTACCTTCAACAACTACCGGGAGCTGGTAGACAAGGCCACCATTCTTGAAGGCAAGCAGCAGCGATAGATAGAAAGCATAGCGGAAGTACAGCGGGGAAGCACAACTCGGGAGCTTAGCGAAGCCCGTTATGCACCGTACTCGGGAGGGCACACCCATCATAACCATGGAGGTCATAACCATGGAGGAAATGGGAACAACCGCAGCCAGGACAACAAGTCGAGGCCATGGCAATGGCAATGGCAATGGTAATGGCAATCAGCACCGTTCTGCCCGGCTCCGAAGGATCTGAGCCACATCACCGCTTCAAGTGCGGAAGACAGGGCACTACGCCACCGACTGCCGGAGGCCAAGCGGAGGAATGGAAATGGCAATGGAGGCTCGGTGAAGAAGCCAAATCCGTTCCCTCGTGCTCGGGTGAACCACATCGGCGTGGAGGGCGTCTATGATCAACCGGAACATCGTGGTTGGTAAGTTTTATTGAATTCACGTTCAGTTTTGGTTCTCTTTGATTACGGTGCAGCGCATTCATTCATATCAAGGGTAGTTGTGGAAAAATGCAGGTTGCGCACTAGAACCCTTAGAAGCCCCCTTGGCGTCGGTTCGCGGGAGGAGAAATGATGGCGGTGTAGGCTGTCTGCAACCCTCAACATCGGGAACCAAAATTCCCGTGGACCTCATAGTGTTGGAAACCCGGACCTTGGATGTAATCCTAGGCATGGATTGGTTGTCAAAGTTTGAAGGAACATTGATTGTGCCGCAGAAGTCTATTCGCTCACCACCGGGCGGAAGAGGATCAAGTATGTAGCGAGCACAGCCGGATGAAGAATCGGTGCATTCCCTCACGGAGTTGTTCGGGAGGAAGTGCGGTAGTGCAAGAATTTCCGATGTGTTCCCGGAAGAATTACAGGAGTGCCACGGACGGGGACATTGAATTTCTGATTGAGCTATTGCGGCACAGCCCCAATATCCAAGAGGCCTTATCGGATGCCACCGAATGAGTTGAAAGAGATCAAGGATCAAATAAATGAGTTATTGGAGAAAGGATATATTCGTCCAAGCTCATCACCTTGGGGAGCCCAGTTCTTTTGGTAGAGAAGAAGGATGGGAGCTTGAGGATGGTTGTGGATTATCGTGCATTGAACGAAGTAACCATCAAGAACAAGTACCCCCTGCCGATGATCAATGACTTGTTTGATCAGCTTGTTGGAGCCAAGGTATCCTCTAAGATCGATCTTCGATCAGGGTATCATCAGTTGAAGATCCGTGAAAAGGATATACCCAAAACAGCATTCACCACCAGGTATGGTTTATATGAGTATACCGTCATGTCATTTGGATTGACTAATGCTCCTGCATACTTCATGAATTTGATGAACAAGGTGTTCATGGAATATTTGGACAAGTTTGTCGTGGTGTTCATCGATGATATATTGATTTTCTCCAAGAGCGAGGAAGAGCATAAGGAACATTTGCGTCTAGTTACGGAGAAACTTGAGAACATCAGTTGTATGCCAAGTTCAGCAAATGTGAATTTTGGCTGAAGGAAGTTGGATTCCTCGGACATGTTATTTCAGGAGAAGGAATAGCGGTTGATCCCGCCAAGGTTGAATCGATCACCGATTGGCGGTCACCCACCTCGATCAAGGAGATCCGCAGATTTTCTCGGACTCGCAGGATATTATCGGAGGTTCATTGAGAACTTCTCGAAGATTGCCAAACCCATGACTGAGCTGTTGAAGAAGGAAGCCAAGTATGTTTGGACGAGGAATGTGAAGCCAGTTTCAGGAATTGAAGAAAGCGGTTGGTCACCGCCCGATGTTGATTTTGCGGACATACACAAGGAATACCAGGTTTATTGTGGCGCTTCTCGTCAAGGACTCGGAGGAGTATTGATGCAGCAAGGTAAGGTTGTAGCTTATGCCTCCGGACAGCTCGACCTCATGAGATGAATTATACCACGCATGATTTGGAGTTAGCGACCGTAGTGCATGCACTCAAGACACAGAGACATTTCCTCATCGGAAATCGTTGTGATGTCTACACAGATCACAAGAGTTTGAAATATATCTTCACGCAGAAGGAATTGAACCTCGAGCGAGAGGAGATGGCTAGAGTTGATAAAGGACTACGATATGAGACTGCATTACCACCCCGGTAAAGCTAATGTTGTAGCAGATGCTTTGAGCCGTAAGAGTTATGTGAATACTCTTACAGGAGGATTACCCAGGAGTTAGTCGACGACCTCGGAGATCTCCGGCGGAGATAGTTCGAAAGGATTTGTTGCAACTCTGGAAGTTCAGTCCACCTTGACCGAAAGGATTCGTGAAGCCGGAAGTCGGACAAGGAAATTGATGAGATAAAGCAAAAGATGGATGAAGGAAAAGCTAAAGGATTCCGTAAGGATGAACACGGAACTATATGGTTTGAGGATCGTATTTATGTGCCCAATGATCCCGAGCTCAGAAGCTAATTCTTGAGGCTCATGATTCACCGTACTCGATTCACCCGGCAACACCAAGATGTACTGGATTTGAAGCAAAGTTTACGGTGGGCGGGTATGAAGAAGGACATTGCGAGTACGTAGCGATATGTGATGTTTGTCAGCGTGTAAAGGCAGAACATCGAAGCCAGCGAGGTTGCTTCAACCTTTGCGATTCCCGATTGGAAATGGGAAAAACTTGGAATGGATTTCATCACAGGATTACCGGGACCCGTTCAGGTTATGATTCCATCGGGTAGTGGTTGATCGTTTGACCAAGGTAGCTCACTTCATTCCGTGAAGACTACCTATACCAGTGCCAAGTTGGCCAAGATATACTTGACCAGGATCGTATATGCGCATGGAGTTCGAGGAAAATCGTGTCGATAGAGGCGCAGTTTACCTCAAAGTTTTGGAAGCGATTGCATGAAACTTTAGGTGCGAGGCTGGAATTGAGACAGACTTTTCATCCATGAGCATGATGGATGAGACCAAGAGAGTCAATCAGATTACGGAAGACATGTTGAGAGCTTGTGTGCTAGACTATGGGTCTAGCTGGGATGATAATTTGCCGTCGCAGAGTTCTCATACAACAACAGTTATCAATCCGGTTTGAAGATGGCCCTTCGAAGCTCTATCACGGAAGGAGGTGCGAGAACACCATTCTTTGTGGGATAGTGTTGGAGATCGATCACTTTTCGGTTCCGATCTTATCAAGGATTCGAAGAAAGTCAAGCTGATTGAGACAGGCTCAAGATAGCACAGTCGAGACGGAAGAGTTATGCCGAACGATGGCGCAAGGAAGTGACTTACGAAGTGGGAGACCGAGCATATCTTCGTGTGTCTCACTTCGTGGAATCAAGAGGTTTGGTGTCAAGGAAAGTTAGCACCCGATTCATTGGCCCTACAAAATCCTCGAGCGTCGTGGAGAAGTTGCATACAAGTTGGAATTGCGGAAGGATTGTCGGAGTTCATGATGTCTTCCACGTTTCCCGGTGAAGAAGTGCCATGCCGACATGGCGATGTTCCGTTGAGAGACACACGTGCCCCTAGAGGCCATACAGGCTGGACGGTGATCGACTTACAAGGAGAAACCGTCCGAATTCTCGAGACTGCAAGCGAGTCACCCAGCAAGGTCATCAAATTTTGCAAGGTCTTGTGGAGTCACCACACGAGGAAGAAGCCACACAGGAGCGAAGAAGACCTTCTTGAGACCATCCGCACCTATTTGCTAGCCAACCCGAATCTCGAGGGAGATTCATCTTAAGGTGGTAGGTTTGTAACATCCCAAATTTCCTATTTGAATGTTTTACAATTATAGATAAGCATTCTATGCATCCTGTTTGAATTTGAATGCCATTTGAAGTTTCAGAGAATTTTGAGTTTTGAATTTGAATTTCAAACTTTGGCATGTGGGAAACATTTCAAAAACTAAGCCTGATAAATACTTGATTAAAAGTATGAGAGGAGCAAACATGACACTCCAAAAATATCAGAGGAAACAATGCCAAAAGATTTGGATTCAAATCTGAATTTTATTTGAATTTGAAAAAAAATGGATTTTTATAAAGTTTGGATTTTGCCTTTGGAAAAATGTTCAAATGAAAGGGAATATTCCCCTGATCATTTTGGTATGTATATACTCTATATAAAATATTTATAGATATTGTTTTATTTCTGTTTTGTTTTATTTAAAAATAAAATTTTAAAAAAAAAACCCCCTCGGCGCCCGGCCGAACCACCCAGCCCAGCCAGCGCCGCCCTCCCCACTGGCTGGCCCGGCCGGTGGCGAGGCTTGACCAGTGAGGCAGTACCGAGCCAGCCCACTCCCCCCGCCCGAACCCGTTGGCATCGGTCGACCGCTCCTCCTCACCCTCTCTCTCTCTCGCCCGTGGCCCCGCCCCATCTTCTTCCCCTCGCCCACGCCACTTGCGCCGCCATGGATCGCGGATCGAAGGATCCGGATCCCGATCGCCCGATCGCCCCAAGCGGCAGAGAGCCCCTGGCTATAAAAGCCGAGCCTCCGCACCCCATTCCCCTAGACCTCGCCGGACCCCCTCCTCCCTCTCGTTCGAGCTCGCCGGAGCCGAAGCTCCCGCCGCCGCCTTTCTCGTCGCCGTCGCCGCCCTAGACCACCCCGGTCACCCCCGACGCCACCAAACCTTTCCCCACGCTCCCCGCACCCGACCGGCCACTCCCCCGAGCTCCCCGACGCCTGAAGCCCTCGCCGCACTCTCGCCGCCGCCGCCGTCGCCAAACGCCGGTAAGTCGCCGGAATCCCCCTCCCCCGTCCGATCTCTAACCCACGGCTAGGATTAGACCCCGAAGGGGTAGGTTTTTTATAAGAAAACCGGCCCGGTTCTTTCCGGTTTAATTAGTTAGGTTTAATCGTTTTAGCCCGGTCCGTTTAGTTTTAACCCGAGGCCCTTTTAGACCATATTACGCCTGATTGCACGTTTAGGCCCATTAGGCCTTTTTCTTTTATTTTGATTTTCTGTTTTAACAGAATAGTTTCTGTTTTGAAAAATTCATATCTTTTATTCTGTTTATTATTTTTAGGTGATTATTATTTTTGGTTTGCAAATTTTATGTAGTTTCTGTAGAATATATATTTAGCTATGTTAAAATTAATTAAAATTGCTTTATTTTAGTTTTAGCCAGAATAGTAAATCTGCTATAACTTGAGTTAGAAAAATTATTTTTATATGATTCTTTTGTCCCAACTTTATTTTAACATTGCCAAACCATAAAAATTAACTTGGGTATTTTAGGATTAATAAATAAATAGTTTTAGGCAGAATCTTATTAATCCTAATTAATTAACTAGCTCCGTTTTCCTAATGTTTTAATTAGTAAATAAATTTATTTTTAACTTGTGATTGATTATTCTAGGATAGTTTCTGTCACTCTAATAGATGAACTTTTATTTATAATTAATAAAAGTTTTATTTTATTTTCTTAATAGAAATTTGATTTAGGCCTAATAGGAGTTTTATAATAGCTTTTAATTTAATTCTTTTTGCTCCTAGTTGATTAGTGAAATCTTTCTGTTAAGTTAACCTAAAACCATGATTAGGTTATGTTGAGAAAATTTTGTCATATAAAAATACTTTTAGTTGTTATTTGAAGTAGGGAAAACTTTGGATGGGTTTTTCTTTGAGTTTCTCTTTGGATTTTTGATTTGGTTGTTTTGGTGTGTTATGTTACTTTTGTTATGCTATTGTGTTATGTGATCCTATGTTGTAGGCTTATTGTGATTTGTTTGTCTCGGTAGAGTTTCGAGTCTGAAGCTTGCTACTCTGAATCTTTAGCTTCGAGGATCATCAAGCAAGGCAAGTTTTGATCATGTTATTTCTATACCTATGTTTTTGTGCATTAGTAGTTGTCACCACCTCACCATGCATGCAGTAGTGAAATCTTGAAGTCATTAAACTTGAGTAGTATCATGTGGTAGGATGAACCAATCCCTTGTTACCATGACCGGGACGTAGTAGTTACTTTGCTATGCTCAGAGGCGGGATTTGGGATGAGTGAAATTCATAAGCAAGATGTGAGAGTCAATGATGATGACAACCCCATGAACTACAATGATCAAGATGGACTTGGAAAATCACTCTTTGGGTGGAGGGCGGTTGGCGGGCACCTGGAGCACCAGTGGTGGCGGGATGCATGGAGAAGCGCCATGACATCTGCGGAAAGCTTCACCCAGCCACGAAGAGAAGGATGGATGCCCCATGACCGGAAGCTTACACATGCAGCCGCAAGCCATTATGGGCTCTGGCTGGGTTGACCCTAGTAGTGACGCTGGTGGGCGGTACTACGAGAAGTAGGCGAACGGTAGGATTGGATGGGTACCGGCGTAGCGGAAGAACTCTTTGGAAGACCTGTTTCATTCGTCCGTCTTCAAACACCATGAAGTGCGAAGACTTTAAAGGAGGAATGATTCTTGCGGGAAAGTCGCAACCCTCTGCGAGTTAAAGATCTAATCGATTAGCCGTGTCCCTCGTTACGGACATTTGAGCCTCTGGAACTTGGAAGTATTCAGATATCTCAACACTAAAACTAATGAATTAATTGAGGGATTTTTATGACTTAATAATTGGGAACGAGATATTGGTTGGCGGAACCATCTCAATAACTACCAACAATTGTAGTAATTCGCACCCAAGTCCACTGTAGTAGGATAAAATTTGCTTTTCGCAAAATGATGAAACTTAGAGCTCCACAGCCAAAATGCATATAGTGATAGTAAGTTTATTATTGTTGTTCTTCATGACTTGCCAGCTTATTCCAAAAGCTGACCTATATGGCTGCAACGTCTTATGTTGCAGAGGTATATTCCGATCAGGAGTGAGGCTACGCTCCGCGCTTGGCGATTGCCCTTTGGAGTCGGATGGACTCGCTTTATCTTCGACGCTTCCGCAGCATTAGTAGTTTATTTCTCATGAGTTGGCCTTGAGCCGAATTTATTCCCTTGTAATAAAGACTCTATATGAGAATCGTTTAATGATATTCAGGTGTGATTGAACTTTGATTACTTTATCGATGTACTGTGAGTACCAGCATGATCTTGGGATGGTACAGACACAGAGATTTGACCGATTTTGGGTCAGGTCGCTACACTTTTGTTTATGGAAACTATTATTCTCTCATGCTTCACTTATATTATTTTGAGAGTCCTACAAAACAGCATGGTAGTTTGCTTTAACTATGATAGACATCCAAGATTAGTAAAAAAATTCTTATGAGTGTTGAATATTATGAGAAGTTTGATACTTGATAATTGTTTTGAGATATGAAGATGGTGATATTAGAGTCATGCTAGTTGAGTGGTTTTGAATTTGAGAAATACTTGTGTTAAAGTTTGTGATTCCGTAGCATGCATTATGGTGAACCGTTATGTGATGAAGTCGGAGCATGATTTATTTATTGATTGTCTTCCTTATGAGTGGCGGTCGGGGGACGAGCGATGGTCTTTTCCTACCAATCTATCCCCTAGGAGCATCGCGCAATACTTTGCTTTGATAACTTGTAGATTTTTGCAATAAGTATATGAGTTCTTTATGACTAATGTTGAGTCCATGGATTATCGCACTTTTTTTCCTTCCACCATTGCTTGCCTCTCTTAATACCGCGCACGTTTCACCGGTATCATACACCCACCATATACCTTCCTCAAAACAGCCACCATACCTACCTATCATGGCATTTCCATAGCCATTCTGAGATATATTGCCATGCAACTTACCACCGTTTCGTTTACTATGACACGCTCCATCATTGTCATATTGCTTCACATGATCATGTAGTTGACATTGTATTTGTGGCAAAGCCACCATTCATAATTCTTTCATACATGTCACTCTTGATTCATTGCATATCCTGGTACACCGCCGGAGGCATTCACATAGAGTCATATTTTGTTCTAAGTATTGAGTTGTAATTGTTGAGTTGTAAAGTAAATAAAAGTGTGATGATCATCATTTTTAGAGCATTGTCCCAAGTGAGGAAAGGATGATGGAGACTATGATTCCCCCACAAGTCGGGACGAGACTCCGTACGAAATAAATAAATAAATAAATAAATAACAGGCCATAAGAAAAAAAAGATAAGAAAAGGCCCAAAAAAATGAGAGAAAAAGAGAAAAGGGACAATGTTACTATCCTTTTACCACACTTGTGCTTCAAAGTAGCACCATTATCTTCATAATAGAGAGTCTCCTATGATATCACTTTCATATACTAGTGGGGATTTTTCATTATAGAACTTGGCTTGTATATTCCAATGATGGGCTTCCTCAAAATGCCCTAGGTCTTCGTGAGCAAGCGAGTTGGATGCACGCCCACTTAGTTTCTTTTGTTGAGCTTTCATATACTTATAGCTCTAGTGCATCGCATGGCAATCCCTACTCACTCACATTGATATCTATTGATGGGCATCTCCATAGCCCGTTGATACGCCTAGTTGATGTGAAACTATCTTCTCCTTTTTTGTCTTCTCCACAACCACCTTTCTATTCCACATATAGTGCTATGTCCATGGCTCACGTTCATGTATTGCGTGAAGATTGAAAAAGTTTGAGAACATTAAAAGTATGAAACAATTGCTTGGCTTGTCATCAGGGTTGTGCATGATTTAAATATTTTGTGTGGTGAAGATAGAGCATAGCTAGACTATATGATTTTGTAGGGATAACTTTCTTTGGCCATGTTATTTTGAGAAGACATAATTGCTTAGTTAGTATGCTTGAAGTATTATTATTTTTATGTCAATATTGAACTTTTATCTTGAATCTTTCGGATCTGAATATTCATACCACAATTAAGAACGAGCAGGAATTAAGCTTGGGGATGCTTGATACGTCTCCAACGTATCTATAATTTTTGATTGTTCCATGCTATATTATATTCTATTTTGGACATTATTGGGCTTTATTATACACTTTTATATTATTATTGGGACTAACCTATTAACCGGAGGCCCAGCCCAGAATTGTTGTTTTTTTGCCTATTTCAGAGTTTCGCAGAAAAATAATATCAAGCGGAGTCCAAGCGGAATGAAACCTTGGGAGCGTGATTTTGGAGCGAACGTGATCCAGAGGACTTGGACCCTACGTCAAGACATCAACCAGGAGGCCACGAGGTAGGGGGCACGCCCACCCCACAGGCGCGCCCTCCACCTCGTGGGCCCCTGTTGCTCCACCGACGTACTCCTTCCTCCTATATATACCTCGCACCCCAAACTATCGACACGGAGCCAAAACCTAATTCCACCGCTGCAACCTTCGTACCCGTGAGATCCCATCTTGGGGTGCATTAGGAGCTCCGGCGGAGGGGCATCGATCACGGAGGGCTTCTATATCAACACCATAGCCTCTCCAATGAAGTGTGAGTAGTTTACCTCAGACCTTCAGGTCCATAGTTATTAGCTAGATGGCTTCTTCTCTCTTTTTGGATCTCAATACAATGTTCTCCCCCTCTCTTGTGGAGATCTATTCGATGTAATCTTCTTTTGCGGTGTGTTTGTTGAGAGCGATGAATTGTGGGTTTATGATCAAGTTTATCTATGAACATATTTGTTTCTTATCTCAATTCTTTTATGTATGATTGGTTATCTTTGCAAGTCTCTTCGAATTATCAGTTTGGTTTGGCCTACTAGATTGATCTTTCTTGCAATGGGAGAAGTGCTTAGCTTTGGGTTCAATCTTGCGGTGTCCTTTCCCGATGTGATGAGGGGCAGCAAGGCACGTATTGTATTGTTGCCATCGAGGATAACAAGATGGGGTTTATATCATATTGCATGAGTTTATCCCTCTACATCATGTCTTCTTGCTTAAATCCTTACTCTATTCTTATGAACTTAATACTCTAGATGCATGCTGGATATCAGTCGATGTGTGGAGTAATAGTAGTAGATCTGAGGCGAGTCAGATCTATTTGTCTCGGACGTGATGCCTATATACATGATCATACCTAGATATTCTCATAACTATGCTCAATTCTATTAATTGCTCAACAATAATTTGTTCACCCACCGTAATACATATGCTCTTGAGAGAAGCCACTAGTGAAACCTATGGCCCACGGGTCTATTTTCCATCATATTTAATCTCCCGACAACAAGCTATTTCTGGCGACATTTTTATTTTACTTTCTTTATTTTGCATCTTTATCATAAAAATACCAAAAATATTATCCTATCATATCTATCGATCTCACTCGTAAGTGACCATGTAGGATTGACAACCCCTTATCGCGTTGGTTGCGAGGATTTATTTGTTTGTGTAGGTGCGAGGGACTCGTGCGTGGCCTCCTACTGGATTGATACCTTGGTTCTCAAAAACTGAGGGAAATACTTACGCTACTTTGCTGCATCATCCTTTCCTCTTCAAGGGAAAACCAACACAGTGCTCAAGAGGTAGCATCCTCCTCCTCGCTGACACGGTGACATACCACCTCTGTGGGGTCCTCAAGCCTGTGCACCGACACTGGCCCACGCGACCACCACCAAAGAAGGTTCGGGTCAACGACGGGCTGGCTCCTCACCAAGCTGCGCCCCCTGGTAGGTAGCACCTCCTAGTACCAGCCCGGCGGAGCCTAGTCCCGGACATGGCCCCTCTGATCAAGCAGGTGTCCTCCGCCGAGTCGACGATGAGGATGCGGGATAGGCATCGTCGACGTCGATGCGGGAATAATTGCTTTAACTAAAAAAATAACAACAAATGTGACATGTCCAACTAGTTCTATTAATTCAACTAGTTCTTACTAAAAATAAACTTACTATAAATAAAAATAAAGTAGTTCTTACTAAAAATAAACTAGTTCAACTAGTTATATTAATTTTCTTACTAAAAATACACTAGTTCTATTAATTCAACTAGTTCTTACTAAAAATAAACTAGTTCAACTAGTTCTATTAATTTTCTTACTAATTCTATTAAACACTACTGCCCTAGTTCTTACTAACTAATTAGATGAACCTACCTAGGAACTACTGCCCTAATTAGCATCTAATTTGATGAACCCTAACTAATTTGATGCACTCTAAAATTTGATGAACCCTAGGAACCCTAGCTAGGCAGATGTAGGGGAGGGGGAGGAGGAGGCTAGCTCAACTCGGGTGCCAGCGGCGAGGGAGGGGTAGGCAGCGTTGAGGTCAGGGTCAGGGCTCGGGCGCGCAGCGGAGGGCGACGTCGAGGTTGGGGTCGGGGTGGCGTCAAGGTCGGGGTCGGGGGCGGCATCGAGGTCGGAGTCGGGGCGGCATCAAGGGCGTGCGGAGGGCGACGGGAGAGCGCGCGGTGGCCGATGGCGATGAAGGCGACGACGGCGGCGACATCGGAGGAGTTCGATTTGGGGGAAGTGGCCGTGGGGAAGAAAGAACCGCGCGGTTAAGTGAAAAGTAACAGTAGCACGTTCCAGGAAATGCACTATTGCTACATTAGATATAGCTAACTTAGCTATAGCGCTGGCTGGAAAAATGCGCTACTGCTAAGTTAGCTATAGCGCCTCTCCTGAAAGCACACTGCTGCTACGCCTTTCTCCTTTATTTTTATTTTTCATTTGTTTTCCTTCACATTTTCTTTTTTTCCTTCCCCTTTTCCATTTCTTTCATTTTCATTCACTTTTCCAAATGTTTTTCATTTTATTTTCCTTTCATTAGCAGTAGCGCTTTCCCCATGAAACACGCTACTACAACAACCTTAGCAGCAGCGGGCTTTTCTTAAGCCCGCTACTACTATTGGTAGCCTGGAGAGAACAATAGGGGAATTGTAGTTGTAGAGCTTCTTCCCTGAGACGCGCTACTACTATGAACTTAGCTGCAACGCGTTTGGTTGCCACGCGCTACTAGTAAGTAGTAGTAGCGCTTCTTTTTGTCCCTCGCTACTGGTAAGATTCTGTGTATAAGGTTTTCCCTAGTAGTGCACGGAAGAACAAAAGCTTGCGGCAACGAAAAAAATGTTTTGGGTGGCTCTCTATTGGTTTCCAATTTTAGAGAATTTATAGAGGTGGAATTAGGTCAGACGGGGCCGCGTGAGACCCACAAGGCATCAGGGCGCGCCTACCCCCTGGGCACGCACTATTTCCTTGTGGTCTCCTCGGTTCTCGACCGGTCTCCTCCCGAAGCTTCTAAGGTCTCATTTGTCCAGAAAAAAATTGTCAAAAAGTTTCGTAGCGTTTGGACGCCGTTTGGTACTGATTTCCTGGAAAACCAAAAACAAGCAGAAAACAACAACTGGCACTTGGCACTGGGTTAATAGGCTAGTCCCTGAAAATGATATAGAATACCACAAAAAGTTATATAAAACATCCAAGATTGATACTCTAATAGGATGGAAATAAAAAATAAAAGATACGTTGGAGACGTATCAACCGACACGACATTAGGATGAAGATGGAGCACGTGAATGTTGAAATGTTCCAGGACCGCCATGAAGAAGTTGGAAAAGGGAGGAACTAAACTAACGGCAAGGAAGTTGATGAAAATAGGGATCATAGTGTTGTTCTCCTCTATATTGCTCGCAGGAATGAGTTCTGTCGGGCCCCACAAGTGGCTCACGCCTCCAACCAAGAACCCAAACTTCCTCAGGCTCCGGGCGTCGAAAAATGCGGACTCAAGCAGAGCCGGCGGAAGCTCCCCTCGAACTATCTCCTTAGATCTTTCCCCCATTTCTGCCTCTGGTGTAGGATCACGGGGTGCCATGGCTAATGTGGAGAGTCGGCTTGGGAGATTTCGGGTGGTGGCAAAAGAACAAGAAAGGAAGAAGACGGTCGGCTCGACACCATTCAATTCCTCTCCTTTTTAATCGAATAAATGAGCAGGAAGGCAACCACTCGCCCAGGTGAGGGAGTCCTGGATTAGGGGGTATCCGGACAGCCGAACTATATACTTTGTCCGGACTATTGGAGCGTGAAGATACAAGACTCAAGACTCCGTCCCATGTCCGGATGGGACTCTCCTTTGCGTGGAAGACAAGCTTGGCGATCCGGATAATATATTTCCTTCCTTGTAACTGACTCCATGTAAACCCTAGCCCTCTCCGTTGTCTATATAAACCGGAGAGGTTGGTCCTTAGAAGGCCGATCACGATCACGATCACAATCATAATCATCATAGGCTAGCTTCTAGGGTTTAGCCTCTACGATCTCGTGGTAGATCTACTCTTGTACTACTCATATCATCAATATTAACAAGCAGGAAGTAGGGTTTTACCTCCATCGAGAGGGCCCGAACCTAGGTAAACATTGTGTCCCTTGCTTTCTGTACCATCAGCCTAAGACGCACACATCGGGACCCCCTACCCGAGATCCGCCGGTTTTGATACCGACATTGGTGCTTTCATTGAGAGTTCCTCTGTGTCGTTGCCGCAAGGCTCAATGGCTCGTCTCGTCGTCAAGGACAACATTACCTCTGGGGGAGCGCTGGCTTTAGGCCAAACTCTCCGACTTGGCAGCTTCATCATGGCTGCCCCTTCGGCTGTTGCGCCGACGATGACCTCTCGGGTCATCACGCATAACCTTTGCGTCAATTTGGAACTCTCCGAATAGATGGATCTGATAGAGCTCTCCCCCCTTAATGAGCTCTTGGATCGCATCGCCGCTTTGGGAGTCGCTACAGACTATGACCAGATCGGGCTTAAACCCGACCAAAGGGACATTAGATCCCCGCCGGCCACCCATGAGATAGCGGTAGTGGAGGAACCACACCCGGATTACCCCTCTATTTTGAGGACGAATTATGTCCGGATCACCGAGCTCCCTGAGTCGGACACCCGCTCAAGGGAAGACATAGCACAGGTCCCAGACTTAGAATCGGGTATTGGGCCGGAAGAATTGGGCAGCACCCTAGATCCCGAGCTGTCAAGCTCGGAAGCTCCCATGCCCCTGGGCGCTAGATCGGATCAGAATCCGGATTCAGCTACGCCCACCCACCCGGACTTAAACCGTCTCTCCCATATCAGACAAGAGCCCCAGGAGACAGTACATCGCTACTGGGCCAGATTCCTCCTTGTGCTAAATAAGGTCAAGGACTGCCGTGACGAGGACGTAGTCTCACTTTTCTGCAAAAACTGCATGAACAAAGGAATCCTTAATGCTATAAGTCGCCGTGACATAGTACACTTTGCTGACTTGGCAACCATAGTACAGAAGTCTTGTGCGATGGAAGCGCTGAAAACCCAAACAAAATTTTGGGATAGTCCGGCTCTCACCAAAACCTTTGTCTTGAGCTAAGCAGGCGAACTCTCGTAAGTCAGCCGATCCAATCCCCAAGAAACCAAAGCCCACCCCAGGGCGTGGAACTGTATTGGAAGAATGGCTCAATGGGCCATGCAAACTCCACAGTACGCCATACACAACACCAACTCATAGCCTTAGGGCATGTTGGATACTCCGGCAGGTTGCAAAAAGTGGCGAAGATCTTCTTGTAAGCCATAAAGCAGAACAACATCCCGCCAACGAACACAATACGGTACTAACAGTCTTCAAGACTTTTGCCTCAAACAATAGGCGCAAGCGAGCTCATCGAAGCTCCGCTGACATCTGCCATGTGGCAAAAATAAACCCGTGAAACGACACGGCTATAACTTTCAATGCCAGTGATGAACCTCGATTCCAGACTGTCCGGGCACCAGCCGCTCTGGTCCTTAGCCCAATCATGGACGGCTTTCGGCTCACTAAAGTACTCATGGGCCGGTGAGCGAATCAAACTTGATCTACGAAGAAACACTCAACAAGATGGAAATTGATCAAAGGCGCATTGAACAAAGCGGCACAACCTTCAGGGGAATTATCCCTAGTCGGGAAGCGCTATGTGCGGGAAAAATCACACTCGATGTGGTATTCGTCACCCTGGAGAATTACAGGTCCGAAGAAATTACATTCCAAGGGGCTCCTTTCAGCAGCGGATACCACGCCCTTTTAGGACGGGACGCGTTTACAAGCTTTCAAGCTATACCCCATTACGGGTACATGAAGCTTAAAATGCCCGGACCCAATGGAATCATCACTCTAGCCAGTGATCTGAACGTCGCACTTCGCGCCGAAAACAAAACTGCAACACTAGCCCTGGAAGTATTATCCGCAGCCTTAGCAGCCGAAGAACTAACAAGGCTGCGTGCCACCATGGACAGGGACGGCGTGATACTCGACAAGCGACCCAAGTCCACCTCATTCAAACCCGCAGACGAGATAGTCAAATTTCAGGTCCATCCAACGGACCCCACGAAGACAGCTTCCATCAGGACATAGTTGAGCCCCGCAATGGACACCGCACTGCGAGACTTCTTACGCGAGAATTGGGACATTTTCGCCTAGCACCCATCGGACATGTCGGGCATCCCACGCAGACTAGCCGAACACAGCCTCAATATACCAAACACGCAAACTGCTGGGCTTCATTGTTTCCAATAGAGGAATTGAATCAAATCCACCAAAAATCTGAGCTCTGTCGCAGTTGGCTATACCAACAGACCTCAAGCACATCCAGAAACTAGCTGGATGCGTGGCTGCCTTAAGCCGCTTTATCTCCAGGTTAGGAGAAAAGGCACTACCTCTTTACCGCCTTCTTCGGCGCACCAAAAACTTCATGTGGACGGATGCAGCCGTGGCCGGACTGGACGAAATAAAGACCTTATTGGCCAGTAATCCAGTCCTAACAGCGCCAAATATTGGCGAACCTATGCTGCTGTACATAGCTGCAACACATCAAGTTGTCAGCGCAGTGCTCATCGCTGAACGAGAGGTTGACGGATACAAATTCCCGCTCCAGAAGCCGGTTTATTACGTATCCACGGTCCTCACCCCATGCAAATCTTGATACCCACACTATCAAAAAATAGCATACGCGGTCTTCATGGCATCCCGGAAGCTACGACACTACTTTCAAGAGTGTTCAATTACGGTGGCCTCCGAAGTACCACTCAATGACATAATAAATAACCGCGACGCTACGGGCCGGATTGCTAAATGGGCCATCGAGCTCCTTCCGTTCGACATAACATACAAACCACGGCGGGCCATCAAGTCGCAAGTACTGGCTGACTTTGTCGCCGAATGGACAGAAGCCGAACTCCCTAAAGAGTACGGCGCGTACTCTAACTGGATCATGCACTTTGACGGCTCTAAAATGCTGGCTGGATTGGGAGCAGGTGTAGTCCTGACGTCTCCCACCGGAGACACGGTCCAGTACGTCCTCCAAATATTATACACAGACTCCAACAATGCAGCCGAATATGAGGCTCTGTTGCACGGTCTTCGGATGGCAATCTCTATGGGCATTCAACGCCTAGAAGTGCGTGGAGATTCAAACCTCGCAATATAACAAATAAACTGAGACTTTGATGCCAAGGATCCAAAAATGGCGGCCTACCGTAGTGCCGTCCTCAAAATGTCAGCCCGGTTCGAGGGGCTCGAATTCCACCATGTGGCTCGAGAAAACAATCAAGCAGCGGATGTCCTCGCCCGCATCGGCGCTAAACGCGACCCTGTCCCACCTAACATATTCCTGGAAAGGCTGTTCAAGCCATCCGTAGTATAGGAAGGGGAGTCCGACAATACTAGCACGGATCCGAATACAACCCCAGATACCGAACTATCAGACATAATTGGCGGCTCTACCACCGAAATAACATCTTCGGCCCACGAAATCATGGCTGTAATCACCCTGTGGACTGAGCCTTTCTTGGCCTACCTCAATAGGCAGGAGCTCCCCGAAGACCAAAATGAAGCACGTTGCATCGTTCGGCGTTCTAAAGCTTACAAAGTCCATGAAGGGGAACTCTATAAGAAAAGTGCGATCAGAGTGCTCCAAAGGTGCATCTCCGAAGAGGAAGGGCGGCAGCTCTTGGCTGAAATCCATGCCGGACTGGGCGGGCACCGCACCGCGGCTCGAGCACTAGTCAGCAAGGCCTTCCGTACAGGCTTCTATTGGCCGACGGCCCGAGCAGACGCACTGGACCTTGTCCAACACTGCGTCAGTTGCCAGCTCTTTGCCAATCAGTCATATGCCCCTACCGCTCTCCAAACAATCCCCATAACTTGGCCCTTCGCAGTGCAGGGGCTGGATATGGTCGGACCTCTTAAAGGGGGAAGCCATAAGAAAAAAAATACTTATTGGTCATGGTGGACAAGTTCACCAAATGGATAGAAGCCAAACCAGTCAAAACGGCCGAATCCGGACTGGTAATAGACTTCATATCCGGGTTGTACACCGATACGGCGTCCCCCACAGCATCATCACTGATAATGGATCAAACTTCACAGTCGATGAAGTGAAAACTTGGTGCGGCAAAATGGGCATTAAGCTCGACTACGCTTCCATCGACCATCCCCAAACAAACGGCCAGGTCGAACGGGCAAACGGTATCATCATGAGCGGCATCAAACCCAGACTAGTGCGATCCTTGACAGAGTCGGACACGCACTGGGTCGAAGAGCTCGACTCCGTACTCTGGGGGCTGCGGACCACACCAAATCACACCACCGGATATACACCGTTTTTTATGGTATACGGCACGGAAGCAGAACTACCCTGCGACATAATACATGATTCGCCACGGCGACGCATGTCTGAAGAGAAGGAAGCCGAGTTAGATCGGCAGGATAACTGGATGCCTTGGAGGAGGAGCGCGACGTCGCAAAAGCCCGCTCGCATTCTATCGCCAGCAGCTCGGCGGTACCAAAGCAGAGAAGTGCGGGCCAAAACTTATAATATTGGCGAACTTCGTTCTCGCCTACGGAGAAGAAGAAGGACAAGCTCAAACCTAAGTGGGAAGGCCCTTCGTCATTGATAAAGTCCTCACGGAGGAGCGCACCGCCACGTAATGCATCCGATAAGCAGACTCGAGCCGAACCCATGGGCGCCACCAGACTCGAAGATTCTCGCCTAGCGCCGAACTCGTGTTCGTCTCCTTACCCCTCCTCTTTTAATTCGCTCCTCCTTTTCCTTTCTCGACCTTTTTCCTCTTCACACAAAGTACTTAATACAATACGGACGCCCGGATCACTCCGGCCGCACTATGTGTGTAAGAAATACCTGGGGGCTTCCCATATGGAAGCTAAACATAATTACTTTATTGGCTTTTTACCCATCACATATGCATTCTTTTTCCATATGTGCCTTTTCTTCACCATTCTATGCATCGATATGACTTAAGATGTGGCCAAGATGGGTTGCCTGGTTCTTGTGTTTATGCCCTACGTTCCCGTTAATTCGACTAGGGCATAAGGGGAGCACCTCTGTGATTGTTACTGCCGGTTCAGCCGGATGTGTACCTCAGACTGGGTGAAGCCGAAAGCTAGCGTCCTTAAGGGAATATTCTATCGGTGAACAAAAGATGTATTCGTTTATTACAACGTAAATCCCCAGAAGTTTTGTATCCTGCGTCCTTGTTCGCTGTCCGGACATGTGCATCGTCGCACGCGTACCCAGGGAAAGGAACCCCTAACGGAACTATTCTCCCTGGAAGATGTTTCTTACTATCCATGTAATATAACATAACTAGTTGGGTACTTATGCTGTTCAAGCACTTATGACCCCTATGCTGGTTTCCATGCATACCCCGTTCTGCATAAGCGGCGGGTATTGGATACACCCGGACTATCGGATCCGGGGAAAGCTTAAAAGGTCCGCCAAGACAAATGATTTTAACCCGGCTAGGGACTACTTATGTCCATTGAATTACACGGTCACTTGACTGACTATATTCCTCCTCTATACCATCCAACGGGCTATCTAGCTTACAATCCTGTTGGGAATACTTTCTGCTAACGCTACTGGTCATACACCAGACTCACGGAATTTCTTGCCCATCGGCCCTTGATCCGACTTGACCATATGGTTCGGGTCCAGCTTGGTGTAAGCGTCTTCACCATAGCCAGTGCTTCTCTTGCACCTTGTCGGCGGTGACATCTTCCACAATCGAAGCGCGGTGCTCCTTGAAGCATATCCACAAGCTCCCCATGCCCTTGGCGAGAAGCTTGATAGCCACAAGGCCCGAGCAACACCTGCATCACCTGCCGAGGCTCGCTTGTGCGGTTGTGAGAGGTCTTGCAATAAATCAGCGTGCTGAGCGGGCACCTCCTCCTCGTATGCCCGTTAACATACCAAAGTAAAATTCTTTCAATATGCTTCCTCACCGAGCTGTACTACTGATTCGTTTGGGCACTACAATAAATGCGCGATGAAGCCTTTGTTCTCCTTACGGAGTCCGCCGGTGAAACACGGGCGTCTTTTAATTTCACGTCCAGCCGGACATTGGCATCTTGAAGATTGTTCTTCTCCTGCCTAACTTGCGTAAGAACGCGCTCGCCAGCCTTTAGCCTCCTTTTGAGATGCGACTCGTCATCTCTTACACCCTCCGGATTCACCCCGGGATTGTCTGCAGAATTTTCTGTTAGACTTGTCATACCAAGCCACTTACTAACTGGTGCATCTTCGTACAATTGAGACAAATGTTACCAGATGAGGCCTTACAGGATTCCTCTAGATTGGCAATCTGTGGCCCTCATTTGGGCCTTGCACCGCTCTAGCTCCGAGACAATTGCTCATTCTTATCTACAAGGACCTGTGCATATATTGATCCTTAAAACAGTTGTTCCAACCGTTTCAAGTCTCAGGGGCTACCGCTATACATGCTTATCAAATTTTCTTACTCGTAAATCTTTGGTATACTGGTCCGTCGCTCGGGCAAGCCCACCTTGAGCAGCTCGGATGTATCGCTCTCGAATTAAGCGTTAAATGCCTCTTGGAAAAGATGTTGTTTGCAACGGCCCGTCGGCGCCGGTGATTCATGGCGCTCTCTACTTCGGAATTTGTGGCAGAGAGCATATCCGCATCCTCCGTCGGAAGACTATGCGGCATCAGCCCCACGTCCGCCTCCTCTCTCGAAGCCGGTTACGGAATCCGGTGGTGGGCATGATTGGCGAGGTCCCGGATATAGTCCGCTACTCCGCTTCTGCCAGACACAAGGGCGCTGTTACACTTCAAAATCAATAATCGCAGAACAGGTTTTTGCCTTACCTCTGTAGCGGCGTTTCGACCCTAACCGCCTTCCTCTTAAACCTGCCCGATCCGGACGCCCGTTGCTGACGGATCCCTAGGCGCTCGGCCTCGTGATCGACCGTCGTCTCTGCAAAAGCACGACACTTGAGGTGAGCATGACATCGAAGGAGTCCTCTTCGAGGATAGAGTTTTTGACGCGACGTAGGTAGCGATGCAGGATAATCGGCAATAATAGCCACTGAGGCGCCATCGCAGCTCGCCTGATAAAATATCCCGTTGACAAGCTCCACAGTAATATCCGGATCTTCTTCAAGTCCTGGATCGAGGGCCCTTCCGGGGTCCTCTGGCTGCGGGGAAGGGCTGGAGATCCCTTCTACGGCCCTCCTTAGTTCCTGCTCGAAAATATTGAGGCAGATAATCTTAGCGAAGAACGCCACAATAAGTGAAGCGGGAAGAAGTATAACGACTTACCCAGCTTGGGGGGTTGTACATAGAAAACCCATCCCGCGGTTTAATGTGAAGGAGTTATTCTTCTTCTCCTTTATACAGGTCGGATAATATCCTCGCCAAAGCAGTGGCGGAGTCCGGACCCTTACGGCCGCAGCGGGTGGCATCATCTTCCCCGTTGAAGTGCCATATGGGCTTCCCCCGATATTGAAGCGGTTGCACCCCCCGCATTATGCATATTGCCATAACCTCGACTATCGTCAGTCCGGATTTGGCCAGCAACTTTATCCCGCTCATCAGGAAGTGTATTTCCCTAGTATCCTCCTCTTGGGGGCCCCGAGGGCACCAACTTCGACGTGCCCTCGACGGGGTGTTACTGAACTTGGGGAGACCTGTCCGGACTGGGTCCGGAAGGGGAACGTCATCAACGTAAAACCATTCTGAAGGACTGTTCTCTGGTGCCTTCTTGGGAGTGCCGGATAGGTATCCGGTCTCGGCAATGCGCCATACTTCGGCTCCGCCCACTTGACATAGGGATTCTCCCTGGTTGCGAGGGACGAGGCAGAACAACTTCTTCCATAACCCGAGGTGAGCCTCGCAGCCTAGAAACAGCTCGCAAAGGGCAACATATCCTGCTATATGTAGCACGGAGGCAGGGGTGAAGTTGTGCAACTGGAGGCCGTAGAACTCCAGGAGCCCACGAAGAAACGGGTGGATAGGAAACTCGACGCCCCTTAGCAGATGCAGGATGATGCATATTTGCTCCTCTGGAGATGGATTAGGAGATCCCTCCGCTTGCTCCCCGCCATTACAGGTGGCTATTCCGGCTCGGACGGGGACCATGAACGCCGGTGGAAGAAACCCTTGGGTTTGTAACTCTATCAAATGGCTATGAGGAACTGAACACTCTTCCCATTGCCCCGGCTTAGAGCGAGGAGAGCGAGAAGAAGGGCTGCGACGACTGGCCATGTTGAAATAGTTTTTTTTCTGGAGCGCTCTGTTGAATGCTTGCTCAAGGGAAGAGGATGAGGTTTGGATCTGAGAATCCCTGTCTCCTCAAATAGACGGTCAACCTGCTAGATCAGGGGTGGCAAATGCAAAAATGCCTCGGCTCCTCGCATTCGCTCAACATGTGGGGGAGGTCATTATTAAGGTACGGAAGCCGAGGAGTACAACATTGATGGGAAGCTTGACACTATTCGTCGTAACAGGTACTTTGGAGTATTCGGAGATGGAACCCGCCTTGCAATTCCGAAGACAGAACTGCGCGCTGGACTCATCGTCATTGAAGCCTGGTTCAGGGGCTACTGAGGGAGTCCTGGATTAGGGGGTATCCGGACAGCCGGACTATATACTTTGTCCGGACTATTGGAGCGTGAAGACACAAGACTCAAGACTCCGTCCCGTGTCCGGATGGGACTCTCCTTTGCGTGGAAGACAAGCTTGGCGATCCGGATAATATATTTCCTTCCTTGTAACCGACTCCATGTAAACCCTAGCCCTCTCCGGTGTCTATATAAACCGGAGAGGTTGGTCCTTAGAAGGCTAATCACGATCACGATCACAATCATAATCATCATAGGCTAGCTTCTAGGGTTTAGCCTCTACGATCTCGTGGTAGATCTACTCTTGTACTACTCATATCATCAATATTAATCAAGCAGGAAGTAGGGTTTTACCTCCATCGAGAGGGCCCGAACCTGGGTAAACATTGTGTTCCTTGCTTTATGTTACCATCAGCCTAAGACGCACAGATCGGGACCCCCTACCCGAGATCCACCGATTTTGACACCGACACCAGGGACGTGACTACCCACGACCTCTGGCAAATGATGAGAGCGGGGCGCAAGCTGAGGAGGCGGCTCGTTTTCTCGTGGGGTAATCAATTAAGCCTCTGCCGTGGTGACGGGACAATGGATGGTTTTGACAGTCCCCGTAAGACAATCCAGGTTGTCACATATCATACCCCTAGGGTTACTTGGCCCACTCCCCCTCTTAGCTTCCACTATCGAGCGAGAGGAAGATGGGCCCGGGGGCTACTGTCGGTGTAAATAAAACTAGGGTGGTGACAGCCTAGCACAACGGGCCTAAAACAATTTGGGCCGTACACTTTTCTTGGACAGGAAGGAAGGCTTTAGGAGGCTCTACAACATCCGGTGGACTTTGGCCTGCATCTATACATAATGGCTCAAGACATGATACAGGATGGACTTTGGGATCACTTCGTGGGGTCCACCCGGGAGGATGCGTAGATGCGTTCGAGAAGAGAAGGCCTCGACCCCGGGAGAAGGATAGCAACCCACGCCCCGGAGGACGGCTACCAACGCTAGGTGGCAGGCCGCGGGGTCTCAGCGTAGGCTCTAGTAGGATCCATGTGGACCAAGTTATCTGCAATGACCACAGTAAGATTCACCTGCTGTCTACACTACTATAGTGGTTGTACTTCTCTGCCACCTGACGTTTACCAAATAAGGAGGAGGCGAGTACCCGGGGGGTAACATGCTTCCCCCGGAAGTCATCATCATCACATACAAGCGTTCCATGGGCAACCATACCCCCATGGTACATGCCAGACCAGCCTACTCCAATGTATATTCAACCAATTGGAACCTCCGTCTGGTCCTCCCTCGACACTATAAATAGGGGAGACCAAAGCCTCACAAGGGGTCGATCTATTCAGCTTGTAACAGACACATCATAGCTCTCCACCATTGCAATACAAAACAAGGCAGGAGTAGGGTATTACACCAAGAAGGTGGCCCAAACCTAGGTAACTCTTTGTGTTCATCTGTAGTTCATCCACCACATTTTCATTCATGACTTAGGATTGCTAGACGTGTTCAGTCCCTGGCCAAACTCTCAAAGAGTTGTTGCTCACAACTCATGTGTAGGTTCTAGGAAATCAAAAAACTGGTTCAATGAATTCTTCCTATGTCCGACTTGTTCGTCCAAGCTTATCCGAAGAGTTTTCATGCCCTCCTTGTTTTCTGACAAGTGTCTCGCTGCTCCTAAATTGCGCTCACTCTCTAACCCACCTGGTCAAGAGGCGTCTTCTTCATGACGGTCACCACCATGTGTGAGCGTGGGTCAGAGCTCACCATCGCCTAGTCCCATCAAAAAAAGGTGGTCATGGGCTTCGAGGCATATAATAATTAACCGTCGGCCCCTTCAATCTTCACGCACGACGCTCGGGAAATAAGTAGATTTAATGTATCATGGCCCAGGTGTGCCGCCGTTGTTTTGCAAATTACTTGCACATATAAAGGCTGTGGGGTTTCAAGTGTGAATATTTTACATGCTCAGCTTGCTCCTCTCCCTTATATTTTTCCTCGAGCTCTGCTGCCCCTATCCTTGTCTTACCTTAGCACCCTTTCCTTCTTCCGCCAATGGTGGCAACTGAAGGAAATATGCCCTAGAGGCAATAATAAAGTTATTATTTATTTCCTTATATCATGATAAATGTTTATTATTCATGCTAGAATTGTATTAACCGGAAACATAATACATGTGTGAATACATAGACAAACATACAGTCACTAGTATGCCTCTACTTGACTAGCTCATTAATCAAAGATGGTTATGTTTCCTAACCATATACATGTGTTGTCATTTGATTAATGGGATCACATCATTAGGAGAATGATGTGATTGACATGACCCATTCCGTTAGCTTAGCACTTGATCGTTTAGTATATTGCTATTGCTTTCTTCATGACCTATACATGTTCCTGTAACTATGAGATTATGCAACTCCCGTTTACCGGAGGAACACTTTGGTACTACCAAACGTCACAACGTAATCGGGTGATTATAAAGGAGTACTACAGGTGTCTCCAAAGGTACATGTTGGGTTGGCGATTTCGAGATTAGGTTTTGTCACTCCGATTGTCGGAGAGGTATCTCTAGGCCTTCTCGGTAATACACATCACATAAGCCTTGCAAGCATTGCAACTAATAAGTTAGTTGTGAGATGATGTATTACGGAACGAGTAAAGAGACTTTGCGGTAACGAGATTGAACTAGGTATTGGATACCGACGATCGAATCTCGGGTAAGTAACATACCGATGACAAAGGAACAACGATGTCGTTATGCGGTTTGACCGATAAAGATCTTGAAGAATATGTAGGAACCAATATGGGCATCCAGGTTCCGCTATTGGTTATTGACCGAGAATAGTTCTAGGTCATGTCTACATAGTTCTCGAACCCGTAGGGTCCGCACGCTTAACGCTTCGATGATAATTTATTATGAGTTTATAAGTTTTGATGTACCGAAGTTTGTTCGAGTCCGGATGTGATCACGGACATGACGAGGAGTCTCAAATGGTCGAGACATAAAGATTGATATATTGGAAGCCTATGTTTGGACTTGGAAGGTTCCGGATGAAAGCGGATTTTACGGAACACCGGGTTACGGAACCCCGGGGATCAATGGGCCTTGATGGGCCATAAGGGAGAAGAGGAGGGCGGGCAGGGCAGGGCAGCGCCCCCCCCCTCTAGTCCGAATAGGACAAGGAGGGGGGGGGGCGCCTCCCTCTTCCCCTTCCCCAAGACCTAATCCAACTAGGAAGGGGGGAGTCCTACTCGGTGGGAGTAGGACTCCTCCAGCGCGCCTCCCTAGGGCCGGCCGCACCCCCTTGCTCCTTTATATCTGAGGCGGGGGCACCCCATGACACAAGTTGATCTACGGATCGTTCCTTAGCCGTGTCGGTGCCCCCTCCACCATATTCCACTTCGGTCATATCGTCATGAGCTTAAGCGAAGCCCTCGCGCCGTGAAGTCATATTGTCGCGAGCTTAGGCGAAGCCCTGCGTCGGTGGAGCATCATCATCGCCACCACGCCGTCGTCTTGTGGAACTCATCCCCGACGCTTTGCTGGATCGGAGCCCGGGATCGTCATCGAGCTGAACATGTGCTGAACTTCGGAGGTGCCGTCGTTCGGTACTTGGATCGGTCGGATCGTGAAGACGATGACTACATCAACGCGTTGTTATAACGCTTCGCTTCGGTCTCACGAGTGCGTGGACATACACACTCCCCTCTTGTTGCTATGCCATCACCATGGTCTTGCGTGTGCGTAGGAAATTTTTTGAAATTACTACGTTCCCCAACAGTGGCATCCGAGCCAGGTTTTATGCGTTGATGTCATATGCACGAGTAGAACACAAGTGAGTTGTGGGCGATATAAGTCATACCGCTTACCAGCATGTCATACTTTGGTTCGGCGGTATTGTGAGATGAAGCGCCCGGACCGACATTACGCAGACGCTTACGCGAGACTGGTTTCACCGCCGAGCACTCGTTGCTTAAAGGTGACCTGCGGGTGTCTGTTTCTCTCACTTTAGTTGAACCGAGTGTGGCTCGCCCGGTCCTTGCGAAGGTTAAAACAGCACCAACTTGACAAACTATCGTTGTGGTTTTGATGCGAGGTAAGAACGGTTCTTGCTCAGCCCGTAGCAGCCACGTAAAACTTGCAACAACAAAGTAGAGGACGTCTAACTTGTTTTGCAGGGCATGTTGTGATGTGATATGGTCAAGGCGTGATGCTATATTTTATTGTATGAGATGATCATGTTTTGTAACCAAGTTATCGGCAATCGGCAGGAGCCATATGGTTGTCGCTTTATTGTATGAAATGCAAGCGCCATGTAATTGCTTTACTTTATCACTAAGCAGTAGCGATAGTCGTAGAAGCAATAGTTGGCGAGGCGACAACGATGCTACGATGGAGATCAAGGTGTCGCGCCGGTGACGATGGTGATCATGGCGGTGCTTGGAGATGGAGATCACAAGCACAAGATGATGATGACCATATCATATCACTTATATTGATTGCATGTGATGTTTATCCTTTATGCATCTTATCTTGCTTTGATTGACGGTAGCATTATAAGATGATCTCTCACTAAAATTATCAAGAAGTGTTCTCCCGAGTATGCACCGTTGCGAAAGTTCTTCGTCTTTGAGACACCACGTGATGATCGGGTGTGATAGGCTCTACGTTCAAATACAGCGGGTGCAAAACAGTTGCACACGCGGAATACTCAGGTTAAACTTGATGAGCCTAGCATATAACAGATATGGCCTCGAACACGGAGACCGAAGGTCGAACGTGAATCATATAGTAGATATGATCAACATAGTGATGTTCACCATTGAAACTACTCCATCTCACGTGATGATCGGACATGGTTTAGTTGATTTGGATCACGTAATCACTTAGATGACTAGAGATGTCTGTCTAAGTGGGAGTTTTAATATGATTAATTAAACTTAAATTTATCATGAACTTAGTACCGATAGTATTTTGCTTGTCTATGTTTATTGTAGATAGATGGCTCGTCTTTGTTGTTCCGTTGAATTTTAATGCGTTCCTTGAGAAAGCAAAGTTGAAAGATGATGGTAGCAATTACACGGACTGGGTCCGTAATTTGAGGATTATCCTCATTGCTGCCTGTAAGAATTACATCCTGGAAGCACCGCTGGGTGCAGTGCTCTTCTGCAGAACAACGCCGAAGTTGTGAACGTCTGGCAAAGCAAAGTGATGACTACTCTATAGTTCAATGTGCCATGCTTTACGGCTTAGAACCGGGTCTTCAACGACGTTTTGAGCGTCATGGAGCATATGAGATGTTCCAGGAGTTGAAGTTAATATTTCAAGCAAATGCGGATTGAGAGATATGAAGTCTCCAATAAGTTCTATAGCTGCAAGATGGAGGAGAATAGTTACGTCGGTGAACATATACTCAAAATGTGCGGGTATAATAATCACTTGATTCAACTGGGAGTTACTCTTCCGGATGATAGTGTCATTGATGAATTCTCCAATCATCGCCACCAAGCTACAAGAGCTTTGTGATGAACTATAATATGCAAGGGATGACCAAAACAATTCCCGAGCTCTTCGCAATGCTAAAAGCAGCGGAGGTAGAAATCAAGAAAGAGCATCAAGTGTTGATGGTCAACAAGACCACTAGTTTCAAGAAAAGGGCAAAGGAAAGAAGAAGGAACTTCAAAAGAACAGCAAGAAAGTTGCTGCTCAAGAGAAGAAACCCAAGTCTGGACCTAAGCCTGGCTGAGTGTTTTACCGCAAGCGGATGGACCTTTGAAGCGGAACTGCCCCAAGTATTTGGCGGATAAGAAGGATGGCAAGGTGATCAAAGGTATATGTGATATACATGTTATTGATGTGTACCTTACTAATACTCGCAGTAGTACAGGTATTTGATCTGGTTCATTGCTAATATTTGCAACTCAAGCAGGAACTACGGATTAGCGAAGATTGGCTAAGGGCGAGGTGACGATGCGCGTGGGAAATGGTTCCAAAGTCGATGTGATCACGGTCGGCACGCTACCTCTACATCTACCATCGGGATTAGTTTTAGACCTAAATAATTGTTATTTGGTGCCGCGTTAAGCATGAACATTATATCTGGATCTTGTTTGATGCGAGATGGTTATTCATTTAAGACAGAGAATAATGGTTGTTCTATTTATATGAATAATATCTTTTATGGTCATGCACCCTTGAAGAGTGGTCTATTTTATTGAATCTCGATAGTAGTAATACACATATTCATAGTGTTGAAACCAAAAGATCAGAGTTGATAATGATAATGCAACTTATTTGTGGCATCGCCGTTTGGGTCATATCGGTATAAAACGCATGAAGAAACTCCATCTTGATGGACTTTTGGAATCACTTGATTATGAATCACTTGGTACTTGCGAACCGTGCCTCATGGGCAAGATGACTAAAACGCCGTTCTCCGGAACTATGGGCGAGCAACTGATTTGTTGGAAATCATACATACCGATGTTTGTGGTCCAATGAATGTTGAGGCACGGCGGGTATCGTTATTTTCTCACCTTCACAGATGATTTGAGCAGATATGGGTATATCTACTTAATGAAACACAAATCTGAAACATTTGAAAAGTTCAAAGAATTTCAGAGTGAAGTGGAAAATCATCGTAACAAGAAAATAAAATTTCTACGATCTGATCGTGGAGGAGAATATTTGAGTTACTGAGTTTGGTTTACATTTGAAACAATGCGGAATAGTTTAGCAACTCACGCCACCCGAACACCACAAAGAAATGGTGTGTCCGAACGTCGTGAATCGTACTTTACTTGATATGGTGCGATCTATGATGTCTCTTACTGATTTACCGCTATCGCTTTGGGGGTATGCTTTAGAGACGGCCGCATTCACGTTAAATAGGGCACCATCAAAGTCCGTTGAGGCGACACCTTATGAACTGTGGTTTGGCAAGAAACCAAAGTTGTCGTTTCTTAAAGTTTGGGGTTGCGATGCTTATGTGAAGAAACTTCAACCAGATAAGCTCGAACCCAAATCGGAGAAATGTGTCTTCATAGGATACCCAAAGGAGATCTGTTGGGTACACCTTCTATCACAGATCTGAAGGCAAGATTTTCGTTGCTAAATTCGGATCCTTTCTAGAAAAGGAGTTTCTCTCGAAAGAAGTGAGTGGGAGGAAAGTAGAACTTGATGAGATAATCGATCTGCTCCCTTATTGGAAAGTAGTTCATCACAAGAAACGGTTCTGTGACAACTACACCAATTAGTGAGGAAACTAATGATATTGATCATGAAACTTCAGATCAAGTTTCTCTGAACTTCAGAGGTCAACCAGAGTAAGATACGCACCGAGTGGTACGGTAATCCTATTCGGAAGTCATGTTACTTGACCATGGTGAACCTACAAACTATGAAGAAGCGATGGTGAGCCCAGATTCGCAAAATGGCTGGAAGCCATGAAATCTGAGATGGGATCCATGTATGAGAACAAAGTATGGACTTTGGTTGACTTGCCGATGATCGGCAAGCCATTGAGAATAAATGGATCTTTAAGAAGAAGACCGACGCTGATGGTAATGTAATCGTCTATAAAGCTCGACTTGTTGCGAAAGGTTTTCGACAAGTTCAAGGGGTTGACTATGATGAGACTTTCTCACCCGTAGCGATGCTTAAGTCTGTCGAATCATGTTAGCAATTGCTGCATTTTATGATTATGAAATTTGGCAAATGGATGTAAAACTGCATTCTTGAATGGATTTCTAGAAGAAGAGTTGTATATGATGCAACCAGAAGGTTTTGTTGATCCAAAGGGTGCTAACAAAGTGTGCAAGCTCCAGCGATCAATTTATGGTCAGTGCAAGCCTCTCGGAGTTGGAATAAACGCTTTGATAGTGTGATCAAAGCATATGGTTTTATTGGACTTTTGGAGAAGCCTGTATTTACAAGAAAGTGAGTGGGAGCTCAGAGCATTTCTAATATTATATGTGGACGACATATTATTGATTGGAAATGATATAGAATTTCTGGATAGCATAAAAGGATACTTGAATAAAAGTTTTTCAATGAAAGACCTCGGTGAAGCTGCTTACATATTGGGCATCAAGATCTATAGAGATAGATCAAGAAGCTTAATTGGACTTTCACAAAGCACATACCTTGATAAAGTTTTGAAAAAGTTCAAAATGGATCAGGCAAAGAAAGGTTTTTACCTGTATTACAAGGTGTGAAATTGAGTCGGACTCAATGCCCGACCACAATGAGAAGATAGAGAGAAAATGAAAGATGTTCCTATGCTTCAGCCATAGGCTCTATCATGTATGCAATGCTGTGTACCAGACTGACGTATGCTTAGCAATAAGCTTGGCAGGAAGGTACCAAAGTAATCCGAGTGGATCATTGGACAGCGGTCAAGAACATCTGAAATACGAAAAGGACTAAGGATATGTTTCTCGTATATGGAGGTGACAAAGAGCTAGTCGTAAATGGTTACGTCGATGCAAGCTTTGACACCGATCCGGACGATTCTAAATCGCAAACCGGATACATGTTTTTATTAAGCGGTGGAGCTGTCGGTTGGTGCAGTTCTAAACAAAGCGTCGTGGCGGGATCTACATGTGAAGCGGAGTACATAGCTGCTTCGGAAGCAGCAAATGAAGGAGTCGGATGAAAGAGTTCATTTCCGATCTAGGTGTCATACCTAGTGCATCGGGACCAATGAAGATCTTCTGTGACAATCTTGGTGCAATTGCCTTGGCAAAGGAATCCAGATTTCACAAGAGGACCAAGCATATCAAGAGACGCTTCAATTCCATTGGGACCAAGTCCAAGTGGGAGACATAGAGATTTGCAAGATACATACGGATCTGAATGTTGCAGACCCGTTGACTAAGCCTCTTCCACGAGCAAAACATGATCAGCACCAAGACTCCATGGGTGTTAGAATCATTCTTGTGTAATCTAGATTATTGACTCTAGTGCAAGTGGGAGATCAAGGAAATATGCCCTAGAGGCAATAATAAAGTTATTATTTATTTCCTTATATCATGATAAATGTTTATTATTCATGCTAGAATTGTATTAACCGGAAACATAATACATGTGTGAATACATAGACAAACATATAGTCACTAGTATGCCTCTACTTGACTAGCTCATTAATCAAAGATGGTTATGTTTCCTAACCATAGACATGTGTTGTCATTTGATTAATGGGATCACATCATTAGGAGAATGATGTGATTGACATGACCCATTCCGTTAGCTTAGCACTTGATCGTTTAGTATATTGCTATTGCTTTCTTCATGACCTATACATGTTCCTGTAACTATGAGATTATGCAACTCCGTTTACGGAGGAACACTTTGGTACTACCAAGCGTCACAACGAATCGGGTGATTATAAAGGAGTACTACAGGTGTCTCCAAAGGTACATGTTGGGTTGGCGTATTCGAGATTAGGTTTTGTCACTCCGATTGTCGGAGAGGTATCTCTAGGCCTTCTCGGTAATACACATCACATAAGCCTTGCAAGCATTGCAACTAATAAGTTAGTTGTGAGATGATGTATTACGGAACGAGTAAAGAGACTTTCCGATAGCGAGATTGAACTAGGTATTGGATACCGACGATCGAATCTCGGGTAAGTAACATACCGATGACAAAGGGAACAACATTATGTCGTTATGCGGTTTGACCGATAAAGATCTTGAAGAATATGTAGGAACCAATATGGGCATCCAGGTTCCGCTATTGGTTATTGACCGAGAATAGTTCTAGGTCATGTCTACATAGTTCTCGAACCCGTAGGGTCCGCACGCTAACGTTCGATGATGTTTATTATGAGTTTATAAGTTTTGATGTACCGAAGTTTGTTCGAGTCCGGATGTGATCACGGACATGACGAGGAGTCTCGAAATGGTCGAGACATAAAGATTGATATATTGGAAGCCTATGTTTGGACTTCAGAAAGGTTCCGGATGAAAGCGGGATTTTACGGAACACCGGGGTTACGGAACCCCGGGGATCAATGGGCCTTGATGGGCCATAAGGGAGAAGAGGAGGGCCAGCCGGGGCAGGCGCGCGCCTCCCCTCTAGTCCGAATAGGACAAGAGAGGGGCGCGCCTCCCTCTTCCCCTTCCCAAGACCTAATCCAACTAGGAAGGGGGGTCCTACTCGGTGGGAGTAGGACTCCTCAGCAGCGCCTCCCTAGGGCGGCCGCACCCCTTGCTCCTTTATATCTGAGGGGCAGGGGGCACCCCATGACACAAGTTGATCTACGGATCGTTCCTTAGCGTGTGCGGTGCCCCCTCCACCATATTCCACTTGGTCATATCGTCGCGGAGCTTAAGCGAAGCCCTGCGCCGGTGAAGTCATATCGTCGCGGATCTTAGGCGAAGCCCTGCATCAGTGGAGCATCATCATCGTCCACCACGCCGTCGTCTTGTGGAACTCATCCCCGACGCTTTCTTTGGATCGGAGCCCGGGGATCGTCATCGAGCTGAATGTGTGCTGAACTCGGAGGTGCCGACGTTCGGTACTTGGATCGGTCGGATCGTGAAGACGTACGACTACATCAACCGCGTTGTTATAACGCTTCCGCTTTCGGTCTACGAGGGTACATGGACATACACACTCCCCTCTCGTTGCTATGCCATCACCATGGTCTTGCGTGTGCGTAGGAATTTTTTTGAAATTACTACGTTCCCCAACAGCAACCATTTGCGGAGAAGATCCAGGGGCATCGCTTCATCATTTGCCTCATTCTCGCACACGGCCGGCTCTGTCGAGGGAGGATGGAAGCATTGCACTGTGTCCCAATGTCGACTGAACTGACTTTCCACCATCGGCTAGCTGCTGGCACCAGAGATAGTATATGTGCGCCCGGGGCTGGTCGCCGTCGGCAAGGACACCTTCCAAGAATCCACCCCCAACCCCCAAGAGATTGAGCGGGTATGCTTTGTTACTTTCCTCCTTATGGGTCTGGGATTTCCAATCCACCTTTTCTATGAGGCCTTCTACACTTTTACCGCATCCAACCGCATCATCTTTCCCCAAACCCCATCCTTCACATAGTGTGCTTTGTCACATTATGTGAGGCCTTCCTCGGATGTGCACTGCACTTCGGCTTGTAGTGTAGATACTTGTGTGTCCAACCACACTCAAGGGGCGACATGCTGTTGGATTGTGGGAGCATCGTGATCTACAGGTTGGCCGATTCCGGGCACCTTTGATGACTTCGTAGAGGAGACCACCAAGGACTGACAAGATGAATGATTTCACCATCCTAATGTGCCACTTGAGGATCCTCCTTGGGCGGGATTGCCAATTGCTTTCACCACGACCCAGCTGAACAAAATGTACTCCTCGTATTTGAAGAGTCAGCTTCAAGTAGACTCATAAGCGATGGCCATGTTAGCGGTGCAGGTGGCGCGACTTCGTCAAAACGGTGTTACTCTGGCCAGCGTGCTGGCAGTGGCACTCAACTGGGAAATCCAACCACTCCAATAGTGAAATCTCCAATGTGGGAACATAACGGCTCGGGTGATTCTACTCGGGCGATCCGAGGATGGTTCTACGAAGACAAGTCCCTAAAGGACATGCTCGCACTGATGCTTAGGGGCGGGGTGTCTGACTTCTTCGAGAAGCCACGGGTTGATGGACTCTCCTCCTCAAGCCCGTCTGAGTAGTAAGTTCATGCTACTTCGTTGCTTTTTTATGACAGGCTACTAACTTCCTGATGTGTGTCTATGTTTTTCTCCTGTCCAACATGAATGGAGGTTATGGTCCACCAAACTTAACTTTTGGCTCCTCAAATGGATGCGAAAAATCTAGAGTCGCTGGAGCTCGGCAGGGCTGAGGACTCCATCATCACAACCTCTAGTCATGTTGGTGTGATCTATCACGTAAACATAGATGGTGAGGATGTCATTGTGATCGATGACCATCAAGCAGGACCCCCACCCCAAGAAGACATCGCAAGAGTCAGCCATCGAGGTCGGTGGACACGGGATCCTAGCACGAGCGCTCCTTGGATCGAGGATAACACCCTATTTGAGGACGAACATTGAGGAATACCTCCGAGGTCCTCGCACTATGTGGAGAAAACTTGTCGGTGTGAAAACTGGCCGATCTTGGGTATGGGGTCCCGAACTATGCATCTGAGGATCAAGGGTAACAAGGGACAGGTGGGACACAATGTTTACCCAGGTTCCGGCCCTCTTAATGGAGGTAAAACCCTACATCCTGCTTGATTATATTCGATGAGTATAGGGGTTACAAGAATTGATCTACCTCGAGATCGTAATAGCTAAACCCTAGTTGTCTAGCCTATGAGAATTCGGATAGCCTCTACAGACTAAACCCTCTAGTTTATATACACACTGTAGGGACCTAGGGTTGTACAGATTCGGTTTGTGGGGGAAGGAAATAACATATCCGGACACCAATCTTGACATCCACGCTTAGGGGGGTCCTACCCGGACACGGGGGGGGGGGGGGGAGTCTTTTGCTTGTATCTTCTTCGGCCCATCAGTCTGACCCGTATCGATAGCCCGGACACCCAAGGACCCCCTAATCCAGGCCTCCGTCAGTAGCCCCTAAACCAGTCTTCGATGACGATGTATTCGGCACGTGGATTGTCTTCGGCATTGCAAGGCGGGTTCCTCCTCCTGAACACTTTAAAACAATTCGCTAAACAAATAAACTCTATCCGGCTCTGCATAATTGTTACAACCCTTAGCCACGAAGGCAAGATATCAAACAAAACAGTGTCTTTACCCTGACAACTTTTTCGGTGAAACGTCACATCTGGCCTCTTAACATTTCGAACCGTTTTCACGCCTCCCGCTTCACGTTTCGAGGCAAAGCCTCCCTTGGCACGTCTTGTCAAAACAGAGATCATGCCCGCCCATCACGAGATCCTCGTCAATACGGTTTTGGGTAATCCAACTGTGCCATTCGCACGACCCCTTGGGAACAGGCGAGTTTTAAGGCTCGAGGGGGGCGTTTGGTATTCACCGCTTATATAAGAAGGTAAATATTCCTCTTTTCCCCATGCCTTCTTCCTCCTCCTGCCTTCCCATCTTGATGCTCCAGCGCCCAAACTTCAATCTTTTCCACCGCCACCAACCTCTCTAGCCATGTCTGGATCCGGCTCTAAGGGCAAGTGGGAGGCCTCCTGTGTGATGGAGAAGGACATCACGGAGCTCCGAGGTGCGGGCTACCTGCCCGCGGATGTCGCGCACCGGCTTCCCAATAAGAACCAGATCATCCCCACTCCAGAGCCCGGCGAGAGGGTAGTATTCATCCCCTATTTTCTCCGAGGTCTAGGGTTTCCCCTCCATCCCTTCGTCTGGGGCCTCACGTTCTACTACGAGCTAGATTTCCATGATCTAGCCCCAAATTCTTTCCTTCACATCTCGGCGTTCTTTGTCGTGTGTGAGGCTCTACTCGCATCCCCCCACACTTCGGCTTGTGGCTCAAAGTCTTCAACGTGAAGCCGAAGGTGGTCGATGGGAAGCACGCGGATCGCGGCGGAGCCATGGTGAGCAAGCTCCCCAACACCGTCTGGCCCAAAGGGGCATTTGTGGAGACGGTCAAAGTGTGGCAGCAGGAGTGGTTCTACATCACCGAACCCCGCAACACCAACTGGGCAGCCGCACCCGATTTCAGATCCGGACCCCCCCCCCACCAGGCTCACCTCCTAGACCGCTAAGGGCCTCGACTGGGGGTCCATGTCGGATGTGCAGATGCTGCAAAAGCGCATCACCAACATGATCGGCAAGAACATCAGTCTCACAGACGTGATCCAGGTGATGCGATTCCGCTAGACTCTTCCTTGCCAGCTCCGGGCCTCTCATATGTGGGAGTTTAATCCGGAGGAGCCACAGATCTTGAAGCACTTCTTTGGCACGGCGCACGAAAATATTTGGAAATTGCTCTTCAAGGCCCAGAAAACGTGGCCAAAGAACGAAGGAAATATGCCCTAGAGGCAATAATAAAGTTGTTATTTATGTTGCCTTATATCATGATAAATGTTTATCATTCATGCTAGAATTGTATTAACTGGAAACTTGATACATGTGTGGATCAAAGATGGTTAAGTTTCCTAACCATAGACATGAGTTGTCATTTGATGGACGGGATCACATCATTAGGAGAATGATGTGATGGACAAGACCCATCCGTTAGCTTAGCATAATGATCGTTAAGTTTTATTGTTATTGCTTTCTTCATGTCATATACCTATTCATTTCACTATGAGATTGTGCAACTCCCGGATACCGGAGAATACCTTGTGTGCTATCAAACGTCACAACGTAACTGGGTGATTATAAAGATGCTCTATAGGTATCTCCGAAGGTGTTTGTTGGGTTGGCATAGGTCGAGATTAGGATTTGTCACACCGAGTATCGGAGAGGTGTCTCTGCGCCCTCTCGATAATACACATCATAATAAGCCTTGCAAGCAATGTGACTAATGAGTTAGTCGCAGGATGATGTATTACGGAATGAGTAAAGATACTTGCCGGTAACGAGACTGAACTAGGTATGAAGGTACCGACGATCGAATATCGGGCAAGTAACATACCAATGACAAAGGGAATAACGTATGTTGTCATTACAGTACGACCGATAAAGATCTTCGTAGAATATGTGGGAACCAATATGAGCATCCAGGTTCTGCTGTTGGTTATTGACCGGAGAGGTGTCTCGGTCATGTCTACATAGTTCTCGAACCCGTAGGGTCCGCACACTTAACGTTCGATGATGATTTTGTATTATATGAGTTATGTGATTTGTTGACCGAATGTTGTTCAGAGTCCCGGATGTGATCACGGACAGTCTCGACATGGTTGAGACATAAATATTCATATATAGGACGATAGTATTTGGACACCGGAAGTGTTCCTGGGGTACCGGGTACATATCGGGTCACCGGAAGGGGTTTCGGGCAACCCCCGACAAACTATATGGGCCTAATGGGCCAAGAGTTGGATAGACCAGCCCCTAAGGGGCTGGTGCGCCCCCATAGGCCAAAATAAAGGGGAAAGGAAAGGAGGGAAGGGATAAAGAAAGGGAAGCATACGGCCTCCCCC
Source organism: Aegilops longissima (assembly GCA_021605205.1). Classification (NCBI taxonomy): domain Eukaryota; kingdom Viridiplantae; phylum Streptophyta; class Magnoliopsida; order Poales; family Poaceae; genus Aegilops; species Aegilops longissima. The sequence continues at coordinate 147,779,759 of CM038676.1, read as the reverse complement.
TTTCCTTCCCCTCCCCCCTCTCTTTCCTTCCCCCCTCCAATGCATATGGAAGGGGGGAGGCCGACTTGGATGAGGCGCCCAAGTAGGATTACTCCTACTTGGGGCGCCCCTTGCAGCCCCTACCACTCTCCCACCTATATATATGTGGGGGGGGGCACCGCTAGAACACACAACATTGATTCATAGCCGTGTGCGGCGCCCCCCTCCATAGTTTACGCCTCCGGTCATATTCACGTAGTGCTTAGGCGAAGCCCTGCACGAATTACTTCACCATCACCATCACCACGCTGTCGTGATGACGAAACTCTCCCTCGACACTTTGCTAGAGCAAGAGTTCAAGGGACGTCATCGAGCTAAACATGCGCGGAACTTGGAGGTGTCGTACAATTGGTACTTGATCGGTCGGAACGAGAAGAAGTTTGACTACATCAACCGCGTTGTCAAACGCTTCCGCTTTCGGTCTATGAGGGTATGTGGACACACTCTCCCCCTCTCGTTGCTATGCATCTCCTAGATAGATCTTGCGTGAGCGTAGGATTTTTTTTCAAATTGCATGCTACATTCCCCAACAAACAAGACCGAAGACATCGGTCTTGATAGCGAGAATCCGACCTCACCGGTAAGTATAACTTTCCCGAGTACCTATTCGGTAAATAAGTTCGGATATAATGTATTGCCTGTTCTTCGTACAAGGCTGGACGACCAAGGAGGAGCGGATCAAGTGCCTGGCTCCGCTGCCTGAAGACCCAGCCACACCCCAGCTCATAGAGATGCTGGTCCCGGCGCCCTATCAGGCGCTGGAGAAGAAGGCCAAGAAGAAGAACGACAAGGAGACCAAGAGCGCCCCCCGCCACAAGGGTCCTGCGGACGCTATGTCCAGAGAGACCGAAGCCCCTTCCTCCCATGAGGGAGACGAAGAAGAGGAAGAGGAGGAGGAGGTGGAGAGCGACCCCCCCCCACAAGGGGAGGAAGAAAAAGAGGGCGGCCACCAAAGGCCCGCAGGGGGAGGCGGCCAAGAGGGGGAAGATGACCCTCCAGGACAGTTCGAGACTCAGATGCCGAACTGGTCCCCAAAAAGCCTCCCAAGGCGAAGCCCCTGGCCGAATCGTAAGTATCTAGACACTTACTATTTCATCTTGGGTTTTCCTATTTTCATTATATAAGTTACCATGTTGTGCATTTTTTTAGCCCTCCCCGCGAGCTTCCGAACCCCTCGCTATCGGAGGGGAGTTCTCTGCCGCCTGAAATGGCAGAGATAGAGACGCCGCCACGAGCCCCCTCACATACCGCCATGGATGACACCAAGGAGTTATCCCAAAGTACCTCTCCAGGCCACGGAGGGGTGGGCGAGGCTGTCGAGAAGGCGCCCGCGGGTAATACCTCGGTCGCCGAAGACATAGGGGAGGCTACCCCTTTGGCAACCGACGGTGAGGACCGTCAACAATCCGGGTGAAAGGATCGATATAGTTGACTAGAGGGGGGGGGGGGGAATAGGCAACTAACAATTTTTAAGCTTTTCTTTACCAATTTAAACTTTGCAATAATAAAGGTTGTCTAGATGTGCAACTAGGTGGACAACCTATATGATGCAACAACACAAGCACACGAGCAAGCAAGGATAGGAACACAAATAAGCTTGCACAAGTAAAGGGATAAGATAACCAAGAGTGGAGCCGGTGGAGACGAGGATGTGTTACCGAAGTTCCTTCCTTTTGAGGGGAAGTACGTCTCCGTTATAGCGGTGTGGAGGCACAATGCTCCCCAAGAAGCCACTAGGGCCACCAGAATCTCCTCACGCCCAAGACAATGCAAGAGCCGTGATTCCACTATTGGTGCCCTTGAAGGCGGCGACATCAACCTTTACAAACAAGGTTGGGGCAATCTCCACAACTTAATTGGAGGCTCCCAACAACACCAACGAAGCTTCACCACAATGGAATATGGCTCCACGGTGACCTCAACCGTCTAGGATGCTCAAACACCCAAGAGTAACAAGATTCGCAAGGGATAAGTGGGGGGAATCAAATATCTTGTGGTGGAAGTGTAGATCGGGCCCTTGTCACCCAATCCCGAGCAAATCAACAAGTTTGATTGGCTAGGGAGAGAGATCGGGCCAAAATGGAGCTTGGAGCAACAATGGAGCTTAGAGAGAGAAGAGGTGGTCAACTAGAGGTTGAAGATGCCCCTTATATAGTCGTGGAAAAAAATCCAACCGTTATCCACTTATTCAGCCCGCGACGCGCGGTACTAGCGCTCAGGCGCGGTATTATCATGAGGTCAGCAGCGGTACTACCGTGGCGGACCACGGTACTACCGCGGCAGCAACACAGGCCGGGACTAGCCTGACTAAGGGGCAGTACTACCGCTTGCGCGGTACTACCGCAAGGCAGGGGAGTCACGGCCTGAGAAGGGCGCGGATGAAATAAATTACATCCATGCCAACTTCCGCTGAAACTGTGGTAGTGCAAAAATCCGACACGGTACTACCGCTCCGGAGGAGCGGTACTACCGTAGCGCGTGCCTACTACCGTGAAACTACGGTTTTCGGTAGGGGCCGCGGTACTACCGCTGGCTGGACGAGCGGTACTATCCGTGGTGGCGCGGATGTAAAATTACATCCGCCCTACTACCGACCGGAGCGGCACTAGGTTCAGGAGCAGCGGTACTACAGCGTGTACTGGTACTACCGTTAGAAATGAAGGTGATTGTGAGATTTCCACACAACCAAGATAACGAAGGAAGCTCCAAAGTGCAGGAAAGGAGGGACAAGTGTACGTGTTGATTCCGCCTAACCTTTCCGACACGGACCCCCTCTTAATAGTACGGCTCTCCTACGACTCAAATCCATCAAAAAGAAACGTAGGACGATGCCGTCTTCAATAGTCTCCGAGGGGCACCGAATCGTCTCGAGCCTAGAGATGAACCATTTGAGGAACTCAAAGCATACGATTAGTCCACAAAAGTATCGTCATCAATCACCAAAACACTTACGGGATAAATATGCCCTTACAATCTCCCCCTTTTTGGTGGATTGATGACAATACGGGATTTGCACAAAGATACAATAATATAGAGCAAGGGCAAACCCCTCCTCTCCAAAATATAGACGGGCTCCCCCTAGATGTGTGCACTCTGGATGAATGCTTTGGACTGCATAGCACACGTCCTAGGATCACCACTCCCCCTATATTTTAGAGACAAAGGTCCGAAGAATAACATCTAAGCAACATATAGCACGATATAACATAAGCTTGCTAAGATAGATAGAGTGCATATGTCTTACACCATATGAAGGAAAAGCAACTAAAACGAGGTTCAACCGAAAACGCAATAAACACACCAAACACGAACACGACACAAGACTCAAGAATCCCTATGCTTTCTCCCCTTTGGCATCGAGACGCCAAAAGGTAGAGAGGACACCTACACACAAGTGTTGGCTCAAGCGAAGGGAACTCGTCCCAACCCTCTCCGTCAGACTCCTCAAGCAGCAGGATGGACTCCTCGACGCCCTCCTCGTAATCAGTCCACTTGTAGCCTTGCTTCGCCATCCACTCGGCCTCCGGAGTGATGTGCTCCTCGAGACCCGCCTGACACATCCTCACCATAGAGCTTCAAGATCTTCCCTGTCCCGCGACGACTCTCCTTGGATGCCACATGAGTCCTGTACTGCCCCTTGGCTTGCATGCAGAAAAGAGTCTTCATCTTGTCCTTCAGCTTCGTGGCCCAAGAAGGCATAGAGGAGCTCTAGGAAGGCCTAGCAGCATGGCCCTCATCAACATTCTCGGCGCCAAAGATCCTCCTCTCCAACAAGAGCCCTAGCAGCAGACGCCTCGTCATGAGTAGTAGTGTTGGCCCAGTTGGGTTTGACACGCAGACAGATGGGGTCATGGCGAATCCAATCAGGGAAAGGAACTCCTCACCAGGAACATCTTCTCCCAAGTCCTCGAGATCGCAGAGAACAGACACGGGCCAGAGATAGGCACTTTGCGGTTGAACACCGCAAATCGAAGCTCACACCACATGATGTGTGAGATATCAAGTGGCTGAGTCTGAGACACACGAGCCTCCTCGCAGATGAGCATCATATCCACCATATAGGCATGGACCTTGTCCTTGTCACCAATGCGGGGGAACAAGGAGTTGCGGAAGATGCGGTACATGATATCCAGAAAAGAGTTGAGCACCAACCCTATCTTGCCACTTGGAAGTGTCTTCTCAACATAGTACGGTGCAAGCCTGTCCTTGTTGGCAGAGTCAGGGTTGGCATGGGGACGAACACCCACGGGGGAGTCAAGCCCGTCATCAGGAACTTGGAGCAAATCCATGAACTCCTTCCGTGTAGCGATCGACTTACGGCCATTTGTCATCCAGTCATCCTCCTCTCCTCATTGGGGTGAAAGTAGATGAAGCAAAGAACTGACCAATGAGCTCAGGATCATAGTCAAGGTGAAAAGAGATCACATGCTCAATGCCAAACTGCTCCACCAAGTCCAGAGCCTCTCCAAAGTAGGCACGAAACTTCTCCTTCCTCAAGTGATGCATGTCAATCCACTTCACATCCACATAGGTATTCTGCTTGTTCTTGATGACGCCCAGATAGACGTTGGTTTGATGCTTGTTCCGAACAGCTCACAGCCCCGACCGAGGAACGAGGGGTCACGACGGATCAATTTGCCTGAGACGGATGTAGTCAGATTGGGGCATCTCATCCATGCCCTTGGCGGGCTCCTTGAACTTGTTGGCAGTTGTCTTGACATGGCGCTTGGGGGCAGAGGAGGAGCCCTCTGGTGCTTCACCGGGTTGCGCAGACGCTTGGAGCCAGTGTCACGGCTGGGATTGGACCGCGAGAGCCACCACCAAACACACACGCAAAGCACCAAAGACGCAAAGAAGATCAATGCAAAGGCCATGAAAAGCACAAGAAACACATAGGAGACATATGAGAAAGTTGGCATGCGATAGGTGTGAGTCATGGTAGGACTGCCACCACTGCATGCACTAAAGCGATAGTATTGCTCCAAACGCGGTAGTACTGCGGCGAGGTCACGGTAGTACCGTGGTTGGAGCGAAGTAGAACTGTAGTGCCGACAGAAGCGCTGTAGTACCGCACCGAGGGCGGTAGTACCGCAAGCGGTAGTACCGCGCCATCGGGCGGTAGTACCGCGTCGCAGCGGATCCAACTATCGATTTGAATCTGAAAAGAACCGCGAAACAACGGCGGTGCTACAGTGATCAGATCTAGCGCATGACAACAATACACATATAAATCCTATGCAATACTACACTCCTTCATCCTATTCTTGCAGAGATTAGGCCTATCAATCTCAAGAACACACAAGCCTCCCCAAAACCTAGAAACGCCAAACACCATCAACAAGGAGAGGTAATTAGGGAAAAACCTGGGTCCATAGCAAGAGCACGTGGTGAACGATCCCACCGGTCGGAATCACGGAGGGCAGCGGTGGAGGAGATCCGCGAGAGACGCCGGCCCGTTCTTGAGCAAGGGAGAGAAGGAGGCGATGTGGGAGAAGGCAGCGAATGGGTATGGGGAGTTAGAACTCCCCGCCCGTCCTTATCCCCACGCCGAACTGTCGCGGTAGTACACAGATCATCATGTAGTACCGCCGGGCGGAAGTTCCGCACCGAGGCGGTAGTACCGCCAACCGGGCGGTAGTAAAAAATTACTGCCGTGAGGTTGCGGTAGTACCGTGCTCCCGCAAGCGGTAGTACTGTGGCAGGCTGCGGTAGTACCGCAGCTGGCCAGGTAGTACCGTGAATCTCAAGTCACCGCAGGTTTCAAAAATGAAAAGAGGGCCTTTGCAAGGAAACCTTTTTACACACAAGAAACCACAAACTCTAGCACAAACTAGAGGCAAAAGACAACAAGAAACCACCAAACGACAAGGACTCTCAAAGAGAGAGGGCGGTGGTCAAGCCACCTATGTTTGAGTGGAATGGTATGGCACCGCCAAGAATTATCCTTGGGCCCATGACCAAAACTCGCCTTTGGAACACAAGTACCATAAAAATGGCTAATGTGAAAGAGGTGATCGATTTATGCATAATGGGGGGAGGGAGAGTTCATTGAGAGAACAATACTCCCCCTATGTCCATGCCTACACCTAAACTAGACAACACATTGGGTGTGGTGGGGAGTGCACGGGCTCAAGTCACATTGCTCAAATCAATGATATTTAGCTCATGCCTTAACTCGCGAAATCTTGCTTCATCTAAGGGCTTCGTGAATATATATGCAAGGTTATCCTGAGTGTTGACATACTTGAGCTCGATCTCTCCTCGCCAATTTGATCCCGGATGAAATGATACTGAATCTCGATGTGCTTCGTCTTGAAGTGTTGCACCGGGTTGAGAGAAATCTTGATGGCACTTTCATTATCACACCAAAGAGGCACTTTGTCACAAATGACACCGTACTCCTTTAAAGTTTGCCTCATCCATAGGAGTTGAGCACAACAACTACCGGCCGCCACATATTCCGCTTCGTGGACGAGAGAGACACACAACTTTGCTTCTTGGAAGACCAACTTACCAAGGAGCAACCAAGAAATTGGCACCCTCAGGAAGTGGACTTCCTATCCACTTTGTCTCCCGCCTAATCGAATCCGTAAATCCTTCAAGCTTGAAGTTTGCTCCTCTTGGGTACCATAAGCCAAAGTTTGGGGTATGAGCCAAATATCGAAGATTCGCTTGACCGCCACATAGTGACTTTCCTTGGTGCGGCTTGAAACCGTGCACACATTCCCACACTCAACATGATATCCGGTCTAGATGCACAAAGGTAAAGCAAGGATCCAATCATGGAGCGATATACCTTTTGATCCACCGCTTACCATTGGGATCAATGTCAAGTTGGCACTTGGTGGGCATTGGTGTAGTAGCCGCTTGACATCACTTAGCTTGAATCTTTTGAGCATGTCTTGAGTGTATTTGGCTTGGTTGATGAAGGTTCCTTCTCTTCTTTGTTTGATATCGAAACCAAGGAAGAACTTCAACTCTCCCATCGAAGACATCTTGAACTTGGAGGTCATGAGAGAGGCAAATTCCTCATTGAAAGCTTTGTTAGGAGAACCAAAGATAATATCATCAACATATAGTTGGCATACAAACAACTCCCCATTGACCTTCTTAGTAAAAAGAGTGGGATCGATTTGCCCCACTTCAAAACCACGATCTTGTAACAACTCGGTAAGGTGGTCATACCACGCACGTGGGGCTTGTTTAAGGCCATAGAGTGCCTTATCGAGTTGATACACATGATCCGGGAAGTAGGGGTCCTCGAACCCGGGGGGTTGCTTGACATAGACCAACTCATTAATGGGACCATTAAGAAAAGCACTTTTTACATCCATTTGTTGCAACTTAAAGTTGTGATGGGAAGCATAAGCAATCAACAAACGAATGGATTCAAGACGAGCAACGGGAGCAAAGGTTTCACCGTAGTCGATACCCTCGACTTGGGAGTAGCCTTGTGCTACCAATCTTGCCTTGTTGCGAATGATGTTCCCATGAGCATCTTGCTTGTTCTTGAAAATCCACTTGGTTCCAATGACGTTGTGGTTCTCCGATGGCCTTGGCACCAATCTCCACACCTTGTTGTACTCGAAGTTGTTGAGTTCTTCATGCATGGCATTGAGCCAATCCGAGTCTTCGAGCGCCTCATAGACCTTTTGAGGTTCAACACAAGAGACAAACGCGTGATGTTCACAATAGTTTGCCAATTGTCTACGAGTGCTTACCCCTTTTCTTAGGCTTCCAACCACATTCTCCATGAGATGGCCTTTGGTGGTGAGTTTGGAAGCAATCTTGGCGGCACGACGCTCTAATTCCTCCTCGGAGGTGAGATGAGGAGGGGTCACTTGATCATCTTGAGCGCCGTCTTGAGCATGATCTTCATCTTGAGCATGCTCGGGGGAGAGAACTTGACCTTGGGCATCATTTGAGGTGATATCATCGTCTTGAGCACGATCTTGCCCTTGGTCTTGTTCATGAGGTTGAGGGCCTTCACTTTGTTCTTCGGAAGCGTGTGGGCCTTGGGTTGGTGATGGCTCCACTTGAGTGGAGCATTGTCCTTCTCCTTCGGCCACAAGGGGTTCCTCAATGGGTAGGATAAAGCCAACTCCCATTCTTCTTATGGCTTGGGAGGAATTTCATCACCTACATCACAAATGCCACTTTGCTCCACTTGGGAGCCGTTATTCTCATCAAACTCCACGTTACACGTCTCCTCAATAAGTCCCGTGGATTTATTGAGGACACGGTAAGCATGAGAGTTTGTAGCATAACCAACAAATATGCCCTCATGAGCTCTAGCTTCAAATTTAGACAAACGAACACCTTTCTTGAGAATGAAACACTTACACCAACACCGGAAGTACTTGAGGTTGGGCTTGTTGCGGTGAGTATCTCATAAGGAGTCTTGTTCAAGCCTTTGCGGAGATAGAGCCGATTGGATGCATGACAAGCGGTGTTGATGGCTTCGGCCCAAAAGTTGTATGGAGACTTGAACTCCGCCATCATGGTCCTTGCCGCATCCATCAACGTCCGGTTCTTTCTCTCCGCAACACCATTTTGTTGAGGGGTATATGGTGCAGAATATTGATGCTTGATTCCCTCATCACTAAGAAACTCATCCAAGGTGTAGTTCTTGAACTCGGTGCCGTTGTCACTTCTTATAGTCAAGATCTTTGCATTATGTTGACGTTGAGCTTCATTTGCAAAGTCGATGACGGTTTGTTGAGTCTCACTCTTCCTCTTGAAGAAATATACCCAAGTGTATCTCGAATAGTCATCCACAATCACCAAGCAATACTTTCTTCCTCCAAGACTATCAAATGATGGTGGCCCAAAGAGATCCATGTGAAGGAGCTCCAAGGGTCTCTTTGAGTATATGATAGTCGTGGGAGGGTGAGCCTTCTCATGAAGCTTTCCTTCAATACAAGCACTGCAAGCACGGTCTTTGGCAAAACTAACATTTGTTAGTCCACGGACATGGTCCCCTTGAGAAGACTTTGCAAAGATCTCATATTGACATGGGCTAAACGGCGATGCCAAAGCCATCCCACGTCAACTTTAGCCATTAGGCATGTCGCGGTCTTAGTGGGTCGCTCCGAAAAGTTAATCACATAGAAACCGTCTTCGACATGCCCAACAAAGGCTACTTTAAGAGTCTTGCTCCACAAGAGGGCCACGGTATCAATGTCAAAGAAAGTAGCAAAACCCATGACTGCAAGTTGATGAACGGAAAGCAAATTGTATGCAAGGGACTCAACAAGCATGACTTTCTCGATCGTAAGATCATGAGAAATGACAACCTTGCCGAGACCCAATACCTTAGAATGTGATGCATCACCCCACTCGACATCGGTGGGCATAGATGGAATCTCTTGCACGTCCACCACCATGTCCTTGCTCCCGGTCATATGATTTGTTGCTCCACTATCGAGCAACCATGATCCCCCACCGGAAGCAAACCCCTACAAGAGATCAATGCTTGGTTTTAGGTACCCATTTGGTAATGGGTCCTTTGATGTTAGTAACGAGGGTCTTAGGAACCCAAATAGACCATTCAATGTACTCATAAGAAGAACCAACAAATTTAGCATAAACATGCCCATCACTAGCACGGCACAACACATAAGAGGGGTTAAAGTCGCTGGCTATGTTCATGGGGATGACGTTGTCCTTCTTGACATTGCCACCCTTTGCACGGTTCTTCTTCTTCTTGAAGCACCCTCCCTCCCTCACAAAAGTTTGCTTGAGAGGGGAGGTTGCTTGGTCTTGTCATTCTTCTTCTTGCTCTTGGGCTTGGGCGAACCCAATCCCTCCTTGGCCACAACTTCCTTTTGATTACTCAAAAGGTCGTTAAGGTTCTTCTCACCTTGAATGCATGTGACAAGGCCCTTTTCAAGTTGCTCCTTCAACTTAGCATTCTCTCAACAAGATGCACATGCTCACAACAAGGGTTAGTAGCATTTGCATTATCAATCAATATCATATGAGGAAAGGTGGCTTTCTCCTTGGTTAGCTTCACTTGGAGTTGATCATGAGACTCTTTGAGACTAGCATGAGCACCCTTCAAGACTTTGTGAGCCTTGTCGAGAGTGTCAAAGTCCTTGTTGAGTCTAGCAAGATCAACTCCAAGCTTTTCCTTCTCGGAACTAAGCACACGAGACACAACAAGAGCATGATCAAGGTCTTTCTTTAATTTAGCGTGATCATTGTTGTGTGACTCCTCAAGAGCCAAACGAAGACCACGCTCTTCCTCAAGAGCATTGGAAAGATCCGAAATCTCATCGGCATAGTCACGACTATGCCCTTCCATCTTAGAGATGGTCTCTTCATGAGTCTCGATCATGACATTGGCTTCACTAAGTTGTTCCAAGAGAGAGCAACGGTGCTTCTTGGATTTGCCCTTGAGTTTACTCATAAAGATCTCAAATTCATTTTCCTCTACATTAGTCCCTCATGTTCATCAATGCAATCCACAAAGAAGAATGATTGATGATGGTAGTTTTGATGTTGGGGGTTACCTTGTTGGTGGCTTTAGCCATGAGGCACTTGGCGGTGATGCTTTCATTGGGTGAACCGAAGAGAGACACCCGAGGAGTCATTGCAATGGCCACGGAGGCCATGGCAACCGATTCACCATCCTCATCATCATCATCATCCTCATTGTACTCTTCTTGAACCACCAAGGCTTTGTGAGGAGTCTTCTTTGGTAAGTTGCTCTTGTTGGGGAAAGACTTGGCCTTGTCCTTACGGATGAGCTTGCCACCATTGTCTTCCCTCTTCTCATATGGACACTCCGCAACAAAGTGACTCACATTGCCACAATTGAAACATGTCCTCACTCGTTGCTTGCCCTTAGAGCCACTTGAATTTCTCTTGTTGAAGTTGGGCCTTGAGTTCTTCTTTCTCCAAAATTGTCTTGAAGCAAGGGCCATGTGTTCATGATAATCATACTTAGTATCTTCGAGGTTGCTCTCTTCTTCTTCCTCCTCTCCATCTTCTTCGACACAACTCTTGGACTTCAAGGCGAGGTTGGGCTTCTTTGCTCTTTCGGAGCGAAGCACCGCATTGTCGGCGGTCTTGTCCAATATGCTCATAGCCACAAACTCATCCAACACATCACTTGAGGACAAGGTGTGTAAGTCTGGTCGTTGACGGATGACGGAGGACATGGCTTTGTGGTAGGGCATCATTGCCTTGAGAAATTTGCGCTTGATCCAGTTGTCATCGGTGTCCTTACTTCCATGATCCCGGAGGGAGACAACGAGCTTGGTTACTCTCCGATAGAGCTCACGAGGTTCTTCTTCTTCCTTCATTGCAAACTCATCGGCTTCATCTTGGACCACTTCATAATTGGAACGTTGAATGCTTGCGCTTCCTCGATACATGGAAACCACCTTGAGCCAAGCATCTTTGGCACGGGAGTAAGGCCAGAGATGAGGGAGGTCTTCGGGAAGGATTGCTTCTTGGATGATGAAGAGAGCATTCTCATTGAATTGATGGTCCACGACCTCTCTAGGAGAAAAGTTGCTCGGATCATGCGGATAGAAACCTTCTTCAATGATTCTCCAAAGGTTAGTGTTCACATGATTTAAATGACGCTTAAAACAATACACCCAAGAATCAAAATCCTCCTTTTTATCAATCTTAGGTGGTGGACCGGCATGATTCAAATGAGTGGAAGGAATCGGTCCACCATAAACGGGAGGTTGCACATGGGCGAAGATGCCGGTGCCATTCTTACCACTAGACGAGGGGGCTTTCTCACTAGTAGCTTCCCCCATATCGGAGTTAGCATCCACTCCCGTGTTGGCGGGATCACCCACTTTCACGGGTGCGGTGGAAAGTTTAAGCCCTTCTAGGAATTCCTTAAACATGTCCTTGACCTCGCTCGTCATGGAGTTTTTCAATGTGTCCAACGCCACATTGAATTCCTCACGAGATCGAGGTACCTTATCTCCGTAGATGATGTCGGATTCGCACCGGAGTGCTCCCCCACATCATCTACGACGTCAACTATACTCTTCGGACGATAAAGTCCTTAAAAGGAGACGAGGCTCTGATACCAATTGAAAGGATCGATATAGTTGACTAGAGGGGGGGGTGAATAGGCAACTAACATTTTTTAAGCTTTACTTTACCAATTTAAACTTTGCAATAATAAAGGTTGTCTAGATGTGCAACTAGGTGGACAACCTATATGATGCAACAACACAAGCACACGAGCAAGCAAGGATAGGAACACAAATAAGCTTGCGCAAGTAAAGGGATAAGATAACCAAGAGTGGAGCCGGTGGAGACGAGGATGTGTTACCGAAGTTCCTTCCTTTTGAGGGGAAGTACGTCTCCGTTAGAGCGGTGTGGAGGCACAATGCTCCCCAAGAAGCCACTAGGGCCACCGTAATCTCCTCACGCCCAAGACAATGCAAGAGCCGTGATTCCACTATTGGTGCCCTTGAAGGCGGCGATCGAACCTTTACAAACAAGGTTGGGGCAATCTCCACAACTTAATTGGAGGCTCCCAACAACACCACGAAGCTTCACCACAATGGAATATGGCTCCACGGTGACCTCAACCGCCTAGGATGCTCAAACACCCAAGAGTAACAAGATTCCGCAAGGGATAAGTGGGGGAATCAAATATCTTGTGGTGGAAGTGTAGATCGGGCCCTTGTCACCCAATCCCGAGCAAATCAACAAGTTTGATTGGCTAGGAGAGAGATCGGCCAAAATGGAGCTTGGAGCAACAATGGAGCTTAGAGAGAGAAGAGGTGGTCAACTAGAGGTTGAAGATGCCCTTATATAGTCGTGGAAAAAATCCAACCGTTATCCACTTATTCAGCCATGCGACGCGCGGTACTACCGCTCGGGCGCGGTACTATCATGAGGTCAGCAGCGGTACTACCGTGGCGGACCACGGTACTATCGCGGCAGCAGCACAGCCGGGACTAGCTCGACTAAGGGAAGTACTACGCTTGCGGCGGTACTATCGCTCCCCTTGCGGTACTACCGCAAGGCAGGGGAGTCACGGCCTGAGAAGGGCGCGGATGAAATATATTACATCCATGCCAACTTCCGCTGAAACTGCGGTAGTGCAAAAATCCGACGTGGCACTACCGCTCCGGAGGAGCGGTACTATCAGAAGCGTGCCTACTACCGTGAAACTACGGTACTCGGTAGGAGGGCCACGGTACTACGGCTCATAGGGAGCAGTACTACCGTGGGCTCCCGCGGTACTACCGCGCTGGACGAGCGGTACTACCGTGGTGGGCGCGGATGTAAAAAATTACATCCGCCCCTACTACCGCACCGGAGCGGCACTAGGCCTGGGAGCCGCGGTACTACCGCTCCTGAGGAGCGGTACTACCGTGGCACCCCGCGGTACTACCGCGTGTACCTGCGGTACTACCGCAAGTACAGTGGCAGTTGTCAGATTTCCGCACAACCAAGATAACGAAGGGAAGCTCCAAAGTGCAGGGAAAGGAGGGACAAGTGTACGTGTTGATTCCGCCCTAACCTTTCCGACGCGGACCCCCTCTTAATAGTACGGCTCTCCTACGACTCAAATCCATCAAAAAGAAACGTAGGACGACGCCGTCTTCAATAGTCTCCAAGGGGCACCGAATCGTCTCGAGCCTAGAGATGAACCATCTGAGGAACTCAAAGCATACGATTAGTCCGCAAAAGTATCATCATCAATCACCAAAACACTTACGATATAAATATGCCCTTACAATCTCCCCCTTTTTGGTGGATTGATGACAATACGGGATTTGCACAAAGATACAATAATATAGAGCAAGGGCAAACCCCTCCTCTCCAAAATATAGACGGGCTCCCCCTAGATGTGTCCACTCTGGATGAATGCTTTGGACTGCATAGCACACGTCCTAGGATCACCACTCCCCCTATATTTTAGAGACAAAGGTCCGAAGAGTAACATCTAAGCAACATATAGCACGATATAACATAAGCTTGCTAAGATAGATAGAGTGCATATGTCTTACACCATATGAAGTTTCCGAGCTCAATCGGAAGCTGAAGGTGGCCGATGATGAAATCGACTGCATCAACAAGCGGTTCGATGAGACGCAAGGTATGCGTATAATTTTAAGAGTTTAGCTGTATATCATAAGTGATAGCTATGTTCGGAGATTATCTCATGTAATGTATTTAATTATAGTGAGTGCAGACGAGGTCGAGACCCTCAAAGGCGCACTTGCCCGAGCCTAGAAAGAGGCGAAGGCAAACAAGGCAGCCGCTGACAAAGCGGCTGCGGAACTGAAGACCGAACATGCCGCCCGCCGACAACACGAAGCTCGGGTGGCCTAGGTCGAGCAGGAGCTAAAGGACACCATCCTCAAGTGCGAGGGTTTGGAGGAGAAGGCTTCGGCTCAATCTTTCGAACTCGCCAAAGCTCTCCAAGATGCTAAGGCGGACGGGTGGAGTCCCGAAGTGCTCGCGAGGAGATCCACCAAGAAGCGGCTGGTAAGCACTTTCTATTGTAGAGTATTTTTGGAGGTCAGCTGTATGCGTTATTCACACGGTCGTGGAGTTCTCCAGACGCGTTTGCAGATCTTTCAAAGAGTGCCGCCGATGCCGTACAGTTCTTCCAAGCCCAGGAGCGGAACTCGACCGAGAAGCTGTTCTGGTCGCAGTTTCTTGCGCCGGAGAATTCGATGCCTCTGAACAACCAGATGAACCAGCTGATGGAGCTACATAGGATTGCCGGTTTGGCCATGAAGGATTTAATAGTCCGTTTATGGCCAGCTGAACCAATTCCTAGCAGCTTCTTCGGTTTGGTGAGGCGGCTCATCGATGCGCTGCCCCGAGTTGAAGCTGTGAAGCGCTCGGCGTGCATAGAGGGTGCTCGGATGGCCGTCGCCCGTGTCAAGATGCATTGGGCAAAGATGAAGGCCATCGACGTGGCGACCACAAGCCCGCCCGAAGGCAAGAACCACCGCAAGCCAGAGAGATACTTTGAAGACGTCCTGGCGGGTGCCCGAATAGTAGAGGGCCAATGCTCGAAGGACGTCATATTTGAGTAGATGTATTCGGGTTGTAAAAACTGTGTTTTGTGAACCCTAGGCTTGTAATATATTTGCGCTCTTTATCTTAAGTTATTTTCCTCCTGTGCGGTTGTTTAATTCTGAAAGTTTGCCAGTCGTCGGCCTCAGCCCCCATATAGATACTTCGGGGGTGTTCGGCCTGGAACGTTACCACACTTTATCCAACATCTTGGTCCGTGAAGGAGGTGTAGGCAAGGTGAACTAGGCAATCGGACTATGCGGCTTTATTACTTTCACTTAGCCATAGGAGTTTGACAGTGGGGCCGAATATTAGCCCTTTGTACGTCTGCGGCAGTCCGAACTAAGGTGCCTTTACCATGTGGCTGGACGAAGACCAGCCCCTCATATAACACGGAATAAATCACCAATGATTTATAGTATAATACTATGTCGCCAAATCGCTGACCAGCTCTCGCCTTATCATGACACTCAGTTTTCGGCTTTCTCTACTGAGGTATTTGACCAAACGAACCAGAAATACAATCACAGTAGTTCTCCCTTTATGACCTTATCCGAACAAGCGAAACGTATGGTGGTAAGCACAGGAGCCGGGCAACCCAACTACAGACCAAAGACATGATTCGGAGCCAATGCATATAGTGAAATATTCGTGACTCCAAATAGTACCCGATAGGTGTTCGGACTTGAGAACATGCGGAGCTGAATACAGCCCCCAGTGTTTGAGACCAGACTAAAGCACGAGTGGTAATCTGAAGTAAAGAGGGAATGCACATGAAAAAAGAAATTAGTACCAAACAAAAAATGGTGATCATCTGCTTCCTTTATATCTTGTATAATAAGTCAAGACGTGCTATTACAGATAATGCCATTAATATCAAGGCTATTTTACATGCCGAGAGTTTACACAAGGGAAAGTTTTACACAGGGCCATTAGTAAAAGTAGCGGCTTGAAGGTCCTAATGTTGCCCTGTTGCACGTCTGCGCCGTTTCTCCTTGATTAAAAATCCCTTGAGAGGAAAGGTTGACGGTCGTCTATAGGAAGGCCGAGCTATAGAGAGTATCCCCTGTACAACCGTGAATTAGACAGGTTTTAATGAACCTGTAGTTTAAAGAAATAGAAAGAGAGAAAGAAGCTTAAGGTCTAGATAGGGTCAAGCCGTACTATAGACCTTTCTCCACAGTATGCCTCCGATGTAGCCCAAGGTATTTTTAGTGCGTCGTTATGCACTTGCGGTACATATCCCGCAACCTTATGGGGTGATCGCCAGAGGCTAAACTACTAATCCATCTCTGGCTCTGCCAAACTTTCATGCTGTAATGTGGACCAGACTCGCTTGGCAGTGTCATGGGCCTTAATGGCCGACGAGTTGCTCGGCTTGATGAGGCCGTTCTGTACCTCGGCTGTGAGGGCCGCGGTGTGCTTCTCAGTACGGGGGGAGTGCTCCATATTTCCATTGACTGTGATGACGCCGCGCGGTCCGGGAATTTTGATCTTTAGGTAGGCATAATGCGGGACTGCATTGAAGCGGGCGGAGGCAGTTTGTCCGAGCAATGCGTGATAACCACTGCGGAAGGGGACGATATCGAAGATCAAGTCTTCGCTTTGGAAGTTGTCCGGATAACCGAAGACTACCTCCAATGTTCAGGAGCCCGTACAACGGGCCTCCACATCGGGTATTACTCCTTTAAAGGTAGTATTGCTAGGCTTAATTCTTGATGGGTAAATGCCCATCTTACGGACGGTGCCTTGAAAGATCAGGTTCAAACTGTTGCCGCCGTCCATAAGGACTCTAGTGAGATGGTATCCATCAATGATGGGATCGAGTACCAGGGCCGCCGAACCTTCATGACGGATACTGGTCGGGTGGTCCCTGCGGTCGAAGGTGATCGGACAAGCCGACCATGGGTTGGATTTTTGGGCGAGAGGCTCTACGGCGTAGACGTCCCTTAGTACGCTCTTGTGCTCCCTCTTTGGGATATGTGTGACATATATCATGTTCACTGTTTTCACCTTGGGGGGAAACTTCTTCTATCCCCCTGTGTTCGGAGGGCGGGGTTCATCATCGTCCTCGCTTTGAGGCCCTTTCCCCTTGTGTTCGGTATTTAACTTACCGAACTGTTTAAAAACCCAGCAGTTTCTGTTGAGGTTTGTTAGGGGTGCCATGAATCTGGCAGGGCCTATCTAGTATCTTGTCCAAATTAGATGGAACGTCTCTATTTCCTTTGAATGGCTTCTTCCGCTGACCGGGTTTGGAGCCGCTGAATCCGGCATTGACCGCCGTATTGTCAGTTTCTTCATTGTTGTTTCGACGCTTATTTTTGTTATGTTGTGGCCTTCCGTTGCCACCCCTGGCTTCAGAGGTGCCAGGGTCGCTGGTATTGTTGCTTCTACAAGCCAACCAGCTGTCTTTGCCCGCACAGAAGCGGGTCATAAGTGCAGTGAGAGATGCCATAGTCTTCGGCTTTTCCTGACCGAGGTGTCGGGCGAGCCATTCGTTATGGACTCTGTGTTTAAATGCTGCTAAGGCCTCGATGTCCGGGCAGTCGATAATTTGGTTCTTTTTTATTAAGAACCGTGTCCAGAGTTTATGGGCTGACTCTCTGGGTTGCTGGACTATGTGACTAAGGTCATCAGCGTTCGGTGGCCGGCCATAAGTTCCTTGGAAGTTGTCTCGAAAAGCATCTTCCAAGTCCTCCCAGTTGCCAATGGAGTTTCCTGGGAGGCTGTTCAACCAGTGCCGTGCTGGTCCTTTTAGTTTTAGGGGAAGGTATTTAATGGCGTGGAGATCATCGCTGCGAGCCATGTGAATGTGGAGAAGAAAATCTTTGATCCATACAGCGGGATCTGTCGTTCCATCGTACGCCTCGATGTTTACGGGTTTAAACCATTCTGGGAACTGGTGCTGCATTACCTCATCGGTAAAGCACATGGGGTGTGCGGCTCCTACATATCGGGCAACATCATGACAGAGTTCGGATGACATCCGTGTTCAATTCTCGGCCCGAACTTGGTGATGCTTGTCGCGCCAGGCTTGATGGTCGTTGTCTCGTGTTGGAGCACGTCCCCTTGACCCGTAGATTGATCTGGTCTGGCCGGCTCTATTGTCCAGGTCCTGATGTAAATCATACGTGTAGCCTGGAGCCGCTGCCTCTTTGCCTCTTCGGTGAGGTGGTGCGGTTTGGTGTTCGGCATAATTAGCCGCTTCGTCCCGTCCATGTGGTGGTCGGTCCGGTTCATCGACATGGTTGTATTTGGACGATATTGGCTCAAGGGCATCATCGTCAAATTGTGGTAGTAGTCTACGTTTTGGGTAGCTCTTTGTTGGGTGCTCAAGGCCATATTCTTCGGCAACCAGGACCTTGGTCCATCTGTCGTTGAGCGTATCCTGTTCGGCTTGAAGCTGTTGTTGTTTCTTCTTCAGGCTCCTTGCGGTGGCAATATGTCAGGACCCCGATTCTAAGTCACACCGATCTAGCCTGTAACACCTCATATCACTTTGCGGCCTCATGCACGGTATTCCCACGGGTGTCGCCTTACCATGGCCCGGGACCGTTTGCGTCATTTGGCTCACGTATATGATAGTGTCGCTAGCATCCATATGACCAAGAACCCAGGCCGACATGACTAGTCGTGAACCCAAAGTGGCACTAACTTATGGGGACAGGCATACATGAATAAACATCGAGCATGTCGGTCAGCAGCGTGCGAATCCGGGCTGTAGCACTGGGCAAACAGGACTCGGGAACCCAGGCAGTAGCAGGCTAGGCAGACTCGGATGTCATCTGCGTGACATTTCCCGAAGGGATGACACATGAACGAAGTGAGTCACATGCCGGCTAGTCAAGTGTTCGGAGCAGTAGTCTTTGGGCTAGCAGGACTCCGGTGAACCAGTCAGAAGGACTACTATGGCTCATGGAAGCACAAGACTACATTTCCCCATAAGAGAGGCTACCAAGGATAAAAAACTAGGTTGTCGGATCCCACACATACCAAGCATTTCAATCATACACACAATATGCTCGATATGTGTAAATACAACATGGCATCACAACATAACTCTACGAATCAAGTATTTATTCATTAGACTCCGAGGAGCCAAGTATTACAAGCATGGGTCTCATGACCCCAACATACAGAGCATACAAGCAACAAGCACATGTGGAAGCTTAACTTGTCTGAGTACAGACAACCACAAATGAAGAAGGCTGAGAAGCCTGACTATCTACAAGACCCTGCCGAGGGCACAAGATCGTAGCTGAGGCAACAAGCTAAACGTCGAAGTCCAAGCGGAACTACTAGCGAGACTGACGTCTCTCTGCAAAACATAAAATAAGCAAACGTGAGTACAAACGTACTCAGCAAGACTTACATCCGAACTAACTACATATGCATCATTATCAACAAAGGGGGTGGTGGAGTTCGACTGTAGCAAGCCAGCTTTGACTCGGTGGCTATCCTGAACTACGACTGCAAGTACTCTTTTGAGGTGGCGCACACGAGTCCACATATTCACCAATCAATACACCACTATGGATCCGCTCCCGTCTACCTACGAGAATGCCATCCATAGCACTCATGCTTATCTTGCGCATTTTAGAGTATCCACTTCAAGTTATCTATGAACTGTTATAGGCAACCCAGAAGTCCTTTACCGCGGACACGGCTATTCGAATAGATGATGTTAACCTTGCAGGGGTGTACTTCTTCACACACGCTCTCGCCACTTACCACCATGTACACGTCGTGTTTCTTGGCAACCTTCAAGCGGAAGCCTGGCGAGGGAGTCGGCCACGACCTGACTAACCACGCAAGTCTCTAGTCCAAGTTTATCACCTATTCGGGTTCCATCCGCGAGGAGATCCGACCGGAGTTTCGCTCACAGCCCCAAACGATGTGTGCAGGGTTCCCGAGACACCAAACGAGCGCTCGGTACACCGGGCCACGGTGTATCTACCGCATCATAGCCCACCCCTAGGGTCAGCGCTACACACGGCCTCCAACACATATCCTACAAAAACCAGAAACTAGTTGGAACTCCTGGACAGAGATCAAGGCGATTAATAAGTCGAGAGAGTCAATTAAGGATCCCAATGTGTGGTAGTAGCTGTTCATGGATCACAAACACAGAACTCAGTTCCTGAGGACGGCTTCAATGAGACAACCCACCATGTACTCCTACATGGCCTCTCACCAATACCTTTACCAAAATGTGTTCACACACTTAGCTCTCAACAGCAGGATATGTTCACACACCTCTGAATCATCCCCGATGAATCAGACATGACTCAACTCTAAGCAGTAGCAGGCATGAAAAACAAGCATAGATGAGTAGGCACATCATGGCTCAAATAACTCCTACTCATGTTAGTGGGTTTCATCTATTTACTATGGCAATGACAGGTCATGCAGAGGAAAGGGGTTCAACTACCGCAGCAGGTAACAGTTGAATCATTGTTTTCCTAATGCAGTAAAAGAGAGCAGGAGTGAGAGAGTGGGATTGTATCAGAATGAACAAGGGGGTTTTGCTTGCCTGGCACTTCTGAAGATAATATAGTTCTTCATCGGTGTCATCAAACTCACCGTCGGAACCACGTCTATCAGGAGGGGACAAATACCGGCAACACAGAGAAAACACAATCAATGCAATGCAACAATATGATGCATGATCATGACATGGCAACATGCTGTGTTTTGAGCTAATGCAACTAGCAGTGATTTAAATGAAGTTGATTTGAACCAAGGGTTCAAATTCAAACTCCATATGTGATTATTTAAATGCCAACTATGCAAATTGTCATATACAGCAAGCTTAGGTTGTTCAAACATGCATGAAAATGGTATAGATGGATAGATTGCACTTTTATGATAATTTTTCATATATAAATCTTTTCAATCCGAGCTATAGATTATTTTCTGTGATTTTTAGAAGTTTTAACTATTTTCTGGAATTTCCTGAATTAGTTTTAAAACAGAAAATCCTTTACCGCGTCAGCATGATGTCGGCGTGACCTCAACAAGTCAACAGGGCCGGCCCAGGTCAAACCTGACCTGTAGGGCCCACTGGTCAGTGACATAGGGGCTAATTCCGTGTTGACTCACGCTTTGACTCGCTGCGGGGCCCACTGTTAGCGTCTGAGGGCGATTTAGCTGGTGGGGATTAGCGCTAATGATCGCGCCACATCGGCTCTCGCCGGAGTTCCGCCGGTGACGACCAAAACCGACGACGGAGACGTTGCGGGAAGGCGCTACAGGAGACGGTTTCGGACGCGGTTTGCGGCTACAGGTAGCTGGGGGTGCGACGCATCCAGAGGTGGCGGCGGCTGGAGCAGGGGTGGCCGGAGATTGCCGGAACGGAACTCGTGGCGGTGGCCGGAGTTCGGGCGCCGATGAAAATGATGACATCATGCACGGGAGGGTCAACGGGTAGCACCTAAGGTTTCTACGGGCTCTCACAAAGCTAACGGGCATAAGAACGGAACCGATTGGCCACCGGAGCCTCGGCGGCGACGAGCTCGTGCGGCGGCGTGCTTCGAGCGTCATGGAAACGGCGGCTAAAGCGAACGCTAGGCCGCGGGGTTAGGGGGGAATGACGGCGAGCTCACAGTGATCACAAAGAGGGTCTCGGCTTGGTCGAGGAAGTCCTGTGGCCAGCGGATCGACGACGGCGGTGGTCATCTCCCGAGGTGGAAGACGACGGTGATGGCGTCGTTGCAGGGCGCCCGGCATCGCATATCTCGGTGGAGAGGACGAGGAAGTAGCTAAGGTGCTTCTGGACTCATCGGCAGGGCGAGGGGTGGTCGGTGGCTACGGGGGCTGCTGACGGCGGCGACGGCGCGCTCGGCCGTGAGAGAGAGGGAGATCCAGGGGAGGGAGTGAGAGCGAGGGAGAGTGAGAGAGTCGGGGTGCGTCGTGGCGGCTTCCAGAGAGGCCGGAGCGTTGAGGGGGAGGGGCAGGCAGGCAGGTGGCGTGGCGCCCATGCACTCAAGCGGCGAGCGCGTGCCTCTCGTCCTCCTGGCACCAGGAGGACGATGACCGGCGTCGGCTGTGGGCTGGGCCGACAGCTGGGCCGCCTGCTGGGCTCTGGCCGAGGAGGTAAGTCCAGGTTAGTTCCTTTTTTATTTCTTTCTGTTTTCTATTTGTTTTGCTCTGTTTTGATTTAGTACTAATACTAAACCAATTTTTTTTTGCTTCTGAAATTATTTGTGGATGCAAATATGGACTAACAAAAAGCCCCACAATATTTTCAGAATGATTGGAGTTATAAAAGTATTTATAGGAATTTATAACCCCAACTCAATTACAATATGATTTAACTCAAAGACCATAAATGCCTTGAAAAATGTGCATGACCTCTGGTTAAGGTTTTAACCCTTTTCCATAAATAATGAACATTTTTGGAAGGTCATTTTGGGTTCATTGAGAACATTTGAATTTGAACCTAGTTGAATTCATTTGGTGTTGGGGTTTGGTCATCCCCATTCCAGGTTTCAAATAAATTTAGACAGGATGCAAGCATATCTAGCTAGCCTAAGTGCATACAAGACTAGGGATGTGACACGATAAGCTGTCGCTTGAAGTGTTCTTGTCCGAGGGGTTCCTCTGATACAATAAAATATTCATTACCGAGGCTAACATCCTCTTCGGAGGCTGGTAGATAGTTACTATCCTCCGAATCCTCATGATCGACAAGTTCGTCTGGGTTGACTTGTCCTTCTTCCCACTCATCTTGCTCGAGCGCAGGCTCGATGGGGTGGTCGGAGTCTTCGACATTGTCCGGGGTGTTATTATCTCCGGTTCCGGTATTACTTTCCTTTTCCCAACGCGATCGTGAGCGGCGCCGCTGATGTCGGCCTTTGGTGGTGCCTCGACGGGCTTGTCCTTGATCGGATCCTGAGTGCCATCTGCCGAATCTGGGGTTCCGACAAAACCCTTAAGGTTCGAACTCTGGGGTGCGCGCGAAGTTCTTTCCCTCCTACCAATCTACACCCTAGCTCGCTAAGATCTTGCGGACGAACTCGACGAACTAGCAACACAAAGACACAAGATTTATATTGGTTCGGGCCACCGTTGTGGTGTAATACCCTACTCCAGTGTGGTGGTGGTGGATTGCCTCTTGGGCTGATGAAGAACAGTACAAGGGGAAGAACGACCTCCTGAGGTTGGGGTGTTCTTGTGTTCGGTGTGTGGCTAAGAGTTGGCTCTCGATCAGATCAGATCAAGCTGCTTCCTCTGGTGGTGGCTAGTCCTATTTATAGTGGCCCTGGTCCTCTTCCCAAATATTGAGCGGGAAGGGAGCCAACAACGGCGGCCAATTTGAAAGGGGACATCTAGTACAAGCTACCCTAACAAAAGCAGTCTTCGCCTGCGAAAGGGCTCTAGTGATGACGCCGTCTTGGGCTCCTGCTGGCCTACTGGTCTTGGTGTTGTTGCACGGATATGGAAACCTTTGCTTGATGCCTCGGTATGCTGCGCCTGCACTTGCTCCCTTGGCACCAAAGAGGAAACAAGGACGCTGCGTGCGCTGGCGCCCACCTAGCACCCGCCTGTCGATCGTCATGGCTCACGTCACGAGAGCCTCGCGAGGTTTGCCCCACCTTGATATCTCCGCTCCTCGTGAGGCATCCTGGAGAGGCCGCTCCTGAGGAGGTCTTGCGTCGTCCGCCTCGCGAGGCTTGGCCCCTCACGAGGGTCTTGAATGCCTTGTTGATGAAGATGGGCCGTACAGGCCCGCTAGCACAGCCACGCTATGGGCCGCAGGCAGGCAAGTCTGGGGACCCCCGTTCCCAGAACGCCGACAGTAGCCCCCGGGCCCAAGGTGCGCTCGGGCTTGGCTTCCTGACGAAGCCAAGGGTCAAGCGCGTAGTGCCGTGGGCCCCCAAAAGCCTGCGGCCTTGGTCGATGTGTGGCGGTTGATTGGACGCGGGCGTCTCCACTTCCCCACGCTGCCTCGGCAACTGCCCGACTTGACTAAAAGGCTGGCGCGGACAGTGCTTGCCTTCATTGCTTCTTCCTCGCCTTTCTCCGGATCCCCTTTCTCACTCCTCGCCGCCAAAATCTCCAGATCTCCTCCGATTTCGCTCTGCATCTGTGACCCATGGCGCCGTGCAAAGTCAAGTCCTCCTCGATGCCGGCTTGGTATGAGCCAGCTCTTGAGGCACCCACCGTCACTGAAAATAGCCTCGCCTCTGCAAGACTGCCAAGGCGGGGAGAGCGATGAATGGGGAAGACAGACTCGGCTTGCCTCCGACGTGCCGGAGTCTGAGGGAAGCACCTTCTTCCCCTTCTTCTCGAGCAGCATCGCTGCCGGGTTGGTTCCCCCCTTCTTCGATTTCTTTTATGAGGTCCTCGACCACTACAGGCTGCAGGCATTGCACCTCCATCCCAACTCTATCCTCCTCCTGTCCATCTTCGCCTACTATTGCGAGGCATATCTGGGCGTGATGCCATCTGTGGCGCTTCTGCGCCACTGCTACGTCTCGAGCTTCCGTTGGTTTTCTCCGAAGAGGAGGGGATGATGCAGCACAGTAGCGTAAGTATTTCCCTCAATTTTTGAGAACCAAGGTATCAATCCAGTAGGAGGCCACGCGCAAGTCCCTCGTACCTACACAAAACGATAGCTACTCGCAACCAACGCGATTAGGGGTTCTCAATCCCTTCACGGTCACTTACGAGAGTGAGATCTGATAGAGATAATATTTTTGGTATTTTTGGTATAAAGATGCAAAGTGAAAAGTAAAAGCAAAGCAAGTAAATAAAGTGATGGAGATTGATATGATGAGAATAGACCCGGGGGCCATAGGTTTCACTAGTGGCTTCTCTCAAGAGCATAAGTATTCTACGGTGGGTGAACAACTTACTGTTGAGCAATTGACAGAATTTAGCATAGTTATGAGGTTATCCAGGCAATGATCATGTATATAGGCATCACGTCCGTGACAAGTAGACCGAAACGATTCTGCATCTACTACTATTACTCCACTCATCGACCGCTATCCAGCATGCATCTAGAGTATTAAGTTAAAAATAGAGTAACACCTTAAGCAAGATGACATGATGTAGAGGGATAAATTCATGCAATATGATAAAAAAAGCCATCTTGTTATCCTCGATGGCAACAATACAATACGTGCCTTGCAACCCTTTCTATCACTGGGTAAGGACACCGCAAGATTGAACGCAACGCTAAGCACTTCTCCCATTGCAAGAACTACCAATCTAGTTGGCCAAACCAAACGGATAATTCGAAGAGACTTGCAAAGATAACTCGATCATACATAAAAGAATTCAGAGAAGATTCAAATATTATCCATAGATAAGCTGGATCATAAACCCACAATTCATTGGTCTCAACAAACACACTGCAAAAAGAAGATTACATCGAATAGATCTCCACGAGAGAGGGGGAGAACATTGTATTGAGATCCAAAAAGAGAGAAGAAGCCATCTAGCTACTAACTATGGACCCGAAGGTCTGAAGTAAACTACTCACACTTCATCGGAGGGGCTATGGTGTTGATGTAGAAGCCCTCCGTGGTGGATGCCCCCTCCGGCGGAGCTCCAGAACAGGCCCCAAGATGGGATCTCGTGGATACAGGAAGTTGCGGTGGTGGAATTAGGTTTTTGGCTGCTTCTCTGATCTGTTGGAGGTACGTAGGTATATATTGGAGGAAGGAGTACGTCGGTGGAGCGTCAGGGGGCCCACGAGGCAGGGGGGCGCGCCCAGGAGGGAGGGCGCGCCCCCACCCTCGTGACCGCCTCTAGCACTCCTTGGAGTAGGGTCCAAGTCTCCTGGATCACGTTCAGTGAGAAGATCACGTTCCCGAAGGTTTCATTCCGTTTGGACTCCGTTTGATATTCCGTTTCTTCGAAACACTGAAATAGGAAAAAAACAGCAATTCTGGGCTGGGCCTCCGGTTAATAGGTTAGTCCCAAAAGTAATATAAAAGTGGAAAATAAAGCCCATTATAGTCCAAGATAATAGATAAAGTAGCATGGAGCAATCAAAAATTATAGATACGTTGGAGACGTATCAGGCATCCCCAAGCTTAATTCCTGCTCGTCCTCGAGTAGGTAAATGATAAGAAGAGAATTTTTTATGCGGAGTGATACTTTGGCATAATTTCAATGTAAATCTTCTTAATTGTGATATGAATATTCAGATCTGAAAGATCAAGACAAAAGTTCATATTGACATAAAAATAATAATACTTCAAGCATACTAATCAAAATAATTATGTCATCTCAAAATTACATGGCCAAAGAAAGTTCATCCCTACAAAATCATATAGTTAGGCTATGCTTCATTTTCGTCACACAAAGATGTTCCCAACTTCTATAACCTCGATGACAAGCCAAGCAATTGTTTCATACTTAAATAATCTAAAACTTTTTCAACCTTCACGCAATACATGAGCGTGAGCCATGGATATAGCACTATGGGTGGAATAGAATATGATGATGGGGATTGTGAGGAGAGGACAAAAAAGGAGAAAGTCTCACATTGACGAGGATAATCAACGGGCTATGGAGATGCCCATCAATTGATGTCAACATGAGGAGTAGGGATTGCCATGCAACGGATGCACAAGAGCTATGAATGCTCAACAAAAGAAAACTAGTGGGTGTGCATCCAACTTGCTTGCTCATGAAGACCTAGGGCATTTGAGGAAGCCCATCGTAGGAATATACAAGCCAAGTTCTATAATGAAAAATTCCCACTAGTATAAAAAGGAGAACTTATGAAACTCACTATATGAAAACATGGTGCTACTTTGAAGCACAAGTGTGGAAAAAGAGATAGTAACATTGCCCCTTTTTTTGGGCCTTTCTTTTTTTTGGCCTTTCTCTTTTTTTTTATTTGGGCAATGCTCTAATAATGATGATCATCACACTTCTATTGATTACAACATAAAGATTACAACTCGAAACTAGAATAAGGTATGACTATATATGAATGCCTCCGGCGGTGTACCGGGATGGTGCAATGAATCAAGAGTGACATGTATGAAAATAATGCATGGTGGCTTTGCCACGAATACAATGTCAACTACATGATCATGCAATGGCAATATGACAAAAGTAATGTATGTCATAATAATGATGAACGGAACGGTGGAAAGTTGCATGGCTATATATCTGGAATGGCTATGGAAATGCCATAATAGGTAGGTATGGTGGTTGTTTTGAGGAAGATATAGGGAGGTTTATGTGTGATAGAGCGTATCATATCACGGGGTTTGGATGCACCGGCGAAGTTTGCGCCAACTCTCCATGTTAGAAAGGGCAATGCACGGTACCGAAGAGGCTAGCAATGGCGGAAAGGTAAGAGTGCGTATAATCCATGGACTCAACATTAGTCAAAAGAACTCATATACTTACTGCAAAAATTTAGAAGTCATCAAAAATCAAGTACTACTCGCATGCTCCTAGGGGGATAGATTGGTAGGAAAAGAACATCGCTCGTCCCCGACCGCCACTCATAAGGATGCACAAGCCAGGTACACTTCATGCTTCAAATTTGTTACACAACTTTAACCATACGTGCATGCTACGGGATTTACTAACTTCAACACAAGCATTTCTCAAATTCACAACTACTCAACTAGCATGACTTTGATATTATCACCTTCATATCTCAAACAATTATCAAGCATCAAACTTATCTTAGTATTCAATGCACTCAAAAGAAAGTTTCACATATCTTGAACACCAAGTATATTAACATTAAGCAAATTACCATGCTATTAACGACTATCAAAATAATCTAAGTGAAGCATGAGAGATCAAGTTTCTTTAAAACAAATCCACCACCGTGCTCTAAAATATCTAAGTAAAGCACTAGAGCAAAAATTATCACGCTCAAAAAGATATAAGTGAAGCACTATGAGCAAAACTATCAAGCTCAAAAGATATAAGTGAAGCACATAGAGTATTCTATCAAATTTCAATTCATATATGGCTCTCTCAAAAGGTGTGTACAGCAAGGATTATTGTGGTAACTACCAAGCAAAGACTCAAATAATACAAGACGCTCCAAGCAAAACACATATCATGTTGGTGAATAAAAATATAGCTCCAAATAAATTACCGATGGAAGTGGACGAAAGAGGGGATGCCTTCCGGGGCATCCCCAAGCTTTCACTTTTTGGTGTCCTTGGATTATCTTGGGGGTGCCATTGGCATCCCCAAGCTTAGGCTCTTGCCACTCCTTGTTCCATAATCCATCAAAAGAATTCACCCAAAACTTGAAAACTTCACAACACAAAACTCAATAGAAATCTCGTGAGCTCCGTTAGAGAAAGAAAACAAAAGACTACTTTAAAGTACTGTAATGAACTCATTCTTTGTTTATATTGGTGTTAAACCTACTGTATTACTACTTCTCTATGGATCATAAATTATTTTACTAGCCATAGATTCATCAAAATAAGCAAACAACACACGCAAAACAGAATCTGTCAAAAACAGAACAGTCTGTAGTAATCTGTAACTAACGCAAACTTCTGGAACCCAAAAAATTCGACCAAAATTGGACGACCTGGACAATTTGTTTATTGATCAGCAGCAATTGGAATCAGTATTTTATAACGTTCTGGTGAGTTTTAACAGTTCGGGCGCTGAGCACAAAGATTCTGGAAATTACAGCAAGATCAAATAACTATCATCCAAGAAGATCCAATAGGTTCAACTTGGCACAAACACTAATTAAAACATAAAACCACATATAAACAGAGGCTAGATGGATTATTTATTCCTAAACAGAAGCAAAAACAAAAAACACAAAATAAAATTGGGTTGCCCCCAACAAGCGCTATCGTTTAACGCCCCTAGCTAGGCATAAAAGCAAGGATAGCTCTAGGTATTGCCATCTTTGGTAGGCAATCCATAAGTGGCTCTCATGATAGATTCATATGGTAATTTTATTTTCTTTCTAGGAAAGTGTTCCATGCCCTTCTTTAAAGGGAATTCGAATCTAATATTTTCTTCCTTCATATCAATAATTGCACCAATCGTTCTAAGGAAAGGTCTACCAAGAATAATAGGACATGAAGGATTGCAATCTATATCAAGAACGATAAAATCTACGGGCACATAATTCCTATTTGCAACAATAAGAACATCATTAATTCTTCCCATAGGATTTTTAATAGTGGAATCCGCAAGATGCAAGTTTAGAGAGCAATTATCAAAATCACGGAAATCTAGCAAATCACACAAAGTTTTGGGAATAGTAGAGACACTAGCACCCAAATCACACAAAGCATGAAACTCATAATTTTTAATTTTAATTTTCATAGTAGGTTCCCACTCATCATGGAGTTTCCTA
Organism: Aegilops longissima; assembly: GCA_021605205.1. Lineage (NCBI taxonomy): Eukaryota > Viridiplantae > Streptophyta > Magnoliopsida > Poales > Poaceae > Aegilops > Aegilops longissima. The sequence continues at coordinate 147,750,370 of CM038676.1, read as the reverse complement.
GGGATAGAAATTTTCAACTCAAGCTTTTCTTCATAAGATTGCATCAAGGCATCAACAATGTGTTCGGTAAAAGCCTTATTTTGACTATAAGCATGAGGAGAATTTAGCACGGATTGCAACAAGGAAATACAATCAATTAAAGAGCAATTTTCATAATTAAAATCCTTGAGATCCAATATAGTGGGTTTAGCAACATCTAGATTTCTATTTATTTCAAACCCACTTTTATCAATTTCATCATTAAGATCTAAAAACTCCGAATTCTTAGAACGCCTTCTAGGTAAAGGAAGATCATATTCAGTTTCATCAAGATTCATATTGCAAAACAAAGATTCAATAGGGACACATCAATAACTTTTAGATCTTCATCTTGGTTTTCATAGGAATTCGGTTTAGCGGCCATCTTATTGACTAAGGTAGCTTGCATATCCGAAATTTCAGCGGTCATCTTTTCAAGACGAGCGATTTGGGCTCTTATACCATCAAATTCTTCGGACATATCATCGAGCTCTTTATTCATATAACTCATAAAACTCTTTTGTTCCTTAAGCTCGTTTCTAAAGAAATTATTATGCTCAAATTGCAAAACTATAAACTTCCTGACATTGTTTTCGATCTCCTCTAGCCTTTTAAGTTGAAGATCACCAGATTTAGGTAGGGCCATTACGACAAACAAGCAAACTAACACACGAGCAAACAAAAGGCAAAGGGAAAAACAGGAGGAGATTGGGAAAGAGAGGGCAAATAAAACGACAAGGGTGAAGTGGGGGAGAGGAAAACGAGAGGCAAATGGCAAATAATGTAATGAGATAGATAGGGATTGTGATGGGTACTTGGTATGTTGACTTTTGCGTAGACCTCCCCGGCAACGGTGCCAGAAATCCTTCTTGCTATGTCTCGAGCTTGCGTTGGTTTTCCCCGAAGAGGAGGGGATGATGCAGCATAGTAGCATAAGTATTTCCCTCAGTTTTTGAGAACCAAGGTATCAATCCAGTAGGAGGCCATGCGCAAGTCCCTCGTACCTGCACAAAACGGTAGCTATTCGCAACCAACGCGATTAGGGGTTGTCAATCCCTTCACGGTCACTTACGAGAGTGATATCTGATAGAGATAATATTTTTGGTATTTTTGGTATAAAGATGCAAAGTGAAAAGTAAAAGCAAAGCAAGTAAATAAAGTGATGGAGATTGATATGATGAGAATAGACCCGGGGGCCATAGGTTTCACTAGTGGCTTCTCTCAAGAGCATAAGTATTCTAAGGTGGGTGAACAAATTACTGTTGAGCAATTGAAAGAATTGAGCATATTTATGAGGTTATCCAGGCAATGATCATGTATATAGGCATCACGTCTGTGACAAGTAGACCGAAACGATTCTGCATCTACTACTATTACTCCACTCATCGACCGCTATCCAGCATGCATCTAGAGTATTAAGTTAAAAACAGAGTAACGCCTTAAGCAAGATGACATGATGTAGAGGGATAAATTCATGCAATATGATAAAAACCCCATCTTGTTATCCTCGATGGCAACAATACAATACGTGCCTTGCAACCCTTTCTGTCACTGGGTAAGGACACCGCAAGATTGAACCCAAAGCTAAGCTCTTCGCCCATTGCAAGAACTACCAATCTAGTTGGCCAAACCAAACGGATAATTCGAAGAGATTTGCAAAGATAACTCGATCATACATAAAAGAATTCAGAGAAGATTCAAATATTATCCATAGATAAGCTGGATCATAAACCCACAATTCATTGGTCTCAACAAACACACCGCAAAAAGAAGATTACATCGAATAGATCTCCACGAGAAAGAGGGAGAACATTGTATTGAGATCCAAAAAGAGAGAAGAAGCCATCTAGCTACTAACTATGGACCCGAAGGTCTAAAGTGAACTACTCACACTTCATCGGAGGGGCTATGGTGTTGATGTAGAAGCCCTCCGTGGTGGATGCCCCCTCCCGGAGCTCCTAACAGGCCCCAAGATGGGATCTCTTGGATCTGAGGAAGTTTTGGCGGTGGAATTAGGTTTTGGCTCCTTCTACGATCTGTTGGAGGTGCGTAGTTATATATAGGAGGAAGGAGTACGTTGGTGGAGCGTCAGGGGGCCCACGAGGCAGGCGCGCCTGGGGGAGGGCGCGCCCCACCTCGTGACCGCCTCTGGCACTCCTTGGAGTAGGGTCCAAGTCTCTGGATCACGCCCGTGAGAAGATCACGTTCCCGAAGGTTTCATTCCGTTTGGACTCCGTTTGATATTCCGTTTCTTCGAAACACTGAAATAGGCAAAAAACACCAGTTCTGGGCTGGGCCTCCGGTTAATAGGTTAGTCTTAGTCCCAAAAGTAATATAAAAGTGGAAAATAAAGCCCATTATAGTCCAAAACAATAGATAAAGTAGCATGGAGCAATCAAAAATTATAGATACATTGGAGACGTAAGCCACTTCTTCTTCCTCCGCGCCAGCGACGGCCATGTTTCTGGGTGCGCCAATTTCGTCGCATCCGGTAAAGCCAAACTCAATCTCAAGCACCCGGAAGAGAGCCGACAACATTCGGGCCAAATGGGTCATGATGGACGCTAAGTGCATCCACCCGCGCTTGGCATTGCCAACGGAGTCGCCCCAGTTTAACAAGGGGTGGCCCCGCGCAGAGCTCGCCGACGAGCGGGCGTTGCCGGTGTTGGTGCAGATGCAGACCAACCTGAAGCCGGGCAACGTGAAGGCGGCGAAGGTCACAGGGGCCATGCTCCTAAGGGAATTATTGATGTTGCGCGTCGCCCCGCTCCAGGCGTGAGAGCGCCCCTTGTGGAAGCTCGGAGATGGAGAAGACAAGACCCGCCTGAGGCCGAGGGCCCTGCCTGACGAGGAGCTGGATGTTGTCCTGCGCCTCCTGGTTGGGGATAACTAGGAGTACCCGCCTAGAGCCTTTACTCCTTTGTTCCTTTGCAAGGAATGGGAGCCGCTTGTGGTCTCCACGCCAACCTTCGATGCGCGCGGGTTGGTGCCGCCTGCGCTCTCCGAAGCCCCGGCGGCGCCGAAGCCGGTGGAGCTATCTCATGACGAGTCCTGCAGGGAAAAGAAGAGGAGGGGGACTCAGAAGCGACCCTCAAGTGTCACAGCCCAGAATTGTTTGTAATTAGTGGCATCCGCATCCATGCATCATGTTTGTTTCAAAGGAAATTTTGAAGTGGGGATGACCAAGCCCTAGCACTAAAGCAATTCAAATAGGTTTAACTAAAAATATTTTTCCGTGAATCCAAATGGCTTTAAAAAAATGTTCATCATTTCTGGAAAAATGCTATAAACCATAACCGAGGTGTTGCACATTTTCATGACATATCTGGTCACTGGATTAAATCATATAGTATTTGAATTTGGGCATTTAAATACTATAAAATATTTAAAATGTCCAAATAATCCTAAACTGAAATGTTCCATGTTGGATATATTCCAAACAGTGGCCATGAGCAGTCTGGAGATTTTTGAGTGTACCTAAGTATTTTTAATAAAGCCCAGAACAAAATAACAAAATAGAAAACAGAAAACAAAATAGAATAAGAGAGAGAGAGAGACAGTACCTGGTCACTTACCTTGGCCCAGTACTGTAGTTGGCGGCCCAGTCCACCAGCGCCTCCAGGTTGTCTTCAACCTGAGGCAGCTGCGTGGCAGCAAGACACCGAGCGCGCCAGCTCCTCCACGCCGCCACGTACTCCAACGCCTGACGCCTGCATCGCCACGCGCCCCTGGACCTCTCTCACTCTCCCGTGCTTCCCCCCCTCCTCTGTTTCTCTCGCGCACAGCCACCCGAACGCGCCGTCGCCACCGCTCGTCGTTGCCGTGACCACCGACCCTCCTCGCTTCCCGACTAGTCCACAAGCTCGCGCGTCGCCTCGACCCCTCACCGAGCCACGCCCGCGGAAGCCCTGCAGCGTCGTCCTCGAGCTCGTCTTCAACCTTCGCCGCCGGCAACCTCACCTTCGATTCGCCGCCGTTCGTGCTTCCCCGGCCTCCCTGAGCTTCTTTTCAGCACCCCTGTGAGCTCCTGATCCTCCCCCTATGCTCTCCCCCTCCGTTCCCATTCTCTATCCGCCATCCTCGTGCACCCGAGCTCCGGCCGCCGCCTTGGCCGACGAGCCTAGCACTCGCGAGCTCCTCCGCTCAAACCCGCCACACGGTTGTGCTCCTGGAGCTCCCAGGAGTCCAGAGAACCCCTTTGGCCAGCCGCTAGCACTCCGAAGCCTCGTCCCGCTCAACGTCCGAACACCGGCCGCCGCGCTTGTCGTCGCCGGCGAGATTCCGGCTGCCCCGTGACCACCCGTCTGGTCCATTAGATGTGCGAGTGCAAGAGCTCATGCTCGGTGCCTCCCGAGCGACTAACCGCAGCTCCTAACATGTTTCCAGCGATCTTCCGCCGCGAGTCGTGGTCGCCGCCGGCCGAACCCCGGCGAGTGCCGACGTGGCCACTTAATTAGGGCCTAAACACCCCAGTAATCACCCCTGGTGCCACTGCCATGTGGGCCCCGGTGCTAAAATTAATTTGCTTAATTTCTGTTTAGATTAGTGCTAATCTTGCGGACCCCACGTGTCAGTTTTGACTTTGACCAAGTCAGCGTTGACCGGTCCCACACAAACACCCAAACCAGCTCGAGACACTAACGATGGGCCCCACCGGTCGTTTGACCGGACCAGCCCTTTGACCTCTTGACGTCATGCTTGCACATTCTCGACGCGAGAAAGGAATTTTGGATTAAATCTAATTCAGGAAATTCCAGAAAATGTTTAAAACTTGTAAAAATCATAGAAATTCAACCGTAACTCCAAATGAAATAATTTATATATGAAAATGATCAGAAAAATCCAATCTATCCATCTGTACCACTTTCATGCATGTTAGATCAACTTATACCTGCTGATCAGGTCAAATCATATAAATGGCATTTAAATATCCACATATGGAGTTTGAATTTGAATCTTGGATTCAAACCAACTCCATTTAATCTGCTGCTAGTTGCATTAGCTCAAATCACAGCATTTTGACATGTCATGATCATGCATCATATTGTGCATTGCATTGATTGTGTTCTTCCTTGTTTGCCGGTGTTTGTTTCTCCCCTCAGTAGACGTTGCACCGACGATGAGTTCGATGACACCGATGAAGAGCTATAATATCTTCAAAAGTGCCAGGCAAGCAAAATCCCCTTGTTCATTCCGATATAATCCCACTCTCTCGCTCCTGCTCTCTCTTACTGCATTAGGACAACAACGATTCATCTGTTACTTGCTGCGGTAGCTGAACCCCTTTATCCTCTGCATGACCTGTCATTCCACAGTAAATAGATGAAACCCACTAGCATGAGTAGGAGTTGTGTTGGGGATGTTGTGCCTACTCATTCATGCTTGTTTGTCATGCCTGCTACTGCTTAGAGTTGAGTCAGGTCTGATTCATCGGAATGAATCGGAAGTGTGTAAACATGTCCTACTGTTTAGAGCTAAGTGTGTGAACACGTTTTGGTAAAGGTAGCGGTGAGAGGCCATGTAGGAGTACATGGTGGGTTGTCTCATTGCAGCCGTCCTCAGGAACTGAGTTCTGTGTTTGTGATCCATGAAACAGTTACTACCATGCATTGGGCCCGAAACCAATGGACCCTCTCGGCTTCTTAACCACCCTTGTTCTCTGTCCAGGAGTTGCAACTAGTTTCTGGTGTTTGTAGGATATGTGTTGGAGGCCGTGCGTAGCGCTGACCCTAGGGGTGGGCTATGATGCGGTAGATACACCGTGGCCGGTGCAAAATCGAATGCCCATTTGGTATCTCGGAACCCTGCACACATCGTTCGGGGCCGTTAGTGGAAAACTCGGCGGACTCCTGCGGATGGAACCCGAATAGGCGATAAACCTGGACTAGGGACTTGAGTGTTTAGGTAGGCGTGGCCGACACCCACGTTGGGCTTCCGCTTGAAGTTTGCCGAGTACATGTCGTGTAACGGCGGTAAGTGGTGAGCGTGTGTGAAGAAGTACACCCTGTAGGGTTAATATGATCTATTCGAATAGCCGTGTCCACGGAAAAGGACTTCTGGGTTGCCTATAATAGTTCATAGACAAGTGAAGGTGGATACTCTAAAATGCGCAAGATAAGCGTGAGTGCTATGGATGGCGTTCTCGTAGGGAGACGGAGCGGGTCCATAGTGGTGTATTGATATGGTGAATATGTGGACTCGTGTGCCACCTCAAAAGAGTTACTTGCGATCGTAGTTCAGGATAGCCACCGAGTCAAAGCTGGCTTGCTGCAGTCAAACTCCACCACCCCCTTTGTTGATAATGATGCATATGTAGTTAGTTCTGATGTAAGTCTTGCTGAGTACGTTTGTACTCACGTTTTCTTATTTTATGTTTTGCAGAGAGACGTCAATCTCGCTAGTAGTTCCGCTTGGACTTCGACGTTTAGCTTGTTACCTCAGCTACGATCTTGTGCCCTCAGCAGGATCTGGTAGATAGTCAGGCTTCTCAGCCTTTTTCATTTGTAGATGTACGTACTCGGACATGTTAAGTTTCCGCTTGTGCTTTGACTTGTATGCTCGAGTGTTGGGTCATGAGACCCATGTTTGTAATATCTCGCTCCTCAGAGCCTAATGAATAAATATTTGAGTCGTAGAGTTATGTTGTGATGCCATTTTGTATTTACACATATTGAGCATATTGTGTGTATGTTTGAAATGCTTGGTATGTGTGGGATCCGACAATCTAGTTGTTTATCCTTGGCAGCCTCTCATATGGGGAAATGTAGTCTAGTGCTTCCCGAGCGATAGTAGTCCGCTACTGACCGGTTCACGGAGTCCTGCTAGCCCAGCACTACTGCTCTGGACACTTGACTGGCCGGCATGTGTTTCACTTCGTTCCTGTGTCTGTCCCTTCGGGGAAATGTCACGCGGTGACATCCGGAGTCCTGCCTAGCCTACTACAGCCCGGGATACCGGAGTCCTGTTAGCCCAGTGCTACAGCCCGGATTCACACGTTGATGACCGACATGCTCGATGTGATTCATGTATGCATGTCCCCATGGGTTAGTGCCGCTTTGGGTTCACGACTAGCCATGTCGGCCCGGGTTCTCTGTCATGTGGATGCTAGCGACACTATCATATACGTGAGAGAAAAGGCGCAAACGGTCCCGGGCCATGGTAAGGCGACACCCATGGGAATACCGTGCGTGAGGCCGCAAAGTGATATGAGGTGTTACCGGCTAGGTCGATGTGACTTGGAATCGGGGTCCTGACAACGTTGGTATCGAGCTCGTTGCTCAGAGGATTACCAAGCCAAACTGGTGAAGTTGTGTCTAGAACTGCTTTAGTTATGTAAGGGAATTGATTGTGGAAGGAACGTAAGGCTCTTTTTACTCCTTATACCTCATGGCCTTCTGATCTGAGTCAACCTCTTCTCTTCTACGGGGTTTAAGAACTAGGCTTCTCATCTATCTATCAGGATGACGTGTTACTAATCCATAGACTTTTAAGATTGTTGGTTTTAAGTCTCAATTCAGTTTTTACTACTTCCGTATGTTCATAGCTGGTCTCAGAATCTTGATATTGTGATGTTGAGTGGTTATGCCACCATTTTGCATGATGTCTCAAATCTTTTTGAGCATTTACAGCCGTTATGCTGTCCGAGTCATCCCAGGTTTCTAAAACAATATGAAGCATTTGCAAAATTCCTTCCTCTCATTTTGATGTCCCTTTGGTCAGAATAAGCACACTAACCGGTGCGTTGAGGTAATTTATTGCCTTGACATATATGTTGGAACTATTATTATGACCCTAGGTGTTTTAGGGAGTCACCTAGTAATCTAGCAACGTTTTGTGTTCACCGTGTGATGATTCTGGCCATCATTTTCGAAAGCATCCCGTGATGCCATTTAGTAGTAGGTATTCTATTCCTGGGTTCTTGAACCCGAGATTCACCCTACTTACTTCATCTTGATAGTAATTGCTGGCTCCTTTAGGATATTAGTAACCTTTGCATTAGTCCTCGAGGTCCGTGGTATTTCTTTCTTCCAAATACCATGAACTGCTTATGGCAGAAGTTCTTTTGAGCCAAAAGATCACAACCAGGGTGCTCTTGAGGGGTACTCCATTCTATATTGTGACTCTGCCAGTTCTACCTTCTCTGCATGGATTATCCGGAAGAAATGTTGAGCTTTGCTCGATATACTAATCTATGCATCCACAACTCAGAAAATTATATGTTCCTTTGGGTTGTTCTCTTTAGTTGTATTCCGACCCTCCTCTATCAGTTGATAACCAAGAGTATGTGTGCATTTGTGTTCATCGATGCCCTTTTACTCTTGTGGTCCGTCAAGCCATTCTATACGGGATGACTAGGAGAAACAAACTCCAGTACCTAGTCCATATCTAGGATTGGGTCAAGCAGTTGTATTCAACAGATTAAAATGTCAATCCAGCTTTTGTTCTGTTCTACCTTGGAGTGTTACCATCTTTATGTCAAGAGTGTCATGAGAATTGCACCTTCTCTTATGAATTCTTGATGCAGTGATACTCTCGCCATCATCCTTCATTCCTCAGTTCCGTGTTGTTGTAACCGGAATGCCGACAAGTGAATCGTGATGTGTGAAATCTATACTCCTAGCAACCTCGTTGCTTGGTAGTTAATGGACAATATTCTCATTCTTAGCGTGTTGATTATTGAATCATCACCCTAAGGTTGATTGTGCCACTAGTCCATTTTCCTGGTGCACTCTTCGATCAATGAGTTAGGATTGTGTCAATCCCTCACTCTTTTGATCATATCGTCTTGCCCTGAAAAGCCAGATTGTTCTCGAGCTTAGTAATATATCGGTGGTTCGTGACTTTCCAAATATCTTCTTGGAAGTGTTACCGGGTTGTTTCCTGACTGTTATGTTGAGCTCGTAATCATGTTGGTTTTCTTCTAAACCACCCATTCTCCAAGAATCTGTGTTGGATACCCCTGAGCTAGTTGGTTGAGCTAAACAATAACTTGGAGAGTTGGAAGATAAAAGCTTGTCCGACTTAGTTCATCACTAAGGGATATCCTTGTGTGTGTGTGTGTGTGTGTGTTGAAGAAAGATGATATCTTCGTTGATTAATCCTCGTGATCAGTTGTCAGTGCTATTGTCTTATCCAACCCTTGATTTGAGTATGGACTATCATCAAATCAAATCAGAACCAACGATGTTCATAATGTTGTCTTACTCGTGGTTGATCCCTCGAGCATACACCATTATATCTTTTGGGTCTGACCAATGCTATTACCGTGTTCACATGATGGTGGAAGTCCAGTGATATGGAAATTCCGATGAGTTGTTATTGAGCCCATCAGCAGCATTCTGTCTCCCCCGTGATTCATATTGAACATCAACCTAGTGTTGGAAACTTTATAAGCAATGTCTTCGTGTTCTGTTCATGAAGCTTATGCTTGGATGGAAAAAGTGACTTCCTCAAATTCATGTGCTTTAGGTGTAAGTTGCCGCCATGAATTTGAGAAAGATTTGTTTTGTTTCCTCTGGAATAGTCCCAAGTTAGTCATGCACGTGCGAAGTGCCCTATGGTTTGATAGGTTGGCCGCCTCCAATCCATATGTGTTTCCTAGCACACCAAGCCACTGATTGATTTGTTCAAGGAGAAGAAGTTCTTTCTTAGGATCCAGACTTATGAAAGGACTTCGTTATCCTCGTTGATGGTTCCCAACCAGGACTCGGTAGTGTTTCGTTGTAAGACTACTATGTGGTCATGTTTGTCTGGGACAACGTCTTCACATGCTTGTAGCAGAACCCGCTCATGTTTTGGAGCTTGCTACCAAGTCCATATCCCGAGAATCTCGCAACGTCATCTCGTTGATTTGTGTTGCAACCTTTCTTTTCAGACATGCTGAGTCTGAAGTATCCTATCACCACCCGGATCTGAATCTCAGGCAGATATGATGGTTGGAACATTCCCAACAGTTGCATCTTGTTCCCAGCTTGCACCGCCATCGTGCCAATTCTCCATGGGTTGTCCTTCCCAGCAGTTCCTGTACAGGATCATTTTCAAAAGTGGTCTTGTCATGGGTCCCATCCATTTCCGGTGATAAGCAAAATCATCCATTGTGTTGTCTTCAACAAGGTAGTCCACATCATCTATTATGGTATGAGCATGCCATTCTTTCGAATTCGTTCACACGATCGATTGTGATTGCCTTAGGCTGGTATAAAGAGTCTCAATGATTTCTAAATCAAAAGTAATTCTTTTTGCCACTTAAGGGAGCAGTTCAACGAGTCACCTTCTCCAAGGTGCCCCATTACGGGATCATGGCAATTATTTCCTTGCCACCTTGCCATCACCCACCATCTTTCTAAGCGTGGAATTGTTGCCACCAAATCAAACCCCGTCGCTTGTTCTTCCATCCTTCATGATGTGTTTTGCGTCTCAACTCGAGATGTTTCAACATCTCATTTCGCGAGTTGATATTGTGTAGTTCGATCTTTGAGAAGATCAATCCTAGAAGAGTTTCTTTCCGTCGTCATCGCATGGATGAAGATCTCAAAAACGAGGATGTCCATATCAACGTATGCGACAAATCAACAATCTTATGAGGTGCAACTGGATCGTGAAGACCGTGTTAGCTTGTGCCCCTCTGTCCTCTTACCTCACGTCTTGAATCTCGGGACGAGATTCTTGTTTAGTGGGGGTGAGTTGTCACAGCCCAGAATTGTTTGTAATTAGTGGCATCCGCATCCATGCATCATGTTTGTTTCAAAGGAAATTTTGAAGTGGGGATGACCAAGCCCTAGCACTAAAGCAATTCAAATAGGTTTAACTAAAAATATTTTTCCGTGAATCCAAATGGCTTTAAAAAAATGTTCATCATTTCTGGAAAAATGCTATAAACCATAACCAGAGGTGTTGCACATTTTTCATGACATATTTGGTCACTGGATTAAATCATATAGTATTTGAATTTGGGCATTTAAATACTATAAAATATTTAAAATGTCCAAATAATCCTAAACTGAAATGTTCCATGTTGGATATATTCCAAACAGTGGCCATGAGCAGTCTGGAGATTTTTGAGTGTGCCTAAGTATTTTTAATAAAGCCCAGAACAAAATAACAAAATAGAAAACAGAAAACAAAATAGAATAAGAGAGAGAGAGAGAGAGAGAGAGAGAGAGAGAGAGAGAGACTGGTCACTTACCTTGGCCCAAGATCTTGTAGTTGGCGGCACAGATCCACTAGCGCCTCAGTTGTCTTCAACTTTGAGGCAGCTCATGTGGCAAGAAGACAACCGAGCCGCGACAGCTCCTCCCGCTCGCTGCGTACTCCCCGACGCCTGAGGCGCCTGCATCGCACGCGCCCCTGGACCTCTCTCACTCTCCCGTGCTTCCCCCTCCTCTGCTTCTCTCGCAGACAGCCACCGAGCAGCGCTGCCGCCACCGCTCGTCATTGCCGCGACCACCGCCCTCCTCGCTTCCCGACTAGTCCACAAGCTCTGCGACGTCGCCTCGACCCCCTCCGAGCCACGCCCACTGAAGCCCTGCAGCGTCGTCCTCAAGCTCGTCTTCAACCTTGACGCCGCCGCAACCTCACCTTCGATTCGCCGCCGTTCGTGCTTCCCGGCCTCCACGAGCTTCTTTTCAGCACCCTGAGCTCCTCGATCCTCCCCTATCTCCCCTCCGTTCCCATTCTCTATCCGCCATCCCCATGCACCCGAAGCTCCTGCCGCGCCCGTGGCCGACGAGCCTTGCGCGCATGAGCTCCTCCGCTCAAACCCACCTTGACGGTTGTGCTCCTCGAGCTCCCAGAGTCCAGAGAACCCTTTGGCCAGCCGCTAGCACTCAAGCCTCGCCCCGCCGACGTCCGAACACCGCCGCCGCGCTTTGTCGCCGCCGGCGAGATTCCGGCTGCCCGTGACCACCCGTCTGGTCCATTAGATCTTGTGAGTGCAAGAGCTCATGCTCGGTGCCTCCCGAGCGACAAACCGCAGCTCTAACATGTTTCCGCGATCTTCCGCCGCGAGTCGTAGTCGCGCACGGACGAACCACGGCGAAAGTGCCGACGTGGCTACTTAATTAGGGCCTAAACACCGGTAATCATCACTGGTGCCCTCGCCATGTGGGCCCCGGTGCCAAAATTAATTAGCTTAATTTCTGTTTAGATTAGTGCTAATCTTGCGGACCCCACGTGTCAGTTTTGACTTTGACCAAGTCAGCGTTGACCGGTCCCACCTGTCAAACACCCAAACCAGCCTGAGACACTGACCAGTGGGCCCCACTGGTCAGGTTTGACCCGGACCAGCCCCTTTGACCTGCTGACGTCATGCTTGCACATTACTGACGCAGTAAAGGAATTTTTGGATTAAATCTAATTCAGGAAATTCCAGAAAATGTTTAAAACTTGTAAAAATCATAGAAATTCAACCGTAACTCCAAATAAAATAATTTATATATGAAAAATGATCAGAAAAATCCAATCTATCCATCTGTACCACTTTCATGCATGTTAGATCCACTTATACCTGCTGATCAGGTCAAATCATATAAATGGCATTTAAATATCCACATATGGAGTTTGAATTTGAATCTTGGATTCAAACCAACTCCATTTAATCTGATGCTAGTTGCATTAGCTCAAATCACAGCATTTTGACATGTCATGATCATGCATCATATTGTGCATTGCATTGATTGTGTTCTTCCTTGTTTGCCGGTGTTTGTTTCTCCCCTCGAGACGCGTTGCAAGACGATGAGTTCGATGACACCGATGAAGAGCTATAATATCTTCAAAAGTGCCAGGCAAGCAAAATCCCCTTGTTCATTCCGATATAATCCCACTCTCTCGCTCCTGCTCTCTTTTACTTCATTAGGACAACAACGATTCATCTGTTACTTGCTGCGGTAGCTGAAGCCCTTTATCCTCTGCATGACCTGTCATTCCACAGTAAATAGATGAAACCCACTAGCATGAGTAGGAGTTGCTTGAGCCCTGTTGTGCCTACTCATTCATGCTTGTTTGTCATGCCTGCTACTGCTTAGAGTTGAGTCAGGTCTGATTTATCGGAATGAATCGGAAGTGTGTAAACATGTCCTACTGTTGAGAGCTAAGTGCGTGAACACGTTTTGGTAAAGGTAGTGGTGAGAGGCCATGTAGAATTACATGGTGGGTTGTCTCATTGCAGTCGTCCTCAGGAACTGAGTTCTGTGTTTGTGATCCATGAAACAGTTACTACCACGCATTGGGCCCGAAACCAATGGACCCTCTCGGCTTCTTAACCACCCTTGTTCTCTGTCCGTGAGTTGCAACTAGTTTACGTGTTTGTAGGATATGTGTTGGAGGCCGTATGAAGCGCTGACCCTAGGGGTGGGCTATGATGCGGTAGATACACCGTGGCCCTGTGTACCGAATGCCTGTTTGGTATCTCCGGAACCCTGCACACATCGTTCGGGGCCGTTAGTGGAAACCTCGGCCGGACTCCCTGCGGATGGAACCTGAATAGGCGATAAACCTGGACTAGAGACTTGAGTGTTTAGGTAGGCCGTGGCCGACACCCACGTTGGGCTTCCGCTTGTAGGTTGCCGAGTACATGTCGTGTAAACGGCGGTAAGTGGTGAGAGCGTGTGAAGAAGTACACCCTGCGCAGGTTAATATGATCTATTCGAATAGCCGTGTCCGCGAAAAGGACTTCGGGTTGCCTATAACAGTTCATAGACAAGTGAAAGTGGATACTCTAAAATGCGCAAGATAAGCGTGAGTGCTATGGATGGCGTTCTCGTGAGGGAGACGGAGCGGGTCCATAGTGGTGTATTGATATGGTGAATATGTGGACTCGTGTGCGCCACCTCAAAAGAGTTACTTGCGATCGTAGTTCGGGATAGCCATCGAGTCAAAGCTGGCTTGCTGCGGTCAAACTCCACCACCCCTTTGTTGATAATGATGCATATGTAGTTAGTTCGATGTAAGCCTTGCTGAGTACGCTTGTACTCACGCTTGCTTATTTTATGTTTTGCGAGAGACGTCGGTCTCGCTAGTAGTTCGCTTGGACTTGACGCTTAGCTTGTTACCTCAGCTACGATCTTGTGCCCTCGGCAGATCGGTAGATAGTCGCTTCTCGGCCTTTTTCATTTGTAGATGTCGTACTCGGACATGTTAAGTTTCCGCTTGTGCTTTGACTTGTATGTCTCGAGTGTTGGGTCATGAGACCCATGTTTGTAATATCTCGCTCCTCTGAGCCTAATGAATAAATATTTGAGTCGTAGAGTTATGTTGTGATGCCATGTTGTATTTACACATATTGAGCATATTGTGTGTATGTTTGAAATGCTTGGTATGTGTGGGATCCGACAATCTAGTTGTTTATCCTTGGCAGCCTCTCATATGGGGAAATGTAGTCTAGTGCTTCTGAGCGATAGTAGTCCGCTACTGACCGGTTCACGGAGTCTTGCTAGCCCAAAGACTACCGCTCTGGACACTTGATCGGCCGGCATGTGTTTCACTTTGTTCTGTGGTTCATCCCTTCGGGAAATGTCACGCGGTGACATCCGAGTCCTGCCTAGCTGCTACAGCCGGGATACCGGAGTTCATTAGCCAGTGCTACAGCCCGGATTCACACGTTGATGACCGACATGCTCGATGTGATTCATGTATGCCTGTCCCCATGGGTTAGTGCCGCTTTGGGTTCACGACTAGCCATGTCGGCCCGGGTTCTCTGTCATGTGGATGCTAGCGACACTATCATATACGTGAGCCAAAAGGCGCAAACGGTCCCGGGCCATGGTAAGGCGACACCCGTGGGAATACCGTGCGTGAGGCCGCAAAGTGATATGAGGTGTTACCGGCTAGGTCGATGTGACTTGGAATCGGGGTCCTAACACGAAGAGATGGGGGAAAACTCCCCCTTGAGCAAAGCTAAAATCCTCCACGCCCTTCCTGACGATGCCGAGGTCGATGCCCGCCGGGAGGAGGGAGAACTGCCCGTCATCCCGACGAGGAGTAGGTCGTCTTTGATCACTCGGGATGCCGCCTCCGCCTTGACGCCGCCCGGGGCCGCCTCCAGCCCTCCTGCTGCGCCGTCTTCTGCCCCCAGGACCCGCGCGCCTACTCCCTAGGCTCCGAAACTTTCGGGCTTGAAGCTCCCCAAGCGGAAGGTGGAATACATCGCGGTGGAGGTAAGTGCCTTGAGCTTCGTCTTGTCCCTTCCTATACTTGTTATTTCCTGACGTTCATCCTTGGTTGATCAGGCTGATGCCTTCGGCGAAGAAAAGGAAGGAGGATACGGCGGCCGTGCCTCCCTACGCAGAGAAAGGAGGCAGCAGCACTCGCACTTCCCCAACCCAGTCGCCCTCGCGAGGCCAAGAAGAGCATTGTCGTGAGGAGTCAGCCCCCATGGCCCCACTAGCCCCGGAGGTGCCGGCGTCTGGCTCGGCTGATGAGGTTCCGACTGCTCTGGAACCCGCAACCTACCAGGCCTTGGTAACGATGTCGACTCCTCCTACTGTCGCACCTCCACACCCAGGTTCTTCTGCCTCTGCTCCTGTCCTGGAGCGTGCTCTTTTGGAGATGACCCAGCTGCAGGCAGATCTCCTGGGCGCTGACCCGCGCCTGGTGGCCGGGCGCCTGGAGCTGGCCTCTGGCTGGCTTCACTCGATTCGGCAATTCGCGCGACGCTGAGCCAGTCCGTGGCGTCTTCCGAGCAGGAGAAGAAGAGCGCCGCCAATGCTGCAGCCGATCGTGAGGCGGCACTGAAGGACGCCAAGGCCGCCCGCGACTGCTGCCGGGAGCTGGAGGACGCGCTGAAGAGCCTACGCGACAAGCATGCCAAAGAAGCGCGTGGCCGTGATGTCTACTACGCAACCTTCTCCTTGTAGACGTCGTTGGGCCTGCAAGTGCACATGTTTGTAGGACAGTAGAAAATTTCCCTCAAGTGGATGACCTAAGGTTTATCAAACCGTAGGAGGCGTAGGATGAAGATGGTCTCTCTCAATGTAGCGACCTGACCCAAAATCGGTCAAATCTACGTGGTTCATGTATTCATCCCAAGATCATGCTTTGGTACTCACAAGACATCGATAAAGTAATCAAAGTTCAATCACACCTGAATTTTATTACACGATTCTCATATAGAGTCTTTATTACAAGAGAAAATTCGGCTCAAAGCCAACTCATGAGAAATAAACTACTAATGCTGCGGAAGCGAGAAGTAAAGCGAGTCCATCCGACTCCAAAGGGCAATCGCTAAGCGCGAGCGTAGCCTCACTCCCGATCGGAATATACCTCGCAACATAAGACGTTGCAGCCATGTAGGTCAGCTTTTGAATAAGCTGGCAAGTCATGAAGAATAACAATAATAAAGTTACTAACACTATATGCATTTTGGTGTGGAGCTCTAAGTTTCATCATTTTGCTAAAAGCAAATTTTTCCCTACTACAGTGGACTTGCTTGCAAATTACTACAATTGTTGGTAGTTATTGAGATGGTTCCGCCAACCAATATCTCATTCCCAAATTATTAAGTCATAAACCCTCAAATTAATTCATTAGTTTTAGTGTTGAGATTTCGAATACTTCCAAGTTCCAGAGGCTCAAACTGTCCATAACCGGGACACGGCTAATCGATTAGATCTTTAACTCGCAGAGGTTTGCGACTTTCCTGCAAGAATCATTCCTCCTTTTAAGTCTTCGCACTTCATGGTGTTTGAAGACGGACGAATGAAACAGGTCTTCCAAAGAGTTCTTCTGCTACCGCCAAGACCCATCCAATCCTACCGTTCTTCTACATCTCGTAGCACCGCCCAGCCAGCGTCACTACTAGGGTTAACCCAGCCAGAGCCCATAATGGCTTGCGGCTGCACGTAAGCTTCCGTCATGGGGCATCCATCCGTCTCTTCGTGGCTGGGTGAAGCTTTCCACAAGATGTCATGGCACTTCTCCATGCATCCCGCCAACCACCGGGTTCTCCAGGTGCCCGTCAACCGCCCTCCACCCAAAGAGTGAATTCAAGTCCATCTTGATTCTTGTAGTTCATGGGGTTGTCATCATCATTGACTCTCACATCTTGCTTATGAATTTCACTCAACCAAAACCCGTCTACGAGCATAGCAAAATAAACTACTTCGTCCCGGGGTCATGGTAACAAGGGGGATTGGTTCATCCTACCACATGATACTACTCAAGATTAATAACTTCAAAATTTCAACTACTGCATGCATGGTGGGGTGGTGACAAATTTCTAATGCACAAAAACATAGGTATAGAAAATAACATGATCAAAACTTGCCTTGCTGATGATCCTCGTAAGCTAAAGATTCGTAGAAGCAAGCTTCGCACTCCGGAAACTCTACCGAGACAAACAATAATCACAATAAGCATAAAGCATAGGATCACATAACACAATAGCATAGCAATGGCAACATAACACACCAAAACAACCAAATCAAAACCCAAGGGAAAACTCAAATAAAATCAACTCAAGTTTCCTACTTCAAACAACAACTAGAATAGTTTTATATAACAAAAATTTTCTCAACATAACCTAATCATGGTTTTAGGTTAACTTAACAGAAAAGATTTCATTAAGCAACTAGGAGCAAAAAGAATTAATTTAAAATCTATTATGAAACTCCTATTAGGCCTAATTCAATTTCTATTAAGAAAAATAAAATAAAACTTTTATTTATTATAAATAAAAGTTCATCCTATAAAGTGACAGAAACTATCCTATAATAATCAATCACATGTTAAAATAAATTTATTTACTAATTAAAATAATAGGAAAAACAGAGCTAGTTAATTAATTAGGATTAACAAGATTCTTCTTAAAACTATTTTTTATAAATCCTAAAATACCCAAATTAATTCCTATGGTTTGGCAATGTCAAAATAAAGTTGGGACAAAAGAATCATCCAAAAATAATTTTTCTAACTCAAGTTATAGCAGATTTACTATTCTGACTAAAACTAAAATAAAGCAATTTTAATTAATTTTAACATAGCTAAATATATATTCTACAGAAACTATAGAAAATTTGCAACCCAACAAAAAAAGAATCACTCAAAAATATTAAACAGAATAAAAGATATGAATTTTTCAAAACAGGAACTATTCTGTTAAAACAGAAAACAAAAATAAATGAAAAATGGCCTAATGGGCCTAAACTACGCACTGAGCGTAATATAAACTAAACGGGCCCTAGGGTTAAACTAGTCGGGCCGGGCTAATAAAAAAAAAACCTAACTTAAAATAGACCGGAACTAAACCGGAGCGGACCGGTTTTATTAAAAAGAAATACCCCTTCGGGGGTGTTCTAATCTGGACCGTCGAGGATGAAGCGGACGGGGGAGGTGATCTCCGGTGACTCACCGGAGCTCAAGGCGCGGCGGCGGCGGTGGCGAAAAGTCGCTGGCCTCTCTGGTCGCCGGGAGGTTTGGGAGTGGCTCGGGGGTGTGACGAGCTCGGGGGCTCTTGGTGGAGTCAGGCGAGCTCGGAGGGGCTAGGGCGGCGACGGCGACGAAAATGGCGGGGCGGGAGGTTCGGCTCCCGCGACGCGTGAGAGAGAGAGGAGGGGCTCATGAGTGGGTAAGGGGGAATGGGGTGCGGGGCCCGGCTTATATAGGCGGGGCCTCGGCGTTGCAACGGGGGCGATCGGGAGATCGACATCCGGATCCCACGGATCCGCGATCGATGGCGGCGGCGTGGCGTGGCGGGCGGGGTTGAAGACGGGGTGGGGCCACCTGCCGAGAGAGAGAGGAGAGGTGCGGGCGAAGGGCGACCGCCCAAGGTTTTGGCGAGGGGAGGGTCTGGCGGTCTTGGCTCGGCTCGGCTGCCAGTGGGTCACTGGCTGCGCTGGCGCCTGGTGGCTTAGTGGCAGGTGGCTGGGCCAGGTTCTGGCTGGCGCCTGGGTTTTTTTTTTGAAATTTATTTTTAAATAAAACAAAACAGAGATATCTTTTAAAATATAAATATTTTATATAGGACATATATATACCAAAATGATCAGGGGAATATTCCCTATCATTTAAACATTTTTACAAAGGCAAAATCCAAACTTTATAAAAATCCATTTTTCCAATATTCAAATAAAATTCAGATTTGAATCCAAAACTTTTGGCAATGTTTTCCTCTGATATTTTTGGAGTGTCATGTTTACTCCTCTCATACTTTTGATCAAGTATTTATCAGGCATAATTTTTGAAATGATTCTCACTTGCCAAAGTTTGAATTCAAATTCAAAACCCAAAATCCTCTGAAACTTCAAATGGCATTCAAATTCAAACAGGATGCATAGGATGCTTAGCTATAATTATAAAACATTCCAAATAGTAAATTTGGGATGTTACACTCAAGCAACCCTGCAACCAAATAACAAAGAGTCTCTTGTGTCCCCAACACACCCAATACAATGATAAATTGTATAGGTGCACTAGTTCGGCGAAGAGATGCTGATACAAGTGCAATATGGATGGTAGATATAAGTTTTTGTAATCTGAAATAATAAAAACAGCAAGGTAACTAATGATAAAAGTGAGCACAAACAGTATTGCAATGATAGGAACAAGGCCTAGGGTTCATACTTTCACTAGTGCAAGTTCTCTCAACAATAATAACATAGATAGATCATATAACAATCCCTCAACATGCAACAAAGAGTCACTCCAAAGTTACTAATAGTGGAGAACAAACGAAGAGATTATGGTAGGGTACGAAACCACCTCAAAGTTCTTCTTTCCAATCAATCCGTTGGGCTGTTCCTGTAAGTGTCACAAACAGCCCTAGAGTTCGTACTAGAATAACACCTTAAGACACAAATCAACCAAAACCCTAATGTCACCTAAATACTCCAATGTCACCTCAAGTATCCATGGGTATGATTATACGATATGCATCACACAATCTCAGATTCATCTATTCAACCAACACATAGAACCTCAAAGAGTGCCCCAAAGTTTCTACCGAGAATCACGACGAAAACGCAGCCAACCCCTATGCATAGTTCATGGGCGGAACCCGCAAGTTGATCACCAAAACATACATCAAGTGGCACGTGATATCCCATTGTCACCACAGATACGCACGGCAAGACATACATCAAGTGTTCTCAAATCTTTAAAGACTCAATCCGATAAGATTACTTCAAGGGAAAACTCAATTCATTACAAGAGAGTAGAGGGGAGAAGAAACAAAGGATCCAACTATAATAGCAAAGCTCATGATACATCAAGATCGTACAAATCAAGAACACGAGAGAGAGAGAGAGAGAGAGAGATCAAACACATAGCTATTGGTACATACCCTCAGCCCCGAGGGTGAACTACTCCTCCTCGTCATGGAGAGTGCCGGATGATGAAGATGGCCACCGGTGAGGGTTCCCTCCCAGCAGGTGCCGAACACCGATTGGTTTTGGTGGCTCGAGATTTTGCGGCGGCGGAACTCCTGATCTATCTTCTGTTCGGAAGTTTTACGATACATAGGTATATATGGGTGCGGGTGCGTCGGTGGAGCCGGGGCCCCACAGGTGGGCGGGCCCTAGGGGTGGGCGCCCCACCCTCGTGGCCAGCTCCGTATCTTTTGACGAGAGTCCAAGTCTATCCGTGGCTTTCCTTCCAAAAATAACTTCTCCAGCTTGATTTCGTTCCGTTTCGACTCCGTCTGATATTCCTTTTCCTCGAAACACTGAAGTTGGCATAAAACAACAAATCTGGGCTGGGCCTCCGGTTAATAGGTTAGTCCAAAAAATAATATAAAAGTGGATAATAAAGCCCAATATTACCCAAAGCAGTAGATAATATAGCATAGAGCAATCAAAAATTATAGATACGTTGGAGACGTATCAAGCATCCCCAAGCTTAATTCCTGCTCGTCCTCGAGTAGGTAAATGATAAAAAAGATAATTTTTGATGTGGAATGCTACTTGGCATAATTTCAATGTAATTCTTCTTACTTGTGATATGGATATTCAGATTCGAAAGATTCAAGACAAAAGTTCATATTGACATGAAAATAATAATACTTCAAGCATACTAACAAAGCAATTATGTCTTCTCAAAATAACATGGCCAAAGAAAGTTAACCCTACAAAATCATATAGTCTGGCTATGCTCTATCTTCACCACACAAAGTATTTAAATCATGCACAACCCTGATGACAAGCCAAGCAATTGTTTCATACTTTCGACATTCTCAAACTTTTTCAATCTTCACGCAATACATGAGCGTGAGCCATGGCTATAGCACTATATATGGAATAGAATGGTGGTTGTGGAGAAGACAAAAAGGAAGAAGATAGTCTCACATCAACTAGGCGTATCAACAGGCTATGGGGATGCCCATCAATAGATATCAATGTGAGTGGGTAGGGATTGCCATGCAACGGATGCACTAGAGCTATAAGTATATGAAAGCTCAACAAAAGAAACTAAATGGGTGTGCATCCAACTCGCTTGCTCACGAAGACCTAGGGCATTTGAGGAAGCCCATCATTGGAATATACAAGCCAAGTTCTATAATGAAAAATGCCCACCAGTATATGAAAGTGACAACATAGGACACTCTCTATCATGAAGATCATGGTGCTACTTTGAAGCACAAGTGTGGTAAAAGGATAGTAGCATTGCCCCTTCTTTCTTTTTCTCTCATTTTTTTATTTGGGCCTTTTCTCTTTTTTCTGGCCTCTTTTTTTTCTTCTTTTTTTTCGTCCGGAGTCTCATCCCGACTTATGGGGGAATCATAGTCTCCATCATACTTTCCTCACTGGGACAATGCTCTAATAATGATGATCATCACACTTTTATTTACTTACAACTCAAGAATTACAACTCGATACTTAGAACAAAATATGACTCTATGTGAATGCCTCCAACGGTGTACCGGGATGTGCAATGACTCATGAGCGACATGTATGAAAGAATTATGAACAGTGGCTTTGCCACAAATACGATGTCAACTACATGATCATGCAAAGCAATATGACAATGATGAAGCGTGTCATAAGAACGGAACGGTGGAAAGTTGCATGACAATATATCTCGGAATGACTATGGAAATGCCATGATAGGTAGGTATGGTGGCTGTTTTGAGGAAGGTATATGGTGGGTGTATGATACCGGCGAAAGGTGCGCGGTATTAGAGAGGCTAGCAACGGTGGAAGGAAGGAAAAGTGCTTATAATCCATGGACTCAACATTAGTCATAAAGAACCCATATACTTATTGCAAAAATCTAGAAGTTATCAAAGCAAAGTATTACACGCATGCTCCTAGGGGGATAGATTGGTAGGAAAGGACCATCGCTCGTCCTCGACCGCCACTCATAAGGAAGACAATCAATAAATAAATCATGCTCCGACTTCATCACATAACGGTTCACCATACGTGCATGCTACGGGAATCACAAACTTTAACACAAGTATTTCTCAAATTCACAACTACTCAACTAGCATGACTCTAATATCACCATCTTCATATCTCAAAACAATTATCAACCATTAATCTTTTCTTAGTATTCAACACACTCATAAGAATTCTTACAAATCTTGTATGTGTGACGCCCTCGATTCAATCGTACACTAATCATACACGCAAATGTGTGTGATCAAGATCAAGGACTCACGGGAAGATATCACAACACAACTATAGACACAAATTAAAATAATATAGGCTTTATGTTACAAGCCAGGGGCCTCGGGGGCTCGAATACATAAGCTCAAATACACAAGAGTCAGCGGAAGCAACAATATCTGAGTACAGACATAGGTTAGAAAAGTTTGCCTTAAGAAGGCTGGCACAAAAAAAGCAACAATAAAAAATGCAAGGCCTCCTGCCTGGGAGCCTCCTAACTACTCCTGACCGTCGGCGGTCTCCACGTAGTAGTAAGCACCCTCGGGGTAGTAGTAGTTATCGGTGGTGTCGTCTGGATCCTGGGTTCCACCATCAGGTTGCATCAACCGGAAAGAAGAAGAAAGGGGGAAAAGTGGAAGCAAAGCAACCGTGAGTACTCATCCAAAGTACTCGCAAGCAAGGATCTACACTACATATGCATCGATATCAATGAAAAGGGTTCTATCTGTGGACTAGACTGCAGAATGCCAGAAGAGAAGGGGAAAGCCTAGCCTATCGAAGACTATCATCTTATGGAAACCACCATCTTGCAGTAGCCGGAGGGAGTAAGTAGCATAAAGTAAAGTAGTAGAAGTGTTATCAACCTCGGCCGGAGATCCTTTCTCGACTCCCTGTGAGAAAGGCATCCCAGAGACATACTATCCAGTTATCATCACAATCCATTCCTCATTACCATCCAGTTCTCATCACAAGTATCCAGTTCTAGTTGTATCGATCGGGATACAACTCCAAGTGTCCGTTACCGTAGGACAGGCTATCGATAGATGTTTTCTTCCGCAGGGTGCACCAACTTACCCGCCATGCTCGATTAACTCCGCGGACACACTTTCTGGGTCATGCCCGCCTCGACAAACAATACGCCGCAACCCGACCTAGTCTTAATAGAGAGGCCAGCACGCCGGACTAAACCTATGCCCCCGGGGTCATGGGTCATCTCCCGGAACTCCCTGACGCTATGAGGGCGGCGGTGAGCAGACCTAGCTACCTCCTTCAACAAAGCAGTAGCGCGCCTTCGGTCGCCGACGCCTATTATGCTTCGCTGATGCATACGACGAGTAACGCCCATACTATGCCCACGTGATGGTTAGTGCTATCAGGCCAGAGGCCCCTCGGATCAAATATCCAAATTGTAGTGGATTAGGAACGCGCGGTAACAAGCAGAGACTCACGAAAGATGTGACCCTGTTGCCCTGTCTCGAGGACTGCGGCAAGGCCTAGGAATGACCGGCCACGCCTCGTAATTATCTCGTGGGCACCCTCCATGTCAACCCGACTCCACATCACTCGCAATTAAGCTCGCGCGGGTACCCCTTAGGGTCGACCCGTCTTTAGTAACATGGTTCAGTGCAAAGTCATAGTAACCATAGTAACTGTGTGTCCAAACATCAAGGGGAAAACCCAAGGAATCACCCCCGGTGAATTCCACTCGATGTAATCATCAAGGTGAACGTAAGAGGAACCACCCCCGAGGTTCACACTTGAGGGGTTGCACGACAGAGTCGTATCGGAAGTGGTTAAGGTGGAATCACCCTCGATGACCACGACCGAATAGCTACACTACGGGGTAGCATCAGAAGTGCTGATGAGGTCTCACCCCCGGCACTCGATAGTAACCCAGTAGTGTCGAGCAACTAAGGGGAAAGTGATGTGCGGTGTCGGGGCCTGGTCTTCGATCCCGTTGATCGGGTCTTCAATGATGAAGCAGGGGTAACAAGGACAAGGTGGGGGTCATAGATGGATCACTAACCAACCTATACTAAGCAGTTTAGGATGAGCAGGTAAGGTACAATGAGCATGTTACAAAAGCAGGCTATGCATCAGAATAGGAGCAAACAATAACAGTAGCAAAATCTAATGCAAGCATGAGAGAATGGAATGGGCGATATCGGGATGATCAAAGGGGGGGCTTGCCTGGTTGCTCTGGCAAGGAGGGGTCGTCGTCGACGTAGTCGATCACCGGGGCATCATCGGTCTCGGGGTCTACCGGAGAGAAGAGGGGGAAGAAACAATAAATATAAAGCAAACAAAGCATCACAAAGCATAACATGGCAATATGTTGTGCCGGGTGTGACCTAACGTATGGCTACACGATATATGTAAAGCGGGAATTCAACCGGGAATGTTTTCCGGTTCGGACTATGTCGATGTGATGACCGGAGAGGGAATGGTTCATGTTCAGATAGATAGAGGTATCTGACAGGTATGTGGGTAGCGTATTCGGGTTCGTCACATTTTTCTGAGCAACTGTTATGTAGAAAACTTTTTCATCCGAGTTACGGATTATTTTCTATGAATTATCAAAGATTTGAAGATTTTCTGGAATATTTTTATTTAATCTAATCCAAATTTGACCAAGTCAAAATGACTAGTCAAAAAGGGGGGGTGTGGCCCACATGTCATTGGCACATAATTTAATTGATAGCTAAACTAAAATGGAGGGGTTAGAATTAACATAGGGGGCCACATGACATAGGCTAGCAATTATCCTAAGTAGTACTAATTAGTCTAATTACTCTGACCACTAAGTATTTAATAAACCTAAACTAATCAGGGCCATCCCCACTTGGCAGTGAGCCAGCCCTGCCTCCCACGCACACACACAACACACTCACGCATTACGTTACATTTTTCGCTAACAAAAGATAGCATTTTGTGATTTTCATCGATTTAATCTATGCACCAAATGGATTTGGTCCAATGGAAACATTTGAGCATTGTCAAGTGTACTACCTCCCCATAATAGTTTTGCTCCGCTTAAAAGTCGTTTAGTCGCTGTTTAGGGCCGCCCGGAGGGTTAGTCGTTGTAGAAAATGAAAAGCTAGCAATAGCTACAGAATCGAATGTTCTTGAAGCTGCACAAGATTGCAGCAGAGCAGCGGCTGCGGGCGCCAGCGTCGGCGGTAGCGCCGTGGTGGTGAGAGCAGCGCTGCTGCAGCAGCAGAGTAGCGGGAGAGAGGGCGCGAGGCAGCGCCATGTGTTGCGCGCCGTGTGGCGGGCAGCGCCGCGCTGGGCGGCGAAAGGACAAAGCGCCGCTGGGCGGAAGGGGAGCGCGAGCAGGCGCGAGGGGCAGCAGTGGGTGGGGGATGCGGGGGCGCACGAACCGGGCACGAGAGGCAACAGCAGCACGCGCGTGGGCGCGGTTCGAGCCACACGCGGAGCAGGAAGGGTCGCGGCGAGCATGACGACGTCAGGTGGCGGCGGGCGTTGATGGCTACAGTGATGTGGGGCACGGTACGATGTGTGCGCACGCGTTGCATTCCTGGAAGCACCAGGAGCACGATGCTGTGCTCGGGCGAGCATGACAGCGGCTGTGGCGACGGCCACGAGCTCATCGGCGGCGGCGTATTCGGGCGCGTCGGCGATAGCTAGCTAGGGCGCGCGAGAGAGCAACCGGGAAGGAGTAGGAGGTAGAGGAGCTCACCGAGCGGCTAAGATGTGACGCCCCCGATTCAATCATACACTAATCATGCACGCAAATGTGTACGATCAAGATCAGGGACTCACGGGAAGATATCACAACACAACTCTAAAATATAAATAAGTCATACAAGCATCATAATACAAGCCAGGGGCCTCGAGGGCTCGAATATAAGTGCTCGATCATAGACGAGTCAGCGGAAGCAACAATATATGAGTACAGACATAAGTTAAACAAGCTTGCCTTAAGAAGGCTAGCACAAACTCGGATACAGATCGAAAGAGGCGCAGGCCTCCTGCCTGGGATCCTCCTAACTACTCCTGGTCGTCGTCAGCGGGCTGCACGTAGTAGTAGGCACCTCCAGCAGTAGTAGGAGTCGCCGCCGACGGTGGCTCGCCCTGGCTCCATCGTCTGGTCGCAGCAATCGAGTAAAGAAAGGGGGAAAAGAGGGAACAAGGCAACCGTGAGTACTCATCCAAAGTACTCGCAAGCAAGAAGCTACACTACATATGCATGGGTATATGTGTAAAGGGGCCATATCGGTGGACTGAACTGCAGAATGCCAGAATAAGAGAGGGATAGCTAATCCTGTCGAAGACTACGCTTCTGGCAGCATCCGTCTTGCATCATGTAGCAGAGAGTAGTCTGAAGTCCTCCAAGTAGCATTGCATAGCAATAATCCTACCCGGCGATCCCCTACTCATTGCCCTGATAGAGAGCGATCACCGGGTTATATCTGGCACTTGGAAGGGTGTGTTTTATTAAGTATCTGGTTCTAGTTGTCATAAGGTCAAGGTACAACTCCAAGTCGTCCCATATCAAGATCACGGCTATTCAATAGATTAATTCCTGCAGGGTGCACCACATAACCCAACACGCTTGATCCCATTTGGCCGGACACACTTTCTGGGTCATGCCCGCCGCGGAAGATCAACACGCCGCAGCCCCACCTAGGCACAATAGAGAGGCCAGACGCCGGTCTAAACCTAAGCGCACAGGGTGCGGGCCCATCGCCCTTAGCACACCCGCACGCTTGCGACGCGCCGGAAGCGTAACTAGCCCCTTAATACAAGAGCAGGCCTACGTTTAATCCGGTAGCCGCAAAGGTCGACGTCACGAAGTTTCGCCGATACCACGACGCCGAAAGTGCCCATAACTTTCCCACGTAGTTGGTTAGTGCGATAGGCCAAGAGCGACTCGGATCAAATACCAAGATCTCGTTAAGCGTGTTATGTATCCGCGAATGCCGAACAAGGCCAGGCCCACCTCTCTCCTAGGCGGTCTCAACCTGCCTGTCGCCCGCTTGAAAATAACAATCGGGGCCGTCGGGAACCCAGCCCACCTCTACCGGGATGGAGCCACCGTCCTTTCAGCCCCATCTCCTAACAGTATCACTGTAATGTAGTAGTGTAAAGTATATAGTATAAGCCCGTAATCACCTCCAAGTGATCACAGCCCAAAGAGTATAGCATGGCAGACGGACAAGAGTGTAGGGCCACCGATGGAACACTAGCATCCTATACTAAGCAGTAGGATAGCAGTAAAGGTAACAACAAGAGTAGCAAGGACAAAGCTATGCAGCAAGATAGGATTAGCGAAAGCAAGAATATGCTACACTACTCTAATGCAAGCAGATAGAGAAGAATAGGCGATATCCGTGATCGTGGGGGCTTGCCTGGTTGCTCGTAAGAGAGAGGGTCGCCAACTCCGTAGTCGAATTGGGGGCAGCAGCGTTGGTCTCAAGTCACCGGAGAGAAGAGGGGGGAGAAACAATAAATATAATGCAAACATAAGCATGACGGTGCATGACAAGACAAGTAACGGTGCTAGGGGTGCCCTAACGCGGTATGAGCTGATACCAGTGAATGGGGGAAGCATCCGGGAAAGTATCCCCGGGGTTCCGCGTTCTCGGGCAGAGGTACCGGAGGGGGAAAGTTGCGTGTTCGGTATGCTAGGGGTGTGTGGCGATTTAACGGGCTGCGATCCAGATTAAATCTCGCTGCTCGAGCAACGTTCATGTAGAAAGTTTTTCTATCTGAGCTATGGTTTATTTTATATTAATTTTTAAAGATTTAAAACAGTTTAGGATTTATTTAATTATTTAAATAAACATTATCCAGAATAGTGTACGTTGACATCATCATGACGTCACCATGACGTCAGCGATCAACAGGTTGACGGGTCAACTGGACGTGTGGGTCCCGCATGTCATCGATCGTTAACTAACCTAATGTATTAATTAACTAAACTAGGTGATTAGGTTAATCTAATCAGAATTAATTAAGTTAATTAATTCCTTAATTAATTAACTAATTAATATTTTAATTATTTATTTTTTAATTCATTTTTATTTTTTATTTAAAACGCTCGGGGCGGGCCCCACCGATCGTGCACGGGGCCTAACGGCTAAACGGGCGACTTGGCGTTATCGGTGCGAGGCGGCGCAAGACTCGCACGGAGGCGACGGAGGGCGCTGGCGGGTCGTGCCCACGAGCGTCGTGGGGGCGTGGGCGTGCGCAGAAGGGGAACCACGGCAGCGGCTCACCGGAGTTGCGTTCCGGTGACCATTTGGTCACCCACGAGCATCAGTAGGACGAGCGCGTTGGCGCGCATCGAGTTGTGCTAGTGGTTGGTGCTGGAGGTGTCAGGATGGACGCCGACGACGAGGTCTAGCAGCAGCCGAAGCAAGACCTCGACAGATCCGGTGAAACAAGAGGAGATCGTGCGAGAAAAACGTTCAGGCTACATCATGGGCATCCATGAACACTACGGCAGCAGTGTTTCGTCCAGTGGTCAACGCAACGACGACAACAAGCTTGGCCGCGGCGACATGGCCACGACCGGCTCTCGGCTTCGGTCATGGCTAGCTGGCAACGCGTGCGAGGCAGGAAAGAGAGGGGAAATAGGGCGGCGCTCACATCGATGATGAGGAGCAGCTCGGGGTAGCCGGAGGGAGACGGCGGCGTGAAGTAGGCCGGCAAGAGGAGGCACGGTTGGCGACGGCGGGCGTCGGGGCGCCGGCATCGGGTGGCGGTGACATCGGTGCTGCCTCCCCTTGATCCAGACGGGATCGATCAGAGTTGGGGCGGGGGAGAGGTGGTCGGTGAAGAGGAGGTCGAGGACGGCCGGTGAGGAGGGAAGGTCCGGCGAGGGGCGGCATTGTCGTGCCCGATCCAGATTGGATCGGGGGAGGAGAAGAGGGAGCGAGAGGGGGAGAGATCGGGGGGAGAGTGGGGAACATGGGGAGTGGACATGTTAGGGTTTCTGGTCGGGTGGGGTGGCCTATAGGCCAGGGGGTGGCTGGCTGGGCCATGGCCCAGTTGGGCCAAGGGGTCTAGTGGGGGGGTTCTCTTTCTCCTTTTTTTGCTAGTTTTGTTTTTCTGGTTTTGTATTTTCTTTTTCTTTTGTTTATTTTATTTTTCTGTTTTAAATCATTTTAAATTATTTAGGCCTTTTATAAAAATGTGTTTACTATACCATATTTATCTATGTAATATTTAGTACAACCCGAGCATTTTTATTTTAATGTTTGAAATTTTTTATTATTTACCAAACTTTGAATTTGAATTTTGGACCGGTTTTGATCTAACAATAGATTAGCAGCAGTAAGCGTGGTGACGTGGCACCATTAGCGTGGAATCACTGTAGCTTAATTATCCGGGCGTCACATAAGAAAAGCCCTCGACGGATTAGTAGCTGCAGGGTTCGCCGGAGACGACGAGGATCGTCGGCGACAGAGGCGGAAGGGGCGGAGAAGAACGCCCTCAGCGGGGCCTCCCAGCTCCTGCTGATGGTTGGAGACGAAGGAGCGGAGAACGGCGGAGCGGAGCTCCTGGATGCGTCGGTGTAGCTCGGGGTCGACGGTCGCCGTGGTAGTGCAAGAAGAACGGCGACGACAGCGTCGGGCGAAGTTGGGGAGAGGGGCCAGAGGGAGAGCGGGGTGGATCTGGGAGGCGAGGAAGCAAGTGGGGAGGGGATGGGATCGAGGGGGTCGGGGCGTGGCATCCTTATCCCCTCCCGGCGTTGGCGCCGGCGAGGTGGTCGGGGGCGATCTGCCCCTGTAGCGACCCGGTCGCGTGAACAGGGGAGAGAGGAGGGATCGCCAGGGCAGGCCGGCCTTGCTGTTTTGTTAGATGGGCCAAACCGCCAGTAGATTAGGTCCTTTTCCTTTTCTATTTTGTTTCATTTTCTCTTTTTCTTTTGCATTTTCTTTTTGTACCAAATGAGTTTTGTTTTGAACAAAACTTGGCACATAAATCTAACACAACATATTGAGATGGAACAAAAAGTATGGGTTCAAAAGGAGTTGCCTAACCATTTTTGTTTGAAATTGAAAAGGCAAAATTTAATTGCTACTGGACCAGAAATTAATTCCAGGGGCATTTTGGGAATTCAAAAGAGGTTGGTTCCAACATGACAAATATTCAGGGATTATTTTCTACCCTTTGAACATTTTAGTTTGCATGTTTGAGAAATTTGAATTTTGGACTTTAGTTTGAACTTGAATTTGAATTAAGATCTGGATCAAGTGAGGATTAGCAACAGTAATGTGATGACAAGGAACCATTAGCAGAGGATTACTGTAGCTTAATTATTCGGGCGTTACAAATATCCTCCACTACAAGAAATCTCGTCCCGAGATTTAAGGGGTGAAGTATGGGGGAAAGACTCGGGAAGGACGGAGCTCAACACAAGATAGGTACCTGGGGACTATCTTAGTGAACGTGGCATAGAGACATCTCTCGAGTTAAAATTCAAGAAAGTCATCTAGAGCAAAGTATGAAGGTAGAATAAGAAGTTTCAAGCGAATGAACAAATGATCGATACCTGAAGAGAGTGTGAGAAGGGGGGTTCAGAGCATCGGGAATAGATCATCTCTCGGACGGTGGCTTGTGACAACACACAAAGTCAAGAGCAAATGATACTTCGGAATAAAGGATATACAGGAGAGTCAGGTTTCGATCCTGTGGAACTGTGGGTTATGGTCCCACCATGTGGGTTAACAGCAGGAAGGCACTAATCAATTTGCACGATCATGATAGGAAGGCAGGTCAGAGTATAGCATGTCAGTCATGTTGGCAACAACGCTGGTACCAAGGGCGAGGGACGAAGAGAACCATTTTCCTGCTCGTTGAACAAGGCGGACCAATAGGCAAAGTTCTCGTCCATCGGTGGTTACCGAAATGTCATCAACAATAATAACAGGGTTTTACTGACAGAGTTGTACACCGAGGTGTTTACATAAGAAAGTAAATATTACTGCTTATATCAAAGATCACAAGACAGGTTAAACAAAACAATGGAAAGGAAAATGTGATTATACCCTAGTATCGGGAGTATATCTTTCCCATCCATGACAGGACAGCAAGTAGATAACCAATTAGGTAAAGGGGCGAGCGAATTCATGATATTATCCATACAATGTTGTATCGGATAAGTGATCAAGAAACATTTAGCATTGCGCCTCCAAATGTTTTTAAAGAGGTTCGAAGTACCACAATCATGCTTTGGGATAGCATTGACATGGTCATCAGGTAAAGGTCGGACATTGGGAACACAAAGGATCCATCAGAATTTTTTAGAACATATCATGCTATTTTATCACGGGAAAAGATGAGGAGGTGGCTGATGGGTTCAGTAGCAATCCATAGACATGTCAAAAATGATGTATTCCCAAAATTAATATGAACAAGTTTGTGTTGGGGGGAACACAAGAATGTTGTCGATGCTGACACAAATTATCGAGAGGCAAGGATGGTATTTCTAGCCATGAATACAATTGATATCCTGTAGGAGCATCAGAATGTTGATGATGATCATGACACATTTGTCGAGAGATTTCATGAAGATGTAATCGATCGGCGATGACATCAAGTCAAAGGAATGATGAAGCGAAAGCTTATTGGAACCACGGGTATGACACATACTCGAAATCAAGCTTGCTGTTCAAGGCGAAATGATATGACGAGGAAGATCGACGTAGGCTTAGCTCATCATCGAAAAATATGCTCTGGGAAGAAGGACCAGGTAGCACAGTTAAAATTTAGCACAATAATGATATAGCCGATCAGGGTAGGAATGACTTGAAGGATTATTAAACCCGTAAGCAACAAAAATTACTTAGTGTTATAGAATCAGAGTGTGGAATCGATTCACTTATCGGCGTTCTCGAGTGACTAACAACTCAAAACCCGGGGAAATCTGAAATCGATGAGAAGCAATACCAGATGAAGACTCGTAGGAAGCAACACGGTTCTTTGTTATTCTCGAGATACCAGAGGGTAATACTCGGTGGAAGATCAAAATAGAGATTGCGAAGATGCATTTATCTACAGAAGACAAGTGCTTTAACTTGTCTGAGAAATGGAATCAAAGGGGAACAATCATGGTCAGAACCACGGTTGTAAAGGATCAAATCCTAGATATAAGATGATCTTATACTAAGGGGATAATTAATTTTAAGAGAAGCTTCCATGATAAGATCTACATCGTGTCCATGGGCATGAACACAAAGTTCAAGTTCGACTCCCACTTCTTCAATGCATATCATTTCATTTACTTCTCGCTTTCGAAGAAATTGTAGTGCAAAAGATTTATCTAGTGAAGCACCAGAAGAGTATGACTCACATCTCTTTCGAGTTCACACGGATTAGGGAAGGTATAGGTTCAACCCATAGAGGCATCTTAGGAACATATACCACAAACTTAAAGAGTAAATAACACAAGCTCGAAGGTAGAGCATGGTTGACAAAAGGAGAGGATACAATTTACCAAGGCATTATGTATCAGGGAAGAACTCGCAAGGTGATTAAATAAGAGGGGAACTATCGGATAGAAATCCAACAAAGGATCTGGTGGTCCACAAGGGATCAGATGTGAGCATCGGTACCCAACCAGAAGGAGAAATAATGCAAGGAGATCGGATATAGAAACAACTGACTAATTCAAAGCTCAATTACAAAAGAATTATGATTTTCAAATCAAGGGATCAAAAGCAAACGCTCTGATCAAGGATGGATAAGTTGAAAATACTTAGGGGCACAATCAACCGCCAATTTGATTGATCGAGGACCAGCTCAGGTTCAAAGTGACGCCTGAGCTGGAAAGATAATTTATAAGGATCGACTGATGATTGCGTGCATGCGCACACCTGTTGAATAAATAGGATCAAAATGGGAATCACAAAGGATTTTAAGGAATATTGCTAGACATATGGAATTAACCATAATGCAAGCAGGCAAGAATTTAAAGAGCAATAGGCTACTAAGGATTTCGGAAGATCGAATAGTATTTCGAATAATTTTGTGAAACACATGAACAAATGGGGATGAGCGGATACTCGGTAAGTGTGAGGAATCATTTGTAGCGGTATTCAGGCGGAAAAGGAGCTGCAAGGCAGCAGGCGCAAAGGATTCTCGGAAAATCGCAAAGTATTTCAGGGTATCTTATAGTAACAAGAGCAATTGGAAATGAAGGTATGGACGGAAAGTGTATGTAGCTATCCATGGGGATTTATCGATGGTAGGGAATTGCAACGGCGAAGGGCACCAGGGTCTCGGGAAAAACTGAAGGGTATCTTCGGAATCTTCTCTTGAAGCAGGCCATCATCTGGAACGAAGGGGCTCTCCGGCAAAAAGTATTTACGAGAACCTAGAGTTAGAGTTAGCAAAATCATTTAACCCGAATAGAAGAGAGATCAGAGTCCTAGAGTATAGACGAGGAGTAAAAGATCCTAATACCACCCAATGGCGACGTGGGCCCGTAAGACACACAGCCAATGTTAGTAAAAGTTTTTCAGTGACTAGACTCAACTTCGGCCAAGGAGTTGGAAAGGGGGCTACCTACAGGCAGTTGGCTCTGATACCAACTTGTGACGCCCTCGATTCAATCGTACACTAATCATACACGCTAATGTGTATGATCAAGATCAAGGACTCACGGGAAGATATCACAACACAACTCTAGACACAAATTAAAATAATACAAGCTTTATGTTACAAGCCAGGGGCCTCGGGGGCTCGAATACATAAGCTCGAATACACAAGAGTCAGCGGAAGCAACAATATCTGAGTACAGACATAGGTTAGACAAGTTTGCCTTAAGAAGGCTGGCACAAAAACAGCAACAATCGAAAAGGCAAGGCCTCCTGCCTGGGAGCCTCCTAACTACTCCTGACCGTCGGCGGTCTCCACGTAGTAGTAAGCACCCTCGGGGTAGTAGTAGTTATCGGTGGTGTCGTCTGGATCCCGGGCTCCACCATCTGGTTGCATCAACCGGAAAGAAGAAGAAAGGGGGAAAAGGGGAAGCAAAGCAACCGTGAGTACTCATCCAAAGTACTCGCAAGCAAGGATCTACACTACATATGCATCGGTATCAATGAAAAGGGTTGTATCTATGGACTAGACTGCAGAATGCCAGAAGAGAAGGGGAAAGCC
Source organism: Aegilops longissima (assembly GCA_021605205.1). NCBI lineage: Eukaryota > Viridiplantae > Streptophyta > Magnoliopsida > Poales > Poaceae > Aegilops > Aegilops longissima. The sequence goes on along the minus strand of CM038676.1, from coordinate 147,715,904 downwards.
TAGCCTATTAAAGACTAGCATCTTCTGGAAACCACCATCTTGCAGCAGCCGGAGGGAGTAGAGTAGCATAAAGTAAAGTAGTAGAAGTGTTATCAACCTCGGCCGGAGATCCTTTCTCGACTCCCTGCGAGAAAGGCATCCCAGAGCCATACTATCCAGTTATCATCACAATTCATTCCTCATTACCATCCAGTTCTCATCACAAGTATCCAGTTCTAGTTGTATCGATCAGGATACAACTCCAAGTGTCCGTTACCGTAGGACAGGCTATCAATAGATGTTTTCTTCCATGCAGGGGTGCACCAACTTACCCACCACGCCGATTAACTCCGCCGGACACACTTTCTGGGTCATGCCCGCCTCGCCAAACAATACGCCGCAACCCGACCTAGGCTTAATAGAGAGGCCAGACGCCGGACTAAACCTATGCCCCGGGGTCATGGGCCATCTCCCAGGAACTCCTGCGATGTTGCGAGGGCGGCCGGTGAGCAGACCTAGCTACCTCCTTCAACAAGGCAGCGCCACGCAGTCCAACCCCGCGCGCCTCGGTTCTCGACGCCTATTAAGCTTGGCTGATGCATACGACGCAGAACGCCCATACTATGCCCACGTGATGGTTAGTGCTATCGTGCCGAGGCCCCTCGGATCAAATATCCAAATCGTAGTGGATTAGGAACCCATGTAACAAGCAGAGACTCATGAAAGATGTGACCCGTTGCCCGCCTCGAGGACTTGCGGCAAGGGCTAGAATGCCCGCCACGCCCGTAATTATCTCGCGGGCACCCTCCATGTCAACCCGACTCCACATCACTGCAATTAAGCTCGCTGGTACCCCTCGTGGTCGACCCGCCTTTAGTAACATGGTTCGCCAGAAAGTCATAGTAACCATAGTAAGCGTGTGTCCAAACATCAAGGGAAAACCCGAGGAATCACCCCGTGAATTCCACTCGATGTAATCATCAAGGTGAACGTAAGAGGAACCGCCCCCGAGGTTCACACTTGAGGGGTTGCACGACAGAGTCGTATCGTAAGTGGTTAAGGCGGAATCACCCTCGATGATCACGAGCAAATAGCTACACTACAGGGTAACATCAGAAGTGGTGATGAGGTCTCACCCCCGGCACTCGATAGTAACCCAGTAGTGTCGAGCAACTAAGGGGAAAGTGATGTGCGGTGTCGGGGCCTGGTCTTCGATCCCGTTGATCGGGTCTTCAATGATGAAGCAGGGGCAACAAGGACAAGGTGGGGGGTCACTGATGGATCACTAACCAACCTATGCTAAGCAGTTTAGGATGAGCAGGTAAGGTACAATTAGCAGGTTACAAAAGCAGGCTATGCATCAGAATAGGAGCAAACAATAACAGTAGCAAAATCTAATGCAAGTATGAGAGAATGGAATGGGCGATATCGGGATGATCAAAGGGGGGCTTGCCGGTTGCTCGAAAGGAGGGGTCGTCGTCGACGTAGTCGATCACCGGGGCATCATCGGTCTCGGGGTCTACCGGAGAGAAGAGGGGGAAGAAACAATAAATATAAAGCAAACAAAGCATCACAAAGCATAACATGGCAATATGTTGTGTCGGGTGTGACCTAACGTATGGCTACACGATATATGTAAAGCGGGAATTCAACCGGGAATGTTTTCCCGGTTCCGGACCTGTGTTAGACAGATGACCGGAGAGGGAATGTTTCATGTTCAGATAGATAGAGGCATCTGACAGGTATGTGGGTAGCGTATTCGGGTTCGTCGCATTTTTCTGAGCAACTCTTATGTAGAAAACTTTTTCATCCGAATTACGGATTATTTTCTATGAATTATCAAAGATTTGAAGATTTCCTGGAATATTTTTATTTAATCTAATCCAAATTTGACCAAGTCAAAATGACTAGTCAAAAAGGGGGGATGTGGTCCACATGTCATTGGCACATAATTTAATTGATGGCTAAACTAAAATGGAGGCGTTAAAATTAACATAGGGGGCCACATGACATAGGCTAGCAATTATCCTAAGTAGTACTAATTAGTCTAACTACTCTGACCACTAAGTATTTAATCAACCTAAACTAATCAGGGCCATCCCCACTTGGCAGTGAGCCAGCCCTGCCTCCCACGCACACACACAACACACTCACGCACACAGTTCTGTTTTCTGCTAACAAAAGATAGCATTTTGTGATTTTCATCGAATTTAATCTATGCACCAAATGGATTTGGTCCAATGGAAACATTTGAGCATTGTCAAGTGTACTACCTCCCCATAATAGTTTTGCTCCAGTTAAAAGTCGTTTAGTCGCTGTTTAGGGGCCGTCCAGAGGGTTAGTCATTGTAGTAAATGAAAAGCTAGCAATAGCTACAGTAACTGAATGTTACTAAAGCTGTACAGCATTGCAGCAGGCACCGGCTGCGGGCGACCACGTGCGATAGCGTCAGCGGTGGTGAGCAGCGCGGCTGCAGGCAGCAGAGCAGCGGGGCGAGAGGGCGCGAGGCAGCGCCGCGCAGTTAGTGCTGCCGCAATGGCAGCAGCGCCGGCGTGGGTGGCAGAGAGGACAAAGCGTCTGGGCGGCAGGGGAGCGAGAAAAGGCGCTGGGCAGCATGGGTGGGGATGCGGGGCGCATTTAACCGAACGCGAGGCAACATCAGACGCTGCGTGTGGGCGCGGTTCGAGCCACGTGCGGAGCAGGAAGGGTCGCGGCGAGCATGACGACGTCAGGTGGCGGCGGGCGTTGATGGCTACGGTGATGTGGGGCACGGTACGATGCGTGCGCACGCGTTGTGTTCCTGGAAGCACCAGGAGCACGATGTTGTGCTCGGGCGAGCATGACAGCGGCTGTGGCGACGGCCACGAGCTCATCGGCGGCGGCGTATTCAGGCGCGTCGGCGATAGTGTAACACCCCGGATGTAACTTTCCATATTTGTAACTCCAACTCTTGCCATTTTCGGCATTGTGATATGATTTTCCCTCCGTCGTTGGGTTTTTGTCTTTCATTTTTGCATTTTGTCCATGTCATGCATTTTATATCATGTCATCATGTGCATCTCATTTGCATACGTGTTCGTCTCATGATTCCGAGCATTTTTCCCGTTGTCCGTTTTGCAATTCGGCACTCCTATGTTCCCCGCCGCCCCTTTTACGCTTTTTTCGTGAGCGGTACTAAACTTTCTCGGAATGGACCGAGGTTTGTCTAGTGGCCTTGGTATACCACCGTAGACCACCGTCAAGTTTCGGTCATTTGGAGCTCATTTGGTACTCCAACCGTTAACCGTGACTCGCAAAGGCCTCTTTTAAGTTGTAGCCCAACACCCTTTCAAAATAGTCCAATAACCCATCTAAGTCACTTCCATGCTCTCCGTCGCTCGATCACGATCGTGGGGTAAAACTACACCTCATTTGGAGCTTCCTAGCTCCTTCTACCTATAAATATGCCTTCCCCGTCCAATTCGGATCAAACCCTAGACGAAATCGTCCTCAGGCTGCGCGGACACGTCCGGTGCCACGGACGAAACCGCCGCCGCGCTTCGCCACTCAGTCGCGCGCCACGGGCGACCCGCGCCCACATCGCCGCTGCCCGCGCGGGGCCTGGGGCCCTCCGCGCCTGTCCATGCCCCAAGGCGTCGCCCCCCGCCGCCCGCCGAGGTCGCCCGCCGCAGAACCAGCTCTCGCCGCCGCCTCCACTGCCCGCCGCCATCAAGAACTGCCCTCGCTGCCCCTGCCTCCGCCGCTGTCCGCCCGCCTCCGCCAAGGCCGGCGCCGGCCCGGCGGGCCGCCGGCCACCCTGCGCCCAGCCGCCCACGCCCGGACCTCGCCGGCCGGCCCGTCGACCCCGGCCGGCCCCTCTCCTCCGGCTGGCTGCTCCGCCACCTCCACCTCGATCCGATCGGATCCGAGCCAATCAACGAGGGTTGACTTTCTTCCCCCAAATTTCGTCTAAGTTTTATTTCGTGATTAATTTGTGGCATTTTCAACGATCATAACTCTGCACCCGTAGTCTGCCGTTTCGTGCGTGTAATATGTCAAAATGTTCGCCAAGAGTAGATCATTTCATCTCATTGCATCATTTTCATTTGAGCTCATCTTGATGCCCGAAATGCTGTTAGAAGAGGGCTATGTGATGTTAGTTTCATTTCTTAACAGTAACTTGCACTTTTGTTATTTTTGCTATGATTGATGTGTGCACCCTATGAATTTGAGTCCTACATGTGTTTTGTAATATGCCATTCCATCTTTCCAGGGGTGTATGCCATGTATTTTTGTGATCTATGTGGTGACTAGCACAAGCATGCAAACTAGGTGTCTTGTTGTTGCTGATTTCAGCCCCTGTTTTGCTGATATTTTCATGCCATGTTCACTTGATGCTACCGAGAGATCCATGCATATTTTGAGATACTTCAGTAAGGATTTTTTGAACATATGGTTATGCTCTATCCATCCATGCCTTTGTTTGCAATTATGGAGTGTCATAGCTTGAGTCAGTCGAGCTCTACTTTTGCTATAAAATGTTTCCTGACAGATTGTTTACATGTTATTCAATTTTGCCAAGGTTGTTGTGGTTGATCCGTGTATGCTATGATGTTGTTCTTACCATGTATGTCTTCTTTGCCATGTCTTCTTGATGTATGTATGCTTAGTTTATCATATAATGCTCTGTAGTGAGTGCTTTGAGCTCTTAAACATGCCTACTTGTTATCTGTTTTTGACATGCCCTGTTGCTGAATCTGATAACGGAACTTGCTATATTGACATGGGTGTTACTATATTTTCTGATCCTTTTTGGCTTATGGTCAGTAAGGGACTTTTGTTCTATGCTTTGAGTAAATTCATGCCATGCCTTGTTTTGCTATTATAAGTTCCTGTAGCATGCTGTTTGCTTGCTCTGAACATTGCTTCCTGATGCTGATTTTGCCATGTTTAGTAATTTCTCTAAGTCTGTGAAGCTGATATGTTTTGCACTTTTGCCATGCTTGTTTGGACCTGTTATGATGTGATTTAGCCGTAGCTCAGTGTTCATCTTTTGTCAAGCATCTTGAGTAGATCACTGCCATATACTTTGTTGGTACGTTTGGGTGCAGTAGCTTAATTTCTTGTTGCTTGCTATGTGGTATCATGCTGTTAATGGCAGATTTGTGCCATTCTTGTTTTGCTTGTCATTTGCAAACCGTGCATCCGATTCCGGTGATCTTTATATCGATTTCAACCGAAATCATCTCATCTTTCCAGCGGCATACTTGGTTTGCCAAGTTGATGCCTGGTTCATCATTTTCCTTCCGGAGCGCGCATACGCATTGCATATCACATCCCGCATATCATGTCATGTTTTGCATCATGTTGCTTGTGCATTGCACCGTGATTTATTGTGGTTCCTTTGTTTGTGTTCTTGCTTTGGGTAGAGCCGGGAGACGAGTTCGTGAACGAAGAACCTGTTGAGAACGCTTACGAGGATCAAGCTTTCGACAACTCTGAGAACTTTGCAGGCAAGATGACCATACCCTCGAAATCACTTCTATCTTTGCTATGCTAGATGCTCGCTCTTTTGCTATGCCTATGCTACGATGCCTATCACTTGCTTATCATGCCACCCATATTGCCATGTCAGCCCCTAACCATCCTTTCCTAGCAAACCGTTGTTTGGCTATGTTACCGCTTTGCTCGGCCCTCTTATAGCGTTGCTAGTTGCGGTGAAGATGAAGTTTGTTCCTTGTTGAACATGGAGATGTTGTTCCTTGTTGGAACATGTTTACTTGTTGGGGATATCACAATATATCTGCTATAATTAATGCATCTATATACTTGGTAAATGGTGGAAGGCTCGGCCTTATGCCAGTGTTTTGTTCCACTCTTGCCGCCCTAGTTTCGTCATACCGGTGTTATGTTCCTTGATTTCGCGTTCCTTACGGTTGGGTGATTTATGGGACCCCTTGACAGTTCGCTTTGAATAAGACTCTCCAAAGAAGGCCCAACATTGGTTTTACCATTTGCCACCTAAGCCTTTTTCCCCCGGGTTTTCGCGAGCCCGAGGGTCATCTTTATTTTAACCCCCCCGGACCAGTGCTCCTTCGAGTGCTGGCCCGAACTAGAGCCTCAGGCGCCCCTCAAGGAAACTTGAGGTCTGGTTTTAGTTGTACGGACTGCTCATCCGGATGTGCCCGAGAACGAGATATGTGCAGCTCCTATCGGGATTTGTCGGCACACAATCGCGGCTTTGCTGGTCTTGTTTTATTGCTGTCGAAATGTCTTGTAGTCCGGAATTCGAGATTGATCGGGTCTTCCGGTAGAAGGAATATCCTTCGCTGACCGTGAGAGCTTATAATGGGCTGTTGGGACACCCCGCAGGTATTATCTTTCAAAGCCGTGCCCGCGGTTATGAGGCGATGGGAATTTGTTAATGTCGGTTGTAGAAAACCCGAAGTTGACCTCAATTAAAATACACATCAACGCGGTGTAACCGTGATGGTCTCTTCTCGGCGGGTCCGGAAGTGAACACGGTGTTGGAGTAATGTTTGACGAAGTAGTTCAGATCACTTCTTGATCGCTACTAGCTCCACGTCCGTGCTTTGCTCCTCTTCTCGCTCTCTTTTGCGAATGTAGCCACCATATATGCTAGTCGCTGTGCAGCTCCACCTCACAACTCTGCCCTTCCTATAAGCTTAAATAGTCTTGATCTCGCGGGTGTGAGATTGCTGAGTCCCCATGACTCACAGATTCTACCAAAACAGTTGCAGTGCCGACGATGCGGTGCAGGTGACGAACCGAGCTCAAGTGGGAGTTCGACGAGGAACGTGGTCGTTACTATGTGTCTTTTCCTGATGATCAGTAGTGGAGCCCAGTTGGGACTATCGGGGATCTGTGTAGCATTTGGGGTATCTTCTTTTATTTTGGTTCCGTAGTCGGACCTTGAGTGTAATCTGAATGATGGATGTTTATTTATGTATTGTGTGAAGTGGCGACTGTAAGCCAACTATGTATCTATTTTCCTTATGTATTACATGGGTTGTGTGAAGATTACCTCACTTGCGACATTGCTTTCAGTGCGGTTATGCCTCTAAATCGTGCTTCGACACATGGGAGATATAGCCGCATCGAGGGCGTTACAAGTTGGTAATCAGAGCCTTCCCCGACTTAGGAGCCCCCTGCTTGATTGTTTGCTGGCGTTGTTGAGTCTAGAACGGAAAATGTTTTGAGTCTTAGGATTATATATATCGGAGAGTAGGATTCTTTTTACTCCCCAGTCCCTTCGTCGCTCTGTGAGGTCTCCTGACGTAGAAGTTTTGACTCTCCTCTCCTCAAATTTCACTAAAACTTTTTTTTTAGGATCACGCGGGTATCTTGGAATCGTTCCGATGGTTTTGTGACGAGAACATTGTTCTTGGTGCCTCGACATTTAGGGGTTGTGGCGGTGTCCCGGGAGTTGAGCTCCGAGGTGTTGTCGCCACAATTTTATCGTTGCAGATTCTGGAATACCCGAGTTTTGCCGACATCGAAATCTTTTTGTGCAGTTGTTGGTGAGATAACCCGATAACCCAAAGATCGGGCGAGCTCGAGTATTGCCATGACTCGTATAACGGATGCTTTTCAAGGTCGAGGTACACGATTTCGAGGGTTTCTTGGTTATGTGTTGACGGATGGATACAAATGGATCTAGGTATTGTTAGTTTGGGTGATATATTTTGTGTCCCCTGTATCCCCAACACCAGCATTGCATAACCGTAAAGTTTGGGAGTTTATAGGTGGGATTCAAGTAGCTCCTAGCATTTCTTCCCGCAGATATTTGGTTTGTGATTGGGTAATCCTTACCACTTATTTGTTCCATCGTACCTTGTTATTTTTTCATCAACCTTTAATCAAGTGGCTTCTCACCTTAATGGACGGTGATGTTCGCTTTTGGAATTCATTTGTTCATCTTTGTTGAATGTTTATTGTGAAGACTATATGTTGCAATTTCTATCCGTTGATTCAACTTGTCTATCTGTCTCATCAAAGTGCTAACGGATGTCACCCTCTTCAGATGGCTCCGCCAACGCCGTAATCCGGAACGCAATGAAGGGAATCGGTCGAACCTCCACCTCCACCTCCGCCTCCGGAGGCATGGCAAGCTATCATGGCAGCCACCAATGCCAATGCTCGATGATTTTGCAGCTCTTGCAAGAGCGCACTCAAGGGCAAGGCAATCAAGGAAATCAAGGTCAAGGCAACAACCAGCCGCACTTTGCTACTCTCGATCGGTTCCTCGCTAATTAGTCAAGTCTTTCGGTTTACGTGTCGAGGCCACAGACGCCGACGATTGGCTTGTGGACATCTGCAAACATTTTGAATGTAGCAATGTCGACACGAGGACTTTGTCAAGTTTGCATCGCTTCAACTCAAGGACCAAGCTGCTTTGAGTGGTACCAAAGAATACAAAGATTCCAGAGGAGGTCGTGTCATTACAGGATGAGTTCCGCCGAGACTTTGAGCTCACCACATTCAAAAGTGTTGTTGAGAGCAAGCGTGAGGAGTTCCGCAATCTCAAGAAAGGCAACATGTCGTGTATCAATACAATATCCAGTTCGAAACTCGCTCGCTTTGCTAAGCAAGACGCCCACGATGAAAAGAGTATGATCTATCAATTCAGAGGTGGTCTCAGAGAAGATCTGCAATTAGCTCTTGTGCTTTTTGAGCCAGAAAAGTATGATGAATTCTACAACATGGCACTGAAGCAAGAAGCTGCCCAACTTAAATGTGAGGCTTCTAAGAAGAGAATCAGGGATGCAATTCAGTCTTCTTCTTCCTCTCAAGTGGCAACTAAGCAGCAGAAGTTTTACCTTCCTCCTCCTCCGTTCCGTCAGCCTTATCAACAGAAGAACTCAGGTGGCCGTGGATCTTCCCACCCGCCCAACCCAAGCTATCAGAACAAGTCTAATTCTCAAGCTCCAAAGTCAAATGCTCCTTATCACCGTCCGCTCTCAGAGGTGACTTGCAACAAATGTCAGCAGAAAGGTCACTATGCGAACAAGTGCTTCAACCAAAGGCGCCTTCCGCCTCCTCCTCCTGTGAAATCTTCCAGCAATGCAGTGGTCAAGCATAATCCCAACTCTGCAAAGGTGAACATGATGAATGCAGCGCAAGCAGAGGATTATTCTGATGTGATAATGGGTAATCTTCCAGTCAATGATATTCCTGCAAAGTCTTATTTGATACTGGTGCATCGCATTCTTTCATCTCAAGACCTTTTGTGGCTATGCATGATTTGGTTACTCAAGTTTTGCCGAGACCTTTGTCTATTGTTTCTCCGGCTAAGGAAATGACTTCTCGAGTTTTGGTTCCGAATGTCGGTATCAAGATGGGCGACTATAGATTTTGCTAAACCAATTGTCCTTGGTGACTTGGATATTGATCTTATTCTTGGGATGGATGGCTTTCTCAGACAAAGCTCAGCTTGATTGTGCTGCTGTGGTAATTCAATTGACTCACTCTTCTAATGATGTGATCATCTATGCCGCCATGATGAAACCATTGGTTGTTTTCTCTCAATGAGAAGGGCGAGTTGATGCTATCTCTCGATTCCAATCGTTTGTGAGTACCAAGATGTCTTTCCGTAAGAGCTTCCGGGTATGCCTCCTCACCGCCGCTTGAGTTCGTTATCGATCTTGAGCCCGCATCGAACCCGTTTGCAAGCGCCCATACAAGCTTGGACCTGATGAGCTGAAGGAATTGAAGAAGCAGCTCGATGAACAAGAGCGTCTGGTTTGATCGGATCGAGTTCATCTCCTTGGGGTTGTGGTGTTCTTTTGTCCGGAAGAAGGATGGCACGGACCGACTTTGCGCCGACACCGTCCATTGAATAAGAAGACAATCAAGAACAAGTATCCACTTCCCAACATCAATGAGCTTTTCGAGCAACTCAAAGGTGCTAAAGTGTTCTCCAAGCTTGACCTTCAGATGGGTTATCATCAGATTCAGATTCGTGAACAAGATATTCCCAAGACAAGATTCGAACAAGCTTTGGTTCTTATGAATATACTTGTCATGTCTTTCGCCTTGTCAATGCTCCTCCAACATTCTCTCGGATGATGAACTTCATATTCAACCCCTACACCAATGAATTCGTCTTGGTCTATCTTGATGATATTTTGGTCTTCTCCAAGGATAAGAAGGATCATGCCAAACATTTGCGATTGGTGCTAGACAAGCTCAGAGAGTATCAATTCTATGCGAAGTTTTCCAAATGTGGCTTGATGAAGTTCTTTACCTTGGGCATATCATCTCCTCCAAGGGCATCGCTGTTAATCCTGAGAAGGTGTCTGCAATTGTGAATTGGGAACCTCCTCAGAATGTCAAGCAGCTTCGCAGTTTTCTTGGTCTTGCAAGCTATTGCCGAAGATTCGTTAAGAATTTCTCTAAGATTGCAAAGCCTCTTTCCAACCTCCTCCAGAAGCATGTGAAGTATGTCTGGTCTCCTGAGTGTGACGTTGCTTTCAATACCCTCAAATAGAAACTCGTCACAGCTCCTGTCTTGACTCCTCCTGATGAATCCAAGCCATTCGAAGTTTTCTGTGATGCTTCTCTTCAAGGTCTCGGTGTTGTGTTAATGCAAGAGAAGAGGGTTTTGGCTTATACCTCTCGTCAGCTGAAGCCCAACGAAAATAACTACCCCACTCACGATCTTGAGTTGGCGGCAGTTGTCCATGCATTGATAACATGGAGACATCTCTTGTTGGGAAGGAAAGTGGACATTTTCACCGATCACAAGAGCCTCAAGTATATCTTCACTCAACCCAACCTCAACCTCAGGCAGACTCGATGGGTCGAAATGATTCAAGAGTACAACCCAAGTATTGAATATACTCTGGGCAAGGCCAATGTCATTGCAGATGCTTTGAGCAGGAAGGCTTATCGCAGCAGTTTAATCCTCAAGCCCTTCCAACCGGATCTCTGTGAAGCTTTCCAAGCTGAATCTTCAAGTTGTTCCTCAAGGCTTTCTTGCCAACCTCATAGTCTCTCCTACTTTGGAAGATCAGATTCGTGAGGCTCAACTCCTGGATACCATGGTGAAAAAGGTGAAACGTGGTATCGACAAGGGCATTTCCAAGTACAAGTGCTTCCACATTGATGACAAAGATACTCTTTTCTTCGAGGACCGGATTGTGGTTCCTAAGGGTGATCTACGTAAAGTCATTATGAACGAGGCACACAATTCTCTTCTATCCATTCATCCTGGAAGTACGAAGATGTACCAGGACCTCAAGCAGTCATATTGGTGGACTCGAATGAAGCGAGAAATTGCTCAATTCGTGAATGAGTGTGATGTCTGCAGAAGAGTGAAAGCAGAACACCAAAGACCAGCTGGTCTCCTCCAACCTCTTACTATTCCAGAATGGAAATTTGATCATATCGAAATGGACTTCGTGACTGGTTTTCCCAAGTCCAAGCGTGGAAATGATGCTATCTTCGTTGTCATTGACAAGCTTACTAAAGTGGCTCATTTTCTTCCTATCAAAGAATCTATCACAGCAGCTCAGTTGGCAGAGCTATACACCTCCAGGATTGTCTCCTTGCACGGCATTCCACAAGTGATCTCTTCAGACCGTGGCAGCTTCTTTACCTCCAAGTTTTGGGATTCTTTTCGAAGGCCATGGGCACCAACATTCGTTTCAGACAGCTTTCCATCCTCAAACAAGTGGCCAAGTCGAGCGAGTCAATCAAATCCTTGAAGATATGCTCGTGGCTTGTGTCATATCCTTCGGTATGAAATGGGAAGATTGTCTTCCATATGCCGAAGTTCTCCTACAACAACAGCTTCCAAGCGAGTTGGGCAAGGCCCCATTCAAAATTCTCTATGGCGAAAGTGCCGACTCCTCTCAATTGGTCCGAGACAGGTGAACGCCAACTTCTTGGCAATGACTTGATCACGAAGTCAAGAAATGTGCAAAGTCATTCGTGAAAATCTCAAAGCCGCGCAATCGCGCCAGAAGAGCTATTATGATGACAAGCACCGTGATGTGGCTTTTGAAATCGGAGACCATGTCTACCTCCGCGTCTCTCCAATGAAAGGCACTCGTCGCTTCGGTATCAAAGGGAAGCTTGCCCCTAGATACGTGGGTCCTTTCAAGATCATTGGCAAAAGAGGCGATCTCGCCTATCAACTTGAGCTTCCATCCAATTTTGCAAACGTGCACGATGTGTTTCACGTGTCACAGCTTCGCAAGTGCTTCAAGACTCCTGAGCGCACTATCAACTTCGAAGAAATTGACCTTCAAGAAGATCTCTCTTATCATGAGCACCCCGTTGCTATTCTTGAAGAAACCGAGCGCAAGACTCGCAACAAGTCAATCAAATTCCTGAAAGTGAAGTGGTCACACCATTCCGACCGAGAAGCCACCGGGCGCGAGGATCACCTCCGTTCGAATATCCGGAGTTCTTTCAGTCCTAGATCTCGGACGAGATCCTCTTGTAGTGGTGGAGTGTTGTAACACCCGGATGTAACTTTCCATATTTGTAACTCCAACTCTTGCCATTTTCGCATTGTGATATGATTTTCCTCCGTGGTTGGGTTTTTGTCTTTCGCTTTTGCATTTTGTCCATGTCATGCATTTTATATCATGTCATCATGTGCATCTCATTTGCATACGTGTTCGCCTCATGATTCCGAGCATTTTTCCGTTGTCCGCTTTTGCAATTCGGCACTCCTATGTTCCCCGGCGCCCCTTTTACGCTTTTTCCGTGAGCGGTACTAAACTTTCTCGGAATGGACCGAGGGTTGTCTAGTGGCCTTGGTATACCACCGAAGACCACCGGTCAAGTTTCGGTCATTTGGAGCTCGTTTGGTACTCCAAGCGTTAACCGTGACTCTCGCAAAGGCCTCTTTTAAGTTGCAGCCCAACACCCTTTAAAAATAGTCCAATAACCCATCTAGGTCACTTCCATGCTCTCCTTCGTTCGATCACGATCGTGTGGGCGAAAACTACACCTCATTTGGAGCTTCCTAGCTCCTTCTACCTATAAATATGCCTTCCCCCGTCCAATTCCGGATCAAACCCTAGACGAAATCGTCCCCGCGCTCGCCGGACACGTCCGGTGCCACCGGACGAAAACCGCACCACCCGCCTGGCCACTCAGCGCGCCACATGGGCGACCGCGCCCCACATCGCCGCCGCCCGCGCAGGGTCTGCTGGGGCCCTCCAGCGCCCGTCCGCTGCCTGCAACGTCGCCTCCCGCCCGCCGCCATGGCCGCCGCCGCCAAGAACTGCCCTCGCCGCCCAGAATCGCCTCGCCTGCCCTGCCTCCGTCGCCCGCCGCGCGCCGGCCGCCCGGCCGCGCTGGCGCCGCCGGCCGCCCGCCACCGGCGCCCGCCCGCCCGCCGCCCGGACCTCGCCGGCCCGGCCCGTCGGCCCCGCCTCCCCTCTCCTCCGTGGCTGCTCCAGCCACCTCCACCTCGATCCGATCGGATCCGAGCCAATCAACGAGGGTTGACTTTCTTCCCCCAAATTTTGTCTAAGTTTTATTTCGTGATTAATTTGTGGCATTTTCAACGATCATAACTCTGCACCCGTAGTCCGCTTCGTATGCGTGTAATATGTCAAAATGTTCGCCTCAAGAGTAGATCATTTCATCTCATTGCATCATTTTCATTTGAGCTCATCTTGATGCCCGAAATGCTGTTAGAAGAGGGCTATGTGATGTTAGTTTCGCTTTCTTAATGTAACTTGCACTTTTGTTATTTTTGCTATGATTGATGTGTGCACCCTATGAATTTGAGTCCTACATGTGTTTTGTAATATGCCATGCCATATTTTCAGGGGTGTATGCCATGTATTTTTGTGATCTATGTGGTGACTAGCACAAGCATGCAAACTAGGTGTCTTGATGTTGCTGATTTCAGCCCCTGTTTTGCTGATATTTTCATGCCATGTTCACTTGATGCTACCGAGAGATCCATGCATATTTTGAGATACTTCAGTAAGGATGTTTTGAACATATGGTTATGCTCTATCCATCCATGCCTTTGTTCGCAATTATAGAGTGCCATAGCTTGAGTCAATCGAGCTCTACTTTTGCTATAAAATGTTTCCTGGCAGATTGTTTACATGTTATTCAATTTTGCCAAGGTTGTTGTGGTTGATCCGTGTATGCTATGATGTTGATCTTGCCATGTATGTCTTCTATACCATGTCTTCTTAATGTATGTATGCTTTGTTTATCATATAATGCACTGTAGTGAGTGCTTTGAGCTCTTAAACATGCCTACTTGTTATCTGTTTTTGACATGCCCTGTTGTTGAAATCATTAATGGAACTTGCTATATTGACATGGGTGTTACTATATTTTCTGATCCTTTTTGGCTTATGGTCAGTAAGGGACTTTTGTTCTATGCTTTGAGTAGATTCATGCCATGCCTTGTTTTGCTATTATAAGTTCCTGTAGCATGCTGTTTGCTTGCTCTGAACATTGCTTCCTGATGCTGATTTTGCCATGTTTAGTAATTTCACTAAGTCTGTGAAGCTGATATATTATGCACTTTTGCCATGCTTGTTTGGACCTGTTATGATGTGATTTAGCCGTAGCTCAGTGTTCATCTTTTGTCAAGCATCTTGAGTAGATCACTGCCATATACTTTGTTGGTACGTTTGGGTGCAGTAGCTTAATTTCTTGTTGCTTGCTATGTGGTATCATGCTGTTAATGGCAGATTTGTGCCATTCTTGTTTTGTTTGTCATTTGCAAACCGTGCATCCGATTCCGGTGATCTTTATATCGATTTCAACCAAAATCATCTCATCTTTCCAGCGGCATACTTGGTTTGCCAAGTTGATGCCTGGTTCATCATTTTCCTTCCGGAGCGCGCATACGCATTGCATATCACATCCCGCATATCATGTCATGTTTTGCATCATGTCGCTTGTGCATTGCACCGTGATTTATTGTGGTTCCTTTGTTTGTGTTCTTGCTTTAGGTAGAGCCGGGAGACGAGTTCGTGAACGAGGAACCTGTTGAGAACGCTTACGAGGATCAAGCTTTCGACAACCCTGAGAACTTTGCAGGCAAGATGACCATACCCTCGAAATCACTTCTATCTTTGCTATGCTAGATGCTCGCTCTTTTGCTATGCCTATGCTACGATGTCTATCACTTGCTTATCATGCCACCCATATTGCCATGTCAGCCCCTAACCATCCTTTCCTAGCAAACCGTTGTTTGGCTATGTTACCGCTTTGCTCGGCCCTCTTATAGCGCTGCTAGTTGCGGTGAAGATGAAGTTTGTTCCTTGTTGAACATGGAGATGTTGTTCCTTGTTGGAACATGTTTACTTGTTGGGGATATCACAATATATCTGCTATAATTAATGCATCTATATACTTGGTAAAGGGTGGAAGGCTCGGCCTTATGCCCGGTGTTTTGTTCCACTCTTGCCGCCCTAGTTTCCTTCATACCGCGTTATGTTCCTTGATTTCGCGTTCCTTACACGGTTGGGTGATTTATGGGACCCCTTGACAGTTCGCTTTGAATAAGACTCCTCCAAAGAAGGCCCAACATTGGTTTTACCATTTGCCACCTAAGCCTTTTTCCCCGGGTTTTCGCGAGCCCGAGGGTCATCTTTATTTTAACCCCCCGGACAGGTGCCTTCGAGTGCTGGCCCGAACTAGAGCTCTGGGCGCCCCTCAAGGAAACTTGAGGTCTGGTTTTAGTTGTATGGACTGCTCATCCGGATGTGCCCTCGAACGAGATATGTGCAGCTCCTATCGGGATTTGTCGGCACAATCGGGCGGCTTTGCTGGTCTTGTTTTATTCTTTGTCGAAATGTCTTGTAGTCCGGATTCCGAGATTGATCGGGTCTTCCCGTAGAAGGAATATCCTTCGCTGACCGTGAGAGCTTATAATGGGCTAAGTTGGGACACCCTGCAGGTATTATCTTTCAAAGCCGTGTCTGCGGTTATGAGGCGATGGGAATTTGTTAATGTCGGTTGTAGAAAACCCGAAGTTGACCTCAATTAAAATACACATCAACCGCGTGTGTAACCGTGATGGTCTCTTCTCGGCGGGTCCGGAAGTGAACACGATGTTGGAGTAATGTTTGACGAAGTAGTTCAGATCACTTCTTGATCGCTACTAGCTCCACGTCCGTGCTTTGCTCCTCTTCTCGCTCTCTTTTGCGAATGTAGCCACCATATATGCTAGTCGCTGCTGCAGCTCCACCTCACAACTCTGCCCTTCCTATAAGCTTAAATAGTCTTGATCTCGCGGGTGTGAGATTGCTGAGTCCCGTGACTCACAGATTCTACCAAAACAGTTGCAGTGCCGACGATGCGGGCAGGTGACGAACCGAGCTCAAGTGGGAGTTCAACGAGGAACGTGGTCGTTACTAAGTGTCTTTTCCCGATGATCGTGAGTGGAGCCAGTTGGGACGATCGGGATCTGTGTAGCATTTGGGGTATCTTCTTTTATTTTGGTTCCGTAGTCGGACCTTGAGTGTAATCTGAATGATGGATGTTTATTTATGTATTGTGTGAAGTGGCGACTGTAAGCCAACTATGTATCTATTTTCCTTATGTATTACATGGGTTGTGTGAAGATTACCTCACTTGCGACATTGCTTTCAATGCGGTTATGCCTCTAAGTCGTGCTTCGACACGTAGGAGATATAGCCGCATCGAGGGCGTTACAGATAGCTAGCTAGGGCACGCGAGAGAGCAACCGGGAAGGAGTAGGAGGTAGAGGAGCTCACCGAGCGGCTAAGAAAAGCCCTCGACGGATTAGTAGTTGCAGGGTTCGCCGGAGACGACGAGGATCGTCGGCGACAGAGGCGGAAGGGGCGGAGAAGAAAGCCCTCAGCGCGGCCTCCCAGCTCCTGCTGATGGTTGGAGACGAAGGAGCGGAGAACAGCGGAGCGGAGCTCCTGGATGCGTTGGTGTAGCTCGGGGTCGACGGTTGCCGTGGCGGTGCGAGAAGAACGGCGACGACAGCGTCGGGCGACGTTGGGGAGAGGGGCCAGAGGGAGAGCGGGGTGGATCTGGGAGGCGAGGAAGCAAGTGGGGAGGGGATGGGATCGAGGGGGTCGGGGTGTGGCATCCTTATTCCCTCCCGGTGTCGGCGCCGGCGAGGCGGTCCGGGGCGACCTGCCCCTCTAGCGACCCGGTCGTGTGAATAGGGGAGAGAGGAGGGATCGCCAGGGCAGGCCGGCCTGGCTGTTTAGTTAGATGGGCCAAACCGCCAGTAGATTAGGTCCTTTTCCTTTTCTATTTTGTTTCCATTTTCTCTTTTCCTTTTGCATTTTCTTTTTGTACCAAATGAGTTTTGTTTTGAACAAAACTTGGCACATAAATCTAACACAACATATTGACATGGAACAAAAAGTATGGGTTCAAAAGGAGTTGCCTAACCATTTTTTTGAAATTGAAAAGGCCAAATTTAATTGCTGCTGGACCAAAAATTAATTCGAGGGGCATTTTGGGAATTCAAAAGAGGTTGGTTCCAACATGACAAATATTCAGGGATTATTTTCTACCCTTTGAACATTTTAGTTTGCATGTTTGAGAAATTTGAATTTTGGACTTTAGTTTGAACTTGAATTTGAATTAAGATCTGGATCAAGCGAGGATTAGCAACAGTAATGTGATGACAAGGAACCATTAGCAGAGGATTACTGTAGCTTAATTATCCGGGCGTTACAGTATGCTTAGCATATTATGATTATTTAAGCAAATTACCATGCTATTTAAGACTCTCAAAATAATATAAGTGAAGCATGCGAGTTCATCTATTTCTTAAAAATAAAACTACCACATGCTCTAAAAGATATAAGTGATGCACTAGAGCAAATGACAAACAACTCCGAAAGATATAAGTGAAGATCAATGAGTAGTCGAATAATTGTGCAACTATGTGAAGACTCTTTAACATTAAGGAGTTTCAGATCTTGGTATTGTATTCAAACAGCAAGCAAAACAAAATAAAATGACAATGCAAGGATAGCACAACTCATGTGAAGAAGCAAAAACTTAGGCTCAACCGATACTAACCGATATTTGTTAAAGAAGAAAGGTGGGATGCCTACCGGGGCATCCCCAAGCTTAGATGCTTGAGACTTCTTGAAATATTATCTTGGGGTGCCTTGGGCATCCCCAAGCTTGAACTTTTTTGTCTCCTTAATTCCTCTCATATCATGGTTTCTCTTTTTATCAAAAGCTTCATCCACACCAAACTCAACAAGAACTCGTGAGATAGGTTAGTATAAACCAATGCAAAACCTTATCATTTCCTACTGTAAAAAATCACTAAAATTATTATTCAACATTGCATACTAAATGCCTCTGCATATTTAATACTCCTATCCTCAAATAGAATCATTAAACAAGCAAACATATGCAAACAATGCAAACATAACAGCAATCTGCCAAAACAGTACAGTCTGTAAAGAATGCAAGAGTATCAATACTTACCTTACTCCAAAAATTATGAACTAAAATTCCCACTCTAATAAATTTATCAGAGCTCAATATGCAAAAATATTCAACATTATACCACTCTCTGACTTTTCTAGGGAATTTTTGCAACAGCGGTAAACTTTATGTTTTCAAACAGCAACATGTATAGTAGCAAAATAAGCATGGCAAAGGCTATCCTTGACTTTTTTATTTAAACTAAAGATCCAAAACATTATTCTAAATAATAGAAATCAAAAACTAACAAGATAAAATGACGCTCCGAGCAAAACACATATCATGTGGTGAATAAAAATATAGCTCCAAGTAAAGTTACCGATGAACGAAGACGAAAGAGGGGATGCCATCCGGGGCATCCCCAAGCTTAGGCTCTTGGTTGTCCTTGAATATTGCCTTGGGGTTCCTTGGGCATCCCCAATCTTAGGCTCTTTCCACTCCTTATTCCATAGTCCATCGAATCTTTACCCAAAACTTGAAAACTTCACGACACAAAACTTAACTGAAAACTCGTGAGCTCCGTTAGCGAAAGAAAACAAAACACCACTTCAAGGTACTGTAATGAACTCATTATTTATTTATATTGGTGTTAAACCTACTGTATTACAACTTCTCTATGATTTATAAACTATTTTACTAGCCATAGAGTCATCACAATAAGCAAACAACACAATGAAAACAGAATCTGTCAAAAACAGAACAGTCTGTAGTAATCTGTAACTAACGCAAACTTCTGGAACTCCAAAAATTCTAAAATAAATTGGTGGACCTGAGTAATTTGTCTAGTAATAATATGAAAAAAGAATCAACTAAATAGCACTCTCCAGTAAAAAGGTGAAGCTAATCTCGTGAGCGCTAAAGTTTCTGTTTTTTACAGCATGATCATAAAGACTTCACCCAAGTCTTCCCAAAGGTTCTACTTGGCACAAACACTAATTAAAACATAAAACCACATCTAAACAGAAGATAGATGGATTTTTTATTACTAAACAGAACCAAAAAGTAAGAAACTAAAATAAAATTGGGTTGCCTCCCAACAAGCGCTAACGTTTAACGCCCCTAGCTAGGCATGATGATTTCAATGATGCTCACATAAGAGATAAGAATTGAAACATAAAGAGAGCATCATGAAGAATATGACTAGCACATTTAAGTCTAACTCACTCCCTATGCATAGGGATTTTGTGAGAAAACAACTTATGGGAACAATAATCAACTAGCATAAGAAGACAAAACAAGCATAACTTCAAAAATTTAAGCACATAGAGAGGAAACTTGACATTATTGCAATTCCTACAAGCATATATTCCTCCCTCATAATAATTTTCAGTAGCATCATGAATGAATTCAACAATATAACCAGCACCTAAAGCATTCTTTTCATGATCTACAAGCATAGAATTTTTATTACTCTCCACATAAGCAAATTTATTCTCATGAATAATAGTGGGAGCAAACTCAACAAAATAACTATAATTATTCTTTAAAACATACGCGTCATCACAATAATCATCATAGATAGGAGGCATGCTTTCATCATAGTAAATTTGCTCATCAAAGCTTGGGGGACAAAAAATATCATCTTCATCAAACATATCTTCCCCAAGCTTGTGGCTTTGCATATCATTAGCATCATGGATATTCAAGGAATTCGTACTAACAACATTGCAATCATGCTCATCATTCAAAGATTTAGTGCCAAACATTTTAATGCATTCTTCTTCTAACACTTGGGCACAATTTTCCTTTCCATCATACTCATGAAAGATATTAAAAAGATGAAGCGTATGAGACAAACTCAATTCCATATTTTTTTGGTAGTTTTCTGTTATAAACTAAACTAGTGATAAAACAAGAAACAAAAAGATTCGATTGCAAGATCTAAAGATATACCTTCACTTACCTAGCCTCCCCGGCAACAGCGCCAGAAAAGAGCTTGATGAAGATGGTCTCTCTCAAGCAACCCTGCAACCAAATAACAAAGAGTCTCTTGTGTCCCCAACACACCCAATACAATGATAAATTGTATAGGTGCACTAGTTCGGCGAAGAGATGGTGATACAAGTGCAATATGGATCATAGATATAATTTTTTGTAATCTGAAATAATAAAAACAGCAAGGTAACTAATGATAAAAGTGAGCACAAACGGTATTGCAATGATAGGAAACAAGGCCTAGGGTTCATACTTTCACTAGTGCAAGTTCTCTCAACAATAATAACATAGATAGATCATATAACAATCCCTCAACATGCAACAAAGAGTCACTCCAAAGTTACTAATAGTGGAGAACAAACGAAGAGATTATGGTAGGGTACGAAACCACCTCAAAGTTATTCTTTCCAATCAATCCGTTGGGCTATTCCTATAAGTGTCACAAACAGCCCTAGAGTTCGTACTGGAATAACACCTTAAGACACAAATCAACCAAAACCCTAATGTCACCTAGATACTCCAATGTCACCTCAACTATCCGTGGGTATGATTATACGATATGCATCACACAATCTCAGATTCATCTATTCAACCAACACATAGAACCTCAAAGAGTGCCCCAAAGTTTCTACCGGAGAATCACGACGAAAACGTGTGCCAACCTGTATGCATAGGTTCATGGGCGGAACCCGCAAGTTGATCACCAAAACATACAAAAAGTGGCATGTGATATCCCATTGTCACCACAGATACGCACGGCAAGACATACATCAAGTGTTCTCAAATCTTTAAAGACTCAATCTGATAAGATTACTTCAAGGGGAAAACTCAATTCATTACAAGAGAGTAGACGGGGAGAAGAAACATAGGATCCAACTATAATAGCAAAGCTCGCTATACATCAAGATCGTACCAAATCAAGAACACGAGAGAGAGAGAGAGAGATCAAACACATAGCTACTGGTACATATCCTCAGCCCCGAGGGTGAACTACTCCCTCCTCGTCATGGAGAGCGCCGGATGATGAAGATGGCCACGGTGAGGGTCCCCCTCCCAGCAGGTGCCAAACAGGTCCCGATTGGTTTTGGTGGCTCGAGGTTTTATGGCGGCGGAACTCCTGATCTATCTTCTGTTTCGGAAGTTTTACGACACGAGGTATATATGGGTGCAGGGGTGCGTCGGTGGAGCTGGGGCCCACGAGGCAGGGGGCGCGCCCCACCCTCGTGGCCAGCTCCCGTATCTTCGACGAGAGTCCAAGTCTATCCGGTGGCTTTCCTTCCAAAAATAACTTCTCCAGCTTGATTTTGTTCCGCTTCGATTGCGTCGATATTCCTTTTCCTCAAACACTGAAATAGGCATAAAACAAGCAAATCTAGGTTGGGCCTCCGTTAATAGGTTAGTCCCAAAATAATATAAAAGTAGATAATAAAGCCCAATATTGCCCAAAACAGTAGATAATATAGCATGGAGCAATCAAAAATTATAGATACGTTGGAGACGTATCAGGCCGCCAGGTGAAGGAGGAGGAGATGAAGGCCCGGGAGGACGCCGTCAAGAACCGTGATGCTGAGCTGGGGGAGTTGGGGAAGATGCAGGCCGCCAAGCGCAGCCGGCTGGAAGAACTGGAGCGGAAGGTGAAGGCGAGGGAGGCCGATCTTGACGCCAAGGCGCGGGTCCTAGCCGAAGACCGCGTGGCCTTTGCCGATCTCGAGAAGAGGTATTGTGTGGCACTGAAGACGCTCTACGAGCACGGCTTGGAGAGGCCGCTGACCACCGATAAGGACGGCCCCGCCCTGCTGCTTCCTCTCTTGGTGAAGGCACTTGAGGAAGTCGTGGATGGTGTCGGTCCCATGGCAGAGGCAGAAGCTCGCGTCCTGTCTTCAGCTGCATTGACTCGAGTCTTCAGCCATCTGCACCTTCGCGACCCCAGCACTTGTCTTGGGGAGCTGCTGGAGCCTGTGGTTGATGATCACTCCGCAGTCGCCGCCATAGCCGTGCAAGGTCAGGTGGAGGCCCTACTGAAGAAGTTCCGCGGATTTTCCTCCGCACCCTTGTCCGGCTATGCCGCCGATCCTGCGGCCGGTGGTACAGGTGAAGACGACGTTATCCAAGGAGGAGCACCTTCTGCAGGTGATGACGGTGTTCAGGGGTGACCTGCGGCTACTCTCTTGTTTCGTTCCTATAACATGCATCAGGCCTCGTGGAGGCGTTAAACTTTTCATCTGATATTGTGAGGACAATATGTTTTGTAATATTTGCTGCGAGATTTTGCCATTTCCTTCCTATTTGCTTTGTGTTCTGCACCGGCAGAGCCCGGCCCCGCGCATACCTCAACCGCCATTGGGCCGACCGAAGACCAGGACGGACCAAGGAGTGAGGGGCTACGTGACCAGTTAGGCTCCTGAGTCGTGATGCTCAGGAGTCCCCCTTGATGCACAAACAGCTTATAGGGAGAGTACGTGAGGATAGATTAATCTTCTACGTCGGCAGAGCCTGGCCTAGCGCATACCTCAACCGCCATTGGGCCGACCGGAGACCAGGACGGACCAAGGAGTGAGGGTCTACGTGACCAGTTAGGCTCCTGAGCCGCGATGCTCAGGAGTCCCCCTTGGCACGCAAACAATCTCCATACCTGCCCTCGCCGAGGCCTCGCGAGGGGCGTGCGACGACCATGTCCGGGAGACCTGGTTGGGTGGCGTGCGCTTGGGCATGACCGGAGCGCAGCCCCCAGGTCTGGGAGACCTGGTTGGGTGGCGTGCGCTTGGGCGTGACCCGAGCGCAGCCCCCAGGTCCAGGAGACCTGGTTGGGTGGCGTGCGCTTGGGCATGACCCGAGCGCAGCCCCCAGGTCCGGGAGACCTGGTTGGGTGGCGTACGCTTGGGCGTGACCCGAGCGCAACCCTCGTGTCCAGCCCCCTCGCGCGGTTCTCCCGACGGGAGGCATTGCAGTGAGGCCGGACACTGAGCTCTGGGGCTCCCTGAGGTTGGTACGACCATGAAGCCGCCCTCAGTTGTTTATCACCAGCGCGGAGCGTAGTGCTTCCACTTGTGCATGGGCATAGCCGCTCCTCGCAGTGTCGATGGCCAGCGCGAAGCATGGTGCTTCCACTTGTGCGTGGGAGGGAGGCCCCTCCGGGAGGAGCCCGCGGGGCGTGTACAGCCCCGCCCTGACACGTGGCTTGCACGATAGGGCTGCGAGGTGTATCTGGGCACCCATGAGCTAGCGCGGGACTCACGAGGCCCTACCTCAAGGCGGGTTGCGACTGGTCTTGGGTCTTTGACGGCTGTGTGTTCCTGCGAGACGGTTAGGTGCAAGCGCTCTACATCCTCGGGCCCCGGCCCTCAAGCGAGCTCAGCCGCCGCTGGTATGCCAGGTCGTGATGCCGTGGTCAAGGCCAGGGGGTGAGGGCTGGAGAGCTAGTAAGAGCTCCTGAGTCGCGATGCTCAGGAGCCCCCTTTTAACGTGCAAGAGAATTGCATGATGAAGGGACGTACCCATGGTGGGTGGCAATCGAGCAGGTGATAATCATAGGCAGATTAAGCATGGAAGGCAAATTAGCTTGGGTAAACGCAGAAAGATACATGCCACTGGGTCAGGCCCGAGCGGCTTGGGGGATGATGCAGCCCGAGGGGCGCTCCCAGCAGGCTAAACTAAAGACATAAGCAAAAGGGATACATGCCACAGGGACGGACTCACGCGGCCTGGGAACAATGCAACCCGAGGGGCGCTAGCTAAACGAACTTGGAAATTGTCACCTGGTTCTGTCGACGAAGGAGAGTTGGTGCAGCTGAAGGCGTGCCGCGAAGGGGTGGCTCCTCACGAGCCACCGGAGCCCTGAGCCTCGGGAGGCTGTGGGGGCCCAGGTGGTTCCCTGAGGACCATCTCCATCTCTGCCAGGACGGCGTGGTGCCTGGCCTCCTGAGCCGCGAGGACACGCCGCAGGTTGCGCTGATAGGTTGACGACACACTTGGCAGGCCGAAAGGCATGCGAACGTAGCTGTGTGGTGGACCCTCGCAACAGCCCACGTGCGAAGGCCAGAAAAGCTCCTGAGAAGCGGCCCTGTTGAGCCCTGGTACGTCGATGCAGACGCGCAGCTCGGCATCCTCGCCTGGATGGGGAGCTGCGCCTCGTGAGCGGCGGTCACCGCGCATGGCCCTTGCGTCTTGAAGTTCTTGAGTGGTCTTGGTGATGAACTCCTGAGCGGTGGGAGCTCCTTGCCCTGTGTTCTCCTGAGGGAAACGAGCCGCGAAGCACACCTCCAAGTGGTGCCCAAGCGCCTCCCTCTTGATGTTGGCAAGGTCTAAGGCCCTCTAGAAGAGAGCCCCTAAGCCCTGCCCGAGGAGGGCGCCGGGCGCGCCTTCCTATGCGATGGAGGGAGGCGCCTCTGGAGCGGGCGTTGATCCTGACGCGGTTCCAGTTATGACGCCATCCTCATGAGGTCCGGCATGGCACAACTGCTTCTTCTTCTTGGGGAGGGCCTCCGGAGGGCCCTCGCCTTTGCTGTCGGGGTCGTCGATTGCTGCAGCTTGGAAGGCACGCTCAAGGGAGCATACCGCATCTCCTTCTTCGCATGGGACCGTGATGATTCCGCCGCTTCCCGGCATCTTGAGGACGTTGTAGCCGTGGTGTGTGACCGCCATAAACTTGGCCAGGGCCGGATACCCAAGGATGGCGTTGTATGGCAGGCGGATGTGCGCGACATCGAAGTTGATGAGCTCGGTGCGGTAGTTCTTGCGTTCCCCGAAGGTGACAGGGAGGCGGACCTGCCCTATCGGTGTGGTGGAACCGCCGGTCACTCCTGAGAAAGGCTTGGTAGGCTGAAGCTGCTCATATGGCACTTGGAGGTTGTCGAACGTGTCGAGGGACATGACATTGAGCCCTGCGCCATCGTCGATGAAGGTTTTGGTAAATTGCACGTTGCTGATGACTGGTGAACAAAGCATCAGGAGGGCGACAACAGTGGTCGCGCACTTGAGCTGATCTGCCGAGTTGAAGGTGATGGCGCACTGGGACCACCTGAGCGGGCGCGTGGCCTCGAGCTTGGGGAGGACTGCATTCACTTCATGAGCAAACTTTTTGAAGATGCGCTACGAGGCTGGGGCCTGGGCTCCGCCCAAGATGCAGGCGATAGCGCATGGCTCCTGGAAGCCCCCATCCCCCTCGTCTTGATGGTGGTCGTCGTTCCTTCTTGGCGGTGGCAGAAGCGGGGGAAGACCGGCATTGCCCTGAGGTCGGTCCTCACGAGGCTGGTCTCTCCAGGCGCCCTCGCAAGGATGATCCTGCCAGCGGTCCCCGCGAGGACGGTCGCACCACTCCTGGCGCGGGCCGAGGTTGTCCCAGCGTCCGCCTCCACATCCTCCTCCTCGGTCGTAGCCTCGGTCGCTGCGCTCGGGGCGTCGAATGAAGCGTCCCTCACGAATGGCTCTGAGCTCTTGACAGTCACTGGTGTTGTGGGTGTTCAGGTTGTGGAAGGCGCAGAACGGTCGGCTGTTCTTGAACGAATCGGCTGGTCCCTGCCTCGCTTAGTGTCCGGCTCCGCTGCGAGCACGGCTGCTTCCTTGTGCTTCACGTCCTTGGCCTTGGCCTTCTTCTCCTCTGCGCCTGCAGCTGGCAGCTCGAGGAGGGAGAGGCGCCCCTCCTCAGCTCTTGCGCACTTGGTCGCCAGGTTGAACAGCTCCTGAGATGTGCACAACTCCTCATGGATAGCGAGCTCTTCCTTCATCTTGATGGCGCGGACGCCGTCAGAGAACGCGGAGATGATGGCCTCGTCCGTGACCTTGGCGATCTCGAGGCGAGTGTTGTTGAAGCATTGGATGTACTTCTGGAGGGTCTCTCCTGATTGTTGCTTGATGCGGCGCAGGTCACCCGCGGCCGGCGGCGGTCACGAGTGCCCTGGAAGTTGGCGACGAAGTGGTCGCGCATCTTGTCCCAGGAGGAGATCGAGTCTTGCGGCAGGTTCAGGAGCCACAAACGGGCACCATCCTTGAGAGCCATAGGAAACCAGTTCACCATGACTTTCTCGTCGCCGTTGGCCGCCTAGATGCTCAGCTCGTAGAGCTGCAGGAACTCCGCGGGGTCGAGGGTGCCATCGTAGCGAGGAGGCAGATCCGGCTTGAACTTGCCCGGCCAGATGACGCTACGCAGCTCGGGGGTGAAAGCCGTGGTTGCCGGGGCCTGATATGTCTCCGTCGTATCTACTTTTCCAAACACTATTGCCCTTGTTTTGGACTGTAACTTGCATGATTTGAATGAAACTAACCCGGACTAACGCTGTTTTCAGCAGAATTGCCATGGTGTTATTTATGTGCAGAAACAAAAGTTCTCGGAATGACCTGAAACTCCACGGATCATCTAGTTAAAAATAATAAAATATCCTCGCCAAAGATGAAGACCAGGGGGCCCACACCCTGTCCACGTGGGTGCCCCCCCCCAGGGCGCGCCCCCTACCTCGTGGGCCCCCTGAAGCTCCTCCGACGCCAACTCCAACTCTATATATTTGCTTTCAGGGAGAAAAAAATCAAGGAGAAGAAATCATCGCATTTTACGATACGGAGCCGCCGCCAAGCCCTAAAACCTCTTGGGAGGGCTAATCTGGAGTCCGTTCGGGGCTCCGGAGAGGGGGATTCGTCGATGTCGTCATCATCAACCATCCTCCATCACCAATTTCATGATGCTCACCGCCGTGCGTGAGTAATTCCGTCGTAGGCTTGCTGGACGGTGATGGGTTGGATGGGATCTATCATGTAATCGAGTTAGTTTTGTTAGGGTTTGATCCCTAGTATCCACTATGTTATGAGATTGATGTTGCTATGACTTTGCTATGCTTAATGCTTGTCACTAGGGCCCGAGTGCCATGATTTCAGATCTGAACTTATTATGTTTTCATGAATATATGTGAGTTCTTGATCCTATCTTGCAAGTCTATAGTCACCTACTATGTGTTATGATCCGGCAACCCTAAAGTGACAATAATTGGGACCACTCCCGGTGATGACCATAGTTTGAGGAGTTCATGTATTCACTATGTGCTAATGCTTTGTTCCGGTTCTCTATTAAAAGGAGGCCTTTAATATCCCTTAGTTTCCGTTAGGACCCCACTGCCACGGGAGGGTAGGACAAAAGATGGCATGCAAGTTCTTTTCCATAAGCACGTATGACTATATTTGGAATACATGCCTACATTACATTGATGAATTGGAGCTAGTTCTATGTCACCCTATGTTATGACTATTACATGATGAACCACATATAATTATCCATCCCCGATCCAATGCCTACGAGCTTTTCCATATACTGGTTCTCGCTTATTTACTTTCCCGTTGCTATTGTTACAATCACTACAAAACACCAAAAATATTACTTTTGCTTCTGTTACTTTTGTTACCATTACCACTACTATCATATTACTTTGCTACTAAATACTTTGCTGCAGATATTAAGTTATCCAGGTGTGGTTGAATTGACAACTCAGCTGCTAATACTTGAGAATATTCTTTGGCTCCCTTTGTGTCGAATCAATAAATTTGGGTTGAATACTCTACCCTCGAAAACTGTTGCGATCCCCTATACTTGTAGGTTATCAAGACTATTTTCTGGTGCCGTTGCCGGGGAGCATAGCTCTATTCTTTGAGTCACTTGGGATTTATATCTGCTAGACACTATGAAGAACTTGAAAGGCGCTAAGACAACAATTTATCCCTCAACTACGAGGGGAGGTAAGGAACTGCCGGCTAGCTCTGCACTTGATTCACCTTCTGTTTTGTGTAAGCTTGCGACACCTAAACCTGCTTCTGCTATTCGTTCTGATATGTCGCATGTTATTGATGATGCCACTTCTGCTATGCATGATACTTATGATGAAACTACTTCTATGCTTGATACTACTGTGCCCCTTAGTGAATTTCTTGATGAACAAATTGCTAGGGCTAGAGAGAAAGAAGTTATTGAAACTGATTATAATGATGAAAGTGATGATGAAGATAGGCCTGTTATTCCTGAGGGTTATGTTTTTGATATGGAAGCTTTTGCAGCTATTTTAGCTTGCAAAGATAGATATGAACTCAAGAGGTTATTAGCTGAATGGAATAAGAAATCTCTTAAAGATAAGATGAGGCCTGACCCTGCTTTTGCTACTTCACCTATTTGTGTTGCCGATAAGGATTAAGAATTCTTTGTTGATCCTGATATAATTACTTTGGTTGAATCTGATCCTTTTCATGGCTATGAATCTGAAAATGTTGCGGCACATCTTACTAAATTAAATGATATAGCCACCCTGTTCACTAATGATGAGAGATCTCGCTACTTTTATATCCTTAAAATATTCCGTTCTCATTAAAGGGTGATGCTAAGATATGATTTAATTCTCTTGATCCTGGTTGTGTGCATAGTCCCCAGGATATGATTTATTACTTCTCTGCTAAATATTTCCCTGCTCATAAGAAACAAGCTGCTTTAAAGGAAATATACAACTTTTTGCAAATTGAAGAAGAGAGTCTCCCACAAGTTACTTAATGCTTTGCCTGATCATCCTCTTAAGAAAAATGAAATACTTGATATCTTTTATAATGGACTAACCGATGCTTCCAGAGATTACCTAGATAGTTGTGCTGGTTCCGTTTTTAGGGAAAGAACACCGGATGAAGCTGAAATTCTATTGAATAATATGTTGACAAATGAAAATAATTGGGCACTTCCTGAGCCAGCTCCTGCTCCAATTACTGAGCCTAGTCCTAAACCAACTCTAAAGAAGAGAGGTGTTCTATTTCTCAGTCCTGAAGATATGCAAGAGGCAAAGAAATCTATGAAAGAAAAAGGTATTAAAGTTGAAGATGTTAAGAATTTACCTCCTATTGAAGAAATACATGGTCTTAATTTACCGCCTATTGAAGAAACATATGATCTTAATTCATTACCTATTGAAGAACCTCATGGTCTTGATAACCCGACACAGGTAGTAAAGGTAAATTCTCTTTATAGATATGATAGAGCTGAAATCCCTCCTACTAAAATTGCTAGCCAATGCTTGGATGAGTTTGATAACTTTATGTTTAAGCAAGAAGATTTCAATGCTTATTTTGGCAGACAATTAAAACAAAATGCTTATATGATTAAACACTTGACTGATTATATGGCTAATATTATAGTGAACTTAAACTTGTTAGCAAACATGCTTCTATGGTTACCATTCAAGTAGAACAAGTACTTAAAGCTCAAAATGATTTGCTTAATGAAATGAATAGGAAGAAAAATGATTATGCTGTTAGAGTGGCTACTAGAACTGGTAGAATGACTCAAGAACCTTTGTATCCTGAAGGCCACCCTAAGAGAATTGAGCAATATTCTCAGAGAAATAATATTGATGTACCTAGTTCTTCTAAAAGGAAGAAAAAGAAAAATGATAGGACTTTGCAAACTTCTAGTGAACCTATTGCTGAATCACCTGAGAATCCCAATGATATCTCCATGTCTGATGCTGAAACACAACCTGGTAATGAACATGAACCTAGTGAAAATGTTAATGATGATGTTCATGATGAAGCTCAACCTAGTAATGTTAATGATGTAGAAGTTGAACCTGCTGTTGATCTTGATAACCCACAATCAAAGAATCAACGTTATGATAAGAGAGACTTTGTTGCTAGGAAACATGGTAAAGAAAGAGAACCATGGGTTCAGAAACCCATGCCCTTTCCTCCCAAACCATCCAAGAAAAAGGTTGATGAGGATTTTGAGCGCTTTGCTGAAATGATTAGACCTATCTTTTATGTATGCGATTGGTGATATGCTCAAAATGAATCCTTATGCTAAGTACATGAAAGATATTGTTACTAATAAAAGAAAGATACCGGAAGCTGAAATTTCCACCATGCTTGCTAATTATACTTTTAAGGGTGGAATACCAAAGAAACTTGGAGATCTAGGAGTACCTACTATACCATGCTCCATTAAAAGAAACTATGTTAAAACTGCTTTATGTGATCTTGGAGCTGGTGTTAGTGTTATGCCTCTCTCTTTATATCATGGACTTGATTTGAATAAGTTGACACCTACTAAAATATCTTTGCAAATGGTTGATAAATCAACTGCTATACATGTGGTATTTGTGAGGATGTGCCTGTTGTGGTTGCAAATGTTACTATTTTAACGGACTTTGTTATTCTTGATATTCCCGAGGACGATAGTATGTCTATTATTCTTGGAAGACCCTTTTTGAATACTACAGGTGCTGTTATTGATTGCAACAAAGGCAATGTCACTTTTCATGTTAATGGTAATGAGCATACGGTACACTTTCCGAGAAAACAACCTCAAGTTCATAGTATCAATTCTATTGGAAAAATTCCATCGATTATTTTTGGAGGTTTTGAATTTCCTCTTCCTACTGTCAAGAAGAAATATGATATTCTTATTATTGGGGATGTGCATATCTCCATTGAGGTAACATAGTGTTATTCGAAATTTCTCCAGTTCCATGTTATTCGGAATGAGTTTGTTAACAAGACCTGATCAACCTTGTTAGTGGATTCCTTTTGGTGAGCATGAGATGGATGAAACTAGAAGGCACAACCTTCTGTACCCCTTCTCTACTTTCTGTTATTTAGTTGAAATAAAGTAAAAATAGTATTTTTCTGTCTGTTTTCTGATTTATCTGTGCAATATAAAAATACCCTGAAAATAAAAGTCCTCCAAATGCCATGCCAATTTAATATGATTTTTTCTAGAATATTTGAGGATTTATGGAACTGAAAACACTGCGGGGGGAGCTGCCACCTGGCCACGAGGGTGGAGGGCGCGCCTCCTGCCTCGTGGGCCCACGGTGGCCCTCCTCCACTTATTCCTGCACCCATCCTCTTCTTCTTCCTCCCACAAACACGAATATCCAGCTCAAGCACGAGTTCTAGCTAACTTTGCTGCGATTTTTGATCTCCTTGCTCAAAGCACCTCTCACAAAACTGCTTGGGGAGATTGTTCCTTGGTATGTGACTCCTCCATTGGTCCAATTAGTTTTTGTTCTAGTGCTTTATTCATTGTAAATTTTTGCTGCATAGGTGACCATGTTCTTGAGCTTGCATGTCAAATTTATATGGTTCCAAGTAGTTCTAATGCTTGATACTACTCTAGGCACTTGTAGGAGTAGTTACTATCAATTTTGTTGAGCTTGGCTCACTTTTGTTTGAAGTTACTAAAAATTTCAGTATATTTCAGAAAATGATGAAGAGACTTTTAAGGGGCTCATCGAGCCGAAGCTCGAAGGAAAAGCAAAATGAAGGAGCACAGAGGCCCAAATATAATTTGCCTCGTACCGCGGAGGTCCAGTCGTGCGAATGGCCTTTCAATGACTTCTTGAGACAAGCCGGGATTTATGAGGATTTTTATTCATCGGCTGAGGATGCTGGCCTCATCGACTTCCTCCGCGACCAACGTCATCAGTATCTCTTACTCACTAATACTTTTGTGCAAAACTTCTACTATTTTCCTAAGGAATCACCTCCTTCAGTATAGTTTCATTTATATGATATTGTTGAGAAAATTCCATTAGCTGAATTTTGCAAGGTTTGCAAAATACCCTTTGAGGGTACCTTAGATGAACCACACCGTAAAGATGTGGAAGAATTTATTGACACCATCACTGTGGGGGAAACCAGGAAGGTTTCCGATGCAAGAATCACTAGCATACATTTTCCTGTCTTACGCTACTTTGCTTTATTTGCTAGTCGTTGCTTGATTGGTCGCGGAAACTGTGGAAACCTTAGTGTTCTGATATTATAATTTTGTTCCATGGTTTATACCGCGATAACACTGTTAGTATGGGCGGAATTATTGCCAAACGGTTAAGTTTGAACCGTACTAAGGGCCCCATCTTTGGAGGTATTTATGCTTCACGCCTAGCTGCACATTTTAACATACCCATTAGGCTTTATGAGAAATAAGAAAAATTGTTGCCCAGTGCTTATTTAGATTATAAGAGTATGCTAGCGCATGACTTTATTGTTAAGGGCAAGGAAGGGGAGCTTAAATACAAATTATTCTTTAATAAACATCATCCTGAGACTATTACTTTGCCTACTCCTTCTTTGTTTAATTTGTCTGAAGGTCCTTATCGCGTTCTGTGGGCGGATGTTCAAGCCTACCGGAACCCTACACCAGCCCCGGAGTCGGAACCACAATATGAGCCTCCATGACAGTCTGTTTACTCTTGGGATCCGGAGGTGGCTGCCAGCCAGTGGCAGTCATTGTCCTCTTCATCATAGTACGAACCCAGCTACACCTACGGATATCCGCCAGGCCATCCATGGCAATGAACCAACTTAGGCCAAAAGCCTAAGCTTGGGGGAGTACGTATTTCCCACCGACATTACATTTATTGTTCACACACTCATTGCTAGATGTCGGTGCTCATACTCTTTCACTGTAATATCCATGGTAGTTTATTTTCTCTTTCCTGCTTTCTTCTTGTGTGTTTGTTAAACCTTAAGGAAAACCAAAAAAAATAGTAGTAGTTTACTTTTCTTGCTGTTGTAGTAATAATTAAAAAGAAAACCCAAAAATATTTCCTGTTCTTCTTTTGCTTGTTGGGAGCTTTCCCGTGTAAATAGTTTTATTTTCTTTTCTTTTCTTTGGGGCTCGATAGGAGAAGACCATGATTAAATTGTTGAAGTGGCTCTTATATGCATTATTGTTGATTTAACCAAGAGCCCATATTGCCTTGTCTTCTCCTGTTTATTGAATGCTCGCAGATTGCAGCTTAGTCCAATGCACGTGCACTCTTATTATTATTCACTTTGCTCGTCGTGCAAGTGAAAGGCAATTATGATGATATATGATGGACTGATCGAGATGAGAAAAGCTGGTATGAACTCGACCTCTCTTGTTTTTGTAAATATGATGAGTTCATCGTTCCTGATTCAGCTTATTATGAATAAACATGTTTGCAATTACAATTAGAGATCATAGTTGCTTGTGCCATGCTTGATTAGCTATGAGTTATAATGGTTTACCTTGCATGCCAACATGCTATTAAAATGGTTGTGATGTGGTATAGTGGGGTGGTATACTCCTTTGAATGATTTAAGTGACTTAACTTGGCACATGTTCACGCATGTAGTTGAAACAAATCAACATAGCCTTCACGATATTTATGTTCATGGTGGATTATATCCTACTCATGCTTGCATCCAATGTTTATTAATTTTAATGCATGTTCATGACTGTTGTCGCTCTCTAGTTGGTCGCTTTCGCCTTTTTCTAGCCTTCACTTGTACTAAGCGGAATACTGCTTGTGCATCCAATCCCTTAAACCCCAAAGTTATTCCATATGAGTCCACTATACCTCCTATATGCGGTATCTACCTGCCGTTCCAAGTAAATTTGTATGTGCCAAACTCTAAACCTTCAAACAAACATTCTGTTTTGTATGCTCGAATAGCTCATGTATCAACTAGGGCTGCCCTTATCTTCCATGTTAGGCGGGTTATTCCGCTCATCACTCATGAGGAAATGGTTGGTCACCGGGATGCCCACTCCCATGCTTTATGCAAACTAAATCAAAATTAATTGCAAACAAAACTCCCCTTGGGACTGTTGTTAGTTGGAGACACTCGTTGTTTCGAGCAAGTCATGGATTGATGCTTGTTGGTGGAGGGGGAGTATAAACTTTACCATTCTGTTTGGGAACCGCCTATAATGTGTGTAGCATGGAAGATATCACCATATCTTAGTTGTTATGATGACAATGAAAGTATGCCGCTCAAAATATTATTTATCTCTATTTCAAAACCGAGCTCTCGCACCTCTACAAATCCCTTCTTCCCTCTGCGAAGGGCCTATCTATTTACTTTCATGTTGAGTCATCACCCTCTTATTAAAAAGCACTAGCTGGAGAGCACAGCTGTCATTTGCATTCATTACTGTTAATTTATATTGGGTATGACTATGATTGGATCTCTTTTACCATGAATTACAATGTCTAGTCAGTCCTTGATCTTTAAAGGTGCTCTGCATTTATGTTTTGCGGTCTCAGAAAGGGCTAGCGAGATACCATCTTGTTATATTATATCATGATTGTTTTGAGAAAGTGTTGTCATCCGAGATTTATTATTATGACTCGCTAGTTGATTATGCTATTGATATGAGTAAACATGAGACCTGAGAGTTATTGCAAATGTGGTTAGTCATAATATTTGCTGAAAACTTGAATGATGGCTTTACGTATTTACAAAAACAAGAACAAACAGAGTGTAAAAGTTTTTCTTTATCACTTTCAGTTTATCAACTGAATTGCTTGAGGACAAGCAAAGGTTTAAGCTTGGTGGAGTTGATACGTCTCCGTCGTATCTACTTTTCCAAACACTTTTGCCCTTGTTTTGGACTCTAACTTGCATGATTTGAATGAAACTAACCCGGACTGACGCTGTTTTCAGCAGAATTGCCATGGTGTTATTTATGTGCAGAAACAAAAGTTCTCGGAATGACCTGAAACTCCACGGAACGTCTAGTTAAAAATAATAAAAAATACTCACCAAAGATGAAGACCAGGGGGCCCACACCCTGTCCACGATGGTGGGGGGCGCCCCCCTAGGGCGCGCCCCCTACCTCATGGGCCCCTGGAGCTCCTCCGACGCCAACTCCAACTCTATATATTTGCTTTCGGGGAGAAAAAATCAAGGAGAAGAAATCATCGCATTTTATGATATGGAGCCGCCGCCAAGCCCTAAAACCTCTCGGGAGGGCTGATCTGGAGTCCGTTCGGGGCTCCGGAGAGGGGGATTCATCGTCGTCGTCATCATCAACCATCCTCCATCACCAATTTCATGATGCTCACCGCCGTGCATGAGTAATTCCATCGTAGGCTTGCTGGACGGTGATGGGTTGGATGAGATCTATCATGTAATCGAGTTAGTTTTGTTAGGGTTTGATCCCTAGTATCCACTATGTTCTGAGATTGATGTTGCTATGACTTTGCTATGCTTAATGCTTGTCACTAGGGCCCGAGTGCCATGATTTCATATCTGAACCTATTATGTTTTCATGAATATATGTGAGTTCTTGATCCTATCTTGCAAGTCTATAGTCACCTACTATGTGTTATGATCCGCAACCCAAGTGACAATAATCGGGACCACTCCGGTGATGACCATAGTTTGAGGAGTTCATGTATTCACTATGTGCTAATGCTTTGTTCCGGTTCTCTATTAAAAGGAGGCCTTAATATCCCTTAGTTTCCGTTAGGACCCCGCTGCTGTAGCGACCAGACCTCAAACAGTCCGACCTCTGTGCATCAGTGTCATTCTGGATCGAGAATCTTTGACACGCACACGATACTCGAAGGATATATAATGAGTAGCAATCACACACTTATTACATCGAATGTCTCAAAGAGAACTTATTACAATAAATATGGTGAAGGCCATCTAATAACGATAACAGCAGAAGGCTTGGAAGATAAGCGAGTCCATCAACTCCAACGACATCATCGAGTATAGAACCACGACCTAAGGCACCTTACTGTCGTTCAAAAGTCTCGCAACATGAACGTTGCAGCTCAAAACGGGTTGACACATGGAATATCTTGGCAAAGTAACACATAGAGAGTAATATGAAAGAGTAATGCTATACTACATGCATATGGTTGGTGGAAAGCTCTATGGTTACAGTTTTATGTAAAGCCAATTTTCCCTCCGCAAAGGAATAAATTTTATTTAACTATCATGGTGGTTGTTAAACATTGAGAATGGTTGACAGCATTCTCAATCCCAATTAAGCATCATTATTTAACCCAACAATATTAATTAAAGTAACATGATGAGATTCACATGATAATCCAAATACTAGATACTCAAGATGTCCATAACCGGGGACACGGCTAACCATGATTAGTTTGATACACTCTGCAGAGGTTTGTGCACTTTTCCCCACAAGACTCGATCTCCTCCGTTGGGATTCTCGCACTACAAGGTGTTTGAGAAACGGATGACCGAGACATAGTCTTTCAGAAGCACTAGCACCTTACGAACGAGTAGACAGTTACACCTACATCCCTCTACATCTGCTAGTCTACCACTGTAAGAGTTCGCACGACTTAATCAACTATGCTAGAGCCCATAGTAGCTTGTGGCTGCACACGGAAGTTTCTAGCATGAATAATCTCATGATCCCTTTGAGTCCTGGGTGGCGGTCCAAAAAACAGCAATCCCGAATACCCAGTACCTCAATCCACCCAGATGTGTGTTTAAGTTGCCACCTTAAATAACCCATTAAATAACAATCTCACATCTGTCATGGATACACTCACCCAATCCACGTCTACTAGCATAGCCTGGCATAATAAGCAAATGTAGAAGTAATTCCCAAGGGTTTGATAATAAAAACAGGTAATAGGTACTACCTCATCTACTTCCCAAAACCCACAATTTAATTAGATCCTAATCATGCAATGTTTGAGGATTGATCTAATGCATAAAAACTGGGTATGAAAAGGGATATGATCAAAGTGTTACTTGCCTTGCTGATGATCCGTGAAACCTAGCGATTCGAAGTAGCAAGCGGCGCACTCCGAGTACTCTATCACAAACAAACAAGCATACAATAAGTACTCATCTAATGCACAGGTAAAACACAAATAAAAGATCTAACCAGAAAGTTCAACTTAAGAACTCCGGTTTGCAAAAAAAGAATCAAATCGAACGAAGCAACGAAAGTCAAACGGCGAAAGAAACAAGCTTCGTTTACTAATCTGGACCTAAGTCAAATTTTACAGAGGCAAAAACTTGTTTGAGTTGATTAATCGGAAAGAGGGTCTCGAGACGAAACTCTAGGCGCTTGAATCGCCTGATTCCGATAAACGAGGGAAAAGTTAAACTAAAACAAAATTCGGATCAGAAATCGCGATCAGAAATAATCGCGGAAAAATCTGAGAAAAAGAAAAACGACGAACAGCTTAACAAACGGACGTTCGTTAACTGTAACTAAAAGGTGAACGCGTTCGTTAAAACGAACGAACGAGAGAATGCTCGCTGGATAGATAAACCGAAAGAAAAAAAATAAACCGATCTAAAATAAAAAGACGAATCTAGGGTTTTCTTAAAAAAACCGGATTGGTTTTTTCTCAGAAAACCGGGGCGGCGGGGCGGCTACCTCGGCTCGGCTCCCATGGGATTCAGTGGGGCTCAGGCGGCGGCGGGCGGGCAGGGGAGGCGGGCGGGCTGCGGTGGCGGGGTGAGAGGCGGGGCGACGGCTATTTAAGGAGGGGGGCGGTCATGGCTTGGGGGAGGGGGCGATGGCGAGGCGGCTCGGGATCGGACTCCCGAGTCCGGCGGCGACACGGCGGCAAGGCGGTGGCGCTGGCGAAGGCCGGCCCGTCTCGGTTGGGCCTTGGCCCAGTCGGGCTCCCGCGAGTTTTTTTAAACAATTCCGCCGAAACTTAGAAAAATTCTAGAAAATAAAATAAAATTCTAAAAATGCCAAAATCAATTTTCACCGCCTAAACAAAATATTTAGAACGAGGTGAACATTTTCTTGGCCCTAAATGCAGTTTTGAAAACGTGCAATTTTTCCTAAATTCAAATAAAATAGCGATAAACTCCAAATAAAATCTTATTTGATTTTTTTATAAAACCTTCAATATTTCTTTATTTTGGGAAAGTCATTTTATTCCCTCTCTCATATTTTTAATACAAATAATTGAAGATAAAATAAATAAAATCAAATGATCCTATTTTTCGGAATTTGAGAAAACTCAAATAAGAAAATAACGAAATCTCCAACTCTCTCCGTGGGTCCTCGAGTTGCATGAAATTTCTAGGATAAAGCCAAAATGCAATAAAATATGATATGCAAATGATGATCTATGTATAACATTCCAAATTGAAAATTTGGGATGTTACAGCTGCCACGGGAGGGTAGGACAAAAGATGTCATGCAAGTTATTTTCCGTAAGCATGTATGACTATATTCGGAATACATGCCTACATTACATTGATGAATTGGAGCTAGTTCTATGTCACCCTATGTTATGACTGTTACATGTTGAACCGCATCCGGCATAATTATCCATCACCGATCCAATGCCTACGAGCTTTTCCATATACTGGTTCTCGCTTATTTACTTTCCCGTTGCTATTGTTACAATCACTACAATACACCAAAAATATTACTTTTGCTTCTGTTACTTTGCTGCAGATATTAAGTTATCCAGCTGTGGTTGAATTGACAGCTCAGCTGCTAATACTTGAGAATATTCTTTGGCTCCCCTTGTGTCGAATCAATAAATTTGGGTTGAATACTCTACCCTCGAAAACTGTTGCGATCCCCTATACTTGTGGGTTATCAGGGCCCATCTCGGAGGTGGAGCTTGGTCTTGATGATGCCCGCGTGCCGCCACCGCGGGTAGCGCGCGGTCTTGGCGAGGGGCCGCGCGCCTTGGCGCCAAGGCACCGTCTTGGGGCAGAGGTGATGGAGGCGCTCCATGAGCCACGTCGCTCGTGGCTGGCGGAGGGCAAGACAGAGAGAGGGACGGCTCCGGGGAGCCCCCTGCGGCGCGGGCGAGCTCGGCGACGCGGTCGAGACAGAGAGAGGTCGTCGACCGGGCGGTAGCGCAGGAGCTCGTTCGCCATGAGGAGCACGGCCTGTGTGTCCATGGGAGCGCGACATGCGTGGAAGGAGGAACCAGCCGGGGTCAGCGATGGTGTGGCGGTGCGGCCGTCCTGCTGCACCGAGGGGTGCAGCGAGGACCCTTGCTGCTCGTTCCCCGCTGGGTCGGTGGCGGCGTTGACGGCAGGCGACGGGGAACGACGAGGTGGCCCGCCTGCGGGAGCCGTCTAAGCAACGCGGGCAGTGAGGGTAGCCCGGTGCTCAGCTCGAGCGCGGTGAGCGTCCGCCATGGAGACGACGGGGCGACGGAGCGCCGATCAACGGAAGGTAAGCTACGTCGCACCCCTACCTGGCGCGCCAAATGTAGGATCTGGGGTTCCGGCAAAACCCTTAAGGTTCGAACTCTGGGTGCGTGCGAAGTTCTCCCCCTCCTACCGATCTATGCCCTAGCTCGCTAAGTCTTGCGGACGAACTCGACGAACTAGCAACACAAAGACACAAGATTTATACTGGTTCGGGCCAACGTTGTGGTGTAATACCCTACTCCAGTGTGGTGGTGGTGGATTGCCTCTTGGGCTGATGAAGAACAGTACAAGGGGAAGAACGACCTCCTGAGGTTGGGGTGTTCTTGTGTTTGGTGTGTGGCTAAGGGTTGGCTCTCAATCAGATCAGATCAAGCTGCTTCCTTTGGTGGTGGCTAGTCCTATTTATAGTGGCCCTGGTGCTCTTCCCAAATATTGAGCAGGAAGGGAGCCAACAACGGCGGCCAATTTGAGAGGGGACAGCTAGTACAAGCTATCCTGACAAAAGCGGTCTTCGCCTGCGAAAGGGCTCTCATGATGATGCCGTCTTGGGCTCCATGGTGACCTCCGTCCTGCTGGCCTGCTGGTCTTGGTCTTGC
Organism: Aegilops longissima; assembly: GCA_021605205.1. NCBI lineage: Eukaryota > Viridiplantae > Streptophyta > Magnoliopsida > Poales > Poaceae > Aegilops > Aegilops longissima. The sequence goes on along the minus strand of CM038676.1, from coordinate 147,676,068 downwards.
TGCACAGATATGGAAACCTTTGCTTGATGCCTCGGTACTCCGCGCCTGTGCTTGCTCCCTTGGCACCAAAGAGGAAACAAGGACGCTGCGCGCTGGCGCCCGCCTGGCGCCCGCCTGGTGTCGATCGTCATGGCTCACGTCATGAGAGCCTCGCGAGGTTTGCCCCACCTTGATATCTCCGCTCCTCGCAAGGCAGCCTAGAGAGGCCGCTCCTGAGGAGGTCTTGCGTCATCCGCCTTGCGAGGCTTGGCCCCTCGCAATGGTCTTGAATGCCTTGTTGATGAAGATGGGCCGTACAGGCCCACTAGCACAACCAAGCTGTGGGCCGCAGGCAGGCAAGTCTGGGGACCCCCGTTTCCAGAACGCCGACACCATCGTTGTCCTTCTTTTCGGGCGTATCCACCATGTACACGTCGTATGTAGAAGTGGCCGTCCAACGCACAGTGATGGGTGGGTTTTGGCCTGATTCGGCTCCGGCATCGTCGTCCATGTCGTCGATGTCTTCAGAGGCATAGTCTAGCATGTCGGTTAGGTCCTCGATAGTGGCTATCAAGTGGGTGGTGGGTGGGACATAAAATTCCCTACTCTCAGCCCCTAGTTCGGGCTGGGCGTAGTTCGGAAGTGATACTTCTGTGATGACGAGAGATCGCATTAAGTCCAGAGCCTCGTTTAGGAGTGAAAGCTGGATGGGTGACTGAGGAACTATTGAGTTGGGCCTGGTAAACGCCACTTGTCTGTGCTCAATGGATGCAGACCTCGAGAGTTCAGAGTTGACCTCCAGAGATGAGTCCAGTTTCCTGATGACAGAGAGAGTCCTGTTTGACTCCGGGCCCGTTGATAACATGGCCACCTTTGGGTTTCCGGTTGGGAACTCCGTAACAGGATAGAGTCCGGTGGGGCTTAGCCTCCCGTCTTCGGATAGAGTGGTCCGCTCTGGATCTAAGGCCAAGGCAGGAACGAGAGTTGATCCTTGAATGGAGCCTGGTGGTGGATTCGACGGGCTTCCTTCATGTAGATGAGGAGCGGCGGCCGAGGCCGAGAACCCTTCGAAGATCAAGTCTCCTCGAATATCAGCAATGTAATTCAGGCTTCTGAATCTGATCTGGTAACCAGGGGCGTAGCTGTTGACCTGCTCGAGGTGACCAGTTGAATTGGCACGCAGAGCGAAGCCGCCAAACACAAAAAGTTGACCAGGGAGAAAGGTCTCCCCAAAAACAGCGTTGTCGTCGATGACAAGCTGAGCCATTGATCCTTTTGTTGACGACATAGTGGAACTCTCAATGAAAGAACCAATGTCGGTGTCAAAACCGGCCGATCTCGGGTATGGGGTCCCAAACTATGCGTCTGAGGATCGAGGGGAACAAGGGACAGGTGGGACACAATGTTTACCCAGGTTCGGGCCCTCTTAATGGAGGTAAAACCCTACGTCCCGCTTGATTGTATTAGATGAGTATAGGGGTTACAAGAGTTGATCTACCTCGAGATCGTAATGGCTAAACCCCAGCTGTCTAGCCTATGAGAATTCTCATAGCCTCTACGGACTAAACCCTCCGGTTTATATACACACCAGAGGGACCTAGGGTTGTACAGAGCCGGTTCGTGGGGGAAGGAAATAACATATCCGGACACCAATCTTGCCATCCACGCATAGGGGAGTCCTACCCGAACACGGGGGGGAAGTCTTATGCTTGTATCTTCTTCGGCCCATCAGTCTGGCCCGTATCGATAGCCCGGACACCCGAGGACCCCCTAATCCAGGACTCCCTCACACCTCGAGTATCATGGACAATAGCATTGTTGCAAGGCAAAGCAGAAGAAGGGCCTACAACCTCAAGAGGGCTAACTTCATTCTCAATAGGAGCATCAGGTAAATAGTCAGTAGCAACAGGCAGCTCCTCATTTGCAGGAGGGATCACAACAGGCGACGGCACTTCAACCACCACCGGGGGGGATGAAAGTGCAAGTTATCAACCATAAGGGGGGTTGAATGGGAGATTTTTACAAATTCATCAAAGGAATAGGTACTTGACGAATATCAGAGTTTTGGTACATGGAGATTGCAACTAATCTTGGGAACCTAGTGGCAAGTTGGTACAATCCTAACCACACGTCTAACCAAAAGACGATGGAGTAACCGTTCCCAATATAATGTACCACCCCCACATGAAGTAGATGCTGAATTTTCACAATTGCTTTCCAAAATTGGGATACATTTCTATACGAGGCAGCTGAGACTAGAGCATGTTGGAGGTATTTATGCTTGATGATGTCTAACCATAGTCCATCTTGACCCGTCAACATTTTCCACGCCCACATGGCCATTAGACACCAATTCATGTGCTTGGTATTCAAGATCCCGAGGCCCCCAACCTCTTGTGGAGCACATATTGCACTCCAACGAACCATGTGGTATTTTTTGCTTTCCAAGTTCTTTACCCCAAACAAACCTGGATCTAGCAATATCAAATTTAGGATGAACCCCATCTTGAAGCAAGAAAAAGCTCATGATAAACATGGGGAGGCTAGAGAGACATGCATTGATCAATGTGAAAGTGCTAGTTATCGACTAGAGGGGGGGTGAATAGGCGATTTTTATGGAAGTCTTCAAAACATGGAAGTTTCGAAGACAAACAATAGAAATGACCCTATTGATATGCAGCGGAAGGTAAACTACACTAAGCAAGCCATAGTCAAGTATGCAATGCAGTGAAGGTACGAAGACTAATACCAGCTAGGTAATAAGGATCGGGATGGAAGATGGTATGAAGCCAAACAACGATAGTAGTCAAACAGTGAAGACAAATAGGTAAAGCGAACAGACAATGACTTCACAAAGACAAACTCTAAGTAAAGAGAGGGAGAGGATAGAATCAGTCACTTGTTGAGGACACAAGATTTGTTGGACCAGTTCCAGTTGCTGTGACAACTGTACATCTGGTTGGGGAGGCTGAGATTCAACTCAGATGACCGCGTCTTCACCTTATTCCCCTTGAGCTAAGGACACCCAGTCCTCGCCCAATTACTCTGGTAAGTCTTCAAGGTAGACTTCCAAACCTTCACAGACTTCGTTCACCGGCGATCCACAATGACTCTTGGATGCTCAAAACGCGACGCCTAACCGGCTGGAGGATTCACATTTCTCAAGTGTAACAAGTCTTCGGGTCACGCGGACAGAAAGACTTCAGTGAGCTGTCACATCCCAGTTAGACCATGCATTAGGGTGTGCATCATGTTTAAATTCCATTTAATTTGAAATGGGGAAGGCAGGAAACCCCAGAACACCCCCCCCCCCCCCTTAATTCAACTAGGGTTTACTAAAAATTATTTCAATGAATCCGAAATGCCCTTCAAAATGCTCATCCTCTTTGCTTTGGTTCAGAACCTATGTCAAAGGAGGTGTATCATTTTCTAGGTCATCCAAAGTTCCTAGGATTAATCCACAAGTTTTGAACTTGAGCATTTTAACTTATATAAAATATTTTAAATGTTCAAAAATTGCCAAACTAAAATGTTTCATGTTGGAAATATTCCAACAAGGGACCAGGAGCATTTTGGTGATTTTTAAAACAGTTTTGGTATTTTAGAAAAACCCCACAAGTTGCAGGAAATTAGAAAAAGATTAAAAATCAGAAAACCCTTACCTGACGCCTGTGCCCGGCCCACCTGCCGGCCCAGCCCAGCAGCCGCGCCAGCGAGCTGCTTGGCTCGGCCAGGCAGGCAGCCAGGTGCCCGACGGCGAGCTCAGGGCGCGCCACGCAGCTGGCCGCCGCCCGCTTCACCTCCTCGCCGCCTCGCTGCCTGGATGGCCTCCACGTCATCGCCCGACCCCTGGACGCCATTCGCCCCCGCCTCTCTCCTCGCTCCCCTCGCCATGGCCGATGCCACCGTCGCCGCTCCACCGTCGAGCCGTAGCCACCATCGTCCTCGCGCCACGAGACCGTGTCCGGCCGCCGCCGTCGTCGACTTCGTCAAACCAGCCAAGCCCCGAGTGCTTGCTCGCCCGGCCATCGCACCGACCTCGCCGACTCCGCCACCGCCGGAGATCCCCTTCGCCGTCGCCGCCGCATCGATCGCCCCCGACCACGCCGTTCGGCTCACGAGACCGCTGTGAGCCTGGCTACCTCCCCATCCTCTCCACTCTCTTCCTCGTGCACCACAACGAGCACACGGCTTCGCCCGAACGCATCGCCGCTGGAGCTCGTCCGCCGACGAGGCTCGCCACCCAACGCCACGCCACCGTGTCCATCGTGACTCACCACGCTGCGTTGGGTCCAACCCTGCACTCCACGCGCCTCACCTTGCCCCCTAGCGACGAGTCCGAGATCACCCGAGCCCCGGCCGCCGCCAAACTCGTCGCCGGCGCCAACTCCGGCCACCCCGACCCCTATTAACTCCACCAAGAGCTGCGGTTCGTCTCCAGCTCCACGTAGATACCTTCCGCGCCCCATTTGGTGGCCGGAACGTGCAAAAACACTTTGCTCCGCGGCGCGCTGCCTCGCCGCGGCGTGCTAGACGCCAGCGAAGCCGATCACGACCATTGATGGTGGGCCTGTTGATCGCTCGAGTCAATGACGGTGGACCCCCTCGTTAACTAATTAGATTAGTTCTAATTAAAGTTAATTAGTTAAACTAACTCTGACATGCGGGTCCCACTGTCAGTTTGACCTAGACGACCCGTTGACCCTCGACGTCACGCTGACCTCATCTCGACGCAATAAATGAATTTCTGGATTTATTCGATATAGCAAATTCGAATATAATTCAAATTTCAAATGCTTATAACTTTTATTCTATAACTCCAAATGCAAAGATTTATATATGAAAATTATCAGAAAAATCCACTCTATCCATTGGTACAGGTTTCATGCATGTTGAAACAAGTTAACTATGCTGAATAACCAGAATAAGAAATTGCACCATTAGGACTAACTCAATGAGCTATCATTTGAATCCTTGATTCAAATGAGTTCATCCCCTATTCTTTCAGCTTGCATTAGACCAACACACATCCATATTGCCATGTCATAGCATGCATCATATTGTTGCATATTGTCATGTGTGTTTACTTTCGGTGTGCTTTCATGATAGGTTACGCCTCGAGGATAACCTCGACTATCCATCTGAAGGCGTTACTTCTACCCCGCCCATCGTGCAAGCAACCCGTTGATCATTTCGATACAAACCCATGTTCTCGCTTCGCTCTCGCATCTGCATTAAGACAACGCGATTCAAACTGTTGTGTGCTGCGGTAGTTGAACCCACTTCCTCTGCATGACTGTCATTGCCACAAGAATTAGATGAAACCCACTAGTATGTGTAGGAGTTGATTGAGCCATGTTTGTGATTCCTACCATGCTATGCTTGCTATGCTTAGAGTTGTGTCAGTCTGGCTCATCGGGATGATGAACTGGAGTGAAAGGTTGTGTTGGTTCGAGAGTGAAAGTGTTGAACACGATTTGGTAAAGGTATCGATGAGAGGCCATGTAGGAGTACATGGTGGGTTGTTTCATTGAAGCGAACTTAAGAACTGAGATCTGTGTTTGTGATCCATGAATCAGTTACTACCACACATTGGGATCCTTAATTGACCCTCTCGGCTTCTTAACCACCCTGTTCTTAGTCCGGAGTTGCAAGTAGTTTCGTGTTTGTAGCATGTGGGGCCGCACGCAACGCTGACCTTAGGGGTGGGTTGTGTTGCGGTAGGCACGTGGTCGTGTACCGAGTGCCCGTTTGGTATCTCGGGAACCCTGCACACATCATTCGGGCTGTATGGGAAACCTCGGCGGACTCCTGCGGATGGAACCCGAATAGGCGATAAACCTGGACTAGGGACTTGAGTGTTTAGGTAGGCTGTGGCCGACACCCACGCTGGGCTTCCGCTGAAGGTTGCGAGTACATGTCGTGTAAACGATTTATAAGTGGTGAGAGCGTGTGAAGAGGTACACCCCGCAGGTTAAATATGATCTATTGAATAGCCGTGTCCACGGAGAAGGACTTCGGGTTACCTATATCAGTTCATAGACAAGTAAATGGATACTACTAAAAGCCTCAAGATAAGTGTGAGTATCGTGGATGGCCCTCTCGTGGGATGACGAGAGAGGATCCACGGTGGAGTATTGTGATGGTGATTAGTGGACTGTGTACGACAAATGTTTTACAAAGTGTGTCACGAGGATAGCTTAGCCAAGAGTCAAAGCTGGCTTGCTGCAAATAACTCCACTTCCTTCCTTGAGAATGTGCATGTATGATAGGATTCGTGGTAAGACTTGCTGAGTACCTTTGTACTCATGTTTGCTTAATTAATGTTTTCAGAGGACTATACTACCCTCCGACGGATTCTATGTAGATATTGACTTGACGAGTGAACTAGCCACCCGGTGGCGATCTAAGACTTGTGAAGGGCCATTGTAGATAGAAAGGCTCCAACAAGCTTTCTTTCTTTCTAGAGTCGTACTCAGACTAGTTTGCTTCCGCATGTGCTTGTATGATTGTATGACTTGAGTGTTGGGTCATGTGACCCCACCTGTATGACTATGTTATGTATGGCTCCTCGGAGCCTCTTAAATAAAGTACTTGAGTTGTAGAGTTTTGTTGTGATGCCTTGTTGTATTTACTCATATCGGGCATATTATGTATGATTGAAATGCTTGGTATGAGTGGGATCCGACAAACTAGTTGTTTATCCTTGGCAGCCTCTCATATGGGGAAATGTAGTCTCGTGCTTCGAGCGATAGTAGTCCGCTACTGCCCGGTTCACGGAGTCCTGCTAGCCCAAAGACTACTGCTTGGACACTTGATGGCGGCATGTGTTTCATTTCGTTCGATGTCGTCCCTTCGGGAAATGTCACGCGATGATATTCGAGTCTGCGCTAGCCTGCTACAGCCGGGATACCGAGTCCTGTTAGCCCAAGTGCTACAGCCGAATTCATACGTTGATGACCGACATGCTCAAGTGATTCATGTATGCCTGTCCCCATAGGTTAGTGCCGCTTTGGGTTCACGACTAGCCATGTCGGCCCGGTTCTTTGTCATGTGGATGCTAGCGACACTATCATATACGTGAGCCAAAAGGCTAAACGGTCCAGGGCCATGGTAAGGCGACACCGTGGAATACCCGCGTGAGGCCGCAAAGTGATATGAGGTGTTACCAGCTAGATCGATGTGACTTGGAATCGGGTCTGACAGCGTTGGCATCGAGAGCAGGGCTGCTGTAGGTTCGCTAAGCCAAACTGGTCAAGTTGAGTCTAGAAATGCTTTAGTTATATGTAGGGAATTGATTGTGGAGGAACGTAAGGCTCTTTTACTCCTTTACCTTATGCCCTCTGATCTGAGTCATCCTCTTCTCATTCGACGTGGGTTTAGGACTAGGCTCTCTTCTTCTATCAGGTTCACGTGTTACTAATCCGTAGTAACTTGTAGGATTGTTGGTTACATCCCCAGTTCAGTGCTACTAAATTTTAGTATGCTATCATTTGAACCAGAACCTTGATATGATGTTGTTGAGTGGATTTGCAATCTGATTTTGAATGTCTCAAATCTGATTTTGAGCATTTACAGATGTTATGCTGCCCGATTTCCCCTAGAAATTCTAATGCCTCTGCATTGTGGCTGTGCTTTCAGATGGCCACCCGTCCCCAGAACCAAGTGGTCCGCCTGACCCGTTGCATTGATGTGTGTGGTCACACGGCAATGCTGGTTCGGGTGATGATTGAATCTGGTTATCGATGGTATCCTGAATATACCGTCGAGGAGCAGTTTAGGGATTTCAATCAAAGCCAATACCTATGCACGGTTCGGATTTATCCATCTTATCCCGGAGCTCTTGAGCCACTTCATCGTTCTTATGGGCTCGAATCACTATTGGAATGTCGTGCAAGATGCAGCCTATTCCATGATGACTATTATTCGAGCGAACTGCCTTGCCGGGCAACACTGATTTTCGCTACATGCCAAGATCCTCCACGGGCGCATGGCTACCTTCGTGGTTTGTACAGCGATGCATCCCATGAGGACTCACTCCTTCGCACTACTACTTGAGTTCTTTGGAGGACAAGGACCGTGAGAACCGGGCCTTGCGTATGGAGCTTTTTAATGCCCGATCGACCACTGGCTACTCGACCAGGTTTGCACTGCCGTGCAAGCGGATATATGGACATGAGGGACTTGTACCCGTGCGGGCGAGTCTGCCAGACTTCATGGAGTGGCGTGAGGTTGGAGGCATCACTCCTCCTCGTGGGCCTCGCCTCGCCACCGCTTGTTGGACCACGGCCACATCCGAGTCCTTATGGTCCATGTGCCCCACAGGATTATCTGCTTCCGGACGATCATGTTCCACTTCCAGTGCAGGTGGTGACTTCTATGAGGACTACTATGGAGCTGCCTGAGATAGTAGTAGTGTTCCTAGTATGGTAATAGTTGTGTTTCCACCGTCTGCGTGACTCGTGGAATACGACTTAGTGTGTATCGTTAGGAAGTGTAGAAAAATAATGTATAGGAGTTGGATTGCTTCCGATGAGATGTAACGCCTTTCCTTATAGTTGTACTCCGTCAGGCTTGTACTAAACTATGAATGGTGTGTATGACCGTGGTATATATATATATGGCAGTTTTATATTACCATGTCATACGGATGAACATCTTTGCATTCCATGCTATCCATTACCTTCCGCACTTCCTTGTTAAATTCTGCCATCCTGGTTTAAACCTTTGCTTTGTCTCCCAGGATGGTCAACACTCGCAACACTCCTGCTGTTCCAGAGCAGGGAGAAGCTAGTGCAGCCAGAAATGTGGATCTGCCGCAACCGCCATCTTTGGCCGAGGTGATGCTGGAAGCAGAACGCAATAAGCGTGAAACCAACCGCTTATTGGAGCGGATTGAACAAAACACAGCACGCCAGCCAAGAAACGATGTGGTTTCACTCAACGACTTCGTCAAGCTGTATCCCCCAAAATTCAAATATTCCGTCGAGCCTCTCGACGTGGATGATTGGCTCCGCAGCATCCACCACAAGCTGCGTTCCGCCAACGTGGCTGAGGCTGACAAGGTTACCTTTGCCGCCTATCATCTTGAAGGCCCTGCTAGCCTCTGGTGGGAGAATTATGAGGCTATCGTCCGGTTGGACAAGTTACATCTTGGGCTGAATTCAGTGCCGCCTCCGTGAGCATCATATTCGGAAGGTCTTATGGACCGCAAACGTGAGGAATTCTGCAGTTTCACCCAAGGTAGGTGACGGTGGATGCCTACTGACCGTGAATTCGGGAGGTTAGCACGTTATGCTCCCGAAGAAGTTTCTACCGATGCCAAGAAGCAGGCAAGGTTCCGCAAGGGACTTAGCCCTGAGCTACGCCGAGATCTCCGTCTGCATGAGTGTACCTCTTTCCCGAAGCTAGTCAATAAGGCTATCAGTGCCGAAACTGGGCAGACTGATTTTGAGGCTTCACGCAAGCACATCCGTGACTCTGGATCGTCATCCGGCTCTGGATCCCAGAAGCGCCGGGTTTGGGTCCCAAATACTGCTCTACCACCCAGGTTCACCCCGAGGCCATCCTTTGAGGCGCCTCGCCCCAACCAGCCGTATTTTCCACCCAAGACTTATGGAGGTCCAACTGCTAATGCTGCTCCACGCCCAAATGTGATAACTTGCTTCAAGTGTGGAGAGACGGGCCACTATATCCGAGAGTGTCCCCAGAACAACCCCAATCAAGCTGGAAAGTCTGTTGGCCGCGGCAAGCCAGCAGGAAAGGTGCCCTATGCTAAACCGTTGCCACCGCCGTGGCCATGTCAACTATGTCTCTGCTGAAGAAACCTATGAGGATCCCAACGTTGTCCTCGATGCGCTTCTTGTTAATTGCCATCCGCAACCATTCTTTTGATCTTTGGAGCATCTCATTCATTTATTTCGAGAGCTATGCTCGATTGCATAACACCACATTACGTGACATGCCTACCTCCATGGAAATTCAAACTCCACGGCTCTAGATGGCAAACCTCTAGAATAAGCCATGGGAATGAAATTCTTGTCGATGATTAGTCTTTCTTGCATCCCTAATAGCTCTTAAGTCCTCGGACATAAACATCATCTTGGGTATGGGTGGATGTCACCCATTATGCTAAGATTGATTGCTCTACTAGAACTGTTCAACTTACCCATCCTTGGGCAAGACGGTGAATGTTTTAACCCGAGTGTCTAAGCGCCACTTTACTCCTTAAATGCCAACCCCTTCCGGACCTCAAGATATTCCGGTAGTCCGTGATTTCCGGATGTCTTTCGGAGGAACTGCCGGTGTTCCACTGACAGGATGTCGAGTTCGTGATAGATCTTGTTCCGGAACCGTCCCAATTTCTAGAAGACCTTATAAGATGGCACCCTAGAACTAGCTGAACTTAAGAAACAACTCGATGAGTCCTTGCAAAAGGTTTCATCCGTCCTAGTTCATCTCCATGGGCTTGCCCGTCCTCTTCGTCAAGAAGAAGGATGGTACGGATCGGATGGTTGTAGATTACCGACTGTCAATTTGGTCACTATCAAGAACAAGTATCCGCTCCCGGGATCAACGATCGTATGACCAGCTCGCTGGATCCTCAGTCTTTTCCAAGATGGATTTGAGGTTGGGCTACCATCAAATCAAAATCAAGAACGGGGACATTCCCAAAACGGCCTTTGTCACTCGTTATGGCCAATACGAGTACACCGTCATGTCCTTCGGACTAACCAATGCTCCAGCCACCTTCTCTCGGTTAATGAACTCAATCTTCATGGAGTATTTAGATAAATTCGTCGTGGTATACCTCGATGACATACTCATCTACTCCAAGAACGAGGAAGAACATGCCGAACATCTAAGGCTAGTATTGATGAAACTTCGAGAGCACCGCCTTTATGCCAAATTCTCTAAGTGTGAATTCTGGTTACCGTAAGTGACCTATCTAGGACATGTAATCTCTGGTAAGGGCATTGCTGTCAATCCCGAAGCGAGTTCAAGCCGCCCTGATTGGACTCCACCTGAATCGGTCAAGCAAGTTCGAGTTTCCTCGGTTTAGCGAGCTATTGCCGCCGCTTAAATCGAGAATTCTCTAAAGTTGCTAAACCTCTAACCGAACTCCTCAAGAAAGATAAGAAGTTCGAATGGGACGCCACAAAGTCTGAGTTCAGCTTTCAGAACTGAAAAGACGCTCGACATCTGCTCCGTACTTGTTCCACCAGATTTCTCCAAGGACTTCATTATCTATTGCGGCGCCTCGCGACAAGGACTAGGTTGCATACTCATGCAAGATCGTCATGTGATTGCCTACGCCTCTCGGCGATTCGTCCACATGAGGATAACTACCCCACACGATCTAGAGCTTGCAGCGATGGTTCATGCACTCAAAACCTGGCGACATTACCTTACGGGTAATCGTTATGAAATCTACTCGATCACCAAAGTCTGAAATATATCTTCACCCAACCGGATCTGAATCTCGAGGCAAAGGCGTTGGGTCGAGTTGATTACAGATTTCGACTTAGGAATATCCTACACCCGTGCAAGGCCAATGTCATGGCGACGACTAAGTCGCAAATCTTATTGTAACAATCTGATATTACAACAAAGTCAACCATTTCTCCACGAGGAATTTCGTAAGCTTAATCTTCACATTGTTCCTCGAGGATTCCTTTCCACCACGGTGGCGAAACCTGACCTCACGGATCGAATCATAGCTGCTCAAGAAGTATGATAGAGGAATATCTCGGATCAAGGAGAACATTGCTAGCGGAGCTGCTAAATGTTTCTCCATAGATGAACGAGTGTTGTCTTCTTTGAAAACCGCTTAGTGGTTCCCAAGAAACAACAGCTACGGCAATTGATCCTTAAGGAAGCTCATAACTCTCCTCTCACCATTCATCCTGGTAGTACTAAAATGTATCAAGATCACGCCGGAGGTTTTGGTGGACTAGGATGAAGAGAGAAATCGCTCAATACATTGCTAATTGCGACATCATCCGTCGAGTTAAGCAGAGCATCAACGGCCTGCTGGTACCCTTCAACCTTTGGAAATTCCTGAATGGAAATGGGATAAAATCGGTATGGATTTCATTACGGGTTTCCAGGACCAAGAGAGGAATAATGCTATCTTCGTTGTCGTCGATCGTCTTTCCAAAGTAGCCCACTTCCTACCCGTTCGTGAGAGTATAACCGCTAGCCAGCTAGCTGATTTGTACATCTCTCGAATAGTGTCTCTTCATGGTGTTCCATTAGAGATTAACTCAGACCGTGGAAGTCTCTTCACCTCTCGATTTTGGGAAAGTTTCCAAAACGCTATGGGAACTCGTCTCTCCTTTAGCACCGCTTTCCATCCCCAATCAAGTGGTCAAGTAGAACGAGTCAATCAAATCCTAGAGGATATGCTTCGAGCTTCTGTCATCTCTTTCGACATGAATTGGGAGAAATGCCTTCCATTCGCCGAGTTCGCTTATAACAATAGTTATCAAGCCAGCTTGGGCAAAGCCCCTTTCGAAGTTCTTTATGGACGGAAATGTCGAACGCCTCTTAACTGGTCAGAAACCGGGGAGAGACAACTCTTTGGCCCGAATATGATTCAGGAAGCAGAAGAGCAGGTTCGCGTTGTTCGTGAGAAATTGAAAACAGCCCAATCTCGTCAAAAGAGCCAATATGACCGCAAGCATAAGCCTATGACTTATGAAATTGGCGAGAAGGCTTACCTTCGGGTTACTCCTTTGAAGGGAACCCATCGATTCGGTATCAAAGGCAAGTTGGCTCCTCGTTACATTGGACCCTTTCGCATTCTTGCCAAACGAGGAGAAGTTGCCTACCAATTGGAACTACCTCTGCATCTTTCTAGAGTCCATGATGTCTTCCACGTTTCCCAACTCAGGCGTTGCTTCTCGGATCCTATCCGTGGAGTGGACCACGAAACGCTTAATCTCCAAGATAACCTCACCTATCGAGAATATCCCGTTCGTGTCCTCGATCAAACCGAGCGTACCACTCGACGTCGGAATATCAAGTTTCTAAAGGTTCAATGGTCAAACCATTCCGAGCAAGAAGCAACTTGGGAAAGGGAGGATCGTCTTCGACTTGAGTACCCCACTTTTTTCGCAACAGATCCTAAATCTCGGGACGAGATTCTTTCGAGTGGGGGGTGAGTTGTCACATCCCAGTTAGACCATGCATTAGGGTGTGCATCATGTTTAAATTCCATTTAATTTGAAATGGGGAAGGCAGGAAACCCCAGAACACCCCCCCCCCTTAATTCAACTAGGGTTTACTAAAAATTATTTCAATGAATCCGAAATGCCCTTCAAAATGCTCATCCTCTTTGCTTTGGTTCAGAACCTATGTCAAAGGAGGTGTATCATTTTCTAGGTCATCAAAGTTCCTAGGATTAATCCACAAGTTTTGAACTTGAGCATTTTAACTTATATAAAATATTTTAAATGTTCAAAATTGCCAAACTAAAATGTTTCATGTTGGAAATATTCCAACAAGGGACCAGGAGCATTTTGGTGATTTTAAAACAGTTTTGGTATTTTAGAAAACCCCACAAGTTGCAGGAAATTAGAAAAGATTAAAATCAGAAAACCCTTACGACGCTTTGTGCGCCCACCTGCCGGCCCAGCCAACAAGCAGCGGCCAATGAGCTGCTTGGCTCGCCAGCAGCAGCCAGTGCTGACGGCGAGCTCGGGCGCGCCACGCAGCTGGCCGCCGCCCGCTTCACCTCCTCGCCGCCTCGCTGCCTGGACGGCCTCCACGTCGTCGCCCGACCCTGGACACGCCATTCGCCCCTGCCGCTCTCCCTCGCTCCCCTCGCCATGGCCGACGCCACCGTCGCCGCTCCACCGTCGAGCCGTAGCTACCGTCGTCCCCGCGCCACGAGACCGCGGATCAGCCGCCGTCGTCGACTTCGTCGAACTAGCCAAGCCCCAGTGCTTGCTGCCCGAAGCCCTTCGCACCGACCTCGCCCGACTCCGCCACCGCCGGAGATCCCCTTCGCCGTCGCCGCGCATCGATCGTCCCGACCACGTCGTCGGCTCTCTGAGACCGCTGTGAGCTGGCTACCTCCCCATCCTCTCCACTCTCTTTCGTGCACCACAACGAGCACCAAGCTTCGCCCGAACGCACCGCCTTGGAGCTCGTCGCCGACGAGGCTCCGGCCACCCAACGCCACGCCACCGTGTCCATCGCACTCACCACGTTGCGTTGGGTCCAACCCTGCACTCCACGCGCCTCACCACCCCCCTAGCGGCGAGTCCGAGATCACCCGAGCCCCGCCGCCGCCAAACTCGTCGCCGGCGCCAACTCCGCCACCCGACCCTATTAACTCCACCAAGAGCTGCGGTTCGTCTCCAGCTCCACGTAGATACCTTCGCGCCCCATTTGGTGGCGGAAGCGTACAAAAACACTTTGCTCCGCGGCGCTTTGGCCTCGCCCGTGGCTGACGCCAGCGAGTTGATCACGACCATTGGTGGTGGGCCTGTTGATCGCTCTAAGTCAATGACAGGTGGACCCCCGGTTAACTAATTAGATTAGTTCTAATTAAAGTTAATTAGTTAAACTAACTCTTGACATGCGGGTCCCCTGTCGGTTTGACCTGGACGACCCGTTGACCCTCGACGCCACGCCGACCTCATCTTGGCGTAATAAATGAATTCTGGATTTATTACGATATAGCAAATTCAGAATATAATTCAAATTTCAAATGCTTATAACTTTTATTCTATAACTCCAAATGCAAAGATTTATATATGAAAAATTATCAGAAAAATCCACTCTATCCATTGGTACAGGTTTCATGCATGTTGAAACAAGTTAACTATGCTGAATAACCAGAATAAGAAATTGCACCATTAGGACTAACTCAAATGAGCTATCATTTGAATCCTTGATTCAAATGAGTTCATCCCTATTCTTTCAGCTTGCATTAGACCAACACACATCCATATTTCCATGTCATAGCATGCATCATATTGTTGCATATTGTCATGTGTGTTTACTTTCGGTGTGCTTTCATGATAGGTTCTGCCCCCGAGGATAACCTCGACTATCCATCTGAAGGCGTTACTCTACCCAGTTCCATCGGGCAAGCAACCCGTTGATCATTTCGATACAAACCCATGTTCTCGCTTCGCTCTCGTTTCTGCATTAAGACAACGCGATTCAAACTGTTGTGTGCTGTGGTAGTTGAACCCACTTCCTCTGCATGACTGTCATTGCCACAATAACTAGATGAAACCCACTAGTATGTGTAGGAGTTGATTGAGCCATGTTTGTGATTCCTACCATGCTATGCTTGCTATGCTTAGAGTTGTGTCAGTCGGCTCATCGGGATGATGAACTGGAGTGAAAGGTTGTGTTGGTTCGAGAGTGAAAGTGTTGAACACGATTTGGTAAAGGTATCGATGAGAGGCCATGTAGGAGTACATGGTGGGTTGTTTCATTGAAGCCGAACTTAAGAACTGAGATCTGTGTTTGTGATCCATGAATCAGTTACTACCACACACTGGGATCCTTAATTGACCCTCTCGGCTTCTTAACCACCCCTGTTCTTAGTCCGGGAGTTGCAAGTAGTTTCTGGTGTTTGTAGCATGCTGGGGGCCGCACGCAACGCTGACCTTAGGGGTGGGTTGTGTTGCGGTAGGCACGTGGCCGGTGTACCGAAAGTGCCCGTTTGGTATCTCGGGAACCCTGCACACATCGTTCGGGCTGTATGGGAAACCTCGGCGGACTCCTGCGGATGGAACCGAATAGGCGATAAACTGGACTAGGGACTTGAGTGTTTAGGTAGGCTGTGGCCGACACCCACGTTGGGCTTCCGCTTGAAGGTTGCGAGTACATGTCGGTAAACGACGATAAGTGGTGAGCGTGTGTGAAGAGGTACACCCTGCGGGGTTAAATATGATCTATTGAATAGCCGTGTCCACGGAGAAGGACTTCGGGTTACCTATATCGGTTCATAGACAAGTAAATGGATACTACTAAAAGCCTCAAGATAAGTGTGAGTATCGTGGATGGCCCTCTCGTGGGATGACGAGAGAGGATCCACGGTGGAGTATTGTGATGGTGATTAGTGGACTCGTACGACAAATGTTTTACAAAGTGTGTCACGTGGGATAGCTTAGCCAAGAGTCAAAGCTGGCTTGCTGCAAATAACTCCACTTCCTTCCTTGAGAATGTGCATGTATGATAGGATTACGTGGTAAGACTTCTGAGTACCTTTGTACTCATGTTTGTAATTAATGTTTTCAGAGGACTATACTACCCCTCCGACGGATTCTATGTAGATATTGACTTGACGAGTGAACTAGCCACCCGGTGGCGATCTAAGACTTGTGAAGGGCCATTGTAGATAGAAAGGCTCCAACAAGCTTTCTTTCTTTCTAGAGTCGTACTCAGACTAGTTTGCTTCCGCATGTGCTTGTATGATTGTATGACTTGAGTGTTGGGTCATGTGACCCCTACCTGTATGACTATGTTATGTATGGCTCCTCGGGCCTCTTAAATAAAGTACTTGAGTTGTAGAGTTTTGTTGTGATGCCTTGTTGTATTTACTCATATCGGGCATATTAGTGTATGATTGAAATGCTTGGTATGAGTGGGATCCGACAAACTAGTTGTTTATCCTTGGCAGCCTCTCATATGGGGAAATGTAGTCTCGTGCTACGGCGATAGTAGTCCGCTTCTGCCCGGTTCACGAGTCACGCTAGCCCAGCACTCTTGCTTGGACACTTGATCTGGCGGCATGTGTTTCATTTCGTTCCGATGTACGTCCCGGGAAATGTCACGCGATGATATTCGAGTCCTGCCTAGCCTGCTACAGCCGGGATACGAGTCTGTTAGCCCGATGCTACAGCCCGAATTCATACGTTGATGACCGACATGCTCGAAGTGATTCATGTATGCCTGTCCCCATAGGTTAGTGCCGCTTTGGGTTCACGACTAGCCATGTCGGCCGGGTTCTTTGTCATGTGGATGCTAGCGACACTATCATATCGTGAGCCAAAAGGCGTAAACGGTCCCGGGCCATGGTAAGGCGACACCCGTGGGAATACCGTGCGTGAGGCCGCAAAGTGATATGAGGTGTTACCAGCTAGATCGACGTGACTTGGAATCGGGGTCCTGACAGATGCCTAACACTCTTTGGCTCTGGGTGTTTGGGCTTTGTCCTCGCAAGGATTTCTCTCTCTCAAAAGCTTCGGAGGTGGGTTGCTCTCAAACGACAAAAGCCATGCACTAACTCTAAGCAGCCAACCAATTTTATGGTGTAGGGGGTGGGCTATTTATAGCCACTAGGCAACCCGACCTGATTTGTCTGAAATGACCCTGGGTCACTAAGGAACTGACACGTGTTCCAACGGTTAGATTTCAAACACACACGACAACTTTACTTGGGCTGCAAGTAAAGCTGACTCATCCAGCTCTGGATAAGATTTGCTCTCATAGTCTTCGCTCGAAGACATAGGATTTTGGTTGAGCATCACTTCAGTCACTCTGACTTTGTTCACTTGGACCCCACTTAACAGTACGGTGGTTCCTATGACTCAACAAAGAAGAAAAGGAAACAACGAAACAACTAAGTCTTCGCGCTCCATAGTCTTCACTCAATGTCTTCTCATGTCATAGTCTTCAATGTGAATATCTTCATATACCACCATTGTCGTCAATGTCTTCATACATTTTTAGGGGTCGTCTCCGGTAGGTAAACCGAATCAATGAGGGACTACTACCTGTGTTATCCTGCAATTCTCACAAACACATTAGTCCCTCAACTAGGTTTGTCATCAATACTCCAAAACCAACTAGGGGTGGCACTAGATGCACTTACAATCTCCCCCTTTTTGGTGATTGATGACAAACTGGTTGAAGTTTTCAACGGGGATAAAGTACGTGAAATTGTAAAGGATAAAGGTATTGTCTCCATAAGTAGTAAAGGCTCCCCCTGAAGATGTGCATATAAGTAATTAGCTTTTGGAATGCAAATGCACATGGCAGGTTGTACTTGTGGAGATCCTCTTCAACTTATGACGACAATTCATCATGCGATATAACGAAGATAATGGCAAGCATAATGAAAAATGGACGTCTGCAAAATGACCTAAGTGCGGAAGTTATCATCGCACATGCGGAATTTATCATCGCATCACATAATAGCAAATAAGTAGCAGACGACCATCAAGTTTAAGTGTTACAACTCAAAGAACCAAATGTATCAAATGCGAGAGTTGTAAACACTAGGCAAAAAATATAAAGCTACCGCCCATATGGACCTGCTTGAAGACTATCAACTCATATGCTTCTCCCCCTTTTGAAAGTAAGGACCAAAAAGGTTTGAAGACATAGAGCCTCTACGCATTCCCAGAAGGAGTAGGAGAAGATGCAGGGTCGGCGTTGGGGTTCGGCGGTGCAGACGAACTTGGTGCAGTGTCGATTCGCGCTGAAGTCGTGGGTGTTGAAGTACCATCATCTTCATCATCGATCACTCTGGAATTCACCGTTGCAGCGGAGGTAGAATAGTCAGAGTCTTCAAGAGATGGAGTTCGACGTAGGAAAGCATTCCTTGGGGGAGTGGTGTCAAGCTTGATCCTTCAGTGAAGCCATCGTCTTGAAGATCTGCTTCAGCACTGAGCAATGTCAAACTCTTCCATGATCGCCGACAGGTCTCATGGGTAACAAAAGCATTCTTGGTGGCAAGATTGCGAATGCGATTGACGTCCACCAAGAGGCTTTGCATCTGTCGCTTCAGCCAGAAGTGATGCTTATCTTGTTTCTTATGCAGTGCGGCAAGAAGTTCTCGGTCATTCAGAATACGAGAGCGCTTCCGAGGCCTTTGGGCAATGGTGCTCTCAGTGGCTTCAGTCTGAGCTCGGTGAGGTAAGCGAGTATTGTCAGCTAATGGATAAACATGAGAGACTACTTGGACCCCTTCAATGGGTTGCGAGAAGCTTTGGTGATCAGCATTTTGAAGACTAATAGGCTCCTTGGTAGGCTATGGGTATATGGCTTCAACTGACATATCAACCTCTGGCAGAAAGATCAGATGGTTGCCAGCAGAGGGCTGATAATTGACAGCTGAGTGGAGCTTGATGAGGCGCATGACCCATGGAGCGTAGAACTTCAGGCCAAAAAGGTCAGAGCCGGATGCAGCCAACTATCTGATAAAGAAGTCTTGAGCATTGAAGTTGATGCCATTGAAGATATAAAAGACCAAACTCTTCATTGCTCCTTCAAGTTTCACTGCTGAGGAATGTCCTTTGACCGGCCATAGAGTCCGCCAGATGATGTGATAAATGGTGCGAGGCAGATACTCTAGGTCTTCGACAAAGAATTCTTTTGGGTAATCAGCGTCAGGTGGCAGAGGCTTCATCATGCTCAGCATTTGGCTCATGTTGTTCTCTGGCTTATGGAAGATGCTCTCCAAAGCATTGAGGTGAAGCTGACAACCAATTTCATATAATTCTCCTGGAGTGGGCAGACCGGTAAGCTCAATGATGTCAAAGGCTTTGGATTCATGATGGACATTGCCCGTCATCCACTCAAGGACCCAAGTCTTCGGATCCCTGTTGTATCCGCGAATGTGGAGGGTAGCATAAAATTGAAGCAGAAGTTGTTCATTCCAATTTTCCTTGTCAGTCACAAAGTTAAGCAAACCCGCATCACGAAAGCAGTCAAGGGCTTCTTCAAGGCATGGCAGTCCAGCAATGGCTTCGCAGTCAAGACGCATATGAGGGAAGATGCGCCCTTGATCATAAAGAACACATGAATAATAGCTGCGCTACTGATAGCTCCAGAACCGATCAGATGAAATCCTTGCCCTTGAGTAGGGGTTCTTGGCGCTATCGAAGAAGGTGTTGTGCGCTTTGAAGCCATTAGCATTGAAGGACCCTGGTGAGGTGGCAGTCCCTGGAAACCTGGGCAGTCTTGGCTTTGGCTTCTGAACTTGAGGCCTGTGCTCGACGTGGTAATCAAATTGAGGACCAGCAGCAGGTGGAGGAACCAGTAGAGGCCATTTGACAGTGATTAGCTGGCCATAGTTGTATGCTTGCTCGATAGTATGTGGCCTTGGAGGCGGAACAGGAGCAGTGGCATTGACTTCAGGCTGCTGATTTGCGTCGGTGCAGCATTAGCCAGGTCTTTGTCACCAGGGCACCACATTTACCAGCGCCACATTAGCTTCAGCCATGACAATGTCATTGGCTTCAGTGTTGGTGTTGGTGGCCACCTCAGTATTGGTAACCTCCACTTCAGGAGCTGGAGGGTCGGACACGTTCTCCTCGAGAACAACTTTCTTGGTAGGGGGTGTGGCAACACGTGCTTCTTCTTCTCTTGTGTCTTCGCGGTCATCGGCTGATGCAGCCGGAATATCTTCAGCCGCTTTGGCTTCAGACTCAGGGATGTTCACAGTTGGAGAGGCTTCAGGAAACAATTGGCGTGAAACATATTGGCGCTCATCTCCTTCTGGAACACTTGACAGATTGACTTGTGGCCTTGGTCCTTTACGAAGCCTGCGAAACGCTGGCGACGCTTGTGGAGATGGAGTTGTTTGGGCCTCAAAGTCTTCATCGTCAATCACTGGAGTGGTGACCTGAGTTGGGGGAGTAATTGGTGTTTCTTCATCACGTGGGGATTCTTGAGGTTGATCAGCCCATGAGTCATCCTGAGCAATTGGCGTCAATGGACGACCAATGCTGATGAGTTTTTTGTTCGTGAGAACAGGCGATGATACCACATTGTGCTTGATCTGAGGAAGGACTTCATCATCTTCAACATTGTCTTGATGACCAATGTCTTCAGCTGCGGTGGGGTCAACAGCTGAAATGTCTTCAGCTTCAGGAGCCTCTGTGGAAGCAGGCTCATGAACTATCATACGCCGTTCTTGGTGTGCAGATTCCGGACGAGCAATAGAGATTGGCTCGACTACAAGGGGCCCTGTGGGAGCAGCCTGATTGCTTTTCTTGGTCTTGTGCTTCTTGGTGGGTGGATCTTCATCAGTGGTGATCTTGGTTTTTCGCTTTCTGGCCTTGGCTTCAGCTGCTCTGGTTTTCTGAAGCTCTGAAGCCACTGTGGGGACCTTAGGCTTCACACATGTCATGCTGGCTGGGAAGACAATGCGAGGCTCTTCCCGCCTTGATGGTTCAGTTTGGTCCATAGATGGCTTCTTCTTCTTGGCAGCCATTAGGGATGGCAATGGGGACAATCCCCTATGTGGATACCTACACCATCCTCATCCCCATCTATTCCCTATCATCCCATCCCCTTCCTCGTTTACATGATCGGGGATGAAATTTCCCCATACCCATGCCCCACTGGGGAACGGGGCCCCATTAGGGTCCCCATCCCCATAAACAAATACTCATATACATAATATGACACCCTATAATCAACATACATTCATGGTGTTGTCCTTGTCCTGCTGATGCCTATCTAGGTCGTATTGACTTCTTGGTCATGGTGGCAGCTGAGGTGAGGATGTGAGATAGGTTTAAGGTTTTTTAGAGCTTTTTTTGTTTTCATAAGTTTGTTTGTGAATATTTTAAGGTTGACCGCAGTATCACAGTTACTAACGGGTCCCAGATGGGTATTGGTTCTGGGGAATAGGATATCGTCCCCATCCCCGTTGTACCCTATGGGGAATAAAATAGTTTGGTAAATATCCCCATGGGGATGTTTTTCACCCATCCCCAACCCCTAATAGATGAAATCCCCACGGGTTTGGCGGGTATGGGGCCCCGTTACCATCCCTAGCAGCCATCCTGGGGTCGATGCCAGGACACCCAAGAGCCTTGCGCTTCTCAGCTTCATTGTAATCTTGAACGCACATGGCAGCAAGAATCTTCATGAGCTCACGAGAACCTTTAGCTTCTTCACGTTTCTTGTGGAACGCTTCCTTGAGCTCATGCAGCATGACCTTGAAGTTCTGGACATCCTTCACACTGAGCCTGGCCATATGCTCCTTGAACTGAGCCTTTTCAAAATCAATCTTGTGCTTCAAATCAACAATCTTCTGAGCAAGAGCTAGCTCAGGAGCAATGGCGCCGTGGAAGGAGACGCTAAGGCCAATTGAAGTTGCAGATCATCAAAACTGAGATTGGGGGTGTCAAACCATTCATCGATGAAGTTGTTTATAACTGCCACGTCAAAGAGAGGCAAGTCATTGAAGATTTCTGCTTCTTGCTTGCTCTTTATCAATTGCTCAAGAGCCTCATCAGCAAGTCCGTCGTCACTCGACAGATCAATGGCTTCATTCTCGTTTCTCAAAACAGCAGCAGGAGTCAGAGCAGAACTGGAGGAGTGCATGGGCTTCTTCTTTTTCTTCTCGGTCTTGGAGACGCGAGAGAGATCTTCAGACTACACACTTGGTGCAGGTGGAGCAGTGGCCAAGGGCTTCACTCGCGAAGTTTTTGGTGGAGTGGAAGGCTTCAAAGCCTTGGGTTTCTTCTGCTTCTTAGGCTTCGGTGGTGCAGGCGCTTCATCAGAGTGAGCGTCGTCTGCAGGATGATCCACATCTGCCCCTTGAACCTTTATATGAGTGATGAGACCTTCTAAATCATAGAAGGGCCCAACAAGATTTGGTTCGGCTTCGCGTGTGCCATCGGTTGAAGTCTAATCCACAAGACTTCTTGTTTTCCTTGGCTGAGTTCTTGGAAAACTGAAAGTTGCGCTTGAACAGATTGTCATCTCGACACCATAGCAATGATGATGGGTCGGCATCAGCGGGTCGCGGCCCATGGAACATGCAAGGATAGAAGCCTTGTTCAATGGCTTCAGCTCTGGACCTGGGAGGAAGATTTTTGTACAAAATGTCTCCCCAAGGTCGCTTGATGGCATTTTTCTCAGCATACTCCTGGGTCACGAACCTGTACTTGTACCATTGTTCTGCCC
Organism: Aegilops longissima; assembly: GCA_021605205.1. Taxonomy (NCBI): domain Eukaryota; kingdom Viridiplantae; phylum Streptophyta; class Magnoliopsida; order Poales; family Poaceae; genus Aegilops; species Aegilops longissima. The sequence goes on along the minus strand of CM038676.1, from coordinate 147,653,193 downwards.
AATATCTTCGAATCCATTGGATTCGGGTTTTTCTCTGATTGTAGTCCTCCTCTGGATCAGTCTTGTACAGCTCATAGAGGTCAGGAGGCAAATCTCTTGAGGTGTTCCCACGGCGCTGTCTGCCACCCTTCCTAGCAGATTTCTCCGTTGCCATGAAGTTTAAACTGAAAGGCTTCAACACTGTCAAAGGCTTCCGTCTGCTGGTCAGACAGGAACTGGCTTCAGGAGAGTGGATGTGATGCTGTAAGAATTCTGCAAATGAATGAAGACTATGAGAACCAAGGGATTCTCCCACGGACATGTACCTGTGACAGCATTAGAGATGCGAGGGAAGGGGAAGAGGTCATATGCATTCTCAGAAGATTTTGAAGATAAATCAGTTTAGAAGACATTGACCTCATAGCGCGAAGACATTCACTTATATGTTGAGAGTCGGTTCCAGATTTGTACGAATCCAAGAATAAGTACAAGTGAGGAATCTAAATATGTGTGAAGCATAAGTGAATATACTAGGCATTTTATGAGATGCAGACAGGATAGATCCTATTTTGTGGAGGCAGAAACCACTTTTGGCAAAAAGGGATGAATCTATAGGATCAAAAAGACGGTAAAAAGAGGGTTTTTATTTACCACACGATGAACTGCTAGACGGAGAAGAAGTGGAGGCCGAGCAGTTCGATCTTCCGTGCCCTAACTTGGCGATGGAGGACACCTACGGCGGCGGCGAAGAGGTCGATGTTTGCGGCCGGCGTGAAGACGGCGTCGGAGAAGTCGCGGCAGCTAAGCGCTTCGTCGCTGGCGTCGTCGAGAGCTAGCGGTGGCGCTAGGGTTTGGCGACGTGGAGAGGTGGAAGAAAGATTTTGACAGCGATTGGACTTGCATTTATAGGGAAAGGGACGGCACGGTGTAATTACGCAGGTGCCCCTGGCGGTTCACATCTGAGGGACACGTGGCGAACATGCAACATACTAGGAGTTGTCCCACGTTCCCACCCCCGCCTGGATTGTCGGATGGTCGTTCCGGCTTCTCCGGGTTTCAGGCAAAAAGAATAGAGCATTTAAAACAGATTTAATGTTTGTCTCTGTATCTTCTGCTAACAAGGACGCAGAGAAGACATTCGACAGTTTCAACAGAATGCATATGATTTGGATAGATAGAGTTTGAGGTAGAAAGCATAGAGAGATTAGGGTCCGATCACATTCACTTAGTTCAAAAGATTCAAAAGAGAAGACATAGCTATAAGTGAATGCTGTAGAGGACATAAGTATTATATATATATACAAATGCAACCAAGTCAACATAGTGAAGATAATCAAGAAGACACGATGATATTGAAGACAAACCAAATGTGAAGACATAGCAAATGTAACGCCATGAGAAAAAAACACTTGAAACAGAAGAATTTGGTGGTGGCATTACCCACCGTATAGGAAGTATTAGACCCAGACACGGCGCACAATTATCGTGGCGCTCCGAAGTCAAATTCCGCGTTAATGTATTCACACTCAGAATGTATGTCTTCATTGATTGAAGATATACTCTACTTCGTGTGTTGCACATCTAAGTCATCAACATGCATAAGTGTTAGGATGTGTGCCTGATTACAGGACATTTTAGGATTCCAAGATATTTAGCTCACACCGTAACTTGCAAAACCTTTTCTCATCCAAGGGCTTGGTGAAGATATCTGCCAGTTGCTCTTCGGTGTTGACATGTATGATATCAATATCTTCCTTCATGACATGATCTCTGAGAAAGTCATGACGAATTTCAATATGCTTTGTCTTCGAGTGCTGAACTGGGTTGTTGGCAATCTTGATGGCGCTTTCGTTGTCACAATAGAGTGGTACTTGTTTCAGATGGATGCCATAGTCCTTGAGAGTTTGCTTCATCCATAGAAGCTGAGCACAGCAAGATCCAACAGCAATGTATTCAGATTCAGCAGTAGAGAGTGATACACAGTTCTGCTTCTTTGAAGACCAACAGACATGTGATTGTCCCAGAAAGTGACATGTGCCTGATGTAGACTTGCGATCCACCTTGTCACCAGCATAATCAGCATCCGAGAATCCAACCAGATCAAACTCTGAGCCCTTTGGATACCATAATCCTAATGTTGGGGTGTAAGCCAAATATCGAAGAATTCGCTTCACAGCTAAGTGATGTGATTCCTTTGGTGTCGCTTGGAATCAAGCACACATGCAAACACTAAGCATAATATCTGGCCTAGATGCACATAGATAAAGTAAAGAACCAATCATGGAGCGGTATACCTTTTGATCAAACTCTTTACCATTGGCGTCAGGACCCAGATGACTTTTTGTTGGCATTGGCGTCGTGTAACCCTTGCAGTCTTGCATTCCAAACTTCTTCAGGCAATCTTTGAGGTATTTCTCTTGAGATATGAAGATGCCATTTCTTTGCTGACGAATTTGAAGACCAAGGAAGAACTTCAGCTCACCCATCATGGACATCTGATATTGCTCTTGCATCATGTGTCCAAACTCATCACTATATTTCTGGTTGGTGCAGCCGAAGATAATGTCATCCACATATATTTGGCACACAAACAGTTCACCATAATATGTCTTCGTGAAGAGTGTGGGATCCAGGGAACCAGGTTTGAATCCTTTGCTCTTCGGGAAGTCTTTGAGCGTGTCATACCAAGCGCGAGGAGCTTGTTTGATGCCATACAGTGCTTTGTTTAGCTTGTACACCATATCAGGATGTTTTGGATCTTCAAAGCCAGGAGATTGTGCAACATACACTTCTTCTTCAATCTTGCCGTTGAGAAATGCACTCTTCACATCCATTTGATATAGCAAGATGTTGTGATGGTTAGCATAGGCTAGTAGTATGCGAATAGCTTCAAGCCTAGCCACAGGAGCAAATGTTTCATCGAAGTCAATCCCTTCAACTTGAGTATATCATTGAGCAACAAGACGAGCCTTGTTTCTGACAACTTGACCATGCTCATCTTGCTTGTTGCGATATATCCATTTTGTGCCTATTATGTTGTGCTTGCGAGGGTCAGGACACTTGACCAATTCCCAGACATTGTTCAGCTTGAACTGTTGAAGCTCTTCTTGCATAGCTTGAATCTATTAAGGTTCCATAAAGGCTTCAGCAACTTTCTTGGGTTCAGATATCGATACAAAAGCAAAGTGCCCACAGAAATTTTCTAGCTGTGTTGCTCTTGAACGAGTGAGTGGACCAGGCGCATTTATGCTATCAATTATCTTCTCAATTTGTACTTCATTTGCAACACGCGGATGGACTGGACGAAGATTTTGTTCTTGCTGATCATTGTCATCGTTGGGAGGATTATCTTCAGGCTTAGCACTGTCTTCAGGTTGATTAGGTGTAGAAATGATAAGTTCCTCTTCAGGCTGTGCTTCAGAAGGCATGATTTCACCAGTTCCCAATAGCTTGATAGATTCACTGGGTGGAGCTTCATCTAGCACATTTGGCAGGTGCTCTCTTTGCGAGCCGTTAGTCACATCGAACCGCACATCCACAGTTTCAACCACTTTATAGAGAAAGAGGTTGAAGACTCTGTAGGAGTGCGAGTGTAAGTGCATCTAGTGCCACCCCTATTTGGTTTTGGAGTATTGACGACAAACCTGGTTGAGGGACTAATGTATTTGTGAGAATTGCAGGATAACACAGGTAGTAGTCCCTCCTTGATTCGGTTTACCTACCGGAGATGACCCCTAAAAATGTGTGAAGACATTGAAGACAATGGTGGTCTGTGAAGATATTCACATTGAAGACTATGACACGAGAAGACATTGAGTGAAGACTATGGGCGCGAAGACTTAGTTGTTTTGTTGTTTCCTTTTCTTCTTTGTTGAGTCATAGGAACCACCGCCTTTGTTAAGTGGGGTCCAAGTGAACAAAGTCGAGTGATCAAGTGATGCTCAAACCAAATCCTCGTCTTGGCGAAGACAATGAGAGCAAATCTTATCTGTGTCGGATAAGTCAGCTTTACTTGTAGCCCAAGTCAAGTATGTCGTGTGTTTGAAATCGACCGTTGCTACACGTGTCGGTTCCTTAGTGACCTGTGGTCATTTAGGAAAAATCCGGTCGGGTTGCCCGGTGGCTATAAATAGCCCACCCCCTACACCATAAATTGGTGGCTGCTTAGAGTTAGTACACGACTTTTGTCATTTGAGAGCAACCCACCGCCGAAGCTTTTGAGGGAGAATCCACTACAAAAAAATACACTTCCGTGATGATACGTGTTTGTCACAGTAGATCGCGTTTTTTGTCATGCATGTACATCCATGACAAATTTATGACAGAATCAAGATAGTCATACATGTGTTGTCGTAGAAGTGTTCCATGACATTACGAAAATTATCATCACGGAAGTGTCCACTTCCATGACGATAAATCGCGCATCACAGAAGTGCTTTCATCAAGGGTGACCGACACGTGGCATCCACCGTAACGGAACGCCGTTAAGCTATCGGGTCGGGTTTTGGGTCCGATAACCCGTTAACAGCCCCGACCAATGGGGATTTTCCCGTGTAAAATCATCATTGGCTGGAGGAAACACGTGTCGGCTCACCGTTGGGACAAATGTCATCCACTCATTGGACAGAAGGCGCCTATGATACGTCGACACGTGGCATGGCCCAACAAGTTTAATTGGGCCGGCCCAATTAAAGGCCCACAAGTTTTGCGAACCATAATGGGCCGGCCCAGCTAAAGGCCCCCAAGATTTTGCGGACCATAATGGGCCGGCCCAGCTAAAGGCCCACGAGATTTTGCGGGCCATAATGGGCCGGCCCAGGTAAAGGCCCACAAGATTTTGCGGGCCATAATGGGTCGGCCCAGCTAAAGGCCCACGTGATTTTTGTGTGCTATAATGGGCCGGCCTAGGTAAAGGCCCACAAGATTCTTGCGGATCATAATGGGCCGGCCTAGCTAAAGGCCCACGAGATTTCGCCGACATTAATGGGTCGGCCCAGCTGTAGGCCCACAAGATTTTGAGGACCCTAGTAGGCCAGCCCATTAACTGGCTGCCATGTTTTGGGCCAAATGCAGGCCCATATCTGATCCGGTCCATTAATGGCCTGCCACGTTCCAGGCCTAAAAGTGGCCCATATGAGATCCAGCCCGTTATAAGCCTACCACGTTCTGGGCCAAATTACGGCCCAGATCAGGTCCGGACCTTTAAGAGGCTTTGGGCTCAATTATGGCCCATATCAAATTCGGCCCGGCAACTGGACACTATGCTTTTGGGCCCACTTGCTAAAGGCCCACTTAGTAATTCAACCTGATATTAGTTTTGGCCTGTTAAGGGCCCATTTAACATTTGGCCCTATATTAATTTCGACTGTTAAAAGCCCGTCATATAGTTGGGCCTAACTATGGCCCGATTTGCATCCGGCCTGCTCGCAGCCGATATCTGATTGGGCCAAACAAGGACCAAGACAATTTTGGCTTGTTAAAAGCCCGTGATTTGATTCGCACAATCATGGGCCAGGGTTCATTTCGGGCTGCTGCCAGCCCATGATCTGTTCGGCACGTTTCAGGCCCAACCTACATCGTGATTGCATGATGGCCCGATTATGTACCGTAATTTTACGATTTGGTAGGTTTACTGCGAAGACAGGATATATATACAGTAAAATAACTGCAGCATTGTGAATAATAAAAAACCTAGACTATACAATAAAGAAATTACGGCATATTACATCCACTGGGCATCAAAGTTCGCCACTATGATAATAAAGCATAAGCACACATCAGATTACATACACTGGGCATCAAAGATCGCCACTAGTGCAAATAAACACGCTGACAAAATAATATACAAAACCGACAGCACTTCAATAGAGTTCAAGAAAGGTTAGCCTTGCTGGGGAGCTGCAGCGGAAGCAGCTGAGCAAGATGATGAGACTACGCTTGTTCAACACTTATATCTTCCTCACTCTGAAAGATAAACAAGCAGACATATGACAGGTTTTGCACGTAAAAGTACCAGTGCTGACAATTCATAACATTTCTTACTGACGAATAAAGTGACACAGTTTAAAATTGCATTAACACAATATGGTATTGTTCAGGTCAAGACATGGCAGGAAATGACATTGTGAAGGAGTTGGCATCTTCACGATAACACTGGATTACAGATCAAGAACTCATAAGTATCAATGGTTAGTGTGCTGTCTATTTATACCATTTCAAATTGGCAAATAAAGAGACGGTTTAAATAATAGTAGAATGATATGACATTGTTCATAGTTAAGACATTGCAGAATATGACATTGTGTTGTAGTGGGTAGGTTCACCACACCTTTGGATTACGGATGAAGAATGAAGCATACATGCAGTGCAAAAGAAGATCACTAGCTCTGTATAGTTTAATTTACATGGTATGAAGAAGGAACTAGGTTGTACAACTGAAAACTTAAATTCAGGAAGGACAAACTTTTGTTTATGAACTACATAATAAACTTTAAATAAGCAATTTGATGCAAACACTAAAAATAAACAGTTGTTGCAGTCATGCCTAACCAAATATATACAACAAAGTTTGAAGGCTTGAGATGGACAAACTTACATTATTGGTGAAGACAGGCTCTATAAAGGCCTTGTCCATGCTTGATGGGGGGCAATTCAAGAAGTTTACCACGTAATCTTCTTCAAAAGCATTGCCTTTATTCTACATTTTGTTAAGAGTAAATATAGATGTGATAATATACGAAAAAATGGAGAATATTTAAGATAAGATGAAGAGTGATGCTACATAACCAAGTAGCTATAAATGTAAGTGCAGCGATACAGCAAAAGGTACAGCCAAGAGCAATGCACACTAAACTTCTTGAGACCAACCTTATGGTAAGAGTAAATATAGATCGATGTGTAGAAAATGGAGGCAAAGGAAAATAAGCTGCAAAGTGATGGTACATGAACAACTACTGTCATTATAAGTACAATCGATAAAGGACAACATGTACTTACAAGAACAATGCATAGATAAAAAACATTGGCATTGGATATATTCTACACTAATGTAACCATTCATACAGATCGATAATTTGGAGCGAACAATTGATAAGCAAGCTATCATGCATCTGCTGTCACATAATGAACCGGTATGTATGCAAGTATAGTGATACAGACAACAGTACTAACAAGAGCAAAGCAGCGGGCAGCATATTTGAGATATCCTGTCGTTCTTTTCAAACCGAATTCTTCTTCGAGCAGATTTCCGCAAAAAGATCCGTAAGGCACATGCGGAAAAGTAGAAGTTCAAATTGTCATGTGATTTCATAGACAGTACCTCATCCTGGGAACGTGACCAGTGCATAACAAGGTTTTTCCATTCAATGTCTTCTAAATTTAGCACAGGAGACTTCACCGGCTTCGTTTATAGACTTGCCACCAAAGTGTGATTTCCTCAGGTAACACCGATACTGCTGCAATGCTTCCTTGAAAAGCACAAGCAAGCTTTGCTCGTCATGACTATCCAGATTGACCCTCGCCTAGTTACAACAATTTAATGTAAATCATTGATGTGTTCAATCAGCAGAAAACAGGAAAATAATAACCATGAATAATAGCACTTACACGTAAGTTGGACAGGAAGATGTGAAAATAGTTTCTGTCTTCACAATAATCTTCCCATGATGGGAACATATGCACGTAGTCCCTAACAACATTGAAAGCATTGTCTTTTAAACTGGGAATAAATGGAATGGGGTTCCAATCTGCAGGAATTGGCCGTCTCTGCAGTTGGGATAGGTCTTCGGCCGGTGGACTTGCAGTACTTTTTACTGGAGTGGGATTTTTCTATGGTACAGCTGGTGCTATGGCAAATGAAATCTGTATACCTTTTGCTGGAGTGCAGGTCCTGTGTGGTGGGGCTAGTGGTGTGGCCAGTGTAGTATGGGTACAGTCTGCTGGAGTCGGTCCTACGTTTTGTGTCACTGGTTGTACAGCCAATATAAGTGGGGTGTTGTCTGATTTCTCTGGCACCACCATGTTTTTCGAGGACTTTCTTTGGTGCTCCTTCAGGTTCGGCAATCACCCTCTTCCTTTTTGATGTCTGATGCACACGAACAGCATTTGAGTGGAAAAACATGGTATGATGATAGATGGAATATGTATTGATAATGGATGGGCATGGCATCTCGACATATATGATGAGTAAACTAAGCAGATGGCGGTGCAACAAAGTAGAAGAAATGCAAGACAACATATGCAAGATACTCGCAATCAATAAAACATTGCCAAATTAGAACAGGCACCTTGATGGGTGAACAGGATAGGCCATCTGCCTTTGACTCCTCGAGTTTAGAATAGTCATTAGGATCATATTCTGAACAAGAGTCAACAGGTGGGGAGCGTATGAGTTTCATTGCATCCAGAATGGCACTCAATGCCTTGGTGCCAATTTTGTAAGTCATTGCATTGTTTATCTTCAAGAGTGGACTGCTGCTAGTGTGACACAAAGCAGCTACACAGATCATAGTGTAGATATCACGGGAAAACCTTAAGCATCAGAGTAAAATCAGCAAAGTGGAACTTGCTGGAATATATGTGCTAGTATTGCCGGTATGGCTAGAAAGGCTTCGGATACCAGCTCTCTTCAAGTGAAGGTGCGGTACTGTTAATATCAGTGTAACTCTCAAAGGCGACACAGCTCCGCGCATTTCCTTGCTATTCTTATAGGATTCAAGTGGGCAGGTGTGACACTCCAAAAAAAATGTTCTTTTGGTTTTCTTCAAAAACTTTGTTGGATTTGAAGAAGGTCATTTAAACCCTTCCAAAAATCTCTCTCTCAAAAACTTTTTCCCTTTGGCAAGGATTTTATTTTGGCATCTCCTTCAACTCTGGTGTTTGGTTTTTTGAAAAAAACTTCTCTTCTGATTGCCCTCTTCTCAAAATTCAAAATTTTTGGGTTCTATTTTCTTTTAAAAAGAAAACCCTAGGAGTTTTGCATCTTCTCCAATATTGAGACCACTCATGATTTTATCATGCACCACATGGTAAAATCTTCCCAAAATCTCTCCTTCCACTTTGGGGCAATCCAAACATTCTGTCTCAACAAGTTCAATCCATTTCTGAATTTTATTTCATTTATTTCTCCTCCCAAATCTTTTCTGTCCATTATTTTGAGCCTAGGTGATTTGCAAAGCAAGTACCTAAATGCAATTGAGTTTTGACCTCAAACCAACTCCCCTGGATAGTCCTTGGTACCCACAACCTAGAACAATCAAGATCCACTCTTCTTCTTTTCAAAATTTCAAATTTCAGTCTCTGCAAGTTTGGACCAGATTTGTTAAATTTGGTGAAATTCATATCTTCTCTGCTCCAAAAATTCCACAAAAATTCAGGCAGCCTCCAGATGCAATGAGAGGCCACTCCCCCAAAAATCAGCTCAAGGAGAAACTCCCACATACCAAAATCATTCTGTCGAACACCTGGCCTGCACTGTTTCTTTGCATTTTCAGAAAAGTTCGGAGTTTCAGAGTTCAGTGTCGTTTCCCTTCGTCAGAGTTCAGTCACGCGTCGACAGTGCACTTGGCACGTTGCTCACAGCCCCTCCTCCCTGTCCGGAGCACCACACGAGCGCTTGGCTCGTTCCTGGCGTCGGTGGCGCCCTGGCCCGCCTGTGCCGGCGTGTTCCACGGCGGCAGAACCACCGTAGCGGCCGACAGGGGGCAACCCTGTGGCATAACGCCGTTCGGCACCGCCCAAACCTCCTGAGAGCTCTGCGTGGCCTTCTCCTTGCCAGCGCACGCATGCAGCACCATCGCCGTGGCCCGGCAAGCACAGAACGTGCTCCCTGCCGCCGACGGGTCCGCGCCGCTCCGTTCCGTCGAGAATACCCAAAGCACCCAATCCCGGCTCGTTCAGCACCTAAAAGAATCAGTTGACCTCCATGATGGCACTCAACCCTAAAACCACCCCGACCAATGCCCTACGCCGCCGTAACACTCGCCGGACTTACCCATTCACGGCAACCGCCTCGGGCCATCTATAAATAGCACCCCCTGAGCTTGCTCTCGCCCTCGCACAACTCCACCACCTCACCAGACCCCGCCTAGCGACTGGAAGAGCCTCGAGGGGCCCTTCTTCCTCGACTCCAGCCAACTCCGTCCGCCTCGGGCTCCGGCAACATTCTCTTCGGTGAGAACTCCTCCACCGCCCTACTCTTGCCCGTAGCCTCGTGGCACCACTAGGAGGCTAAACCCCACCTCAATTTAACCTCCGCAGCACTCTCCGACGAGGCCCACGACCACCCGAACCGCCGTCCGCCGGAGCAAGAGCCGCCGTCGACGTGGTGCTCGCCGGCGACCACCACCACCACCCACCGACGGAATGGTGCCACGAGCATGAGGTACCTTCCGATCTCCCTACTGCTGTGGATCGCCGGCGCACCACCGCGGCTCTTGGCACCGCAGCTCTGCCGCCTCTTTCAATATTCAAACTGACGGGTGGGACCCGCCCGTCAGCCTCTTTGTTGTTTTTTGAACCGTTTCTGAAAGCGCACTCGCAAATACGCTTTCTACTCGAACCGCTTTTTCTGCACTTTTTCGCTTAGGACCACGAGGGTTTTCGGTTTCATTACAGATGGGTCCTTGGACCAAACTCTTATAACTTTTTAACAGAAAGGAATTTTTTAGTGATTCTTTTTCTGTCCTCTTAAAAATTTTGTCTAGTATTTTATAATATTTATTTGAAAAATATTTGGATTACTTTTATGTACCCCACGGTATTTACATTAGCGCGTGTGTTTTGTGTACCGTAGATACCGAAGGAGGTGATGGAACCGCGAACTTCACCGAGCTAGACCCCGACTACTCCGAACCAGGCAAGCATGTTTGAAATTTTGATATGATGAGTGTTGGGGCATGTTTGCATTATTTTTGGTATCATGGCATGTTCATGAGCATCTCGATGAAAGTTTATCCCGTATGAGTGGAGGCAAGTGAGTTTCGGGAAATCCATGAGTTGTTGGAAACTTGTTGCACGGCCACGAGTTGGCATGAGAATGGGTAAGATGGCACTGTTGTAGCATGCCGACTTATGCCGATGGTTGACCCAAAGGTCAACTCAAATCAGTCAAATTCGTCCGTCTCCCCTTTCAGTACTACCACCTGCTTCCCGCAAGGAACGGCTTAGTAAGTTGTAAACCACTTCTGGTACACACCAAATCGAGAGGCGGGATGAGGGTTCCATGGCCTGGATTAAAGCCTTTCATCGGTCGGGGGCATGGGTGTTTCCGTTGGGACCGAGAGGGGGCACCCTTAGAGCGCAGATATAAATTTGATCCCATGCTATTCGAGATTGTGATCTCCCGCCTCTAAGTTTTTCTTGAACGCTGTCTAGGGTGATTCCGGCAACGTGAGGTAGGATGGGTGTGTCTTGGTTAGCTGTGTTTCCTCCGAAATACCAGAACGGAACTAGTCCTTCGCGACTACGAAACCGCTGGTTGTGGATAATTTTAGTACAAACTCTGCAGAGTCAAAATTTTGAATTTCATCTTCTCCATGTCCAAGTATTGTGTTCATCCTATCTTGTCAAGTGACAGTCTCGGTGATGTAAACTCCCGAGAACCATATGAGTGTTAAATTTTATTTCGTGAATGGACTAACCCGCTTATTGCCTTGTGAGGAATATTTTCCGTGAGCACCATTTCTTGTCGATTATGTATAATGAATTATAAGCCCTTTCGTGATGTCGCTCAGACGTCCGATTATGCATTGTTATTATTTACTTTTATTATAAGCCCTTTCTCGCGATGTCGCTCAGACGTCCGATCGCGGCATTGTTATTATTTACTTTTATTATAAGCCCTTTCTGCGATGTCGCCGACATCCGATCGCGGCATTGCTATTATTTACTTTTATTATAAGCCCTTTCGCGATGTCGCCGGATGTCCGACTGCGGCATTGTTATTATTTACTTTTGCTATAAGCCCTTTCTGCGATGTCGCTCAGACGTCCGACTGCGGCACGCATGTCTTTTCTTTCAATATAAGCCCTTTATGAGGTGTCGCCTAGACGCCCGACTGAGGCATGTTTTACTTATTTTTTCACCCTTCGAGGCGTCGCTTCAGACACCCGATCGGTTTTGAGTTTATCTTCTTTGGGTTTTCGGGCGGACTACCGCCGATTCCCTTTTTACTTACTTTGCTATACTGATTTGATTGCACATTGTTAAAAATCAATCATATGGCATTCATGCATACATTTGTTATATCTTTTGTCCGAACTGTCTTGCGAGTAGTTTCAAAGTACTCACCTGGCTTGTTGATTTGGCCAGATGCTGACGAAGGCCATCTCATGGATGAAGAGTTCGATAGCGAGTCCGACGCCTAGAGGAGTCCCAGTCAGTCTCGTGCGACCCTGGATTTGGTCATTGTGTTATATCCGCTTCCGCTACCCAAATAAATTCATCGAGCCTCACCTCGACGCTCGATGAGCTGCCAGTGTAGTAGTCTTATTATCCACCCCACTGTGTTATTCCACCAGTCACTTATATCTCGAGTCAGTAGTATTGCCACCCCACACCATTGTGTCATATCCGCCATTATGTATAATTATTGGCGTGTCTGTAATAATTGGTTGGGCATCTTCAGCTCGACCCTGTAATATTTTAATGCTACTGGCTTATTGTATCAAAGTTTTGTCTCCAGTGAGGAGGATTTTCCTCACACTGGAATTTATAGGTCGGTCTATCAATAATTATTTTATTGAAAAACCGGTCGTGACAAGCTTGGTACCAGAGCCAGGCTGACTGTAGGAAGCCACTAGGTGCGATCGCTAATCGGTTATTAGCAAAATAGAGCTGTTTATTATTTTTACAAATGTAGTCAATTTCTTACAGTCAACATAAATTTATGATTTGACTACTCAGGATTTTGCCTACTTTTGTAGATGGCTGCCAACGACTGCGAGTCACAGATATTCGCCAACATGCCCGATGGGTTCGTCAAGCTCCTCTCCTTCATCGTCCAAGTCGCGATGGGGCCAGCTCTGCGCCCAGTCTTCTCACTCTCTCAGCACAAGGTCAATGACCGTCTAACCATGCACCAAGCCGCGGTGCAATTCAAGGGAGGGCGATTGAGTTACGCCGCTTCGGTTCTTGGGAGAGCCATGCCCACGGAGAAGCATGCACTGCAGATGGCAGCCCGTGAGGCGATAGCTCGTGTCAGGGACATCCTTCCTTCAGTGAAGACTCGTCGTTACCGCTACCTGCCATGTCACGTGCCATACACCTGCCACTACGCGTTCTCTGGCCCCAGAGGAGAATGAGACGAAGCCTTTGAGATGCTTATCGAGTATCTCCGGGCTTTGGAAGCAGCCTTCGACAACTTGGTGGACGACTTTGTAGCTGCCCGCATGGACTCAGTCCATGGCTGTGCCGCCAACAGGAGGGAGCTCTGCGCGCCCAGACCGCCAGCGACTTTCGCCTCGTCATCAGCATCGCTTGCTCCTATTGCTCTCACCACTACTCGTCGCCTGCCTACCACGGAGGAGTTCAACCATGTCATTGCGCCTACTCCGGTCTGCTCTGCACCACCCTCGTGCCCGCCATGTTCGAGTTGTCCCGCATAGGGCACCTGCTCCACCAACTCAGCGCAGCACCTCACGCCTGGAGCCTATCACCAAGAGGAGGTTGAGTCCCCAGCCTCATGCGCCTCACCCTTGGCAGGCCAAGGAAATCCTTACCATCTCCGACTAAGCACGCTTAGCCATGCCATGCGATGTACCGACTTGTACGATATGTTTATATGTACATAGGCTGTGAGAAGTAGCTTGTTTGCGCATCATGTAGGAACTGGAGGAGTGCACTAGCCTAAATAACATGTCAGGAATATGTACGCATATCCTGAGTGATGTATTGCATAATTACTGCTTGCATGTAAGATATGTAATGAGCAGTCCTTCTCCGTGCGCAAACGTTTATTCTCTTGAAAAATCTTGGAGCATTTGCGACTTTTGCCGTCTTCATGAATTTATTGATTTTTGCGACTCAATTTCTTTTCTTGTGAGTGTTTCAAAATATATCCCCAGAGTGAACCATGTCTCGTCCTTGGACGCGCTCCATGCCAACTCCGTCAGAGGAAAATTCTGGCACACCCCAAGCAACAATTTCACACAGGGCAGTCAAGTCAACAGGGACGTTGAAACGGCACTTTCCCAAATGTGCCGTCTTTATGAGCAAAGTCAACAACAACATCAGGAAATAATGAACCAAGTCATCAATATGGGGAATCGCCGTGGGACAGTATCAACAGCAATCAAAGTTATCGAGCTACGTAAGACACGTCCCCAAACTTTTTCTCACACCGACAAACCTCTTGAAGTCAAGACTGGCTTGAGACATGTAAAGAAAATTAATTATTGCCCAGTGTTCAGATCTTGAGAAAGTGCTTTATGCTCCGCACTATCTCCACGGAGCAGCCGCATCGTGGTGGGAAAATTTCCTACACATGCACCCCAACGAAAATAATATAACATGGGAGGAATTTAAAGAAGGTTTTCGTGGGGCACATATTCCTAAGAGTCTTATGAGGATCAAAAAGAGAGAATTTGATGACCTCAAGCAAAGGACAATGATGGTGTCAGAATACAACAGTCAGTTTACTCTGCTGTCTCGCTACGCCAACGAGGAGCGTATGTCGGAAAACAAAAAGATTGAGAAATTCCTAGACGGTCTGACACCCGCGCTTAAATGCCAATTGGTCATGCACACCTTTCCAGATTTTAAGACGCTGGTGGATAAGGCCATTACCTTGGAAAATGAGAGACGCAGCTTAGAAGATTTCTGCAAGCGGAAGAGGGAACAGGCTAATCATGCCCGCAACCACCGCAGCAGGACAGACGTTCAGAAAAACTGGACACCCAAACCCACGACAAGCGTCTCACGCCCAATCAAGAATTTTCATGCAAGGGACAAGGAGTTCACATACCGCCCAAAGCGTTACCTGTTACGCTTAGGAGAAGAAGGGCACTATGCCAAGCGGTGCCCCAAGCCAAGGAACTCGACCCCAAAGCCGAACAACGGAGGCAATAATTCGGCGCCAAAGCGCAACAATTTCAACCCAAATAACAACCACAGGAAGGGTCATCTGAACCACGTGACCAAAGAGGAAGCACAAAATGCCCCAGATATCGTACTCGGTATGTTTCCTGTCAACACAATACCTGCCATGGTTTTGTTTGATTCTGGAGCTTCTCACTCATTCGTTTCGAAAAGTTTTGCCTTGCAAAATAATTTTTCGATGCTTCCCTTGGAAAAATCTATGATCGTCAAGTCCCCTGGAATTAAGCAAATTACCCAGAGTTTACTGCCAGGGTGTGGTTATCGAGTTTGAAGGGTTGAAGTTTCACGCAAATCTTATCGTGTTGGAAAATAAAGGACTGGATGTCATCTTAGGGATGGATTGGTTAACCACCAACAAAGGTTTTATTGACTGCTTCAACAGGACCGTAATTCTCACCCACCACCACGGGAAGACCATAAAGGTTTCAGCCAAGGAAAGAAAAATATCTCGGCAACCGAGATTGAACAAGGTGGATATTTCTGAATTGAGCAAGGTTCCAGTAGTGTGTGAATTTCCAGACGTATTTCCTGAAGAACTACCAGGCATGCCACCAGACCGAGAGATAGAATTCAGCATTGAGCTAGCACCCGGAACCGCCCCCATATACAAGAAACCATACAGAATGGCACCATCCGAGTTGGTAGAATTGAAGAAGCAAACAAAGGAATTATTGGAAAAAGGGTATATACGAGCCAGTTCCTCACCTTGGGGTTCACCAATTTTATTTGCCAAAAAGAAGGATGGAACACTGAGATTGTGCATAGACTATCGAGCGCTAAATATGGTCACAATCAAGAACAAGTATCCGATGCCACGAATAAATGATTTATTCGATCAAATCGCTCAGGCCAAGGTATTCTCAAAGATTGACTTGAGGTCAGGATACCATCAATTGAAAGTGCGAATCAAGATATCCCCAAGACAGCTTTCACCTCCAGACACGGATTGTATGAGTTCACCAGAATGCCATTCGGCTAACAAACGCCTCAAGATATTTTTTTCACCTCATGAACAAAGTATTCATGAAGTTTATGGACAAGTTTGTTGTGGTATTTATCGATGATATTCGGTATACTCCAGACACCGTAAGAGCACCCTGAACATCTCCGAATTGTACTAGGGGAACTCAGAAACATCAACTGTACGCTAAATTCAGCAAGTGTGAATTTTTGCTAAAGCAAGTAGGTTTTCTGGGCCACGTACTGACCCAAGAAGGTATCGCCGTAGACCCGGAAAAGGTCAAGGCCATACTTGGCTGGAAGCCACCAGCCAAGCGGACGGATGTACAAGTTTCTTGGGAATGGCAGGATACTACCAAGATTTATTGAAGGATTCTCCACCATAGCAAAGCCAATGACGCAACTACTCAAGAAAGACAGGAAGTTTGAATGGACGGAAGCTTGTGAGAAAAGTTTCCAAGAACTGAAGAGGAAACTGACGACAGCACCAGATTAATTGTGCCGTATATACACAAGAATTTTGAGGTATATTGTGACGATCTCGAAAGGGCCTCGGGTGCGTATTAATGCAAGAAGGCAAGGTTGTCGATATGTTTCCAGACAATTACGCAAGCATGAGGAAAATTATCCTACTCATGACCTGGAATTAGCAGCGATTATTCATGCACTCAAGGAATGGAGACACTTCTTACTTGAAATCGCTAGAAATATACACGGACCACAAGAGCCTCAAGTATATTTTCACACAACCAGAACTCAATTTACGGCAGCGACGCAGGTTGGAATTAGTAAAGGATTATGACGTTGGTATCCACTAGCACCCAGGCAAAGGAAATGTTGTAGCAGATGCTCTAAGTCGGAACCCCAGTCCGAACAACGACAGCATGCCAAACGTGAGACCTGAATTTCAGCAGGAATTTGCTAAGCTCAATCTGATGATGGTCACCGAAGGTAGTGTGTCGAACTTAGAGTTACAGCCTACCCTGATAGAGAAGGTTAAAGAGGCTCAACGTGGACACCCCGGCATTGAAGGCATAAAACGGAAGATGAATTTGGGCAAGGCCTCAGAATTCGTTATCGATGAGCAAGGAATATTGTGGTGCGGAAATAGACTTTGCGTACCAAATATCCATGACCTTAAACAGCAAATCTTGGCCGAAGGCCACACCGCTCCGTATTCAATCCATCCTGGAGGAACAAAAATGTACAAAGATCTTCAGGAAACATTTTGGTGGCATGGTATAAAAAGAGACATAGCCACGTTTATTGCATGTTGTGACTCATGTCAACGCATCAAGGCCGAGCACCAGAAACCGGCCAGACTATTGCAACCAAATAAGATACCCGAGTGGAAATGGGACGAGATTGGAATGGATTTTATTGTTGGACTACCTCGGTCACGACATGGACATGATGCCATATGGGTCATCACTGATAGACTGACTAAAGTAGCACACTTCATCCCCGTGAAGACAACCCACACCACTCAGAAGCTTGCTAGGCTCTACCTTTCCCGTATCATCTGCTTACATGGAGTCCCAAAGAAAATAATCTCGGACAGAGGCACTCAATTCGTCTCCGATTTTGGGATCACTTACAACAAGCTCGAACTCAGGTGGCATTCAAGACCGCATACCATCCCTGCATGATGGGCAGACCGAGCGAGTAAACCAGATTCTAGAAGATATGCCGAGAGCATGTGTCCTCACCTATGGGACCAGTTGGGAAGAGAGCTTACCATACGCAGAATTCGTGATATAACAACAATTATCAAGCCAGCTGCAGATGGCACCATTTGAAGCTCAGACGGCGAAGATGTCGTACTCGCTAAATTGGTCGGAAACCGAGACAGCCATATCTTCGCCCGACATGCTCAAAGAGGTGAAGATAAGGTCAAGGTGATTAAGGACAGACTCAAGACAGCCCAAAGTCGACAGAAGAGTTATTACGATCAGAAACATCGTGGAGTCAGTTTTGAACCCGGTGAATTTGTGTACCTACGAGTATCCCCTATGAGAGGCCTGCATCGATTCAAGATTAAAGGGAAGCTAGCACCAAGATTCATCGGACCATTCTACATAGTAGCACGGAAAGGTACGGTAGCCTACCAGCTAGACTTACCCGAAGATTTATCCGACGTCCACGACGTGTTCCACGTCTCACAATTGAGGAAGTGCGTGAGCAACCCAGAGAAACAAGTAACCCATGAAAACATTGACGTGCAGCCAGACCTTACATATCGGGAGCATCCAATAAAAATCTTGGAAGAGTCTGAAAGGAGAACCCGACAGAAAACCATCAAGTTCTTCAAAGTTCAGTGGAGCAACCACACCGAAAGTGAAGCCACTTGGGAAAGAGAGGATTTTCTTCGGACAGAGCACCCACATTTATTTGAGGATCAGCTGGAATCTCGGGGACGAGATTTTTCCTAAGGGGGTAGGTGTTGTGACACTCCAAAAAAAATGTTCTTTTGGTTTTCTTCAAAAACTTCGTTGGATTTGAAGAAGGTCATTTAAACCCTTCCAAAAATCTCTCTCTCAAAAACTTTTTCCCATTGGCAAGGATTTTATTTTGGCATCTCCTTCAACTCTGGTGTTTGGTTTTTAAAAAACTTTTCTTCTGATTGCCCTCTTCTCAAAATTCAAAATTTTTGGGTTCTATTTTCTTTTAAACAGAAAACCCTAGGAGTTTTGCATCTTCTCCAATATTGAGACCACTCATGATTTTATCATGCACCACATGGTAAAATCTTCCCAAAATCTCTCCTTCCACTTTGGGGCAATTCAAACATTCTGTCTCAACAAGTTCAATCCATTTCTGAATTTTATTTCATTTATTTCCCCTCCCAAATCTTTTCTGTCCATTATTTTGAGCCTAGGTGATTTGCAAAGCAAGTACCTAAATGCAATTGAGTTTTGACCTCAAACCAACTCCCCTGGATATTCCTTGGTACCCACAACCTAGAACAATCAAGATCCACTCTTCTTCTTTTCAAAAATTTCAAATTTCAGTCTCTGCAAGTTTGGACCAGATTTGTCAAATTTGGTGAAATTCATATCTTCTCTGCTCCAAAAATTCCACAAAAATTCAGGCAGCCTCCAGATGCAATGAGAGGCCACTCCCCCAAAAATCAGCTCAAGGAGAAACTCCCACATACCAAAATCATTCTGTCGAACACGTGGCCAAGCCATTGTTTCTTTGCATTTTCGTAAAAGTTCAGAGTTTGAGTTGATGTCGTTTTCCTTCGCTGAGTTCATCACGCGTCGGCAGTGCACTTGGCATGTTGCTCACAGCCCTCCTCCTGTCCGGAGCACCACACGAGCGCTTGGCTCGCTCTGGCGTCGGTGGCGCTCGCCCGCTTCTGGCCGGCGTGTTCCACGGCGCAGAACCACCAGAGCGGCCGATGGGGCAACCTCGGCATAACGCCGTTCGGCACCGCCCAAACCTCCTGAGAGCTGCGTGGCCTTCTCCTTGCCAAGACGATGCAGCACCGTCGCCGTGGTCGGCAAGCACGTAACGTGCTCCCTACCGCCGACGGGTCCGCGCCGCTCTGTTCCATCGAGCATGCCCAAAGCACCCAATCCCGGCTCGTTCAGCACCTAAACGGAATCAGTTGACCTCCATGATGGCACTCAACCCTAAAACCACCCGACCAATGCCTGCGCGCCAGAACACTTGCCGGACTTATCCGTTCACGGCAACCGCCTCGGGCCATCTATAAATAGCACCCCGAGCTTGCTCTCGCCTCGCACAACTCCACCACCTCACGGACCCGCCTAGCCTTCGGAAGAACCTCGAGGGCCCTTCTTCCTCGACTCCGGCCAACTCCGTCCGCCTCGGGCTCCGGCAACGTTCTCTTTGGTGAGAACTCCTCCATCGCCCTACTCTTGCCCGTAGCCTCGTGGCACCACTAGGAGGCTAACCCCCACCTCAATTTAACCTCCGCAGCACTCTCCGACGAGGCCCACGACCACCCGAACCGCCGTCCGCCGGAGCAAGAGCCGCCGTCGACGTGGTGCTCGCCGGCGACCACCACCACCACCCACCGACGCGGAATGGCGCCCTGAGCACGGAGGTACCTTCCGATCTCCGTACCTCGCCGTGGATCGCCGCCGGCGACCACCGCAGCTCTCGGGCACCGTCGTGCTCTGCCACCTCTTTCAAATATTCAAACCGACGGGTGGGACCCGCCCGTCAGCCTCTCTGTTGTTTTTTTTGAACCGTTTTCGGAAAGCGTACTCTGGCAAATACGCTTTCTACTCTGAACCGTTTTTCTGCACTTTTCTGCTTAGGACCCTGAGGGTTTTCAGTTTCATTACAGATGGGTCCTTGGACCAAACTCTTATAACTTTTTAACAGAAAGGAATTTTTTAGTGATTATTTTTCTGTCCTCTTAAAAATTTTGTCTGGTTTTTTATAATATTTATTTGAAAAATATTTGGATTACTTTTATGTACCCCACGGTATTTACGTTAGCGCGTGTGTTTTGTGTACCGTAGATACCGAAGGAGGTGACGGAACCGCGAACTTCACCGAGCTAGACCCCGACTACTCCGAACCAGGCAAGCATGTTTGAAATTTTGATATGATGAGTGTTGGGGCATCTTTGCATTATTTTTGGTATCATGGCATGTTCATGAGCATCTCGATGAAAGTTTATCCCGTATGAGTGGAGGCAAGTGAGTTTCGGGAAATCCATGAGTTGTTGGAAACTTGTTGCACGGCCACGAGTTGGCATGAGAATGGGTAAGATGGCAGTGTTGTAGCATGCCAGACTTATGCCGGATGGTTTACCCAGTGTCAACTCAAATCGGTCAAATTCCGTCCGTCTCCCCTTTCGTACTACCACCTGTTTCCCGCAAGGGAACGGCTTAGTAAGTTGTAAACCACTTCCTGGTACACACCAAATCGAGAGGCCGGGATGAGGGTTCCATGGCCCTGGATTAAAGCCTTTCATCCGGTCAGGGGACATGGGTGTTTCCGGTTGGGACCGAGAGGGGGGCACCCTTAGAGCGCCAGATATAAATTTGATCCCATGCTATTCGAGATTGTGATCTCCCGTCTCAAAGTTTTTCTTGAACGCTGTCTAGGGTGATTCCCGCAACGTGAGGTAGGATGGGTGTGTCTTGGTTAGCTGTGTTTCCGCGAAATACCAGAACGGAACTAGTCCTTCGCGACTACGAAATCCGCTGGCTGTGGATAATTTTAGTACAAACTCTGCAGAGTCAAAATTCTTGAATTTCATCTTATCCATGTCCAAGTATTGTGTTCATCCTATCTTGTCAAGTGACAGTCTTGGTGACAGAAACTCCTGAGAACCATATGAGTGTTAAATGTTTATTTCCTGTGAATGGACTAACCCGCTTATTGCCTTGTGAGGAATATTTTCCGTGAGCACCATTTCTTGTCAGTTATGTATAATGAATTATAAGCCCTTTCTGTGATGTCGCTCAGATGTCCGACTGCGGCATTGTTATTATTTACTTTTATTATAAGCCCTTTCTGCGATGTCGCTCAGACGACCGACTGCGGCATTGTTATTATTTACTTTTATTATAAATCCTTTCTGCGATGTCGCTCAGACGTCCGACTGCGGCATTGTTATTATTTACTTTTATTATAAGCCCTTTCTGCGATGTCGCTCAGACGTCCGACTGCGGCATTGTTATTATTTACTTTTATTATAAGCCCTTTCTGCGATGTCGCTCAGATGTCCGACTGTGGCGTTGTTATTATTTACTTTTATTATAAGCCCTTTCTGCGATGTCGCTCAGACGTCCGACTGCGGCATTGTTATTATTTACTTTTGCTATAAGCCCTTTCTGCGATGTCGCTCAGACGTCCGACTGCGGCACGCATGTCTTTTCCTTCAATATAAGCCCTTTATGAGGTGTCGCTTAGATGCCCGACTGAGGCATGTTTTACTTATTTGTTCACCCTTCGAGGCGTCGCTTCAAACACCCGATCGGTTTTGAGTTTATCTTCTTTGGGTTTTCGGGCGGACTACCGCCGATTCCTTTTTTACTTAATTTGCTATACTGATTTGATTGCACATTGTTAAAAGTCAATCATGTCGCATTCATGCATACATTTGTTATATCTTTTGTCCGAACTTTCTTGCGAGTACTTTCAAAGTACTCACCTGGCTTGTTGATTTGGCCAGATGCTGACGAAGGCGATCTCATGGATGAAGAGTTCGATAGCGAGTCCGACGCCTAGAGGAGTCCCAGTCAGTCTCGTGCGACCCTGGATTTGGTCATTGTGTTATATCCGCTTCCGCTACCCAAATAAATTCATCGAGCCTCACCTCGACGCCGATGAGCTGCCGGTGTAGTAGTCTTATTATCCACCCCACTGTGTTATTCCACCAATCACTTATATCTCGAGTCAGTAGTATTGCCATCCCACACCATTGTGTCATATCCGCCATTATGTATAATTATTGGCGTGTCTGTAATAATTGGTTGGGCATCTTCAGCTCGACCCTGTAATATTTTAATGCTATTGGCTTATTGTATCAAAGTTTTGTCTCCAGTGAGGAGGATTTTCCTCACACTGGAATTTATAGGTCGGTCTCTCAATAATTATTTTATTGAAAAACCGGTCGTGACAGCAGGCCACTACAAATCCTATTCCTATGTTTACAAGATCCTACGAATCAAAGAGGCTCAAAGTGTCCATCACAACCGACCGTATAGACCTCTACATCGCAAATGTCCTGCTCATCTTGATAAGGAACATCTTGATCGCTAGCATACTCCTCTGTTCCAAAATATAAGTCTTGGTAGAGATATCCACTATGGATCACATACAGATGTATCCAGATACATTTTAGAGTGTAGATTCACTCATTTTGCTCCATATGTAGTCCATGGTGGAATCTATACAAAGACTTGTATTTAAGAACGGAAGAGGAACATGGTAAAGAAGAGCAATCAGATTTTGGATAATAAAATGTTGGTTGCGCAGTGCCCACACAAGATGAACCAGAGTGCATTAAGAATGCAACTCCTAGCTGTCTCTTGACCATTTCAGGCGGTTGGATGAAGATCCTACGTGTCCTAACCCTTCTTCTTCCTCGTCTCTTAATTCTTCCCATCTGAGAACACCTTGGGCCGCCGGCCGGACCACCGCCCCCACCGCTGTGTTCCTCCGCCACCCCACCCCCACCCGCATCGAGTTTTCTTCATTGGCGAGGCCCCACAACCACCCGAGTCCTTTGATCGCACCGGCGAACTCCGACGAGCTCTGAAAAATCGATTGACCTAATTTTGAAATTTAGTCTGCTGTGATTTAACTGGTGTGGAATATAAAAGGGGAAAACCATAAGCATTGGAAGTATAGTGTTGAGCGTGCCATGGCGGATCTGAAGGTGCAAACCGGACAAAGGCAACTTCGCAACCAAGACAAGAAATCAAAGTAAAGCAGTGGCGATCTATTTTCTTGCTGCGATAAATAAGTTGAGCAGATACGAAAGAGTACCGCCTCTGGTGTGGCGTCGTGTACGCATCTGCTAAGAATTTGACGGTGATGCGGTAGCGATGGCTGTCGGCAGCGTGGAAGCTGATCTAGGAGGGTAGACGGTGGCGGCAGGGCGCGGTGGACGAGACGGTCGTAGGAGCGGCGCCGGCAAGGTGGACGACGGCGGGGATGAAGCGAGAGGACGGGACGCAAGGATCCCGGTCCAAAGGCGTGGATGAGAGAGGTTGATCTCTTGTAATGGACGGCGGCCTCGGGGTATCAGCTCTGGCATGGTGGAGGAGGACGGCGGTGGATGGGGTGGCGGACGGCAGCGGACGGAGGAGGGTGGGGTGGAGAGGGTGTTTTAGCGCCCACGGAGTACCTAATGGGGAAAAGGAGGTAGAGAGGAAGGGGAACCATGTATTGGTCTGCGGTTGTCTCAAATGCGAGGAAATTTACAAACTTAGCCCCGCTTCAAATTTCTACTACATCACAGCAACATTAGTCGGTTGGGGATAGGACGGTAATCTCGCATACACCAAATATTTGCCGGCGAGAGTTTGTTTTGACGCCCACCATGAATGAATATGAATCGGGAGGAGTCGATTTGCCGAGGGCACACTTGTGTTTGGCGCCCACCGTGTATGAATCCGGGTGAGAGGTGGTTACGCCACGTTTGGGTGAAATTACAAACCTACCCTATCGAAACCTATAGAAATCCAGCAGATAGGCTTTGCGTGGCGAGGATAGTCAGTAGTGATTTCCATCTCGCAGATTTTGGTTGAGGCGGGGTTATCGCGACTTTCCCCGCTTCGTTCAAATTTTGCACGATGCGTTTACCGTGCCAACTCAATTCAATCCCGCTTGTATTCTACTATTTTTTTGGCGGGATCCATTTTCAATTGGAATTACATTCTATATACATCATTTTTTATATATACTTTCAAAAGCACAACAAAGAATTCTGCTCCTTTATATGTATAATATGATTTACAAATACAACATCTCAAAATCTTAAGGTTAAATTGAAAAAATTTAACCAAATTATGTTCTACTAAAATGTATGGATCAGTAATATCTACATATTAAATAACATAGATGTGCGTGAATTCATATGAGTATGCATGTTTGATAGATCAATTTTGGTTCGAGTATGGATTACATGTATCATCATCTCAATTCAAATATTTGAATCCTTTTTGTTCACTCCTTTCACGCCCATCTCTCTCGCATGCATGCTCCTTGGTAGCTATCACTCTCTTTTCTCCAGCTCACCCAAGACGCTCACTTCATGTTTCTCCTATCATCGTAAACATGGTCTCTCGACGTCTCCCTTGAGAAGTGTCACGCTCTCCCTATCATTATACATTACACGGTTTTCATTATCTCTCACGTCTCTCACTGTTCTCTGGTATCACTCGGTACCTAAGCTTTCTTTTCACCGCCACACACAGTCTCCACTGTCTTTCACTTTGTCTTTCTCTCTATGGGATTCTCTCACACACCCTATATGTCTCTACATATGACTCATACCACTAAAATTACTCTCTCTCCAGAGACACAACATTTGTTGCGGTCTCCTTTAAATCTCCATCCCTGATCGACATTATTCATTTGTTTACCAATCAGACAACCCCGACTACCGTCTCCTCTCTCTCTCTCTCTCACACACACACACACACACAACTCCTGCTTCCACTCCCCTTCCCGACTACCGTCTCTCTCTCACACACACAAAACTCTCGCTTTCACACCCCGACTCGTATTTCTCTCACAAACATTTATCGACTGGCTAGCCTCTAGATAGGTTTATACACCCGCACACTCGTGCTTCCACCATCGCATACATGTCTCTCTTCCGCTCCTTGTATCTATGTAGCTTTTTCTTCCCTTCTTGAGACACGCCCTCTCGATCGTGCACACACACACACTATCGCCTCATTTTAAGTTGATACCTATCGCACACACACTACTTGTGTCTTTGTCACACATGCACTCCGCCCTCCTCCACTCTCCCTCTCTCTCACACACACATGGGCCTTTTGCAACAACTAGCAAGATGCCCATGCGTTACCTGTAACATCAAGATGCATTTGTATGAGTAGTTTATCTTGTGGGGAAAAGGATGAGCGAGGAAGGCCTTATTTGCAAATGTGGAGAGGGGTGTGGGTATATTTTTGCAAAATTGCCATAGTTTCCTTCCTATCCGTCAGATATTGATCGGACGGCCTATATTGCAGGATGGCAGGCACACAATCATCACCGACAATGCTTTTTATAAGACTAGGGATACAAAATAGAGTTGGTGATGATGGTGGGCCTGCCATCCTGCAATGTAGGTCGTCCGATTTATATCTGACGGATAGGAAGGAAAATATGGCAATTTACCCGCACTCTTCACCACATTTGCAGATAAGGCCTTCCCTCGTTCATCCTTTTCTCCCACAAGATCTTGATGTTCCGGGCAATGCACGGGCATCTTGCTAGTAAGAGTAGAAATTAGACATATACCACTTCTCGAATATTGAAACCAACAACATTCCTCCCTTATCTCATCAAAACCGCCAAAGGAATATATTTTGAGTGAAACATAACATATTTTTAGTGATATACGTATTTCAAAACTAGACTTTTTTTTCTATCAAAACGGTGAATATGTATTAGTCTACTTTGATCGTGTGGCAACGCATTGGCACATTGCTAGTAGTTATTATAATTTTTTTGACACCAGATAAACGGTGGAGTACATATACGAAGAGAAGAGGCACACGCACGCAGTCGGCCTCTCGCTGTCTCTCACACATGAGTGTTACGTAAAGGTGACGTTAACAAATAAACCCTAAAACCCTAGGCGCACGATTGATGCATTAGGGTACCGGTACGTGGTGGAGCACCTTTGTAGGAGTTGATGGTCGGGACCACGGTGAACGACTTGAGCGCGGTGGTTCGCCGATTGCCACAGATCGAGTAGCCACGTTTAAAATATCGTTTTTAGCAGGGTTAAGAGTTCCGATTTTCAATGGCACGTTATAAGTAGTAAGTAGTTTTTAGAACGATTGGTATGGAGCGAAAATGGAATTCATAGTACTACGTACCTCCTTGGCGTATGGTTGTATGGGTTTATGTTGCGAGATGTTGAACCCGGTAGTTCTAGGGCAAATACTATGGTTTAGATTTAGATGCTGGTTTTCGAAGAATCGGAAGGGAAACCCTTCTTTGATTAAAAAAACTACTACCTCCATTCTGGTTTACTAGGCCCCATCATATTTTGGGTCAAAGTTTGTCCACGAATTTTACTTGTAAAATGTGAATGGAAAATGAGATTTTGTTATACCCATACAGAAAAGGATTGGAGGGAGTGATTGCTCTGACACGGATGTGACCTCTCATAGCGCAGGCATTGAACCGGCGCGCCGGCCAAGAGGGCTGCACTCGCTGCAGGCCCGGCTGAGCACGCCTCCTCGCCGCATGCAACTAGCTTAAGACTGCCCCGCCTGCCTTCATTGAATCCGCATGTGTGACGGCAACATGTCCTTCCGCGAGCCGGCAGGCATTTTAGAACAGAAAACATGACTAAAATATACTCATGGTCTTGACTTGTTGTGCTCGCACTGGTAGCAGGAACTAGTAGAGTTTTTTCTTTATTTATAACTCTCCTCACATTTTTTTGGCTTTGAAGTGAATCATGGTTGTGGACATTATGTATGAATGTGCATATATCTGTGAACATGAGTTTGATGTGGAAGTTGAACTTGGAATGTCGGGCTTGCACGTGAACTATACCATGTCCAATGCTTCGTCTGTTATTGTTTGGAAAGTAATTGCTGTTATTACATGACCGAAAAAAACATTTTGTGCCACATCAAGAGATGCACAGACATCACAACAGCATCTTGTTGGATAAACATTTGAACCTAGCTATTATGAAGGAAATTTTGTATTGACAACAGTTTTAGATAGCAGGAGACGCCTAGCCTGCTCTGCCTCTGCTAGCTTATTTCTGGCTTCTTCCATCTCTTCTTTGGATTGGGTGAAGAGAGCATCTGATTGCTCTTTTCGCTTCTTCAGGAACTCAGCTACACTCTCAAGGGCTGCACGCTTTCTTTCAGCCTTTACTAATGCCACGAGGACACGAACAACTGACGACTCCACCTGGCTTGTGTGTAATCCAGCATCATCTGGGAATTTGCACCTTGTGTCTAATCCAGCATCATTAGGGAACTAGCACCTTGTGTGTAATCCAGCCTCATTTTGGAAACATGATCTCGAGGTTGACCATACTTCCCTCCTCGCAGAACTGCATCC
Source organism: Aegilops longissima (assembly GCA_021605205.1). Classification (NCBI taxonomy): domain Eukaryota; kingdom Viridiplantae; phylum Streptophyta; class Magnoliopsida; order Poales; family Poaceae; genus Aegilops; species Aegilops longissima. The sequence goes on along the minus strand of CM038676.1, from coordinate 147,625,392 downwards.
CGACATGAAGTTACTTCTTTTTAGATCAATACTCGGAGAAACCTAGATCCATTTAGTAGAAGCCGATAAATGTAACTCGGAGAAGTGAATTCAAAAGGAAAAGACATATAAAAACAGACTACAAGGTGAGAACACCCACTTCCTACATCAAGTTAAAAACGAAAGCATTAGGACGATTAAGACTCTTCTTATTACACATCAAAGAACACGACGCTTAAGAGAAACAGAAACTACAACATATACACATCGAAGAACACGAGGCTAAACGAAAGTAATTGAAAGGGTGTTACTTACCAAAGCTCATTTTACAGGTTCGGTGCAGCTCCTCTTTAACTTGCCATGCTCCTTGAAGATGTCCCGAATATCCCGTGTTTGGTCTTCATTGCTCCTCTGCATGTTCACACTCGTGGTTTTAAAATCTCAACATGGCAAGAAAAATACTACTAGTAATACTCGTGCATCTTGTGGGCAACATTAAAGCACTCGTCTGCCATGTTAGAGCATCTCCAACAAAATCGCAACGCGTGGCGCTTTAAAAAAGCGTTTACAGTGCTGAGATCGAGAAGTAGATACTAGAGAGTAGAGGATAGTTCTCAGCATAGATAGATAAAAAAAGATAATTCAACTACTCCTCCTCGTCCGACTCCTCCTCGGTGATGTCCTCTTCCGACGCGTCGATCAGAGGCGTGAAGATACCGATCGTCATCGATTCCTGTGGCGACGCTGCTCCTAGCCTCATGTTGAATTGAGCGTCCGCCGCCGCCACGCTTGTACTCGCGATAGGCGGATCGCTCCGCCCTCCTCTTATCCCTCTCCGCCCTCCTTTGCGCGTAAAACTCGCGCTCGTTGATGATGTCCTGCGGGAAGTGTTGGCGCCACAGCGCCATGGCTTCCTCGTCCATCTCGGTGATGCCGAGACGGTGCTCCCGCCTCCGGTTGTCGGGACGATCCTCGTCGGTGCTAATCCGCGGCAGAGACGCGAGCTCCTGCGTCGGCACGTTGGGGAAGTTCAATGTTCTATGAGGCCACCGGAGGCGCCACGCCGCCGCGTCGTACAAGCGGGCGGCCTCATTGGCGGTGTCGAAATTGCCGAGGCCGAGGCGCATCCCGCGGAACCGGATCTCGGCAGAGAAGCCGCTGGAGGGGCGCGCGCGGACGCCGCGGTATCCCCAAGTTTCCCAGCGACGCGGCGGCATGGTGGCGCGGCGGCGGCGAGGCGAAAAAGAGCGGGGAGAGAGCAGTGGCGAGGCACAGAGCGGTGGCAAGGCACAGAACGGTGGCAAGGCACAGAGCGGTGGGAGGGCGTTGGATTTTATAAAGCGCGTCGGACGCCGCGCGCCAAAACTAGCGCAGGCCCGGCCGCTTTTTCCCGCACGCGCGCGATCCTTTCCCGACGTCTCTGCTATCTCTACTCTCTTCTCTACGGTTATATTTATTTTAAATTTAATATTTTATATTTATCTCTACTTCCTTTACTGTCTACTTTTTTTCTCTATACTTTTTTTTCTTGCAATATAGGTCGTCTGATTTATATCTGACAGATAGGAAGGAAACAAATGGGAATTTTGCAGAAAGATACCCATACCCCTCTCCAGATTTCCAAATAAGGCCTTCCCTCGTTCATCCTTTTCTCCCATAAGATAAACTACTCATACAAATGCATCTTGATGCGTGCAACGCATGGGAATCTTACTACTTCTAAAAACCTTTCCATCATTTGCCACACTACAGGTTGTAGATGAAAAACCTACCCAAGCACAACGTGATACAGGAGCGACGCACAATTGCCAGCTGATATTCTGTTGGACAATGGAGGCTATAACCAATTATTTTTACGGGAACAATAGCACCCAGGAATATTGAAGGGTAGGTATGAACAAAATTGTAACTGCACATGTACTGCTAAGTGATTCAATACACACATTACCAATCGAGGAGGAGAACGATGGTCGCGGCGGCCTCTGTGAGTCATGGTCGGCAACGGGAGTCAGTTCATTGTCCACGATGGTGGTACTTCTGTGCTTGGCGTCGGCTTCCGGGAAGCAGATCCGAGACCGTGGAAGACGATGTCGGGGAAGAGGCTCCGTCTACGACGTTGAGGGTGGACCGGCTCCAGTGCGGCGTACGAGGTCGTCGATGAGGCAGATGCGCTGCAGTGGACGAGTGCGCGATGTAAAGGGGAGGAGCACGAAGGCTGCGGTGCCATGGAGAAGTCTATTTTGCGGTGGGGATAGAAAATGGGGAGTATTCAGGTATACTACTCTGGGTGCCGGGGTGGGGTTGGCTGGGTAGGGTGAACCTGAAGTTACGGAAACAGCCCCCTACCAAGCATCCTCCGTAGGCCTGTTCCGAAGGCTATGATGGTAACTTCCCACTGCTCGAATCAGGGTCGCTGGAGATTTTCCCGCCGACCTCAAAATTTTGTGACACTGGACTCCCCGTGTGGCGTGTTGAGTGATTCGGCTAAGCAACTAGCGAGTAGTAGTAGTAAACTCTGCATATTAGGTTTGACCGAAGTCAAAATTCCTAAAGTTTGACCAAGTTTATATAAAAATATAAACATTTACCATAACAAATATGTATGATGTGGAAGTACATTCAATAATGAATCTAATGGTATTTATTTGTTATTGTATAGGTTAATATTTTTTGATAGGGAAAACTATGTTTTTGCCACTCTAGTTTTTGCCAACTTTGCTTATGCCACTCTAGAATGACATCTCACTTTTGCCACTGTTAGCTTTTGATAATACATCACAAATGCCATTCCGTGGCAAAAACGATAATTTTTCATTTCACTTTTTCCACTCTTAGCATTTGACATGTATCACAATTGCCACTTGGAAAATTTTGTTTTTGCCACGGAAGGGCAAAAGTGATGTATTATCAAAAGCTAACAGCGGCAAAAGTGAAATGTCAAATTCTAGAGTGGCATAAGCAAAGTGGGCAAAAACTAGAGTGGCAAAAACAAAGTTTTCCCTTTTTGTTATAAGCTTTTTGAGAGTTTACAAAACTTGACTTTGAACAATGCTAATACGCGGACTTAAATAAAAACGGAGGGAGCACACATTTTTTTTCTTAGTTAGTGAACTAATCATTTGTTGAAATTGTGAAATAAATATATTAGGCTATTGACTTCGAATGTAATGGTCTATACAATTCAATAGTTACAATCATTGTCGAATCCCAAGATTTATACAAGGTCTATAGTACTTCACAACATGCTCAAACTCACATAATCCCAGTCAAATGAGAATCTAAATGCATTTCATAGTTATTACTTTGTAGGATGCAACAAAAACAACCAAAACTCTACATCAGCCATTATAGAAGCAACATTTTGACATATCCCATTGTGTGAATGAAACATGTAGAGAGAGCTTTTGAAGATGGAGCAGATAGGGCGGGAAAGATTGTATGTATGTGGATGAGAGAGTAGGAGACAAACCTAGAGAGAGAGAGAGAGAGAGAGAGAGAGAGAGAGAGAGAGAGAGAGAGAGAGAGAGAGGAAGAAGTTAGGTCTGTGAGAAAGATGGAGACATGTAATATCGTGAGATGCGTGTGCATCCGGATTCTGTATCGTGGAAGGAGAAGAGACAACATGTTTGATGAGAGAGCTGGAAAAACATGGACGAGAGGGGAAGGATCTCATGGGTTGAGGGATTGACAATTTTGTGCGGGGGAGAGAGGGATTGGTAATTTTGTGCAAGAGAGAGAGAGAGGGTGGGGAGGAGTCAGTCAGCCGTCGTCACATCACCCCTGCTTCCAAATGACCCGCATTCTCTAGCGCGGTGTGGTCGCCGTCTTGATCTGCTCGATGCCCCTTTGAAGATTGAGGTGTTGTGCATGTTGGGGTGCAAAGAAGCACAAGCGAGGTGGTCGCCAGTATAACCTTGGATGGGGATGAATTGTGTGCTCGGGGAGTGTGCGTGTGTGTTGTGCTGTGTGTGTGTGTGTGTGTGTGTGTGTGTGTGTCAGATATTGAGCGAAAACAAACCTAAGGAGAGAAATGGGTATTCACGAAGAGATTGTGCGGGCCTTGAGGTGGGCAGGGGTCGAGTGAGGGTGTCAAAATGTGCGCGTTGATGCATGTGTTGCATGCGATCGTGCGAGGGACGGACGAATAGAGAGAGATGGTTGTTGTGTTACGGATGCTCCTCTCTCTCTATGTCTCTCTCTCTCTCTCACACACACACACACACACAAGTAAACTAGAAGACCGTTCTCTCATGTATACACAACGTATCGGCATCTGTCTATGTCTCACTCATGCATGATCATTTGCACATTCACACCTCTCTATGTCTGTATCACACGCACAACGTCTCCACATTGCCCTTCCACCACAACACACATATGGACACATACACACGTTCTCTCTCAGTCACACACACAAAATAAGTATTAAAAAAACTAGGGCGCACCTAAAACGTCCAAATCCAAATAAACACAAACTTGAGCTAAATTCAAATATATGGAAATATTGCAGCGTCAAGAACTTTCCCAGGAAAAAAAACTTGAGTAATATTCGAGGATTGTTTTCACACACACAAAAAGGTTCGGTGGATGTCCTTCGAGCGCGACACGGTGACGCATCGTTCGATCGACCGCGCGGCCGCGGTTCACGCGCTTGCACAGGATTCCGTATCGTGGCTGTGGTACTAACTTAAAAAAAGCGCTGCCTAAGTCTAATGTTCACGTGTACTAGTACGGTTTTCTTTTAAGTTTGACCAACCTTATATAAAACTAAAGTAAGCTCCCATACGCGCACTCATCAATATGCTGCCGCCGCCGTTGCGCATGCCGGCGCCCGCCTGCTCCGGCCAACAATTTCTCGCCCATCACCGCCATGTCGCCGCCATCCCTGTGCCATGAAGCCAAAGGCTCACCCGCTCACGTCGTCTGCAGTCCCTCCTCGCCATGCTGCCACGCTGCCAAGCACGCGAGCAGCTGGTGGAGCCGCGTCTATGCACGCAGTGTACGAAGAGGAGGACGAGCGCGTGCTCCAGCACGCTGGTGAGGAGGAACTAGCGTGTCATTGTCGTCTCCGCCCGCGCGGAGGAGGCGCGCATGGTGGCTGACGCGGCGGAAGCCGATCGCGCGTGCGTCGAGCTCGCAAACCGGGTGCGGACGCGGAATCTACCTTCGAGACCTTGAATGCCACGTGGATCCTGCAATCTGAAGGAGCAATTTGGGTCAGTCGACTCATGTGAGCCGTTTGATGCAACATGGATGGCTAGAAGGGCTTCTTCCACCTCTTCTGCCGTCTTCTTCCTTCGCTCCGTCGAACTTCTTTCACAAACCAACTGACCCAAATTATACTAATAGTACGAACGTATTAAATACAGTAGGAACACGAAGATACGAGCAGTAGTACCAACTGCAAGAAGAACAGTAGTAAGACATAGTACTAGTACTACTCTACGTACTAAAGAGTTCAAATAATGAGAAAGAACATAAACATAGTTCTGTTGGGGCCTCAAGCACAACACACCCTTGAAAATAAACTAAGCAACTAGTCCGCTTGACACTGCATAGAACCAGCATGAGCGACGGCATCGCCACCTACTCGGAGTCCGAGTCCACGTCCTCGACTTCGTCCTCGTCCCTCTTCCTCTTCCTCTTCGCCCACGCTTCTTTGCTTGAACCGGACCTTTGGGCTCGCTTCTTCATCCAACCCATGTAGATATTTAAACAAAGGTAGGCATCCATTGCTGCGCATGAGGATGTGATCTTCATCTAATGTCTTGACTCCCATGCATGATGAAACTCGTGATGAGGTTTCTTCGTTTAGCGTATGAAGGATCAATCATGGCTGCTGCCGAGGTCAGCATTGAAGGTTGAGAGGAGGACACCAGGCTTGCCTTCTGGAGATCGAAGGGCTGGCCTACAACGAGACCTATCCGACGCAGGACATCTCTGTCGTTCTTAAAGCCTACAGTAACGAATTTCACTCTTTTGTCCTTGAGGAAGTTCTTAAAATCCTGGCACTCAACATCGGCATGGCATATGTGGTAGACCAAGCAAACGTTATGTACGCAAACCTGGATCACGGCGGGCTTCTTCCTCTTTTCGTCCTTTAGATCCTTCTCTCGTCCCAGGACTGTGGTGTACTCAACACCTAGCCCAGCGACCCACTCATCCGTTGAACTGTTGAACATGCGTAGGAAGCGAGCAAGCCATGCTTTCACATTCGCGGATCCACGTGTGTAGATGACGATGAACTGATCGCCAGTGATGGCTCTAACCTGGTACTCAGCGGCGACCATGGAGATTTGGGAGGCCATGGATTTTGGAGGAGGGTTAGGAGAAGTTGAACTATTGTACCCTGCAAAAACTAGGAGCGAACTAATGTGAAAGGACGGGACGACTGGGAGCGAATTGTTGTGAGGTAGAATACGGGGACGAGTAGGGCATGCGAACAACATGGGGTTGCTGGCTTGCCCGGTGGATAAACGACTGCAAGCCCCCAAAGAGTTCTCGAGAACTATGCGGGACCCACTAGATGTCATGTCTACTAGACCCATATCGTAGGCCTGACGGTATAGCTTCTTCCTGTTCGCACGCCATGCCGGCGCGTGGATGTAACTTCACTTAATTCCGTCAACCGTCGCGCCACCCACGATCTTCACCTCACTCGCGCGGTCGCGCCCTTTGAGACTTCGGCCGGCTTTAAATGAGCAATTTTTTTTGCCTACTCCGCATGCATGATACTCCCTCTGGTCCTTTTTACTCCCGTCAACCGTTTGCAAAGTGTTTGACCAAATATATACTTTTTTTGAACACCACCTTATATTAATTAACCAGCCACACCAGTACACTCATTCGATACAATATTCACCACACAGTGATACGTTATTTACAAGAATACCATCTAATCTATTGTCAAAGCTATACTTAGCGATTAAGTGTGCCACCTTATTGGCCGAATGGCTAATCTTTGACAATTGAAGATTGTTGATCAACTTCGAGATGCTCAACGCTTTCATCTTCAGGTCATGCATAGCAGACCTGTCATAGTCCCCCGATGCAAGAGACGCTACCACAAAAGCGCAATCAGTCTCTAAAATTACAGGATTATGAAGAGAAATACCTATGTAGAGACCGGCAATGCAAGCCCTAAGCTCCGGTTCCTCCACGCTTTGACAGGCATCAATGAAATCCCACGACCAAATTTATACTAAAAATATCAATATCTACAATACTGATTATAATGAGTATAAGAACTACGATTTATAATGAGTGTAAAAATATTGATTTGACATTGTGAATGTTGATACTCCCTCCGTCTAGGTGAGTAAGTCATCTTAGGCTGTGCACCGTGACCAAGGAGGAGGGGAAAACGAGAGACATTAATGTTTATTTGCTAATTAAATAGTATTGCATGCAATGAACTAACCACTGCATGTCATGTTTGATAGTCTCAGGTCATTAAAAGCATGCACACCCTCATCTCTTATTGGTTGATATGTCAAGAAACAAGAAACGAGGTAGAAGTTAATGCACCGCGCCTACGTGTTTTGGGATTATTTGGTTTTCGTAAGATGACTTACACACCTAGCTATTAGAGTACCACTACCTCCCTTCTAGTTTAAAGGGCTCGACTCAAAATTTCACCTACTCTTAGCAAGATAGTAGAGGCGGTGGAATATTTTTGAAGTCTGCAAAAGTACTCAACTAATGTTGTCGTTCTTCACAAAAATGTGTTTACCAATGCATGCATGAACACTAGTTACTCTAACCCCCTCTCTTCTTTAATTCTTTGCCACATCAGCATGTTTGCTATTCCGTGTGCATGATACCAACTAAGATACCACCATTATGGCCAGCCTTAATCATCGCATGCAATAATTTAGTGCACCTTGAAATATGAACATGTGTGGGCGTGTATGTTTTAATGACTTGAGACTATACCTAGCCCGGCATGCAAGATGACTTATTATGCACCGTTCCCCATACCTGCAGGAAGCCCGTTCGTCTCCAAATCTTTTCCTCTCCATGTGTGGAAACAATATGCCTGCCAAACTCTCCTTCTCCCCTCGGCGGTCCCACCACTCCACCCCGTGTGAAAAAATCTGCATGCATGACCCTCCTCCCCCCACACTCGTCCAATCCGTTGTGACCAGCAATATTTCCACCCCTTCGCTCCCTCGTAATTTACTCCAACAAATATGCCCACGTAGCTTTTACTTACTTACTTTGCATTGGGTCACTGACATACGGGCCCAGCAGTGTACTGGCCCACATGTCAGTGACGCAACTGGACCTGCAGTTAAGTCAGTGCAGCTCAGTCCATATCTTACGTAGGTGTGCCATTGCTCGCTATAAATACTGCGCCTCCCACGAAATCGCTATCTCCTCCCCCTCACATTCACGTTCATCACTATCTCCTCCCCCTCCCTCTCACGTCGACCACCATGGCATCTCGCCCCTCCCAAGCCCTAGGAGACCCTCGCTGCAGCGCGTGGACGGTCACGCGTCGCCGTTCCGTTCCTTGCCGCCACTAGTCGAGGAGGACGCGTCGGTGTTCCGCTCCTCGCCGTGACGCGACGCGTCGCTATTCCATTCCTCGCCGCCACTAGTCGAGGAGGACGCGTCGGCGTTCCGCTCCTTGCCGCGCGACATGTCGAGGTGGACACGTCGGCGTTCCCAATCTCCCCAGCACGCGCGTCGGAGGACGCGTCGGCTCCCCGCTACGAGGAGAACGCCACGCCGCCCGCCGAGCCCCCCAGCCTTGAGGAGCTTTGGCAAGAAATGGATGTCGCCTTGTGGGAGGCTTTGCCTCCAGCAGAGCGTGCCAAAATAGAGGCGGAGAAGAAGGCCGAGGAAGATAAGCGCACCACGCAACAAGCTTTCTGGGAGATCTATGTCGCGTCTGAGAGAGTCAAGCAATTGGTTCTTTGGCAGAAGGCTCGTGCGAGGGCCGTGAGGGTGGCGGAGGGCGCCCGTGCCGACGCATACGAGTGCGGTCGGGCCCAAGCGCCTCATCTACGCTTGGCGATGCGTGGACGGTGCGCTTCCAGCCAGGAGGAGTACTGTTGGCGCGGATCACCAAACCGGTGAGATCGCGCTCGCCACCAACAAGCCGCCAATCAGCACCTCGCGAGTTGCGAGGCTGAGGAAGAGGCGTTGTGTCGGGCGGCTGGGAAGCGGCCGCGCACCGGGGCACTCGTGGCGCGCCGCAAGCGCTCTGCGGCGTTGTGGCTTTAGGAGGAGTATAATTTTTGTTTCGTAAGGCGATCTCATTAGTTTTGGGGCGCAAATGATAAATCGAGCGTTCAGGAATTTTTAGCGTCCTTAATTAAGTATGTAAAAGGAAAGTTTGGAAAGCGTTGTGTATTATTACGCATTTTGCAAATGCGTGCATATAGCACAAACTTTACTATAGACTATCGAACTACACGTCTCTCTCGATATATGCTTGCAGACTTTTCTACTCCCTCCGTCCAGGTCAATAAGTCATCTTTGGTTGTGCACGGTGACCAAGAAGGAGGGAAGATTTGTACACCTAGACGGAGGGAGTACTACTATTACTTATATGCGTGCAAATGCACGTTTAAACATTCGATGCGGTTTTGTAAAAGTAGAAAAACAGCACTAGTCAAGCTTGTGAAAGCGATTCCAACGTGAGTACTACTACTAGTAGGAGTACCAGGGCCGATTCTTTTAGGCTTCTAGATTAGTAATCCCATAACTACTACCCGTCCTGGTTTATTGGTCCCCATTGTAATCTGTGTCAAATTTTGATCATAAATTTAACTAATGAAATGTTAGTGCATGTCACATGCACTACTCCATCCGTCTAGGTGAGTAAGTCATCTTAGGTTGTGCACCGTGACCAAGGAGGAGGAGAAAGCGAAAGCGTTAATGTTTATTTTCTAATTAATAGTATTGCATGCAATGAACTAACCACTTGCATGTCGTGTTTGATATCTCAAGTCATTAAAAGCATGCACACTCTTTATCTCTTATTGGTTGATATGTCAAGAAACAAGAAACGAGGTAGAAGTTAATGCACCGCGCCTAAGTGTTTTGGGATTATTTGGTTTTAGAAGATGACTTACACACCTAGATGCACCGCGCCTAAGTGTTTTGAGTAACATTTTATCAGTTAAATCTTTGGTCAAAATTTAGCACAAATTACAATGGTGAGGAATAAACCAGGACGGAGTAGTAGTTTAGAAGCCTAAATAAATGAGTGAGGTGCCTTATTGTTACTCTCCACTGTGACTAGTCTTGTGGGAAAAGCTGGGGAAGCCGCCAAAAGAACTGGCCCTAGGAGTAGTAGCTAGGGATCGAGTGTGGGAGATGAACCGGAGAAAGTAAATGCAGAGAGATGAAATGCAAAAAAGACGGAGGAATGTGATGGTTGCTTGTCCGTTTATTTTACCAGGCCACTTATTACTGGGAGTGGTTGGGTTTTGTGATATGACGGCTTTACTGCCGCGCCACGAGTGAGAGGTGAGACTCCGTGCAGCGCCGCCCTCTACACTTGTACTACATCGGTCGTGGTTTATTAGTCCCCATTGAATTTGGTGAAGATTTAAGCGACAAAATGTTAGTGCATGTCAACAAAAACTATATCGTTGGATTCGTATTTGAACATAGTTTTGAATGATATAATTTTAGGTGACATGCATCAGTATTTATCGTACTATATATAATGTTAGTTCAATTTTTGGTCATACTAATCTATAGTAGTAAGGTGCCCGTGCGTTGCACCGAAGAGTGAAATGCATTGATCGAGGAGTTGTTTATTTTGACAAAGGATGTGGGGGTCATCTCATGTGTAACCGGTATCGATAGGTTTATTCGGATATTATCTCATCTCTAGAGCTCACAAACATCCGGGTGAAATAGATAAAAAGGTATCTTTTGCAAACAAAAGTGTTCAACTGTTCAACCTGCATCCAAAACTTGTGAAGAAATAACACTTATTGTGCTTTGCAAGAAATGATCTTTAAGAATTAGTTTTTGAGTATCGATTGTTATACATGTTGGCTACAGATGACATGGCACTTTCTTATAGTCAACAGTTGGCTATACTATTAAGTAATATTAACCATGCCCTTATACACCTAGACGGAGGATTAAATCAGGATGACTTGCAAGGGGCAGAGGAGATGTAAGAAATGGTTCATCGTAAGTCTTTCACCGATCTTGTAGTAAAAATTCATACATGGAAGATTCTAGACTAAACCATAAGCGGATACACTTTTATTCATCGTGATACTCCAATAGAGCAAGATCCTGCATGGAAGTCTCCACATGCTTAGACAGCGGATTACATTGAGCGAAGACTAATGATAAACATTTAACTTGATAATGCGTATTTTTTTAGAAGAACTGGGAGGCTCCTCCCCGGTTCCATTATCAAATGAAACCCAAAGTGTCTTACATCAGCTCACTGAGAGGAGTAGTTCAAAGGAAGGACTGCGGCGAAAGCCACTCAAGTTTAACGACAAGCTTACAGAATCAAAAGCGGCAAAGACACGGGCCATAAGTGCCCACACACACTACATGATTTCTAAGTGCACTTGATAATGCGTATGTCCAGGTGAACCTCCTTGGAGTCCCCGTGCACCGAGTCAGCGGGTAAAGGATATAACGGATGCCATGGGTTTTCCAAGTCCACATTGGCGGGATAGTCCCAACTCCTCAGTTTCTAAGTCTGTCCGATGAGGCCGGTTTTGCCGCCCACGTGACCCGGTTTCGCCGCCCACGTTTGCCCGCGCGCATGGCCTGAGCCTGCGGTGCACCCTGCACTTCAAGTTCGACGGCGACGCCACCCTCTACGTGAAGGTGTTCGGAGAAGACGGTCGCCGTGACAGGTGCTGCCCCGAAGATGATGACCGCGGCCATGGACCCAGCCCAGGCGATGATCGGGATGAAGATGACAGCAGGCGTGTGGTCAGCGGCGCTCGGAGCTCGTCGAGCTTCGGCGGCTCTCCTTTGGACAGCAGCTCCTCCAGCGGTGGCCGCGACCAGCCCCCGTGTCGTCGCGCCCGCGGAGGGAGGTAGCGGGTCAGCCTGCTGTCACGCCTCGGTGAAGCGCGAGGTGGGGTCTGGCTGAGCTCCGGAGGCAGTGCGAGCCTTCGCCGTGAGTTGGCGCCGAGCAAGTTGTGCCTATTTTGTTTTTCTCCTTCCCCGCAAAGAAAGTAGTGTAGGGCCCGTGGGCGTGCTGAACTGTTGTTGTTAATTACCATGTTGTTCCGCTATTTACGTGCTATGCTTTTGTGCCGCATGCTGCGCGAGAAAGTACCAGCTCTGGGGGACCTGTCGCGGTCTTCGCTTCCCGAGGCCGAGGCCTCGTCGAACGCTTCATGTCCTGCAAGGATTAGTCAGGAGGGGTAGCTTCCGGCATCGGTTGTGGAGGCGACCGACCCGGGTCATGTGCTCGCGTCGCGATGCCGGTGGGGTACGAACTGGGAGGGGTGCTCCCGTAGTGGATCTGGATAGGAAAGCTTCAACGACAAGGGCAGAAAACTCTCGCGAGGGTGCCCGCGCTGCTCCCTCGCGAGACTTGCGCGAGAGAAACCGAGGCAGGAGAACGAACAAGACAAAGAGTCACAAGCCAAAAGACGGCAACAACTTCAATAAAACTTCAAATAGGAATGAACAAGCCAACTGCAGAAAGCAAATGAAAAAGCCGCGTCCGGCACCTAATCTAGTCTTCGACACCTTCTCACCAGTGCGGAGCTAAGTGCTTCCACTAGGCGTGGGAGGGAGCCCCAGGGCCTGAGGTCGGTGCTCCTGAGACTCCGGGGCGTGTACAGCCCCAACTCATTATTACGTGAGAGTGTCACGGGCGGCGAGCTTCACAGGCATTGGCCTTCTTCACAGGCTCTGGGCCTTTCTTGGGGAAATGAACTTCACAAGCGTTGGCCTTCTTCACAGGCTCCGGGCCTTTCTCAGGAAAACGAGCTTCACAGGCGTTTGCCTTCTTCACAGGCTCCGAGCCTTTCTCAGGAAAACAAGCTTCACAGGCATTTGCCTTCTTCACAGGCTCCGGGCCTTTCTCAGGAAAACGAGCTTCACAGGCGTTTGCCTTCTTCACAGGCTCCGGGCCTTTCTTCAAGGGTAGAACTTCCGGAGATGCTGGATGTTCCACAGCGTCAGGATGGTCACCCCTCCCCGAGTCTCAAGCGTGCGGGCCGGGCTGGAAACATGAACAACCTTGAGCGGGCCCTCCCACATGGGAGAAAGCTTATGCAACCCTTCCTGGAGAGGCCCGTCGAGCACGAGGTCCCCTACCTCAAGATTCACAGGGGCGGATGTTGCGGCGGTGGTACCGCCACGGCGCTGTTGATACCTTTTGCTTCATGGCCTGCCTCTCGACGATGTTCCTCCCCCAGCACGAGATTCGTCCCCCGCATGGCGTCCTGCTGCGCCTCGTTGAACGCCAGGACCCGTGCGGAGCGATGCCTGACCTCGTGAGGGAGGACAGCTTCTGCTCCATAGACGAGGAAGAACGGGGTCTCGCCAGTCGGCTTGGCCGCGGTCGTGCGGATGGACCACAGCACAAACTGGAGCTTGTTGTGCCATCCCCTGCCGTAGGCCTCTAGCTTCTTCTTGAAGGTCCTGGTTTTGAGGCCCTTCAGGACCTCCGCGTTGGCTCGCTCGGCCTGGCCGTTGCTCCGGGGGTGCGCCACCGAAGCGTAGCATATCTGTGTTCCAAGGTTAGCACAGTACGTTTTGAAGAGATTGCTGGTGAACTGCGAACCGTTGTCGGTGATGATGCGGTAAGGCACCCCAAACCGGCTCACGAGGCCCCTGATGAACTTGACCGCAGAGCCCACTGGGATGGTGCGGACAGCTTCCACCTCAGCCCACTTGGTGAACTTGTCCACGGCAACGTAGAGGTAGAGATAGCCCCCTGGTGCCCGAGGGAACGGGCCCAGAATGTCCAGCCCCCAAACTGCGGATGGCCATGAGAGGGGTATAGTTTGCAGACCTCCCGCCGGCTGATGGAGCTGCTTGGCATGAAATTGGCAGGCCTCGCAAGCTTTTACCAGCTCAAGCTGCGTTCTTTGGCGCGTGGGCGAGTAGAACCGCTGCGGGCATGCCTTGCCAGCGAGGTTCGCGGACGATGAGTGGTGCCACGGTCTCCGCCGTGTATGTATTCAGCAATTCCTTCCCTTGCTCTCGGGAATGCAGCGTGGGTACCGTCATTGGCCGCCTCGGTAAAGCTCTCCATCCACGATGCACGATGGGCCGTGGCTTGCCGCTCCACGCTCCGCCTCCTCCTCCTTCTCCGGCAGGTCCCACAGTATTAAGTAGCTCTTGAGCTCGTGTGATCCAGCACCCTCCACGAGGTTCCAATGCCGAGGCAGGCATACTCTGAGGCCGGGCCGCAGGCAGGGGCTCCCGAGGCGGCGGTGGGAGCTCCTCCGAGATGCGCCCTTTCGATAGTGATGGTGCCGCTGAGGGCCTAAAGAGTCGTTCTTCGAAGATGCCAGGCTCCTGACGCAGCCGCCTGGACGCCCTCTTGGCGATGTCATCTGTCTCTTGATTGGTGCCGCGTGGCACATGCTGCAGCTCCAGTCCCCAGAACTGTTTCTCCATCCTGCGAACCTCCGCGAGGTAGGCTTCCATGTGCTCGTCCTTCGGCTCGTATATCTTGTTGGAGAAGTTGACGAGGAGTTGTGAATCGCCCTTGATGATGAGGCGCTTTACCCCCAAAGCGATTGCGGCTCTCGGGCGGCTATCGAGGCCTTCATATTCTGCTATGTTGTTGGAGACCTTTTCCCCATCTTTGGAAGCGAGCTGCATGGCGTAATAGAGCTTGTCTGAGTAGGGGATACGAGCCTTTGCGCGGCCCCAGCGCCATGTCGGGAGAATGCCCGTCGAAGTACATGACCCAACCGTCCGGTGCCTCGCTCCCGGAGAAAGCGGTCGGTCTTCGCTGCCGAGGCGGGTGCCTCCGTCCATTCTCGCCACGAAATCTGCCAATGGCCCCCTTGATGACTCTGGTTGTGCTGAATTCTAGCTGAAAGCGCTTGCGTTCGATGTTCCACTCGGCAACTCTTCCAACTGAGTTGGGGCTCTGAGCACCCTCTCCGGAGGGTATGCTAAGATGACCTTGATGGGATGACCTTGGAAGTAGTGCGCGGTTTGCGTGAGGCTACCAATAGCGAGGAGGAGTTTTTGGGGCATGGGGTGCAGCGCCCTCGCATCCCGTAGCACCGTCTTGGAAGTACACTGGGTGCTCGGCGAGAGTAGAATCTTGTGAGGCCGTGCCCTCCGGAGGGTCTCGGCGCCTCTGAGTCAACGGAGCCCCCTGTGCCTGGCTGCCTGATGCGGCCTCTTCGGCCCTAGGGGCATCTTCCTGCTGAGGCTGGTTTCCGTCCACTGAGGCCGTGACCTTCGCGAGGCCTTCTTGGTCTTGCGCCGCCACGGCCTGGGCCGTGGCCGGGCGTGATGCAGCCCTGATCTGGCGCTCTTCCCGAACCGCCACTAGGGCTGCGCTGGCGGAGTAGGGTGTGGCGGCGAGGTAGAGCACCAGGGGCTCAAGTGGGCGTGGCGCGACCATCATAGGAGGGTTGGTAAGGTACCTCTTGAGTTCTTGGAATGCCTTGTCGGCCTCTTCAGTCCATTCAAAGGGGCCCTTCTTCTTCATCAGCTTGAAGAATGGTAGTGCTCGTTCCCCCAGCTTGGAGATGAAACATCCTAAGCAGTCCACGCCCGGTGAGTTCTGCATTTTACGAGGGTCTTTGGCGGGCTCATGTCTTGACTGCCTTGATCTTTTCGGGTTGGCCTTGATGCCCCTATGGGACGCGAGAAACCGAGGAGCTTGCCGAGGGGACTCCAAATCGCACTTCTCGGGTTGAGCCGCAGATCCACTTTATCAAGGCTCGCGAAGGTTTCTTCAAGTCTTGTATCGTGGTTTTCGCCTCGAGACTTCACCACAATGTCATCGGCGTCGCCAAACATTCCTCCCGAGCTGTTGGCCAGGCGATGTGCATCAGCCGCTGAAAGGTCGCGCCTGCGTTCGCAACCCAAGCGGCATGCAAGTATAGCGATACACTCCGCGCGGGGTCGGAAAGCCGTTTTTCCCGTCTTCCACCGCCATCTTGATTTGGTGATAGCCTAAGAAGGCATCCGGGGAAGCCTGACGAGTCACACTCAGCGGTGGAGTCGGCGATCTGGTCGATGCGAGGAAGCGGAAGCGGATCCTGTGGGCAGGCCTTGTTGAGTTTGGTGAAGTCGACACACATCGTTCCTTTCCCCTTTCTTTGGCACGACAAGCTGGGTTGGCCAGCCAATCCGATGTGAGACCTCGCGAATAACCCTGCTGCTTCTAGCTTGCGGGTCTCTTGGACGATGAAAACTTGTTTCTCCGTGGGTGTCGCCTCATATACGCTTCACAGGCGCACATTGGGGCACACGTTGAGGTGATGCTCAATCACGCCCCTCGGGACCCCTGCCAACTGATCAGGTCCCCATGCGAACACCTTCTTGTTTGCGCACAGGAACTTCACCAAGGCCTCCTCCTGCTCGGGTTCGAGGTTTGCACCTATGGTGAAGATGGCATTAGTGGACCCGTCCTTGCTGACTGGTACCTGCTTGGTTTCCGCCTTGTTTTGAGTGAATAGCTGCTTCTTCTTGGACGGCGCAGCCCCCTTGGGCTCGGGGGCGTCAGCGCTGGCGGGCCGTGCCGCCGCATCCGCCTTGAAAACAAGCTCGAGCGCCTGCAGTGCATCTCCGGTGTTTCCTGACATGGTAAGGACACCGCTGCTCCCGGGCATCTTCATGAGGTTGTACGCCGGGTGAGTTGCTGCCATGAACCGGGCCAAGGCCGGGTAGCCGAGGATGGCGTTGTAGGGGAGGCCGATGGGGGCGATGTCGAAGTCGATCAGCTCCGTGCGGTAGTTATCATGGTGCGAAAGGTCACGGGGCCAGTTGTCCTGGGAGGCGGTGGAACCGGCTCCGACTCCCGAAAAAGGCCTGCTGGGCCGGAGCCGCTCTGGCGGCACATGGAGGAGGCTGAAGGCCTCCACGAGAGAGCTGCGTTGAGGCCGGCTCCGCCGTCAATGAGGGTCTGGTGACTGCCGCCGCGAGATGGTGGGGTGCACAACATTGAAGCGCACCCGACCGGCGGGGTTGGAGGGTGATCGTCCGAGTTGAAGAGCAGGTCGACCTCGGCGCCACTGACCAGCGGGGCTCCACAGTGCTGGAGGTGGCGGTGATCTGGCGGGTGAGCGGTTTGGCGTGGCGGCTCGAAGGTGGCGCCGATGAGCCGCCAGAGAGCTGCGGCGACCGGGCGCCAGCCCGGCGCGATGGGTGAGGTAGAGGTCGCGCAGCTCCCCCCAACAGGCCTGCTGCTCGTTCCCTGCCGGTCCGGTGGCGGCGTTGGTGGCAGGCGACGGGGAACGACGGGGGGGTCCGCCGGAGAGAGCCGTCTGGGCGACTCGGGCGGCGCGAGCAGCCTGGCTCTCGGTGCGAGCTCGGCAAGCGTCAGCCATGGGCACGACGGAAGATCACACGCGACCAGCGGGAGAAGGATTCCGACGCACCCCTACCTAGCGCGCCAAATGTCGGATTTCGGGTTCCGGCAGACCCTTGAGGTTCGAACACTGGGATGCGCGTGGAGATCTTTCCCCTACCAGCTCGTGCGTGAACGGTTAGCAAGGGATCTAAACTACGAACGAAGAACACACAAGGGACACGAGGTTTATACTGGTTCGGGCCACCGATGTGGTGTAATACCCTACTCCAGTGTGTGGTGTGGTGGATTGCCTCAAGGGCTGATATTGAACAATACAAAGGGAGAACGGCCTCGCGAGGGGCTGTTCTTGAGCTGGTGCGATGAACTGCTTGGGGGAGTTCAGTCGCCTCTCTCTCTCTCTCTCTCTCTCTGCTAGGGCTCTATCCGATCGACCGATCGATGTGTGTGTGTCTTCGTTTGGTGGCTAGTCCTATTTATAGAGGGAGGCCCTGGGCCTCTTCCCAAATAATGAGCGGGAAGGGCGCCAACAATTGGCCATTTCAAAGGGGAACATCTAGTACACTTATCCTGACTAAAGTTGGTCTTGGCTGCCAAAGGCTCAGCGGTGGCGCCGTCTGGCTCCACGATGACCTCCATCCTGCCGCTCTGATGGTCTTGATCTTGTTGTACCGAAGCAGTAACCTTTGACTAATGCCTAGGCCTGTGCTTGCCCCCCTTTGCACCAAAGGGGAAACAAGGACACTGTGCAGGATGGGGCCCGCCTAGAGCCCGCCTAGTCTTGATCGTCATGGCTTGTGTCACGGGGCACCCTCGTGAGGTACCCTGCCTTGATCTCTCCGCCCCCTCGTGAGCCTGCCTGACGAGGCTGCTCCTGGGGAAGGTTCCTGTCGTCCGCCCCGCGAGGCTTGGCCCCTCGCGAAGGTCTTGAGCTTGAGCTGATGAAGCTGGACCGCTGGGCCCCACTTGAGCCACGCCGCAGGCATGAGCGAGCAAGTCAGGGACCCCGTTCCCGAGCGCCCCGCGATTCTGGAGTTTTAATCGGACCAGAGAAAGATAGGGGCTTATAGTTTTGCCCACAACCTTTTACCTCAAGGGTAATGTCAACAATAATAATTCATGCTCCCCTACATCCAATTAGATATATATATCATGTTCTTTCCAACATCTTTGGGCTTGCCAAAGGATAAAATGAAAAAGGAAGGTGAAGATCACCGTGACTCTTGCATAAGGTAGAGGATAATAATAAAAGATAGGCCCTTCGCAGAGGGAAGCAGAGGTTGCCATGCGCTTTTATGGTTGGCTGCACAAAATCTCAATGCGAAAGAACGTCACTTTATATTGCCCCTTGTGATATGAACCTTTATTATGCAGTCCGTCGCTTTTATTACTTCCACATCACAAGATCGTATAAAGCTTATTTCTCCCACACTAATCAATCATACATGTTTAGAGCAATTTTTATTGCTTTGCACCGATGACAACTTACTTGAGGGATCTTACTCAATCCATAGGTAGATATGGTGGACTCTCATGGCTAAACTGGTTTAAGGGTATTTGGAAGCACAAGTAGTATCTCTACTTGGTCTGAGAATTTAGCTAACATGAGAGGGAAAGGCAAGCTCAACATGTTAGAGGATCCATGACAACATACTTTATCTCAGATATAAGAAAACATAACTCATCACGTTGTCTTCCTTGTCCAACATCAACTCTTTAGCATGTTATATTTTAATGAGTGCTCCCAATCATAAAAGATGTCAATGATAATATATCTATATGTGAAACCTCTCTTTCCTTATTACTTCCTATTAATTCCAACGATGACCAAAGCTATATTTGCCAACTCCCAACAACTTTTAATCATCATACTCTTTCTATGTGAAGTCATTACTCTCAATAAGATCAATATGAACTCTTTGTTTCTTTTTATTCTTTTTCTTCTTTCTTTTCTTTTATTCACCCAAGATCATGGCAAAATAATCAAACCCTTGACTCAACTAACTTTATTTTATATATAGCTCACAGACTCGATTACATAGAGAGATCATTAAGCAAAACTCAAAACTAGATCATGCCATAAACTTTATTCTACTAGATCAAGATACTACTAAAAGGATCGAACTAAGAAAAACGGTAAAGATAGGAGTTGTGATGGTGATACGATACCGGGACACCTCCCCCAAGCTTGGCAGTTGCCAAGGGGAGTGCCCATACCCATGTGATTATGCCTCCTTCGTTGTCGAAGAAGGTGGAGGTGTTGTTGATGATGCGGGCTTGTCGTCCACCTTCCATGGCATAGGCTCACCATCATAGAAGGATTATCGAGTCTCCGGAATCCTCAAATCTGCAGCCAAACTCATCCTTTTGAATCTATATTCATACTCACAATTTTGATTTTGCAGATCATAGATTTGGGCTTGGAGGTGCTCGATCTTCTCATGTAGCTTGAAGACGGCCTCCTCGGTGTTCTTGGCATCCGGCTCGTAGTTGTTGGTGAACTCCGCGAGGATCATGTGGCTAGCGTTGATTCCACGCTCCACCATCCCCTGGCACTTGAAAACTTGTTGCTCCATTGCTTCGAGCCTCGACTCCACGCTTCCGGTTCCCTTTGGTCCCTGAGCATCGCGGATCTGCAGCAACCCATCACGCATCTCAATGGTTTGAGGGTGTCGCAGCACCTCCGCGAGGTAAGGGTTGATCACCTTCTCGAAGAACTTGTCCTTGGAAGCACTTGGGGACGTCATGATGATCTAGACCTGTCGGAAAAACAGCTCGAAACAAGAACAGGAGAGATTTGCGTGATCGAGAGTCAAAACCTTGGAGAATATATAATGAATTTTACCGACCAAAATCGTATCGTGCAAGAAAAGCGGAGTCGGAGAGGGCAGGCGTGCTCACGAGGTGGGGCGCGCCTGGCGCGCCCCCACCTCGTGGAGCCTCGTGTCCTTCCCGGACTGCAACTTATTTTTCTATTTTCTAAATATTCCAAAGCGGAGAAATATTGCCTTAGAAATTGTTTTGGAGTTGGTTTACTTACCGTACCACATACCTATTCCTTTTGGATGCAAGCAGTGCGGAAAGTGTCCCTTATGTATTCCTCCGGGTTACGGTTTCAATAATATTGGTTTCAACATTTATGGGATTACGAGATATAATGTTTGATCCTTTGACCATTTACCACCTTGGTTTGTACCTTTGAAGTTGTTGATTTTATGGCACGAAGCGATAGACCTCCTCGATAACGTAGGGACCTTCCGTTAAGAGAAGTTTTCCTGCAAAAATCTTAAACAAGAGTTGTATAGCAATACATAATCACCTACATTAAACTCACGCTTTTGTATCCTTTTGTCATGCCATATTTTAACTTTTTCTTTAAACAACTTAGCATTTTCATAAGCTTGGGTTCTCCATTCATCAAGTGAGCTAATATCAAATAACCTTTTCTCACCGGCAAGTTTGAATCATAGTTGAGCTCTTTAATAGCCCAATATGCCTTATGTTCTAGTTCGAGAGGTAAGTGACATGCTTTTCCATAAACCATTTTATACGGAGACATATCCATAGGATTCTTATATGCAGTTCTATAGGCCCATAATGCATCATCAAGTTTCTTGGACCAATTCTTTCTAGACCTATTAACAGTCTTTTGCAAAATTAATTTGAGCTCTCTATTGCTCAATTCTACTTGACCACTAGACTGTGGGTGATATGGAGATGCAATTCTATGATTAACATCATATTTAGCAAGCATTTTACGGAAAGCACCATGAATAAAATGTGAACCACCATCAGTCATTAAATATCTAGGGACTCCAAACCTTGGAAAAATAACTTCCTTAAGCATTTTAATAGAAGTGTTATGATCAGCACTACTAGTTGAAATAGCTTCTACCCACTTAGTAACGTAATCAACAACAACCAAAATATGTGTATATCCATTAGAGGCAGGAAAAGGTCCCATATAATCAAAGCCCCAAACATCAAATGGTTCAATGACAAGTGAATAATCCATAGGCATTACTTGACGTATACTAATATTACCAATTCTTTGATATTCATCGCAAGACAAAACAAACTTACGGGCATCCTTGAAGAGAGTGGGCCAATAAAAACCGGATTGCAATACCTTATGTGCAGTTCTATCTCCAGCGTGGTGTCCTCCATAAGCTTCGGAGTGACACTTGCGTAGGATTTGTTCCTGTTCATGCTCAGGCACACAACGTCTAATAACACCATATACTCCTTCTTTATAAAGATGTGGGTCATCCCAAAAGTAATGTCGCAAATCATAGAAATACTTTTTCTTTTGTTGGTATGTGAAGCTAGGTGGTATAAATTTAGCAACAATGTAATTAGCATAATCAGCATACCATGGAGTGCTACGAGAAGTGCTTATGACATTTAATTGTTCATCAGGAAAGCTATCATCAATAGGTAGTGGGTCATCAAGAACATTCTCTAACCTAGATAAGTTATCTGCAACGGGGTTCTCAGCTCCTTTTCTATCAACAATATGCAAATCAAATTCTTGCAGCAAGAGAACCCATCTAATAAGTCTAGGTTTTGCATCTTTCTTTTCCATAAGATATTTAATAGCAGCATGATCGGTGTGAATAGTTACTTTAGAATCAACAATATAGGGTCTGAATTTATCACAAGCAAATACAAGCGCTAAAAGTTCCTTTTGGTAGTAGCATAATTTCTTTGAGCATTGTCTAGAGTCTTACTAGCATAATGGATAACATTTAATTTCTTATCAACTCTTTGCCCTAGAACAGCACCTACTGACATAATCACTAGCATCACACATAATTTCAAAGGTAAATTCAATCGGTGGCTGAACAACAGGTGCAGAGACTAATGCTTTCTTAAGTATTTCAAATGCTTCTACACAATCATCATCAAAGACAAATGGTACATCTTTTGTAATAAATTATTCAGAGGCGAGAAATTTTGAGAAGTCCTTAATGAACCTCCTATAAAATCGGCGTGACCAAGGAAACTTCTTATACCTTTGATGTCCTTGGGACATGGCATCTTTTCAATAGCATCAACCTTGGCTTTATCAACTTCAATACCTCTTTGAAACTTTGTGCCCCAAGACAATACCTTCATTAACCATAAAGTGGCACTTTTCCCAATTCAAGACAAGATTAGTTTCTTCACATCTCTGCAATACTCGATCAAGATTTCTCAAGCAATCATCAAAAGAGGAACCATAGACGGAAAAATCGTCCATGAAAACCTCACAAATTTTTTCACAAAAATCAGAGAATATAGCCATCATGCATCTTTGAAAGGTAGCAGGTGCATTACATAAACCAAAAGGCATACGTCTATAAGCAAAAGTACCAAAAGGGAAAGTAAAAGTAGTCTTTGATTGATCTTTAGCCGACATAGGTATTTGAGAGAAACTAGAATAACCATCTAGAAAGCAATAATGTGTATGTTTGCATAATCTTTCTAGCATTTGATCAATAAAAGGTAAGGGGTAATGACCTTTCTTAGTAGCTTTATTTAATTTGCGGAAATCAATTACCATCCTATAACCTGTGATAATTCTTTGCGGTATCAATTTATCTTTATCATTAGGGACAACAGTAATACCTCCCTTCTTAGGGACACAATGGACAGGACTTACCCACTGACTATCAGCAACGGGATAAATTATACCTGCCTCCAGGAACTTGAGTATTTCTTTTCTTACCACTTCTTTCATTTTAGGATTCAAACGTCATTGAGGATCGCGAACTTGTTTGACATCCGCTTCCAAATTTATTTTATGTTGACATAAAGTGGGACTAATGCCCTTAAGATCATCAAGAGTATATCCAATAGCGGCACGGTGCTTCTTTAGAGTTTTCAATAATCTTTCTTCTTCATGCTCTGAAAGGTTAGCACTAATAATAACATGATATATTTTCTTTTCATCAAGATAAGCATATTTAAGATTATCACGCAATGGTTTAAGCTCAAACACGGGATCACCCTTGGGTGGAGGAGGATCCCCTAGGATTTCAACAGGCAAATTGTGTTTCAGAACAGGTTCCTGTTTAAAGAATATTTCATCTATTTCCCTTCTCTCATTCATAAACATATCATTTTCATGGTCTAGCAAATATTGTTCTAAAGGATCACTAGGAGGTGCGACAATGAAGCAAGACCGATAATATCATCCTTCTTGGGCAATGCTTCCTCACGATGTTGTTTACTAAATTTAGAGAAATTAAACTCATGAACCATATCATCCAAGCCAATAGTAACAACATTCTTTTACAATCTATCCTAGCATTAACAGTGTTCAAAAAGGGTCTACCAAATATAATGGGACAAAAGCTATCTTGTGGAGAACTGAGAACAAGAAAATCAGCAGGATATTTAGTTTTCCCACACAATACTTCAACATCTCTAACAATTCCCACTGGTGATATAGTATCCCTATTGGCAAGTTTAATTATGACATCAATACCTTCTAATTCAGCAGGTGCAATTTCATGCTTAATTTCCTCATACAAAGAGTGTGGTATAACACTAGCACTAGCACCCATATCACATAAGACATGATAACAATGATCTCCAATTTTGACAGAAATAACAGGCACGCCTACCACAGGTCTATGTTTATCTTTAGCACAAGGTTTAGCAATTCTAGCAGTTTCACCATTGAACTGAATAACATGCCCATCAATATTGTCAGACAAGAGACCTTTAACAATAGCAATATTAGGTTCTACTTTAACTTGCTCAGGAGGTGTATAAGTTCTAATATTGCTTTTACGAACAACATTTGAAGTTTTAGCATGATCCTTTATTCTAATAGGGAAGGGTGGTTTCTCAACATAAGAAGTGGGAATAATAGGATCATTATAAGTGACAGTCTTTTCTTCAACTTTAATAGGTGCAGCTACTTTTACTTCTATGGGAGGATGATATTTAATCCACTTCTCCTTGGGGAGATCAACATAAGTAGCAAAAGATTCACAGAAAGAAGCTACTATTTCAGAGTCAAGTCCATATTTAGTGCTAAACTTACGGAAAATATCGGTATCCATAAAAGATTTAACACAATCAAACTTAGGTGTCATACCTGACTCCTTACCTTCGTCGAGATCCCAATCTTTAGAGTTGCGTTTAATTCTATCCAA
The DNA here is from genome assembly GCA_021605205.1 of Aegilops longissima. Taxonomy (NCBI): domain Eukaryota; kingdom Viridiplantae; phylum Streptophyta; class Magnoliopsida; order Poales; family Poaceae; genus Aegilops; species Aegilops longissima. The sequence continues at coordinate 147,600,798 of CM038676.1, read as the reverse complement.
TAAATCCCATCTGAATTCAATAGTCTTCGTCATAAAAGAGCTAGCACAAGAAGTATCGAGCATGGTGCGATTGTTATCAGAAAGCCGAGCATAGAAATTCTGAAGAATTGTCACTCTTGAGAGCTCATGATTGGGGCATGAATATAACATTGATTTAAGCCTCCCCCAAGCTTGAGCGATGCTTTCTCCTTTGCGAGGCCAAAAATTATATATATAATTGCGATCACGATGAACAAGATGCATAGGGTAATACTTTTGATGAAATTCCAATTTCAATCTTTTATAGTTCCATGATCTCGTATCATCACATAGACTATACAATGTCAATGCGTCTCCCTTCAAAGATAAAGGGAAGACCTTCTTCTTAGCAATGTCATCGGGTATACCTGCAAGCTTAAATAATCCACAAACTTCATCCACATATATTAAGTGCTCATCAGGATGCTTTGTTCCATCTCCTGTAAAAGGATTAGCTAGCAGTTTTTCCATCATACCCGAAGGAAATTCAAAAGGAGTTTCATTTTCAATAGGTTCAGTAGGTTGAGGAGCAACTCTTTGCTCTATTGGACGGGGTGAAGATACCCCGAACAAGCCCCTCAGAGAATTACTTTCCATAGTAACAAGTGACAGTAAATTTCAGCACACTATATACATTTTTCCTTACCAAATTCCACCTACCAAAGGCGCTACACTCCCCGGCAACGGCGCCAGAAAAGAGTCTTGATAACCCACAAGTATAGGGGATCTATCGTATCCTTTCGATAAGTAAGAGTGTCGAACCCAACGAGGAGCGGAAGGAAATGATAAGCGGTTTTCAGCAAGGTATTCTCTGCAAGTACTGAAATAAGTGGTAACGGATAGTTTTGTGATAAGATAAATTGTAACGAGCAACAAGTAACAAGAGTTAATAAAGTGCAGCAAGGTGGCCCAATCCTTTTTGTATCAAAGGACAAGCCTGGACAAACTCTTATAATAGGAAAAGCGCTCCCGAGGACACATGGGAATATCGTCAAGCTAGTTTTCATCACGTTCATATGATTCGCGTTCGGTACTTTGATAATTTGATATGTGGGTGGACCGGTGCTTGGGTGCTGTTCTTACTTGAACAAGCATCCGACTTATGATTAACCTCTATTGCAAGCATCCGCAACTACAACAAAAGTATTAAGGTAAACCTAACCATAGCATGAAACATATGGATCCAAATCAGCCCCTTACGAAGCAACGCATAAAGTAGGGTTTAAGCTTCTGTCACTCTAGCAACCCATCATCTACTTATTACTTCCCCATGCCTTCCTCTAGGCCCAAATAATGGTGAAGTGTTATGTAGTGGACGTTCACATAACACCACTAGAGGCTAGACAACATACATCTCATCAAAATATCGAACGAATACCAAATTCACATGACTAATAATAGCAAGCTTCTCCCTTGTCCTCAGGAACAAACGTAACTACTCACAAAGCATATTCATGTTCATAATCAGATGGATAATAATATGCATAAAGGATCTGAACATGTAATCTTCCACCAAATAAACCAATTAGCATCAACTACAAGGAGTAATCAACACTACTAGCAACCTACTAGCACCAATCCCAGACTTGGAGACAAGAATTGGATACAAGAGATGAACTAGGGTTTTGAGAGGAGATGGTGCTGGTGAAGATGTTGATGGAGATTGCCCTCTCCCGATGAGAGGAATGTTGGTGATGACGATGGTGATGATTTCCCCCTCCGGAGGAAGTGTCCCAGTAGAACAGCTCTGCCGGAGCCCAAGATTAGTTCATGCCAAGGTTCCGCCTCGTGGCGGGAGTCTCGTCGAAGGTTGCTTCCCTTTTTTCTTGACGAAAGACTTCATATAGGAGAAGATGGGCGTCGGAGAGCCACCAGGGGCCACGAGGTAGAGGCGCGCCCTAGAGGCGCCCCCACCCTCGTGAGCAGGGTGTGGGCCCCTGGCCTTCATCTTTAGCGACGATTTTTCTTTATTTATTTTAAGATATTCCGTGGAGTTTCGGGACTTTTGGAGTTGCGCAAAATAGGTCTCCAATATTTGCTCCTTTTCCGGCCGAATTCCGGTTTGGCATTCTCCCTCTTCATGTAAACCTTGTAAAATAAAGAGAATAGCCATAAGTATTGTGACATAACGTGAAATAACAGCCCATAATGCGATAAATATCGATATAAAAGCATGATGCAAAATGGACGTATCACTGCTACTATTGCAATATCTTCAACTGCTGATGTGGTAACTAACCCCTCTGCGGAGGATACCACTACTATTGCTGATGAAAATGCTAGGTTGAAGACATTGCTTGAAACAGGGATGTATAAAAGTCTTAAAGGGCATCAGACACTGTGCGATGTCCTCAAAAAGCAGATTCTGAACCGAAACCCTAGGAAAGAGGGTGTTGGGTTGAGAGGAAAATGAATCTTGATGGCTCCTCTTTGGAAGCTTTGGCGGTACCCCAAAACCACATGGGTTGCTGCAAAGGGACCTTGATGGATCCATCCACCTTATCTGGCTTCACCTGTGCTAACCCAATTGTCATTGATGAATCCTTTGATGCAAACTATGAACTTTTTAAGAATTAGAATGGTGAAGTGTTTGCTAGGTATATTGGTACTAACTGTAGGAACGGGCCACCTATGAAGAAGATCTAGGTTCCCAAAAGTTGTCTTGAGAATCTTCCTGTGAATGTCATCATGACACCACCTAGGAAGAAGACAAATCCCAGACCAAAGGCTTCATATGACCCAAAGGATTCATACAGACAGAGGACTCACCTAAGTCACCCTAACGCCAATGTTTTGCAGGGAAACCATACTCAAACTTATGAATATGAGCGTGTGTCTTCAAACCGCTATGTTCATAGAACTAAGAACTTTTCTGCTTATTCATATGAGTATCGTTCTTCTCCTGCAAGGCTATTTGCTAGGGCTGCAAAGCCGAAGTTCTCAGATGTTGCACTTAGACTCATTGCTTCTAAGCCACCCATGAAGATGTGGGTGGTTAAGAAGAATTAACTTTCTTTTAGGGGAATGGTCTCGGCCGGAAATCAAAGGCGTCGATGCTATTCTTTGGGGACCTAAAACATCTTGTAGGGCAAGATCAAATGCCCAAATGGTCTTACTATGTATTTTGTTCTGAATCGTTTGCCAAACATCCTATCAGTCCTAATCTTGATCTGAGCTTTGATAATCCTCTTGCTCGTCAAATGTTTATGCTTCACAATTCTCTTGGTGAAGCCTATCCCCCTAACTGCACTATAGGCTACGACACCTCGTGCTTCGAATGGTTTATGGATAGCGGATGCACTAATCATATATTTGGTGATCGAAGTCTTCTCATGGACTCAACCTTACGTCCATCAGACAAAAGTCACATCACATTTGCTGACACTAGTAAAAGCAAGGTATTGGGTCTAAGGTAGAGTTGCAATCTCAAAGGATCAACACATGGATAAAGTGATGCTTGTTGAATCCCTTGGTTTCAACAATATGCATCTCAATGCGTTGTGACTTAAACATGATTGTGCTATTTGGAAAATATCGATGCCTTGTACTAATGGAATCTGACAAGTCTCTAGTCTTTGAAGGGTATCGAAAAGACGATCTATACATGGTAGATTTCTCAGCAGGACCACAGATGGTCGTATGTCTTCTAGCAAAGGCTTCAGAATGCTGGCTCTGGCATCGAAGGCTAGGGCATGCTAGCATGAAGAACTTGCACACTCTCGCGAAGAAAAAGCATGTCATGGGCATCGAAGGCGTCAAGTTCAAGAAGGACCATCTGTGTGGCCCCTGCGAAGCTGGAAAGATGACTAGGGCCAAGCATCCCTTGAAGACAATCATGACTAGATCTCAACCCTTCGAGCTGCTTCACATGGATCTATTCGGACCTACTCACTACTCTACTCTCAATGCTACTTCTTGCCTCTATGGCTTCGTAATTGTTGATGATTACTCTAGATATACCTGGGTACATATAATCCTCTACAAGAATGAAGTGCAGGATGTCTTCAGACGCTTTGCCAATCGTGCCATGATAAACTATGACATCAAGATCAAGCACATCAGAAGTGACAATGGCACTGAGTTCAAGAACACTGGCCTCGACCTCTATCTGGATACACTTGGCATCACACATGAGTTCTCTGCTCCTTATACACCTCAGCAGAATGGCATCGCCGGCGCAAAACAGAACTCTCATTGAGATGGCCCGAGCGATGCTTGATGAGTACAAGACTCCACGGAAGTTACGGCACGAAGCCATAGACACCGCTTGCCACATCATCAACCGTGTTTATCTTCACAAGCTTCGAAGAAAACATCCTATGAGCTCCTAAGCGGTAATAAGCCAAATGTAAGCTACTTGAGTATTTGGTGCTAGGTCTGGATCAAGGATCCACATCACACTTCAAAATTTGCCTTTGAAAGCACATGAAGGTTTTATGCTTGGTTATGGAAAGGATTCGCACTCCTCTGAGTCTTCAACCTCTTTCACTATAAAGTGGTTGAAGCGTGGATGTCTTGATTCGATGAAACTAACGGCTCGAAAAGAGCACACGCCAATTGTGCTAGATGAAGTACCTCCAAGTGAATCTATCAAGCAGATGGGAATTGGAGATATCATACCCTCTGAGAATCAATCTGAAGAGGAACTTGTCATTTCTGCACCTAATCAACCTGAAGACAATGCTTAGTCTGAAGACAGTCCCCCAAATGACGACATTGATCAGCAAGAGCAAAATCTTCGTCCGCCTCATCCTCGTGTTGCAAATGAAGTTCAGATTGAGAAGATAATTGACAGCTTGAATGCACCTGGTCCACTCACTCGTTCAAAAGCAACTCAAAGAGCAACACAGCTAACCAACTTCTGTGGGCATTTTGCATTTGTCTCAATTTCTGAACCCAAGAAAGTTGATGAAGCCTTCATGGAACCTGAATGGATTCAAGCTATGCAAGAAGAGCTTCAACAGTTCGAGCTGAATAATGGGTGGGAATTGGTCAAGCGTCCTGATCCTCGGAAGCACAATATCATTGGCACCAAATGGATATATCGCAACAAGAAAGATGAGCATGGTCAATTTGTCAGAAACAAGGCTCGTCTCGTTGCGCAAGGTTACACTCAAGTGGAAGGAATTGACTTCGATGAAACATTTGCTCCGGTGGCAAGACTTGAAGCCATTCGCATACTGCTAGCCTATGCAAATCATCGCAACATTCTTTTGTGTCAAATGGATGCGAAAAGTGCTTTTCTCAATGGAAAGATAGAATAAGAAGTATATGTCGCACAACCTCCAGGCTTTGAAGATCCAAAACATCCTGATATGGTATACAAGCTCAACAAGGCACTGTATGGCCTCAAACAAGCCCCTCGTGCTTGGTATGACACACTCAAAGACTTCTTGAAGATCAAAGGATTCAAACCTGGTTCACTAGATCCTACACTCTTCACGAAGACATATGATGGTGAACTATTTGTGTGCCAAATCTATGTGGATGACATTATCTTCGACTGCACCAACAAGAAATACAGTGATGAATTTGGTCACATGATGTAAGAGCAATATCAAATGTCCATGATGGGCGAGCTGAAGTTCTTTCTGGGTCTCCAAATCCGTCAACAACGCAACGGCATATTCATATCTCAAGAAAATACCTCAAAGATTTCCTGAAGAAGTTTGGAATGCAAGACTGCAAAGGATACACGACGCTAATGCCAACCAAAAGTCATTTGGGTCCCGACGACAATGGTAAAGAGTTTGATCAAAAGGTATATCGTTCGAGATTGGTTCTTTGCTTTACTTATGTGCATCTAGGCAGATATAATGCTTAGTGTTTGCATGTGTGCCCGATTCCAAGCGGCACCAAAGGAATCACATCACTTAGGCGTGAAGCGAATTCTTCGATATTTGGCTTACACCCGACACTAGGATTATGGTATCCAAAGGGCTCGAGTTTGATCTAGTTGGATTCTCGGATGCTGATTATCTGGTGACAAGGTTGATCGCAAGTCCACATCGGGCACATGTCACTTTACGGGACGATCTCTTCTCTGTTGGTCTTCAAAGAAGCGTAGCGTGTATCTCTCTCTCTGCTGAATCTGAATACATTCTTTGTTGGATCCTGCTTGTGCTCAACTTCTCTGGATGAAGCAAACTCTCAAAGACTATGGCATCCATCGAAGAATGTGCCTCTCTATTGCAGAAAAGAGTGCCATCAAGATTGCCAACAACCCGATTCAGCATTCGAAGACAAAGCACATTGAAATTCGTCATCACTTTCTCAGAGATCATGTTATGAAGGAAGATATTGATATCATTCACGTCAAAACAGAAGAATAGTTGGCTGATATCTTCACAAAGCCCTTGGACGAGAAAAGGTTTTGCAAGTTGCGGTGTGAGCTAAATATCTTGGAATCCTCAAATGTCCTGTGAATGGACACACATCCTAACACTTATGCATTTTAATGAATTAGATGTGCAACACACGAAGTAATGTATATCTTCAATCAATGAAGACATACACTCTAAGTGTGAATACATTAATGAGGAATTTGACTTCGGAGCGCCACGATAATTGTGCGCTGTGTCTGGGTCTAATACTTCCTATAAGGTGGGTAACGCCACCACCAAACTCTTGTTTGAAGTGTTCTTTTCTTGGCGTTATATTTACAAAGTCTTCACAGTTGATTTGTCTTCAACATTGATTTGAATTCATGATTAATTGTACCATGTTGATTTGGTCTTGACTCTGTTATATACATATATTGTGTTCTGTCCTCTACAGCATTCACTTATAGCTATGACTTCATGTTGAATCTTTTGAACTAAGTGAATGTGATCGGACCCTAACCTCTCTATGCTTCCTACCTCAAGCTCTATCTATCCAAATCATATGCATTCTGATGAAACTATCGAATGTCTTCTCTGCGCCCCTGTCAGCAGAAGATACAAAGACAAACTTTAAATCTATTTTTAATGCTATATCCTTTTGCATGAAACCCGGAGAATGCGAAACGACCACCCCGACAATCCAGGCGAGCGTGGGAACATGGAACAACTCTCAATGTGCTGCATGTGTGCCACGTGTCCTTCAGATGTGAACCGCTAGGGGCACCTGCGTAATTGCGCTCTGCCGTCTACTTCCTTATAAATACCCATCACATCTCGATCAAAAATTCTTCTTCCACCTCGCCACCTCTCGCAAACCCTAGCACCTCTGCTAGCTCTCGATGACACCGACGACGAAGTGCTTAGCTGCCGTGACTTCTCCGACGTCATCCTCATGCCGGCCGCGGACCTCATCCTCTCCGCCGCCGCTGTAGGTGTCCTCCGTCGCCAAGTTAGGGCACGGAAGATCGAACTGCTCGGCCTCCAACTTCGCTCCGTCTAGCAGTTCTTCGCGTGGTAATTAAAATTCACTTTTTACCGTCTTTTCGATCTGATAGATTCATCCTTCCTTACCAAAAGTGGTTTCAAGATCCCCAAGTTGAATCTATCTCTTTCTGCATCTCATACTATGCCTAGTCCATTCACTTATGCTTCTTTACAAGTTCGATTCCTCACTTGTACTTATTCTTGGATTTGTACAAATGGAACCAACTCTCATCAAATAAGTGAATGTCTTGGCGTTGTGGTCAATGTCTTCAAACTGATTTATCTTCAAAATCTTACGAGAATGCATATGACCTCTTCCCTTCCCTCGCACCTCTAATGCTGTCATAGGTACATGTCCGTGGGAGAATCCCTTGGTTCTCATAGTCTGCATTCGTTTGCAGAATTCTTACAGCATCACATCAACTCTCCCGAAGCCAGTTCCTGTCTGACCAGCCTCTGACAGTGTTGAAGCCACTCAGACTAAACCTCATGGCAATAGAGAAGTCTGCAAGGAAGGGTGGCAGACAACACCGTGGGAACACTTCAAGGATTTGCCTCGAGTTGCACGAGCTGTACAAAACAGATCCGGAGGAAACCTATACGGGCATAAGAATCGAATCAATGGATTGAAGATATTGGGCGAAGAATGGTTCAAATACCGCCGTCACGAAGAGTATGAGAGAAGAATGCCATCAAGGCACCACAGGGTGATATTTTGTACAATTCCACCCAGGACCCAGGCTGAAGCTATTGAGCAAGGATTCTATCCATGCATGGTGCGCGGACCACAGCCTGAGGATGCTGACCCTTCTTCACTGCAATGGTGCCGTGAGGACCATCTATTCAAGCGCAACTACCAGTTCGCCAAAGACTCAGCTACGAAGAACAAGAAGGCTCTAGGGCTTGACTTCAACCCTGGTCCTTCCTCACCTCGGGACGATGGCACCCGTGAAGCCAATGAGAACAGCATCGGCCCCTTCTACAACCTTGCTGGCCTCATCACTCACATTGCTGTCCAAGGTGCCAAAGTGGATCATTCTGATGATGGTGCTGACACTGATGAAGCTTCAACTCCTACTCCAAAGCCGCAGAAGCAAAAGAAGGCTAAAGCTTCAAAATCATCTGCTGCTCCAAAAGCTTCACGAGTGAAGCCATTGGCAACTGCCCCTCTTGCTCCCAGTAACAACTCTGAAGATCTCTCGCATCTCCAAAAAGCGAGAAGCCCGAGAAGAAACCTGTTCGCAACACGGTCAAGCACTGACACCTGCTGCCGTTCTGAGGAACGAATCTGAAGCCATTGATTTGTCTTCAGATGAAGAATTTGGCAATGATGCTCTCGAGTAGTTGATCAAGAGCAAGCAAGAGGCGGAGATCTTCAATGATCTGCCCCTCTTCGATGTGAACATCTTGCACAATTTCATTGATGAATGGTTCGACAATCAAGATATCAGCTTTGATAATCTTCAACTCCCTATTGGCATCATCGTCTCCTTTCAAGGCACCATTGCTCCTGAGCTGGCTCTGGCTCAGCGAATAGTTGAACTGAAGCACAAGATTGATTTTGAGAAGGAACAGTTCAAGAAGCATGTGGACAAGCTGAGTGTGGCTGATGTCCAGAAATTCAAGGTGATGCTCAATGACCTCAAGGAGGCGTTTCGCAAGAGACGAGAGGAAGCCAAAGGCTCAAGAGAGCGCATGAAAACTCTAGTCGCAAAGTGTGTTCATGCTTACAACGAAGCTGAAAAGCGCAAGGCTCTTGGGCGTCCTGGCATTGACCCCAAGATGACTGCCAAGCAGAAGAAGCATACTGTGGCCCAGACTGAAGCTCCACGGCGGGAAGAACCTCACATTGTCTTCCCAGCCAGCATGACAGGCTCGAAGCCTAAGGTCTCCACAGTGGCTTCAGATCAGCAGAAAACCAAGGTAGCTGAAGCCAAAGCCAGAAAGCGCAAAACCAAAAACACCACAGATGATGCACCACCCCTCAAGAAGAGGAAGACCAAGAAGAGAGATCTGGATGCTCCCAAAGAGCCCCTTGTTGTTGAACCCATTGCTTTTGCTCCCCCTCCATCTGCAAATCAAGAACGTCGATTGATTGTTCATGAGCCTGTTTCCACAGAGGCTCCTGAAGCTCAAGAGGTTCCAGTCGTTGACCCCATCGCGACTGAAGACATTGGTCCCCAAGACAATGTAGAAGATGATGAAGTCCTTCCTCAGATCCAGCACCCGACGGTATCATCGCCTGTTCTCACGAACAGCGAGCTCATCAGTATTGGTCGTCCTTTGATGCCAATCTCACAAGATGCCTCATGGGCTGATCGCCCCCAACCAGAAACTCCAAATCAAGACTCACCAAGTACACCCCGTCCTTCACCAGTGCCAGTCATCAGCCCCATTTCAAATGATGACAACTACATGGAGACCACACCGTCACCAAAAGCGTCGCCCGTGTTTCAACGGCTTCGCAAAGGCCTGAGGCCATCTGTCTCCATGACTACCATCACAGAAGAAGATTCAAACTTGTCCAGCTCAGTGGCACGTCAAGTGCTCCCTGAAGACAATCCTTCTGTGACGGTCCCAATGTCTGAAGCTACTGTTGCTGAAGATAATCCGGCTGCATCAGCCGAAGAAAGACAAGAAGAAGAGCGTGTCGCTACTCCCCCTACCGCTCAAGAAGTTGTTCTAGAAGAGAACGTGTCTGTCCCCGACCCTCCAGCTACTCAAGTGGAAGTTGAGAATACTGAGGCTGCCACCAATAACACCACTGAAGCCAATGACGTTGTCATGGTGAAGACACTAATGGACACTCTGATTGAACAACGTGCGAAGCAAATGAAGCCACTGATGCACTTGCAACTGATGGGCAGCTAGACGCCTCTGTTGATGCCCCTACTCCTGTTCCGTCACCAAGGCCACATACTATCGAGCAAGCATACAACTATGGCCAGCTAATCACTGTCAAATGGCCTCTTCTGGTTCCTCCACCTGCTGCTGGTCCTCAATTTGATTACCATGTCGAGCACAGGCCTCAGGTTCAGAAGCCAAAGCCAAGACTGCCCAGGTTCCCAGGGACTGCCACTTCACCAGGGTCCTTCAATGCTAATGGTTTCAAAGCGCACAACACTTTCTTTGTTAGCGCCAAGAACCCCTACTCAAGGCCAAGGATTCCATCTGATCGGTTCTAGAGCTATCAGCAGCGCAGTTATTACTCATGCATTTTATACAATCAAGGTCGCATATTCCCACATATGCGTCTTGACACTGAAGCCATATCGGCCTGCCACTGCTTGGAAGAAGCTATTTGGATTGCTTCAGAGAGTCAGCTTATTGCGGTTAAATCGCGACAAGAACCTTTGGAATGAAGAACTGCTGCTCCAATTCTATGCCACCCTTCATATTCGTGGCTACCACAGGGATCCTAAGACATGGGTCCTTGAGTGGATGACAGGAAATGTCCATCATGAAGCCAAAGCTCTTGATGTTATTGAGCTTACTGGCCTGCCCACTCCAGGTGATCTATATGAACCTGGTTGTCAGCTTCACAGTACTGCCTTGGAGAGCATTTTTCACAAGCCTGAACCCGACATGAGCCAGATGCTTAGCATGATGAAGCCTTTGCCTCCAGATGCAGAATATCCTAAGGAGTTCCTTGTTGAAGACCTTGAGTATCTGCCATGTACCATCTATCACATTATACGGCGAACTCTTTGGCCCATCAAGGACATTCTCCACATGCTAAATTGGAAGGTGCAATGAAGACCTTGGTCTTCCATATTCTCCGACAAATGCTTCAATGCACAAGACTTCTTTATCGCCAACTTGTTGCATCAGGATCGACATTTTGGTGCGAAGTTCTATGCTCCACGGATCATGCGTCGATCAAGCTCCACTCGCCTTCAACTATCAGCCCTCTCCGCACGCAACCATATCATCTTTTGCGGAGGTTGATCTGTCTGTTGAAGCCATCTACCCGAGCCTGCCAAGGAGCCAATTCATCTTCACAATGCAAATCACCAAAGCTTCACTCAGCCCATTGAAGGAGTACTGGCTGCCACTCGTGTTTATCCCCTGACTGGTACTACGCATGCACCTCACCGTGCCCACACTGAAGCCACTGAAAGCACAATTGCTCAATGGCCTTGCAAGTGATCCCGTGTGCTCAATGACCGCGAGCTTCTTGTGGCCTTGCATCAGAAACAAGATAAGCATCATTACTGGCAGAAACGACAAATGCAAAGCCTCTTGGTGGATATCAATCGCATTCGCAATCTTGCCACCAAGAATGCCTTTGTCACTCACGAAACCTGTCGAAGGACTTGGAAGGGTTTGACACTACTCAGTGCTGAAGCTGATCTTCATGACGATGGCTTCACCGAAAGATTCAAGTTTGACTCCACTCCTCCCAGGAATGCTGGTTTACGTCGAACCCCGTCTCTTGAAGACTCCGATTATTCCTCCTCCGCTGCAATGGTGAATGCCAGAGTGATCGATGATCAAGATGATGCTACTTCGCCACCTCCAACACGTAACGACACTGCACCAAGTTCGTCTGCACCGCCAAACCCCGACACCCACCCTGCATCTTCTCCTACTCCTTCTAGGAACGAGTAGAGACTCTATGTCTTCAAACCTTTTTGGTCCTTACTGACAAAAGGGGGAGAAGCGTAAGAGTTCATAGTCTTCAAGCGGGTCCACATGGGCGGTTGCTTTATATTTTGCCTAGTGTTTAGAACTCTTGCTCTTGATACATTTGGTTCTCTGAGTAGTAACACTTAAACTCGATGGTCGTCTGCTACTCATTTGCTATTCTGTGATGCGATGATAAATTCCGCATGTGCGATGATAACTTCCGCACTTAGTCATTTTGCAGACGTCCATTTTTCATTATGCATGTCATTATATTTGTTATATCAAATCATGCATGATGAATTGTCTTCATAAGTTGAAGAGGATCTCCACAAGTACAACCTGCCATGTGCATTTGCATTCCAAAAGCAAATTACTTATATGCACATCTTCAGGGGGAGCCTTTTGCTACTTATGAAGACAATACCTTATCCTTTACAATTTCACATATTTTTATCCCCGTTGAAAACTTCAACCAGTTTGTCATCAATCGCCAAAAAGGGGGAGATTGTAAGTGCATCTAGTGCCACCCCTAGTTGGTTTTGGAGTATTGACGACAAACCTAGTTGAGGACTAATGTGTTTGTGAGAATTGCAGGATAACACGGTAGTAGTCCCTCCTTGATTCGGTTTACCTACCGGAGATGACCCTAAAATGTGTGAAGACATTGAAGACAATGGTGGTCTATGAAGATATTCACATTGAAGACTATGACATGAGAAGACATTGAGTGAAGACTATGGGCGCGAAGACTTAGTTGTTTCGTTGCTTCCTTTTCTTCTTTGTTGAGTCATAGGAACCACCGCCTTTGTTAAGTGGGGTCCAAGTGAACAAAGTCGAGTGGTCAAGTGATGCTCAAACCAAATCCTATGTCTTGGCGAAGACAATGAGAGCAAATCTTATCCTGTGTCCGGATAAGTCAGCTTTACTTGTAGCCCAAGTCAAGTTGTCGCGTGTGTTTGAAATCGACCGTTGCGACACGTGTCGGTTCCTTAGTGACCCAGGGTCATTAGGACAAATCCGGTCGGGTTGCCCGATGGCTATAAATAGCCCACCCCTACACCATAAATTGGTGGCTGCTCGGAGTTAGTACACGGCTTTTGTCGTTTGAGAGCAACCCACCGCGAAGCTTTGAGAGAGAATCCTTGCGAGGACAAAGCCCAAACCACCCAAAGCCCAAAGAGTGTTTGGCATCATGAAGTCTTTTCGTCGCGTGATCTGAAGACTTGTTACACTTGAGGACTGTGAATCCTCCGGCCGGTTAGGCGTCGCGTTCGAGCATCCAAGAGCCATTGTGGATTGCGGTGAGCGAAGTCTGTGAAGGTTCAAGTCTACCTTGAAGACTTGCGGAGTAATTGGGTGAGGACTGTGTGTCCTTAGCTCAAGGGGAATAAGGTGAAGAAGCGGTATTCGAGTTGAATCTCAGCCTCCCTAACGGACGTCTGATTGTCACAACAAGCTGGAACTGGTCCAACAAATCCGGTGTCCTTACGAAGCCCTTGGTTCTATCTCTTACTCCTCTGTACTTATAGTTTGTCTTCGTGAAGTCATTGCACCTTGTATTATCTGTTTGACTTCTTTGTGTGACTATCATTACGATTGGCTTCATACTATCTTCCATCCCGATCTCTACTACCTAGCTGCTATTAGTCTTCATGCTTTCACTTCATTGAATACTTGACTATGGCTTGTCTAGTGTAGTCTACCTTCCGCTGCATTAGAATAGGGTTGTTTATATTGTCTGTCTTCGAAACTTCCATGTTTTGAAGACTTTCATAAAAATCGCCTATTCACCCCCCCTCTAGTCGATAACTAGCCCTTTCAGCGAGTTCTTTCCGTAACCGAGCATAAAACCTTCATGTGCTTTCGGTGCAAATTTTGAAGTGTGATGTGGATCCTTGATCCAGCACCTAGCACCAAATACTCTGAAGTAGCTGACATTTGTCTTCTTACCAGTGAGGAGTTCATAGGATGTTTTCTTCAGAAGCTTGTGAAGATAAAACGGTTGATGACATGGCAAGCAGTGTCAATAGCTTCAGGCCAGAACTTTCTTGGTGTCTTGTATTCATCGAGCATCGTTCGAGCCATATCAATGAGGGTTCTGTTCTTGCGCTCCACGATGCCATTATGCTGAGGTGTGCACGGAGCTGAGAACTCATGAGTGATTCCCATTGTATCCAAGTAAAGATCGAGGCCAGTGTTCTTGAACTCAGTGTCGTTTTCACTCCTGATATGCTTGATCTTGACGCCATAGTTGTTCATGGCACGGTTGGCGAAACGTCTGAAAACATCCTGCACTTCAGTCTTGTAGAGAATTATGTGAACCCATGTATATCTTGAATAATCATCAACAATGACGAAGCCATAGAGACAAGCAGTTGTAGTGAGAGTAGAGTAGTGAGTAGGGCCAAATAAGTCCATGTGTAGCAGCTCGAAGGGTTGAGATGTCGTCATGATTGTCTTTGAGGGATGCTTGGCCCTAGTCATCTTTCCAGCTTCGCAGGCACCGCACAAGTGATCCTTCTTGAACTTGACGCCCTCGATTCCTATGATATGCTTCTTCTTTGTGAGAGTGTGTAAGTTCCTCATGCCGCATGCCCTCGCCTCCGATGCGAGAGCACTCTGAAGCTTTTGCAAGAAGACATCTGACAAGTGTGGCCTGTTTGAGAAATCTACCATGTATAGATCATCTTTACGGTACCCTTCAAAGACTAGAGACTTGTCAGATTCCATAAATACAAGACAACGATATTTTCCAAATATCACAATCATGTTCAAGTCACAAAGCATTGAGACAGACATTAAGTTGAAACCAAGGGATTCAAAAAGCATCACTTTATCCACGTGTTGATCCTTTGAGATTGCAACTCTACCTAGACCCAATACCTTGCTTTTACCAGTGTCAGCAAATGTGATGTGACTCTTGTCAGATGGACGTAAAGTTGAGTCCATGAGAAGACTTCGATCACCAGTCATATGATTAGTGCATCCGCTATCCATAATCCATTCTGAAGCATGAGGTGTCATACCTTGCAGTACAGTTAGGGGGATAGGCTTCACCAAGAGTATTGTGAAGCATAAACATTTGACGGGCAAGAGGATTATGGAAGCTCAGATCAAGATTAGTAATGATAGGATGAATGGCAAACGATTCAGGAACAAAATACATAGTGAGACCATTTGGGCATTTGATCTTGCGCCCTACAAGATGCTTTAGGTCCCCAGCAATAGCATCAAATGCCTTTGATTTCCGGCTGGAGACCTTTCCCTGCAAAAGAAAGTTAATTCTTCTTAACCACCGACATCGTCGGGGTGGCTTAAACAATGAGTCTAAGTGCAGCATCGAGAACTTGACTTTGGAGCCCTAGCAAATAGCCTTGCAGGAGATGAATGATACTCATATGAATAAGCAGAAAATTTCTTAGTTCTATGAACATAGCGGTTTGAAGACACACGCTCATATTCATAAGTCTGAGTATGGTTTCCCTGCAAAACATTGGCGTTAGGGTGACTCAGGTGAGTCCTCTGTCTGTATGAAGCCTTTGGGCCATATGAAGCCTTAGGCCTGGGGTTTGTCTTCTTCCCAGGTGGTGTCGTGATGACATTCACTGGAAGATTCTCAAGACAGCTTTTGGGAACCCAGATCTTCTTCATAGGTGGCCCATTCTTGCAGTTAGTACCAATATACCTGGCAAACACTTCACCATTCTGATTCTTAAACAATTATAGTTTGCATCAAAGGATTCATCAATGATAATAGGGTTAGCATAGGTAAAGCCAGATAAGGTGGATGGGTCCACTGAAGGTCCCTTTGCAGCAACCCATGTGGTTTTGGGGTACTGCTCAGGCTTCTAGTAGGAACCATCAACATTCATTTTCCTCTCGAACCCAACACCCTCTTTCCTAGGGTTTGGTTCGAGAATCGCTTTTGAGGACATCGCATACGATTAATCGATGCCCTTTCAAACTTTTGTACATCCTGTTTCAAGCAATTTATTCAACCTAACATTTTCATCAACAATAGTAGTGGTATCCTCGGCAGAGGGGTTAGTTACCACATCAGCGATTGAAGACAATGCTTGATAGCAACGATAGAACATTCAACAATAGAGGTAGCGTTATTACGCTCAAGGCATTTTAGACATGGTGGTTCAAATCCTTCTGAGCGGAACTGATACATTGCCTTGAAGTGAATCATTCTCTTTTGAAGATCTTCATGAGCCGCTCTCAATTCTCAAGCTCTTGCTTCCTTTGAAGATAGTCATAGGAGAGCTTTTCATGAGTGGTTGAGGCGTTTCATGGCGACTTTCAAGTTCACGGTACTTAGTATGAAGATTTTTTATGTCTTCAACTAAGGACAAAGGACGATGTCATTCTGCGTCCAACAGTCATCGCTTTTGTCTAACAGTTTTGAGTATGTTCCATAGCTTTACATTGTTCAGCTTGCAATTTTAGCAAGTGTTTTGTAGCTGGGTTTGGATTCACAATCGAGTCATCTTCACTTGATGTTTGAAAGTGCGCGACGCTTGATTTTACCTTGGCACCACGTGCCATGAAGCAGTAGGTGGGAGCAAAGTCGTCCTTGTCATTAGCTTCAGCGTTGGTGACAGAGCCATTGTCTTCAGTGTTGAAGATAGACTTGGCAACGTAGGCTATGGCTAGAGCCAGACTTGCAACGCCAGGGTCAGACTCCTCCTCAGAATCCACCTCCGCCTCCTCAGAAGCGGAATCCTTCTCTGAATCCATCTCCTTGCCAACAAAAGCACGAGCCTTGACAGATGAGCTCTTCTTATGAGATGAAGACTTGGATGAGGACTTGAAAGAAGACTTTGAGGATTTCTTCTTCTTCTTGTCATCAGAATCATATTCCTTGCTCTTCTTCTTCTTCTTCTTCTCATTGTCCCACTGTGGACACTCAGACATGTAGTGTCCTGGTTTCTTGCACTTGTGACATGTTCTCTTCTTGTAGTCATGAGTGGGGGCTTCATTATTTCTTGAGCTGGATCGTGAAGACTTTCTGAAGCCTTTCTTCTTAGTGAACTTCTGGAACTTCTTCACAAGCATAACAAGTTCCTTTCCAATGTCTTGGGATCATCGAGGCGTAGTGATTCTTCTTCAGATGAGGAAACAACTTTTGCCTTCAAAGCGCGAGTTCGGCCGTAATTGGGACCATAGATATCTTTTTTCTCAGATAGCTGGAATTCATGTGTGTTGAGCCTCTCAAGTATATCAGACGGATCGAGTGTCTTGAAGTCAGGGCGTTCTTGTATCATGAGGGCAAGGGTGTCGAAGGAGCTGTCAAGTGATCTCAGTAGTGTCTTGACGATTTCATGCTTGGTAATCTCAGTGGCACCGAGAGCACGAAGCTCATTTGTGATGTCAGTGTGGCGATCAAACGTGAGCTGGACATTTTCATTGTCGTTTCTCTTGAAGCGCTTGAAGAGGTTGCGAATAACACTGATCCTTTGATCTCTCTGAGTTGAGACGCCTTCATTGACCTTGGAGAGCCAGTCCCAGACTAGCTTTGACGTTTCCAGAGCACTCACGCGGCCATACTGTCCTTTGGTCAGATGACGACAGATGATGTTCTTGGCAGTTGAATCCAGTTGAATGAACTTCTTGATATCAGCAGGGGTGACACCTTCACCAGTCTTGGGGACGCCATTCTTGACAACATACCAGAGGTCGACATCAATGGCTTCAAGATGCATGCGCATCTTATTCTTCCAGTAGGGATATTCAGTTCCATCGAAGACGGGGCAAGCAGCGGAGACTTTGATTATCCCTACAGTCGACATAGCTAAAACTCCAGGTGGTTAAACCGAATCACGCAGAATAAGGAAGTACCTTGCTCTGATACCAATTGAAAGTGCTAGTTATCGACTAGAGGGGGGTGAATAGGCGATTTTTATGAAAGTCTTCAAAACATGGAAGTTTTAAAGACAAACAATAGAAATGACCCTATTGATATGCAGCGGAAGGTAAACTACACTAAGCAAGCCATAGTGTAACACCCCGGAAGTAACTTTCCATATTTGTAACTCCGACTCTTGCCATTTTCGGCATTGATATATGATATTCCCTCCGTGGTTGGGTTTTTCCTCTTTTTGCATCTTGGCCATGTCATGCATTTTATATTATGTCATCATGTGCATCGCATTTGCATACGTGTTCGTCTCATGATTCCGAGCAGTTTTCCCGTTGTCCGTTTTGCAATCCGGCACTCCTATCTCTCCCGGCGGTCCCTTTTATGTTTTTCCGTGTGCGGGTATTTGAACCGTCTCGAAATGGACCGAGGTTTGTCTAGTGGCCTTGGTATAACACCCGGAGACCACCGGTCAAGTTTCGGGTCATTTGGAGCTCGTTTGGTACTCCAACGGTTAACCGCACCTTCGCAAAGGCCTCTTTTAAGTTGCAGCCCAACACCCCTCCAAAACAGCCCAATAACCCATCTAAGTCACCTCCATGCTCTCCGTCGTTCGATCACGATCGTGTGGGCGAAAACTACACCTCATTTGGACTCTCCTAGCTCCCTCTACCTATAAATATAGGTCCCTTCCCAATCCGGACGAAACCCTAGTCTACTGGCTTCGCCTTGGGCCGCCGGACGAAATCCGGACGGCGGACACGTCCGCCCGCCGCCCGGACCTCTCACGCGCCGCCACGTGGGCAAGCCAGCGCCCGCCGCCGCCGACCCGTGGGCCGCATGAGGCCCGTGCGAGGCCTCCCTGCCCGGCCGCGCGCCCGGCCCATGCCGCGCCGCCGCCTCCCGCCGCCGCCGCGCCCGCCGCCTCCGCGCCCGGCCACACGCCGCCTGCGCCCGGCGAGCTTCGCCGCGCCGCCGCCCGCCACCTTCCACGCCGCCCACGGCGACCCTCCGCCGTCGCCCGGCCGCCCTCGCCGGCGCGCGGCCCCGCCGACAGTCGCCGCCCGCCTCGGCTCCCCTCGCCGGCCTCCTCCCCCGGCGAGCCCGCGCCCGCGCCGGCAGCCCGACCGATCCGATCGGATCCGGCCTCGATCCACGAGCCGTTGACCTCTTTCCCCTCCCTTATTTTTCTCTAAGTCCTAAAACTTTGTAATTTCGTGCAATTTTCAACATGCTATATCTTCGCATCCGTAGATCCATTTTTCGCGTATAATATGTCAAAATGTTCGCCTCGAAGAGTAGATCATTTCATTCCATTGCATCATTTTCATTTGATCTCATCTTGATGCCCGAAATGCTGTTGGAAGAGTGCTATGTGCTGATAGTTTCTGATTTTTATCAGAAGTTGCACTTTTGTTATTTTTGCTATGATTAATATGTGCATCCTATGGATTTGATTCCTACATGTGTTTTGTTAAATGCCATGTCATATTTCCAGGGGTGTATGCCATGTATTTTTGTGATCTATGTGGTGACTAGCACAAGCATGCAAAGTAGGTGTCCTAATGTTGCTGATTTCAGCCCTGTTTTAGGTGATTTTGATGCCATGTTTGCTTGATGATACCGAGAGATCTATGCATATTTTGAGATACTTCAGTAAGGGTGTTTTGTAAAGCATGACTTGCTCTATCCATCCATGCCTTTGTTTACAATTATGGGATGCCATAGCTTGAGTCAATCGAGCTCTACTTTTGCTACCAAATGATTCCTGGCAGATTGTATACGTGTTATTCAATTTTGCCTAGCTTGTTGTGGTTGATCCGTATAGGCTATGTTATTGTTGTTTCCATGTATGTCTTCTATGTCAGGTCTTCTTGATGTATGTATGCTTAGTTTATCATTTGAGGCTCTGTAGTGAGTGCATTGAGCTTGTTAACATGCCATCTCGTTATCAGTTTTTTGACATGTCAAGTTGCTGATTCTGTTAATGAGACTTTCAATATTGACATGGGTGTTACTATATTTTCTAGTCCTTTTTGGCTTATGGTCAGTAAGGGACTTTTGTTCTAGGCTTTGAGTAGATTCATTCCATGCCATGTTTTTCTATTTTAAGTTCCTGTAGCATGTAGTTTTGATGCTCTGAACATTGCAACCTGTTACTGTTTTTGCCATGTCCAGCCTGTTACTTTGAGCACTTTTGCCATGCTTGTTTGAACATGTTATGATGTGAACTAGCCATAGCTCAGTGCTCATCTTTTGTCGAGCATCATGTGTAGATCACTGCCATGTGCTTTGTTGTTACGTTTGGGTGCAGTAGCTTAATTAATTGTTGCTTGCTAAGTGGCATCATGCTGTTAATGGCAGATTTGCGCCATTCTTGTTTTGCTTGCCATTTGCAAACCGTGCATCCGATTCCGGTGATCTTTATATCGATTTCAACCGAAATCATCTCATCTTTCAGTGGCATACTTGGTTTGCCAAGTTGATGCCTGGTTCATCATTTATCTTCCGGGCGCACATAAGCATTGCATATCTCATCATGCATATCATGTCATGTTTTGCATCATGTTGATTGTGCATTGCACCGTGATTTATTGTGGTTCCTTTGTTTGTGTTGTTGCTTTGGGTAGAGTCGGAGGCGAGTACGTGAGCGAGGAGCCTGTTGAGAACGCCGAGGATCAAGCTTTCGACAACTCGAGAACATTGCGAGCAAGATGACCATACCCTCGATATCACTTCTATCTTTGCTATGCTAGTTGCTCGCTCTTTTGCTATGCCTATGCTGCGATGCCTACCACTTGCTATATCATGCCACCCATATTGCCATGTCAGCCTCTAACCATCCTTTCCTAGCAAACCGTTGATTGGCTATGTTACCGCTTTGCTCAGCCCTCTTATAGCGTTGCTAGTTGCAGGAGAAGCTGAAGTTTGTTCCTTGTTGGAACATGGAGTTGTTGTTCCTTATTGGAACATGTTTACTTGTTGGGGATATCACAATATATATCTGCTATAATTAATACATCTATATACTTGGTAAAGGGTGGAAGGCTCGGCCTTATGCCTGGTGTTTTGTTCCACTCTTGCCACCCTAGTTTCCGTCATACCGGTGTTATGTTCCTTGATTTTGCGTTCCTTACACGGTTGGGTGATTTATGGGACCCCCTTGACAGTTCGCTTTGAATAAGACTTTTCCAGCAAGGCCCAACTTTGGTTTTACCATTTGTCACCTAAGCCTTTTTCCCTTGGGTTCTGCAGACTCAAGGGTCATCTTTATTTTAACCCCCGGGCCAGTGCTCCTTCGAGTGTTGGTCCAAACTGTCACCGCCGGTGTACCGGGGCAACTCTGGGTTGGCCTAGGAAGCTTGACGATCCGGTGTGCCACGAGACCGAGATATGTGCAGCTCCTATCAGGATTTGTCGGCACATCCGGCGGCTTTGCTGGACTTGTTTTATTGCTGTCGAGATGTCTTGTAGTCCGGGATTCGAGATTGATCGGGTCTTCCGGTAGAAGGAATATCCTTCGTTGACCGTGAGAGCTTATAATGGGCTAAGTTGGGACACCCTGCAGGTAATATCTTTCAAAGCCGTGCCCATGGTTATGAGGCAGATGGGAATTTGTTAATGTCGGTTGTAGAAAACCCAAAGTTGACCTCAAATAAAATACACATCAATCGCGTGTGTAACCGTGATGGTCTCTTCTCGTGAGTCCGGAAGTGAACACGGTGTTGGAGTTATGTCTGACGTAAGTAGTTCAGGATCACTTCTTGATCACTACTAGTTTCACGACCGCGCTTTGCTTCTCTCCTCGCTCTTTTTTGCGAAGTAGCCACCATATATGCTAGTCGCTTGCTGCAGCTCCACTGTATTACCTTGTCCTTCCTATTAGCTTAAATAGTCTTGATCTCGCGGGTGTGAGATTGCTGAGTCCCGTGACTCACAGATACTTCCAAAACAGTCGCAGGTTCCGATGAGGCCAGTGCAGGTGATTCAACCGAGCTCCAGTGGGAGTTCGACGAGGAACGTGGTCGTTACTATGTGTCTTTTCCAGATGATCGAGAGTGGTGCCCAGTTGGGACGATTCGGGATCTGTGTTAGCATTTGGGGTATCTTCTTTATTTTGGTTCCGTGTAGTCGGACCTTGAGTGTACTCTGAATGTTGGATGTTTATTTATGTCTTGTGTGAAGTGGCGATCGTAAGCCAACTATGTACCTTTCCTTAATTATTACATGGGTTGTGTGAAGATTACCTCACTTGCGACATTGCTTTCAATGCGGTTATGCCTCTAAGTCGTGCCTCGACACGTGGGAGATATAGCCGCATCGGGCGTTACAAGTTGGTAATCGAGCCTTCCCGACTTAGGAGCCCCTACTTGATTGTTTGTTGACGTTGTTGAGTCTAGAATGGAAAATGTTTTGAGTCTTAGGATTATATATATCGAGAGTAGGATTCTTTTACTTCCGGTCCTTAAATCGCTCTGGTGAGGTATCCGACGTAGAGTTTTGACTCTTCTCTTCTCAAATTTCACTAAAAATTTTTAGGATCACGTGGGTATCTTGGAATCGTTCCGATGGTTTTGTGACGAGAACATTGTTCTTGGTGCCTCGACATTTAGGGGTTGTGGCGGTGTCCGGGAGTTGAGCTCCGAGGTGTTGTCGTCACAATTTTATCGCTTCGATTCTGGAATACCGAGTTTTGCCGACATCGAAATCTCTTTTGTGCGCTTGTTGGTGAGATAACCCGATAGCCAAAGATCTTGTGGCGAAAAGGGAGTATTGCCATGACTTGCATAACGGATGTTTTTCAAGGTCGAGGTACACGATTTCGAGGATTTCTTGGTTATGTGTTGACGGATGGATACTGGTGGATCTAGGTATTTTTAGTTTGAGTGATATATTTTGTGTCCCTGATCCCCAACACCAGATTGCATAACCGAAAGTTTGGGAGTTATAGGTGGGAATTCTAGTAGCTTACGGGATATTCTTTCCGACAGATGTGTGATTTGAGATTGGGGTTCAAAGTTTAGTGGTCCGCCCATTCACGGTCGATTTACAGTGGTCGCGAGACGTCTTAAAGAATCCTTGGCTATGC
Organism: Aegilops longissima; assembly: GCA_021605205.1. Classification (NCBI taxonomy): domain Eukaryota; kingdom Viridiplantae; phylum Streptophyta; class Magnoliopsida; order Poales; family Poaceae; genus Aegilops; species Aegilops longissima. Next base: position 147,577,832 of record CM038676.1, on the reverse strand, counting down.
TGATTCGGGACGTCTTGTTAGTCATTCGTGACGTCCGCTATCGTCAGGTCCGTGTGGGCCCCACCACGAACACTTTGAGCGAAATCTCTATCATGTGTTTGTTCCGCTCATTTTAGAAGCCAATCTTTTGTTTCAGTTGTGATATTGAATTGTTTCTAAGATGTTGTTGTTTCCACATCTTTATCTAAGTGGCTTCTCACCTTAATGGACGTGTGATGATTAACTTTGGAATTCATTCGCTCATTTTGTTGAATGTTTATTGTGAAGACTATATGTTGCAATTTCTATCCGTTGATTCTACTTATCTATTTGTCTATCAAAGGACTAACGGATGTCACCCTCTTGAGATGGCTCCGCCAACGCGTACGAATCCGGATCGCAATGATGGGGATCATCGAACCTCCACCTCCACCTCCACCTCCGCCTCCGTGAGGCACGGCAAGCTATCATGGCAGCCACCAATGCCAATGCTCGATGATTTTGCAGCTCTTGCAAGAACGTACTCGAGGGCAAGGCAATCAAGGCAATCAAGGCAATCAAGGTCAAGGCAATAATCAGCCACACTTTGCTACTCTCGATCGGTTCCTCGCTAATCAGCCAAGTCTTTCGGTTTACGTGTTGAGGCAACAGACGGCGATGATTGGTTAGTGGACATCTGCAAGCACTTTGATGTAGCAATGTCGGACACGAGGACTTTGTCAAGTTTGCATCGTTTCAACTCAAGGATCAAGCTGCTGAGTGGTACCACAATACAAAGATTCCAGAGGAGGTCGTGTCATTACAGGATGAGTTCGCCGTGATTTCGAGCTCATCACATTCGAAAAGTGTTGTTGAGAGCAAGCGTGAGGAGTTCCGCAATCTCAAGCAGGCAACATGTCTGTCTATCAATACAATATCCAGTTCGAGCTTCGCTTCGTTTTGCTAAGCAAGATGTACGATGAAAGGAGTATGATCTATCAGTTCAGAGGTGGTCTGAGAGAGGATCTGCAATTACCTCTTGTGCTGTTTGAGCCAGATAAGTATGATGATTTCTATAACATGGCTCTCAAGCAAGAAGCGGCTCAGCTCAAATGCGAGGCTTCTAAGAAGAGAATCGGGATGCAGTTCAGTCCTCTTCGTCCTCTCAAGTGGCAGCCAAGCAGCAGAAGTTTTACCTGCCCCCTCCTCCGTTCCGTCAGCCTTACCAATAGAAGAACTCAGGTGGCCGTGGATCTTCCCACCCACCCAACCCAAGCTATCGAACAAGTCTAATTCTCAAGCTCCAAGGTCAAGTGCTCCTTACCACCGTCCGCTCTCGAGGTCACTTGCAACAAGTGTCGCAGAAGGGTCACTATCTTGAACAAGTGCTTCAACCAGAGGCGCCTTCCGCCTCCTCCTCTGTGAAATCTTCCGGCAATGCGGTGGTCAAGCATAATCCAAAGTATGCCAAGGTCAATATGATGAATGCAGCTCAGCGGAGGATTCTTCAGATGTGCTAATGGGTAATCTTCTTGTTAATGATATTCTGCAAAAGTTCTCTTTGACTTTGGTGCATCGCTTAGTTTCATCTCTAAACCATTTGCATCTAAGCATGATTTGTCTTTCCAAGTTTTGCCAAGACCATTAGCAGTTGTCTCTCGGGTAAATGCATGAATGCAAGCTACATGGTTCCGGATGTCTCTATCAAGATGGGCGATTATAGATTTCTGTCTAAACCAGTTGTCCTTGGTGACTCGGATATTGATCTTATTCTCGGAATGGACTGGCTTTATCAGCACAAAGCTCAGCTTGATTGTGCTGCCAGGGAAATTCAATTGACTCATTCTTCTAATGATGTGATCATTTATGCCTCTCGTGATGAAACTATTCGGTTGTTTTCTCTCAATGAGAAGGGCGAACTGAATGCCATCTCTCAGATTCCAGTCGTTTGTGAGTACCAAGATGTCTTTCCGGAAGAGCTTCGGGTATGCCTCCTCATCGGCCGATTGAGTTCGTTATCGATCTTGAGCCCGCATTGAACCCGCTTGCAAGCGTCCATACAAGCTTGGACCAGATGAGCTGAAGGAATTGAAGAAGCAGCTCGATGAACAAGAGCGTCTGGTTTGATCGACCGAGTTCATCTCCTTGGGGTTGTGGTGTTCTTTTGTCCGAAGAAGGATGGCACGGACCGACTTTGCGTCGATTACCGCCCATTGAATAAGAAGACAATCAAGAACAAGTATCCACTTCCCAACATCAATGAGCTTTTCGAGCAACTCAAAGGTGCTACTGTGTTCTCTAAGCTTGACCTTCGTATGGGGTATCATCGATTCGCATTCGTGAACAAGATATTCCCAAGACAAGCATTCGAACAAGCTTTGGTTCTTATGAATATCTTGTCATGTCTTTCGCCTTGTCAATGCTCCTCCAACATTCTCTCGAATGATGAACTTCATATTCAACCCCTACACCAATGAATTCGTCTTGGTCTATCTTGATGATATTTTGGTCTTCTCCAAGAATAAGAAGGATCATGCCAAACATTTGCGATTGGTGCTAGACAAGCTCAGAGAGTACCAATTCTATGCTAAGTTCTCAAATGTGAATTTTGGCTTGATGAAGTGCTTTATCTTGGTCATATCATCTCTGCCAAGGGCATCGATGTTGATCCCGAGAAGGTGTCCGCAATTGTGAATTGGGAACCTCCTCAGAATGTCAAGCAGCTCGCAGCTTTCTTGGTCTTGCAAGCTATTGTCAAGATTCGTTGAGAACTTCTCCAAGATTGCAAAGCCTCTTTCCAACCTTCTCCAGAAGCATGTGAAGTATGTCTGGTCTCCTGAGTGTGACGTTGCTTTCAATACCCTCAAAGAGAAACTCGTCACAGCTCCTGTCTTGACTCCTCCTGATGAATCCAAGCCATATGAAGTTTTCTGTGATGCTTCTCTTCAAGGTCTCGGTGCGGTGTTAATGCAAGAGAAGAGAGTTGTGGCTTATACCTCTCGCCAGTTGAAGCCCAACGAGAAGAACTATCCCACTCACGATCTTGAGTTGGCGGCAGTTGTCCATGCATTGATTACATGGAGACATCTCTTGTTGGGAAGGAAAGTGGACATTTTCACCGATCACAAGAGTCTCAAGTACATCTTCACTCAGCCCAACCTCAACCTCAGGCAGACTCGATGGGTCGAAATGATTCAAGAGTACAACCCAAGTATTGAGTATACTCGGGCAAAGCCAATGTCATTGCAGATGCTTTGAGCAGGAAAGCTATCGCAGCAGTCTAATCCTCAAGCCTTTTCACCGGATCTCTGTGAATCTTTCCATAAGCTGAATCTTCAAGTTGTTCCTCAAGGCTTTCTTGCCAACCTCATAGTCTCTCCTACTTTGGAAGATCAGATTCGTGAGGCTCAACTTCGGATGCCATGGTGAAGAAAGTGAAACGTGGTATCGACAAGGGCATTTCAAGTACAAGTGCTTCGCGTTGATGACAAAGACACTCTGTTCTTTGAGGACGGATTGTGGTTCCTAAGGGTGATCTGCGAAAAGTCATTATGAGCGAGGCTCACAATTCGCTTCTATCCATTCATCCGGAAATGCGAAGATGTACCATGACCTCAAGCAGTCATATTGGTGGACTCGAATGAAGCGAGAAATTGCTCAATTCGTGAATGAGTGTGATGTCTGCAGAAGAGTGAAAGCAGAACACCAACGACCAGCTGGTCTCCTCCAACCTCTTGCTATTCCTGAATGGAAGTTCGATCACATTGAAATGGACTTCGTGACTGGCTTTCCAAAGTCCAAGCGTGGAAATGATGCTATCTTCGTTGTCATTGACAAGCTGACTAAAGTGGCTCATTTTCTTCCTATCAAAGAATCCATCACGCAGCTCGGTTGGCGAGCTTTACACCTCGAGATTGTCTCCTTGCGGCATTCCTCAAGTGATCTCTTGAGACCGTGGCAGCATCTTTACCTCCAAGTTCGGGATTCTTTTGAGAAGGCCATGGGCACCAACATTCGTTTCAAAGACAGCTTTCCATCCTCAAACAAGTGGCCAAGTCGGCGAGTAAATCAAATCCTTGAAGATATGCTCGGGGCTTGTGTCATTTCCTTCGGTATGAAGTGGGAAGATTGTCTTCCATATGCCGAGTTCTCTTACAACAACAGCTTCCAAGCGAGTTGGGCAAGGCCCCATTCGAAATTCTCTATGGCGAAAGTGCCGTACTCCTCTCAATTGGTGCGAGACGGTGAACGCCAACTTCTTGGCAATGACTTGATCACGAAGCGGAAGAAATGTGCCAAGTCATTCGTGAGAATCTCAAAGCAGCATAATCGCGCCGGAAGAGCTATTATGATGATAAGCACCGTGATGTGACTTTTGAAATCGGAGACCATGCCTACCTCCGCGTCTCTCAATGAAAGGTACTCGCCGCCCGGTATCAAAGGAAGCTTGCACCTAGATCGTGGGTCCTTTCAAGATCATTGGGAAAAGAGGCGATCTCGCCTATCAACTTGAGCTTCCATCCAACTTTGCAAAGCGTGCGATGTGTTTCACGTGTCACAGCCTTCGCAAGTGCTTCAAGACTCTGAACGCACTATCAACTTCAAGAGATTGACCTTCAAGAAGATCTCTCTTACCATGAGCACCCGTTGCTATTCTTGAAGAAACCGAGCGCAAGACTCGCAACAAGTCAATCAAATTCCTGAAAGTGAAGTGGTCACACCATTCCGACCGAGAAGCTACACGGGGCGCGAGGATCACCTCCGTTCGAGTATCAGGAGTTCTTTCGGTCCTAGATCTCGGGACGAGATCCTCTTGTAGTGGTGGAGTGTTGTAACACCCCGGAAGTAACTTTCCATATTTGTAACTCCGACTCTTGCCATTTTCGGCATTGATATATGATATTCCCTCCGTGGTTGGGTTTTTCCTCTTTTTGCATTTTGGCCATGTCATGCATTTTATATTATGTCATCATGTGCATCGCATTTGCATACGTGTTCGTCTCATGATTCCGAGTAGTTTTCCCGTTGTCCGTTTTGCAATCCGGCACTCCTATCTCTCCCGGCGGTCCCTTTTACGTTTTTCCGTGTGCGGGTATTTGAACCGTCTCGAAATGGACCGAGGTTTGTCTAGTGGCCTTGGTATAACACCCGGAGACCACCGGTCAAGTTTCGGGTCATTTGGAGCTCGTTTGGTACTCCAACGGTTAACCGCACCTTCAATAAAGGCCTCTTTTAAGTTGCAGCCCAACACCCTCCAAAACAGCCCAATAACCCATCTAAGTCACCTCCATGCTCTCCGTCGTTCGATCACGATCGTGGGCGAAAACTACACCTCATTTGGACTCTCCTAGCTCCTCTACCTATAAATATAGGTCCTTCCCAAATCCGGACGAAACCCTAGTCTCCGCTCCTTCAAGCGCGCGGACGAAATCCGGACGGCGGACACGTCCGCCGCCGCCCGGACCTCTCACGCGCGCGCACGTGGTAAAGCCAGCGCCCATTTCGCCGCCGACCCGTGGGTCGCATGCGGCCGGCAATAACACCGAAGTAACTTTCCATATTTGTAACTCCGACTCTTGCCATTTTCGGCATTGATATATGATATTCCTCCGTGGTTGGGTTTTTCCTCTTTTGCATTTTGGCCATGTCATGCATTTTATATTATGTCATCATGTGCATCGCATTTGCATACGTGTTCGTCTCATGATTCCGAGCAGTTTTCCGTTGTCCGTTTTGCAATCCCACTCCTATCTCTCTCCCCGGTCCTTTTACGTTTTTCCGTGTGCGGGTATTTGAACCGTCTCGAAATGGACCGAGGTTTGTCTAGTGGCCTTGGTATAACACCCGGAGACCACCGGTCAAGTTTCGGGTCATTTGGAGCTCGTTTGGTACTCCAACGGTTAACCGCACCTTCGCAAAGGCCTCTTTTAAGTTGCAGCCCAACACCCCTCCAAAACAGCCCAATAACCCATCTAAGTCACCTCCATGCTCTCCGTCGTTCGATCACGATCGTGTGGGCGAAAACTACACCTCATTTGGACTCTCCTAGCTCCCTCTACCTATAAATATAGGTCCTTCCCAATCCGGACGAAACCCTAGTCTCCCATTTCCTTCCGCGCCGGACGAATCCGGACGGCCGGACACATCCGCCCGCCGCCCGGACCTCTCACGCGCCGCCACGCGTGGCCCGCGCCCCCTCGCCGCACTGACCCGTGGCTCATGAGCCCGTCTGAGGCCCTCACCCGGGCCGCCATGGCCATGACCCGCGCCCGCCGCCTCTCCGCCGCCGCCTCGCGCCCGCCGCCTCCCGCCCGGCCGGCCACGCCGCCGCCAGCGCCCGGCGAGCTTCGCCAGCGCCGCCGCCGCCACCTTCCACGCTTCCGCGGCGACCCTCCATGTCGCCCGCCTCGGCCTCGCCGGCGCCGGCCCCGCCGACGGTCGCCGCCCGCCTCGGCTCCCTCGCCGCCTCCTCCCGGCGAGCCAGCGCCCAGCGCGGCAGCCCGACCGATCCGATCGGATCCGGCCTCGATCCACGAGCCGTTGACCTCTTTCCCTCCTTATTTTCTCTAAGTCCTAAATCTTTGTAATTTCGTGCAATTTTCAACATGCTATATCTTCGCATCCGTAGATCCATTTTTCGCGTAAAATATGTCAAAATGTTCGTCTCGAAGAGTAGATCATTTCATTCCATTGCATCATTTTCATTTGAGCTCATCTTGATGCCCGAAATGCTGTTGGAAGAGTGCTATGTGCTGATAGTTTCTGATTTTTATCAGAAGTTGCACTTTTGTTATTTTTGCTATGATTAATATGTGCATCCTATGGATTTGATTCCTACATGTGTTTTGTTAAATGCCATGTCATCTTTCCAGGGGTGTATGCCATGTATTTTTGTGATCTATGTGGTGACTAGCACAAGCATGCAAAGTAGGTGTCCTAATGTTGCTGATTTCAGCCCTGTTTTAGCTGATTTTGATGCCATGTTTGCTTGATGATACCGAGAGATCTATGCATATTTTGAGATACTTCAGTAAGGGTGTTTTGTAAAGCATGACTTGCTCTATCCATCCATGCCTTTGTTTGCAATTATGGGATGCCATAGCTTGAGTCAATCGAGCTCTACTTTTGCTACCAAATGATTCCTGGCAGATTGTATACGTGTTATTCAATTTTGCCTAGCTTGTTGTGGTTGATCCGTATAGGCTATGTTATTGTTCTTGCCATGTATGTCTTCTATGTCAGGTCTTCTTGATGTATGTATGCTTAGTTTATCATTTGAGGCTCTGTAGTGAGTGCATTGAGCTTGTTAACATGCCATCTCGTTATCAGTTTTTGACATGTCAAGTTGCTGATTCTGTTAACGAGACTTTCAATATTGACATGGGTGTTACTATATTTTCTAGTCCTTTTTGGCTTATGGTCAGTAAGGGACTTTTGTTCTAGGCTTTGAGTAGATTCATTCCATGCCATGTTTTGCTATTTTAAGTTCCTGTAGCATGTAGTTTTGATGCTCTGAACATTGCAACCTGTTACTGTTTTTGCCATGTCCAGCCTGTTACTTTGAGCACTTTTGCCATGCTTGTTTGAACATGTTATGATGTGAACTAGCCATAGCTCAGTGCTCATCTTTTGTCGAGCATCATGTGTAGATCACTGCCATGTGCTTTGTTGTTACGTTTGGGTGCAGTAGCTTAATTAATTGTTGCTTGCTAAGTGGCATCATGCTGTTAATGGCAGATTTGCGCCATTCTTGTTTTGCTTGCCATTTGCAAACCGTGCATCCGATTCGGTGATCTTTATATCGATTTCAACCGAAATCATCTCATCTTTCAGTGGCATACTTGGTTTGCCAAGTTGATGCCTGGTTCATCATTTATCTTCCGGGCGCACATAAGCATTGCATATCTCATCATGCATATCATGTCATGTTTTGCATCATGTTGATTGTGCATTGCACCGTGATTTATTGTGGTTCCTTTGTTTGTGTTGTTGCTTTGGGTAGAGTCGGAGACGAGTACGTGAACGAGGAGCCTGTTGAGAACGCCGAGGATCAAGCTTTCGACAACTCGAGAACATTGCGGCAAGATGACCATACCCTCGATATCACTTCTATCTTTGCTATGCTAGTTGCTCGCTCTTTTGCTATGCCTATGCTGCGATGCCTACCACTTGCTATATCATGCCACCCATATTGCCATGTCAGCCTCTAACCATCCTTTCCTAGCAAACCGTTGATTGGCTATGTTACCGCTTTGCTCGGCCCTCTTATAGCGTTGCTAGTTGCGGGAGAAGTGAAGTTTGTTCCTTGTTGGAACATGGAGTTGTTGTTCCTTATTGGAACATGTTTACTTGTTGGGGATATCACAATATATATCTGCTATAATTAATACATCTATATACTTGGTAAAGGGTGGAAGGCTCGGCCTTATGCCCGTGTTTTGTTCCACTCTTGCCACCTAGTTTCCGTCATACCGTGTTATGTTCCTTGATTTTGCGTTCCTTACGGTTGGGTGATTTATGGGACCCCTTGACAGTTCGCTTTGAATAAGACTTTTCCAAAGAAGGCCCAACTTTGGTTTTACCATTTGTCACCTAAGCCTTTTTCCCTTGGGTTCTGCAGACTCAAGGGTCATCTTTATTTTAACCCCGGGCCGTGCTCCTTCGAGTGTTGGTCCAAATCGTCACCGCCGGTGGTACCAGGGGCAACTCTGGGTTGGCCTACCGGAAGCTTGACGATCCGGTGTGCCACGAGACCGAGATATGTGCAGCTCCTATCGATTTGTCGGCACATCCGGCGGCTTTTTGGACTTGTTTTATTCTTTGTCGAGATGTCTTGTAGTCCGGATTCCGAGATTGATCGGTCTTCCGGTAGAAGGAATATCCTTCGTTGACCGTGAGAGCTTATAATGGGCTAAGTTGGGACACCCTGCAGGTAATATCTTTCAAAGCCGTGCCCGCATGTTATGAGGCGATGGGAATTTGTTAATGTCGGTTGTAGAAAACCCAAAGTTGACCTCAAATAAAATACACATCAACGCGTGTGTAACCGTGATGGTCTCTTCTCGGAGTCCGGAAGTGAACACGGTGTTGGAGTTATGTCCGACGTAAGTAGTTCGGGATCACTTCTTGATCACTACTAGTTTCACGACCGCGCTTTGCTTCTCTCCTCGCTTTTTTTGTAAGTAGCCACCATATATGCTAGTCGCTTGCTGCAGCTCCACTGTATTACCTTGTCCTTCCTATTAGCTTAAATAGTCTTGATCTCGCGGGTGTGAGATTGCTGAGTCCTCGTGACTCACAGATACTTCCAAAACAGTCGCAGGTTCCGATGAGGCCAGTGCAGGTGATTCAACCGAGCTCCAGTGGGAGTTCGACGAGGAACGTGGTCGTTACTATGTGTCTTTTCCAGATGATCGAGAGTGGTGCCCAGTTGGGACGATTCGGGATCTGTGTTAGCATTTGGGGTATCTTCTTTATTTTGGTTCCGTAGTCGGACCTTGAGTGTACTCAATGTTGGATGTTTATTTATGTCTTTGTGTGAAGTGGTAATTGTAAGCCAACTATGTACCTTTCCTTAATTATTACATGGGTTGTGTGAAGATTACCTCACTTGCGACATTGCTTTCAATGCGGTTATGCCTCTAAGTCGTGCCTCGACACGTGGGAGATATAGCCGCATCGGGGGCGTTACACATAGTCAAGTATGCAATGCAGTGAAGGTATGAAGACTAATAGTAGCTAGGTAGTAAGGATCAAGATGGAAGATGGTATGAAGCCAAACAACGATAGTAGTCAAACAGTGAAGACAAATAGGTAAAGCGAACATGCAATGACTTCACGAAGACAAACTCTAAGTAAAGAGAGGGAGATGATAGAACCAGTCACTTGTTGAGGACACATGATTTGTTGAACCAGTTCCAGTTGCTGTGACAACTGTACATCTGGTTGGGAAGACTGAGATTCAACTCAGAAGACCGCGTCTTCACCTTATTCCCCTTGAGCTAAGGGCACCAGTCCTCGCCCAATTACTCTGGTAAGTCTTCAAGGTAGACTTCCAAACCTTCACGGACTTCGTTCACCGACGATCCACAATGACTCTTGGATGCTCAGAACGCGACGCCTAACCGGCTGGAGGATTCACAGTCCTTAAGTGTAACAAGTCTTCAGGTCACACGGACAGAAAGACTTCAGTGATGCCTAACACTCTTTGGCTCTGGGTGTTTGGGCTTTGTCCTCGCAAGGATTTCTCTCTCTCAAAAGCTTTGGAGGTGGGTTGCTCTCAAACGATAAAAGCCGTGCACTAACTCTGAGCAGCCAACCAATTTATGGTGTAGGGGGTGGGCTATTTATAGCCACTAGGCAACCCGACCTAATTTGTCCGAAATGACCCTAGGTCACTAAGGAACTGACACGTGTTCCAACGGTCAGATTTCAAACACACACGCCAACTTTACTTGGGCTGCAAGTAAAGTCGACTCATCCACTCGGATAAGATTTGCTCTCATAGTCTTCGTCAAGACATATGATTTAGTTGAACATCACTTGACCACTCGACTTTGTTCACTTGGACCCCACTTGAAGACGGTGGTTCCTATGACTCAACAAAGAAGAAAAGGAAACAACGAAACAACTAAGTCTTCGCGCTCCGTAGTCTTCACTCAATGTCTTCTCATGTCATAGTCTTCAATGTGAATATCTTCATATACCACCATTGTCGTCAATGTCTTCATACATTTTTAGGGGTCGTCTCCGGTAGGTAAACCGAATCAATGAGGGACTATTACCTGTGTTATCCTGCAATTCTCACAAACACATTAGTCCCTCAACCAGGTTTGTCGTCAATATTCCAAAACCAACTAGGGGTGGCACTAGATGCACTTACACAATGTAGTTTTACCTCTAGTTGATTGATATTTACCAACCCACGGTTCAACTCTTGCAGCCACATGATCAATAATAAAGAGAAAATCCTTGACTGTCAGATGCTTATTGGTTAATGGCATACCTAGGTATTGGATCAGAATCCCAATCGATAGTTCATAATCTGGGCGGCCCTGAGCGATGCTCTAGACTCCCTCTGGTGACATACACCCCGCTCTTTGTCAAAATTGATTCTAAGACCAGATATGGATTCAAAACACACTAGCAGGAACTTCAGGTTTATCAGACTAATCTAACTATTCTTGATGATAATAAGCGTATCATCGACATACTCCAAGTGAGTAATACCCCTTTCACGAAGCTCAAGTGAGTAATAACCTCTTTGATGTGACGAGCCATCTTAGCACCTTCTAAGATGAGGGCCAATACGTCCACGACTATGTTAAACAAAAACAGGGCGATAGGGTCATCTTGCCTGACCCCCTGAAATTTCTAAAGAACGGAAGGGACTCCCCATTAATATTGATGGTCGTCTCACTGGCACAAACCAAACTCATATATCGCATTGTTCGTGCGTAGACCACTTCCCATGGAACGATTTTTTTTTTGTGACATGGCAACCAACTTTGCTCCAAGGTTCGCGCACTACATTTCTGTTTTCTATTTCTGTGATTTTGCAATCTTGTGAATCAAAGAAGGAATGACATTTTCTGTTCAGACCACACGAAACCTCAAAACCTTCCACCGGGCGATAGATGGGAATCCAATCCCAAACGGACGGCCGAGATGCATCCTGCCACCCCTTCCTTCTTCCGGTGGCCATCGTTCCCCGCAAACAGCTGTAAACTCCAGCTCCTCTCCCCCTCTCGGCTCCCACTGCGATTCCGCCCAAAACGCCAAAGGCTCTGCACTTTCTGCCCCCCTCCTCCTCCGAGATCCCATCCATGGCGGCGGCCTCGGCGTCCCGCCTCCGGATCTAAAACCCCCACATAGCCATTGCGGGGTCTGTGAGCGGCGCCCCGACAGCTGCACGAGTCGCGGCAGCCGACCCGGTTCGTTGCCTTGCAAGATTTGCTTTGCCGCTGCGTGTCCTGGGTGGGTGGCGGGTAGTGGGTTTACTTCTCCCTGGTCCGTCCATGGTTCCTTGAAATGGGTGTCTAAAGCGAGGGGGGTCGGCGCTACGGACTGCCTGCTGCCGCCATGTGGAAGCAGTTCCTTGGTAAGCTATCGGGCAAGTCGCCGAAATCCGGCGGAGGCGGGGGCTGGGGATCTCCGCCGCCCAAGTCCCCAACGTCGTATGACGTGAATGGGAGGCAGTGGGACTCAATGCGGGCGTCTCCTCCGCTCGCGGCTATCGCCGGAGCGGAGGGGGAGACAAGGGAGGACGTGTTCCTCCGGAAGCTGAACGTCTGCTGCGTGTTGTTCGACTTCTCCAACGACCGGGGCCGGGACTCTCCGGAGAGGGAGAGAAAGCGGCAGGTGCTCATGTCTCTCGTCGACTGCCTCGGCACGGCGGAGGAGCCCCTCACGGAGGCGATGGTCTCGGCCTGTGTGCGTATGTTCGCCATCAACCTGTTCAGGGTCTTCCCGCCCAAGGTCCGGCCAGGCACCGGGGCAGCTGCCGAGGCCGACGAGGACGATCCGTTCTTTGACCCCTCATGGTACCACTTACAGGTCGTGTACGAGCTGCTCCTACGGTTCGTCACCTCTCCTGTCGTTGATGTGAAGGTGGCTCGCAAGTACATGGACAATTCGTTCATCTCTAGGCTGCTTGATTTGTTAGATTCCGATGATCCTAGAGAAAGGGATTGCCTGAAGACAGTATTGCATAGGGTATATGGAAAATTCATGGGTAATCGGCCCTTCATCCGCAAGGCTGTGAGCAATATCTTCTATAGGTTTGTATCCGAGGCTGATCGTCACAATGGGATTGCCGAACTCTTGGAGGTGTTTGGGAGTGTGATTAGTGGGTTTGCGAAACCACTGAAGGAGGAGCATAAGTTATTTCTGTGGAAGGCATTGATTCCTCTTCATAAACCGAAGACAATGGGCATGTATCTGCCGCAGTTGACATACTGCATTACACAGTTTATTGACAAGGAACCAAAGCTCTCAGGGACTGTGATCAGAGGCCTGTTGAAGTACTGGCCAGTGACGAACAGTCAGAAGGAGATGATGTTCTTGGGGGAGTTGGAGGAGGTGCTGGAATTGACAGAAATGCCTGAATTCCAGAAGTGCATGGTCCCATTGTTTCGGAGGGTTGCACACTGCTTGAATAGCTCTCATTTTCAGGTGAAATTTTGTCCCAGGATATCAATCTGCAATATATCCTATTGCCAGTGTTTGTTGTTTCATTAAGTTTCTTTACTAGCTTATAGCGCTTATAGTTGGTTGTCAGAACACTCATTTAGTTCAGGGAGTTATTTCAATTGAGAATCTCTTGCATTCTTGTGGGTGGTATTTGTCTTTCGAACCAGCATCACATTTACCGCCAAGATATGTTCTGTTGTATCCATTTTCAAATTATATTTCGCTCAAAGAATTCCCTTCAGAGATTCTTCACACTTGGATTTAGCTGCTATTTAATTGGCCACAAAGGATAATGCTGAGTAATCACACCAATGCAAAATACATTCTTTCCTTTCTCCTTATGTTGTTTGTTGGAGATTTTGTTTCTTTGTATGTATATAAAGCTTTGCAGATACAGAACACTTCTATGCGCCATGCGCTGATAGATGGAGAAACCTGTTGTTTTTGTTTGTGACATGATTTATTCTACAATTCATACACTCCTAGCCTAGAAACTAAGAATATTATTCCTGCTTACAGGTTGCTGAAAGAGCCTTATTCCTGTGGAACAATGAGCACTTGTTCGGTTTGATCTCTCAAAACCACCAAGTTATCTTGCCAATCATATATCCAGCTCTCGAAAGGAATGCTCGCTTGCATTGGAACCAATCGGTTCTGAATGTTACAATGAATGTCAGGAAAATGTTCTTTGACATGGATCAGAAGCTGCTGTTGGCTTGTCAGAAAAATTTCCAAGAGGAGGAAGAGAAGCGAGCCGCAACTGAGGAGCGGAGAAGGCTTATATGGGAGCACCTTGAGAGGAATGCCGCATTCCATCCAGTAACCAGAGACATCAGCTTTGCTGCTTTTCCTAAACCCGCTCCTCTGGTAGCTCCAACTATGACATAATATATGTGTGTTCAAATGTACTTCATTCCACTCCATTTATAGCACTATGGGTGCTGTGCAGGGCATTTTGTCAACTTTGTCTCCCCTGGCCTCGTTTCAAAGTCTGTAATTAATAGTTTCTTATTTGAGGACGAACCTTGATTCTTTCATGGTGTATTCTCAAGTGATGGACATTTCTTTCTTTGACAAGATAATGCCCAATTCTAGTCAATTGTTCTGTGAAACAACTTTCGATATGGGAGGTCGTGATTTTTTACTACAGCTGGTGTCATGTGGGTGCCAGTGTATTTCGAATTTTCCAGATTCTGATGAATCTGTTCACCAGATTTGATGGATGAGCAAACAATGAGGTAAGTCCACAGTGCTTTTCATGCTTGATAACTCAACTACATTGTGTCGCTTGCTTAGTGGAATAGGAAATCTGAACTTCACACAGTAAGCATTGCTACATGTTCTGGTACTGCACATCTTGCCAATTTATGACAAGAACATTTCTGCATAATTAAGGATGATTTGCCTTTGACATGATAAATATCAAAGTCTTGGCTCCACACTGAAAAATGTCCTTATATTTTTAACGTCTGGATCAATATTGTCAATCAATGTGTAAAATCTCTTTCTTTTACCTTTATTCCCCTTCATTGTCAGCAGTGGTATTATGATTAACTGTTATTATGGATGATGTTGTCATGAATAATGATAAAGGCACTTAGTTGATAAAATCAAGTCTGGTCCCTGGTGCAAGTAGCAACCATCTACCAATGAATGCAAGAGGGACCTAATTTCACCTAAATATTCAATGGTAATCAATTTCGTCCATCTGCAAGCTCAGTGCACATTTCTCAGTCAGATGGATACTCATAAGAGATCTGATTCATGGCATGACTACGGATTTAGTCCCATCCAAGTAAGATTTAACCTGTCTAGTTATCCCCAGAAAAGATACTCTTACAGGGTTTGGTGCAATAAGCTTGATGGACAGTAATAATACTTAATACTAATTATTGGCTTGATTAAAACTGATTCAAGGATCTAGAAATACAAATACTGATAAAATGAAGAATTTCCTATGCTGCTATTTTCTGTACATTCCTTATTGAACAAACTGTGTTATATATGATTGTTCATTAAACAAAATTGTGCTATCTCTATTGCACTAGCAAACAACACATCAACTGCCACAGTTACGTTTACCCTGGTCAAGTCCTTTTTGTTCCTACTGGTGCTTGATAGTTGGACACTTGGTTCGACCTGACACACTGCAAACTTGAGTTGGTCTATAAAAGGTCTCACACCCATACAGATAGCCACTGTCCACTCCATATATTTTCCTCCTTTGTTCTGCTCATAGTCCTTTTCTTCTCTTTTGGTGTACTTAGATACTTGTGTAGAGATATACATCAAGATGGACAACCCTCCGAGTACGCAGGACATGTCCTACTATGATCATGTTCAGAAGCGCCATGAGGAGAAAGGCTGCTTATATGCATGGTAACCTTTCTGTTCTGTTATAGTTATGGATAACTCTTGTTACTCTGTTAATTATGCATTTTGGTCGAGTTCTTGTTGACGTATTCTGCAATGAGGAATCACTCTGAATTTTGAACTTGCCTTAAGGTGTATAAGGCCACCTTAGTGAATTTTTAGTATTTATTTTATTTTATTTCAAAAATAGAGTAAATTTGCATGATATTACTCGTGGCGTCTAAGTTCTTTACAAAAATAGTACTCCCTCCGATCCATATTAATTGACGCTGCTTTAGTACAACTAGGGAGTATTATGTATTTCTGACTTATCAATAACCTGTTTGATGTAACAAGTAACATAGACAAGATTTATGTGTCATGCGATCATTCTAACATACGCCAGAATACTACTTTATGTGTCACACGATCATTCTAACAAACTAGGTAGGCAGTTTACGTCGTTTACCTTTCTCATATTTCCCGAGTCCCGTATCTTGTTATTAAACCTAAGAGTTAGCAGTACCTAACTGTGTATGAAAGAAAAGGAATCAGTATGATTTAGGGCCTCTTTAATTCAAAGGAATTTCATAGGAAGTTTCGAGGATTATGCTTCTTCGCAAAAGTTCTTGAGAACATATGAATTTTTCCTATAGACTACTTTGCATGCAATTTCAAAGGAAAATTTCCACCTAGTCCAACCTCATGGAAATTATTCTTATTTTCAGTGAAAACTATGGCAAACACTATGCCTACATTCTGTGTTTTCCATGTGGTGCAATCAGACAACCTGTGCTACACTACATATTTGTGTGTTTTTTAGTTCATGTGAATTCAACATGGCATAGCATCCAGTTTCTTCATTTTTCTTAGTTTGAAATCCTACAAATCAGAGAGGCCCTAGCAAACGTCACGCATTTGGTACAAAAGCATTTTAAGTTTTTAATTGAACTTTTATTGTGTTATTGTAAGATTCAGAACATGGTGAAAGTGATGCGGGTACAAAGTCTAAAAATTTAGGATGGCCTCCTTAACAATAGCCCGGAAATGCAAAAGGTGCTCTTGGGCTTGTTACAAAGCTTTGTTTTCCCAGAGAAACTAATTAGCTTCATGATTCAACTTCCTTCCTCATTTCAGTGATTTAATCACAGTTGGGTGGGGTACATTTCTTCCTTGCCGGCAAAGCTTTCTTACAAAACATTTCCAGCACCTATCGTCATTAAGGGCCTAGTTTGCCCTCCCGCCCCTAGAAGGCCCCAGTTTGGTGAGGGACTGCCATTCAGGGAGGTAGGAAGTGATCTTTCACCTTTATTCCTGAAAGGGATATCCACCAAACAAGTGACCCAAACCTTTGGCTCATTAGATAAAATGGAAAATGATATCCTGTTGGCAAGTGGTAGTAGTTACTGGTCATTTTCATGCAGCTTCGCCTGGATCTTCTCTTTCGCACTGCATCAGAGAATTTAATTATACCATCAAATCAGTTTGAGATCACTCCAAGATGCAAGTAATTTTCAGATATTTCACTATGAAATTATGCAGCGAATCTCAGTTCAAGTTGCAAATTAAGTACTCCCTCCGTCCCATAATATAAGAGAATTTTTGACAATAGTGTAGTGCTAAAAACGCTCTTATATTATGGGACAGAGGGAGTACTTCCGATACTTAATCTTGCACCAGTTTCTGGTTAACAACTGTGGATTTTACATTGGAAGCCTGTCGCTTGCAGCCTGTTTACACTGTGCTGTTGCTTCTGCTGCTACGAGACCTGCGAGTGTTGCATGGAGTCCTTGTGCTGCTGCGGCTAATTTTAGCTGCACATTTCTGCTGTTGCATGGAGATCTGGCAGGCTGGGCTGTACTGTGGAAACCCAAATCGTTTCGCCTCGGTGAGATGATGAACAGGCATATGCGCTTGTTCAAATAAAAACTGTAATTACGTCTCTATTGTCATGTATGTTGTTGGTCGCCAAAAATAAGAGAGTATGCTGTTGGTGTGTGTTTGCCTTTGACGATTGTCATGTTTAGTGCTGTCATGTTTATGGGGATATCCTCCGATTTGTATCGAACTTTCATCTATATCTATACTTTTAAACGCACCATTATATACCAATATAAAAAGGGAGATTTTACGGTACATCATACTACCTGAAATAATGGGTAGTATATAGTTGATCCAACAGTTAATATAGGTCCTCTCAGAATTTGGTGAAGGGCATATCGGTAATTTCCTATATGGGATAGATTTATTTCCATGCTTTAATCATAAAGATATATACACAAACAATCCCGTAAAAAAGATACACAAATGCTTTAATCATAAAGATATATACACAAACAATCCCGTAAAAAAGATACACAAACAAAGGTGAAAGATAAGCCAGCTCCTCGACGGCACACGCCACGGACAGGTCATCTGCCGACCCGATGCCGTCAGCCCGCCTCAGGACACATGTTCTCGTTGTGCGCCGCGTCCAGGTCGTCTACCAACCACCGATAGCAGTAATCAAAGGCATCACCTTGGCATTATCACCATTGAGCCAAAGATTGGAATGCTCCAGCGTCCAACGGCCGCTCTCGTCGTTGAGCGTGAACCGTGAAGGCTCTGGTATGTAACGGGTCGACCTCCATCATGACTCATGTGCACTGCCTGTGTGTTTCGCGTATTAAGCTAGCTCAGATCGACCAAGTAGCCATCAGTGATTAGTTTGGTATATGCGTGTTAGCCAGCCTCTTCACGAAGCATCCATCTGCATGTCTGCTTTGGCGTCAGCTCTGTACATTATTCATCTCCTGATCCTAATGGGACCGATCGATGTACCTAGTACGCGTGTATCGCCGAAAAGTATCCGCAGAATCGTCGAGGTCATGGCGTACGCCAACAATCAGGAGACGGCTCGACGCGCCGGAGCTCAGGCTAGTCGCTGAACAGGACGACGCAGGCGGCGCCCCAACTCTCGACCAAGCCGGCATGTGGCACCTTGCGGATAAGTGCATCCGCCTCTCAGGCGGGAAAGGGATGACCAGCTCGTCCCAATCATTATGGAAAGAATCCCCGTCTTCAGGAAGTCTGAGATTGATTAAACAATGAACTACCTAAAATGCCCCTAACTACCTAATATACTATCAGAAATTTGATGTAGTATTACCTTATCTGGGCCATCCAACCGCAAAAATAAACGGTCCAAATTGACTTGATGTACCGTAAAAGGTCTCTATAAAAAGAGCGAGTTGAGAAGATCCAACACATCTCACCCGTTTAACCGTGTCTATGCAACGGTCTATGTCCCTTCGGTGTTTAGCGGTAAACATGTTTAGCACCACTCGTGTTCTCATTAACGTGTTTAGCACCTTGCTCTAATTAAAACATACTAAAATCAAAGATGCAGTTAATATCTGCCTAATATACTAACGAGAAATGCAACTAATATCTTGTCTAATATCGTGTGCATTGATTACTAGTGGAAATAAGCATGGAAATACTCGGCTTTTATGTCGAAGGTTACATACAATCTTGTTATCAACAAGCACCTAAATCGGTGAAATTGTATGTAGAACCTGATCCTCGGCCATGTTCACCGGAAGAAAGAGGTTCGCCAACTCGTTTGGGTCTCAACTCGCTGTTGTGTGGTGGCCTCTACTTAGGCTCCGCCATAGGTGTGTCGGGTCCACAGGCACCGCCTTCCAGCCCGACAGTGCTTTGTACAACCTTTTATACTTTAAAATTGCCAATGTATTTTCCGCCTTTTTTATCTTCAAAATTTTATTTTTTTTCTAAAAAGTCTAAAAACAACATAAAATAAAAATTGGCACTAAATTAAGAGATTAGTCCATAAATTACTAATATCCGATGCCAAAATTATGCAATAATGATATAATTGTAGCGTGAAACGAGCAAAAACTTATAGATACGTCTTAAACTTATCAACGCCCCAAAGAGCGAAAACAACACTAACGACGACGCCGCCACCTGATCCTGCAACGGAATCTTGGCTTTGCCCAAGAGCTCGATCCAATAGCTGAGAGTGCGTAGATCTCCTCGATGACCCCTCCAAGGAGGATAGCGATGCCTACTGGCATTGCCATCGCCGTCCAGCAAGCATGGCAAGCACTGGCCAAGCTTTCACCCAGAGGAGCACAACCACCATTCCCATGTCGTTGCCCAACGCCGATGAGCACACCCACTCACTATCACACCCCATTGTGACGCGATCACCAATGGCACATAGGGCCACCACCGACCTCATTGCCCGCTAACGCCGACAAGTCAAAACTATCCCACTTGCCATGCTTGCTGGATGGCGATGGCACCACACATCCACTCGTAGCCACCGAACGACGCCTAAGCAGGGTAGGAGAGCTACCACCTCATCCCGTACCTGCCAGAGTGAGCCACCAGGCCAGACCAGTACAGGCTGCCACCCCGTGCCGCACCTGTTAGCACCTTAAATCCAGCTACGACGACACCCAATGAAAACGCTGCCATAACAGCCAAAAGGGCAACGGCGAAGAGCACCAGTAGCGCACAAGGAAAAAGTGCTGCAATGGTAGCCAAAACTATTGCCATGGCAACCGATCAGGCCACGAGGACAAATCAAGGAGAAGGGCGCGTCATCGGCCGTCCACGTCGGATCATTCAAACCAACCGCAAGTATGTGGACTTGGAGTGGGTTGGCACTCCTAAGCAAGAGGAGGGACCAAGAGAGGGATCAGGCAATGACACGGCTCGGCTTTACTTCTTGTTCTTTTTCTTTTGCAATACTATGTATCTCTGTAAAGCAAAACATCTAAGTGAATGAGATAAGCTAGATCGGAACCTAACATCATGGTGTTAGAGCCCAACCACTACCCTTCCGCCATCGCCATGTCTCCCACCGCCACAACCATCTGCAAGTTGGTGACTCATCACCAGCAAGCCTGACAAGCGCTGGCCGAGGCCACGGATCCGGAGTTGCGTACCTACCTCAACAAGTCGGACTCCACACCAATGACCGCGCCCTACAACATCATCGACGCTCAATCTGCTTCCATCCTCAAGGCGCTCGATGCGCCGATAGAGCGGATCGACACACTCACCATGTGGAAGCCAAAAATCGAGGCGTGCTTTGTTGGAAATATGCCCTAGAGGCAATAAAATTTGTATTATTATATTTTCATATTCATAATTATGGAGTTCATATTCTATGCTATAACTGCTATGATCCTGGATTATGTGATTCAGTGGAAAACTCATATGCACGTGTGAAATGATAAATGATTAAATAAAACATTCCTAGTCTTGCCTCTGCGACTAGCTCAAGTGTTGTTGGTGATCACGTTTTCCATATATTAGGATATAGTTAAGTGTAACAATAGTCCTAAAACAACATTGAGATTATGACGTTAGAAGAACTGTCATATTGAATCGACTCAATCTTGTCTGTTATGAATTGAGTTAATATTGTTTGTAATCAATTGTAATAACACGGAGTGTTAACGTGTGATTTTCTCCTTAGACCATGAGAGTATCGTGATCACTTCTTACATACGGTGGGCTTTGGGGTTGCTCAAACGTCACCTTTAACACGGTGATCATAACAGCAACTTACGGGTTCATCGAAAAGTTTGACAAGTGGCTGGATAGCTCGAGAGTGGGATTTGCTCCTCCGACGATGGAGAGATATTCTTAGGGCCCTGTTGGTGTGACGATATCCATCATCGTATGGACAGACACAAGTGACTACGTGACGGGGATACAGGAATACAACAACGAGAAAGAAGAACAAAAGCGATGACGATGATTTTGGCATAGTGAGCATGGTGATGACTCAGGAGGATACCGATGCATCTCAGGTTTGTAAAGTTTTGGGAAGCAACAGGAACATCACATGATAACCACAGGTTCACCCAAATATCATTCATGTGCTCATAGGGATCGATATGGACGTCCACGGTCCTGCTATCGGTCAGTGAACGAAGGGTTTCGTTCATGTCTATGAGTTACTGAACCTATGGGGTCACAAGCTTAAGGCCATCACGATGTGCTGAGTGTTAGTAGGACGGGGGTGATGAGAATATTTTTTTGGAATTGTTTCATTAATATTAACAATAGTTTTGAGAGGATCCAAAGCGTTATGGGTCACGGAAAGGTTTGATTGAGTATCGGGTAATACGAGGTATTACCCATAAATCACATATAAGTGGAAAATGTTTCGAGAGATGTTAATATATATATATATATATATATATATATATATATATATATATATATATATATATATATATATATATATATATATATATATAATGGTCTAAAGGTATTTAGAACATTTTTTACTTAATTGAAATATCAGCGGGCCTAAAAGGTCAAGAGGTGGAAGGCAACTTGGGCCACAAAGGCCCAAGTGGAGGTGGCGCCCCCCTTTTCCTTGTGTGTGTGTGTGGGGGGGGGTTGACGCCTTGGATAATTAAGCTACAGTAATTCTCTTCTAATGATGCCACGTCACTTCGATTACTGTCGCTAATCTCGTGTTAGTTCGAAACCGGTTCAAATTCAAATTCAATTAAAGGCAAATAATAAAAGTTTTCAAATATTAAAACCAAATTGTTCGAGTTGTGCCAAATAATGCATAAGTAATTATGTTGGAGAAACCAAACTTTTATATAGTGTTTAACTACTCTAAAATAAATAAGACACTAGCAAAACAATTAACTAAATGCCTTTTACAATTAATAAAATAGTAAACTGTTTTATTTTGTCACCAAACTTTTTGTGGCATTGGGGTATTTTGAAACACTAATTTAGGTACTACTGATACGTCCATTTTGCATCATGCTTTTATATCAATATTTATTGCATTATGGGCTGTTATTACACATTATGTCACAATACTTATGCCTATTCTTTCTTATTTCACAAGGTTTACATAAGGAGGGACAACGCCGGCAGCTGGAATTCTGGGCTGGAAAAGGAGCAAATATTAGAGACCTATTCTGCACAACTCCAAAAGTCCTGAAACTCCACGAAAATTATTTTTGGAAATAATAAAAATACTGAGCGGAAGAAATACGTCAGGGGGGCCTCCACCTGTCCACGAGGGTGGGGGGCGTGCTCCTTGCCTCGTGGGCCCCCTGTTAGCCCTCCGGTGCCCATCTTCTTCTATATGAAGTCTTTCGTCCGAAGAAAAATCATAAGCAAGCTTTCGGGACGAGACTCCGCTGCCACGAGGCGGAGCCAATCTATGGCTCCGGCAGAGCTGTTCTGCCGGGGACACTTCCCTCCGGGAGGGGAAAATCATCGCCATCATCATCACCAACGCTCCTCTCATCAGGAGAGGGCAATATCCATCAACATCTTCACCAGCACCATCTCCTCTCAAACGCTAGTTCATCTCTTGTATCCAATTCTTGTCTCATAGTCTAGGATTGGTACTTGTAGGTTGCTAGTAATGTTGATTAATCCTTGTAGTTGATGCTAGTTGGTTTATTTGGTGGAAGATCATATGTTCAGATCCTATATGCATATTAATACTCCTCTGATTATGAACATGAATATGCTTTGTGAGTAGTTACGTTTGTTCCTGAGGACATGGGAGAAGTCTTTCTATTAGTAGTCATGTGAATTTGGTATTCGATCGATATTTTGATGAGATGTATGTTGTCTATCCTCTAGTGGTGTTATGTGAACGTCGACTACATGACACTTCACCATTATTTGGGCCTAGAGGAAGGCATTGGGAAGTAATAAGTAGATGATGGGTTGCTAGAGTGACGAAGCTTAAACCCTAGTTTATGCGTTGTTTCGTAAGGGCTGATTTGGATCCATATGTTTCATGCTATGGTTAGTGAGGAGTCTGGATTAGGGGTGTCCGGATAGCGAACTATCACCGTTGGCGGACTCCTAGACTATGAAGATACAAGATTGAAGACTTCGTCCGTGTCCGGATGGGACTTTCCTTGGCGTGGAAGGCAAGCTTGGCGATACTGGATATGTAGATCTCCTACCATTGTAACCGACTCTGTGTAACCCTAACCCTATCCGGTGTCTATATAAACCGGAGGGTTTTAGTCCGTAGGACGAACAACAATCATACCATAGGCTAGCTTCTAGGGTTTAGCCTCTCTGATCTCATGGTAGATCTACTCTTGTACTACCCATATCATCAATATTAATCAAGCAGGAGTAGGGTATTACCTCCATCGAGAGGGCCCGAACCTGGGTAAAAACATCGTGTCCCTTGTCTCCTGTTACCATCCGCCTAGACGCACAGTTCGGGACCCCCTACCCGAGATCCGCCGGTTTTGACACCGACAGTTAGGTTTACCTTAATACTTTTGTTGTAGTTGCGGATGCTTGCAATAGAGGTTAATCATAAGTGGGATGCTTGTCCAAGTAAGGACATCACCCAATCACCGGTCCACCCACATATCAAATAATCAAAGTACCGACCGCGAATCATATGAACGTGATGAAAACTAGCTTGACGATAATTCCCATGTGTCCTCGGGAGCGCTTTTCTCTGTATAAGAGTTTGTCCAGGCTTGTCCTTTGTTGCAAAAAGGATTGGGCCACCTTGCTGAACTTTATTTACTTTTGTTACTTGTTGCTCGTTACAAATTATTTTATCACAAAACTATCTGCTACCTACTATTTCAGTGCTTGCAGAGAATATCTTGCTAAAAACCGCTTATCATTTCCTTCTGCTCCTCGTTGGGTTCGACACTCTTACTTATCAAAAGGACTACGATAGATATCCTATACTTGTGGGTCATCAAGACTCTTTTCTGGCACCGTTGCCGGGGAGTGAAGCGCCTTTGGTAGGTGGAATTTGGTAAGGAAAAATTTATATAGTGTGCTGAAATTTACTGTCACTTGTTACTATGGAAAGTAATCCTCTGAGGGGCTTGTTTGGGGTATCTTCACCCCGACCAGTAGAGCAAAGAGTTGCTCCTCAACATACTGAACCTACTGAAAATGAAAATGTCTACTTTGAAATTCCTTCGGGTATGTTAGAAAAACTGCTAGCTAATCCTTTTGCAGGAGACGGAACAAAGCATCCTGATGAGCACCTAATCTATGTTGATGAAGTATGTGGATTATTTAAGCTTGCAGGTATACCCGGTGATGTTATTAAGAAGAAGGTGTTCCCTTTATCTTTGAACGGAGATGCATTGACATGGTATAGGCTATGTGATGATATGGGATCATGGAACTACAAACGATTGAAATTGGAATTTCATCAGAAATTTTATCCTATGCATCTTGTTCATCGTGATCGCAATTATATATATAATTTTTGGCCTCACGAAGGAGAAAGCATCACTCAAGCTTGGGGGAGGCTTAAATCAATGTTATATTCATGCCCCAATCATGAGCTCTCAAGAGAAATGATTATTCAAAAATTTTATGCTCGGCTTTCTGATAACAATCGCACCATGCTCGACACTTCTTGTGTTGGCTGTTTTACTATGAAGACTATTGAATTCAAATGGGATTTATTGGAAAGAATTAAACACAACTCTGAAGATTGGGATCTCGACGAAGGTAAGGAGTCAGGTATGACACCTAAGTTTGATTGTGTTAAATCTTTTATGGACACCGATGTTTTCCGTAAATTTAGCACTAAATATGGACTTGACTCTGAGATAGTAGCTTCCTTTTGCGAATATTTTGCTGCTCATATTGATCTCCCTAAGGAGAAGTGGGTTAAATATCATCCTCCCATAGAAGTAAAAGTAGCTGCACCTATTAAAATTGAAGAAAAGACTATCACTTATAATGATCCTATTGTTCCTACTTCTTATGTTGAGAAACCACCTTTCCCTGTTAGGATAAAGGATCATGCTAAAGCTTCAACTGTGGTCCATAAAAGCAATATTAGAACTTATACACCTCCTGAGCAAATTAAAGTTGAACCTAATATTGCTATTGTAAAAGATCTCTTGTCTGATAATATTGATGGGCATGTTATTCATTTCCGTGATGAAACTGCTAGAATTGCCAAACCTTGTGCTAAAGATAAACATAGACCTGTGGTAGGCATGCCTGTTATTTCTGTTAAAATAGGAGATCATTGTTATCATGGCTTATGTGATATGGGTGCTAGTGCTAGTACATACCTATTGACTTATACAAAGAAATTAAGCATGATATTGCACCTACCGAGTTAGAAGATATTGATGTCACAATTAAACTTGCCAATAGAGATACTATTTCACCAATGGGAATTGTTAGAGATGTTGAAGTCTTGTGTGGGAAAACTATATATCCTGCTGATTTTCTTGTTCTTGGCTCCCCACAAGATAGCTTTTGTATCATTATATTTGGTAGACCCTTCTTGAATACAGTTAATGCTAGGATAGACTGCGAAAAGGATGTTGTTACTATTGGTCTAGGTGATATGTCTCATGAGTTTAATTTCTGTAAATTTCATAGACAACACCGTGAAGAGGAATTGCCTAGTAAGGATGAAATAATTGGTCTTGCTTCTATTGCCGTATCTCCTAGTGATCCTTTAGAACAATATTTGCTAGACCATGAAAATGATATGTTTATGAATGAAAGAAGGGAAATTGATGAAGTATTCTTTAAACAGGAACCCATCCTGAAACACAATTTGCCTGTTGAAATCCTAGGGGATCCTCCTCCTCCCAAGGGTGATCCCGTGTTTGAGCTTAAACCGTTACCTGATACTCTTAAATATGCTTATCTTTATGAGAAAAAGATATATCCTCTTATTATTAGTGCTAACCTTTCAGAGCATGAAGAAGAGAGATTATTGAAAACTCTGAAGAAGCACCAAGCTGCTATTGGATATACTCTTGACGATCTTAAGGGAATTAGTCCCACTCTATGTCAACACAAAATAAATTTGGAGAAAGATGCCAAACCAGTTCGTGATCACCAACGACGACTGAATCCTAAAATGAAAGAAGTGGTAAGAAAGGAAATACTAAAGCTCCTTGAGGCAGGTATAATTTATCTCGTTGCTGATAGTCAGTGGGTAAGTCATGTCCATTGTGTCCCTAAGAAGGGAGGTATTACCGTAGTTCCTAATGATAAAGATGAGTTGATCCCGCAAATAATTATTACAGGTTATAGGATGGTAATTTATTTTCGCAAATTAAATAAAGCTACTAAAAAGGATCATTACCCCTTACCTTTTATCGATCAAATGCTAGAAAGATTATCCAAACATACACACTTTTGTTTTCTAGATGGTTATTCTGGTTTCTCTCAAATACCCGTGTCAGCCGATGATCAACCAAAGACCACTTTTACTTGCCCTTTCGGTACTTTTGCTTATAGAAGTATGCCTTTTGGTTTATGTAATGCACCTGCTACCTTTCAAAGATGCCTGATGGCTATATTCTCTGACTTTTGTGAAAAGATTTGTGAGGTTTTCATGGACGATTTTTCCGTCTATGGATCCTCTTTTGATGATTTCTTGAGCAACCTTGATCGAGTTTTGCAGAGATGTGAAGAAACTAATCTTGTCTTGAATTGGGAAAAGTGTCACTTTATGGTTAATGAAGTTATTGTCTTGGGGCATAAAGTTTTTGAAAGAGGTATTGAGGTTGATAAAGCCAAGGTTGATGCTAATGAAAAGATGCCATGTCCCAAGGACATCAAAGGTATAAGAAGTTTCCTTGGTCATGCCGGATTTTATAGGAGGTTCATTAAGGACTTATCAAAAATTTCTCGGCCTCTGAATAATTTATTACAAAAAGATATACCATTTGTCTTTGATGATGATTGTGTAGAAGCATTTGAAATACTTAAGAAAGCATTGATTTCTGCACCTATTGTTCAGCCACCTGATTGGAATTTACCTTTTGAAATTATGTGTGATGCTAGTGATTATGTTGTAGGTGTTGTTCTAGGGAAAAGAGTTGATAAGAAATTAAATTTTATTCAATATGCTAGTAGAACTCCAGAAATGCTCAGAGAAATTATGCTACTACTGAAAAAGAATTCTTAGCAGTCGTATTTGCTTGTGATAAGTTCAGACCTTATATTCTTGATTCCAAAGTAACTATTCATACAGATTATGCTGCTATTAAATATCTTATGGAAAAGAAAGATGCTAAACCTAGACTTATTAGATGGGTTCTCTTGCTACAAGAATTTGATTTGCATATTGTTGATAGAAAGGGAGCTGAGAACCCCGTGGCAGACAACTTGTCTAGGTTAGTAAATGTTCTTGATGACCCACTACCTATTGATGATAGCTTTCCTGATGAACAATTAAATGTCATAAATGCTTCTTGTACTACTCCATGGTATGCTGATTATGCTAATTATATTGTCGCTAAATTTATACCACCTAGTTTCACATACCAGCAAAATAAAAAGTTTTTCTATGACTTGAGACATTACTTCTAGGATGACCCACATCTTTATAAAGGAGTAGATGGTGTTATTAGACGTTGTGTACCTGAGCATGAACAGGAACAGATCCTACGCAAGTGTCACTCTGAGGCTTTTGGAGGACACCACGCTGGAGATAGAACTGCACATAAGGTACTGCAATCTGGCTTTTATTGGCCTACTCTCTTTAAGGATGCCCGTAAGTTTGTCCTATCTTGTGATGAATGTCAAAGAATTGGTAATATTAGTAGACGTCAAGAAATGCCTATGAACTATTCACTTGTTATTGAACCATTTGATGTTTGGGGCTTTGATTATATGGGACCTTTTCCTGCCTCCAATGAATATACACATATTTTAGTTGCTGTTGATTATGTTACTAAGTGGGTAGAAGCTATTCCAACTAGTAGTGCTGATCATAACACTTCTATTAAAATGCTTAAAGAAGTTATTTTTCTGAGGTTCGGAGTCCCTAGATATTTAATGACTGATGGTGGTTCACATTTTATTCATGGTGCTTTCCGTAAAATGCTCGCTAAGTATGATGTTAATCATAAAATTGCAACTCCTTATCACCCACAGTCTAGTGGTCAAGTAGAATTGAGTAATAGAGAGCTCAAATTAATTTTGCAAAAGACTGTT
This sequence comes from Aegilops longissima, assembly GCA_021605205.1. Lineage (NCBI taxonomy): Eukaryota > Viridiplantae > Streptophyta > Magnoliopsida > Poales > Poaceae > Aegilops > Aegilops longissima. The sequence goes on along the minus strand of CM038676.1, from coordinate 147,549,341 downwards.
AATAGATCTAGAAAGAATTGGTGCAAGAAACTTGATGATGCATTATGGGCCTATAGAACTGCATATAAAAATCCTATGGGTATGTCTCCGTATAAAACGGTTTATGGAAAAGCATGTCACTTACCTCTCTGTAGCGACCCGACCTCAGATGGTCAAGTCTCGTGTTTCGATGTCATCCTGGATCGATAATCTTGGCCTTTTACAATACTCGAAGGATTTATAACAGAGTAGCAATCACACACTTATTACATCGAATGTCTCAAAAGAGAACTTATTACAATAATATGGCTTAAGGCCATCTAATACGATAACAGCGGAAGGCTTGGAAGATAAAGTAAGTCCATCAACTCCAACGGCATAGCTGAGCTGCACGGCAATGACCTATCGAACCTTACTCCTCGTCTGAAAAGTCTGCAACATAATACGTTGCAGCCCGAGAACGGGTCAGCACATGGAATATGCTGGCATTGTAACACAATAGAACAATAACAGAATAAAGTTATCACTACATGCATATTTGGCTGGTGGAAAGCTCTATGGTTATAGTTTTTGCGAAAAGCCAATTTTTCCCTACAACAAAGGAATAAATTTTAATTTAACTATCATGGTGGTTCAAACATCATTGAGAAGGTATAACCCCAACTCAATCCCAATTAAGGTAATTAACATCCCAGCAAAATTAGTTAAGAATGATGAGATACATGTGAATACTCAAGTACTAGATACTCGAATTGTCCATAACCGGGACACGGCTAACCATGATTAGATTGTACACTCTGCAGAGGTTTGCGCACTTTTCCCCACAAGACTCGATCGCCTCCGTTGATTTCTCGTGACTACATGGTGTTTGAGAAGCGGATGACCGAGACACGATCTTTCGAAACATTAACTCTCTACTCCGGGTAGACCATACCAAACCTACAAAACCCACTACCTGCTGATCTACCTCTTCAAGAGCTTCACGTAACTTACTCAACTATGCTAGAGCCCATAATAGCTTGTGGCTGCACACGAAGTTTCTAGCCTGAATAATCTCAGTTCCTTTGAGCACGGGTGGCGGTCCATAGGAAGATCACACGGGTACCCAGGATTTCAAAAAAAACAGACAACCTTTGGGTTCCCAGGTGCCTCAATCCACCAGGATGTGTATTAAAGTTGCCACCTTAAAGTAAACCATTAATTAACAATCTCACATCTGTCATGGATTCACTCAAACCCAAACCACGTCTACGAGCATAGCATGGCAAGATAAGCAATACGTAGAAGTAACTCCCAAGGGTTTGAATGTAACGGGGCAATAGGTTCCTACCTCATCAACTACTTCCCAACCCACAAATTAATGACATCCTAAACATGCAACGTTTGAGGGTTGAAGCTAATGCATAAAAACTGGGTATGGAAAGAGTATGATCAAAGTGTTACTTGCCTTGCTGACGATCCGTGAATCCTAGAGACTCATAGTAACACGCCGCACTCCGGAATTCTATCGCAAGCAAACAATACATACATAAGCAACAAGCAAAGATGCACAAAGCGAAACTTCAATCTGAAAGAGGCCGACCAGAAAGTTCAAATTAAGAACTCCGGTTCGCAAAAGGAATCAAACCAAGCGAACAGCGAAACTCAAGCGATGAAAGAAATAAGATCCGTTTACTAATCTGAACTAGGGTCAAATTTTACAGAGACAAAAACTTTTTGAGTTGACTATTCGGAAGGAGGGTTTGAGATGAAACTCCAGCGCTTGAATCGCTGATTCCGATAAACGAGCTTAAAAGTTAAACTAGAACGAAAATCGGATCGAAATCGCGATCGGAAAATCGCGGAATAAATCCGATAAAAAGAAAAACGACGAGCGGCTTAACGAAGCGAACGTTCATTAGCAGAACTAAGCGATGAACACGTTCGTTAAAAGCGAGCGAGCAAGCGACGCCCGCTAAGTAAATAAACCGGAAAAACCGATCTATAAAAAAAGCGAACTAGGGTTTTCTAAAAAACACCGAAGGGTTTTTAAAAAAAAAACTAGGCGTGGTGGCTACCTCCGTGAGGTCGTCCGGGTAGGCGAGGCGCGAGGCTCGGCGTGGGGCGGCGGGGCTCGACAGGGTGCAGGGCGGAGGGCTTGGGCGGCGGCGAGGCGGCGGCGGCTCAGGCGAGAGGGCCCGGGCTCGAGGCGGCTCAGACTCCGGTGGTGGTGGTGGTTAGAGGCGTATTTAAAGGGGCGAGGCGGCGGCTTGGAGGAGGGGGCAAGGAGACATTTTTCCTCCGATATTTCAATTATTTTGGAGAAGTCATATTATATCCTCTCATTTATTATTTCAAAATGAAATATTTTCCGGAGAGAAAATAATTAAAAATCAAAATCCTCGTCTTCATTATTTGATAAAATTCAAATATGAAAAACGGAAAAATCCCCAACTCTCTCCGAGGGTCCTTGAGTTGCTTAGGATTTCGAGGATTGCAAACAAAATGCAATAAAATATGATATGCATGGATGACCTATGTATAACATTCCAAATTGAAAATTTGGGATGTTACAAACCTACCCCCTTAAGATGAATCTCGCCCTCGAGATTCGGGTTGGCTAGAAAATAAGTGCGGATGGTCCTTGCGAATTGTTGGGGAACGTAGTAATTTCAAAAAATTTCCTACGCACACTCAAGAACATGGTGATGGCATAGCAACGAGAGGGGAGAGTGTCTGTCCACGTACCCTCGTAGACCGAAAGCGGAAGCGTTATAACAACGCGGTTGATGTAGTCGTACGTCTTCACGATCCGACCGATCCAAGCACCGAACGTACGGCACCTCCGTGTTCAGCACACGTTCAGCTCGATGACGATCCCCGGGCTCCGATCCAGCAAAGCGTCGGGGATGAGTTCCGTCAAGACGACGGCGTGGTGGCGATGATGATGCTCCACCGACGCAGGGCTTCGCCTAAGCTCCGCGACGATATGACTTCTCCGGCGCGAGGCTTCGCCTAAGCTCATGACGATATGACCGAAGTGGAATATGGTGGAGGGGGCACCGACACGGCTAAGGAGCGATCCGTAGATCAACTTGTGTCCCATGGGGTGCCCCCTGCCCCGTATATAAAGGAGCAAGGGGGTGCGGCCGGCCCTAGAGGCGGCGCTGGAGGAGTCCTACTCCCACCGGAGTAGGACTCCCCCTCTCCTAGTTGGACTAGGACTTGGGGAAGGGGAAGAGGGAAGGGTGCGGCCCCTCCCCTAGTCCAATTCGGACTAGGCCATGGGGGCGCGCGGCCTGCCCTAGGCAGCCCTCTCTCTTTCCCGCAGAGGCCCAATAAGGCCCAATACTTCTCCCGGCGAATTCCCGTAACTCTCCGGTACTCGAAAAATACCGAATCATTCGAACCTTTCCGAACTCGAATATAGTCGTCCAATATATCGATCTTTACGTCTCGACCATTTCGAGACTACTCGTCATGTCCCCGATCTCATCCGGGACTCGAACTCCTTGGTACATCAAAACTCATAAACTCACAATATAAGCATCGCATCGAAACCTTAAGCGTGCGGACCCTACGGGTTCGAGAACTATGTAGACATGACCTAGAACTATTCTTGGTCAATAACCAATAGCGGAACCTGGATGCCCATATTGGCTCCTACATATTCTACGAAGATCTTTATCGGTCAAATCGCATAACAACATCGTTGTTCCTTTTGTCATCGGTATGTTACTTGCCCGAGATTCGATCGTCGGTATCCAATACCTAGTTCAATCTCGTTACGGCAAGTCTCTTTACTCGTTACGTAATGCATCACTCCATAACTAACTCATTAGCTACATTGCTTGCAAGGCTTATAGTGATGTGCATTACCGAGAGGGCCAGAGATACCTCTCCGACAATCGGAGTGACAAAACCTAATCTCAAATCGCCAACCCAACATGTACCTTTGGAGACACCTGTAGTACTCCTTTATAATCACCCGATTACGTTGTGACGTTTGGTAGTACCAAAGTGTTCCTCCGTAAGCGGAGTTGCATAATCTCATAGTTACAGGAACATGTATAAGTTATGAAGAAAGCAATAGCAACATACTAAGCGATCAAGTGCTAGGCTAACGGAATGGGTCATGTCAATCAGATCATTCTCCTAATGATGTGATCCCGTTAATCAAATGACAACTCATGTCTATGGTTAGGAAACATAACCATCTTGATTAACGAGCTAGTCAAGTAGAGGCATACTAGTGACACTGTTTGTCTATGTATTCACACATGTATTATGTTTCGGTTAATACAATTCTAGCATGAATAATAAACATTTATCATGATATAAGGAAATAAATAATAACTTTATTATTGCCTCTAGGGCATATTTCCTTCAGTCTCCCACTTGCACTAGAGTCAATAATCTAGTTCACATCGCCATGTGATTTAACATCAATAGTTCACATCTATATGTGGTTAACACCCATAGTTCACATCGACATGTGATCAACACCCAAAGGGTTTACTAGAGTCGATAATCTAGTTCACATCGCTATGTGATTAACACCCAAAGAGTACTAAGGTGTGATCATGTTTTGCTTGTGAGATAATTTTAGTCAGCAGGTCTCATCACATTCAGAGCCGTAAGTATTTTGCAAATTTCTATGTCTACAATGCTCTTGCGGAGCTACTCTAGCTAATTGCTCCCACTTTCAATATGTATCCAGATTGAGACTCGAGTCATCTAGATCAGTGTTAAAACTTGCATCGACGTAACCCTTTACGACGAACCTTTTTTTCAGTTCCTTAATCGAGAAACATATCCTTATTCTACTAAGGATAATTTTGACCGCCGTCCATTGATCTACTCCTAGATCACTATTGCACTCCTTGCCAAGCTTAGTGGTAGGGTATGCAATAGATCAGTACTGACATGACATACTTTATAGAACCTATGGCTGATGCATAGGGAATGACTTTCATTCTCTTTCTATCTTCTGCTGTGGTCGGGTTTTGAGTCTTACTCAATCTCACACCTTGTAACACAGGCAAGAACTCTTTCTTTGACTGTTCCATTTTGAACTACTTCAAAATCTTGTCAAGGTATGTATTCATTGAAAAAACATATTAAGCGTCTTGATCTATCTCTATAGATCTTGATGCTCAATATGTAAGCAGCTTCACCGAGTTCTTTCTTTGAAAAAACTTTTCAAACACTCCTTTATGCTTTGCAGAATAATTCTACATTATTTCCGATCAACAATATGTCATTCACATATACTTATCGAAATGTTGTAGTGCTCCCACTCACTTTCTTGCAAATCTGAGCTTCTCCAAAAGTCTGTATAAAACCATATCTTTGATCACACTATCAAAGCGTTTATTCCAACTCGAGATGCTTGCACCAGTCCATAGATGGATCCTTTGAAGCTTGCACATTTTGTTAGCTCCTTTAGGATTGACAAAACCTTCGGTTGCATCATATACAACTCTTCTTTAATAAATCCATTAAAGAATGTAGTTTTGACATCCATTTGCCGATTTCATAAAATGTGGCAATTGCTAACATGATTCGGACAGACTTTTAAGCATCGATACAAGTGAGAAAATCTCATTGTATTCAACATCTTGAACTTTGTCTAAAACCCTTTTCGACAAGTCTAGCTTTGTAGATAGTAACACTACTATCAGTGTCCATCATCCTCTTGAAGATCCATTTATTTAACATGGCTTGCTGATCATCGAGCAAGTCAATCAAAGTCCATACTTTGTTCTCATACATGGATCCTATCTCAGATTTCATGGCCTCAAGCCATTTCGCGGAATCTGGGCTCATCTTCGCTTCCTCATAGTTCGTAGGTTCATCATGGTCTAGTAACATGACTTCCAGAACATGATTACCGTACCACTCTGGTGCGGAACTTACTCTGGAAGACCTACGAGGTTTGGTAGCAACTTTGATCTGAAGTTTCATGATCATCATCATTAACTTCCTCACTAATTGGTGTAAGAATCACTAGAACTGATTTCTGTGATGAACTACTTTCCAATAAGGGAGAAGGTACAATTACCTCATCAAGTTCTACTTTCCTCCCACTCACTTCTTTCGAGAGAAACTTCTTCTCTAGAAAGGATCCATCTTAGCAACGAAAAACTTGCCTTCGGATCTGTGATAGGAGGTGTACCCAACATTTTCTTTTGGGTATTCTATGAAGGCGCACTTCTCCGATTTGGGTTCGAGCTTATCGGTGAAAACTTTTTCACATAAGCATCACAACTCAAACTTTTAAGAAACGACAGCTTAGGTTTATTGCTAAACCATAGTTCATACGGTGTCATCTCAACGGATTTAGATGGTGCCCTATTAAGCGTGAATGCAGCTGTCTCTAATGTATAACCCCAAAGCGATAGTGGTAAATCGGTAAGATACATCATAGATCGCACCATATCCAATAAAGTGCGATTCTGACGTTCGGACACACCATAACATTGTGGTGTTCGGTGGCGTGAGCTGTGAAACTATTCCACATTATTTTAATTGAAGACCAAACTCGTAACTCAATTATTCGTCTCCGCAATCAGATCGCAGAAACTTTATTTTCTTGTTACGATGATTTTTCCACTTCACTCTGAAATTCTTTGAACCTTTCAGACTTATGTTTCATCAAGAAGATATACGCATATCTGCTCAAATCATCTGTGAAGGTCGAAAATAACGATACTTGCCGTGAGCTTTAACACTCATCGGACCGCATACATCAGTATGTATTATTTCCAATAAGTCATTTGCTCACTCCATTGTTCCGGAGAACAGAGTCTTTAGTCATCTTGCCCATAAGGCATGGTTCGCAAGCATCAAGTGATTCATAATCAAGTGATTCCAAAATCCCATCAGCATGGAGTTTCTTCATGCGCTTTACACCAATATGACCTAAACGGCAGTGCCACAAATAAGTTGCACTATCATTATTAACTTTGCATCTTTTGGCATCAATATTATGAATATGTGTATCACACAATCGAGATCCAACAAACCATTTTTATTGGGTGTATGACCATAGAAGGCTTTTATTCATGTAAACAGAACAATAATTATTCTCTAACTTACATGAATAACCGTATTGCAATAAACATGATCAAATCATATTCATGCTCAACGCAAACACCAAATAACATTTATTTAGGTTTAACACTAATCCCGAAAGTATAGGGAGTGTGCGATGATGATCATATCAATCTTGGAACTATTTCCAACACTCATCGTCACTTCCCCTTCAACTAGTCTCTGTTTATTTGGTAACTCCTGTTTCGAGTTACTAATCTCAGCAACCGAACAAGTATCAAATACTCAGGGGCTACTATAAACACTAGTAAGGCACACATCAATAACCTGTATATCAAATATACTCTTGTTCAATTTGCCATCCTTCTTATCCGCCAAATACTTGGGGTAGTTCTGCTTCTAGTGACCAGTTCCATTGCAGCAAAAGCACTTAGTCTCAGGCTTAGGTCCAGACTCGGGCTTCTTCACTCGAACAACAACTTGCTTGCCATTCTTCTTGAAGTTCCCCTTCTGCCCTTTGCCCTTTTCCTTGAAACTAGTGGTCTTGTCAATCATCAACACTTGATGCTCTTTTTCGATTTCTACCTTCGTCGATTTCAACATCACGAAGAGCTTGGGAATCGTTTTCATCATCCCTTGCATACTATAGTTCATCACGAAGTTCTAGTAACTTAGTGATGGTGACTAGAGAATTCATCAATCACTATCTTATCGGAAGATTAACTCCCACTTGATTCAAGCGATTGAAGTACCGGACAATCTGAGCACATGCTCACTAGTTGAGTGATTCTCCTCCATCTTTTAGCTATAGAACTTGTTGAGACTTCATATCTCTCAACTCGGGTATTTGCTTGAAATATTAACTTCAATTCTGGAACATCTCATATGGTCCATGACGTTCAAAACGTCTTTGAAGTCCCGATTCTAAGCCGTTAAGCATGGTGCACTAAACTATCAAGTAGTCATCATATTGAGCTAGTCAAACGCTCATAACGTCCGCATCGCTCCTGCAATAGGTCTGTCACCTAGCGGTGCATTAAGGACATAATTCTTCAGGCAGCAATGAGGATAAACCTCGGATCACGGATCCAATCCGCAACATTGCTACTAACATTTTCAATACAATTTTCTCTAGGAACACATATAAAAACATAGGGAAGCAACAACGCGAGCTATTGATCTACAACATAATTTGCAAAATACTACCAGGACTAAGTTCATGATAAATTAAAGTTCAATTAATCATATTACTTAAGAACTCCCACTTAGATAGACATCTCTCTAGTCATCTAAGTGATCACGTGATCCAAATCAACTAAACCATAACCGATCATCACGTGAGATGGAGTAGTTTTCAATGGTGAACATCACTATGTTGATCATATCTACTATATGATTCACGCTCGACCTTTCGGTCTCCGTGTTCCGAGGCCATATCTGCATATGCTAGGCTCGTCAAGTTTAACTGAGTATTCGCGTGTGCAAAACTGGCTTGCACCCGTTGTAGATGGACGTAGAACTTATCACACCGATCATCACGTGGTGTCCGGGTACTCTGAACTTTTAGCAATGGTGCATACTCAGGAGAACACTTCTTGATAATTTTAGTGAGAGATCATCTTATAATGCTACCGTCAATCAAAGCAAGATAAGATGCATAAAGGATAAACATCACATGCAATCAATATAAGTGATATGATATGGTCATTATCATCTTGTGCTTGTGATCTCCATCTCCAAGCACCGTCATGATCACCATCGTCACCGTAGCGACACCTTTATCTCCATCGTAGCATCGTTGTCGTCTTGCCAACTATTGCTTCTACGACTATCGCCATCGCTTAGTGATAAAGTAAAGCAATTACATGGCTTTTGCATTTCATACAATAAGCGACAACCATATGGCTCGCCTGCCGATTGCCGATAACTTCGGTTACAAAACATGATCATCTCATACAATAAAATATAGCATCACGTCTTGACCACATCACATCACAACATGCCCTGCAAAAACAAGTTAGACGTCCTCTACTTTGTTGTTGCAAGTTTTACGTGGCTGCTACGGGCTGAGCAAGAACCGTTCTTACCTACGCATCAAAACCACAACGATAGTTTGTCAAGTTGGTGCTGTTTTAACCTTCGCAAGGACCGGGCGTAGCCACACTCGGTTCAACTAAAGTGAGAGAGACAGACACCCGCCGGTCACCTTTAAGCAAACTAGTGCTCGAAGCGGTGAAACCAGTCTCGCGTAAGCGTACGCGTAATGTCGGTCCGGGCCGCTTCATCTCACATTACCGCTGAACCAAAGTATGACATGCTGGTAAGCAGTATGACTTATATCGCCCACAACTCACTTGTGTTCTACTCGTGCATATGACATCAACGCATAAAACCAGGCTCGGATGCCATTGTTGGGGAACGAGTAATTTCAAAAAATTCCCACGCACACTCAAGACCATGGTGATGGCATAGCAACGAGAGGAGAGTGTCGTCCACGTACCCTCGTGAGACCGAAAGCGAAGCGTTATAACAACGCGGTTGATGTAGTCGTACGTTTTCACGATCCGACCGATCCAAGCACCGAACGTACGGCACCTCCGTGTTCAGCACACGTTCAGCTCGATGACGATCCCCGGGCTCCGATCCAGCAAAGCGTCGGGGATGAGTTCCGTCAGACGACGGCGTGGTGGCGATGATGATGCTCCACCGACGCAGGGCTTCGCCTAAGCTCCGCGACGATATGACTTCTCGGCGCAGGGCTTCGCCTAAGCTCGCGACGATATGACCGAAGTGGAATATGGTGGAGGGGCACCGCACACGGCTAAGGAACGATCCGTAGATCAACTTGTGTCCCATGGGGTGCCCCCCTGCCCCCGTATATAAAGGAGCAAGGGGGGGTGCGGCCGGCCCTAGAGAGGCGCGCCTGGAGGAGTCCTACTCCCGGTGGGAGTAGGACTCCCCCCCTCTCCTAGTTGGACTAGGACTTGGGGAAGGGGGAAGAGGGAAGAGGTGCGGCCCCTCCCCCTAGTCCAATTCGGACTAGGCCATGGGGGGCGCGCGGCCTGCCCTAGGCAGCCCCTCTCTCTTTCCGCAGGCCCAATAAGGCCCAATACTTCTCCCGGCGAATTCCGTAACTCTCCGGTACTCGAAAAATACCGAATCATTCGAACCTTTCCGAACTCGAATATAGTCGTCCAATATATCGATCTTTACGTCTCGACCATTTCGAGACTCCTCGTCATGTCCCCGATCTCATCCGGGACTCGAACTCCTTGGTACATCAAAACTCATAAACTCATAATATAAGCATCATCGAAACCTTAGCGTGCGGACCCTACGGGTTCGAGAACTATGTAGACATGACCTAGAACTATTCTTGGTCAATAACCAATAGCGGAACCTGGATGCCCATATTGGCTCCTACATATTCTACGAAGATCTTTATCGGTCAAACCGCATAACAACATCGTTGTTCCTTTTGTCATCGGTATGTTACTTGCCCGAGATTCGATCGTCGGTATCCAATACCTAGTTCAATCTCGTTACCGGCAAGTCTCTTTACTCGTTACGTAATGCATCACTCCATAACTAACTCATTAGCTACATTGCTTGCAAGGCTTATAGTGATGTGCATTACCAAGAGGGCCCAGAGATACCTCTCCGACAATCGGAGTGACAAAACCTAATCTCGAAATACGCCAACCCAACATGTACCTTTGGAGACACCTGTAGTACTCCTTTATAATCACCTAGTTACGTTGTGACGTTTGGTAGTACCAAAGTGTTCCTCCGTAAGCGGAGTTGCATAATCTCATAGTTACGAGAACATGTATAAGTTATGAAGAAAGCAATAGCAACATACTAAGCGATCAAGTGCTAGGCTAACGGAATGGGTCATGTCAATCAGATCATTCTCCTAATGATGTGATCCCGTTAATCAAATGACAACTCATGTCTATGGTTAGGAAACATAACCATCTTCGATTAACGAGCTAGTCAAGTAGAGGCATACTAGTGACACTCTGTTTGTCTATGTATTCACACATGTATTATGTTTCCGGTTAATACAATTCTAGCATGAATAATAAACATTTATCATGATATAAGGAAATAAATAATAACTTTATTATTGCCTCTAGGGCATATTTCCTTCACGAATATCATCTTCTCGTTCCCAGGTGGCTTCCTCCTCGTATGGTGGCTCCCTTTGAACTTTGCAAAACTTGATAACCTTGTCATGGGTGACTCGGCTGTCAAAGTCAAGAATCTTTCTTGGCTTTTCCTCATAAGTCAAATTACTGTCCAACTGTAGACGCTCTAGGGGCAATCAGATCATTTAACGGTATGTCGGCCATCTCCGCATGGCACTTCTTCAGTTGTGATCGTGGAACACATCGCACACTCGACAATCCTTGAGTAACTCCAGCTTGTAGGCAACTTCTCCCATCCGTTCCAAAACACGATACGGTCCTATAAATCTTGGGGCTAACTTTCCTTAACTCCAAAACGTTTCCTCCCCTCAAGGGTGATACTGCAGATAGGCTCTGTCTCCAATTTCATAGGTTACTTCCTTGCGTTTTGAATCTGCATAACTCTTACATGCTGGGTGAGCAATCTTTAGTCTGCTCTCGATCAGTTTAACCTTCTCCTCGATTCTTTGATCAAATCTGGTCCAAACAACTGACGGTCTCCTACCTCATCCCACATCAATGGTGTTCTACATCTGCGTCCATACAGAGCTTCAAACGGTGCCATCTTCAGACTGGCTTGGTAGCTGTTGTTATATGAGAACTCTGCGTACGACAAATTGTCATCCCAACTAGATCCATAATCTAGAGCACAGGCTCTCAACATGTCTTCCAGAATCCGATTGACTCTCTCGGTCTGTCCATCCGTCTGTGGGTGAAAAGCGGTACCGAACTCCAATCTGGTACCCAAGGTCTGGTGTAGTTGATGCCAAAACTTTGAAGTAAACTGCGTTCCTCTATCTGATACGATGCTCCTCGGAACTCCATGTAAACATACGATCCTGGACATATATATCTTGGCCAACTTGGCACTTGTATAAGTTGTTTTCACGGGGATGAAGTGAGCTACTTTGGTCAAACGATCCACAACTACCCATATTGAATCATATCCCGACTTGGTTACGGGTAATCCGTGATAAAATCCATGCCAAGTTTATCCCACTTCCATTCGTGTATCGGCATAGGCTGTAACAGTCCTGCTGGCTTCTGATGCTCTGCCTTTACTCTCTGACATACATCACATACGGCTACGTACTCGGCAATATCCTTCTTCATACTAGTCCACCAGAAACGTTCCTTCAAATCCAAATACATCTTGGTGTTTCCGGGGTGAATCGAGTATGGTGAGTCATGGGCCTCCTGAAGTATTAACTTCCTGATCTCCGAGTTGTTGGGCACGTAAATTCGGTCCTCAAACCACAAGGTATCGTGCTCATCCTCGCGAAAACCTTTGGCTTTACCTTCGCCCATCTTCTCTCTTATTTCAGTAATTTCTTTGTCCTCCTTCTGAGCTTCTCGAATCTTTTCCAACAATGTCGACTGAACCTCCAGGGTTGCAATAAAACCTCTTGGAACAATTTCCAACCGAAGTTCCATGATCTCCTCAGCTAACTCCTTTGGCAATCCTTTACTTTCAAGGATATTAGCATAACTTTTCCAGCTCAAAGCGTCTGCTACGACGTTGGCCTTTCCTGGATGATAGTGTAGCTTCATATCGTAATCCTTTATAAGCTCCAGCCATCTCCTCTGTCTGAGGTTCAACTCCTTCTGTGTGAAAATGTACTTCAAACTCTTATGATCCGTGTACACATCACAACGGTTTCCAATGAGATAATGTCTCCAGGTCTTTAATGCATGCACTACGGCTGCTAACTCCAAATCATGCGTGGCATAGTTCAACTCATGAGGTTTTAGTTGTCGTGAGGCATACGAAACAACTTTTCCGTCCTGCATAAGCACACATCCAAGTCCCAAGCGTGAGGCGTCACAATACACTTGAAACTCCTTATGTATATCTGGCAATGTCAGCACTGGGGCTATAGTCAACCGTTTCTTCAACTCTTGAAAACTGGCCTCACAATCCTCTGTCCATGTGAACTTAGTATCCTTCTTTAGCAATTCAGTCATTGGCTTAGCAATCTTGGAAAAATTCTCAATGAATCTCCGATAATATCCTGCCGGTCCAAGGAAATCGGATCTCGCCAAGCTGAAGTGGGTGCCAACCATTCAAATGATCGATGAACCTTCATGGGATCTCTCGCTATACCTCTCCCGATATAACATGCCCAATAAATCCAACTTCCTTCAACCAAAACTCGCACTTACTGAATTTGGCGTATAACTAGTGTTCCCTGAGTTTCTCGAGAACCAAACGCAGGTGTTCCGCGTGCTCCTCTTCATTCTTCGAGTATACCATAATATCATCAATAAACACCACAACAAACTTGTCCAAATACTCCATGAACACCTTGTTCATCATACTCATGAAATAGGCAGGAGCGTTAGTCAGTCCAAATAACATGACCGTATACTCATATAATCCATACCGTGTGGTAAATGATGTCTTTGGTATATCCTTCTCTCGGATCTTCAACTGATGGTATCCTGATCGTAGATCAATCTTCGAAAACACCTTAGCTCCTTGCAACTGATCAAACAGATCATTAATCATTGGTAATGGATACTTGTTCTTTATCATTACTTCATTGAGAGCTCGGTAATCAACAACCATCCTCAGGGATTTATCCTTCTTCTCCACCAAAAGTACTGGTGCTCCCCAAGGTGATGAACTCCTTCGAATATAACCTTTCTCCAATAACTCCTTGATCTGCTTTTTAATTACCTCCAGATCATTTGCGGGCATCCGATAGGGTCTCTTGGATATTGGCCCTGTACCTGGCAATAGTTCTATCAAGAACTCGATGTCTCTATCCGGTGGCATGCCTGGTAACTCTTCTGGGAAAACATCAGGAAAATCTTTCACTCTGTGTACTTCCTCTGTACAACTCCCGTGAGGGTATTCACTTAGCTCCTCCTAGGCACATGCCTAGATACATACTTAATCCTTTTTCCCTCCGGGTGGTAAGATAAATAGACTTGCTAGCACAGTCAATACTTCCTCCATACTTGACATCCAGTCCATACCTAATATCACATCCAATCCTTGCGGCTCCAAGATAATTAGGTCGACGGAAAAACATGCGTGCCAATGATTAGGGGTATCTGGGTGCACCATCGCTAGCTATGTACTCTGCTCCAAAGTAGCTCACTAAAAGAGGGGTCCTAAGGGTTTGGGTTGGTAACTTAAACTTATCCACAAATCCTCTTGATATGTATGAATGCGATGCACCGATGTCGAAAAGAACAAGAGCGGTAAATGGTGAACCAAAACTTACCTATTACCGCGTCCGGCTGCTCTTCAACCTCCTCCACGTTAGCGTGGTTCACTTGTCCTTTGTTGAATGGATTGGGCTTCTTCCCAGGGCTCCCATTTCCGTTTCCATTCCTTCCTTCAGGGCAGTCATTGGCATAGTTCCCTGTCTTCCCGCACTTAAAGCAAATAACTTGGCTTAAGTCCCTCTTGGCGGGTGTAGATGGGTTAGAGCGATTCTGATTAATGTTGGCTCCATTCCCATTCCCATTCTTCGCACCATTTTGATTATGCGATCCACCTCTAGTATGGTTATGACCTCCATGGTTATGAACAAGTCCTCCCGAGTTCGGGGTTAAACGAGGCTTCTGGTGAGATCCTGAGTTGTACTTCCCTTGTCCATATTTCCTCTTACGGCTCTCAATTTGCTGCTGCTTTCCTTCAATCATTAGAGCCTTATCCACCAACTCCTGGTAATTGTTGAAAGTTGCCACCATCAACTGCATGCTCATCTCATCATTCAGCCCTTCCATAAACTTCTCCTGCTTCGCGGCATCTGTGGCCACATCATCAGGGGCATAGCGTGATAACTTGCTAAACTCATCCACGTACTAGGCCACAGTACGGTTCCCCTGGCGTAAGTTGCGAAACTCACGCTTCTTCATCTGCATGGCTCCAGTTGAGACATGGGTCGTGCGAAAAGCTTATTGGAACTGGTCCCAAGTGACATTGGCTATAGGAAAAGTAGCCGTGTAATTCTCCCACCATGCGGCTGCTGGTCCATCCAATTGATGTGCGGCAAAGTGCACCTTCTCAGCTTCCGTGCATCCTACGGTGGTTAACTCCCTTCCAATACGGCATAGCCAATCATCAGCAACTATTGGCTCGGTGCTACTAGAAAACACCGGCGGTTGTAACCTCAGAAAACGGGCTAAATTGTCCACTGGCGGCGGGTTGTTGTTGTTGTTGTTGTTGGCATTGCCCTGGTTCTGAACTAGCAATTGCATCAAGGCATTCTGCTGCTGGATCAACTGGGTGAGCTCCGGTGGGAAAACAAAACCGGGGTCACGTCTCGGAGGCATCTGGTGGGTTTAGATGGAAGAGATTAGAATATAAAGAGGTCTAGTGAGAAAACACTACACCATATGCACATGAGGCAAACACAAACATTCATTCAATCAATCAAGCAAGGGCATACAGACGGTCTAGGACTATCGCAAAAGTGATCAACTATTACTAGTTACATGGGGGAATACTACTATTATATGGTGGTCATCTAGAAATTTTGATCGGTGGAAGACCCCATGATGTCTGCTCCTGCTTCGTCTTCATAGTCATCATCACTTGGTTCGGAATCGGTGTCGTCGATGATGATGTAGTTGTCCGGACAAGTGGGATCTTCTTCTTCCTCTTCCGGTGCTGATCCTCCCATGAAGACTCCGATCTTCTTGACTAGGTCGTCATTCTTCTCCAGTAGTGTCTTGATTTCCTCCTCATATCCATCGCGCGTAAACTTGAGTTCTTCCTCCAGCTCGATGATCCTAGTTTTCGCCTTCTTTAAATCCATCATGTCGGCGCACATCTGGTTCTCCTGACGTCGAATGTGCTGGTTTAGCTCCTGGATGTAAGCTGCAATGGACCTATCCTTCTTGGTGCTGATTACTTCCCATTGCTCATCTCGGCGCCCACATATTTGGTATATGGTGTCTTTAAGCTCCCTATTGTAGACTTCACCAATGCGTCCCATGGTAATGTGAGCTGCCATACTCTTGCCAAGGCTCCAGGTGGGTGCTTCGAAAGAAAACTCTATGGGCTTAGAGGTTGGCGAGAACGTCCTTCCTGGAACTTGTACTTGAATCATCCAGCGCTCTTCTTCAGTTAAAGTGGCGTTGTACGTCCCGGTGAAGCTTGGTATTCCAATGTTCAAGTACCTAGTGACTTCCTTCAAGTGGCGTCCAAAATGTGTGTCTTCATCCGGTTGTGCAAACTTGTTCTTCATCTCACCATCCTAAGGAGTGGAAAATGGAGAGGAGTCAGAAATGAGTAGAGAAGAGTGACCTATGGTTTATCTTAGTGGTCGTGTCCTACACTCAGCGTGTGCTCTGATACCATCTTGTAGCAACCCGACCTCAGATGGTCAAGTCTCGTGTTTGATGTCATCCTGGATCAAGAATCTTGACACACACAAGTACTCAAGGATTTATAACAGAGTAGCAATCACACACTTATTACATTGAATGTCTCAAAGAGAACTTATTACAATAATATGGCTTAAGGCCATCTAATATGATAACAATGAAGGCTTGGAAGATAAAGTGAGTCCATCAACTCCAACGGCATAAGCGAGCTGCACGGCAACGACCTATCGAACCTTACTCCTCGTCAGAAAAGTGTGCAACATAATACGTTGCAGCCCGAGAACGGGTCAGCACATGGAATATGCTGGCATTGTAACACAATAGAACAATAACAGAATAAAGCTATCACTACATGCATATTTGGCTGGTGGAAAGCTCTATGTTTATAGTTTTTGCGAAAAGCCAATTTTTCCCTACAACAAAGGAATAAATTTTAATTTAACTATCATGGTGGTTCAAACATCATTGAGAAGGTATAACCCCAACTCAATCCCAATTAAGGTAATTAACATCCCAGCAAAATTAGTTAAGAGTGATGAGATACATGTGAATACTCAAGTACTAGATACTCAGAATTGTCCATAACCGGGGACACGGCTAACCATGATTAGATTGTACACTCTGCAGAGGTTTGCACACTTTTCCCGACAAGACTCGATCGCCTCCGTTGATTTCTCGCACTACATGGTGTTGGAGAAACGGATGACCGAGACACAGCCTTTCAGAAACATTAACTCTCTACTCCGGGTAGACCATACCAAACCTACAAAACCCACTACCTGCTGATCTACCTCTTCAAGAGCTTCACGTAACTTACTCAACTATGCTAGAGCCCATAATAGCTTGTGGCTGCACACGGAAGTTTCTAGCCTGAATAATCTCAGCCCCTTTGAGCCTGGTGGCGGTCCATAGGAAGATCACACGGTACCCCGGATTTCAAAAAAACAGACAACACTGGGTTCCCAGTGCCTCATCCACCCGGATGTGTATTAAAGTTGCCACCTTAAAGTAAACCATTAATTAACAATCTCACATCTGTCATGGATTCACTCAAACCCAAACCACGCTCTGAGCATAGCATGGCAAGATAAGCAATACGTAGAAGTAACTCCCAAGGGTTTGAATGTAACGGGGAAATAGGTTCCTACCTCATCAACTACTTCCCAACCCACAAATTAATGACATCCTAAACATGCAATGTTTGAGGGTTGAAGCTAATGCATAAAAACTGGGTATGGAAAGAGTATGATCAAAGTGTTACTTGCCTTGCTGACGATCCGTGAATCCTAGAGACTCATAGTAACACGCTTCGCACTCCGGGAATTCTATCGCAAGCAAACAATACATACATAAGCAACAAGCAAAGATGCACAAAACGAAACTTCAACTGAAAGAGGCCGACCAGAAAGTTCAAATTAAGAACTCCGGTTCGCAAAAGGAATCAAACCAAACGGAGCAACGAAACTCAAACGATGAAAGAAATAAGATCCGTTTACTAATCTGAACTAGGGTCAAATTTTACAGAGACAAAAACTTGTTTGAGTTGACTATTCGGAAGGAGGGTTTCGAGATGAAACTCCAGGCGCTTGAATCGCCTGATTCCGATAAACGAGCGAAAAGTTAAACTAGAACGAAAATCGGATCAGAAATCGCGATCAGGAAAATCGCGGAATAAATCCGATAAAAAGAAAAATGACGAACGGCTTAACAAACGAATGTTCGTTAGCAGAACTAAATGATGAACACGTTCGTTAAAACGAACGAACGAGCGAACGCTTGCTAAGTAAATAAACCGAAAAAAACCGATCTATAAAAAAAACGAACTAGGGTTCTTCTAAAAAAACCGAAGGGGTTTTTCTAAAAAAAAACTGGGCGGCGGGTGGCTACCTCCGGCGAGGTCGTCCGGCGAGGCGGGCGGCTCCGGCGGGGCTCGGCGTGGGGCGGCGGGGCTCAAGGGGGCGGGGCGGCGGCGTGAGGCGGCGGCGGCGATCGGCGGCGGCGGGGCTCAAGGGGGCTCAAGGCCTCGGTGGTGGTGGTGGTGGTTAGAGGGGGCGATGAAGGGGGCGGGCGGCGGCTTGGAGGAGGGGGCAAAGCGGCGGGAGGCGGAGTCCCACTCGGACTCCGGTCCGAGTTCGGCGGCGGCGGCGGCGGGTGGCTGGTCGGGCGCGGTCTCTCTTGTTAAAAAAAACGTTTTCCTCTGAAACTTAGAAAAATCCTAGAAAAATAAATAAAAATCTAAAAATACCAAAACAAGTTTTCCCCGTCTAAATAAAATATTTAGAACAAGATGAACTTTTCTTGGCTCCTAAAATGCAATTTAAAAAAACATGCAAATTTTTCTAGGGCAAACAAAATTCCAACTAAAATCAAATAAAATCCAAATAATGATTTTAACATTTTTCCTCCGATATTTCAATTATTTTGGAGAAGTCATATTATCTCCTCTCATTTATTATTTCAAAATGAAATATTTTCCGGAGAGAAAATAATTAAAAATCAAAATCCTCGTCTTCATTATTTGATAAAATTCAAATATGAAAAACAGAAAATCCCCAACTCTCTCCTAGGGTCCTTGAGTTGCTTAGGATTTCGAGGATTGCAAACAAAATGCAATAAAATATGATATGCATGGATGACCTATGTATAACATTCCAAATTGAAAATTTGGGGTGTTACACTCTCGAACTAGGACATAAGGCATATTGGGCTATTAAAGAGCTCAATTATGATTTCAAACTTGCCGGTGAGAAGAGGTTATTTGACATTAGCTCACTTGATGAATGGAGAACCCAAGCCTACGAGAATGCCAAGTTGTTTAAAGAAAAAGTTAAAAGATGGCATGACAAAAGAATACAAAAGCGTGAGTTTAATGTAGGTGATTATGTATTACTATACAGTTCTCGTTTAAGATTTTTTGCAGGAAAACTTCTCTCTAAATGGGAAGGTCCTTACGTTATCGAGGAGGTCTATCGTTCCGGTGCCATAAAAATCAACAACTTCGAAGGCACAAATCCGAAGGTGGTGAACGGCCAAAGAATCAAATATTATATCTCAGGTAATCCTATAAATGTTGAAACCAATGTTATTGAAACCGTAACCCCGGAGGAATACATAAGGGACACTTTCCGGAATGTTTTAGACTCCGAAAAGGAATAGGTATGTGGCACGGTAAGTAAACCGACTCCAAAACAGTTCTAATGGCAATATTTCTCCGTTTTGGAATATTTAGAAAAATAGAAAAATGAGAAGCTGTCCGGGAAGGACACGAGGCCTCCACGAGGGTGGAGGGTGCGCCCTACCCCCCTGGGCACGCCCCCTGCCTTGTGGGCACCTCGTGCACTCTCCGGACTCCGTTTTCTTGCACGTTACGTATTTTGGTCGGCAAAAATTCATTATATAATCTCCCGAAGATTTTGACTCCTGTATCATGCAAATATCCTCTGTTCTTGTTTTGAGCTGTTGCTGCTGCAGATTAGAGCAAGATGTCTTCTCAAGAGTCAATCGGGGAGAGCCGGGTGTCTCATCCGGCATCGAGACCAAGGACAAACAGCGATGCTGACCACTTTGGGCCAGCAACGAAGGAAGAGATGGAGGCTGATTTGATGAGGATAGATGCCATGGAGGATCAAGAAGTCACTTCTCGCTTCCGAGCTGGGTTCACGATGGGGGAACTACAGAGCTCAGCTATTCCAAACTCGGCTATCCCTTCCAATGTTAGATTTCTTTCTTATGAAAATATGAAGAAGAGTGTCACTTGTTCTCCCGCAGCTATGCAACACCCTTGGGTGCAAGGATCTTTATCCTTTACAGGGAAGCTTCGTAAGGAGATAATGGATCTCAAGCAGCAACTCAATAAGCTCGAGGAAGAGAATCGTATCCTGAGGGGCATTATCGCCAATAATATCACATCACCATCCCCGAAAAAGGAGACATAATCACATGGTTATGGGAACTCCCCTTGGCAACTACCAAGCTTGGGGGAGGTGCCCCGGTATCGTATCTACATCACACTCCTATCTTTACCGTTTTTTCTTAGTTCGATCTTTTTAGTAGTATCTTGATCTAGTATAATAAAAGTTTTGGTATGATCTAGTTTTGAGTTTTGCTTTATGATCCCTCTATGTAATCGAGTCCGTGAGCTTTATAATAAAGATCAGTGTTGAGTCAAGGGCTTGATTATTTTGCCATGATCTTGAGTGAATAAAAGAAAAGAGAA
This sequence comes from Aegilops longissima, assembly GCA_021605205.1. NCBI lineage: Eukaryota > Viridiplantae > Streptophyta > Magnoliopsida > Poales > Poaceae > Aegilops > Aegilops longissima. Next base: position 147,528,575 of record CM038676.1, on the reverse strand, counting down.
AAGAATAAAAAGGAATAAAAAGATCATATTGATCTTATTGAGAGTAATGACTTCACATAGAAAGAGTATGATGATTAAAAATTGTTGAGAGTTGGCAAACATAGCTTTGGTCATCGTTGCAATTAATAGGAAGTAATAAAGAAAGAGAGGTTTCACATATAAATATACTATCTTGGACATCTTTTATGATTGGGAGCACTCATTAAAATATGACATGCTAAAGAGTTGATGTTGGACAAGGAAGACAACGTAATGGGTTATGTTTTCTTATATCTGAGATAAAGTATATTGTCATGGATCATCCAACATGTTGAGCTTGCCTTTCCCCCTCATGCTAGCCAAATTCTTTGCACCAAGTAGAGATACTACTTGTGCCTCCAAATACCCTTAAACCAGTTTTGCCATGAGAGTCCACCATATCTACCTATGGATTGAGTAAGATCCTTCAAGTAAGTTGTCATCGGTGCAAGCAATAAAAATTGCTCTCTAAATATGTATGATTGATTGGTGTGGAGGAAATAAGCTTTATATGATCTTGTGATGTAGAAGAAATAAAAGCGACAGACTGCATAATAAAGGTTCATATCACAAGTGGCAATATAAAGTGACGTTCTTTCGCATTAATATTTTGTGCATCCAACTCTGAAAGCGCATGGCAACCTCTACTTCCCTCTGCGAAGGGCCTATCTTTTATCATTATCTTCTACCTTATGCAAGAGTCATGGTGATCTTCGCCTTTCCTTTTTACATTTTATCCTTTGGCAAGCATAGGATGTTGGGAAGATCCTGATATATATATATATATATATATATATATATATATATATATATATATATATATATATATAGGACAAATGTTTCCTACAAGCAAGTGGTAGTTACCACCACTTCATGTTTTGTATGTTGTATGTAGTATCTGTGAAAACCGAGAGTATGTACGTGTAGTATGTAGTATATAACAATGATTAGGTAGTATATATACTAATTTTTAGGTAGTATGTACCATTTTTGAGTATGCTTTTTTACGCATAAATATGTACGTATTTTACAAATATAACAAAACTATGGGCTCATATGCAATTTTTTCATGTAACTTGCTTTGAAATATCTTAAATATAGTATATGAACATATTTAAAATAATAAAATTGTATATATAGTACCATATGGTAGTATATGAGACATGTGGGGTAACTACCACGGGTGGTAGGATGGATTTTCCTATATATATATATATATATATATATATATATATATATATATATATATATATATATATATATATATATATATATATATATATATATATATATATATATATATATATATATATATATAATTGGATGTGGGTAAGCATGAACTGTTATTGTTGACATTACCCTTGAGGTAAAAGGTTGGGAGGCGAAACTATAAGCCCCTATCTTTCCCTGTGTCTCATTAAAACTCCGTAACCACAAGTATTGCGTGAGTGTTAGCAATTATGAAAGACTAAATGATAGTTGAGTATGTGGACTTGCTAGAAAGCTCTCGCATAGACTCTTTCTGATGTTATGATAAATTGCAATTGCTTCAATGACTGAGATTATAGTTTGTTAGTTCTCAATAAAGTTTCTGATTCATACTTTGCATTGTGAATAGATTATTACTTGAGCATAAGAAATCATATGACAATATCCATATATGTTGCTTTTATGAGAATAATCATGATGCCCTCATGTCCGTATTTTATTTTATCAACACCTCTACCTCTAAACATGTGGACATATTTATCGTTATCGGCTTCCGCTTGAGGACAAGCGAGGTCTAAGCTTGGGGGAGTTGATACGTCCATTTTGCATGATGCTTTTATACCGATATTTATTGCATTATGGGCTGCTATTACACATTATGTCACAATACTTATGCCTATTCTCTCTTATTTCTCAAGGTTTACATGAGGAGGGAGAATGCCGGCAGTTGGAATTCTGGGCTGGAAAAGGAGCAAATATTAGAGACCTATTCTGCACAACTCCAAAAGTCCTGAAACTCCACGAAAGTTATTTTTGTAAATAATAAAATATATTGAGCGGAAGAAATACGTCAGGGGGGCCTCCACCTGTCCACGAGGGTGGGGGGCGCGCCCCCTGCCTCGTGGGCCCCCTGTTGGCCCTCCGGTGCCCATCTTCTGCTATATGAAGTCTTTCGTCCGAAGAAAAACCATAAGCAAGCTTTCGGGATGAGACGCCGCCGCCACGAGGCGGAACCTTGGCGGAACCAATCTAGGGCTCCGGCAGAGCTGTTCTGCCGGGGACACTTCCCTCTGGGAGGGGGAAATCATCGCCAACATCATCACCAACGCTCCTCTCATCGGGAGAGGGCAATCTCCATCAACATCTTCACTAGGACCATCTCCTCTCAAACCCTAGTTCATCTCTTGTATCCAATTCTTGTCTCATAGTTTGGGATTGGTACCTGTAGGTTGCTAGTAGTGTTGATTACTCCTTGTAGTTGATGCTAGTTGGTTTATTTGGTGGAAGATCGTATGTTCAGATCCTATATGCATATTAATACTCCTCTGATTATGAACATGAATATGCTTTTTGAGTAGTTACGTTTGTTCCTGAGGACACGGGAGAAGTCTTGCTATTAGTAGTCATGTGAATTTGGTATTCGTTCGATATTTTGATGAGATGTGTGTTGTCTATCCTCTAGTGGTGTTATGTGAACGTCGACTACATGACACTTCACCATTATTTGGGCCTAGAGGAAGGCATTGGGAAGTAATAAGTAGATGATGGGTTGCTAGAGTGATGAAGCTTAAACCCTAGTTTATGCGCTGCTTCGTAAAGGGCTGATTTGGATCCATACGTTTCATGCTATGGTTAGGTTTACCTTAATACTTTTGTTATAGTTGCGGATGCTTGCAATAGAGGTTAATCATAAGTGGGATGCTTGTCCAAGTAAGGACAGCACCCAAGCACCGGTCTACCCACATACCAAATTATCAAAGTACCGAACGCGAATCATATGAACGTGACGAAAACTAGCTTGACGATAATTCCCATGTGTCCTCGGGGCGCTTTTTCTCAGATAAGAGTTTGCCCAGGCTTGTCCTTTGCTGCAAAAAGGATTGGGCCACCTTGCTGCACTTTATTTACTTTTGTTACTTGTTGCTCGTTACAAATTATCTTATCACAAAACTATCTGCTACCTACTATTTCAGTGCTTGCAGAGAATATCTTGCTGAAAACCGCTTATCATTTCCTTCTGCTCCTCGTTGGGTTCGACACTCTTACTTATCGAAAGGACTACGATAGATACCCTATACTTGTGGCTCATCAACTACTTATATATTTTATAAAACAAAAATATATAGAAAATAAAATGGAAAACTTATAAACAGATAATAAATAAAAACAAAAACTTAAACAAAAGAGAAAAGAAAAGAAGAGAAACCCCCCTCCCACTGGGCTTCGGCCCAGCAGGCCACCAGCCCAACTAGGCAAAGGCCCAACCGGCCAACCACACTTCTCTCCTTATCCCCTCACCCCCGCAACCCTAGCCACCACCGACACCTCCCACTCGTCCCCAATCCCCCCACGTTTTCCCTCACGCCTCCTCTGCCCCCCGGTCCAGATCAGGGGGCATCGACCCCATCGCCGACCGTAGTCCCTGCCGTCGCCGCTGCATCATTGCCGCCGTGGCCACTGGCCGCGACTCGCTGCTCACCCCGCGCTCCCGCTGCCCGCCTGCGCCCTGTCCACGCCGGTGGCCCCTCCTACCCCAGCGCGCGCCTCCTTCCCTGCTGCTGCCGCGGCTTCCCTCGCGTCGTTGCCTGAACCGCGCCGCCTCCACCCTGGTGCAGCCGCCACAACCCCCGCTTCCAGCGCCCTCCGCTCACCGCCCACAGGCCAGCCATTGCCGAACATGCCGCCGCCGCGGTGGCTCTCCCCACTTCACCTCGTGGCGTGACTTGGCTACTTTGCCACCGCCGTCTGCCTCCTCGCAAGACTCCACCTGTCGCCGCCCGCCACCGCCACGGCGCTCCCGCCGGGCGGTTGCCGCTTTGCGCCTGCTACTATCGGCGCCCACGGCCCGCCCGCTAGCACGCCCGATCCGCAAGGCCCGTGTGCCACTGACGTGGGGACCCCATGGCCCAGAACGATTTAAAAAAAGAGAAATTAAAATAAATAAATAAATAAATAGTAAATAAAAATGTTAACTAATTAAGTAATTAATTAACTTAATTAATCTTGTTTAATTAAACTAAAAATATTAGTTACCTAATTAACTAATTAAACTGATTAATAGGTTAATTAGATTATTATACCTACGACATGCGGGACCCACACGTCAGCGACCCAGTCAACACCTCTGTTGACTGCTGACATCATGCTAACATCATGATGACATCAGCATGCACTATTCTAGATAATGTGGAACTAAATTAATTAAATAAATTCTAAAAATGATTTAAAACTTTAAAAATTAAAATAAAATAAACCGTAACTCGGATCGAAATACTTTGTACATGAAAGTTGCTCAGAATGACGAGACGAATCCGAATACGTAGCCCGCTTGTCCACCACACATCCCTAGCATATCGAACCTACAACATTTCACCTCTGGTTCATCTGTCCGAAAACGTGAAACACCAGGGATACTTTCCGGATGTTTCCCCCATTCGCCGTTATCACCTCCTACTGCGTTAGGGCACACCTGACACCGTTACTTGCCTTGTCATGCATCGATATGCATATGTTTGCATTATATTTATTGTTTCTTCCCCCTCTTCTCTTGTTAGACACCGAGATCGACGCCGTTGCTACCCAGTACGACTACGTGTTGACGACCCCTCCTTCTTGGCTGAGCTTCCAGGCAAGCCTCCCCCTTGATCACCAGATATCATCTATTCCTTCTCTCTATTGCTTGCATTAGAGTAGTGTAGCATGTTACTGCTTTCGGTTAATCCTATTCTGATGCATAGCCTGTCATTGTTGCTATAGTTATTACCCTTACCTACAATCCTAAATGCTTAGTATAGGATGCTAGTATTCCATCAGTGGCCCTACATTCTTGTCCGTCTGCCATGCTATACTACTGGGCCGTGATCACTCGGGAGGTGATCACGTTCATATGCTATATACTTTATACTGTTATATTACTTATGATACTGTTCGGAGATGGGGGCTGAAGGGGCAGGTGGCTCCATCCCGGTAGAGGTGGGTCTGGGTTCCCGATGGCCCCTGACCATTACTTTGTGGCGGAGCGACAGGGCAGGTTGAGACCACCTAGGGGAGAGGTGGGCCTGGCCCTGGTCGGCGTTCGTAGTTACTTCAATTAACACGCTTAACGAGATCTTGGTATTTGATCTGAGTCTGGCCACTGGCCTATACGCACTAACCAACTACGTGGGAACAGTTATGGGCACTCGACGTCGTGGTATCAGCCGAAGCCTTCTTGACGTCAGCGACTGAGCGGCGTGCGCCGGATTAGACTGGAACGCCTGCTCTTGTATTAGGGAGGCTAGGTCTTCTTACCGGCCGCGTACACAACGTGCAGGTGTGCAATGGGTGATGGGCCCAGACCCCTGCGTGCATAGGATTTAGAACGGCGTGCTGACCTCTCTGTTGTGCCTAGGTGGGGCTGCGACGTGTTGATCTTCTGAGGCCGGGCATGACCCAGGAAAGTGTGTCCGGCCAAATGGGATCGAGCATGTTGGGTTATGTGGTGCACCCCTACAGGGAAGTTTATCTATTCGAATAGCCGTGTCCCTCGGTAAAAGGACGACCCGGAGTTGTACCTTGACCTTATGACAACTAGAACCGGATACTTAATAAAACACACCCTTCCAAGTGCCAGATATAACCCGGTGATCGCTCTCACACAGGGCGACGAGGGGAGGATCGCCGGGTAGGATTATGCTATGCGATGCTACTTGGTGAACTTACCATATACTCTCTTCTACATGCTGCAAGATGGAGGCTGCCGAAGCGTAGTCTTGACTGTGATTAGCTATCCCTCTTATTCGGCATTCTGCGATTCACCCACCGACATGGCCCCTTTACACATATACCAATGCATATGTAGTGTAGATCCTTGCTTGCAGTACTTTGGATGAGTACTCACGGTTGCTTTTCTCCTCTTTTCCCCTTTCCTTTCTACCTGGTTGTCGCAACCAGATCTTCGGAGCCCAGAGCGACGCCACCGTCGACGCGACTCCTACTACACGGAGGTGCCTACTACTATGTGCAGGTCACGACGACGACTAGGAGTAGTTTAGGAGGATCCAGGCAGGAGGCATGCGCCTCTTTCGGTCTCAGATCCCGGTTTGTGCTAGCCATCTTATGGCAACTTGTTTAACTTATGTCTCGTACTCAGATATTGTTGCTTCACGACTGCCTATGATCGAGCTCTTGTATTCGAGCCCTCGAGGCCCCTGGCTTGTAATATGATGCTTGTATGACTTATTTTATTTTTAGAGTTGTGTTGTGATATCTTCCGTGAGTCCTCGATCTTGATCGCACTGCGTTTGCGTGCATGATTAGTGTACGATTGAATCGGGGGCGTCACAGGGGTCCTACTAGGGGAGGGAGTCCAACTTCTCCCCTAGGCTGACACACCAAAGGGGACTCCTTACCCCTTGGTGGCTTCCCTCTCCCTCTCCTCCAACCTATATATACTAGGGGATTTTGTCCTTTGAGACACACAAGATTTTGGAGCCTCCTCTAGTGCTTCTAGTTCTAGTTCTAGTTGGTCCTAGTTGACTAATTAGAGCTTAGATAATCCTCTTGTCCTCATAATTAGAAGCCTCATGTGGTTCTAATCTCCTCCCTCTAATTCATCGGTGATGATTAGCTCTGGATGACGAAATGCTGCCGGATCGTGAAGGCTGCACGCTTGCAACCAAGTAGAGAGACCGTGCTTTCGGTATTCGGTTCCAGGGACTGTTCGTGGGTGGTACGAGGGATTTATCATCGACGGTTAGAGGTACTCCAAGTATGATCTACACCGACACGTTCTTCTTGTGCTGCAACTCGGTGACGGTAACGATCGTGATCTCAACCCATTATGCATCTTCATATAGATCTTGGGTGTGTGTAGGCGCAATTTTTTTTGTTTTCTACTACGTCTCCCAGTGCCATCATGAGCAGTTATATGAGTAGGTGCAGGTTGCGATCTAGATCACATGTGATTGTGAGGGTTGATGTTCTTGTTATGCTTCCCCCGAGTGTTGCTTTGGTTCAATTCATCGATGACATGGTGCTGCTTTTCATAAGGATCTGGCAATCAATCAGCTCTGGTTGTCAACATCTGCTAATAGTTCCTTGGGCTTCACCATAGTTGAGTATAGTGAACCATCGCGTACACAAGAGGGTGCCGAAGATGGATGATTTTCTAGGGGGTCACATGTATTTGATGATGTTTACTGTGGGGCTAGAGATTTTCTAGGGGGGTCACCTCGAAACTTAATCTAGCATCAAGAATCATCGCCTAATTTGTTGACGTAGGTAGCTAGTATTACTACTGCGTAAGTAAAATTTGCTTAAACGGATTAGAGGACGTCTAACTTGGTTTTGCAGGGTATGCATATGATGTGGTATATCCTTCATCATGATAATGAGTTTATGTATGAGATGGTTATATGTTGTAATGTTAAGTGGCCTGCGTGTCATAGCATAATGGCTGGAGCCACGAGATTGCCACGTTAATGTAAATATCGTAAAGATAGCCTATAGGTTACAGGTGAAGATGGCAACCATACACGAAGGACCCCGACGTGGAGAAATGTGTACTTGGCGCGGGACGAGGAGCTATAGTTTCGTGCCACGCCGGAATTTCTGAATTTGGTGCCACGACAATGTTTTCTAAAATGGTCGCCACAACAACGTTTTCTTAAATTGCCGCCATGACAACGTTTTTTAAAAGGTTGCCACGACAACGAAATATTGGCCATCACGACGCTTCAACTTGATATTGAAGATGATCACGGAAAATTCCCAGCGCCCAGGGCTATACCATATCATGCTTTTATGAATGTCCTGAGATGTTTATCCCTTTGTTGTTTGCTCCCTTTGATTGCGCAGTAGTCAATTATAGGGTGATCTCTCATAGTAAATATCAAGTTAAAAGGTGCTCTTACCAGCGTTGCAACCATCTATAACATGTGGCCTTCCGGAGTACTACATGCTACCATGAGTACAAACGAGAAGTGAAGTGTAAGGAGGGTGAGGTAGGATTTCACAGCGATAACACTCGGTTGCCTTGAAGTTCTAGTAGAAAAGTGGTGAGCTCGGATCACAAAACATCGAAAGATGAACAAGAGAAACCCTAAGGCCGATATTTCATGGTTTAGAGGGATTCCTACGAAGAACACGACGAACACACGAGGAGAAACACGAGGGGAAACACCCAAATCAACGAGAACAATCACACATGTGCTAGATCCATGAACATAAAGAGTGATACAAGATCCAAACGCAACAAAGGATGATACAAGAGGCAGTAGTTCTTCTCCGTGAGGAGGTCTTGAGGGGTCTTCCCATGAGGGGTCTTGAATCCACTTGGTGGATCTTCTCCATAGAGGCTGCGGTCTCTCAAAGGAGGAGAACCAAATGGATGAGCAAAGCACTATCTCTAGTATGAGCTAAACCAATGATAACCCTAGAAAAGTGGAGGTGGGATCGTTTATATAGGCTAGAGGGACAAATGGGTACATGGGCCTCGGCCCAATATCATGCACGCAGGCACTGTTCGGATGATCCGGGTGTTGGTCCGGATGAACCGGGCTTCGGGGGTTCGGATGATCCGGGTCGGCGTCCGGATGGTCTGGACATGTCCTGGAGGCTGCGGGTGGTCCCGATGTCCGGGACCTGGTCCGGACGTTCGGGTCTGTCTGGATGATCCGGGTCAGGGTCCAGATGATCCGGCTTCGGGAGGTTGGCTGTTTTGGCCTTCGGGTGTTGTAGCCGGATCGTCTGGACTAGGGTCCGGATCGTCTGGGCTATGTCCGGATCGTTCAGGGCCTCATCCGGATCATCCGGCTAGCCTGGGACTTGGCTGATTTCTCCTTCGTCCTCGCGTATGTCTTCCTTGTCCGATCCACCTTGCTCCTTAGCTTCTTCATAGCTAACTCCTATGTACCTGAGTATGCAAAGTTTCTCTGTTTGAGGTAGTAGCCATGTCTCATGTGGTTCGAAAGGGAGTTGCAAGAGGAGTGATGTCACCTAGGTTGCGAGAGCTCTCACACGTGATCGTGTCATGGGTCCACTTGGCACTTGGTGAGACGATGATAGGTCCATGGGGATGACCTTGGGATGCTCCGCATCATCTCCCCCCTGGGAAATATCCGACCTCGGATCGAAATCCTCATCACCATGGTAGAGAGAGGGATCCTTGACGTTGAAGATATCGCTCACGTTATACTTGTAGCGTGGGATGTCGATCTTGTATGCATTGTTGTTGTAGCGTTCTAGCACCTTGAAGGGTCCGTCGGCTCGAGGTAGAAGCTTGGGCTTGCGTTCATTGGGGAAGCGGTCCTTGCGGAGGTGTAGCCACACAAGATCTCCAAGGCGGAATACCATGGGTTGCTTGTTGATGTTGAGTTTGGACGCGAGTCGTAGTTTTGTCATGGCAGATGTCTTTAGTGTCAGGACTTAGTCCTGAGGCCAACACATCTTTGTAGTAGCTTGAGAGGGGTTGAGCGGAATCGAGAGACGCAACACAAGACAAGGGTTTAGACAGCTTCGGGCCCCGGGAAACATCATCCGGTAATAACCCTACATGTTGTTTGTGGCTAGGTCACATTATGATCATGAGGGAGTCGCCGGTAAACCGGCTCTTTGTGTCTAGCCCTAGAGATTGTTTCTTCTTGATTGTCGCTTGTCCCTCTTTGGGGAGCCCTGCCCCTCCTTATATATGTTGAAGGGGCGGTTTACATGACTAGTCCTAGTTGGATTAGGACTAGTCTATCTCTAATACAAACCAGATACAAGTCCAGGTCTTAACTCCTTGTAAGAAAAATATTCCTCACACCTTTCCTCTTAAACCAGCCCACCATAGTATGAACCGGCCTTCTGGGCCTTGGGCCTTGTCATCCGTCTGACCCGCCCGCCGGGTCACCAGTGAGTCATAATGACCAAAGGGTTGCTTGTAAACCGCTGTGTCGTATGGTCGCCGAAGAATCGCCAAGTGTCGCTGGGTCTTCAAATAAACCGCCAAGTCCGGCCAGGTTATACTTCCGGCCGGTTTACGCCACGGGGTATATCCCCAACATTAGCCCCCAGTTTAATTTGGATTTATCCATGTTAAACCGATCCTGTAAAACAAATACAAGAACAAATTTGACAGATTGCGCTCCGGGTTAAATATTCTTGTAAGCCGGCATCTGATCATCCTTAAGTCCTTGTTATTTCCTTCTTCTAGAAAATCCGGGTCATTAGACCAGCTTCATAATCAATTTGCTTGTAGAAGAAATATTGCAAATAAAGAATCCTTTTAAATCGGCCTTCAATGCTCTGATTTGACAAAAATATTGGTCTTCAAATATTCAACTGATATTCGGCCGGCTTGAAGATGTAGAACTTGCCGGTTTATGATTACCACCATTATTGGGTTATAAAAACTGTAGCCCCCAAGTCTTGAGCAGAACAAAGTGATGGCTTAAGACTTGCTTCAATATAAATGTTGCAACCTTGAAGAAATCCAGATTGTTCATCTCAGTCATTAGTCACAACTGAATATTCCATATTATGTAGCCCCCAAGTGCCGGGTTGTCATGCTTGCAGCAACCTGGGACTTGTCATTGCCTGATGCTCAAAAAAACTTCAACCAGTATAGCCCCCAAGGGCCGGGTCATTATGCAATAATGAGAAGGGACTTTGAAAATATGATCATGTAGACTTTAACAGCAACGTGTAGCCCCCAAGGGCTGGCTCAGTAAGATAATATTGAGCTGGTACTTTATATATACTTCTTTGAAAAGAACATCATATAATGTAACCCCCATCATGGGGCTTGAACCCATGTCCACGAGGTTAAGAGCTTTGTGCTTTACCAATTGAGCAGTGGATCCTTCAATAATATATGAAAATATGTGTACCTTGAATTGTTGACAGGAGCCATTGGTAACCCCCAAGGGCCGGCTCATTATGATGTGATGAGTCGGGTCTTCAATAAGGCCAATAAAAATGACTTTGCATTAGCCCCCAAGTGTCATGGTGCATGCTTGCAGCGACATGAGACTTGCATGTAATCTCAATTTGAATAATGTAGCCCCCAAGTGCCGGGTCGTAAGCCTGCAGCGACTCGGGACTATTCCTTCCATTGTAGAATAAATCATATCCTTTGATAAAATAATAGCCATTGCGCTAAAGCGACTTTGAAAACCTCAATAATACCGGTTATTAATAACCATAAAATCCAGCCATGTTGGCTATTCAAGATAATATAACCCGGTATGAAAACCTTATTCATTCAATATCATAATGAAATTTCAGCCAAGTTTGGCTATTTGAATAATATAACCCAATGATTTATAAGCGCATGATTCCAATGGCACAATCCAAATATATACTGTCGACTTATAGTCGAAACCAGACCGGGTTAATAAGCGCCGGATTATAACTTGATCATGTACTGACAACTTGTAGTTGAAAGCCAAGCCGGGTTAATGAACGCCGGTTTAAAAACATCACAAATCTTATCAAAAGAAAGAAAAACTTAGCAAAAGGCAAATAAAACCGTTGTAGTCGAGGCTTTGAGCCGATCAAGAGGTGTGACTATGGTTCGGATACGACCAAGCCCCCAAGTGACGATGTGGCATTACGCCGATCAAGAGGTGTAGCTATGGTTCGGATACGACCAAGCCCCCAAGTGATGCTGTGGCATTGTGCCGATCAAGAGGTGTAGCTATGGTTCGGATACGACCAAGCCTCCAAGTGATGCTGTGGCATTGCGCCGATCAAGAGGTGTAGCTATGGTTCGGATACGACCAAGCCCCCAAGTGATGTTGTGGCATTGCGCCGATCAAGAGGTGTAGCTATGGTTCGGATACGACCAAGCCCCCAAGTGATGTTGTGGCATTGCACCGATCAAGAGGTGTAGCTATGGTTCGGATACGACCAAGCCCCCAAGTGATCAATAATATAATAAGCCAATAAGGCATGATACCCATGTTTGAACCGCGCATCATGGCAGCAGGTCCTCTTTGGCAACTTTTAACTTTTTGCAAGAGAAGTTAATTCCTTTTTGAACCGGAAACTCTTAAACCGGATTTGAGAGCTTTAGAGCTTTGTGGGAGAACAGATTTTCCTTGAACCGGATTTTAAACCGGAATCTTCCTTTTCAGCCGGAAATTTTCTGACGGCCTTTAAACTCGAACTTGCGAGAAGTTAATTCCTTTTTGAACCGGAAACTCTTAAACCGGATTTGAGAGCTTTAGAGCTTTGTGGGAGAACATATTTTCCTTGAACCGAATTTTAAACCGGAATCTTCATTTTCAGCCGGAAATTTTCTGACGGCCTTTAAACTTTCATCAATATAACAGTAGCCTCCGGAACCGGGTTTCCATTCAACATCCTGGGGCACTTGAATTTGCTGTGACTGGCAAGACTTGCTGCGTCATATCATCGTAGCCCCTGAGTTTTAAGATGACTCAAGGAGTTGTCTTGAGATTCTCCGTACTTTGACCATAGCAGAAGGTATATATCATCGGTGTTAATAATGCGATGTAAATCCACAGAAGATTGAGGTGACTGCGGCGGGTTATAAATGATCCCGTATGAGCTGTGTCAGCAACTCGGCCAATGGCTCCTTCCAACTGGCTGTTTGAAGTTAACCAAACTGTAGTGGCAGCGATTTGTGCGTATGTCCATTGAACCATCCAGCGCAGACAGCGGCTGATGATAATTTGCCTCCAATTTGTTGGAAGAAAAACCGGGCTACCCAAGCAGTGACTTGCTCATACTCAATAAATAGCTCATGCAGACAGGTGCGGCCCGGTGTGTTGATGTAGACCAGACCGCGGGGGTTTGACTCGCACCCATTTGTTTGAACAATGCAATGTGGTCAGATGGTGGCGCATAATAACATTGGCGCGAGTTTTATACCCATGGCATGATGATCGCCTTTGTAGTGAGAAATTATCCCGCATAGGAAACATCGTGGTCGAGAGTAATTGCTCTTAAAATGAATATATATTGAAAAATAGATAAAACGAATACCACCTGGTATTTTTGGAAGGAGGTCGAGGCAGTCGTAACGACAAGGCGATCATAAAAATGCATCGGATGGTATAATGAACCGACAATAGTGGCAGGTTCAGTTGGTGTCATGAGCCGGCTGTAGCGGCAAGTTGGCTACAACTGAACTGATAGTTTGTTCTGGCACTTGACAATGTAACTGGCATTTATAGCTCCCTATCACACACGCACGCATGCATGTGTACTTACTGAATTTTTCCTTGCACATACATAGGTGCCCTTTGCTGCTCAATTGATTTCTTGACCCGTGAACATCAGAGACAAAACAACAGAGGCAGGACCCTAGCCTGAAGCAGTAATGCGGTAATCTAGCCGAACGGGGGTGACTCAGAAGCACAGCGCGTGGCGCTGCTGAACTGCAGTTAGCGACGGCGAATAAGTCTCGGCTTGCAACAGAAACGAGCGATGGCAGTGAACCGGCGGTGAGAGCGATTTAAAACAGAGGCGGTTAGCAACGCCGGCGAGGGGAGACTGCTGCAACCAGGCAGCGTCGGCCAAGGCGCAGCTCACAGCGGAGGGTGGTTCTCGTAGGTGTAGAGGCGGAGTCGTGGTTGCGGCGGCTCGACGCGGCAGGCCGGTTCGCTGTAGGTGGAGGTGATCCGGCAGGAAAGCAACGGGCCGCTCGGCTCGAAGTACGGCGGCATAGGGGGCCGGCTTGTGGTGCAGCGTAACAATGGTGGCGGGTTACGGTAGCCGCAGCTCAAAGCGACTGTGTGCGAAGATATGGCGGGGCCCAGCATCAATCAGAGTTAGCGACGCGGCGGATTGGAGTGCAATAGAGGCAGAGCTTTCTACGGCGGCGGTTTGAGGGGAAAAGGGTGTGAGCAGGGCCTGCATCGGCAATAGCAGCTCAGGGGCCAGTTCAAGGCACCCTCAAAGGCGGAGAACGACAGAAACAGCAGGAGCAGCTATACGGGGCATCTCAAGGCGGAGGTGATTCACGGGCGCGGCGGTTTGAACGGAAAAATCAAAAATAGATGGCGCACGGATGGCTACTCTGGTGCGGGAGACCCGGCATGGCGCAGCGATGAGGCGGAGGCAATTCAGGACCGGCCGGCTCAGGGCGTTGGAGGCCGAGCGCTGGGGCGGCTCGTGGCGGTGGCAGAGACATGGCGGTGGCTCGGGAGAACCCAAAGCGGAGACCGAGCCCCACTTCCCATCATTTCACGCCTGGCCTGGTGCAGCAGCGATGGTGACCCGGCGGAGCCCAGCGGGTTGTGGCAGAGACATAGGCCGTCACGGATGCAGAGGCGCACCGGCAAGGCGAGCTATGGCTGTGACTGTGGAGTCAGGCGCTGGTGGAGGCGAGCAGCGACTGCCCCAGTCGGTGGGTCAGCGGGGCGGTTTGACGGCTCTTGGCAGCAGCTTGAGGCGCCCGCGCGGGCCGGGGCTGAACCACGGTCGCAGCGGCCAAGCGGTGCGGGCGGAGCGGCGGCTCGACGCAACACCTCCAAGCAAGGCAGAGGTGGCCGCGGGCTCTGGTTGCAGCCCAAGGATGGCTCTTGCGGAGGTCAACGACTCGGAACGGAGTTGGGCGTCCGACGGCTTGAAGACGATAGGAGTGAGGCCGAGGAGATAGAGGAGGTGACCGGCGTGGCCCGGGTAGTGAGACAAGGCGAGGTGAGGAGGCGACTCGGTGACACGGAGATGGAGCCGGTTTACTGAGGTGATTGTGACTTGGAGGCTTCAGTGAACCGTAGCAAGGCATGAACGAGGCCGGCGATTTAGTACAAGAACACTAAGCGAACGGCAGACTCGGCAGCTCGGTGATTCTGCTCGACGGCAGGAACGAGGGCGGCACGACCGTGGCAGCTTGACGGGCGCAGGGCGACTCGAAGGCTGCAGCGAGCCGGTCCGGTGGATGGGTCGCGGGCGCCGACAGTGGAGTCCGGGTCGTAGTCGGCTTTCAGCAACACAACAACGGCTCGAACAGCGGTGATTTGAAACAGGCAGAGGGGTTGCTCCGAGGTGAAGGTAACAGCGAGTCAGCTATGACTGGAGGTGACTCACAGAGGTGACCCAGGGCAGCCCAGAGGCAGAATCCGGTCGATTCCGAGGCAGGCAACAGCCCTTTGGTAACGCCGGCTCAGGAGCAGCGGTTGTGACGCGAAGGCCGGGTCAATGACGACAGCAGCTATAGTTGAGGCGCCTCGATAGCTGAGTCCGGGTTATGGTCGGATCTGTTTCCGGGTCGTGGCTCCCCTTCTTTTTTTTTATTCTCTTTCCTTTTCCTTGATTCTCTTGATCCCGATTTGTAAGTAGCACACCATAACTTGGCCGGTGTCAAGCCCTTGGTTCCCTATGCTTCAATTTTGCTTCACCGCAGATTAGATCACACTGACGACTTTTACCTTCCTTCAATAGACACGTGCGGGTTGAAAAACACGGCAACTTGATGACCAGTACAGATTGGATCAAACTTGTAGAAATCGTCCATGGTGACCCGACAACAATATGTCCTTGATCTCAACTGATGATGTTAGAATTGATGCAAATCCTTCTCAATCAGTTCTTCTTCATCCGAAAAATTGCAAACTTCTCGAAACCCTGGTTTAGATCCCTCCAAGAACTCATCACCACCGTGCGCAGGCCCCACGGTGGGCGCCAACTGTTGTAGTTTTGTCACGGCAGATGTCCTCAGTGTCAGGACTTAGTCGTGAGGCCAACGCATCTTTGTAGTAGCTTGAGAGGGGTTGAGCAGAATCGAGAGACACAACACAAGACAAGGGTTTAGACAGCTTCGGGCCCCGGGAAACATCATCCGGTAATAACCCTACATGCTGTTTGTGGCTAGGTCTCATTATGATCATGAGGGAGTCCCGGTAAACCGGCTCTTTGTGTCTAGCCCTAGAGATTGTTTCTTCTTGCTTGTCGCTTGTCCCTCCTTGGGGAGCCCTGCCCCTCCTTATATATGTTGAAGGGGCGGTTTACATGACTAGTCCTAATCTAGGACTAGTCTATCTCTAATACAAACCGGATACAAGTCCAGGTCTTAACTCCTTGTAAGACAAATATTCCTCACGCATTTCCTCTTAAACCAGCCCACCATAGTATGAACCGGCCTTCTGGGCCTTGGGCCTTGTCATCCGTCTGACCGCCCGCCGGGTCACCAGTGAGTCATAATGACCAGACGGGTTGCTTGTAAACCGCCAGGTCAGTGCGGGTCGCCAGTAAATCGCCAAGTGTTAGCGGGGTCTTCAAATAAACCATCAAGTCCGGACGGGTTATACTTCCGGCCGGTTTACGCTGCGGGGTATATCCCCGACAATGTGCCTTGTATCTTCATGCACCTTCTCAAGATAGCTTGCTCTAGCGCTCGTGTCCATGTTGATGCGCTCTTGTAGTGGTAGAGGTAGAATATCCAATCGGGACAACGGATTGAAGTCGTAGACGACCTCGAAGGGGGACTTGCTGGTAGTCGAATGTCTTGCGCTGTTGTAGGTGTACTCGGTGATGGGTAGACACTCCTCCCACTCCTTGATGTTCTTCTTGATCAACACGCATAGGAGAGTAGATAGCGTCCGGTTCATGACCTCCATTTGGCCGTCGGTTTCAGGATGGTATGCCGAAGAGAACAAGAGCTTGATTCCGAGCTTGGCGCATAGCATCTTCCAAAAATAGCTTAGGAACTTGACGTCACGGTCCGACACGATTGTCTTGGGCACTCCATGTAGACGCAAGATTTCCCTACAAAAGAGATTGGCAACATGTGAAGCACCGTCTATCTTGCTGCATGGTATAAAGTGTGTCGTCTTAGAGAAACGGTCCACAACAACAAACACGAAATCCTTTCCATTTCAAGTCCTAGGCAAACCAAGCACAAAGTCCATACTAATATCTTCCCATGGGTGATACGAAATTGGAAGTGGTATATAGAGACCATGGGATTGAGCTTTAGACTTAGCTTTGCGACATGTAGAGCATCGGTTGGTGAAGCCTGAGACGTCACGGAACATCTTGGGCCAAAAGTAGTTCTTGAAGAGCGTAGCAAATGTCTTGTCGCGTCCAAAGTGTCCCATAAGTCCTCCTCCATGAGCCTCTTGCAAAAGTAACAAACGAGAAGACTTAGGGATACATAGCTTGTTAGCTCTCATAAGATAATCATCTTTGGTGTAATAGCGTTCCCAAGATGTATGCGTCAAACATTTGGCATATGGAATAGCAAAAGTAGGATCATGCGCATACAAGTCTTTTATGTGCTCAAAGCCAATGACATTCAATTTAAGCTGGGTAACAAGCATGCATCTATGGGAAAGCGCATCCGCCACAACATTCTATTTGCCTTTGATATACTTGATGACATAAGGAAAAGACTCAATGAATTCACTCCACTTGGCATGACGCTTGTTCAACTTAGTTTGACCCTTAAGATATTTAAGCGTTTCATGATCCGTGTGAAGAATGAACTCATGAGAGCGTAGATAATTCTCCCAAACATGCAAGACTCGCACTAAAGCATATAGCTCTTTGTCATAGATGGGGTAGTTAAGTTGCGCTCCGGAATTTTTTTCACTAAAGTAAGCTATGGGGCGCTTCTCTTGCATCAACGCACCTCCTATGCCGCAACCGCTAGCATCACAATGTCTCTCAAATGGTTTAACAAAGTTTGGTAATGCAAGCAAAGGGGCATGCATAAGCAAATTCTTAAGCTTACTGAATGCGGTGTCTTGAGATGGTCCCCAAAAAAATGGTGAATTTTTCTTACTCAAGGCATGTAAAGGTAAAGCGATGGTGCTAAAATCCTTCACGAATCTACAGTAGAAATCGGCTAAGCCAAGGAAACTTCGCACTTGTTGCAAGTTGGTTGGTTGTGCCCAAGTTTTAATGGAATTGATCTTAGATTCATCTACATGAACACCCTTAGAAGACACGACAAAACCCAAGAAAACAAGCTTATCAACACCAAAAAGGCATTTGTCCATATTAGCATAAAGGCGCTCTTTTCTAAGAGTTTGCAGAACGGTTCTAAGATGGGTGTGAAGGAAATATGCCCTAGAGGCAAAAATGAAGTCCTTATATCATGGTAAATGTTTATTATTCATGCTAGAATTGTATTAACCGGAAACTTAGTACGTGTGTGTGAATACATAGACAAAACAAAGTGTCCCTAGTATGCCTCTACTTGACTAGCTCGTTAATCAAAGATGGTTATGTTTCCTGACCATAGACATGTATTGTCATTTGATAAATGGGATCACATCATTAGAGAATTATGTGATGGACAAGCCCCATCCGTTAGCTTAGCATAATGATCGCTAAGTTTTATTGCTATTGCTTTCTTCATGACTTATACATATTCCTCTGACTATGAGATTATGCAACTCCTGAATACCGGAGGAACACCTTGTGTGTTAACAAACGTCACAACGTAACTATGAGATTATGCAACTCCCGAATACCAGAGGAACACCTTGTGTGTTATCAAACGTCACAACGTAACTGGGTGATTATAAAGATGCTCTACGGGTGTCTCCGAAGGTGTTTGTTGGGTTGGCATAGATCGAGATTAGGAGTTGTCACTCCGAGTATCGGAGAGGTATCTCTGGGCCCTCTCGATAATGCACATCACTATAAGCCTAGCAAGCAATGTGACTAATGAGTTAGTTGTAGGATGATGCATTACGGAACGAGTAAAGAGACTTGCCGGTAACGAGATTGAACTAGGTATGATGATGCCGACGATCGAATCTCGGGCAAGTACCATACCGATAACAAAGGGAATAACGTATGTTGTTCTTGCAGTTTGACCGATAAGGATCTTCGTAGAATATGTTGGAACCAATATGAGCATCTAGGTTCCGCTGTTGCTTATTGACCGGAGATGTCTCGGTCATGTCTACACAGTTCTCGAACCTGTAGGGTCCGCACGCTTAACGTTCGATGACGATTTGTATTATGAGTTATGTGTTTTGGTGACCGAAGTTTGTTCAGAGTACCAGATGAGATCAGGGACATGACGAGGAGTCTCGAAATAGTTGAGAGGTAAAGATCATATATTGGAAGGTAGTATTCAGACATCGGAATGGTTTCGAGTGGTTCGGGTATTTTACCGGAGTACCGAGGGGTTACCGGAACCCCCCTGGGAAGTATTGGGCCTACATGGGCCTTAGTGGAGAGAGAGGAGGGCCGCAAGGGGTGGCCGTTCCCCATGGCAGTTCGAATTGGACTAGGGAGAGGGTGCGGTGCCCTCCTTTCCCTCTCCCTCTCCATCTCCTTCCTTTTCCCCTCCGTTAAGAAAGGAAAAGGGGGGTTGAATCCTACTAGGAGTGGAGTCCTAGTAGGACTCCCCCCGATGGCATGCCCCCTTGAGGCCGGCCTCCTCCTCCCCTCTTTTATATACGGGGGCAGGGGGCACCCCATAGCACGTTAATTGTTCTCTTAGCCGTGTGCGGTGCCCCCCTCCACAGTTTACTCCTCTGGTCATAGCGTCGTAGTGCTTAGGCGAAGCCCTACGCGGATCACATCACCATCACTGTCACCACGCCGTCGTCCTGATGGAACTCTCCCTCGACCCTCTGTTGGATCAAGTGTTCGAGGGACGTCATCGTGCTGAACGTGTGCTGAACTCGGAGGTGCCGTACGTTCGGTACTAAGATCGTTTGGATCGTGAAGATGTTTGACTACATCAACCGCGTTAACCTAACGCTTCCGCTTTCGGTCTAGGAGGGTACGTGGACACACTCTCCCCCTCTCGTTGCTATCATCTCCTAGACAGATCTTGCGTGATCATATAGGATTTTTTTGAAATTGCATGCTACGTTCCCCAACAGTGGCATCCGAGCCAGGTCTATGCGTATATGATATGCACGAGTAGAACACAAACAGTTATGGGCGATAATAGTCATACTGCTTACCACCAACTCTTATTTTGATTTGGCGGTATTGTTGGATGAAGCGGCCCGGACCAACATTACATGACCACGTTCATGAGACCGGTTCTACCGACATGGTTTGCACGCAGGTGGCTGGCGGGTGTCTGTTTCTCCAACTTTAGTTGAATCGAATTTGACTACGGCCAGTCCTTGTTGAAGGTTAAAACAACACACTTGACTAAAAATCGTTGTGGTTTTGATGCGTAGGTAAGAATGGTTCTTGCTAGAAGCTCATAGCAGCGACGTAAAACTTGCAACAACAAAGTAGAGGACGTCTAACTTGTTTTTGCAGGGCATGTTGTGATGTGATATGGTCAAGACATGATATGATATAGGTGATTGTATGAGATGACCATGTTTTGTAAAATTTATCGGCAACTGGCAGGAGCCTTATGGTTGTCACTTTATTGTATGAAATGCAATCGCCACGTAATTGCTTTACTTTATCACTATGCGGTAGCGATAGTTGTAGAAGCAATAGTAGGCGAGACGACAACGCGCTACGATGGAGATCAATCTAAAGGTATGAAGCCGGTGACGATGGAGATCATGACAGTGCTTTGGAGATGGAGATCAAAGGCACAAGATGATGATGGCCATATCATGTCACATATTTTGATTGCATGTGATGTTTATATTTTATGCATCTTATTTTGCTTAGTACGGTGGTAGCATTATAAGATGTTCCCTCACTAAATTTCAAGGTATAAGTGGTCTCCCTGAGTATGCACCATTGCTACAGTACGTCGTGCTGAGACACCACGTGATGATTGGGTGTGATAAGCTCTACATTCACATACAACGGGTGCAAGCAAGTTTTACATGTGCAGAATTCACGGGTTAAACTTGACGATCCTAGCATATGCAGATATGGACTCGGAACACTGAGACTGAAAGGTCGAACGTGAATCATATAGTAGATATGATCAACATCGAAATGTTCACCATTGAAAACTACTCCATCTCACGTGATGACCGGACATGGTTTAGTTGATATGGATCACATGATCATTTAGATGATGATACGTCTCCAACGTATCTATAATTTTTTATCGTTCCATGCTATTATATGTTCTGTTTTGGATGTTTAATGGGCTTTATTATACACTTTTATATTATTTTTGGGACTAACCTATTAACCAGAGGCCCAGCCTGAATTGCTGTTTTTTGCCTATTTCAGTGTTTTGATGGAAAGGAATATCAAACGGAGTCCAAACGGAATAAAACCTTCGGGACCGTGGATTTTGGAACAAACGTGATCCAGAGAACTTGGAGTGGACGTAAAAAACGAACGAGGAGGCCACGAGGCAGGGGGCGCGCCTACCCCCCTGGGCGCGCCCTCCACCCTCGTGGGGCCCCTCGTAGCTCTCTTGACCGACCTCCTTCGCCTATATATACTCATATACCCTAGAAACATCAGATACGGAGCCAAAACCCTATTTCCACCACTGCAACCTTCTGTACCCGTGAGATCCCATATTGGGGCCTTTTCCGGCGCTCCGCCGGAGGGGGCATTGATCACGGAGGGCTTCTACATCAACACCATAGCCTCTCTCATGATGTGTGAGTAGTTTAACTCAGACCTTCGGGTCCATAGTTATTAGCTAGATGGCTTCTTCTCTCTCTTTGGATCGCAATACAAAGTTCTCCTCGATTCTCTTGGAGATCTATTTGATGTAACTCTTCTTTTTGCGGTGTGTTTGTCGAGATCCGATGAATTGTGGGTTTATGATCAAGATTATCTATGAACAATATTTGAATCTCCTCTGAATTCTTTTATGTATGATTGGTTATCTTTGCAAGTCTCTTCAAATTATCAGTTTGGTTTGGCCTACTAGATTGATCTTTCTTGCAATGGGAGAAGTGCTTAGCTTTGGGTTCAATCTTGCGGTGCTCGATCCCAGTGACAGTAGGGGAAACGACACATATTGTATTGTTGCCATCGAGGATAAAAAGATGGGGTTTATATCATATTGCATGAGTTTATCCCTCTACATCATGTCATCTTGCTTAAAGCGTTACTCTGTTCTTATGAACTTAATAATCTAGATGCATGTTGGATAGCGGTCAATGTGTGGAGTAATAGTAGTAGATGCAGGCAGGAGTCGGTCTACTTGTCACGGACGTGATGCCTATATACATGATCATACCTAGATATTCTCATAACTATGCTCAATTCTATCAATTGCTCGACAGTAATTTGTTCATCCACCGTAATACTTATGCTATCTTGAGAGAAGCCACTAGTGAAACCTATGGCCCCCGGGTCTATTTTTCATCATATTAATCTCCCATGAACAAGCTATTTCTAGCGCCGTTTATTTTTCTTTCTTTACTCTTAGTCTTTACCATAAAAATACGAAAAAAATTATCTTATCATCTCTATTAGATCTCACTCTCGTAAGTGACCGTGAAGGGATTGACAACCCCTTTATCGTGTTGGTTGAGAGGTTCTTATTTGTTTGTGTAGGTGCATGGGACTCGAGCGTGGTCTCCTACTGGATTGATACCTTGGTTCTCAAAAACTAAGGTAAATACTTACGCTACTTCACTGCATCACCCTTTCCTCTTCAAGGGAAAACCAACGCAGTGCTCAAGAGGTAGCAGATGACTATAGGGATGTCAATCTAAGTGGGAGTTCTTAAGTGATATTATTAATTGAACTTTAATTTATCATGAACTTAGTCCTGATAGTTTTTGCATATCTATGTTGTTGTAGATCAATGGCCCGTGCTACCGTTCCCTTGAATTTTAATGTGTTCCTAGAGAAAGCTAAGTTGAAAGATGATGGTAGCTACTACACGGACTGGGTCCGTAACTTGAGGATTCTCCTCATTGCTACACAAAAGAATTACGTCCTGGAAGCACCGTTAGGTGCAAGGCCCGCTACAGGAGCAACTCCGAACGTTATGAACATCTGGCAGACTAAAACTGATGACTACTCGATAGTTCAGTGTGCCATGCTTTACGGCTTAGAATCGGGACTTCAAAGAAGTTTTGAACGTCATGGAGCATATGAGATGTTCCAGGAGTTGAAGTTAATATTTCAAGAAAATGCCCGAGTTGAGAGATATGAAGTCTCCAATAAGTTCTATAGTTGCAAGATGGAGGAGAATAGTTCTGTCAGTGAACACATACTCAGAATGTTGGGTACCATAACCACTTGACTCAGCTGGGAGTTAATCTTCCTGATGATAGTGTCATTGATAGAGTTCTTCAATCACTGCCACCAAGCTATAAAGGCTTCATGATGAACTATAACATGCAAGGGATGGAAACGACAATTCCCGAGCTCTTCGCGATGCTAAAGGCTTCGGAGGTAGAAATCAAGAAGGAGCATCAAGTGTTGATGGTTAACAAGACCACTAGTTTCAAGAAAAATGGTAAAGGGAAGAAGGGGAACTTCAAGAAGAATAGCAAGCAAGTAGCTGCTCCCGGGAAGATGCCCAAGTCTGGACCTAAGCCTGAAACTGAGTGCTTCTACTGCAAAGGGACTGGTCACTGTAAGCGGAACTGCCCCAAGTATTTGGCGGATAAGAAGGATGGCAAAGTGAAAGGTATATTTGATATACATGTTATCGATGTGTACCTTACTAATGCTCGTAGTATCGCCTGGGTATTTGATACTGGTTCTGTTGCTCATATTTGCAACTCGAAACAAGGGCTACGAATTAAACGAAGATTGGCTAAGGATGAGGTGTCGATGCGCGTCGGAAATGGTTCCAAGGTCGATGTGATCGCCGTCGGCATGCTACCTCTACATCTACCTTCGGGATTAGTTTTAGACCTGAATAATTGTTATTTGGTGCCAGCGTTGAACATGAACATTATATCTGGATCTTGTTTGATGCGAGACGGTTATTCATTTAAATCAGAGAATAATGATTGTTCTATTTATATGAGTAATATCTTTTATGGTCATGCACCCTTATTGAGTGGTCTATTTTTGTTGAATCTCGATCGTAGTGATACACATATTCATAATATTGAAGCCAAAGATGCAAAGTTAATAATGATAGTGCAACTTATTTGTGGCACAGCCGTTTAGGTCATATTGGTGTAAAGCGCATGAAGAAACTCCATGCTGATGGGATTTTGGAATCACTTGATTATGAATCACTTGATGCTTGTGAACCATGCCTCATGGGCAAGATGACTAAGACTCCGTTCTCCGGAACAAGGGAGCGAGCACGTGAATTATTGGAAATAATACATACTGATGTATGCGGTCCGATGAGTGTTGAGGCTCGCGGCGGGTATCGTTATTTTCTGACCTTCACAGATGATTTGAGCGGATATGGGTATATCTGCTTAATGAAGCATAAGTCCGAAACATTTGAAAAGTTCAAAGAATTTCAGAGTGAAGTGGAAAATCATCGTAACAAGAAAATAAAGTTTCTATGATCTGATCGTGGAGGTGAATATTTTATTTATGAGTTTGGTCTTCATTTGAAACAATGTGGAATAGTTTCGCAACTCACGCCACCTGGAACACCACAGCGTAATGGCCGATCGTTGTAACCGTGCTTTATTAGATATGGTGCGATCTATGATGTCTCTTACCGATTTACCACTATCATTTTGGGGTTATGCTTTAGAGACGGTTGCATTCACGTTAAATAGGGTACCATCTAAATCCGTTGAGATGACACCATATGAACTGTGGTTTGGCAAGAAACCTAAGCTGTCGTTTCTTAAAGTTTGGGGTTGCGATGCTTATGTGAAAAAACTTCAACCTGATAAGCTTGAACCCGAATCGTAGAAGTGCATCTTCATAGGATACCCAAAAGAAACTGTTGGGTACACCTTCTATCATAGATCCGAAGGCAAGACATTTGTTGCTAAGAATGGATCCTTTCTAGAGAAGGAGTTTCTCTCGAAAGAAGTGAGTGGGAGGAAAGCAGAACTTGATGAGGTAGTTGTACCTTCTCCCGAATTGGAAAGTAGTTCATCACAGAAATCAGTTCCAGTGATGCCTACACCAATTAGTGAGAAAGTTAATGATGATGATCATGAAACTTCAGATCAAGTTACTACCGAACCTCGTAGGTCAACCAGAGTATGTTCCGCACCAGAGTGGTACGGTAATCCTGTTCCAGAAGTCATGTTACTAGACCATGACAAACCAACGAACTATGAGGAAGCTATGATGAGCCCAGATTCCACGAAATGGCTTGAGGCCATGAAATCTGAGATGGGATCCATGTATGAGAACAAAGTGTGGACTTTGGTTGACTTGCCTGATGATCGGCTAGCCATAGAGAATAAATGGATCTTCAAGAAGAAGACTGACGCTGACGATAATGTTACTGTCTACAAAGCTCGACTTGTTGCAAAAGGTTTTTGACAAGTTCAAGGAGTTGACTATGATGAGACCTTCTCACCCATAGCGATGCTTAAGTCTGTCCGAATCATGTTAGCAATTGCCGCATTTTATGATTATGAAATTTGGCAAATGGATGTCAAAACCGCATTCCTTAATGGATTTCTTAAGGAAGAGTTGTATATGATGCAACCAGAAGGTTTTGTCGATCCTAAAGGTGCTAACAAAGTGTGCAAGCTCCAGCGATCCATTTATGGACTGGTGCAAGCCTCTCGGAGTTGGAACATATGCTTTGATAGTGTGATCAAAGCATATGGTTTTATACAGACTTTTGGATAAGCCTGTATTTACAAGAAAGTGAGTAGGAGCTCTGTAGCATTTCTAATATTATATGTGGATGCCATATTGTTGATTGGAAATAATACAAAATTTCTGGATAGAATAAAAGGATACTTGAATAAGATTTTTTTCAATGAAAGACCTCGGCGAAGCTGCTTATATATTGGGTATCAAGATCTATAGAGATAGATCAAGACGCTTAATTGGACTTTCACAAAGCACATACCTTGATAAAGTTTTGAAGAGGTTCCAAATGGATCAGTCAAAGAAAGGGTTCTTGCCTGTGTTACAAGGTGTGAAGTTGAGTCAGACTCAATGCCCGACCACTGCAGAAGATAGAGAGAAAATGAAAGTCATTCGCTATGCCTCAGCCATAGGTTCTATCATGTATGCAATGCTGTGTACCAGACTTGATGTGTGCCTTGCTATAAATTTTGCAGGGAGGTACCAAAGTAATCCAGGAGTGGATAACCGGACAGCGGTCAAGAACATCCTGAAATACCTGAAAAGGACTAAGGATATGTTTGTCGTTTATGGAGGTGATGAAGAGCTTGTCGTAAATGGTTACGTTGATGAAAGCTTTGACACTGATCCGGATGACTCTAAGTCGCAAACCGGATACGTATTTATATTGAATGGTGGAGCTGTAAGTTGGTGCAGTTCCAAGCAGAGCGTCGTGGTGGGATCTACGTGTGAACAGGAGTACATAGCTGCTTCGGAAGCAACAAATGAAGGAATCTGGACGAAGGAGTTCATATCCGATCTAGGTGTAATACCTAATGCATCAGGTCCAATGAAAATCTTTTGTGACAATACTGGAGCAATTGCCTTGGCGAAGGAATCCAGATTTCACAAGAGAACCAAACACATCAAGAGACGCTTCTATTCCATCCACGATCAAGTCAAGGAGGGAGAAATAGAGATTTGCAAAATACATACGGATCTGAATGTTGCAGACCCGTTGACTAAGCCTCTTCCACGAGCAAAACATGATCAGCACCAAGACTCCATGGGTGTTAGAATCATTACTATGTAATCTAGATTATTGACACTAGTGCAAGTGGGTGACTGAAGGAAATATGCCCTAGAGGCAATAATAAAGTTATTATTTATATTTCCTTATATCATGGTAAATATTTATTATTCATGCTAGAATTGTATTAACCAGAAACTTAGTACATGTGTGAATACATAGACAAAACAGAGTGTCCCTAGTATGCCTCCACTTGACTAGCTCATTAATCGAAGATGGTTATGTTTCATGACCATAGACATGCGTTGTCATTTGATAAATGGGATCGCATCATTTGAGAATGATGTGATGGACAAGACCCATCCGTTAGCTTAGCATAATGATCGGTAAGTTTTATTGCTATTGCTTTCTTCATGACTTATACATATTCCTCTGACTATGAGATTATGCAACTCCCGAATACCGGAGGAACACCTTGTGTGCTATCAAACGTCACAACGTAACTGGGTGATTATAAAGATGCTCTACAGGTGTCTCCGAAGGTGTTTGTTCGGTTGGCATAGATCAAGATTAGGATTTGTCACTCCGAGTATCGGAGAGGTATCTCTGGGCCCTCTCGGTAATGCACATCACTATAAGCCTTGCAAGCAATGTGACTAATGAGTTAGTTGCGGGATGATGCATTACGGAACGAATAAATAGACTTGTCGGTAATGAGATTGAACTAGGTATGATGATACCGACGATCAAATCTCGGGCAAGTAACATACCGATGACAAAGGGAATAACGTATGTTGTTATTGCAGTCTGAACGATAAAGATCTTCATAGAATATGTAGGAACCAATATGAGCATCCAGGTTTCGCTGTTGGTTATTGACCGGAGATGTGTCTCGGTCATGTCTACATAGTTCTCGAACCCGTAGGGTCCGCACGCTTAACGTTCGATGACAATTTGTATTATGAGTTATGTGTTTTGGTGACCGAAGTTTGTTCGGAGTCCCGGTTGAGATCACGGACATGACGAGGAGTCTCGAAATGGTCGAGAGGTAAAGATTCATATATTGGAAGGTAGTATTCAGACATCAGAATGGTTTCGAGTGGTTCGGGTATTTTATCGGAGTACCGAGGGGTTACTGAAACCCTCGGGGAAGTATTGGGCCTACATGGGCCTTAGTGGAGAGAGAGGAGGGCCGCAAGGGGTGGCCGCGCACCCCCCCCCCATGGCAGTCCAAATTGGACTAGGGGGAGGGGGTGGCGCCCTGCTCTCCCTCTCCTTCCTTTTCCCCTCCGGTAAGAAAGGAAAAGGGGGGGGGGCAACTCCTACTAGGAGTGGAGTCCTAGTAGGACTCCCCCCCCCCATGGCGTGCCCCCTTTTGGCCGGCCTCCTCCTCCCCTCCTTTATATACGGGGGCAGGGGGCACCCCATAGCACATCAATTGTTCTCTTAGCCGTGTGCGGTGCCCCCCTCCACAGTTTACTCCTCCGGTCATAGTGTCGTAGTGCTTAGGCGAAGCCCTGCACGGATCACATCACCATCGCCGTCACCACGCCGTCATGCTGACGGAACTCTCCCTCAACCCTCTGCTGGATCAAGAGTTTGAGGGACATCATCGAGCTGAACGTGTGCTGAACTCGGAGGTGCCGCATGTTCGGTACTAAGATCGGTTAGATCGCGAAGACGTTCGACTACATCAACCGCGTTAACCTAACGCTTTCACTTTCGGTCTACGAGGGTACATGGACACACTCTTCCCCTCTCGTTGTTATGCATCTCCTAGATAAATCTTGCGTGATCGTAGGAATTTTTTTGAAATTGCATGCTACGTTCCCCAACAGGGTGACATGATCTTTGAGAGATTTGCTAAACACAAGAATATCGTCAAAGTAGACCACAACAAATACGCCAATGTAGGGGCGGAGAACAAAATGCATTACACGCATAAAGGTGCCGGGTGCTTCGGATAAACCCGTAGGCATGACCAAGCATTCATACACGCCAAATTTGGTTTTAAAAGCGGTTTTCCATTCATCGCCCTCTTGGATGCGAATTTGGTAATAGCCACTCTTTAAGATCAATCTTAGAGAAAATGGTGGCTCCGCTAAGCTCATCTAGCATATCATCAAGGCGTGGAATGGGGTAGTGATAACGAATGGTGATAGCATTGATAGGACGACAATCCGAACACATGCGACATGTACCATCTTTCTTGGGGACAAGGATTACCGGTGTGGCACATGGGCTCAAGCTTTCTCGTACATGGCCGTTCTCGATTAGTTGTTGTACCTGCCATTGGATCTCCTTGGTTTCCTCGGGGTTGACGCGGTAAGATGCCTTGTTAGGAAGAGGTGCTCTAGGGATGAGGTCGATGTGGTGTTCGATGCCTCGAAGAGGAGGTAGACCCGGAGGTAGCTCATCGGGGAATACATCTTAGAATTCCTGCAATAGAGAAGACAACACTAAAGGTAGATTGTGAGAGGTGTTAGTCCTTGCCACTTCATCCTTGCACAAAAAGACATAATGCATAACACTCGATGGGTTCTCACACAGTTCTCCCATCTCACTTTTGGTAGCAAATAGCACTAAGTTTTCTTGTCGCTCATGGTGGAGACACTCAATTTGGTGTTGTGGCTCTCACTCCCTTTTGGGTGGCTCACTTTATCACTACTAGTTGACCCGTTGCGCCAAATGGCACAGAGACCTGCTAAAGCCACGTTGTCGATGAAAATAGTTTCATTTTGCATGGACATATTCGATATTGGTAGTAGAAAGCCCTTGTATCAAATCATGCCATATATTGACAATGTGTTTATCACGCTGAAAAATCTGAATTTGAAAAAAAAAAACATATTTGTATAACATGTATCGACCAGTTAAGGAGTCATTTTTTAGTTGAAATATGGTTATCACGCTGTGAAATATGTGTTTGAAGAAAAACATTTGTATAAGATGTATATACCAGTTAAGGATGTATTTTTTTAGCGGTGTTTGTACCAAACTTTTATTTTCCATGTGCACGAAGAAAAAATCTCTCTGCGTTGTGCATATATGGAGGCATAGGTATTTGAAAGGCCCATATGCTACCTAGCCCAGTCCATGAACAATCCTATGTGTGGCCCGTCCGAAGTAGAATGTGAAGCGGCAGGGACTGCATCCATTGTGCCTGTTTATCACAACTGGAGAGATTTATCAATTCCTACTATTTCAGATTTCTTTGCATGCATGATTTTTTTTATTGAAGGATAGTACCGATGTTGTCTTGGGCTCGCAGCCCTCCGAGTGGCATCAGTTGCCAAACATAGGAGAGATTTGTAGGAATCGAAACACCGAGGATTGACCAAATCTCAACAGCGAAATTGTGGTCGTTTTCATGTATACGTGGTGTGGTAGGTCATAGATTGCCGAAGCGGACTAAAATTCAGGAGAACAGATGAGAACATAAATGATGTAAAGTTAGGTGTGAGTTTAAAATGAGCATAAGTAGTATTTCAGTAGAACTGTATCGGGGTGCACAAAGGCTCAGTAATTGCAATACTAACTTACTCAAAGAAGAGCTGCACAATTTACTCAAGTAAGAGCTGCTCAATTTTGTTGTCAGAACAGACTGTAAAAGGATGGTTGGAATTATATGTTGATGCGTACACACCTTCACAACTATAACTCTGTAACGATGCACAAAGGAGCAGCAGCTGTAATATTAAGTTACTCAAGGAAGAATTGGTC
Organism: Aegilops longissima; assembly: GCA_021605205.1. NCBI lineage: Eukaryota > Viridiplantae > Streptophyta > Magnoliopsida > Poales > Poaceae > Aegilops > Aegilops longissima. The sequence goes on along the minus strand of CM038676.1, from coordinate 147,498,106 downwards.
AATTCTGTCATCAGAATAAACTGTAATAGGATGGTGCACATTCTGTAAACCTTAAATGGGGTGCATAGTACCTTCTAGCGCCTATTAACATCAAGATGTAATAAGGCGAGAGAAAAATGATTGTAACTATCTTTTCCTTGTTCAAACATTTGAGAAAGCTTGAGAATCCGCCCTGCTGCCTTTTACTCCAATGTTTTCTTTTCCTTCTTTTACAATAGAAAAGCCTACTTCCTGCCAATATGCTGCTAGGATATGCTGCTAGGGACTGCTTGGATTTCTTACCAATATGCATATTGAGAAAGTCAAGACACTTCGGGTATTAATTCAAACACTCTTAAGATAAAAATGAAGTATAATGTATCTTTGAAAATATATACTTGAGCATGCATATTTTGTTATCTTATTCGGGTAGCATAGAGCCAAATGGAGTAAGGTCCAAATTCAAACATGGAGTGTTTTGAAACAATTTGTGTTCCTTCAATATAATTAAGTTTTAGAAAGCATTTATGGTAAGAATAACCTAAAAATGTGTCATTCGGACACCATTTTCAACTATTTATGCATATGATCGTTACATAGACAAATAAAAGTGGTCACTGCCATAGTTAAAATACACCTACCATAAAAAAAATCATGTTTCATGCCTTACTATGGAAATGCATTCTCTGTGATGATAACACTACTCTGTATCAAAATATAAGATGCTTTCTGGCCGGAAAGCATCTTATATTTTGATAGAGGGAGTACAAAAATTGAAGGATCGGAGCAACAAAAAAACTGAAAACTCAAATATCGCAGAGGTTGGTAAAAGCAGAATTTTAGCATATACATACATGACATATCACATACAAAATTGAGATATGCTGCAAGTTGATAAAAGCTCAATTTTAGCATATACATACATGACATATCACATATAAAATTGAGATATACTGCAGATAACCCATTACATACATCAGTGTCCATCATATGGGTTCTACTTTGTTGTCACACGATCCAAACAATTGTAAACAGGAAAGCTGGTCTGGTCGCACTTCTTGTACAGACTTTTGACTGCATGCCTCGAGTACTTGCTCAAGGTGCCCCTACTGGTCTCGTTCCGGACACAAAGAAGCTCATCAGGGCAAGGTGTTTAACACTAATAGTGCCCGTTGGCCTGGCTCCGCCAGGTCTTAACTCCTGCAGTGGCAAAGGTGAATAATCCTCTCCATTACTGAAAAATATGTGTTAGAGGACTCAAGTCAATAGCATCATTTCTGCACCGGAAAAGAAGTGTCCAGCATATCTGCCACTACTTTTTCCTGAAGATGCCACTACCTATTGTGAAGTTTAATATCAATGGACCAATACCTATTTCAAATTGCAAAAACCGAATGCCGACAGAAACCAATGATATTCAACTATCTAACAATCACGAGTTAAAAAGAGGAATGCATGAATATGGAAACATCTACACGATTTGAGTACAGTCCAAAGAAAACTTACATATGTATGCATAGCTAGCCATATGGAGCTATAAACCAAGACAGAGGCCACCCAAGGCATAACATCAGAAAGTTACAAAGGAACACAAAGAAACGCTAAAGAGAGAAAATAGTAAAAACGAAGGAAGCTTGTGCAAATACACAAAAGCCCATGGCTTCCGAAACACCGATCAAGAAGCGTCAAAATTAGTACACCGGCCAACCTACATGCATTGTTAAACCTGAGGTAGAGAGCATCAATCTATTCTTCCAAGAGAAGAGTGTAATGTACTTTAAGAAAATTAACAGTGGGACCATGCAGTACAAATAAATGGTACGGTGGCAACTCTTCCCTTCTCTCTAGCTCTATTCTGAACACAACACAATCATCCACCCCTATTCTAAACAGTATACTGAAATCTGAATTTTGTGGGCGGCATATATGTATAGACAACATAGCCACTCCAACTTCAAAAGAATGAAGTTCGAACTCCACAACACATATTACCATTACAGAACCAATTTTCAGTACCACCATTCTGGCCTTACCGTCACGTGGCAACCAAACTGATCCTCATTTTTTATTTAAAAGAAGCAACTACTCTACTGACCCTTCGTAGGGACAACTCACTTAACCAGGTGGTCAGCCAAGCATTTTGTGCCTGCTGCAATCTTCAAGTATATACTGTAACTAACTAATTTGTTGATACTAAGAGATGTAAAAATAAGCTAGAGTAGCCAACGTTTATATGTTGTACCAGTCAGCAAATCTGCACTGCTCTGTTTGGAAGAGCGTCGGATGGATCCAGCCATCTCTGGCCAGAGACGCACCAAAGTCCGACCTTACAGACCCTTTTCTTCTCCTCTCGCCTCCTCAGATATTAAAAATATTGCATATTAAATTTCTTCTTTAGCAATGGAAAGCATAAGGAAAGCTCGATGAGAATTGAATAACTTCCTAGAAATAAATAAGTGACAACTAAATGAGGCACACAACTAAGGCAAAAACTTCTTGATTTGTATGCCTTCTTTTCATTGACGGTGATGCTTACTTTAGTGTAGCCCTGAGAGAAAAAGAAAATAAACTTGTGCCTTATCGATCAAAATGTCACTACCTAGACTAATGGTCCAAACAAAATCACCTCTATGGACAAAAGATTCCAATGAATAATTGACTGCAATGTGTATCTAGCTCTAAATTAGCATGTCAGGTAAAAAATCAACAAATTAAAGGCAATATTTCTCAGGGGATAAGATGCATCTTTCACGTCTCAGTTAAAAAAAGGCCCAACATCACCAGTAAAAGTGTTCGTCTTTGGTTCAGTACACAAAACATTGAGAGAAATATCGATAACAAAATACATCAAAACAACATGTTGCATCTTGAATAATAAAAGTTATCTACCCAGATCAAAAAAGTTATCTACCAAATGTTTCTCAACAAGACCATCTTTCTGATACATTTAGATCAAACCCCATGTGTAGTGGGTGCAAAAGTGGTTGCAAACAAAGAGCCTTACGTGAATGTGAAATGATGCTTAGCGTGAGCCACCTAGCATTTTGCCTCGACAATTGATCTGCAAAGGATCTTCACAGAAGAGAACATATTAGAGAGAGAGAGGATTAGGCGAATGTATACAGCAAAGCATCTATGACAATGTCATCACACTGCCAGTTTCAATTCACGCAAAACAATTGACAATTCAGTCAACAAATAGCTTCAATTTCTCATGATCATAGTTGATTTCATAATCTAGTCCACCATGTTGATGCTCTGAAGATCAATTAAAAAAGTTCATTTGAAAGGGTTAGTTTAGACTACATAACTTGAAATGGTGTAGCAACTAAGTACTACAGCAAACCAAATAGTAACAGACCAAATATAAGCAAAGAAGTGCAATGCCCTTTTCCTTATGGTGGTGTTCCTTAGTGTAACCTACAAACCAACCATGTTACCTATTTTTGTGCTACATATAGACTGAAACCAAGTAAGTAATGTAACCTGACAAGAAGTACAATATAGTTGATTTAGAAATTGAGAACTGGCCATTCCAAACAAAAACAACATTGCTAGTGCTGCAAAAATGGATGCATGTACACAAGCAAAACGATCACAGGACATCTTTTTTAAACCATTTGGGGAACCAAAAGCTTTTACTGTAATGTGCAGAAGACTACTTCCGACTGAACCAACGGAACCAACAGGTGGGGGACACTCACAAGACACAACACATGCAAGCCTGGTCTCATTTTATTGATGCAGAGGTAGATGCCACACAGTCATCAAAATGAGATGCAACAAAGTTCTTAATCTGTAGAGTGCAGGCATGTGGAACTGGTACTTACATGTTAGCTTCCATGAAGTTGAAAACATAAAGCCAAGACCAATAGCTGTGGTAGTCAGATTACGCAGTGCTTCTGAAAGGTTTGTTGTAGCGGCATTCTTTATAATTTGGGTATCTTCAGAAAGCCTGCTTAAGAGCTCTCCTGTTCTAGTCACGTCAAAAATTCTATTTCCTGTGGGGGCACAAGACATGTGTGGAGACTTGATAATAAGAACACGAATATATTGAACACCAGAACAAAGCTATCACTTAGTAGAAATCCAAAATATGCACTGGGCAATGCCATCAAAAAAGTCACACCCCACCGACCATCATTACACCATACTGTAATTTTTGCATTTTCAGTGTTCCGATCGTTCATACATATGTCATCTATAGTGCAGTTCTTCAAAAATAGACTGAGTTAATCATTCTGTTACACAAAAAGACCTAAATCACTACTGCCAAGTATCCACGCTCGAACTAAAAACATCAATTCGTAGCTAATCCCTGAATACAGATAGTAATCCGACGAAACCAAAACACCGCATTCACCAAATATGGAGATCTGAAGATTGGAAGGGAGGCGAATGGTACATGTAAAAGTCGACGGACTTGCTTGCTCAAGGAGATCATGGCTAAACGCACACAACACACAAGCAGGGTAGGAGGACCAGGGAGAGCAGGGATTCGGAGGAAGTTACCTTGCCGGAGGGGATTCCTGGCGGCAACGGTGGAGCTGACTCGCTGCGGCGACGGAGGTGACTCGAGGCGGCGGCCAGGGCGACTCCACACGGCGGCTAGCGAATTCAGGTGGCAGCGGCGGCGAGGCCATGCGGGCGCCCTCGATCCAATCCGCTGCCCTGCTCTTGCCAATCGAGCGAATAGGGTTAGGAGTGGGTTTCTGCTGGACTCCGGCTGAGCTCCATCCTGCGTATCTCCGACATGTCGATGACATCGGCGGCCTTGGAGAGGAGGGAGCTGGGAAGAGACGAGGTGGAGTGGGCGCACGGGCTTGACGAGAAGGGTAGACCCTTTTGCACGTTCCGCAGGACGAGTGAGGCGCCCGAGCGGAGGGGATCGGCGAATCCCGACCGGGACGAGACGCGCAGCCAGTGCCACTGACGAACGGGACCAGGAGCAGCGTCGGCCCACCCGTCATCGCTGTAGGACAGACGCGGGTGCATAAGCCAGGTACACACGCATCGGCCTATCCCTACGCAACTGCTCCCTGTAACGCACGACGCAGGCAGCGCACGGGGAGCGGTCGCCCATGCGCGTTGGACCCACGACGCGATGCGACACGGGAGGCAACGCTCACATGAAAAGACCACAAATAATAGACCAATGTATGGGACCAAGGAGCAGGCAGGCCCACTTGCAGCTGCACCACTAAGAGAACTAGAGGGGCGAACGGGAACCAGAAACTACACACCGCCCATGACCCGCACACGCGGCGCGGCAGGAGAGGACGCTCGCTTACCCAAAAAAGGCAACCCAGCCAATCAGATTTTGCCCGAGCCCACAGGTCATCCCCCGCCCACAACTCACCACGGGGTCAAAACAGCAACGGTAGATTTCCAAAGATGATCCAACGGCTACCAGCAAAAAAAGTCCTGTTTGACCAGGATCTAACGGTCGAGAGCGCTGCAAATCGGGGCAGAACCAGGGAGGCGAGTTGGCCAGCCTCCTTATTGGTTTAAATTCTCTCCATGATGGGTGGTTGCTTGCTTGTCGCCGACCACTTGACTTGGTGACATAGGTTGTAGCTCGTACTCCTTTCCCTTCATCTTAAAGCTATAGTGATTGGTTCGCCCGTTGTGGATGACACTGCGGTCGAATTGCCAAGGTCGTCCAAGTAGGAGATGGCAAACGGATATAGGAACGACATCACACTCCAAAGTGTCTTCATATGCTCCGTTATTTAAGGAGACTTGAACAGTGTGCTCACTTGGATGGTGCTGGAGTCGCTAAGCCAATGGACTTGTAGGGGTGAGGGTGCTTCATCTTGACCAATTGTAGATTGGAACATAGCTCTTCACTTGCCAAGTTGTGGCAATTTCCTCCGTCAATGATGACCTTCATGGACCTTACATTGATGCCTGCCTTGGTGTGAAAGATATAGCATCTTTGGTCTTCGTCTTGTTGATGTTGAAGGGTCAAGACCTTGGAGACAATGAGAGCGGGACTCGAATCATTGTCACAGAAGACTTGGTCATCGCCATCTTCGTTCACTTGCCAATGCATAGCCACATGCTCAAGGGCTTCCATTTCCCCTTCACTCATGGAGTGCTACTTCTTGAGCTTGCGTTGGTTTTTCCCTTCAAGAGGAAAGGGTGATGCAGCAAAGTAGAGATAAGTATTTCCCTCAGTTGAGAACCAAGGTATCAATCCAGTAGGAGAAACGCGCAAGTCCCCAATATATGCACCTACACAAACAATCAAACACTTGCACCCAACATGATAAAGGGGTTGTCAATCTCTTCATGGTCACTTGCAAAGGTGAGATCTGATAGAGATAGATATAAAAGATTACCAAAACATAAAAGTAAATAAATTGCAGCAAGGTATTTTTGGTATATAGATCTGAAAACATATGAAGGAAAATAGTAGGTCGGAAACAAATATGATGGAAAATAGACCCGGGGCCATATGTTTCACTAGAGGCTTATCTCTTGAGGGCAAATAATACAATGGGTGAACAAATTACCGTCGAGCAATTGATAGAAAAGCACAAAGTTATAACGATATCGAAGGCAATGATTATGAATATAGGCATCACGTCCGTGTCAAGTAGACCGACTCCTTCCTATATCTACTACTATTACTCCACACATCAACCGCTATCCAGCAGGCATCTAGAGTATTAAGTTCATAAAGAATGGAGTAACGCCTTAAGTAAGATGACATGATGTAGCGGGATAAACTCAAGCAATATGATGAAAACCCCATCTTTTTATCCTCGATGACAACAATGCAATGCGTGTCTCGCTACCCCTACTTCGTCACTGGGTGAAATCACGCTAGATTAAACCCAAAACTAAGCACCTCTGCCATTGCAAGAAAAACCAATCTAGTTGGCCAAACCAAATCGATAATATGAAGAGAAATACAAAGATATAAAATCATGCATATAAGAATTCAGAGAAGACTCAAATAATATTCATAGATAAGCTGATCATAAATAGACAATTCATCGGATCTCAACAAACACGCCGCAAAATAAGATTACATCAGATAGATCTCCAAGAACATCGAGGAGAACATGGTATTGAGAATCAAAGAGAGAGAAGAAGCCATCTAGCTACTAGCTATGGACCCGTAGGTCTGAGGTAAACTACCCAAGCTTCATCAGAAAGGCAATAGTGTTGATGTAGATGCCCTCCGTGATTGACTCCCCCTCTGGCAGATCGCCGGAAAAGGCCCCAAGATGGGATCTCACGGGAACAGAAGGTTGCGGCGGCGAAAAAGTATTTTTGTGGATGCCTCCGAGGGTTTGGGAATATATGTGAATTTATAGGACGAAGAAGTAGGTCAGGGGACTTCCGAGTGGGCCACAAGGTAGGGGGTGATACGTCTCCAACGTATCTATAATTTTTGATTGCTCCATGCTATATTACCTACTGTTTTGGACATTATAGGGCTTTATTATCCACTTTTATATTATTTTTAGGACTAACCTATTAACCGGAGGCCCAGCCCAAAATTGCTGTTTTTTGCCTATTTCAGAGCTTCGCAGGAAAGGAATATCAAACGGAGTCCAAACGGAATGAAACCTTCGGGAACGTGATTTTTAGGAAGAATATGATCCAGGAGACTTGGACCCTACGTCAAGAAACAAAATAGGAGGCCACGAGGTAGGGGGCGCGCCCACCCCCCAGGGCACACCCTCCACCCTCGTGGGCCCCCTGTTGCTCCACCGACGTACTACTTCCTCCTATATATACCACGCACCCCAAACGATCGACATCTGAGCCAAAACCTAATTCCACCGCCGCAACCTTCGTACTCCACGAGATCCCATCTTGGGGCATGTTAGGAGTTCACGGAGGGGGCATCCATCACGGAGGGCTTCTACATCAACACCATAGCCTCTCCGATGAAGTGTGAGTAGTTTACCCTGCACCTTCGGGTCCATAGTTAGTAGCTAGATGGCTTCTTCTCTCTTTTGGATCTCAATACAATGTTCTCCCCTCTCTCATGGAGATCTATTCGATGTAATCTTATTTTTTATGTGTGTTTGTTGATACCGATGAATTGTGGGTTTATGATCAAGATTATCTATGAACAATATTTGAATCTTCTCTAAATTCTTTTATGTATGATTGGTTATCTTTGCAAGTCTCTTCGAATTATCAGTTTGGTTTGGCCTACTAGATTGATCTTTCTTGCAATGGGAGAAGTGCTTAGCTTTGGGTTTAATCTTGCGGTTTCCTTTCCCAAAGGATGAGGGGCAGCAAGGCACGTATTGTATTGTTGCCATCGAGGATAACAAGGTGGAGTTTTATCATATTGCATGAATTTATCCTCTACATCATGTCATCTTGCTTAAGGCGTTACTACTGCTTTCATGAACTTAATACTCTAGATGCATGCTGGATAGCGGTCGATGAGTGGAGTAATAGTAGTAGATGCAGTGTGAGTCGGTCTACTTGTCTCGGACGTGATGCCTATATACATGATCATACCTAGATATTCTCATAACTATGCTCAATTCATCAATTTCTCAACAGAATTCATTCACCCACCGTAAAATACTTATGCTCTTGAGAGAAGCCACTAGTGAAACCTATGGCCCCGGGTCTATCTTCATCATATTAATCTTCTAACACTTTGTTATTTCCTTTGCTTTTATTTTACTTTGCATCTTTATCACAAAAATACCAAAAATATTATCCTATCATATCTATCGATCTCACTCGTAAGTGACCGTGAAGGATTGACAACCCTTATTGCGTTGGTTGCAAGGATTTATTTGTATTGTGCAGGTGCAAGGGACTCATGACGTAGCCTCCTCATCGGATTGATACCTTGGGTCTCAAAACTGAGGGAAATACTTACGCTACTTTGCTGCATCACCCTTTCCTCTTCAAGGAAAACCAATGCAGTGCTCAAGAGGTAGCAAGAAGGATTTTCGGCGCCGCTGTCGGGAGGTCTACATAAAAGTCAACATACCAAGTACCCATCACAATCCCTTATCTCCCGCATTACATCATTTGCCATTTCCTCTCGTTTTCCTCTCCCCCACTTCAACCTTGCCGTTTTATTCGCCCTCTGTTTTTCGTTCGCCTTTTTTCCGCTTGCTTTTTGTTTTCTCGTGGGTTGGATTGCTTGCTTGTCACGATGGCTCAAGATAATACCAAATTGTATGACTTTACCAATACCAACAATAATGATTTCCTTAGCACTCCGATTGCTCCTCTTACCAATATTGAATCTTGCGAAGTCAATGCTGCTTTGTTGAATCTTGTCATGAAAGATCAATTCGCCAGCCTTCCTAGTGAAGATGTCGTTACTCATCTAAATAGCTTCGTTGATTTGTGTGATATGCAAAAGAAGAAAGATGTTGATAATGATATTGTTAAATTGAAGCTATTTCCTTTTTCTCTTAGAGATCGTGCTAAAGCATGGTTTTCGTCTTTGCCTAAAAATATTATTGACTCTTGGAATAAGTGCAAAGATGATTTTATCTCTAAGTATTTTCCTCCCGCTAAGACCATCTCTCTTAGAAACGACATCATGAATTTTAAGCAACTTGATCATGAACATGTTGCACAAGCTTGGGAGAGGATGAAATTAATGATACGTAATTGCCCTACTCATGGTTTGAATTTGTGGATTATTATACAAAAAAATTATGCCAGATTGAATTTTGCTTCTAGAAATCTTTTAGATTCGGCCGCGGGAGGCACTTTTATGGAAATCACTCTAGGAGAAGCTGCTAAACTCCTAGATAATATTATGGTTAATTATTCTCAATGGCACACTGAAAGATCTACTAATAAAAAAGTGCATGCGATAGAAGAAATTAATGTATTGAGTGGAAAGATGGATGAACTTATGCAATTATTTGCTACTAAGAGTGCTTCTTCTGATCCTAATGATATGTCTTTGTCTACTTTAATTGAGAATAATAATGAATCTATGGATGTGAATTTTGTTGGTAGGAATAATTTTGGTAACAACGCGTATAGAGGAAACTTTAATCCTAGGCCTTATCATAGCAATTCCTCTAATAATTATGGTAATTCCTACAACAACTCTTATGGAAATTTTAAGATGTCCTCTGAATTTGAGATTAGTGTTAAAGATTTTATGAATTCACAAAAGAATTGCAATGCTTTGCTTGAAGAGAAATTGCTTAAAGTTGATGATTTGGCTAGGAACGTTGATAGAATTTCTCTTGATGTTGATTCTTTAAAGCTTAGATCTATTCCTCCTAAGCATGATATCAATGAGTCTCTCAAAGCCATGAGAATTTCCATTGATGAGTGCAAAGAAAGAACCGCTAGGATGCGTGCTAAGAAAGATTGCTTTATAAAAGCGTGTTCTTCCAATTTCTATGAAAATAAAGATGAAGATTTAAAAGTTATTGATGTGTACCCTATTAAATATTTGTTTTGCAATATGAATCTTGATAATGATGGGACTGAATATGATCCACCTTTACCTAGAAGGTGTTCCAAGAATTCGGTGTTTTTAGATCTTGATGCTAAATTTGATAAAAGTGGGATTGAAGAAATCAAAACCCTAGATGTTGCTAAACCCACTATTTTGGATTTCAAGGAATTTAATTATGAAAATTGCTCTTTGATTGATTGTATTTCCTTGTTGCAATCCGTGCTAAATTCTCCTCATGCTTATAATCAAAATAAAGCGTTTACTAAACATATAGTTGATGCCTTGATGCAATCTTATGAAGAAAAGCTTGAGTTGGAAGTTTCTATTCATAGAAAACTTTATGATGAGTGGGAACCTACTATTAAAATTAAGATTAAGGATCATGAGTTTTATGCTTTATGTGATTTGGGTGCTAGTGTCTCCACTATTCCCAAAACTTTGTGTGCTTTGCTAGATTTCCGTGATTTTGATGATTGCTCTCTAAACTTGCACCTTGCGGATTCTACTATTAAGAAACCTATGGGAAGAATTAATGATGTTCTTATTGTTGCAAATAGGAATTATGTGCCCGTAGATTTTATTGTTCTTGATATAGATTGCAATCCTTCATGTCCTATTATTCTTGGTAGACCTTTTCTTAGAACGATTGGTGCAATTATTGATATGAAGGAAGGGAATATTAGGTTCCAATTTCCATTAAAGAAATGCATGGAACAATTCCCTAGAAGAAAATAAAATTACCATATGAATCTATCATGATCTATCCTTGCTTTTATACCTAGCTAGGGGTGTTAAACGATAGCGCTTGTTGGGAGGCAACCCAATTTTATTTTTATTTTTTGCTTTTTGCTTCTGTTTAGGAATAAATATTTGTTCTATCCTCTGGTTAGATGTGGTTTCATGTTTTAATTAGTGTTTGTGCCAAGTTAAACCTATAGGATCTTCTTGGATGATAGTTATTCGATCTTGCTGTAATTTCCAGAAACTTTCTGTTCACTAAAATAATTGTTAAAAAACACCAGGACGTGATAAAATATTGATTCCAATTTCTGCTGATCAATAAACAAATTGCCTAGGTCTTCCTATTTTGGATGATTTTTCGGAGTTCCAGAAGTTTGCGTTAGTTACAGATTAGTACAGACTGTTCTGTTTTTGACAGATTCTGTTTTTCGTGTGTTGTTTGCTTATTTTGATGAATCTATGGCTAGTAAAATAGTTTATAAACCATATAGAAGTTGGAATACAGTAGGTTTAACACCAATATAAATAAAGGATGAGTTCATTACAGTACCTTGAAGTGGTCTTTTGTTTTCTTTCGCTAACGGAGCTCACGAGATTTCTGTTGAGTATTGTGTTGTGAAGTTTTCAAGTTTTGGGTGAAAGATTTTTGATGGATTATGGAACAAGGAGTGGCAAGAGCCTAAGCTTGGGGATGCCCATGGAACCCCAAAGATAATCTAAGGACACCAAAAAGTCAAAGCTTGTGGATGCCCCGGAAGGCATCCCCTCTTTCGTCTACTTCCATCGGTAACTTTACTTGGAGCTATATTTTTATTCACCACATGATATGTGTTTTGCTTGGAGCGTCTTGTATGATTTGAGTCTTTGCTTTTTAGTTTACCACAACCATACTTTCTGTACACACCTTTTGAGATAGCCATACATGATTCGGAATTTGTTAGAATACTCTATGTGCTTCGCTTATATCTTTTGAGTTATATAGTTTTGCTCTAGTACTTCACTTATATCTTTTAGAGCATGGTGGTGGATTTGTTTTATAGAAACTATTGATCTCTCATGCTTCACTTATATTATTTTGAGAGTTTTAAATAGCATGGTAATTTGCTTAAATAATCCTAATATGCTTGGTATTCAAGATTAGTAAAAACTTTCTTATGAGTGTGTTGAATACTAAGAAAAGTTTGATGCTTGATAATTGTTTTGAGATATAAAGATGGTGATATTAGAGTCATGCTAGTTGAGTAGTTGTGAATTTGAGAAATACTTGTGTTAAAGTTTGTGATTCCCGTAGCATGCACATATGGTGAACCGTTATGTGATGAAGTCGGAGCATGATTTATTTATTGATTGTCTTCCTTATGAGTGGCGGTCGGGGACGAGCCATGGTCTTTTCCTACCAATCTATCCCCCTAGGAGCATGCGCGTAATACTTTGCTTTGATAACTTGTAGATTTTTGCAATAAGTATATGAGTTCTTCAGGACTAATGTTGAGTCCATGGATTATATGCACTTTTCTTCCTTCCACCATAGCTAGCCTCTCTAATACCGCGCACTTCTCGCCGGTATCATACACCCACCATATACCTTCCTCAAAACAGCCACCATACCTACCTATCATGGCATTTCCACAACCATTCCGAGATATATTGCCATGCAACTTTCCACCATTCCGTTTATTATGACACGCTCCATCGTTGTCATATTGCTAGCATGATCATGTAGTTGACATCGTATTTGTGGCAAAGCCACCGCTCATAATTCTTTCATACATGTCACTCTTGATTCATTGCATATCCCGGTACACCGCCGGAGGCATTCATATAGAGTCATGTTTTGTTCGAAGTATCGAGTTGTAATTGTTGAGTTGTAATAAAATAAAAGTGTGATGATCATCATTTTTAGAGCATTGTCCCAAGTGAGGAAAAGGATGATGGAGACTATGATTCCCCCACAAGTCGGGATGAGACTCCGGACGAAAAATAAAAATAAAAAATAAAAAAAGAGGCCATAAAAAGAAGAAGAGAAAAGGCCCAAATAAAAAAATGAGAGAAAAAGAGAGAAGGGACAATGTTACTATCCTTTTACCACACTTGTCCTTCAAAGTAGCACCATGATCTTCATGATAGAGAGTCTCTCATTTTGTCACTTTCATATACTAGTGGGAATTTTTCATTATAGAACTTGGCTTGTATATTCCAATGATGGGCTTCCTCAAAATGCCCTAGGTCTTCGTGAGCAAGCGAGTTGGATGCACACCCACTTAGTTTCTTTTGTTGAGCTTTCATATACTTATAGCTCTAGTGCATCCGTTGCATGGCAATCCCTACTCACTCACATTGATATCTATTGATGGGTATCTCCATAGCCCATTGATACGCCTAGTTGATGTGAGACTATCTTCTCCCTTTTTGTCTTCTCCACAACCACCATTCTATTACACATATAGTGCTATATCCATGGCTCACGCTCATGTATTGCGTGAAGATTGAAAAAGTTTGAGAATGTTAAAAGTATGAAACAATTGCTTGGCTTGTCATCGGGGTTGTGCATGATTTAAATACTTTGTGTGGTGAAGATAGAGCATAGCCAGACTATATGATTTTGTAGGGATAACTTTCTTTGGCCATGTTATTTTGAGAAGACATGATTGCTTTGTTAGTATGCTTGAAGTATTATTATGTTTTAATGTCAATATTAAACTTTTGTATTGAATCTTTCGGATCTGAATATTCATACCACAATTTTGAAGAATTACATTGAAATTATGCCAAGTAGCACTAAGCATCAAAAATTCTGTTTTTATCATTTACCTACTCGAGGACGAGCAGGAATTAAGCCTGGGGATGCCTGATACGTCTCCAACGTATCTATAATTTTTGATTTCTCCATGCTATATTATCTACTGTTTTGGAAATTATTGGGCTTTATTATCCACTTTTATATTATTTTTGGAACTAACCTATTAACCGGAGGCCCAGCCCAGAATTGCTGTTTTTTGCCTATTTCAGAGTTTCATAGAAAAGAAATATCTAACGGAGTCCAAACAGAATGAAACCTTCGGGAACGTGATTTTTAGGAAGAATATGATCTAGGAGACTTGGACCCTACGTCAAGAAACAAAAGAGGAGGCCACAAGGTAGGGGGGCGCGCACTGGGGGCGCGCCCTCCACCCTCATGGCCCCCCTGTTGCTCCACCGACATACTCCTTCCTCCTATATATACCTACGTACCCCCAAACGGTCAGATACGGAGCCAAAAACCTAATTCCACCGCCGCAACCTTTTGTACCCACGAGATCCCATCTTGGGGCCTGTACCAGAGCTCCACCGGAGGGGGCATCCATCACGGAGGGCTTCTACATCAACACCATAGCCTCTCCGATGAAGTGTGAGTAGTTTACCCCAGACCTTTGGGTCCATAGTTAGTAGCTAGATGGCTTCTTCTCTCTTTTTGGATCTCAATACAATGTTCTCCCCCTCTCTCGTTGAGATCTATTCGATGTAATCTTCTTTTTGAGGTGTGTTTGTTGAGAACGATGAATTGTGGGTTTATGATCAAGATTATCTATGAACAATATTTGAATCTTCTCTGAATCATTTTATGTATGATTGGTTATCTTTGCAAGTCTCTTCGATTTATCAGTTTGGTTTGGCCTACTAGATTGATCTTTCTTGCAATGGGAGAAGTGCTTAGCTTTGGGTTCAATCTTATGTGTCCTTTCCCAAGTGATAGTAGGGGCAGCAAGGCACGATTGTGTTGTTGCCATCGAGGATAACAAGATGGAGTTTTTATCATATTTCATGAATTTATCCCTCTACATCATGTCATCTTGCTTAAGGCGTTACTCTGTTTTCATGAACTTAATACTCTAGATGCATGCTGGATAGCGGTCGATGAGTGGAGTAATAGTAGTAGATGCAGGCAGGAGTCGGTCTACTTGTCTCGGACGTGATGCCTATGTACATGATCATACCTAGATATTCTCATAACTATGCTCAATTCTTTCAATTGCTCAACAGTAATTAGTTCACCCACCGTAAAATACTTATGCTCTTGAGAGAAGCCACTAGTGAAACCTATGGCCCCCGGGTCTATCTTCATCATATTAATCTTCCAACACTTTGTTATTTCCTTTGCTTTTTTAATTTTATTTATGTTACTTTGCATCTTTATCACAAAAATACCAAAAATATTATCCTATCATATCTATCATATCTCACTCTCATAAGTGACCGTGAAGGGACTGACAACCCCTTATCGCGTTGGTTGCGAGGATTTATTTGTATTGTGCAGGTGCAAGGGACTCGCGCGTAGCCTCCTACTGGATTGATACCTTGGTTCTCAAAAACTGAGGGAAATACTTACGCTACTTTGCTGCATCACCCTTTCCTCTTCAAGGGAAAACCAATGCAGTGCTCAAGAGGTAGCAAGAAGGATTTCTGGGGGCACACCCTCCACCCTTGCCGCCGCCTTGTGGGTCTTCTAGCTTGGACTCCAAGTCCTACGGGTGTTTTCAGGTCCAAGAAAAATAAGTTTTATTCCGTTTGGACTCCGTTTGATATTCCTGTTATGCGAAACTCAAAAACAAGGAAAAAAGAAACTGGCACTGGGCTCTAGGTTAATAAGTTAGCCCCAAAAATAATATAAAATAGCATAATAATGCATATAAAACATGTTGGGAAATGTAGCATGCAATTTCAAAAAATTTCCTATGCTCATGCAAGATCTATCTAGGAGATGCATAGATATGAGGGGGAGAGTGTGTGTCTACGTACCCTCGTAGACCGAAAGCGTAAGTGTTTGACAATGCCGTTGATGTAGTCCAACTTCTTCTAGCTCCGACCGATCAAGCACCGAACGTACGGCACCTCCGAGTTCTGCAGATGTTCAGCGTGATGACGTCCCTTGCCTTCTTGATCCAGCAAGGTGTCGAGGAAGTAGATGAGTTCCGTCAACACGACGGCGTGGTGACGGTGATGGTGAAGTGATCCGCGCAGGGCTTCGCCGAAGCACCGCGAGGATATGACCGGGGGTGTAAACTGTGGAGGGGGGGGGGGGTGCCACACACGGCTAACAATTGATGTTGTGTGTTCTAGGTGCCCCCTCCCCAAAAATATATAGGTGGGAGGGGGAGGGAAGCAGCAAGGGTGCGCCCCAAGTAGGAGGAATTCTACTTGGGGTCCTCCCCAATTCGGCCTCCCCCCTTCCTTATTTGCCGGAGGGGTAAAAGGGAAGACGAAGGGGAGAAGGAAGGGGGGGGGGCGAACCCCCTCTTTCCCTTCTCCCACTCGGCCTCCTTCCTTGGGGAGGGGGTGCCACCCCTTGTGGGCTGGTGTGCTCCCCTCCTATGGCCCATATGGCCCATATCTTTCCCCTGAGGGTTCCGGTAACCCCCCGGTACTCTGATAAATACCCGATACACTTCGGAACACCTCCGGTGTCCGAATACTATCACCCTATATATCATTCTTTAACTCTCGACCATTTCGAGACTCCTCGTCATGTCCGTGATCTCATCCAGGACTCCGAACAACATTCGGTCACCAAATCACTTAACTCATATAATACTAAATCCTCATCGAATGTTAAGTGTGCGGACCCTGCGGGTTTGAGAAACATGTAGACATGACCGAGACACCTCTCCGGTCAATAACCAATAGCGGAACCTGGATGCTCATATTGGATCCTACATATTCTACAAAGATCTTTATCGGTCGAACCTTATGACAACATACGTTATTCCCTTTGTCATCGGTATGTTACTTGCCCGAGGTTGGATCATCGGTATCCACATACCTAGTTCAATCTTGTTACGGGCAAGTCTCTTTACTCGTTATGTAATACATCATCTTGTAACTAACTGATTAGTCACTTTGCTAGCAAGGCTTCCTGTGATGTGCATTATCGAGAGGGCCCAGAGATACCTCTCTGATACTCGGAGTGACAAATCCTAATCTCGATCTATGCCAACCCAACAAACACCTTCGGAGATACCTGTAGAGCATCTTTATAATCACCTAGTTACGTTGTGAAGTTTGATAGCACACCAGGTATTCCTCCGGTATTCGGGAGTTGCATAATCTCATAGTCGAAGGAATATGTATTTGACATGAAGAAAGCAATAGAAATAAAACTGAACGATCAATATGCTAAGCTAACAGATGGGTCATGTCCATCACGTCATTCTCCTAATGATGTGATCCCATTATAAAATGACAACTCATGTCCATGGTTTGGAAACCTTAACCATCTTTGATCAACGAGCTAGTCAAGTAGAGGCTCACCAGGGACACAGTGTTTGTCTATGTATTCACACATGCATTTGGGTTTCCGATCAATACAATTCTAGCATGAATAATAAACATTTATCATAAATAAGGAAATATTAAATAACAACTTTATTATTTCCTCTAGGGCATATTTCCTCCAGTCTCCCACTTGCACTAGAGTCAATAATTTAGATTACATTGTAATGACTCTAACACCCATGGAGTCTTGGCGTTGATCATGTTTTACTCGTGGAAGAGGCTTAGTCAACGGGTCTGCTACATTCATATCCATATGTATTTTGCAAATCTCTATGTCTCCCTCCTTAACTTGATCACGGATGGAGTTGAAGCGTCTCTTGATGTGTTCGGTTTTTTTGTGAAATCTGGATTCCTTTGCTAAGGCAATTGCTCCAGTATTGTCACAAAAGATTTTCATTTGACCCGATGCACTAGATATTACACCCAGATCGGATATAAACTCCTTCATCCAGACTCCTCATTTGCTGCTTCCGAAGCAGCTATGTACTCCACTTCACACGTAGATCCCGCCAGGTCGCTCTGTTTGGAACTGCACCAACTGACAGCTCCACCATTCAATATAAATACGTATCCGGTTTGTGACTTAGAGTCATCCGGATCAGTTTCAAAACTAGCATCGACGTAACCATTTACGGCGATCTTTTTGTCACCTCCATAAACGGGAAACATATCCTCAGTCCTTTTCAGGTACTTCAGGATGTTCTTGACCGTTGTCCAGTGATCCACTCCTGGATTACTTTGGCACCTCCATGCTAAACATATAGCAAGGCACACATGAGGTCTGGTACACAACATAGCATACATGATAAAACCTACGGCTGAAGCATAGGGAATGACTTCCATTTTCTCTCTGTCTTCTGCAGTGGTCGGGCATTGAGTCTGACTCAACTTCACACCTTGTAACACAGGCAAGAACCCTTTCTTTGACTGATCCATTTTGAACTTCTTCAAAACTTTATCAAGGTATGTGAGGGAGTCCTGGATTAGGGGGTGTCCGGATAGCCGGACTATAACCTTTGGCCGGACTCCTGGACTATGAAGATACAAGATTGAAGACTTCGTCCCGTGTCCGGATGGGACTTTCCTTGGCCTGGAAGGCAAGCTTGGCGATACGGATATGTAGATCTCCTCCCATTGTAACCGACTCTATGTAACCCTAACCCTCTCCGGTGTCTATATAAACCGGAGGGTTTTAGTCCGTAGGACGAACAAAAATCATACCATAGGCTAGCTTCTAGGGTTTAGCCTCTCTAATCTCGTGGTAGATCTACTCTTGTACTACCCATATCATCAATATTAATCAAGCAGGAGTAGGGTTTTACCTCCATCGAGAGGGCCCGAACCTGGGTAAAAACATTGTGTCCCTTGTCTCCTGTTACCATCCGCCTAGAGCACAGTTCGGGACCCCCTACCTGAGATCCGCCGGTTTTGACACCGACATTTGTAATAGAGACCACCTGAACACTTGACGTGGCTTTCCGCTTCCCTGGCTGTTGCATCATGAGTTCGGCGATTCGAGTGCCGGACAGGACTTCTCAAAGGCGGAGTCCTGAAAGTAAAAAAAAAGGAAGAAAAAGAAAAAAGAAAAAAGAAGTGACACAAACGGGAGCCCCTGGTGCGGTCGAGCCGCATTCTTGGCGTGCCGTTGTCTTGCCCCTCCCCATATGCCCATGATATCTCCAGAGCGTAATTATGTACGCGTACTACTAGCATCGCAATTTCGCGAGGGCTGGGGTTGGGGCCGGATTGCTACTCGTGCTTGAATCGTGCCAGGTGGTCTTGTTGCAGGTTACTCCGGGCGCGCTTGGCGGTGTCCGGACGCTTAGTGGCCGGACTCGAGAGTTGCCGTGAGAGGCTTCTTTGCACCTCCGCCGCGAGGGCCGCCGTATGCTCCTCTGTTCGGAGAGAGCGTTCGGTGTCTCCATTGACCGTGATTACTCCTCGGGGGCCTGGCATCTTGAGCTTGAGGTATGTGTAGTGCGCCACCGCATTGAACTTTGCAAATGTGGTTCGTCCGAGCAGTGCATGATAGCCCCTGCGGAATGGGACGATGTCGAAGATTAACTCTTCGCTTGAAGTTATCCGAGATCCAAGACCACTTCGAGTGTGGTGAGCCTGTTCAATTGGCTTTACACCGGTATGACGCCTTTAAAGGTCGTCTTTGTAGGTTTAATCCTTGAGGGTTCTATGCCCATTTTGCGCGACAGATCCTCGATAAAGCAGGTTCAGTTGCTACCGCCGTCCATCGGGACTACGGTGAGGTGAAATCCGTCAATAATTGGGTCAAGAACCAATGCGGAAGCCGCCGGACGGATGCTAGTGGGGTGGTCCCTCGATCGAAGGTGATCGGGCAGGAAGACCATGGGTTGAACTTTGGGGCGATGGCTCCATCGCATATACGCCCCATAGTGCACTTCCGCTCCCTTTTGGGTATGTGGGTTGCGATATCATGTTCACCGTCCGCACTTGTGTGGGGAAACCTTCTGTCCTCTATTGTTCGGGGCCGGGCACTTCCTCGTCATCGCTATGCAGCCCTTGTCATTGAGTTCGCACTTAACTTGCTCGCTTGCTTGAACACCCAACAATCCCTGTTGGTGTGATTGGCTGGTTTTGGGGTGCCATGTATTTGGCACAGCGACGAGTATGCTGTCCAAGTTGGACGGGCCCGGTGTTTCTTTTGAATGGCTTCTTCCACGACCAGGTTTAGAGCCTCTGAATACGGCATTGACGGCCATATCTTCAGTATTATCGCTGTTAATGCGGCGCTTGTTCTTGTTGCGACGCGACCGCCATTGCTGTCCTTGGTATCCGGACTATCGGGATGTTTGGCCAAGTTGTTGCTTCGAGCTAGCCAGCTGTCCTCTCCGCGCAAAAGCGAGTCATGAGGGTTGTGAGGGCTGCCATAGATTTCGCTTTTCTGTCCTAGGTGCCGGGCAAGCCACTCGTCGCGGATGTTATGTTTGAAGGCTGCAAGGGCCTCTGATCCGGACGATCAACGATTTGATTTTTCTTTGTTAGGAACCGAGTCCGTAATTGTCCGGCCGATTCTTCGGCTGCTGAATTATGTGGCTAAGGTCATCGGCGCCCGGTGGTCGCACATATGTGCCTGGAAGTTATCAAGGAATGCGGCTTCCAGGTCCTCCCAACAACCAATTGATTCTGGCGGCAAGCTATTGAGCCAATGTCAAGCTAGTCCTTTAAGCTTGAGTGGGAGGTATTTGATGGCATGTAGATCATCACTGCGGGCCATGTGGATATGGAGGAGATAATCTCGATCCGCACCACGAGGATCTGTGGTACCATCGTATGATTCGATGTTTACGGGCTTGAAGCCCTCGGGATTTGATGATCCATTACTTCATCTCGTGAAGCATAGTGGGTGTCTTGGCGCCTCAGATTGGGCTATATCACGACGTAGCTCATATGAGCTTTGTCTACTCTGCTCGCCCGCCGGTTTTGTCAGATCCGCGCGACGGTAATCATCCCGCATTGCTGGGCGCCCACGCGATCCGTAGATCGATCTTGTATGTTTTGCCTTGTCCTCCAATATATCTAGCAAGTCTGGCGCGTTTTCCCGTGCCTTGGTACTTTTTGAGCGGCGTCGGGGTGTGGCTTCAGCGGAGGGCCGAGAGGCTTCTCTGTCGCGGCCACAAGGTGACTGGTCTACCATGTCGTGTGCCGGTGACTTGGGTGCTTCCTCCTCTAATCGAGGCAACGGCCTGTGTTTGGGGTAGCTTTTGAGGGCGCTCGAGTTCATACTCTTGGTGCAAGGACTTGATCCATCCGTCGCCTAGCATGTCTTGATCAGCTCTAAGCTGTTGTGCTTTTCTTGAGGCTGCTTGCCGTGGCTATAAGCCTGCGTTTGAAACGCTCCTGTTCGGCGGGATCCTCAGGCACGACAAACTCGTCGTCGTCGAGGCTTGCCTCATCTTGAAGGGAGGCGATAATTATCGCCCTCAACCTCTTTTTGCTGCGACCGTCGTGCGGGCTATCTTCTCCTCCTCCTGCGCCGAGTCCTCTTTGGAGGGGTTCTCTTCAACCGCCTGTGGTGTTATTATCTCCGTGCGGAATCACCGTTTTATTGTGGTGGGATTTAGAGCGGCGCCCGACGCCGTAACGCTCGATCGATTTCTTGGAGGGTTCATCCTCCGTTGTTCCATCAGCGCTTCGACTGTTTCTTGGAGGGGTCATCCTCTGTTGTTCCATCGCCGTTCCCATCTTTTGGGATGTCCACCATATATATGTCATATGACGAGGTGGCCTTCCAGTGCCCTGTAGGCGCTGGGTCTTGGTCGTCTCCGGCATCGTCGTCCATACCGTCGATGTCTTCGGAGTCGTAGTCTAGCATGTCGGTTAAATTATCGAAAGTGGCTACCAAGTGGGTGGTGGGTGGGCGTTGGATTTCTTCGTCGTCCGCATCCCAACCTTCCTGTCCGTAGTCCAGCCAGGGCTCTCCGGATAAAGAGAGAGGCTTTAGTGAATTCAGGATGTCTCCAAAGGGCGAGTGCTGAAAGATGTCCGCGGCAGTGAACTCCATGACCGGCGCCCAATAGGATTCGATTGGCAAGGGCGCGGAGGATTCGGAGTCCGGAGAGGAGTCCGGCACCCTGGAGTCGAGGTCTTCGCAAAGGACAAGGATGGAGTTCGGCTCAATCGCTGTAGAGATTGTAGCCCCCGAGGCGGTGTCCAACCACTCATCCTCGATCGGGGAATCCGGCTCCGGATTAAGGGTCGGAGCGGATCTTTGGTGCGGCCTCGTGGCTTTGCTCGCCGCAGAGCTAGATCATGCCCATCGAGACAGAGCAGCGCGCTTGGCTGCGGCTCGAATCCGTCGAAGATCAAGTCTCCACGAATATCGGCCGTATAGTTTAAACTTCCAAGTCGACTGATGGCGGGCGTAGCTTCGATCTGCTCCGGATGGCCTGCTTAATTGCCCGCGATGCAAAGCCGCCGAACACGAAGATCTGTCCAGGAGAAAAGTCTCACCTGGACCGCGTCGTTGTTGATGATCAAGGAGCCATTGGGCCTATCGGTGGCGACACGAGGAACTCTCAATGAAAGCACCAATGTTGGTGTCAAACCGCGGATCTCGGGTAGGGGGTCCCGAATCGTGTGTCTAGGCGGATGGTAACAGGAGACAAGGGACACGATGTTTTACCCAGGTTCGGGCCCTCTCGATGGAGGTAATACCCTACTCCCGCTTGATTAATATTGATGATATGGGCAGTACAAGAGTAGATCTACCACGAGATCAAGGAGGCTAAACCCTAGAAGCTAGCCTATGGTATGATTGTTGTTCGTCCCACGGACTAAAACCTTCCGGTTTATATAGACACCGGATAGGTTAGGGTTACCTGACTCGGTTACAATGGTAGGAGATCTACATATCCGATCGCCAAGCTTGCCTTCCACGCCAAGGAAAGTCCCATCCGGACACGGGACGAAGTCTTCAATCTTGTATCTTCATAGTCTTGGAGTCCGGCCGTGACGATAGTCCGCTATCCGGACACCCCTAGTCCGGACTCCTCAAGACCTATGTGCGACCACCGACACGATGACCTAAGCCACATAATTCAAGAGCTGTGAGGAATCGCCGACAATTCTGGACACGGTACCTAACCAAGAAAAATCAAATAGTCGACTGTCCGGACGCAGAGGCCCTTGCAGCCTTCAAACATAACATCCGCGACGAGTGGCTTGCCCGGCACCTAGGACAGGAAAAGCCGAAATCCATGGCAGCCCTCACAACACTCATGACCCGCTTTTGCGCGGGAGAAGACAACTGGCTAGCTCATAGTAATAACATGACCAAGAGCCCTGGTAATTCGGATACCAAGGACAACAATGGCAGGTCACGTCGCAACAAGCACAAGCGCCACATTAACGCGACAATGCTGAGGATACGACAGTTAATGCCGGATTCAGAGGCTCTAAACCTGGTCAGCGGGAAAAGCCATTTAAAAGAAATACTCTGGGCCCGTCCAGTTTGGACCGAATACTCGATCGCTCGTGCCAGATACACGGCACCCCCGAAAAACCAGCCAATCACACCAACATGGATTGTTGGGTGTTCAAGCAGGCAGGCAAGTTAAGTGCCGAAAACAGAGACAAGGGGCTGCATAGCGATGACGAGGAGGAGCCCTGGCCGTCGAACAATAGGGGACAGAAGGGCTTCCCCCCACAAGTGTGGACTGTGAACATGATATACGCAACCCACATCCCCAAATGGGAGCGGAAGCGTGCACTCAGGGACGTATATGCGTTGGAGCCAGTCGCCCCAAAGTTCAACCCGTGGTCCTCCTGCCCGATTACTTTTGATCGAAGGGACCACCCCACTAGCATCCGCCACGGCGGATTCGCCGCATTGGTTCTAGACCCAATCATTGACGAATTTCACCTCACTAGAGTCCTTATGGACGGCGGCAGCCTGAACTGCTTTATCGGGATACGATTGCAAAAAATGGGCATAGATCCCTCAAGGGTTAAATCCACAAAGACGACCTTTAAAGGCGTCATACCAGTGTAGAGGCCACTATGACAGCTCAATTACACTTGAGGTGGTCTTCGGATCCCCGGATAATTTCCGAAGCGAGGAGTTAATCTTCGACATAGTCCCGTTCCGCAGTGGCTATCACGCATTGCTTGGACGAACCGCATTTGCAAAGTTCAATGCGGTGCCGCACTATGCATACCTCAAGCTCAAGATGTCAGGCCCTCGAGGAGTCATTACGGTCAATGGAAACACTGAACGCTCTCTCCGAACTGAGGAGCATACGGCAGCCCTCGCGGCGGAAGTACAAAGTAGCCTCTCGAGGCAATTCTCCAGTCCGGCTATTAAACGTCCGGACACCGTCAAGCGCGCCCGGAGTAACCTACAACAAGACCGCCTGGCACGTTCCGAACAAGCGTAGCAATGCGGCCCCAACCCCAGCCCTCACGAAATTGCGAAACCAGTACTACGCGCACATAACTACGCTCTGGAAATACCATGGGCATTGGGGGAGGGGCATGACCACGACATGCCCAAAATGCGGCTCAACCGCACCAGGGGCTCCCGATTCCGTCATTCTTTTTTCTTACTTTCAGGACTCCGCTCTCCGGAAGGCCTGTCCGGCAGTAGAATCGCCGAACACACGACGCAACAGCCAGGGAAGCAGCAAGCTACGTTGAGTGTCCAGGTGGTCTCTATAACGAGCAGTATACTTGTTTCACATATCATCCCGCAGCTCGCCCCTGGAGGGGGACATGTCAAATAGTCCCATCTCTTGCTTATCGCACTATTTGTATCGCTCGCTTTACCGCAGCCTTTTGAATAAACAATACATAGCTTTTGTCTATTATTGCATTCCTTTTTATCTATATATGTTCATTAATGGCATGTTGCACCGTACACTTTGGTACGGCCAATACACCAGGGCTTACGTATTCTGAATATGGTGTGAGAAGTCGAACACTCTCACGAAAAGTCGGCACCCGAACCTATAGCATTATATGCATCGGCTCCGAATCATGTCTTGGGTCAATAGTTGGGTTTGCCCGGCTCCCATGTTTTGGTACCTTACGTTCCGTTATATCGGCTAAGGTAGCGCTGGGAGAACCACTGCGATTGTGCCCCGGTTGAGCTGGGCTAAGCACCTGTGGAGAAATCTAAAACTGACCGTCATGATAGGGCGAGAGATGGTCGCTGTTCGAGAGGTTTTCGAGTCCCTAAAGACTTATGCCGCTTAGAGCGAGGAGTCGGCTTTGTCCGGCCTAGGCGTGGATAGCGCCCCGAACTCGGTCTTCCGAATACTAGGGGCTTCACCGAAATTTAAAATTATAGAATTCTATGGCTAAGTGAGAGTGTTCAAGCATTATAGTCCGATTGCCTTGTTCGTTGTGTTGAGCGCCTCCCTCGAAGGACCCAAGAATGGGAAAAAGAGCGCTCAAGTTTATCCCGAACACCCCAAAGACGTGGCACGGGGCGAAGCCGATGACTCGCCATCTCTCAAATTTAATAAACGGCCGCATGAAGGTAATATTTTAAATTAAAAGCGTTGCTTAGCGATATGAACAAGTTTTCAGCAAGACAGGATAACATGAGCGAGTTTACTCAAAAAATTACATCTTTGGAGCATTCATCCGCTATAAAGCGGGCACCCTTGAACGCCTCATAATACATCTCGGGCTTGCGATGCTCCTTGCCGGCGGTGGGATCCGTCACAAGCTTCTCAGCGTCCATCTTGCCCCAGTGCACTTTAGCACGGGCAAGGGCCCTACGGGCACCTTCGATGCATACGGAGCGCTTGATGACTCCAAGCCATGGACAGGCATCCACCAGCCGCCTCACCAGCCTAAAGTAGCTCCCAGGCATGGCTTCCCCAGGCCACAGCCGGACTATGAGACCCTTCATGGCTTGTTCGACCACCTTATGGAGCTCGACCAGCTGCTTCAGCTGGTCGCCCAAGGGCACCGGGTGTCCGGCCTCAGCATATTGAGACCAGAACACCTTCTCCGTCGAGCTTCCCTCCTCGGCTCGGTAGAATGCGGCAGCATTGGACACACTGCGGGGAAGATCTGCGAATGCTCCTGGAGAGCTCCGGACTCGGGTAAGTAACAAGTAATTCACTTTCACGTGCTTGCTTTGCATAAAGAATGCCTTACCCGCCGCTATCTTCTTCATCGCCTCAATTTCCTGGAGGGCTTTTTGGGCTTCGGCCTTAGCAGATTTGGCGCTCTCAAGGGCCGAGGCGAGCTCGGACTCTCAAGTCTTTGAGTCAAGCTCCAAACTCTCGTGGTTTTCCACGAGAGCCTGGAGCTCTTGCTGCACCTCCGCCACCCGTGCCTCCTGCTTCTCTCGCTCGGTACGCTCCACGGCCGCATTGTTTTCGGCCTTGGACAACGTTTCCTTCAGGGTTGCCACCTCGGTTGTGGCCCCTGCAATACTCACGTTGGTCCTGTCATTTTTTGCAACCACATCTTTTTATATACTTACATAAGGTATTACTTACCTTCCTTGTCCTCGAGCTGCTTCTTGGCAAGGTCGAGCTCGTTCTTGGACCGCTTGAGGCTCTGCTTCAATGCATCGACCTCCAGATCGGTCTGCGGCAGAGTCGTCGGCGCAGCCTGCATTCCCATATTGACATACTTATGTTAGACTCCTGAGTATATCTTTTAGATCCTCGTTCGGCTTTTCTTTCGAACACCAAACTGAGCATCGGGGCTACTGTCTATGCGGTAATATTTTTACATATCTTAAATACATACCTCAAAGCCTGTTAGAAGGCTGGCACGGGCTTCAGTCAGCCCGCTCTTGGCGGACTGAACCTTCTGGATCACCACACTCATAATAGTGTGGTGCTCCTCGTCGATGGAGGCGCCGTTAAGCACCTCCAGCAAATTATCTGGCGCCTCCGGTTGGACGGAGGTCACCGGCGTCGTTGTCTTGCCCTCCTTACCAGGGGGCCGCCTGCCGGACCTCCGAACCGCTGAAGGTTCTGATACGGTGTCCGGCCCTGGGCCGGACTTAGAGCCCCTTGGGGTTTTATCCCCTTTGCGCCTGGAGTCCGAGAGGTCGCCTTGCGGCGCCTCCAGGACCACCACCTCCTGACTTGGACCCTTTTGGGACTCCACCTCGGCATCATCCGCAGGGCGAGGGGAGGAGGCGGCCAGAAGTGAAGTGCTATTCACATCCGACGAACCCAGGGAGCCACTCGACGAAGCGTCGAGCCCGGCCTTGGGCGGACTGCATGATTATATTCGGCGTCAGAAGACACTGTGTAATAAAGGAACACCATGAGTTATTCCGGTATCCGGATACTTACGATTTTGCCAGGGGCTTGGCCCTGGACGGCCACTCCTCTTCGCCGTCGTCGGTGTTGGTGGAGTAGTCCGGAGGAAGGGTCCTTCCCTTCTTGGACCCCCCCCCTAGTTGGGGCGGCCTTCCTTTTCTTCTCTTCCCCCGCTGGAGGGGGAGAGGCCTCTTCTTCCTCCTCCTCGTCTTCGTGGGAGGAGTCCGCCTCGGAGTCATCGGACATCGAATCCGACGCCGCCGGGCACCGGGAACTCTTTCGAGTTCCCATGGCCTTCTTCTCCGGCACCACGTAAGGTGCCGGAACCAGCAGCCCCGTCAAGCGGGCATCTACTGGGCCTTCGGGCAAAGGAGCCGGACAGTCGATCTGTCCGGCCTTCACCTGCCAGTCCTGTCAAAGGAACGGGAGCTTAGATCCCGCATAGAGTCAAACTATGAAAAGCAAGTATCCCGCAAGAGGTAAAACAGCTTACCGCGCTGGCTTGATGCTGCGCACTATATCCGCGATCCTCGGTAGCGGATGCAGGAGCCTCGGCGCCCTTGAATAGCGCCTTCCAGGAATCTTCGTACGTTGTGTCGAAGAGCCTGCTCAGAGTTTGGTGCTGCGCTGGATCGAACTCCCACAAGCTGAAAGCCCGTCGTTGACACGGGAGGATCCGACGGATGAGCATGACCTGGACTATATTGACAAGTTTAACCTTCTTGTCCACCAGGCTTTGGACGCAGGTTTGGAGTCCGGTCAGCTCTTCCGAATTACCCCACGACAGGCCCTTCTCTTTCCAGGAGGTGAGCCGTGTGGGGATGCCAGATTGGAATTCGAGGGCCGCTGCCCATTCAGGGTCATGCGACTCGGTGATGTAGAACCACCCCGATTGCCACCCTTTGATGGTTTCCACAAAGGAGCCCTCGAGCCATATAACTTTGGGCATCTTGCCCACCATGGCGCCTCCGCACTCCGCTTGCTGGCCGCCCACTACCTTCGTCTTGACATTGAAGGTCTTCAACCACAAGCCGAAGTGGGGCTTGATGCGGAGGAAGGCCTCGGATACGACGATAAACGCCGAGATGTTGAGGATGAAGTTCGGGGCCAGATCGTGGAAATCCAGGCCGTAGTAGAACATGAGCCCCCGGACAAATGGGTGAAGTGGGAAACCTAGTCCGCGGAGGAAATGGGTGAGGAACACCACCCTCTCATGGGGCCTGGGGGTGGGGATGAGCTGCCCCTTGTCGGGGAGCTGGTGCGCGATGTCATTGGACAAGTATCCGGCTTTTCTCAGCTTCTTGATGTATCCCTCCGTGACGGAGGAGGCCATCCACCTGCCTCCCGCTCCGGACATGGCTGGAGAAGGTTGAGGTGGGAAGTGCGGACTTGGGCGCTGGAGCTCGAGTGCGGGAAAATGGATAAGCAAAGGAGGAAGAAGGCGTAGATGGAAAAGGTGGATCCTTATCCCCTTATATGGGCGGACGAAACTATATGCCCCCACCTGCCTGGTAAAACTCGCTTATCTCCCAAGCGCCGTAATTAATGGCGCGGTTGGGTTACTGTCGGTGTCAAAACCGGCAGATCTCGGGTAGGGGGTCCCGAATTGTGCGTCTAGGCGGATGGTAACAGGAGACAAGGGACACGATGTTTTACCTGTGTTGGGCCCTCTCGATGGAGGTAATACCCTACCCCGCTTGATTAATATTGATGATATGGGTAGTACAAGAGTAGATCTACCACGAGATCAAGGAGGCTAAACCTAGAAGCTAGCCTATGGTATGATTGTTGTTCGCCCCACGGACTAAAAACCCTCCGATTTATATAGACACCGGATAGGTTAGGGTTACACAGAGTCGGTTACAATGGTAGGAGATCTACATATCCGTACCGCCAAGCTTGCCTTCCACGCCAAGGAAAGTCCCATCCGGACACGGGACGAAGTCTTCAATCTTGTATCTTCATAGTCTTGGAGTCCGGCCGTGACGATAGTCCGTCTATCTGGACACCCCCTAGTCCGGGACTCCCTCAGTAGCCCCCGAACCAGGCTTCAATGACGATGAGTCCGGCGCGTTGATTGTCTTCGGCATTGCGAGGCAGGTTCTTCTCCAAATTTCATATACTTGTCGAAGAGTGTCCGGCTTCTGATAAATGCTGCGCTCCTCGGCTTCTACGCCCAATAATGGTCATCTTCCACGTGTTTGAATGAATGCGAAAAGCTAGGGTATTTTTACAATTACACCCCTAGCCGCGCAAATGAGCCACCTATAAAAGGGGCGAGGATCTAGATCTGAGTCACACCATCCCTCCTTTATGAAGCTTTCATCGAGCGCCTCGACCAAAGCCCATTCCATCATGGACGGTGACGCTCCTCCTCTTGCGCTCCCAGCCCTCAGCCGGGAAATTGGAAGAGATGCTCAGTCCCGCATAGCGAGCTAGTTATACTCCAAGCCAAGGGATTTCTTCCCCCGGCCTTCATGGTCCCGGTTCGAGCCGGACTTGCCACCTACAAGGGCGGAAAGTAAGCGGAGAGCATCCCCAAACCCTCTAAAGGAGAGCGAGTATGCTTCATCTCTTATCTAGTAAGAGGACTCGGATTTCCAATCCTTCCGTTTCTCCGGGGGCTCTTGGAGTTCTACGGCCTCCAATTGCACCATCTTACTCCTGCCTCCATCTTGCACATCGCTGGCTTCGTGGCCCTTTGCGAACTGTTCCTGGGCGTCGAGGCTCATTTCGGGCTGTGGAAGAGAATATTCTGCCTAGTACCCCGTTCTCATGAGGGGTCAATATATCAAGTGGGCGGAGCCGAGCTATAGCGCATCGCCGGGACCGAATACCTATCCGGAACCCCAAAGAAGGCGTCCGAAGACTGGCCTTCGAAATGGTTTTACATGGAGGACGTCCCGCTGCCGGATCCTGTTTGGATCGGCCTTCCGGAGTTCAGCAATGCTCCTCCGAAGAAGCGCCTAAGCTGGCGCCCTCGGAGCCCCCGGAGAGAAGATGACCGGGATGTCCGTTATTTGATGAGCCGAATAAGGTTACTGGCTCATGCCGGATTGACCATGACAGGAGTCATTGCAATCTGCATTATGAGGAGTGCAGCCGCCCAATACAGGGCCACCCATGTGGGACTTCAACGGGAGGACGATGCCACCCGCCATGGCGCAAAGGGCCAGGATCGGTCACCGAACTGGTGAAGATCTTGTCTGCCATGTACAAAGGGGAGGAGGAGGATTTCCTCCGTGTCAATCCACTAAGGGAGTTTTCTTCGAATAATCCTAGAAGCTGGGTAAGCAAACATCTTTGTGACCTGTCCGATCCATGTTCCCATGGTTAAATATCTCATTTCGTGGTTTCTGTGCAGGAATTGCGCCGGACTGTGGAGAAGATACACAGCCCGCCCCCACAACCCGAGGATCCGGAACGGTCCCTCGATCCGACCTCCGAAGAGGATCCGGTTATAAAGGTGGAGTTGATCGACGGGGTATTCCACCAACTTAGCATCGACAATGCGCTGGTTGCCATTACAGCTGATGACCCCGGAATACTTCCAGCCTCGCAGGTAAATGAGACCGAGATCCCAAGACCCTGATAACAACCCATCCATGCTTATTTTTGATCACCGTATACCAATGGTGCTTCACAGGGGGTACCTTCGAGGCAGGAAGCCGAGCCCGCGGCGGCTGGCCAACAAAGGGCAGTGCGGCCCCGCAGGCTAAAAAGAAGTGCGGTCCGGATCGAAACTCCGCCGCAATGGTATGGCATGTCACCATACTCCCAGGATTGATTCCTGGAAGGCGTACTAACGCTGATGCTCTTTTCAGGAAAAAGAGCGCTCGCCGGACTGAGTCCGGAGAGGCTGCCGATCGAACCTTCACCGGACAAGCTTCAAAGCCGGGTCCGGAGTCTGAGGCGAGCACGAGACGTGCGTCGGATGCTCCTCCCACAGAGGATGCCGATAGGTTGTCCGCCACCAACTCCGAGGTGGAGAGCGCCTTGAATCACAGGCGCCGCCGGACAGTTCTTCGTGACGCATGTTTCTCCCCAGAGGCCTTGAATGCCTTTGATTCGGGAGATGCGCATCTCCGTGCCGCTCAAGATGGTCTAGCCAGAGCCACGGAGCAGTATGTGAAGGACATACGGGTAAGGAAATTTGACAGTTATATATGCCAGTAGCCCCCGAGACTTAAAATAGTTAGAATAACTGATTTAAGGATCATTTGTTATGTAGGATCTTACAGAAAAGAATTCCCGACTGTCCCAGGAGCTGGAAGAGTGCAGGGCCCAACTTGAGGCCGCACTAGCCGCTACGGGGGGAGCCACAGAGACCCCCTCTGGTAATATACACTTCAGAAGATAAATAATGTATGAAGTGCGGCGGGTGTGTAAATCTGACAAAAACATTGCAGATGGCTCCGGACTACATCCGGACAAGCAACAACTCTTACGCCAGTTAAAGGCCGGCGAGAGCGTGCTTACGAGGGTGCGGCAGGGGAAGAATAACCTCCAAGACGCCAACACCAAGCTGGGTGAGGAACTAAAGGACTTTCGTGCCCTGTTGTCTGACTCCGTAAAGGAGAATCGGCGGCTTCATCGCGGCATTTCGGTAAGTGCTTGAGCGAACTTTGAAAGAGTTCGGCGAGGAAGGCGACTAACATAAACATGTATGTAGGTTTGCTCACAGGTCGTCCTGAGGAGGAGATGCCCAATTCTTCGGGTGATCTTCTTCCCGAACTGCGTCGGCTACTGCACGAACGAGTCCGGCGGTGATGAAAGGCATCGGCAGAGCCTTGTGGCCATCTATCTCCCTCGCTCGAAGGCATTGGGGAGCTGGCGGAGCGGCTTCAAGGAGCACGGCGGCGCTCCGGCTATGGAAGATATCGGCCTTCCGTCAAGGCGCCAGGAAGCTGGGCCATGGTAAAGACGCGGTACACGGTTGTGACCCAAACCACATGGCCGAGGTCGGACCTGTGGGGCCGGATGGGATGGAGATCCCTGTAAGCTTAGTGTACGACGAAGTAGAATTGGCCGCCAAGTATTCCCAGCAGGATTGTAAATTAGATAGCCTATTTGATGGCACTGAGGAGGAATACAATGAGTCGAGTTGACTATGTAAAAATATGACATGAAAGAATGTCTTCTAGCCGGATTGTAGATCGTTTGTCATAGCGGACCTTTTTGCTTCGACCTCCGGACCCAATAGTCCGGAGTGTGTCCGAATACCTTCGTGGTTATATAAGAACCGTGGTATGCATGGAGACCAGGCGTAGGGGTCATTGTTGCTGTATCAGACAAGTGCCCAACTAGTTATGTTATATTACATGGGTAGTAAGAAACATCTTCCAGGGAGAATAGTTCCGTTAAGGGTTCCTTTCGCTGGGATGCATGCCCTAAAGTGCATGTCAAAGCTGCTATAAAAGCAGAAAATCATCTGGGGGCAGATGGGTAAATAGTTAAAAATCATCTTTCAGTTCACCGACCGAATATTCCCTTAAGAACGCTAGCTTTCGGCTTCATCGGTCCGAGGTACACATCCGGCTGACCCGACAAGAATAATCGCAGAGGTGCTCCTTTACCGCCTAGCCGAACAATCGGGAACGTAGGGGTAAGCACAGGAGCCAGGCAACCCAGCTTGGCCAAAACTTAAGTCATATCGATGCATATAATGGTGAATAAAAGGTACATGCGGAAGTTTAACGCATGTGTTGGGCATGAAAGCCCGTATGAATAAGCTTCTGTTAAAGAAGCCCCCAGGTATAATGAGCGCGGACAGCGCGTCAAGTGTGTGCGATAAAAGCGCAAACGAGCCTCTAGAGGCTACAAGAAGAAGGAGGAGGAAGGAGAGAAATAAAAGACAGCAAAAAGCAAAAAATAAAAAATGCGGACGGAGGAAGGAGACGAACTTGGAGTCCGGCACTTAGGCGTAGAATCTTCGTAGACGGGCTGCGTTCCATGGGTTTGGCTCGAGTCGGTTATCCGATGCGTTTCGCAGACGGTATGCCCCGCCGGTCAGGACCTGGTCTATGAGGAAGGGACCTTCCCATTTGGGCTTGAGTTTGTCCTTTTTCTTGTCCGACAGGCGTAGAACTAGTTCGCCAACGTTATAAGCTTTGGCCTGTACTTCCCTGCTTTGATATCTTCGAGCCTGCTGTTGATAGAATGCGGAACGAGCTTTTGCCACGTCGCGCTCGGCTTCTCTTTCTTCGTACATGCGCACTCGAGGTGCGTCATGTATTATGTCGCAGGGCAAGACTGCCTCTCTGCCGTACACCATGAAGAATGGTGTGAATCCGGTAGTACGATTCGGCGTGGTCCGCAGCCCCCAGAGTACAGAGTCGAGCTCCTCAACCCAAAGGCGTGTTAGATTCCTTGAGGACCGCACTAGTCCGGGTTTAATGCCGCCATGATTAGACCATTTGCCCGTTCGACTTGGCCGTTGGTTTGAGGGTGATAAACTAAGGCGTAATCGAGCTTGATGCCCATGTTTTTGCACCATGATTTGACCTCATCGGCCGTGAAGTTGGTGCCATTATCGATGATGATCTTGTGGGGACACCATAACGGTGCACTACCCCGATATGAAGTCTATCACTGGTCCAGATTCGCCGCTTTAACAGGCTTGGCCTCTATCCATTTGGTGAATTTATCCACCATGACCAATAGGTGTTTTTGCTTGTGGGTTCCTCCCTTGAGGGGTCCAACCATGTCAAGCCCCTGACCATGAACGGCCGGTGATGGGTATAGTTTTAAGGGCGGTGGGTGGCATGTGGCTTTGTTAGCAAAGAGCTGGCAACCGACGATTGTTGGACTAAGTCCTGCGCATCGCCGGGCCGTCGGCCAATAAAATCTTGTACGGAAGGCCTTGCCTACAAGGGCCGGGCTGCGGCGTGGTGCCCACCCAGTCCGCATGAATTTCAGCCGGAGGTTTCGCCCTTCCTCTTGGAGATACACCTTTGAAGGACTCGGTAGTGCTTTCTTATAAAGCTCTCCTCATGGACTTTATAGGCTTTAGAGCGCCGTACTATGCAGCGAGCCTCATTTTGGTCTTCGGGGAGTTCCTGCCTAGTTAGGTAGGCTAGGAATGGTTCCGTCCACGGGGCGATAACCGCCATTATTTCGTGAGCAGAGGGTGTTATCTCGGGGGCAGAGCCTCCGGTTATGTCAGAGTGTTCGGCGTCAGGCATTGTGGTTGGGTCCGGATTGATATTGCCGGACTCCCCTTCCCATAGTACGGATGGCTTGAACAGCCGTTCCAGAAAGATATTGGGTGGGACGGCATCGCGTTTTGCACCGATGCGTGCTAATATATCCACCGCCTAGTTGTTGTCCCGGGCTATAGGATGAAATTCGAGCCCTTCGAACCGTGCTGACATTTTTAGGACCGCATTGCGGTATGCTGCCATTTTCGGATCTTTGGCATCGAAGTCTCCGTTTATTTGAGATATTGCGAGATTGAATCGCGCACCTCTAGGCGTTGAATGCCCATGGAGGCGCCATCCGGAGGCCGTGCGTAAGGGCCTCGATTCGCTGCGTTGTTGGAGTCCGTATACATTATTTGAAGGACGTATTGGATGTGTCCCGGTTGGGAACGTCAGACGACGCCAGCCCCGTGCCGCCAACATTTTGGAGCCGTCAAAGTGCATGATCCATTGGAGTATGCGCCGTACTCTTTAGGGAGTTCGCCGGTCCATTCGCCACGAAGTCGGCCAAAACCTGCGACTTAATAGCTCGTCGTGGCTTATAAGTTATATCGAATGGAAGGAGCTCTATGGCCCATTTAGCAATCCGGCCCGTCGCGTCGCGATTGTTTATAATGTCGTTAAGAGTTACTTCGGAAGCTACCGTTATCAAACACTCTTGAAAGTAGTGTCGCAGCTTCCGGGATGCCATGAACACCGCATATGCTATCTTTTGATAGTGTGGGTACCGGGACTTGCATGGAGTTAGGATAGTGGACACATAATAAACCGGTTTTTGAACAGGGAACCGGTGTCCGTCCGTTTCTTGTTCGACAACGAGCACCGCTACCGACAACTTGATGTGTTGCGCGATATATAATAGCATTGGTTCGCCTACGTTGGGCGCGGCCAGACCGGATTTGTTGCCAAAATGGCCTTTATTTCTTCGAGTCGGCCGTGGCGGCATCAAATCCACTCGTAGTGTTCGGTGCGGCGGAGGAGGCGGTAAAGAGGTAATGCCTTTTCTCCTAAATGGGAGATAAAGCGGCTTAGAGCCGCTACGCATCCCGTCAATTTTTGTATTTGTTTGAGGTCTTTTGGAATATCCAATTGTGACAGAGCTCGAATCTTGGCTGGGTTTGCTTCAATTCCTCTACCGGACACAATGAAGCCCAGGAGCTTTCCGGCTGGAACGCCAAAGACGCATTTTTCCGGATTGAGCTTGATGTCATATTTTCGAAGATTGTCGAATGTGAGCCTCAAGTTGTCTACTAGAGTTTCAACGTGCTTGGTTTTGACGACCACGTCATCTACATATGCTTCCACCGTTTTGCCGATCTGGTTCGCCAGACATGTCTGAATCATGCGCTGATATGTTGCGCCGGCGTTTTTGAGCCCAAAGGGCATTGTGTTGAAGCGAGCGGGCCATATGGAGTGATGAATGCTGTTGCAGCTTAGTGCAGCTCCGCCATCTTGATTTGGTGGTAGCCGAGTACGCGTCGAGGAAGCACAATGAGTCGTGTCCTGCTGAAGCGTCAATGATTTGATCAATTCGAGGGAGGGGAAGGGATCCTTTGGGCAAGCCTTATTAAGGTCTTTGAAATCAACACACTAGGCGCCAGATTTATCCTTCTTTGGTACCATCACCAGGTTTGCTAGCCATCCGGATGTTTTATATCTCGATGAATCCGGCTTCCAAAAGTTTGGCTAGCTCCTCTCCCATGGCCTGTCTCTTGGGTTCAAAAGCGCCAAGAGCCTGTTTGGTGGCTTGAATCCTTTTAGGATATTTAGGCTGTGCTCGGCCGGTGACGTGGGATTCTGGCATGTCCGAAGGGTGCCTGCAAAGATGTCCCGATTTTCTTGTAGAAATTCTCGTAGTGCGGCGTCTACATCAGGGTTTAATTGTGCCCCAATGGAGGCCGTCTTTGTAGGGTCCATTGGGTGGACTTGGAATTTGACTATTTCATCCGCTGGTTTAAAAGAGGTGGACTTGGATCTTTTATCAAGTATCACGTCGTCCCTGTTCACCGTGGAGCGCATCGCGGTGAGTTCCTCGGCCGCTAGGGCTTCAGATAGTGCCTCGAGGACTGGTGCGGCTGTCTTGTTTTCGGCGTGGAGTGCTATGTTTGGATCACTAGCGAGAGTGATGATTCCGTTAGGTCCGGGCATTTTAAGCTTCATGTACCCATAATGGGGTATAGCTTGAAAAATTGTGAATGCCTCTCGTCCTAATAAAGCATGATATCTGCTGTTGAACGGGGCCACTTGAAATGTGACCTCCTCGGACCTGTAATTGTCCGGCGAGCCGAACACTACGTCCAGCGTGATTTTTCGTGTGCAGCATGCTTCCCGGCTGGGGATTATTCCTCTAAAGGTTGTGCTGCTTCGCTCAATGCGGTTCCAGTCTATTTTCATTTTTCGGAGGGTTTCCACGTAGATGAGGTTTAGTCTGCTGCCGCCATCCATGAGTACCTTAGTAAGGTAAAGCCAAATCCACTATCATTTGAGGACCAATGCGGTGGTGCCGGCAGTTCGAATTTAGGTTAAATCACGGCATTAAAGGTAATAGCCGTGTCCTCCATGGATTTATTGTTGCTACTTGGTAGATTTCGCAAGGTTGGAGTGTTCGTTGCATGTTATTTGATGCAAAAGTCTCAAGACTGTTAACACCGTCTTGGTGTTGCTGGGCTGGGATTCGAAGCTAGAAGCTCTTCACCACTTTTGGCCACTGCCTCAAGTATCCAACATGCTCGAAGGCTATGAGTTGGAGTGGTGCCCTCGTGCTATGAATTTTGCAGGTCCGTTTAGCCAACCCTCCGAAGACGGTTCCGTACCCTTTAGGGGTTTTGGTTTTTGGTATTCAACCCGGTGCTTGATAATGATGCACCCTTTTGTTCCGGACTAGGGATGTATTGGGGCGGATTATCCCAAAATTTACTTTCGGTTTTCCAGCGCTCTCCATCGCACAAGACTTTTGTACTATGGTCGCCAAGTCAGCAAAGCGTGTAATTTATGACGACTTATGGCGTTTAGGATTCCCTTGTCCGTGCAATTATTGCAAAAATTGGGATTCGTCCTCCTCTCGGCAGTCCTTTATCCTGTTCATAACCGGAGGAATCGCCCAAGAATGATGTCTTGTTTGGCGGGCTCTGCCGAATTCGAGAGAGATCGCTAATGTTTGGGTGGGCGGGTGGCACTAATCTGGAACCCCGCCCAATTTAGGACTCAAGGGCGAGAAGTTTCGAACTCGGAAGTTTGGATTTTTGAGTGCTATCCAACAAGTCCAACCCGCCACCTGACTTTAAGTTCAGGGTTTGATCGACATCCGTCCCTCCGCAGGAATCCGGCATGGAGGGATCGGGAATCCGGACGTAGCTAGTCCTTAAGATAGAAGAAGAATCGCCGCATTGCTCCTCTATCACAGCAACATGATGGGTAGCACGGGAGAGTTGATCTCTCTCGATCGGTTTTAGGCCCGATTCGGTCGTAATCTGTGGCGACTCCTGTATGCGGCGATGCGATCCAAGAGCTCATTTATGGAGGAGAGCTCGATCGGATCTAACTATTCGGCAAGTTCGAACTAACATGGAGATTGGTTTCGATGACTCGAGAGGTCATCGTCGGTAGCGGCGAACTAGCGGTCATGAGAAACCGCCTAGCCGGAGAGTTCGACCATGGCCAAGGCTTCTTTGGCGATGGTATCGTCTTTAAAGGCGAGATAAGGCATCCTGCACGATGGCGGCGACAGAGGAACTCTTAATGAAAGCACCAATGTCGGTGTCAAAACCGGTGGATCTCGGGTAGGGGTCCCGAGCGTGCGTCTAGGCGGATGGTAACAACGAGACAAGGGACACGATGTTTTACCAGGTTGGGCCCTCTCGATGGAGGTAATACCTACTCTGCTTGATTAATATTGATGATATGGGTAGTACAAGAGTAGATCTACCACGAGATCAAGGAGGCTAAACCCTAGAAGCTAGCCTATGGTATGATTGTTGTTAGATCCCACGGACTAAAACCCTCCGGTTTATATAGACACCGGATAGGTTAGGGTTACAGAGTCGGTTACAATGGTAGGAGATCTACATATCCAGATCGCCAAGCTTGCCTTCCACGCCAAGGAAAGTCCCATCCGGACACGGGGACGAAGTCTTCAATCTTGTATCTTCATAGTCTTGGAGTCCGGCCGTGATGATAGTCCGGCTATCTGGACACCCCCTAGTCCGGGACTCCCTCAGTTACCCACGTCCGTAATGATGAGAATCCTGGAATAAGGGGACACAATCTCGCTCGACAAGACGTGTCGAGGAAACCGCCTCGCTAAGTGCTTGAGGTGGGGACAAGAAAAGCGATTCGAATAAAGGCTTGGCCGTGGTGTGATGTCCTTATTTGTGAAATACGTCAGCAGATTGGATTTTTTAAATATTATTCTCTCTACGATGGTATGTGGAACTTATTCTCTCTACTGAGGGAGTCCTGGATTAGGGGGTGTCCGGATAGCCGGACTATAACCTTTGGCCGGACTCCTGGACTATGAAGATACAAGATTGAAGACTTCGTCTCGTGTCTGGATGGGACTTTCCTTGGCGTGGAAGGCAAGCTTGGCGATACGGATATGTAGATCTCCTCCCATTGTAACCGACTCTATGTAACCCTAACCTCTCGGTGTCTATATAAACCGGACGGTTTTAGTCCGTAGAGGACTAACAACAATCATACCATAGGCTAGCTTCTAGGTTTAGCCTCTCGATCTCGGGTAGATCTACTCTTGTACTACCCATATCATCAATATTAATCAAGCAGAGTAGGGTTTTACCTCCATCGAGAGGGCCCAACTGGGTAAAAACATCGTGTCCCTTGTCTCCTGTTACCATCCGCCTAGACGCATAGTTCGGGACCCCCTACCCGAGATCCGCCGGTTTTGACACCGACAGTATGTGCTTTGTGTAAGTCCAACTAAGCATCTTGATCTATCTCTATAGATCTTGATGCCCAATATATAAGCTGCTTCACCGAGGTCTTTCATTGAAAAATTCTTATTCAAGTATCCTTTTATGCTATCCAGAAATTTTGTATTATTTCCAATCAACAATATGTCATCCACATATAATATTAGAAATGCTACAGAGCTCGCACTCACTTTCTTGTAAATACAGGCTTCACCGAAAGTCTGTATAAAACCATATGCTTTGATCACCTCATCAAAGAGTATATTCCAACTCCGAGATGCTTGCACCAGTCCATAAATGGATCGCTGGAGCTTGCACACTTTGTTAGCACCTTTAGGATCGACAAAACCTTCCGGTTGCATCATATACAACTCATCTTTAAGAAATCCATTAAGGAATGCAGTTTTAACGTCCATTTGACAGATTTCATAATCATAAAATGTGGCAATTGCTAACATGATTCAGACAGACTTTAGCATCGCTACAGGTGAGAAAGTCTCATTGTAGTCAACTCCTTGAACTTGTCGAAAACCTTTCACGACAAGTCGAGCTTTGTAGACAGTAATATTACCATCAGCGTCAGTCTTCTTCTTGAAGATCCATTTATTTTCTATGGCTCGACGATCAACGAGCAAGTCAACCAAAGTCCACACTTTGTTCTCAGACATGGATCCTATCTCAGATTTCATGGCCTCAAGCCATTTATCGGAATCTGGGATCATCGTAGCTTCTTTATAGTTCGTAGGTTCGTCATGGTCTAGTAACATGACTTCCAGAATAGGATTACCGTACCACTCTAGTGCGGAACGTGCTCTGGTTGACCTACGAGGTTCGTTAGTAACTTGATCTGAAGTTTCATGATCATCACCATTATCTTCCTCTCTAGTAGGTGTAGGCATCACGGGAACAATTTTCTGTGATGAGCTACTTTCCAATTCGAGAGAAGGTACAATTACGTCATCGAATTCTACTTTCCTCCCACTCAATTCTTTCGAGAGAAACTCCTTCTCTAGAAAGTTTCTATTCTTGGAAACAAAGATCTTGCCTTGGGAACTGTGGTAGAAGTGTACCCAATTGTTTCCTTAGGGTATCCTATGAAGATGCACTTCTCCGATTTGGGTTCTAGCTTATCAGGCTGAAGCCTTTTGACATAAGTGTCGCAACCCCAAACTTTAAGAAATGACAGCTTAGGTTTCTTGCCAAACCACAATTCATACGGTGTCGTCTCAACGGATTTAAACGGTGCTCTATTTAACGTGAATGCAACTGTCTCTAATGCATAACCCCAAAACGATAGTGGTAAATCGGGAAGAGACATCATAATTGCACCATATCTAATAAAGTACGGTTACGATGTTCGGACACACCATTACGCAGTGGTGTTCCAGGTGGCGTGAGTTGTGAAACTATTCCACATTGTTTTAAATGAAGGCCAAACTCGTAACTCAAATATTCGCCTCCATGATCAGATCGTAGAAACTTTATTTTCTTGTTACAATGATTCTCCACTTCACTCCAAAATTCTTTGAACTTTTCAAATGTTTCAGACTTGTGTTTCATCAAGTAGATATACCCATATCTGCTCAAATCATCTGTGAAGGTCAGAAAATAACGATACCCGCCGCGAGCTTCAACACTCATCGAACCACATACATCGGTATGTATTATTTCAAGTAAGTCATTAGCTCACTCCATTGTTCCGGAGAATGGAGTTTTCGTCATCTTGCCCATGAGGCATGGTTCGCAAGTATCAAATGATTCATATCAAGTGATTCCAAAAGTCCATCTGCATGGAGTTTCTTCATGCGCTTTACACTAGTATTACCTAAACGGAGTGGCACAAATATTTTGCACTATCATTATCAACTTTGCATCTTTTGGCATCAATATTATGAATATGTGTATCACCACAATCGAGATTCAACAAAAAAAGACCACTCTTCAAGGGTGCATGACCATAAAAGATATCACTCATATAAATAGAACAACCATTATCCTCTGATTTAAATGAATAACCGTATCACACTAAACAAGATCCAGATATAATGTTCATGCTCAACGCTGGCACCAAATAACAATTATTCAGGTCTAAAACTAATCCCGAAGGTAGATGTAGAGTTAGCGTGCCGACGGTGATCACATCGACCTTGGAACCATTCCGACGCGCATCGTCACCTCGTCCTTAGTCAATCTTCGTTTAATCCGTAGCCCCTGTTTTGGGTTACAAATATGAGCAACCGTACCAGTATCAAATACCTAGGCGCTACTACGAGCATTAGTAAGGTACACATCAATGACATGTATATAAAATATACCTTTGTTCACTTTGCCATCCTTCTTATCCGCCAAATACTTGGGGCAGTTCCCCTTCCAGTGACCAGTCCCTTTGGAGTAGAAGCACTCAGTTTCAGGCTTGGGTCCAGCTTTGGGCTTCTTCCCGGGAGTGGCAACTAGCTTGCCATTCTTCTTGAAGTTCCCCTTCTTTCCCTTGCCCTTTTTCTTGAAATAGTGGTCTTGTTCACCATCAACACTTGATGTTCCTTCTTGATTTCTACCTCCACAGCTTTGAACATTGCGAAGAGCTCGGGAATTGTCTTATCCATCCTTTACATATTATAGTTCATCACGAATCCTTTGTAGCTTGGTGGCAGTGATTGAAGAACTCTGTCAATAACACTATCATCTGGAAGATTAACTCCCAACTGAATCAAGTGATTATGATACCCAGATATTTTGAGTATGTGTTCACTAACAGAGCTGTTCTCCTCCATCTTGAAGCTATAGAACTTGTTGGAGACTTCATATCTCTCAACTTGGGCATTTGCTTGAAATATTAACTTCAGTCCCTGGAACATCTCATATGGTCCACGGCGTTCAAAACATCTTTGAAGTCCCGATTCTAAGCCGTAAAGCAAGGCACACTGAACTATCAAGTAGTCATGAGATCGAGCTTGCTAGACATTCATAACATCAGCATCTGCTACCGCAGCAGGCCTTTCACCTGGCGGTGCATCAAGGACATAATTCTTCTGTGCAGCAATGAGGATAATCCTCAAGTTACGGACCCAGTCCGTGTAGTTGCTACCATCATCTTTCAACTTAGCTTTCTCTAGGAACGATTGCACTACAAAGCTCGACATCGAACCCGAGCGATCAATCGATGGTGTTAATCGAACCCGATCGAGCAATTCCTTCTCTCGCTGCTAATCAAGCCGATCGATGCTGCCTCTGGATGAACAAAGTGGCGTTGTTGGGGGTTTGGATGAACAGTTCGGTGGGGTGGATGAACAGGACCCGTGGTGTTGCCTCTGGATGAACAGGACTCGATCGATCGAGCGGGTGGGGCTGGATGAACATGACCCGTGGAGGGCTGGATGAACAGGGCGACCCGTGGAGGGCTGGTTGAGCAAGAGATGGTGGAGGGCTGGATGAACAGAGCCCGTGGAGGGTGGTTGAACAGAGCCCGTGGAGAGGGCTGGTTGAATAGTAGCCGGTGGAGAAGCGCGGTGGAGGCTGGATGAACAGGACCCGTGGATGAACGATCGCGGTGGAGGTGGAGGAGGCCACGGTGGATGAGCGAGAGCCCGTGGAGGCCGGAGGAGGTCAACGGTGGAGATGAACAGATCCGTGGAGTCCGTTTTGCGATACGCCACACCCTCCCGATGAATAGGACCCCTGTTTCGACCAGAAGCGCCCAACACAAGTCTCTTTTCTCTGTTTTGCGGTACGCCACACCCTCCCGATGAACAGCACCCCTGTTTCGACTATAGCGCTCCAAGACAAGTCCGTTTCCTCCGTTTTGCGGTATGCCACACCCCTCCCGATCAACAAGACCCCGTTTCGACCGTAGGAGGTCCAACACAAGTCTGTTTCCTCCATTTTGCGTTACGCCAGACCCCTCCCGATGAACAGGATCACGTTTCGACCGTGGCCGGTCGAACACAAGGCCATTTCCTCCACTATGCGGTACACTAGGCCTCGTTTCAATCGGCTGTTCCATCCAAGCCCTCCCGATGAACACGACGACGCATTCCGTTCCAACCCAGCCGGTTGGCTCCCCATGAACACGACGCCGATGTTGTTTCTCCGTTCCAACCCAGCCATGTACACGAGCCCTGGCCGTATGTATGCGTGAGTAGGCGTTCGAGACCCCGCCTGTATGTACGTATGCGGCCGTATTTTCTTTCTTGCACCCTGGCCGCTGTACGTACGTGTACATGCTACGTGCGCGCCTCTACTACGACACGTGCGCGTCTACATCGACCAGTATGTATGTACACGTTCATGACCAGAATGACAACACTACGTACGCTCCGACCAGGTGGGTCCCGACTGTCAGGCACTTCCTTGCGTGCGAAGATGTAGCTGGTGGGTCCTAGCAGTCAGGGGGGCGAATCGTGTTTTTGTTTGCCCGGACGCACTTCCTTGCGTGCGAAGATGTAGCTGGTGGGTCCC
The DNA here is from genome assembly GCA_021605205.1 of Aegilops longissima. Classification (NCBI taxonomy): domain Eukaryota; kingdom Viridiplantae; phylum Streptophyta; class Magnoliopsida; order Poales; family Poaceae; genus Aegilops; species Aegilops longissima. The sequence continues at coordinate 147,454,296 of CM038676.1, read as the reverse complement.
AGCAGTCAGGGAGGAAATGTTTTTTCGCAAAATACGGTGGCCCGTCTGATGGGTCCCTGCTGTCAGGTGGAGGAATAATTATTTTATGCATAATAAAGAGGCACTTCCTTGCGGCTGCCGTGGACCCAGCTGTCAGCCTCTCCACGTACAGTACTCTTCCGATGGAAGTCGTTCCTTGACCATGTTGACCACGCCGCGCCGAGAGCACTAGGGCGGTGGACGACGGCGAGGCCTAGGAAGGGGATGACACAGAGCTGGGGAATACGCGGCAGTGGAGGCCCGTGCAGAGAGGAGTATGAGGGTTCACTGGTTCGGCTGCGGTGTGAGGCTGCCGTCGCCGCAGAATAACAGGGGGTGTGGGTGAGTGGAGGGATGGCCTGGCCAGTGGTGGGAGTAGTAGGGGGCAGTGAGGCCTCTGCGGCAGCACAACCGGCCATGGGAGGCAGGAGCAGGCGGCACGACCGGTGCTGCTTTGGGCGGCTGGAGCAAAAAGACCAGAGGTTGAAGAAGCACTACGGCCGTTGGATGGACATCGTACGGTCACTGCAGCTAGAATCATTTATATTGACTAAGTTGACAAAGCCCTTGGTACGTGTCAACTTAGTAGGCCCATAGGTCAACCTCCGAAACGGTGCGCCCCAGATGTCAGGGGGAGGAATCATTTTTTGGGCGGCCGAAGCTAGAATATCCGAGATTGAAGAAGAAGCACGACATCCGTTGGATAGACATCCAACGGCCACTGCTGCTAGAATCATGTGTTGACTATAATAAGTTGACAAAGCCTTGCATACGCGTCAACTTCTTTTTTTTAGGGGACGCGTCAACTTAGTAGGCCCACAAGTGTGTGGCAGAGAACTTATAGCCCATTTGCAATTTGTAAGAATGTACAACCCTTTTTTGAATTCTAATAGAATTTACTGTAGCCCATTTACAGTTTGTTAAAAGTCAACCCATTTTCTAGCTAGGACAACGATTAATAATTTCAACCAACCATTCAAGACATAATTCAATAAAATTTCCCACATTTTGATGGGATCCGAAATATTTTTATCCCAAAATTTCTAGTCAGATTAAATATAAATTTGTATTACGTAAAAATCCAACGAAACATTCTTGCGCACAAGAACAATTAAAAATTAAGATTTCCAAAATCCATAAATAATATTTTATAAACTAATTTCGTGTTTGGTGCATTTTTTATAGTTACTGCCCAGTTTTTATAATTACATCCCATTTATTATTTTTTAAAGCCCATTTTCCTATTAAGCCTAATGCATCCCTCCTAGGAAAGATTTGCAGCCCAGCAGGGCGGAGAATAATAAGTTGACCTTGCCTGGGTATTCCTCAAAAAAACGTATAGCTAGGCTAGCCATTTTCATCTTGAAAAAAAATAATAGCTGGGTTGGATATCTGTCTTGGGCTAGACGGACCACAACCCGCCCAGTTAATACCCTGCTCTCCTCTGAACAACAATGAAAACATCGCCAAGAAAAACTCTGCAGTGCTCACGCCTCAGAAACACAAATATTGCTCGAGCTGCTTGGTCCCAGCTGTCGGCCGCACCTTGTGCAATTCTCTCGTTTATATTGACTACATAGGTTGACAATGGTGTGGGACCGTGATGTCAGGAAACCAGGAGGAAGAAAAAAATGTAGTTGTACATAATAAGGAGGCACTTGCGTACGTACGGCTATGGCCCTAGTGGGTCCCTACTGTCATCCAGTCAAAATAAAGTCATCTCCTGAATCCTCATGTTCATTGACCATGTTAACAATGCTCGGCGCCACGACGAGTGCAACAACTCGAAGGACGACGGAGAGGGCCTCGCGAGCCCTACGGATGGTCTGATACATCGCCCGCTGCTCATTTAGGAAGCCAGGATCATCGGACACCTATGAGCACCTTCGAGAGACTGAGACGGCATGAAACGGTAAGGCCGCACTTAGGAGCTCTGGTTTATTTCACACCTGTATTAAGATACAAGTGTAATTTACTCATCATCGGAAACAACGCGTAAAATACAGGCGTAATGAAACCGAGGGCCCGAGGTTTGTAAGTAAAACCGGCGAGTTACGCGTGTAATTTGAGAGACCAGTGTATATTTTACTAGTCGAAATCGACCTACCAAGCGCTTCGCCCGAGACCATCTGCTTTTATTTACAAGCGTCAGTTTTACAAGCGGTTTTGGTTGGAAAACGATGATCCAATCACGGCCTAAGATGATGAGTTGGTCAGAAGATCATATGGTTTCACGTCTAACCTACCCAACTTGTCATATAGGCTATGAATGAAACATAAGACGATGAACTTCTTAAGCACCAAAACAACAGAAGAGGATGATCTTCTTAACAAGCAAATCACTGGCATTAGATCGACATGCAAAACAATATGAAGCATTATTCTCAAGAGGCACGGTGAACAACTCGTGATGCCGCATGCCACAACATTCCAAGCTCAACTTTGCAATCAAACACAAGGTTTGGCATTACATAGACAATATTCAGAACAAACTCTTAACACAGGAATATCTCAGCAGAGTAACTATTTACTTCTAAACTGAACACAGGAATAGGAAAAAACGATCGACGCTACTCACAACAAAGGGTGTCCCACTCAAAAATATCAAATGCATGTCTTCTGGCTAACATCAATGAGCAAATTTTGACAAGGTTTTCCAATTCCAATATATTAAACTAATGTCTTCTTGCTAACATCAATGATTAAACTTTGACAAGCTTTTACCATTCAAAATATGTAAAGTCTATGATCGTGGAGTCCTGTCCTGGCTTCTTGTACTTGTTTGGGCACTTTTTGCCCAGTGCACTCCACGTGTTGTAGAGTTGCCTATGCTCTGTGCAGACTAGTCATGTCACCAGCGTCTAATAATACTCTGTAAAGCTTCTCGATCATTCCTTTTGTAACGTAGCGCAAACAATGACTGCTTCTTTCTGCAAAGTGGAACGACCAACTGGACCTAGTAATGTAGCAGTTTGCCTTAGACACATTGGCTCCTTTTGTGCAGTTCAACTAAAATCAAAGTCGGAATAAAACCGAGATTTAATTTTGATATCCCTGTAAGCAACAATAGGTATAAGGGAAACAATACTGAGAAATAACGGTTGATGACTTGTACTCCCGTAAGAAAAACATCTCTTGATCTACCTTATCTTAATGGGAAACAAAGCAGAGAGTAGCAATTATCAATCAAGCAGGATCCATTCATATTAATCGAGACATTATCTTAACAATGCCTTGTTTCAACATGTGCAAAGAATGACAAAGCGTAAAAGTATCATTCCTAAAACAATGCGATCGATTCATTTTAACAGAGACATTATCTTAACAATACCTTGGTTAAACATGTAGAAAGAACTACAAAGCAGGATAGTACCATTTGTAAAACGTCAGAATCGATATATAATAACAGAGACATTATATGAACAATACATTTCTTAAACATGTACTCCGGCCGATCCCTAACAGAAATGGTACTCCCGCCGGTCCCTAATAGAAATGGTAATCCCGCCGATCCCTAACAGAGTTTGTTGTAACAAAGCAACAAGCATCATGTCTGGATTGGTACCATTTTTGTTCACTACTTAATGGGAAAAGAGAGCAATACAATAGCTTCAATTCAACATTTATTTAAAGGGATTTTTATTTCTATGCCCCTGGTTCCTTAGCTCTACTCGTTCATCCCCACTCTGTTAACTTTTTCTCACTTTTCCCCACTCCCTTGCCCGAAACCCTCATAACTGGTTATAACGGACGTTGCCGTCGGGTCAATGCCTTTGACCGTTAGCTGAGGAGTGGGGCCGCGTATACGTGGGCACATGCAAGACCGTGGTCGTGGGGTAGCACGTGTCCATGGACATGCCCGAAATGTCCCATCATATAAAGAGGGCAACCACCTCCATCGCCCCTACCATTTCCCCCCAAATCCCCTCGTTGCCGCATCGTCTTCTTCTCCATGCTGTCGTCGTCTAGCTCTCCTCCACTGCCTCCACCGCACCGTCTCGCCCTCCCCCACCGCATCCTCTTCCTCACCTTCATCGCCTCCATCTGTCAGATGGCCGACGCTCGTGGCGACGCCGGCGCAGCGGCCGGAGATGTGGTGGAGCTGCAGGGTCAGGGCACGGTGACCGCGGATGTCGGCGGCGTCCACGGCGGTGTGGGGGAACTCACAACCGCTGTGGATGTGGCAGGCTCCGCCTCATCACAGCAAAAGGTGACGTCATCGAGCGGCGCAGTCCATCCCGATGCCCCCGTTGCGCCTGCCGTGGAGGAGTTATTTGCACTTGCTTAGCTTGTAGAGTTAGTTCGATTGTGAGTCATACAGTAGTTCATATGCTTAGAGTAGTTGGTTTGACGGATGGGCCGGGTTTTTTTTGTAGGTGTATGGGTTGGGGGGATGGGGGGTTTTTGGACTAGGGTTTGTTGGATAAATTGGTTGAAAAAATGCTAGCTAGATGTTGTGAACTATGATATTAGGTGCTGCAATGATTGGGGTTTTTAAATTTGTTTTTAGATTTGGATAAATTCATTGCAAAAATGCTAGATGTTGTGAACAGATTGGGGTTTTTAATGCTATGATGCTTATTAGATTTGTTTTTAGTGCTCACAGATTGGGGTTTTTAATGCTACTCAGATTCGTTGCCTTAGATTGGGTCCTTGTTAGATTTGTTTTTGTATGCTACTCAGATTGGGGTTTTGAATCTCATATTCCCAAATGGAATCCATTGATTAATAAGTTATTTGATTCATTAGTACATAAATTATATGTAGTTATATTAGTTCCGTTCTTCAATGTGTGTGCATGACCAATGATCATTGTGTTATTTGAATGTCATATTGGGGTTTTTTTTTATCAATGTGTGTACAAATCTAATACATTGGTATACTAGTGATGGATGTGGTTTTTGAATGCATAGAGCTTAGGGGCACAAAAATAAAAAACCCCACTTCTAAAACATTTCTGATGGATGTAAATTTTCAAGGGATCCCAATTTTCAATGCATAGAGCCATGATCAATGTGTCATCTGTGCATATCTAAATTTTCAATTGGCTTATGTATCTACTAGTAATGGATGTAATTGTATATTCAGGAGGAGGATGGTGGGGGTAAGAGGAGGAAGATAGACTATACTTTCGACGACCCGTACGATCCATCGTATGGTGATGACGAAGAGTATGAGGTAAGCCTACTTGAAATTTAGATTGTTCATTTAGTTCGTTTGACATGGTGTATTCCCATGAATCCATAATGTACTAACGTAATTCATTCGTGTGTGCAGTATGTCTCTGGGGAAGATGTGGATATGGACCGCGGCAACTTCGCCTCCTTCAAAGAGAAGGAAGAGGAGAAGATCAGGATCAAGGGCATGGATTACTACTACAAGAGCAAGACCAAAACTTGGCGCTGCCCCTACTACACCACCAAGCCAAAGACAAAGTCCGGCCGCTTCGTTCACCTTCTAGCTCATGCAGAAGATGTGGCCATCCACGGCAAGGACTACAAGATCATGGGGCAGCACGCTGCCCTAGCCAAAGTCTTGTCTCCCCCTTCCCTGATGTTATGATGTTATGATGTGTTTTAAGTACTTTAGGTTGTTTGCTGAACTATGTGGGTGAACTATGTTTATGAATAGGATGCGGGTTAGTTTTGGTGGTTGGATGAATTTTATATGCATGTGGCTATCTAAGTTGGGTATTTTTGTGTTTTTAAATTTATCTGCTATGATTTGTTTCAGTGTTTTGAAAGTTCAGGTGCTGCAATGATCACACATATGCTGCAAATCTTCATATGTGTCGGGGATATACCCTGCGGACCCGATCAGAGTTATAACCCGGCTGGGACTTGGTAAACCGGCAGAGACTTAAGATAGACAGTTAAGACAGATGGTTAAGACAAATGGTAATTCGACAGGTGGTAAACCGGCAGACAATTAAGCCAGGTGATAAACCGGCAGACAATCATAATCCAGCAGACAATCATAACCCGACAGACAGTCATAACCCGACAGATGTTAAGTCAGATCATAACCCGGCAGACAGAGTTTCCTGGGGTTAATAAGCCCGAGACGTTGAGAAGCCCATGAAGAGAAGTCAGAATAGTTTAAGTCTTAGTCCGAGATGGACTCTACATGTAACCCGCCACTTCAACTTATATAAGGAGGGGCAGGGCACCCCAAGAGGGACAAGTTGAATAATATTAGGCTAGACACAACTAGAAGAGCCGGGTTACGGCGACTCCCACATGAGCGTAATGAGACCTAGCCACAAACATCATGTAGGGCTATTACCGGATGATGTTTCCCGGGGCCCGAAGTTGTCTAAATCCTTGTCTTGTGTGTTTATCCACCTCGCGTCTCTCGATTTCGACCAACCCCTTCAAGCTACCACATAGATGCGTGGCCTCACGACTAAGTCCTCACACTAGGACATCTGTTGTGACAATTCCACGACAGTTGGCGCCCACCGTGGGGCCTGCACACGATGGTGATGAGTTCTTGGAGGGATCTCTCCGAGGGATCAAGAAGCTCGTGATTAATCAGTTGAACTGGCACAGTGGAATCGCACAAGATAAACCAGCATGGGATAGCCGTAGGCAGAACCGACAACTAATTGCTTTTGGATTAAAGTTGGATTTATACAGCAGTACGCGCCTCTACGTCTAGATGATCCGGCGAAACCGAATTGAAAACAAGATAGACATCGGAACTAAGCCGGATCGGAGGGCCGGGCGTGCTGCAGCAAATTGGAATAAAAATCAAAGTCAAAGAAAGGGTCAAGGAAAGGAAACAGAGCCGTCCGCGACCCAGACTCGTCCATCGACTGCGCCTGCGCCCTCGAGCCGCCCGCCTGTTCCAAGCCACTACGACCTTCCATCGTCGCCGGGCCGGTCATCGCCGTCGACTCGCCGGTGTTCTCCTACCACGCCTTAGCTCCCCCTCAGTAGCGGAGCCGAGCCGCCATCTGCCTAAACCGCCGTACTGAGCCGCCATCCTAGTGGCCTGTCCAAATTGTCGGTGGGTCTGCCTCGCCCCGTCAGCCGCCGCCGTCCGAGGTCTGCTGCCAGCTCACTCCTCTGCGTTGAACCGCCACCATTCGAGGGAAGTAGCCGCCGGCTCGCCACCCGCTCTACTGACTCGCCGGCGCCAGCTAGACGCCGCTGATGCTGCCTTCTTCCAAACTCGCCCCGCGGCCTTTGCCGTTGCAACCCTGAGTATGGGCTCCGCTTCTTTAAGCGTTCTGCACATAGCCGGTCGAGCCTTTGCCTCACCTCTGCTGGTGGCCTTTCCTGCGGTCGTCATCCGCGTCGTGCCGCCAGGTCGCCTCTACGCTCAAGAGGCAGGCCGGCTTCAAGCCATCCGCCTCTCCAGATTGACATCGACGACAACAGCTCACCTTGCCGGATTAACACCACATGGCTGGAGCGTGCTTCAACCTGCCGTCCGCCTCGTCCTCGACCCACATCCTCGCCTCAAGCCGCCCCAGTATAGGCGGGCCCGCCCCGGCTGTAGCTCTGCTCCAAAATCACTGACTTGATTCACTGCGCCGTCCACCCGCGTCCGGCTTTCCTCGCTTGCTCACCAGTAGCACGGAAATCACCCGCGCCTGCGTCAGCTCCAACCCGCCGGTCTCCGTCGAACTATGGCATGCCTCTCTGCGGGTAGGGCCGCCCCGTCCTTGCCTTTGTCAGCCACTGGAGACGGCAACCGCCGCGGAAGATCGCCGACCCTACGCCCGTGGACTCGCTGGCCTGCCATGCCACCAGGTTACCGCGCCTCATTCCAGCACCCTGCCTTGGCCGCTCCGCCGGCTGCGCCCGAGCCACGCAGCTGTGACTTGCTCCGCCTTGAGCCGCCGCCCGCGTGCGCCGCCCTTGAGCCGCGTAGAGGCCATCTTGAGTTGCCGGAGCCACTATAAACCGCCGTCGAGCGCGCCTCTGCCGGTTGAGCCGCCGCGGTCGTACCGAGCCGCCACCTGCCGCTGCTATTTCTACGGCAGTGAGTCCACTTGCCTAAACAACGATAGCGCTAGTCTTTGAGGATCTCCAAAATTGTACAACGTTCAGTATTCAAGAGCCTGTGTCCAGCATTGTTCCGCTCTGAAGCTACCTGACGGAAAGCATGCACAACCCATTGCTCGTCAGACAGGTTTCGTCAACTGGTTGGAGTTTGCACTGGCATCTATGCCGGGTTGTACGAGCCTTGGCTCTGTTTCTGCCACAATCCGGCTGCGCCGTGAGCCGCCTCTGTTGCCCGTCTCAACTGCAGCGGGGGAGAGCCACTGGCCGTTTCACTGCCTTCCACCTCCGGCTGCCGCTCCTCCGTGTTGAGCTGCCTGGCCGCCGCGCAGAGCCACCGTAGTCGAGGCCTGTTGCCAAGCCACCATGAGCCAGCCGCGCATCATTGCCGGATCATCACTAACCTACTGCCGAGCTGCCGAGCTGGCATTCTGCTATTACCAAACCATGGGTTGAGCCGGTTTAATTTCCCCTGTCGCTGCCACTGCACTTTTAAACCACCACGTCGCCGGGTCACCTTCTGCTTCCATCGACCCCGCGCCAAGCGACCTGCCACCATCGTCTCTGCCACTGCTTTGAGCTGCCACTGCCGTCCCGGGCAGAGTGGTTTCACTCCCACCGTGAGCCGCCGGCCGTCGTTGTTTCCTGCAAGCCACCGGCCGTCCTCGTTGCCCGTGAGTCGTTAGCGGCCATGACCCGCCCTCGCCGGAGCACCTCTGGCACTCTGCTATCACTCCTCACGACCACGACTCCAACTCGCCATTAGCATCGAGCCGGCCATGAGCCGCCCTTGTGGCCTCTTTCCAAGTCGCCGCCGAGGCACATCGTTGGGCCGCTCTCGTCGCCCCCACCTTCTGTCAACCGCCGCCGCTGTGGCCGCCTTGACCCGCCCACCGTTGAGCCAGCCTTGCTTCTGCCACAAATCGCCGCGCCTCCGCTTTAAGCCCTTTGCTGGGTCAGCGCATCCGTGCCCAATCGCTGGGTCGCCCCGCTCGCGTGCTTTGCTTCTGCTTCTCTGCTGCGGTTTATCTGAAGGTGTTATGAGGACACGCTGCTGCTACTTCACGTGTGTGTTGAGGGATAGCGGCGGCCTTGTTTTCTGGTCTGCAGTCATCTTATGTGGAAGATGTTAAACAACATGCATGTCGTTACACAAGGTGTACCCCAAGGCATACTACAAAGCATTGGTGTTGCAAGTGCATTACTACTTATGCGTGGAGATCAAGGGCCACTACCGTTTCTTCATCACATCAAGACAAAATACATCAACTATTGGTGCTACTTACCCCACGTAAGATTGAGGATATGGTACGTTTTGGTTGCTGGTGCTACTACTCTTGCTACGGGAGCACAAGTACTAGTTGGGCTGTGAATTGCTATGTCCACTGCACGACACTACCAGGTGCTATTTATCCTATTCCGTTTGATCCGGATATTAAATCTTTCAAGAATTTTTTCTACTTTGAGTTGTACTATTTGTGCATGCAGATTTATCAGCTCATGGCATCCTGGAAAGTGCAATTGCCGCTGCTGGGCCACCATATATCCCAGTTAATTTCTGGGTGGTGCAAATGCCATCTGTCAATAAAACGTGGTATCCGTGGTCCAATTTATATCAACATGATGTGGTTGATTCGCCCATCCGCGCGGTTTACCGCGCCTGCGATTGCCTTGCCCGTCCGCGTTGGCTTACAACGCCGCGGCCGCTTCATCTGTCTGCTCCTGCGGCCAACTCGGCTGCGATTGATTTCAGCTTCACCGTGGTGATGATCAACTCCGCGGTGGATAATTTCTGGCCTAACATATTAGGTGAAATCCATCCAGTATATTTTTATATTATACTCCCTCCGTTTCTATATATTTGTCTTCCTAGAGATTTCAAATGGTCACCACATACGGATGTATATAGACATATTTTAGAGTGTAGATTCACTCATTTTGTCCCGTATGTAGTCACCATTAGAAACCTCTAGAAAGACAAATATTTAGGAATGGAGGGAGTATATTGCTTTCTTTAATAGAGCAATTACTCCGGCTTGCAAAGTTATCTAATGCAGGACCCTAAATCGCCATATTGGTGCAAATTTAAAGGCCGTCAGAAAATTTCCGGCTTAAAAAGAAGGATTCCGGTTTAAAATCCGACTCAAGGGAAAGTTGTCTCCCACAAAGCTTTGAAGCTCTCAATATCTGGTTTAAGAATTTCCGGTTCAAAAGATTAATCTCTCGCAAGTTTGAGTTCTCAGGAAAAATTAAAGGGACCAAAGAGAGTCTGTTGCAAAAGCACAGCTCAAACATAGGTGCCCCTTGAGCACAGCTCACAATATCACTCGGGGGCTCTGGTCGTATCCGAACCATAGCTTATACCCTCTTGATCGGCGTAAGGCCACCAGGATAATCACTTGGGGGCTCTGGTCGTATTCGAACCATAGCTTATACCCTCTTGATTAGCGTAAGGCCACCAGGATAATCACTTGGGGGCTTGGTCGTATTCGAACCATAGCTTATACCCTCTTGATTGGTGTAAGGCCACCAGGATAATCACTTGGGGGCTTGGTCGTATTCGAACCATAGCTTATACCCTCTTGATTGGCATAAGGCCACCGGGATAATCACTTGGGGCTTGGTCGTATTCAACCATAGCTTATACCCTCATGATTGGCGAAGGCCACGGGATAATCACTAGGGGCTTGGTGGATTGAACCATACCTTATACCCTCTTGATTGGCATAAGGCCACCAGGATAATCACTTGGGGGCTTGGTCATATTCGAACCATAGCTTATACACTCTTGATTGGCGTAAGGCCACCAGGATAATCACTTGGGGGCTTGGTCGTATTCGAACCATAGCTTATACCCTCTTGATTTGCGTAAGGCCACCAAGATGATCACTTGGGGGCTTTGGTCGTATTCGAACGAAAGCTTATACCCTCTTGATCGGCGTAAGGCCACCAGGATGATCACTTGGGGTTTTTGGTCATATCCGAACCATAGCTTAAACCCTCTTGATCGGTGCAATAACACAATTATGACTACTTAAATCCTCTTGATTTTTTTGGTTTATTTGATGAGGTTTATAATGCTTTATGATTATAATTCACCTGTGTTTATTAACCCGGACTGGCTTTGGACGTTAAGTCGCCAGTATATATTGGGATTGCGCCATTGGAATCATGCGCTTATACATCATTGGTTTATATTACTCAAATCTTTAATAGCCAACATGGCTGGATTTTCATTATGGTTATCAATAACCAGTATTATGATTGAGGTTTTCAAAGTCGCTTTAGCGCAATGGATATTATCTTATCAATGTATATGATTTATTCTACAATAGAAGGAATAGTCCCGAGTCGCTGCAGGCTTACGACCCGACACTTGGGGGCTACATTATTCAAATTGAGATTACATCAAATATGCAAGTCCCATGTCACTGCCAGCATGCACCATGGCACTTGGGGGATAATGCAAAGTCATTTTTTGATCACCTTATTGAAGACCCGACTCATTACATCGTAATGAGCCTGAAAGTGCAACTATCCCTAGGTGGTTTTGGTAATTCATAACAACATATAGCTCATTGAGCTAATGCTATTCCAAGACAAATATTTCAGGAAAGCTCAATGAATGGCATGGCATGGATGATGAAAGTGGATCCCTCAAAATATTAAGGACAAAGGATTGGCTCAAGCTCAAAAGCTCAAGACTCTACATTTTACATTTTAGTGATCCAAGATCACATTGAGTCCATAGGAAAAGCCAATACTATCAAGGAGGGATGAGGTGTTGCTTAATGAGCCTTTTGCTTCATGTGCTTAGTGATATGCTCCAAAACCCTCCACCACTTTCTCACATCCACATATGACCTAAACCTAAAGTCAAACTCGGCCCTACCGATTCTTTCTATCCGGCGCCACCGAGTTCAGATGTCATAGCCACTGCCACAAACCCTAGGCAAATCGGTTTCACCGATAGGGATCTCGGTCTCACCGAGATGGGATTGTAATCTCTCTGTTTCCCTTCGTAACGTTTCGGTCTAACCGAAGTGAGCGATCGGTCCCACCGAGATTGCAATGTAAACTCTCTGTTTCCCTTTCGTAACTTTTCGGTCTCACCGAAAGAGCGAATCGGTCCCACCGAGTTTACCTGACCAACTCTCTGGTTAGCTAATTACCAAATTCGGTCTCACCGAGTTTGTGTGATCGGTCTCACCGAGGTTACGTTATGCCCTAACCCTAACCATATCGGTCCTACCGAGTTGCATGTCAGTCCCACCGAGAACCCTAACGGTCACTAGGTTTACTGAATCGGTCCGACCGAGTTTGTTGATTCGGTCCCACCGAGTTTGGTAAATTGTGTGTAACGGTTAGATTTTGTGTGGAGGCTATTTATACCCCTCTGCCTCCTCTTCATTCGTGGAGAGAGCCATCAGAACAAACCTACACTTCCAACTTACCAGTTCTGAGAGAGAGAACCACCTACTCATGTGTTGAGGCCAAGATATTCCATTCCAACCACATGAATCTTGAGATCTAGCCTTCCCCAAGTTGCTTTCCACTCAAATATTCTTTCCACCAAATCCAAATCCTGTGAGAGAGAGTTGAGTGTTGGGGAGACTATCATTTGAAGCACAAGAGCAAGGAGTTCATCATCAACACACCATTTGTTACTTCTTGGAGAGTGGTGTCTCCTAGATTGGCTAGGTGTCACTTGGGAGCCTCCGACAAGATTGTGGAGTTGAACCAAGGAGTTTGTAAGGGCAAGGAGATCGCCTACTTCGTGAAGATCTACCGCTAGTGAGGCAAGTCCTTCGTGGGCGACGGCCATGGTGGGATAGACAAGGTTGCTTCTTCGTGGACCCTTCGTGGGTGGAGCCCTCCGTGGACTCACGCAACTGTTACCCTTCGTGGGTTGAAGCCTCCATCAACGTGGATGTACGATAGCACCACCTATCAGAACCACGACAAAAACATCCGTCTCTCAAATTGCGTTTGAATCCTCCAAACCCTTCCCTTTACATTCTTGCAAGTTGCATGCTTTAATTTCTGCTGCCTATATACTCTTTGCATGCTTGCTTGAATTGTGTGAAGATTGCTTGACTTGTTCAAAGATAGCTAAAATCTGCCAAAGTCTAAAATTGGAAAAGGTTAGGTTTTTAATCGGTCAAGTAGTCTAATCACCATCCCCCTCTAGACATACTTCAAGGTACTACAAGTGGTATCAGAGCATTGGTCTCCATTTACTTTGATTTCCATAGCTTTTGGTGGTCATAGCCTTGGTTTCACAACCTAGGAGAGTATGGCGTCTAGCGAGGGAAATTATCACCGTAGAGGTCCTTACTTTGATGGCACTAATTTTGCTAGTTGGAAGCATAAGATGAAAATGCATATTCTCGGACATAACCCCGCTATTTGGGCTATTGTGTGTATTGGCTTGCAAGGTGAATTCTTTGATGGGAGAGAACCGAACCGTGAAGCTAGCGCGGAAAAGTTGAAGATGATGCAATACAACGCTCAAGCTTGTGATATCCTCTTCAATGGCTTGTGCCCCGAAGAGTTCAACAAAATCAGCCGTCTTGAGAATGCAAAGGAAATTTGGGATACTTTGATTGATATGCATGAAGGTACCGACTCCGTCAAGGAATCCAAGTTGGATGTGCTCCAAAGTCAGCTTGACAAGTTCAAAATGAAGGATGGTGAAGGTGTCACTGAAATGTACTCTAGGCTTGCTCTTACCACAAATGAGATTGCCGGCTTAGGAAGCGAAGAGATGACCGACTGATTCATCATCAAGAAGATCCTAAGAGCATTGGATGGAAAATACGATACCGTGTGCACATTGATCCAAATGATGCCAAATTACGAAGATCTCAAGCCAACGGAAGTCATTGGAAGAATTGTTGCTCATGAGATGTCACTCAAGGATAAGGAGGAACTTCACAACAAGTCAAGTGGTGCTTACAAAGCCTCATGTGAAGCCCCCACATCATCAAGTGAGAAACAAACCTTCAATGAAGAATTGAGCTTAATGGTGAAGAACTTCAACAAATTCTACAAGAGTAGAAGCAAAGAAAGAAGCTCTAAGTCAAGGTCCTACAATGACAAAAGATCTTCTAGTCGAGAGCGCAATTGCTACAATTGTGGGAGACCCGGACACTATTCAAATGAGTGTACGGCACCCTACGAAAGAAGATAAGATTCTCCCAAGAGAAGAAGTAGAAGAGAAGAATCACCACCAAGAGAGAGAAGGAGTAGAGATGATCGTTATGAACGAAGACCCTCAAAGAGAAGCAAGGATTCGGAAAGGAAGGACAAGTCATCAAAGAGCTACACAAAACAAAGACATCAAGCTCACGTTGGTGAATGGGTATCCGGCTCCGACTCCGACAATCACTCCGAGAGAAGCTATCACTCCGACTCTGAATACACTCAAGATGAAGGTGTTGCCGGTCTAGCACTTGTGTCAACCAACTCCTATGGCACATTTGATTCACCAAATGAAGGAATTGGAAGATGCTTCATGGCCAAAGGTCCTAAGGTAACACACCCCAAGTATGTGGATTTTAATAGTGATGAAGATGACTTGCTAGGTGATAATGATTTACTTGTTGACAACTCTAGTGATGAATACTATGATGAAACGTCAATTAATCATGCTAATCAAGATGAAATGAATGACAATGATAAGGAGAAGATTGAGCTTCTAACTAAAGAACTAAACACTCTTAAGTTGGCTCATGAAACTATCTTCGAAGATCATCGAGAGCTTTTAAGGGCTCATGAAAAGTTACGCTTTGAAAAGCTCAATCTTGAGCAAGAGCATGAGTTCCTAAAAGCAATCAATGATGATCTCCGTAAGAAAAGTTCTTCTTACATTTCCAAGCGTTTACTCTTATCTACTTACATGCCTCAAGTCAAGTCTAGGCGGATGGTAACAGGAGACAAGGGACACGATGTTTTTACCCAGGTTCGGGCCCTCTCGATGGAGGTAAAACCCTACTCCTGCTTGATTAATATTGATGATATGGGTAGTACAAGAGTATATCTACCACGAGATCAAAGAGGCTAAACCCTAGAAGCTAGCCTATGGTATGATTGTTGTTCGTCCTACGGACTAAAACCCTCCGGTTTATATAGGCACCGAAGTGGGTTAGGGTTACAAGAGTCGGTTACAATGGTAGGAGATATGCATATCTGTATCGCCAAGCTTGCCTTCCACGCCAAGGAAAGTCCCATCCGGACACGGGACGAAGTCTTCAATCTTGTATCTTCATAGTCCAGGAGTTCAGCCAAAGGTCATAGTCCGGCTATCCGGACACCCCCTAATCCGGGACTCCCTCAGTAGCCCCCAAACCAGGCTTCAATGACGACGAGTCCGGCGCGTAGATTGTCATCGGCATTGCAAGGCAGGTTCTTCTCAAAATCCTGTGTACCCGTTGAATAGTGTCCGGCTTCTCGTAAATATCGCGCTCCTTGGCTTCCACGCCCAATAATGGCCATCTTCCACGTGTTGAACGAATGCGAAAAGCCAGGGTATTTTTACATTTACCCCCCTAGCTGCGCAAATGAGCTGCCTATATAAGATATGAGGATCTAGATCCGAATCACACCATCTTCCCTTCGCGAGCTTTCATCGGAGCGCATCTGACAGAAATCCATTCCATCATGGACAGTCGACGCAGCTCCTCCTCTCGCCCTCCCAGTCCTCAGCCTGGAGATTGGGAGAGATGCTCCGTCCCGCACAACGAGCTAGTGATGCTCCAAACCAAGGGGTTTCTTCCCCCAGCCTTCATGGTACCGGTTCGAGCCAGACTCGCCACCTATAAGGGCGGAAAACAAGCGGAGAGCATCCCCAGTCCCTCCCAAGGAGAGCGGGTATGCCTTGTCCCTTATTTGATAAGAGGGCTCGGATTTCCAATTCATCCGTTTCTCCGGGGGCTCCTGGAGTTCTATGGCCTCAGTTGCACAACCTTACGCTGCCTCCATTCTCGCATATTGCGGGCTTCGTGGCCCTTTATGAGCTATTTTTGGGCATCGAGGCTCATTTTCACTGTGGAAGAGGTTGTTCGCCTCGCACCCGTTCTCGGGAGGGGTCGATATATCAAGTGGGCGGAGCGAACTATGGCGCATCGCCGGACCGGATATCTATCCGAACCCAAGAAGGCATCCAAGACCGGCCTTAGGAATGGTTTTATATAGAAGATGTCCCCTGCGGACCCTGTTCGGATCGGCCTCCGGAGTTCAAGAATGCTCCTTTGAAGAAACTCCTAAGTCTGGCGCCCACGAAGCCCTCGGAGGAAAATGACAGGGCGTCCTTACCCG
Source organism: Aegilops longissima (assembly GCA_021605205.1). Lineage (NCBI taxonomy): Eukaryota > Viridiplantae > Streptophyta > Magnoliopsida > Poales > Poaceae > Aegilops > Aegilops longissima. The sequence goes on along the minus strand of CM038676.1, from coordinate 147,437,947 downwards.
ATGAGCCGAATAAGGTTGTTGGCTCATTCGGATGACCATGATCTCGGGTCATGGCCGCATGCATTATGCGGGGTGCAGCCGCCCGAAGATAGAGGCCACCCATGTGGGATTTCAACGGGAGGATGATGCCACCGCCATGGCCGTCAGGGGCCGGATCGATCGCCGATCGATGAAGACCTTGTCCGCATTGTACAAGGGAGAAGAGGAGGAATTTCTTCGCGTCAATCCACAGGACGGATTTTCTATGAACAATCCTCCAAGATGGGTAAGCGGGCATTTCTTTTTGCTCATCCGATCCATATTCCCATAGTCAAGTATCTCATTTTGTGATTTCGACGCAGGAACTGCCCCAGGCCGTAAAGGATATAAACAGCCTGCCTCCACAACCCGAAGATCTGGAACGGTTCCTCGATCCGGCCTCCCAAGAGGATCTGGACATATCGGTGGAGCTGATCGATGGGGTATTTCACCAACTGAGCATTGATAATGCCCTGATTGCCATTACGGCCGATTACCCCGGAATACTTCCAGCCTCACAGTAATGGCGAGACCAAGCCCCAATACTTTGAGAATGATTCATCCGTGCTTATTTTTATCACCGTATACCAACGGTGTTTTGCAGGGGGAGCCCTTGAGGCGGAAGGCCGAGCCTACGGCGGCTAGCCAACAAGGGGCAGCACGGCCCAGCAGGCTAAAAAGAAGTGCGGTCCAGATTGAAACGCCGGCGCAATGGTATGGCGTGTCACCTTATTCCAGGTTTTATTCGGAAGGCATACTAATGCTCGTGCTTTCTTCAGGAAAGAGCGCCACCGGACTATATCCGGAGAGGTTGTTAATCGAGCCTCCGCCAGCCGGGCTCCAAAGCCGAGCCCAAGCGGAGGCGAACACGCGGCGTCGGATGATCCTCCGACAAAGGATGCCGACAGATTCTCCGCCACCAACTCCGAGGTGGAGAGTGCCATGAATCATAGGCGCCACGGACAATTCTTCGTGACACATGTTTCTCCCAAGAGGCATTGAACGCCTTCAATTGGAGATCGCACCTCCGTGCCGCTCAAGATGGTATAGCGAGCCACGGAAAGTATGTAAAAGACATGCAGTGAGGAAATTTAACAATTATATATGCCGGTAGCCCCAAGACTTGAAATAGTTAGAATAACTGATTTAAGGATCATTTATTATGCAGGATCTTCTAAAAGAATACCCAACTATCACGGGAGCTTGAGAGTGCAAAGCCCAACTTGAGGCCGCACAAGCATGCATGGGGAAGCCAAAGAGACCCCTCCGGTAATATCGCTTTTAAAAGATAAGTATGTTGTGAAGTGCGGCGTGTGTATAAATCGACAATAACATTGCAGATGGCGCGGGGTAGATCCGGACAAACAACAGCTCTTGCGCCGGTTAAAGGCGGCGAGAACGTGCTTACGAGGGTGAGGCGGGAGAAAATAATCTCCAAGATGCCAACACCCAGCTGGGTGAGGAACTAAAAGATGTTCGTGCCCGGTGTCTCGACTCCGTTAAGGAGAATCGGCGGCTTCGACGCGGCATTTTTAGTAAGTGCTTAAACGAACCTTGAAAAAGAGTTCGGCGAGGAAGTCGACTAACGAGTTATGTCTCGTAGGTATGCTCACAGCCGTCCTGCGGAGGAAATGCCCGGTTCTACGGGTGACCTTCTTCGAGCTCTTACAACTTCACGAACGAAGTTGGCAAGTGATGAAAGGCGTCGCCCAAGCCTTGTGGCCATCTGTCTCTCTCGCCGAAGGCCTTGGGAGCTTGCGAGAGGCTCCGGGAGCGGCGGCGCTACGATTATGGAAGATATTGGCTGCCGTCCAAGGCGCCAGGAGGCTGGGCCATGGTGAAGGCGCGGTACGAAGGCTGACCCAAACCACATGGCTGAGGTCGGACTGTGGGGCCCGATGGGAAGGAGATCCTGTGAGCTTAGTGTGCGGCCAGGTAGAATTGGCATAAAGTATTCCCAGCAGATCAGTAAACTAGACAGCTGTTAGATGGCATTGATGAGGAATACAATCAGTCAAATTGACTATGTAATTTAAGGTGACATGTAAAATGCCTTCTAGCGGATTGTAGATCGTTTGTCATAGCGGACCTTTTCGCTTCAACCTCGGGACCCAAGAGTCGAGTGTGTCCGAATACCCTCGCGGTTATATAAAAACCGGGCATGCATGGAGACCCGAGCGAGGGGTCATTATTGCTTTATCGGACAAGTGCCCAACTAGTTATGTTATATTACATGGTTAGTAAGAAACATCTTCCGGGAGAACAGTTCCGTTAGGGGTTCCTTTCACAGGAGGCATGCCCTAAAGTGCATGTGCGGATTGCGTAAAAAGCAGAAAAACATCTGGAGCAGATAAATAAATAGGTAAGAAATCTTCTTTTAGTTCACCGACCGAATATTCTCTTAAGAACGCTAGCTTCGGCTTCACCCTACCGAGGTACACATCCGGTGACCGACAAGTAATAATCGCAGAGGTGCTCCTTTACCACCTAGCCGAACAATCGGGAGCGAGGGGTAAGCACAGGAGCCGAGCAACCCAGCTTGGCCAAAACTTAAGTCATATCGATGCATATAATGGTGAATAAAAGGTACATGCGGAAGTGTGACACATGTATTGGGCATGAAGCCCTTATAAATAAGCTTCTGTGAAAGAAGCCCCCAGGTACAATGAGCGCGGATAGCGCGCAAGTGTGTGTGAACAATGCGCTAACGAGCCTTCAAAGGCTGGAAAAAGAAAAAAAAGGAGGGAGAAGGAGAAAAAGGAGGGTGAAGGAGCTATTGTAAGATATGTGAAGAGACTTATATTGTCAGCACTCCAGAGGAAGTATCTGAGTTTATTGGAAGTGTAACCTTGTTTTTAAGTGTGGTAGCACCTCTGACCTTTCCAACCAAAATATTTACTAGAAGACCCCCAACCCCTAACCTTTTCTTGCTAGCCTCTTCGAATATCGAGGACGAGATTCATTTTAAGTGTGGTAGGTTTGTAACATCCCAAAATTTTAAATTTTTGGAATGTTATATTAGATAAATAACTATGCTTGTTGTCTGATTGTTGGTTTGATTGATTGAGTGAAACTGAGTGAAATTTGAAACTTTTTGAAAGTTGAATGAGAGGGAATGAAATGACTTTCCCAAAACTTTCTCCTTTGCCTTTTGGATCTCAATGAATTCAAATTCATTCCAACACCAAAACCTAGAGTGAAGATGACATGACTTCTTCCATTTGGAATGAAAAGAGTTTTGAAAAGATTTGAATTTCATTTGAGAATATTTCAAATTCAAAGCTTTATGCGACTCAATGATTTTCATGAGGAAATATAAAATGACTTCTTCAATTATATGAAATATGAGTTGGAAGTTAAAAAGTATCAAATTGAAAGTCATTTGAAAGTGCCTTGAAACCCTCTTTCAAATTTGAGTTTTGGAATTTGAATTCAAACTTTGGCAAGTGGGAATCATATCAAAAACTATGCCTGATAAATACTTGAGCAAAAGTATGAGAGGAGTAAACATGACACTCCAAAAATATCAGAGGAAAACAATGCCAAAAGTTTTGAATTCAAATTTGAGTTTTAATTGAATTTGAAAAAAATGATTTTTTATAAAGTTTGGATTTTGCCTTTGGAAAAATGCTCAAATGATAGGGAATATTCCCCTGATCATTTTGGTATATATATGTCCTATATAAAATATTCATATTTTAAAAGATATCTCTGTTTTTGTTTTATTTAAAATAAAATTTAAAAAAAACCCCCAAAGGCGCCCGCCCAGCATGCCAGCCAGCCAATACCAAGACTGCCCACCAGGCCCTAGTGGCCAATGAATGAGCAATGAGCCAATGAGCCAGCCCATCCTCGCGCCGAAACCCCTACTCGTTGGACGCCCGACCGCGCCGCACCCTCTCTCTCTCGCGGTGGGACCCCACCCGTCTTCAACCCATGCCTTTTCGACCGCCGCCGCCGCCGATCGCGGATCATGAGATCCGGATGCCGATCTCCCCGATCGCCCCTGTAACGCCGAGGCCCCGCCTATATAAGCCGGGCCCCGCACCCCATTCCCCTTACCCCTCATGGAGCCCTCCTCTCTCTCTCACGCGTGCCATGGAGCCGAGCCTCCCCGCCGCCATTTCGTCGCCGTCGCCGCCCTAGCCCCTCCCGACCCCCGACCCCACTGCGCCTCCCGAGCTCGTCTGCACCCGCCGAGCCACTCCGCCGCCCTCCCGACAGCCGGAGCGTGCGGCACACTCACCACCGCCCCGCCGCCGCCGAGCGCCGGTGAGTCACCGAGACCCCTCCCCGTCCGATCTCCCATCTACGGTCAGATTAGAACACCTCAAGGGGTATTTCTTTAAATAAAACCGGACCGGCCGGTTCGCTTACTGGTTTATTTTCATTAGGGTTTTTTTTATTTAGCCGGCCCGACTAGTTTAACCCTAGGCCCGTTTAGTTTATATTACGCTCAGTGCGTAGTTTAGGCCCATTAGGCCCTTTTTCATTTAAATTCGTTTTCTGTTTTAACAGAATAGTTCCTGTTTTGAAAAATTCATATCTTTTATTCTGTTTAATATTTTTAGGTGATTCTTTTTTTTGTTGGGTTGCAAATTTTCTATAGTTTTTGTAGAAAATATAATTAGCCATGTTATAATTAATTAAAATTGCTTTATTTTTGTTTTAGTCAGAATAGTAAATCTGTTATAACATGAGTTAGAAAAATTATTTTGGATGATTCTTTTTGTCCCAACTTTACTTTGACATTGCCAAACCATAGGAATTAATTTGGGTATTTTAGGATTAATAAAAAATAGTTTTAAGCAGAATCTTGTTAATCCTAATTAATTAACTAGCTCTGTTTTCCTATTATTTTAATTAGTAAATAAATTTATTTTTCACATGTGATTGATTATTCTAGGATAGTTCTGTCACTTTATAGGATGAACTTTTATTTATAATAAATAAAACTTTTATTTTATTTTTCTTAATAGAAAATTGGATTAGGCCTAATAGGAGTTTTACTATAGCTTTTAAATTGATTCTTTTTGCTCCTAATTGATTAATGCATTATTTTCTGTTAAGTTAACATAAGCCCATGGTTAGGTTATGTTGAGAAAATTTTGTTATGTAAAAAACTAGTTTTAGTTGTTGCTTGAAGTAGGAAAACTTTGAGTTGGATTTCTTGAGTTTTCCTTTGGGATTTGATTCGTTTGTTTTGGTGTGTTATATTACTATGCTATTGTTTTATGTGATCATATGCTATGTGCTTACTATAGTTATTGTTTGCCTCGGTAGAATTTCCGAGTGCTAAGCTTGCTACCACGAATCCCTAGTTTTGAAGATCGTCAACAAGGCAAGTTCACTTTGACCATGCTTTCATACCTATGTTTTATTGCATTTAGTGGCATCTTTGCAACCACCCCTCAAGAGTGTTATTGAATCCTTGTAGTTGAGTAGTATGCATGAGGTAGGAACCCATCACCTGTTACCAAGCCGGGGCGTTATTTATTTAAATGCTACGCTATGGTAGGCGGGGTTGGTATGAGTACTGGAGTGGTGTGAGAATGGAGGATCTCGTCAATGGCGACAACTCCATGATGGAATCTGCAAGGACTGCATCTTCAAGGCCTCAAGACTTCAAGACTCGAGACAAGAATTCAATACATCTCTTTGGGTGAAGGATGGTTGACGGGCACCTTGGAGAAACCGGTGGTTGGCGGGATGCATGGAGAAGCGCCATGACATCTTGCGGAAAGCTTCACCTGACTCAAAGAGACGGAAGAATACTTCATGCCGGAAGCTTACTGTGCAACCGCAAGTCATTATGGGCTCTGGCTTGGTTGACCTTAGTTGTGACTCTGGCTGGGGCGGTGCTAGCGGATGTAGAACTACGGTAGGATGGGATGAGTGCGGACGGTGGTCGAGGAACTCTTGGAAGACCATGTTTGGTCGTCTTGTTCTCAAACACCACGAAGTGCGAGAACGTAAAAAGAAGGATCGAATCTTGCGGGTAAAGTGTACAAACCTCGTAGAGGGTTTAAACCTAATCGATTAGCCGTGTCCCGATTACGGACAATTTGAGCATCTGGACTTGGATCTATCTGGAACTCTCAACACGGATGATAACTTAATTGTGGGCAACTTATGATGAATTTGGGCTATGAGACATCGGTTGGCGGAACCATGTCATGATAGAAAACTCTATAGTACAGACTTCATTTATTCCTTTGATGTAGGGAAAATAAAACCAGCTTTTACATAAACAAAACTCGATCTGAGCCACAAAGCCATCTGCATATAGTATAGTTTATCATCATTTTCTCTTATTGTGATCTTGCGGTACATTCAATGTCTTGACCTACACGGCTGCAACGTATCATGTTGCAGGATTTTCTTCGACGAGTAAGAGTTACGATCTGAGGTTACGGTCTACACTCAACCTGCCGATGGCGTTGATGGGACTCCACACCCGTTTGATTGTTTCCGCTGAGTATTATGAGGTATATATCATTTTATGTTATTTATACATGTGATTGCACTTTGATATATACATTGATGTCTTGTGTGTGCCAAAGATCTTGATCCGTGGATGGCACGGATACACGAGAGGCTTGACCGTCGAGGTCGGTCGCTCTGAAATGGTATCGAGCACATGTTGGTGTGAGGACGTGACCCTAGAAACCGGAAAGCCCTAGGACAGGAAATTTCTAAAAACTTTATTTTCAAAAAGACTCTTACTTCTCATCTTTTCAGATTTTATCAAATAGACACTCTCACCTTAAATAGTTAGTATATACCCCTTACCCTTTGATCACTCGGAGGATCAACTGAAGCCGCTCCAAGAAGTAAAGATATCGGACAACTGATGGCCATTTCAGAGTAAAGAGGATTTCACCATGCGTTGGAAGAATTGCAGCTGCAACAATTGAAGACTCCGAAGACTAGAAGAATTTGAAGAATCTGAAGAATTATTTGATCTTTAGAAGACCAAACCCTGTTATACACCTACGTTAGTTACGACGATTTGTGAGCTGTCATTTGTTTGATGTTTTCCGACAGCCACAAAGTAAAACTTGTTTCTTCAAAAACTATTGTTTGTATTGTGTGAATATCCCTCCCCACCTCTCTCATATCTCATCCCAAAAATTTTGAACCCCATAGATGATGAATGAAGTTGGACTGATATTCTGGATCAAGACTCACCGGAGGCGAGAGCTATGGATTGAACATGGAGAATCACTTGGGAGCAATTTGGTTTCAAGGAAGAATGAAGTATCGACGCTCTTGATTTTTCGAGAAAGTGCTGCAACCTGGTGGAAAATGCATCAAGACATACAAGGATTTAGTGGAGCAAGAACTTGGGAAGAATTCAAGAAGACTCTGATGAGATCACGTCTTATCCGGAAGCACCATGATACACCAAGAAATAAACCTTGTGCCTGCAAGATTTGCGGAGAAATAGGACACACCGGGAGGAACACAAGGATGGATGCCCTCATTGTGAGGAAAAACACCCGGTGAGGAATGCCCAACTAGTCAGGTGACTTGTTTCTTGTGTGAAGGAACCACCCACTACCCGGTGCAGTGTCACATTTACTCCACGGTGCAACAAACTATTGAAGGGGAAGATGGAATGAAGGAAGCCCTAAAGGAAGGTCTAGAAGAACACGTGATGAAGGAATGGGTTGAAGACCACGATGGAAAGGACCTCAACAGATTTTACTCAATGCACGCTATTCATGTGGAGAAGAAGGACATTTTCACAAGATTGCACCAAGGAAAGAAAAGAGTATCGGGATATTTCGACAGCGAAGTGAAGTTTGACCCCGGAGATAGAAACTCGATCCTTACAGAGAAATCCGGGAAGAGAAAAGAAGGAAATCCGAGAACAACGCAATTTTTGCAGAGAAGGACCTAAGTCATATCACTTGTTACAGGTGCAAGGATTTAGGTCATTACGCTAGTAAATGCCCAGAAAAGAAGCCAAGAATCCAAGGAGCCCGCATAATCACAAAGAAGCCCCGAGACATGTCGGAAGTCATTTGTTTTCGCTGCAAGGAGGCAGGACATTATGCTATTAAATGTCCCGACAAGATGAAAGCTGGAGTTGAGTAGTTGGAATTTTGATATGGATAATAAGAGTAGTAGAAAGCAATTTCATTTTCATGAGCTCAATGAGTTGATTTATGTAATAGATTTCTCTGAGATTGTAATAGTTCATATTTTATCTTGGAAATTAATATTCTTGATGAACATGGAAGAAGGTGAGTTGTGATGCATAAACAGGAAATTGGAAATTGAGTTTGAAGTTTTGTTTGTAGGATATGAATGTGTGCCCCAGGAGATAAGTACCTTACTCTGAGCATCATTTCATTTCACAAAGCAGATGACGACACACTTACGAGTCTTTCCTTAAAGGTCCGGAAGCGATCATGACCACGACAAGTGATCATGATTACCGAAGATCTGAAGGACATGATGAAGCATATTCACCTTGAAGGAGATGCGGTCTACAAAGGCTACCCTTCATGCAAAAGGGAGTGGAACTTTGGTATGTAGAGTACACCTCCACCATGTGAAAGGAGTTTGCCCAAAGATGATGGGGCAGTATTTTTCATTTCACGTGTGCCACAAGAAATTTTTTCGATGCTGTTCGTGAAGCAGCCATGGAAGCCATCGCCGGATCGAGAAATACTTGAAGCAAGACTCCATTATACTCAGGAATACCTAAGCGAAGTGCATGCGAAATGATGGAGGTGAAGCTCAAGGCCACCACGATAAACGAGAAGATTGAAGATTTCAAAGGCGCATGTCGCACAATTCCAGTGGGATGAAGAATCCTCAAGGAGGAAAAATGAATAAAGTTGGAAGTAATGTCTGACCATACCGAACCATGTGGGTCGCAGCATTTGTAATAAACTTTTTGGAATTTGGATTCACGAAAAATGATTAAGGATGTAATAAAAGGTTGATATGATAATAAAGAGATTTATGGATAACTAGTGCCTTTTTCCTTGGTGTCGTAGTACTCCGTAAAGCCACAGGATCAGTGAAGAAAGAAATGTGTTATTCATGACGGTCCATAGAAGGAAGCTGGACAAAATAAGTTGGAGTTTTGCTTTTGATATGATGGTATGAAGAAGCAGTACCACTTGGATTTAAAGGAGGTGTAAGAGAGTTACTCCAAGGATGAGTTAAAGATGCACTAGTGTTGAAGTGGGCCATAACCCACAGGCCGGGATTTTGATAAGGAGCAGATGTAAACTTGATAAAGGAATAAATTTGGAAGAATCGGTGATCCAATCAGCATAAGTTTCAGAGGAGATTACGCAAAAACACGAGAGTGGTGAAGTAACGATAGATGTTTGTTCAGCTTGCGAAACCATGGAATTACTCGAACCCAGTTAGAGAACAAGAGAAATCCTGCAATGCTTGTGAGTATTCCCAAGTGTTAGAATCGTGATTCGATATTTACGTATGTGGTAATGATTCAAATGCACGGGATGGATTGGCCCCATACGAAGACTTCTATCATGAACTATCATATGTTGATGGAAAATCGAGAGAGCCTCAAAACCTTTGAAGAGTGTCGACGCGATAAGCCATAAAACCATAGAATGGTAGGGCGATGGAACCCCTTTACAGCAAACGTTGCCAATCGTAGGTTATACGGTGAGGTTCAACCAGACCCGTTTTCTGCAGGAGAAACCATAAATTGTAGACCACCATGAGTATTTCGTTAGTTATCTAGAATGGACACGGACCTATCAGCTAAGAAGATCCAGTCTCGGACGAACCACAACTTTGACGAACCGACCCAAGATTCTGAGGAAAACTCTATGCTTCTGACAGAAGAGCTTTGGTGAAGGAGCTATTGTAAGATATGTGAAGAGACTTATATTGTCAGCACTCCAGAGGAAGTATCTGAGTTTATTGGAAGTGTAACCTTGTTTTTAAGTGTGGTAGCACCTCTGACCTTTCCAACCAAAATATTTACTAGAAGACCCCCAACCCCTAACCTTTTCTTGCTAGCCTCTTCGAATCTCAAGGACGAGATTCATTTTAAGTGTGGTAGGTTTGTAACATCCCAAAATTTTAAATTTTTGGAATGTTATATTAGATAAATAACTATGCTTGTTGTCTGATTGTTGGTTTGATTGATTGAGTGAAACTGAGTGAAATTTGAAACTTTTGAAAGTTGAATGAGAGGAATGAAATGACTTTCCCAAAACTTTCTCCTTTGCCTTTTGGATCTCAATGAATTCAAATTCATTCCAACACCAAAACCTAGAGTGAAGATGACATGACTTCTTCCATTTGGAATGAAAAGAGTTTTGAAAAGATTTGAATTTCATTCGAGAATATTTCAAATTCAAAGCTTTATGCGACTCAATGATTTTCATGAGGAAAGATAAAATGACTTCTTCAATTATATGAAATATGAGTTGGAAGTTAAAAAGTATCAAATTGAAAGTCATTTGAAAGTGCCTTGAAACCCTCTTTCAAATTTGAGTTTTGGAATTTGAATTCAAACTTTGGCAAGTGGGAATCATATAAAAACTATGCACGATAAATACTTGAGCAAAAGTATGAGAGGAGTAAACATGACACTCCAAAAATATCAGAGGAAAACAATGCCAAAAGTTTTGAATTCAAATTTGAGTTTTAATTGAATTTGAAAAAATGATTTTTATAAAGTTTGGATTTTGCCTTTGGAAAATGCTCAAATGATAGGAATATTCCTGATCATTTTGGTATATATATGTCCTATATAAAATATTCATATTTTAAAAGATATCTCTGTTTTTGTTTTATTTAAAAATAAAATTTAAAAAACCCCCAGCGCCACCAAAGCATCGCCCAAACCAATACCAGACTGCCCACCAGCGCCCAGCCTGCCAGCTAACGAGCCAATGAGCCAGCCCATCCCCTCGCGCCGAAACCCCCACGCGCCGGACGCCCTGACCGCCGCACCCTCTCTCTCTCTCGACGGTGGGACCCCACCCGTCTTCAACCCATGCCTTTTCGCCTCGCCACAGCCGCCGATCGCGGATCCATGAGATCCGGATGCCGATCTCCCGATCGCTCCCCGCAACGCCGAGGCCCCGCCTATATAAGCCGGGCCCCTTTTGCACCCCATTCCCCCCTCGCCGGAGCCCTCTCTCTCTCTCACGCGTCGCCGGAGCCGAGCCTCCCTTGCGCCGCCATTTTGTCGCCGTCGCCGCCCTAGCCCCTCCCGACCCCCACCGACCCCACCAAGCGCCTCCCGAGCTCGTCGCACACTGGGCCGAGCCACTCCGCCGCCCTCCCCGACGGCCGGAGCCGTCGGCACACTCACCACCGCCGCCGCCGCCGCCGTCGAGCGCCGGTGAGTCACCGGAGACCCCCTCCCCCGTCCGATCTCCCATCTACGGTCCAGATTAGAACACCCCCGAAGGGGTATTTCTTTTAAAATAAAACCGGACCGACCCGGTTCGTTTACGGTTTATTTTCATTAGGGTTTTTTTTTATTTAGCCGGCCCGACTAGTTTAACCCTAGGCCCGTTTAGTTTATATTACGCTCAGTGCGTAGTTTAGGCCCATTAGGCCTTTTTCATTTAAATTCGTTTTCTGTTTTAACAGAATAGTTCCTGTTTTGAAAAATTCATATCTTTTATTCTGTTTAATATTTTTAGGTGATTCTTTTTTTGTTGGGTTGCAAATTTTCTATAGTTTTTGTGGAAAATATAATTAGCCATGTTATAATTAATTAAAATTGCTTTATTTTTGTTTTAGTCAGAATAGTAAATCTGTTATAACATGAGTTAGAAAAATTATTTTTGGATGATTCTTTTTGTCCGAACTTTATTTTGTCACTGCCAAACCATAGGAATTAATTTGGGTATTTTAGGATTAATAAAAAATAGTTTTAAGCAGAATCTTGTTAATCCTAATTAATTAACTAGCTACTGTTTTCCTATTATTTTAATTAGTAAATAAATTTATTTTTCACATGTGATTGATTATTCTAGGATAGTTCCTGTCACTTTATAGGATGAACTTTTATTTATAATAAATAAAACTTTTATTTTATTTTTCTTAATAGAAAATTGGATTAGGCCTAATAGGAGTTTTACTATAGCTTTTAAATTGATTCTTTTTGCTCCTAATTGATTAATGCATTATTTTCTGTTAAGTTAACATAAGCCCATGGTTAGGTTATGTTGAGAAAATTTTGTTATGTAAAAAAAACTAGTTTTAGTTGTTGCTTGAAGTAGGAAAACTTTGAGTTGGATTTCTTCGAGTTTTTCCTTTGGGATTTGATTCGTTTGTTTTGGTGTGTTATATTACTATGCTATTGTTTTATGTGATCATATGCTATGTGCTTACTATAGTTATTGTTTGCCTCGGTAGAATTTCCGAGTCTGAAGCTTGCTACCACGAATCCCTAGTTTTGAAGATCGTCAACAAGGCAAGTTCACTTTGACCATGCTTTCATACCTATGTTTTATTGCATTTAGTGGCATCTTTGCAACCACCCCTCAATAGTGTTATTGAATCCTTGTAGTTGAGTAGTATGCATGAGGTAGGAACCCATCACCCTGTTACCAAGCCGGGGCGTTATTTATTTAAATGCTACGCTATGGTAGACGGGTTGGTATGAGTACTGGAGTGGTGTGAGAATGGAGGATCTCGTCAATGGCGACAACTCCATGATGGAATCTGCAAGGACTGCATCTTCAAGGCCTCAAGACTTCAAGACTCGAGACAAGAATTCAATACATCTTCTTTGGGTGAAGGATGGTTGTGGGCACCTTGGAGAAACCGGTGGTTGGCGGGATGCATGGAGAAGCGCCATGACATCTTGCGGAAAGCTTCACCCGGACTCAAAGAGACGGAAGAATACTTCATGCCGGAAGCTTACCTGTGCAACCGCAAGTCATTATGGGCTCTGGCTTGGTTGACCTTAGTTGTGACTCTGGCTGGGGACGGTGCTAGCAGATGTAGAACTACGGTAGGATGGGATGAGTACCGGACGGTGGTCGAGGAACTCTTGGAAGACCATGTTTGATCGTCTTGTTCTCAAACACCTGAAGTGCGAGCGTAAAAGAAGGATCGAATCTTGCGGGTAGCGTGTACAAACCTCTGCAGAGGGTTTAAACCTAATCGATTAGCCGTGTCCCGATTACGGACAATTTGAGCATCTGGACTTGGATCTATCTCGGAACTCTCAACACGGATGATAACTTAATTGTGGGCAACTTATGATGAATTTGGGCTATGAGACATCGGTTGGCGGAACCATGTCATGATAGAAAACTCTATAGTACAGACTTCATTTATTCCTCGATGTAGGAAAATAAAACCAGCTTTTACATAAACAAAACTCAGATCTGAGCCACAAAGCCATACTGCATATAGTATAGTTTATCATCTGTTTTCTCTTATTGTGATCTTGCGGTACATTCAATGTCTTGACCTACACGGCTTCAGCGTATCATGTTGCAGGATTTTCTTGACGAGTAAGAGTTACGATCTGTGGTTACGGTCTACACTCAACTTTGCCGATGGCGTTGATGGGACTCCACACCCATTTGATTGTTTCGCTGAGTATTATGAGGTATATATCATTTCGTTATTTATACATGTGATTGCACTTTGATATATACATTGATGTCTTTGTGTGCAAAGATCTTGATCCGAGGATGGCACGGATACACGGAGGCTTGACCGTCTGAGGTCGGGCGCTACATCCCATTTGGGCTTGAGTTTGTCCTTTTTCTTGTCCGGCAAGCGTAGAACTAGCTCGCCAACATTGTAAGTTCTGGCCCGTACTTCTCTGCTTTGATATCTTGAGCCTCTTTGTTGATAGAATGTGGAACGGGCTTTTGCTACGTCACGCTCCTCCTCCAAGGCGTCCAAACTGTCCTCCCGATCGAGCTTGGCTTCTCTTTCTTCGTACATGCGCACGCGAGGTGAGTCATTAATTATGTCGCAGGGCAGAACTGCCTCTGCGCCGTATACCATAAAGAATGGTGTGAATCCGGTCGTGCGATTTGGAGTGGTCCGCAGCCCCCAGAGTACGGAGTCGAGCTCCTCTACCCAGTGTGTGTTAGATTCCTTGAGGGACCGCACTAATCTGGGTTTGATTCCGCTCATAATTAGACCATTTGCTCGCTTGACTTGACCGTTAGTTTGAGGGTGATAGACTGAAGCGTAGTCGAGCTTGATGCCCATGTTTTTGCACCAGAGTTTGACCTCGTCGGCCGTAAAGTTTGTGCCGTTATCGATTGATGATCTTTGTGGGGACACCGTAGCGGTGTCGACCCACGATATGAAGTCTATCACGTCCGGATTGGCCGTCTTAAAACTTGGCCTCTATCCATTTGGTGAATTTATCCACCATGACCAGTAGGTATTTTTGCTTGTGGGTTCCCCTTTAAGGGGTCCAACCATGTCAAGCCCCGGACCGCGAAGGGCGGTGATGGGTATAGTTTTGAGGCGGTGGGTGGCATGTGGCTTTGATTAGCAAAGAGCGGCATCCGGCGCATCGTTGGACTAAGTCCTGAGCATCTGCCCGGGCTGTCGGCCAATAAAATCCTGTACGGAAGGCCTTGCCTACAAGGGCCCGGGCTGCGGCGTGGTGCCCGCCGAGTCTGGCATGAATTTCAGCCAAAAGATTCCGCCCTTCCTCTTTGGAGATACACCTTTGAAGGACTCTGGTTGTGCTTTTCTTATAAAGCTCTCCCTCATGGACCTTATAGGCTTTAGATCGCCGCACTATGGAGCGGGCCTCGTTTTGGTCCTCGGGAAGTTCCTGCCTGGTTAGGTAGGCTAGGAATGGTTCTGTCCACGGGGCAATGACTGCCATTATTACATGGGCTGAGGGTGTTATTTCGTTGGCAGAACCACCAAGCGTGTCGAGAATGTTCGATTGTGGGCGGTGCGGTTGGGTCCGGGTTGTTATTTCGGACTCTCCTCCCATATCTGGATGACTTGAACAACCTCTCTAGGAAGATGTAGGGGGCGGCATCACGCTTTCGCCGATGCGTGCCAACACGTCTGCTGCTGGTTGTTATCGCGGGCTATATGGTGAAATTCGAGCCCCTCAAACCGAGTGACATTTTAGGGCGACATTGCGATAAGCTGCCATTTTCGGATCCTTGGCATCAAAGTCTCCATTTATTTGGGATATCGCGAGGTTGAATCGCGCACCTCTAGGCGTTGAATGCCCATGGAGACCGCCATCCGGAGACCATGTAGAAGGGCCTCGTATTCGGCTGCGTTGTTGGAGTCCGTATACATTATCTGAGTACGTATTGAGCTGTATCTCCGGTTGGGGACATCGAGCAGCGCCGTTCCGGGCCAGCCAACATTTTGGAGCCGTCGAAGTGCATTATCCGGTTGGAATATCGCCGTACTCTTTAGGGAGTTGACCGGTCCATTCGGCGACAAAATCGGCCAAAACTTGCGACTTAATAGCTCGTTGTGGCTTATAGGTTATGTCGAGCGGAGGAGCTCAATGGCCCATTTGGCAATCCGGCCCGTCGATCGCGGTTGTTTATAATGTCGTTAAGAGGTACTTGAGGCTACCGTTATCGAACACTCTTGAAAGTAGTGTCGCAGCTTCGGGATGCCATAAACACCGCGTCGCTATCTTTTGATAATGCGGTACCGTGACTTGCATGGAGTTAGGGCGGTGGACACGTAGTAAACTGGTTTTGAAGGGGAACTTGTGTCCGTCGTTTTTCGTTCGACAACGAGCACCGCGCTTACAACTTGATGAGTTGCGCGATAAATAATAGCATTGGTTCGCCCATGTTGGGCGCGGCCAGAACCGGGTTTGTTGCCAATATGGCTTTTATTTCTTGAGTCCGCCATGGCGGCATCATCCACTCGAAGTGTTGATGCGTCGGAGGAGGCGATAAAGGGTAATGCCTTTTCTCCAAAATGGGAGATAAAGCGTCTTAGAGCCGCCACGCATCGATCAGTTTTGTATTTGTTTGAGGTCTTTGGGATATCCAATTATGTGAGCTCGGATCTTGGCTGGGTTTGCTTCAATTCCTCTACGGATACAATGAAGCCCAAGAGCTTTCCGGCTGATGCGAAAGCGCATTTTTCGGGTTGAGCTTGATGTCATATGTTGGAGATTATCGAATGTGAGCCTCAAGTCGTCTACTAGAGTTTTGACATGCTTGCTTTTGACGACCACATCGTCTATGTATGCCTCCTTTGTTTTGCCGATCTGGTTTGCGGACATGTACGAATCATGCGCTGATATGTTCTTTTTGGTTTTTGAGCCTGAAGGGCATTGTGTTGAAGCAGAATGGGCTGTATGGAGTGATGAATGCCGCTGCGGCTTGGTGGAGCTCTGCCATCTTAATTTGGTGGTAGCGGAGTATCGTCGAGGAAGCACAATGAATCGTGTCCTGCAGTAGCATCGATAATTTGATCGATCTTTGGGGGGAGGAAGGATCCTTTGGGCAAGCCTTGTTGAGGTCCTTGAAATCGGCGCATAGGCGCGTGGGTTTTCCTTCTTTGGTACCATCACCGGGTTTGCTAGCCGGTCCGGATGTTTTATATCTCGATGAATCCGGCCTCCAATAGTTTGGCTAGCTCCTCTCCCATGGCTTGTCTCTTGGGTTCGGAGAAACACGAAGAAACTGTTTGGTCGGCTTGAATCCTTTTAGGATGTTTAGGCTGTTCTCGGCCAGCCGGCGTGGGATTCCTGGCATGTCTGTAGGGTGCCAGGAAAAAATGTCCCAATTTTCGCGTAGGAATTCTCTTAGTGCGGCATCTACATCAGGATTTAATTGTGCCCTGATAGAGGCCATTTTTGTAGGGTCCGTTGGATGGACTTGGAATTTGACTATTTAAATCGCGGTTTAAAGGAGGTGGACTTGGATCTCTTATCGAGTATCACATCGTCCCTATTCACCGTGGGCGCTTGCGCGTTGAGTTCCTCGCCGCTAGGGCCGGATAGTGCCTCAAGGGCGGTCAGCTGTCTTATTTTGTAGCGGAGTGATATGTCGGGTCACTAGCAAGAGTGATGATTCCTTTGGGCGGGCATTTTGAGCTTCATGTACCCATAATGGGGTATAGCTTGAAAAATTGTGAATGCCTCTCGCCCTAATAGAGCATGGTATCCGCTGCTGAGCGGGCCACTTGGGCGTGACCTCCTCGGACCTGTAATTATCCCGTGCGAACACCACATCCGGTGTGATTTTTCCCTGTCTGACATGCTTCCCGACCGGGATTATTCCTCTAAAGGTTGTGCTTGCTTCGCTCAATGCGGCTTCAGTCTATTTCCATTTTTGGAGGGTTTCCTCGTAAATGAGGTTCAATCCGCTGCCACCGTCCATGAGTACCATGGTAAGGCGAAAGTAAATCCACTATTGGATGAGGACCAATGCGGTGGTGCTCGGGCTGTTGAATTTAGGTTAGTCATTGGCATTAAAGGTAATAGCCGTGTCCTCCATGGGTTTATTGTTGCTACTTGGTAGACTTGACAAGGCTACGGAGTGTTCGTTCGCATATTATTTGATGCGAAAGTCTCAAGATCTATTAATACCGTGCGGTATCCACTGGCTGGTGCTCTAGAGCTAGAAGCTCTTAGCCACTTTGGCCACTGCCGTAGTATCCAACATGCTCTAAAGCTACGAGTTGGAGTGGCGCCCTCTGTACTATGAATTTTACAGGTCCATTGAGCCATCCCTCGATGCGGTTCCATGCCCTATAGAGGTTTTGCTTTTCGATATTTAACCCGGTGCTGGCGATGATGCACCCTTTTATTTCGGATGGGTTGTATTCAAGGCGGATTGTCCCAAAATCTTGCTTCGCTTTTCGAGCGCTTTCCATCGCACAATAGTTTCAGTACTATGGACGCCAAGTCGGCAAAGCGTGTAATGTCACGGCGACTTATAGCGTTGAGGATCCCGTTGTCCGTGCAATTATTGCAGAAGAATGAGATTGCTTCCTCCTCGCGGCAGTCCTTTATCCTGTCCATAACCAGGAGGAATCTGGCTCAGTAATGGTGTACTGTTTCTGCGGGCTCTTGCCGAATTTGAGATAGGTCGCTTATCTTTGGGTGGGCGGGTGGAATTAAATCCGGAACCTTGCCCTATCTAAGACTTAAGGGCCAAGGAGCTTCTGAACTTGGAAGCTTGGATTCTTGGATGTTGTCCAATGAATATAGCCCGCTGCCTGACTTTAGGTTCAGGGCTTGAGTGACGTCCTCTCCTCCGCGAGAATCCGGCATGGAGGGATCGGGAATCCGGACGTAGCTAGTCCTTAAGATAGAAGAAGGGTTGCCGTATTGTTCCTCTACCACAACAACGTGGTGGGTAACCTGGGGAGATTTAATCTCTCTCAGATCGGGTTTAGGCCCAATCTGATCATAGTCTGTAGCGACTCCCAGGGCGGCGATGCGATCCAAGAGCTTGTTTAAGGAAGATAGCTCCATCGGATCTAAGCGCTCGGCGAGTTCGAGTTAACGTGAAGATTGCTTCGATGACCCGAGAAGTCATCATCGGTCACGGTGGCGAGCAGCGGTCATAAGAAAACCGCCTAGAGAGTTTGGCCGACACCAAAGCTACTTTAACAAGATGCCGTCTTTAAAGGCGGGATGAGGCATCCTTCTTCGGCGGCGACGACGGAGGAACTCTCAATGAAAGCACCAATGTCGGTGTCAAAACGGCGGATCTCGGCTAGGGGTTCGAAGCGTGCGTCTAGGCGGATGGTAATAGGAGACAAGGGACATGATGTTTTTACCCAGGTTGGGCCCTCTCGATGGAGGTAAAACCCTACTCCTGCTTGATTAATATTGATGATATGGGTAGTACAAGAGTAGATCTACCACGAGATCGGAGAGGCTAAACCCTAGAAGCTAGCCTATGGTATGATTGTTGTTAGTCCCACGGACTAAAACCCTCCGGTTTATATAGGCACCGAAGAGGGTTAGGGTTACACGAGTCGGTTACAATGGTAGGAGATCTGCATATCGTATCGCCAAGCTTGCCTTCCACGCCAAGGAAAGTCCCATCCGGACACGGGACGAAGTCTTCAATCTTGTATCTTCATAGTCCGAGTCGGCCAAAGGTCATCGTCCGCTATCCAGGACACCCCTAATCGGGACTCCCTCAAAGAGCCTTGCCGACGAATAAGCAATTTGAGTAAATTATGCATAAGCAAGGAAGGCAGGAAGAATCAAGGTGTTGGTTTTGAGCGAAAGTTCAATGCCAATGGATTTGAGTGGGAAGAAGATCAATGCCCCAAGACGAAGTTTGTTCCTCAACAAGAGAAGTATGATCCTACTTCCTTCAAGGGAACACAAGCACAAGATGATCTTCTACCACAAGACCACAAGAACAAAGGCAAGGACAAGCTTCAAGAGGAGATTGATGCATTTGAAGAAGCACCTAAGGCCTTGGTCAAGTGGGTTCCCAAGACTACGTCAAGTTCTACTTCATCAAGTACAACTACTACACCTAGGATTCCCATCAAGATGATGTGGATCCCGAAGAAGAAGAACTAGAGAGTTCTTGAGGGTGACTCCGCCAACATTCTTCACTCATATCATTATGGCAAGGACAAGTGCAATCATCTTCCATATCTTGCACTAGTTCAAGGAGTCACAAACCCTCATGTTGGTAAGGCAAGGGACAAGGTAACCTAATGTTTTCATGGACATCATTTTGTGTGTGCATCACTCTATGTCTATGGATATTCTTGTTTGTTCCTTGTGGGACTAACCCATGTAGGTATTGAAAGTGCAACTCACTCCAAAGGATTGCTCCAAAAGATCTACATCAACATTGAGCATCCACATCTTCAACACCTACATGAAGTCATCATCGACAAAACCCAAGGTTAGTTCATCCCTCTAAGGGGGGATCTCACATCGAGGGGGAGCTTAACTCTAAGAATTGAGTCAAAGCAACTCTAATGATGTGAAAACATAAATGCTTTATGTAAAAGTGGTAACCCCACTTGAGCTTAAACGATGAGTATGACCTATGATCAAATGTTCTCATTTGACTCCTAATTCAATATACTCATATATAGATGACCTAGTCATCTCCAATTGTTTGATAGATGCTAGAATTGGTTGTGCATGCTTTGACACATATTTTATTTGTCATTTTATTGTGTGAGCATGTTGGTTGCATATTTTACTCATTCGAGGACATCCACTTGTTGTTTTGATTGATTGGTTTCTTCTTCTTTGGCCAAGTGGATGGACAAGAATGCCTAAGAACCTTCTCTAGCTATCTATGCTTTTCTCGTCTCAAACTCTATTCATGCTACATCACAAAATTTGATCAAGTCAGATTCGAACCACTCTGTGTGAGGAGCACTCGGAGTCCCCGATTTGTCATAGACTTAAAACTTCCAAAACTTCTTTGTGATTTTCGGTCTGATTGATTCCTCCATTTCGGTCAAACCGAGATCACTAAGTCGATCTAGGTTTTCATCTCGGTGCAACCGATTTGAACTTTTCGGTCACACCGAGTTGTCAGAATCATTATCAGTTATGCATCTCGGTGCCACCAAGTTGTTCCACTCGGTCACACCGACAGTGTCGGGCTATATATTCTCACGGGCAAATTTTGGAAAACTTTCTCCGAAACTCTTCGCCCGCGCATAGCTCGCCATGCCTACTAGGTCTCCGGATCATCGACTTCATCGCCAACCGCCTCCTGTCGCTGGTCTCCGCCGCCGTCAACGGATTTCTTCTCCGCTGTAACATCCCAAATTTTCAATTTGGAATGTTATACTAATAGATCATCATTGCATATCATATTTAATGCATTTTTCTTCAGTCCTAGAAATTCTACGCAACTCAAGGACCCATGGAGAGAGTTGGGGATTTCGATATTTTCATATTTGAGTTTTCTCAAATTTTGGAAGTAGGATCATTTGATTTATTTATTTTATCTTCAGTTATTTCAATTATATAAATTTGAGAGAGGGGAATAAAATTACTTTCCCAAAATAAAGAAATATTGAGGATTTAATAAAAAAATCAAATAAGATTTTATTTTGGATTTTCTGGCTATTTTATTTGAATTTAGGAAAAATGCGTGTTTTCCAAAAATTGCATTTAGGCCCAAATAAATGTTCATCTAAACTGGCTTGATTTTAGAAGCCGGGGAAAATTTATTTCGGGATTTTTGGAGTCCGTTTGGTATTTCTTTCGTTTGTTTTTCTATGCGATAATTATTTAAAAAAAAAAACTGGAACCGCCTTTGGGCCTTAACCAGCCAGGACTCCGCCTGGCCGGGGGTCTTTATAAAGAGCGCCCGGGCCGACCCCCAGCCCAAGCCGCCGCCACCAGCCCAACTTCATGGCGCCGCCGAAACACTAGCTCGCGCCCGGCCGATCCTTGTTGCCTCACGCCTTGGGCGAGTCCGCCGCCGCCTCGCCGCCCGTCGCCGCGGACCCGCCGCCGTCACCACCGACCACCGCCGCCCGCGGATCTGCCGCCACCGCCGACCCGCACCCTGAGGTTGACCTCGCCGCCGCCGTTTTTTTTAGGAAAACCGTTCTGTTTTTCCGTCGGTTTTTCGTTGGTTTTTTTAGATTCCTTTTTTTTCATTAGATCGGTTTTCTTCTGGTTTGGATTAATTAGCGAACGTTCACTCGTTCGTTCGTTTTTAACGAACGCGTTCGTCGTTTAGATCCAGATAACGAACGTTCGTTCGTTAACCTGTTCGTCGTTTTTCTTTTTCTCAGATTTATTCTACGATTTTCTGATCGCGATTTCTGATCCGATTTTTGTTTTAGTATAACTTTTCGCTTGTTTATCGGAATCAGGCGATTCAAGCGTCTAGAGTTTCGTCTTGAAACCCTCTTTCTGAATAATCTACTCAAACCAGTTTTTGCTTCTGTAAAATTTGACTTAGGTCCAGATTAGTAAACGAAGCTTGTTTCTTTCGCCGTTAGAGTTTTGTTTCTTCGTTCGATTTGATTCTTTTTGCAAACCGGAGTTCTTAAGTTGAACTTTCTGGTTAGACCTCTTATTTGAGTTTACCCGTGCATTAGATGAGTATTTATTGTATGCTTGTTTGTTTGTTTGCTTGCGATAGAGTACCCGGATTGCGCCGCTTGCTACTTCGAATCCCTAGGTTACGCGGATCATCAGCAAGGCAAGTAACACTTTGATCATACCTCTTTACTACCCAGTTTTATGCATTAGATCAATCCTCAAACATTGCATGATTAGGATCTAATTAAATTGTGGGTTTTGGGAAGTAGATTGAGGTAGTACCTATTACCTGTTTTATTATCAAACCCTTGGGAGTTACTTCTACGTTTGCTTATTTTGCCATGCTATACAAGTAGATGTGGATTGGGTGAGTGATTTTCCATGACATATGTGAGATTGTTAATTAACGGTTTATTTAAGGTGGCAACATTAATACACATCTGGGTGGATTGAGGTACCTGGTTTGTCACATCCTAGTTAGTCCATGCATTAGAGTGTTGCATCATGTTTACCTTTCATCAGAAACTTGAATTGGGGAAGACAGAACCCCCAGAACTCCTCTGAATCCAACTAGGGTTTACTAAAAATATTTTCAATGAACCTGAAATGCCCTTCTAAAAAGTTCACCCTCTTTGTCTTGGGTTGGAACCTCTGGCAAAATAGGTGCATAATTTTCTAGGTCAACAGAAGGTCACTGAATTAAATCATATGTAATTTGCATTTGGGCATTTAAATGCTAGTAAATATTTTGGATGCTCAAATAATTCTGAAAATAAGTGTGGGCTGTTGGAGATATTCTAAACAGAGCCCCTGATTATACCCAGGATTTTTAGAAGTGTCTAACTATTTTAAATAAGTCCACAAACTTACAGAATAATAGAAAAAGGAAAAACAGAAAGCAAAAGGCTTACCTGGCGCTCACCTGGCAAGCCCACCTGCCGGCCCAGCCCAGCCACCGCTCCAGCGAGCTGCTTGGCTTGGCCAGGCAGGCAGCCAGGTGCTCGACGGTGGCACCAGAGCACGCCACGCAGCTGCTCGTCGCCCTGCCTCCTCCCTGCACCGTCCTGCCGCCCCGCTTCGGTCGGCCACTCCTCCCCCGAGCTCGCTGACACTATTTATCCTCCCCAACTCCTCTCCCTCGCTCGCCCGCACCATGGCCGACGCCGTCGCGCCTGCGCCACCGTGAAACCCATGAACTCCGTCGTCCCCGTGCTGCACCACCGTGTCCGTTCGCTCCGCCATCGTCGACTACATCGAGCAGGTCGAGCCCCGAGCGCTCGCACGCTCTGCAAGACCTTCACCGACTCCGTCTCCGTCGATCACCGCCGGAGATCCCCATCGTTGCCGCCACCGCATCACCTCGTCCCCGACCTCGCCGACTGCTTCGCCGTACTCGCCGTGAGCCCAGCTACCTCCCCATCCTCTACGTTTTCCTTCCCGTGCACCGTAGCTGCCGCACGAAGCATCACCGCACGCGCCACCGCCGAGCTCGTCGCCGACGTGACTCCGGTCACCCTCTGGCCACGCCACCTTGTCCACTAACTTCACCACATCCCCAGGAACCCGTAGCACCACTCCACGCACCTCGCCGTGTCCCGAAGCCTCGGGTTCACTTTCACCCGACTCCGGCGACCGCCTGGCTCGTCGCCGCCCGCGTTCCGCCACCCCAAGTTCAACCATCGCCACCAAGCGCGCGGCTTGTCCCCGCCTACGTAGATGGTCTCGGCCGTCCATTGATCGCGAAATGCCTAAACACTCTCGCCACGCGTCTAAGCCGCCGTGGCTAAGCGTCGGCGGGTTTGACCCGTTGACGGAGTTGACTAAGTGGGCCCCCTACGCTAATTAACCCAGTTTAGTTTAACTAAAATTAGTTAGTTAAATTAACTCTCGACATGCGGGACCCACTGGTCAGTTGACTGGACGCCCCGTTGACCCCGACGTCACCTCGGCGATCTTCTTGACGCAATAACTAATTTCGGATTTATTTGTATTCGGAAATTCCAGAAATTGTTCTCGCCTCGAGGATAACCCGAATATCCGTGCGAAGGGCGTATCCTACTACCACTACATCGGGCAAGCAACCCATTGATCATTCCGATACAAACCCATGTTCTCGCTTCGCTCTTGTTTATTGCATTAAGACAACGCGATTCAAACTGTTGTGTGTTGCGGTAGTTGAACCCACTTCCTTTGCATGACCTGTCATTGCCACAGTAACTAGATGAAACCCTCTAGCATGTGTAGGAGTTGATTGAGCCATATTTGTGTTTCCTACCATGCTATGCTTGCTATGCTTAGAGTTGTGTCAGGTCTGGCTCATCGGGATGATGAACTGGAGTGAAAGGTTGTGTCGGTTTCGAGAGTGAAAGTGTTGGATATGATTTGGTAAAGGAATCGATGAGAGGCCATGTAGGAGTACATGGTGGGTTGTTTCATTGAGGCTGTCCCTAAGAACTGAGATTTGTATGTGTGATTTAAGATCAGCTACTACCACACGCTGGGCCCTGAAATATGACCCCGCTCGACTTACCGACCCCTCTCGTCCTCTGTCCAGGAGTTGCAAGTAGTTTCTGGTATTTGTAGTATGCTGGGGGCCGCACGCAGCGCTGACCATAGGGGTGGGCTGTGTTGCGGTAGGCACGTGGCCCGGTGTACCGATTCGCCCGTTTGGTGTCTCGGGAACCCTGCACACATCGTTCGGGGCTGTTAGTGGAAACCTCGACCGGACTCCCTGCGGATGGAACCCGAATAGGCGATAAATCTGGACTAGAGACTTGTGTGGTTGGTCAGGTCGTGGTCTACACCCACGTCGGCTTTCGCTTGAAGTCTGCCGAGCACATATGGTGTGCAGACGCTAAGTGGTGGAAACATGTGTGACGAAGTACACCCTGCGCAGGGTATAAAACTATTGAATAGCGGCGTCATGATAAAGGACTACTTGGTCGCCTATGCAGTTCATAGACAAGTAAATGGATACTACTAAAAGCCTCAAGATAAGTGTGAGTACCGCGGATGGCCCTCTCGTTTGTTGTCGAGAGAGGATCGACGGTGGAGTATTGTGATGGTGATTAGTGGACTCGTGTGCGACAAATGCTTTTCAAGTGGTGTCACGTAGGATAGCTTAGCCAAGAGTCAAAGCTGGCTTGCTGCAATAACTCCACTACCTTCTTGAGAATGTGCATGTATAGTAGGATTCTGTTGTAAGACTTGCTGAGTACCTCCGTACTCATGTTTGCTTAATTAATGTTTTCAGACGACAACACTGCCCCCTCCGATGGGTTCTATGTAGACCTTGACATCGACGAGTGACTAGCCACCCATGTGGTGATCCAAGGCTTGTGAAGGGCCACTGTAGATAGAAGGGCTTCGTCAAGCCTTCTTTCTTTTTAGTGTCTGTACTCAGACTAGTTTGCTTCCACATGTGCTTGTATGCTTGTATGACTTGAGTGTCGGGTCATGTGACCCCTATCTGTATGAACATGTTATGTATGGCTCCTCGGAGCCTCTTAAATAAAGTACTTTGAGTTGTAGAGTTTTGTTGTGATGCCATGTTGTATGTACTCGTATCGGGCATATTGTGTGTATGATTGAAATGCTTGGTATGAGTGGGATCCGACAATCTAGTTGTTTATCCTTGGCAGCCTCTCATATGGGGAAATGTAGTCTAGTGCTTCACGAGTGATAGTAGTCCGCTTCTGACTTGGTTCACCGGAGTCTCGCTAGCGCAGCACTACTGCTCTGGACACTTGGTGGCGGCATGTGTTTCACTTCGTTCTGTTCATCCCTTGTGGAAATGTCACGTGGTGACATCCGAGTCCTGCCTAGCTGCTATAGCCGGGTTACGGAGTCCTGTTAGCCAGTGCTACAGCCGGATTCATACGTTGATGACCGACATGCTCGATTTGATTCATGTATGCTGTCCCCATGGGTTAGCGCCGCTTTGGGTTCACGACTAGCCATGTCGGCCGGGTTCTCTGTCATGTGGATGCTAGCGACACTATCATATCGTGAGCCAAAAGGCTTAAATGGTCCGGGCCATGGTAAGCGACACCCGTGGGAATACCGTGCGTGAGGCCGCAAAGTGATATGAAGTGTTACCGGCTAGGTCAATGTGACTTGGAATCGCGGTCCTGACATGGTTATTCCAGGATTGCCTGTTTATTTTTGGACCGCCACCCAGGCTCAAAGGGATCATAAGATTTTTCATGCTAGAAACTTCCGTGTGCAGCCACATGCTATTATGGGCTCTAGCATAGTTGATTAAGTCGTGCGAACTCTTATAGTGGTAGACTAGCAGATGTAGGGGAAAGTAGGTGTACCGGCCTACCCATCGTAAGGTGCTAGCACTTCTGAAAGACTATGTCTCGGTCATTCGTTTCTCAAACACCATGTAGTGCGAGAAAACCAACGGAGGAGATCGAGTCATGTGGGGAAAAGTGCGCAACCTCTGCAGAGTGTACAAACTAATCATGATTAGCCGTGTCCCCGGTTATGGACATCTTGAGTATCTAGTACTTGTATTTTCGTGTGAATCTCATCATGTTACTTTAATTAATATTGTTGGGTTTGTTTAATGATGATGCTTAATTGGGATTGAGGATGCTGTCAACCATTCTCAATGTTTAACAACCACCATGATAGTTAAATAATTTATTCCTTTGTAGTAGGGAAAAATTGGCTTTTATGCAAAAACTGTAACCATAGAGCTATCCACCAAGCCATATATGCATGTAGTATAGCTTTGCTCTTTCATTTTTCTCTATGTGTAACTTTGCCAGCATATTCCATGTGTTGACCCGTTTCGGGCTGCAACGTTCATGTTGCAGACTTTTCAGACGACGAGTAAGATGCTTTAGGATCGTGGTTCTATACTCAGTGATGCCGTTGGAGTTGATGGACTCACTTATCTTCCAAGCCTTCCGCTGTTATCGTTATTAGATGGCCTTAAGCCATATCTATTGTAATAAGTTTCCCTTTGGAGACATTCGATGTAATAAGTGTGTGATTGCTACTCTGTTATAAATCCTTCAAGTAATCGCATGCGTGTCAAGACATCGATCCGAGGATGACAACGATGCACGAGATCGGACTGTTTGAGGTCCGGTCGCTACAAGATGGTATCGAGCACCGACCTGTTGTAGGACACGACCACTAAGCAAAGACCATAGATCACTACTCTCTTCTCATTCTAACTCCTCATCTTTTCTATTCTTCTAGGATAGCGGATGCAAGGAACAAGTTCATGCAACCGGATGAAGATACACCCTTTGGACGACACACGAAGGAAGTAACCAAGTACTTGAAGATCGGAGTACCAAGCTTCACGGAACCTACAACGCCACCTTACACGAAGATGGTATTTGGATGATTCAAGTTCAAGTTCGGGAAGGATGTTCATGCCACGATCCTTGAGCCTATAGAGTTTTCCTTTGATGCACCAACCTGGAGTTTAGGGACGAGCATGGCATCTCACATCACCATGGAAAGCATTGGAGAAGTTTATCACCAGGAGCTTAAGGATACTACCTACCAGATTTGTGGGCGCCGAGATGAGCAATGGGAGATGGTCAACACCGGAAAGACAGATCGATTGCAGCTTTCATCCAGAGTTAAACCAGCACATTCGGCGCCGGGAGAACCGGATGAGTGCGAGCATGATGGATCTGAAGGAAGCCATGACCAAGATCACGGAGGCGGAGGAAGAACTCAAGTCTACACGCGATGGATATGAGGAGGAAATATCAACTCTAGTCGAGAAGAATGATGATCTGAAGAAGAATAAGTTAAGAGTGTTCATGGGATTTCCAGTAACTGGAGAAGATGAAGATCAGACTTGTCCCGAAAATCACATCATCATCGACGATGCCGACTCGGACCCGGATGATAGTGATGATGACTACGTTGATGAAGCTGGAGCGGATATCATGGAGTCTTCATCGGAGCAGTTTTTCTAGTAGACCAACATAAAGTAGTAGAATTTCCCTCCATGTATCTATTATAGTCTGAGCACTTTGTAACGATAGATAGACCGTTGTATGCCCTTGCTTGTTTGAATGAAGTGTTTTTATTGCAATTGCCTCATGTGCATATGGGTAGTGTTTTCCCTCTAGACCTCATTCTATTCTGTATTCTCGTCTTTTCTAAACCCTCAGATGCCTCCGAGACGTGACAACGAATTCGCTTTCCGCGGAGCTCACCCGATTGATCCGATGGCAGAATGCATTGATGCGATACTAGTCCGAATCGAACCGGGAACAACAACAACAATCCACCACCACCACCACCACCGCTGATCACTTAACCCGTTTTCTCGGTGAATCCACGGTGTTCTCCAAAGAGCACCGAGCCGATTGTTGCAGATGATTGGCTTCGCAAGACAGCCAGGGAGTTGATCACTGTAGTATGCACAGATGCGGAGAAGGTGCGATTTGCCGCACATCAGCTTGAGGGACCCCCGGCATCATGGTGGGAGAATTTCACATCCACTTATCCAGTAGACACTGTCACATGGGATCAGTTTTAGCAGGCTTTTCGTACTGCCCATGTTTCAGCAGGAGCTATGGCCATGAAGAAGCGTGAGTTTCACAACTTGCGCTAGGGAGGAAGATCAGTTGGCCAGTATGTGGATGATTTCAGTAAGCTAGCACGTTATGCCCCAGATGACGTCGCTACGGATGCAGCTAAGCAAGAGAAGTTTCTGGAAGGGCTGAATGATGAGCTGAGCATGCAGTTGATGGTAGCAAGTTTCAACAACTACCAGGAGTTGGTAGATCATGCTCTCATGATGGATGGGAAGCAGCAGCAGATTGAAAACCGCAAGAGGAAGTATGGACAAGGGAAGTACAATTCTGGAGCTCAGCAGAAGCCCCATTTTACTCCGAAGTCAGGAGGACAGTTTCAGCATACCCATGGAGGAGGTAGCTCGCACAATCACAATGGTCCCAAGAATGGTACCGGGAATGGAGGAAGTAGTAGCCAGAACCGTACCAACCCCTCAACACCAACCAAGAAAGATCTGAGTCAAGTCACTTTGTTTTAAGTGCCAGAAGACCGGACATTACGCAAATGAATGTCCTGAAGGCCAGACTGGGAATGGCAATGGAAACTCCGGGAAGAAGCCGAACCTTTTCAACCGAGGACAAGTGAACCACGTTAGCGTGGAGGAGGTTGAAGCTCAGCCGATGCGTGTAATAGGTAAGTTTTTGGTTAAGTCATTTATCGCACTCGTTTTTTTGATCTTGGTGCATCGCATTCATACATATCAAGGGATTTGTGGATAAGTATAGACTGCCCACTAGGGTTCTAAAACACCCATGCTAGTAACCTCACCGGGGAGCGAGTATATGGCCGGTCGAGGATGTTTTCAAGTTCCGTTGGGTATAGGCAAGCATGTTTTCCCTCGGATTTAATCATTTTGGAATCCCAAGGTTTGGATGTGATTACGGGTATGGATTGGCTATCAATGTATGGAGGAAACATTGATTGCGCGAAGAAGTCGATTCTGCTTACTACCCCGAAGGAAAAGGATAAGGTATGTATCAAGGCATGAGCCGAGGAGGATGCACGTAAATTCCTTATCGGGGAGTTGTGCGGGAGGAAATACTAGTAGTGAAGGATTTTCCGATGTATTTCGGAGGAGTTGCCGTGCATGCCACCGACGGATACATTGAGTTTTTGATCGAGCTTTTGCGAGCACGTAATAATATCCAAGAGACCATACAGATGGCCGCAAAAGATTTGGAGGAGATTAAAAGTCAGATTAAGGAGTTACTGGATAAAGGATACATTCGCCCAAGTTCTTCACCTTGGGGATCACCAGTACTTCTAGTGGAGAAGAAGGACGGATCGTTAAGGATGGTTGTTGATTATCGAGGATTAAATGCGGTAACTATCAAGAATAAGTACCCACTGCCAATGATCAATGATCTGTTTGACCGACTACAAGGAGCAAAAGTGTTTTCCAAGATCGATTTGTGATCAGGATACCATCAGTTGAAGATTCGAGAACAGGATATACCCAAGACAGCTTTTACCACCAGGTACGAGCTGTATGAGTATACTGTTATGTCATTTGGGTTGACTAACCTCCTATTTCATGAACATGATGAACAAGGTGTTTATGGAATTTTTGGATAAGTTCGTCGTGGTGTTCATTGATGATATTTTGGTCTACTCAAAGAACGAAGAGGAGCATAAGGAGCATTTGCGTTTGGTATTGGAGAAGCTCAGAGAACACCAGTTGTATGCCAAGTTTAGCAAATGTGAGTTCTGGTTGAAGGAAGTTGGATTCCTCGGACATGTTATATCCGGAGAGGGCATAGCAGTAGACCCCACCAAGGTTGTCACCGTGACTAATTGGGAAGCACCAACGACAGTTGGGGAGATCAGAAGTTTTCTTGGACTGGCAGGATACTACCGGAGATTCATTGAGAATTTTTCAAGGATTGCAAAGCCCATGACGGAGTTGTTGAAGAAGGATACCAAGTTCAATTGGACGGAGGAATGTGAGGTCAGTTTTCAGGAATTGAAGAAACGTCTAGTTACCTCACCAGTGTTGATTCTGCCAGATCAGACTAAGGATTATGAAGTGTACTGCGATCCTTCACGTCGAGGACTTGGAGCAGTACTTATGCAGGAAGGAAGAGTTGTTTCGTATGCGTCACGACAGCTTAAACCTCATGAGTTGAATTATGCCACACATGATTTGGAGTTAGCAGCCGTAGTGCATGCATTGAAGACATGGAGACATTTTCTTATCGGAAATCATTGTGAGGTGTACACGGATCACAAGAGTTTGAAGTACATCTTCACGCAAAAAGAGTTAAACCTCAGGCAAAGGAGATGGTTGGAACTCATCAAGGATTATGATATGAGATTGCAGTATCACCCCGGAAAGGCTAACGTAGTAGCCGACGCATTGAGCCATAAGAGCCATGTTAATACACTCATGACCGAAGGACTGCCAAAGGAGTTGGCCGAGGACTTTTGCGAGCTATGTTTGGAGATAGTTCCGCGAGGCTATGTAGCAACATTGGAAATTCAGTCGACTTTTATTGATAAGATCAGAGAAGCTCAAAAGACCGATAAGGAGATTGCAGAGATAAATTAGAGGTTGAACAACGGAAAGGCCAAGGGATTTCATGAGGATGAGCACGATACCCTCTGGTTTGAGGACCGCGTTTATGTACCCAATGACCCTGAGATCAGAAAGTTGATTTTGCAAGAGGCCCATGATTCACCGTATTCAATTCACGCAGGGAATACCCAGATGTACTTGGTTTTGAAGGAGATTTTCTGGTGGACCGGAATGAAGAAGGACATTGCCGAGTATGTAGCAGTTTGTGATGTATGTCAGAGGGTAAAGGCAGAGCATCAGAAGCCAGCAGGATTGTTGCAACCATTGCCGATACCCGAATGGAAGTGGGATAAGCTAGGCATGGATTTTATTACAGGATTGCCCAAGACTCGTTCAGGCTATGACTGGATTTGGGTGGTAGTCGATCGTTTGACGAAGGTAGCTCATTTCATCCCAGTGAAGACTACTTACACCAGTGCCAAATTGGCCAAGATTTACATGACCAGGATCGTATGTCTGCATGGAGTTCTAAGGAGCATTGTATCAGATAGAGGAACCCAATTTACCTCAAAGTTCTGGAATCAGTTGCACGAAACCTTGGGTACCAGGCTAGAGTTCAGTACCGCTTTTCATCCGCAGACAGATGGACAGAACGAAAGAGTCAATCAGATTTTAGAAGACATGCTGAGAGCTTGTGCGCTAGATTATGGATCTAGTTGGGATGACAATTTGCCGTATGCAGAGTTCTCTTACAACAAAAGTTATCAATCCAGTTTGAAGATGGCCCCTTCGAAGCCTTATAAGGAAGGAGGTGCGAGAACCCGTTGTCTTGGGACGAAGTTGGAGACCGTCGCTTGTTTGGACCAGATTTGATTAAGGAGTCGAGCGGAAAGTGAAGTTGATTCATGACAGCTCAAGGTAGCCCATCCGAGCAGAAAAGCTATCTTGATGCAAAACGCAAGGAGACAGTTTACGAAGTTGGGGATAGAGTTTACCTTGGGTATCACCACTTGAGGAGTTAAGCGTTTTGGTGTTAAAGGAAAGTTAGCGCCGCGCTTTGTGGGACCATACAAAGTTTTGGAGCGTATGGGAGAGGTTGCCAACAAGTTGGAATTACCCGAGGATTGTCAGAGTTCACGGCGTGTTCCACGTCTCTCGCTTGAAGAGGTGCCACGCAGAGATGGCTGATATACCGCTAAGAGATACCATGCCGCTAGAGGCGATTCATTGGACGATGGTTTGACCTATGAGGAGAAACCGGTCAAGATTCTTGAGTATGCCAGCCGAGTCACCCATGACAAAGTTATCAAGTTTTGCAAAGTTCGGTGGAGCCACCACACCGAGGATGAAGCCACCGGGAGCGAGAGGAAGATTTCTTTGAAAGACCACCTCACCTATTCTCTAGCCAACCCGAATCTCGAGGGCGAGATTCATCTTAAGGGGGGTAGGTTTGTAACATCCCAAATTTTCAATTTGGACTGTTATACTAATAGATCATCATTGCATATCATACTTAATGCATTTTGCTTCGGTCCTAGAAATTCTACGCAACTCAAGGACCCACGGAGAGAGTTGGGGATTTCGATATTTTCATATTTGAGTTTTCTCAAATTTTGGAAGTAGGATCATTTGATTTATTTATTTTATCTTCAGTTATTTCAATTATATAAATTTGAGAGAGGGGAATAAAATGACTTTCCCAAAATAAAGAAATATTGAGGATTTAATAAAAAAATCAAATAAGATTTTATTTTGGATTTTCTGGCTATTTTATTTGAATTTAGAAAAAATGTGTGGTTTCCAAAAATTGCATTTAGGCCCAAATAAATGTTCATCTAAACCGGCTTGATTTTAGAAGCCGGGGAAATTTTATTTCGGGATTTTTGGAGTCCGTTTGGTATTTCTTTCGTTTGTTTTTCTGCGTGATAATTATTTAAAAAAACTGGAACCGCCTTTGGGCAGAATCGCCAGACTCCACTTTGGCCGGGTCTTTATAAAGCGCGCCCGGGCCGACCCCAGCCCAAGCCGCCGCCGCCAGCCCAACTCACCGCCGCGCCCAAACACTAGCCAGCGCCCGCCGCCGATCCGCCGCCGCCTCATGCGCCAAGGCCGAGCCAACGCCGCCGCCCTCGCCGCCCGGACCCCGCCGCCGTCGCCGCCGACCACCGCCCGCGCCCGAGCTGAGCCGCCACGGCCGACCCGCACTCGAGGTTGACCTCGCCGCCGCCATTTTTTTTAGAAAAACCATTGGGTTTTTCCGTCGGTTTTTCGTTGTTTTTTTTAGATTCCGTTTTTTTCCGTTAGATCGGTTTTCTTCTGGTTTGGATTAATTAGCGAATGTTCACTCGTTCGTTCGTTTTTAGCGAACGTGTTCGTCGTTTAGATCCAGATAACGAACATTCGTTCGTTAAACTGTTCGTCATTTTTCTTTTTCTCAGATTTATTCTGCGATTTTCTGATCGTGATTTCTGATCCAATTTTTGTTTTAGTATAACTTTTGCTCGTTTATCAGAATCAGGCGATTCAAGCACCTAGAGTTTCGTCTCGAAACCCTCTTTCTAAATAATCTACTAAAACTAGTTTTTGCTTCTGTAAAATTTGACTTAGGTCCAGATTAGTAAATGAAGCTTGTTTCTTTCGCCGTTTGAGTTTTGTTTCTTCGTTCGATTTGATTCTTTTTGCAAACCGGAGTTCTTAAGTTGAACTTTCTGGTTAGACCTCTTATTTGAGTTTTACCCGTGCATTAGATGAGTACTTATTGTATGCTTGTTTGTTTGTTTGCTTGCGATAGAGTACCCGGATTGCGCCGCTTGCTACTTCGAATCCCTAGGTTACGCGGATCATCAGCAAGGCAAGTAACACTTTGATCATACCTCTTTACTACCCAGTTTTATGCATTAGATTAATCCTC
This sequence comes from Aegilops longissima, assembly GCA_021605205.1. Taxonomy (NCBI): domain Eukaryota; kingdom Viridiplantae; phylum Streptophyta; class Magnoliopsida; order Poales; family Poaceae; genus Aegilops; species Aegilops longissima. The sequence continues at coordinate 147,403,987 of CM038676.1, read as the reverse complement.
AAACATTGCATGATTAGGATCTAATTAAATTGTGGGTTTTGGGAAGTAGATTGAGGTAGTACCTATTACCTGGTTTATTATCAAACCCTTGGGAGTTACTTCTACGTTTGCTTATTTTGCCATGCTATGCAAGTAGACGTGGATTGGGTGAGTGATTTTCCATGACAGATGTGAGATTGTTAATTAATGGTTTATTTAAGGTGGCAACATTAATACACATCTGGGTGGATTGAGGTACTGGTTATTCAGGATTACTGTTTCTTTTGGACCGCCACCCAGGCTCAAAGGGATCATAAGATTATTCATGCTAGAAACTTCCGTGTGCAGCCACATGCTATTATGGGCTCTAGCAGAGTTGATTAAGTCGTGCGAACTCTTATAGTGGTAGACTAGCAGATGTAGGGGAAAGTAGGTGTACCGGTCTACCCATCGTAAGGTGCTAGCGCTTCTGAAAGACTATGTCTCGGTCATTCGTTTCTCAAACACCATGTAGTGCAAGAAAACCAACGGAGGAGATCGAGTCATGTGGGAAAAAGTGCACAACCTCTGCAGAGTGTACAAACTAATCATGATTAGTCGTGTCCCGGTTATGGACATCTTGAGTAGCTAGTACTTGGATTTTCGTGTGAATCTCATCATGTTACTTTAATTAATATTGTTGGGTTTGTTTAATGATGATGCTTAATTGGGATTGAGGATGCTGTCAACCATTCTCAATGTTTAACAACCACCATGATAGTTAAATAATTTATTCCTTTGTAGTAGGGAAAAATTGGATTTACGCAAAATCAGTAACCATAGAGCTATCCACCAAGCCATATATGCATGTAGTATAGCTTTACTCTTTCATTTTCTCTATGTGTTACTTTTGCCAAAGATATTCCATATGTTGACCCGCTTCGGCTGCAACGTTCATGTTGCGAGACTTTTCGAACGACGAGTAAGATGCTTTAGGATCGTGGTTCTATACTCAGTGATGCCGTTGGAGTTGATGGACTCACTTATCTTCCAAGCCTTCCGCTGTTATCGTTATTAGATGGCCTTAAGCCATATCTATTGTAATAAGTTTCTCTTTGGAGACATTCGATGTAATAAGTGTGTGATTGCTACTCTGTTATAAATCCTTCAAGTACTGTGCGTGTCAGCATTACTGATCCAGGGCTGACACTGATGCACAGAGATCGGACTGTTTGAGGTCTGGTCGCTACATCCGCCGTTGCCGCCGTAGCAAGTTCACCGCCGAACTAGGGTATGAACTCGATCACAGTGCTATCCTCGTCTGATTCTCAGCACATTGTGTTCATAATGCTTCTTGCCACGATTGAAACACCTCTATCCAGTCAAAACAATCCTTAGAATAGGTGTGATTCGAAAATTTAGGGTTAGTTTCGCGAAATCATCTCGACCCACCGAGTTGAAAACTTCGGTCCCACCGATTTGGCTAACGCCATTGCACTAGTAACTCTCGGTCGACCGAGAATTGCTATCGGTGTGATCGATTTTAAAACTTTGTGAAACCCTAGCAGTCTCGGTGCCATCAACCGTGACTTCGATCCCGACCGAGTTCACTAGTTTAGGCTCCAAAACTGCTTCGGTATCACCGAGTTTGAAAATCGGTAGATCCGAAATGCTTTCCATGGAAAACTAAAACTAAGTTTTTGAATCATTCTTTGCAAAAGCTCAGATTTTGTGATGCTCATCCACTCTACCTCATCTATAACTATTCACGTGGTCAGAAGTTAGTGTGTGCAGCATGTCGGACCAAAGTGACAAATGAACAAGTCAGAAGAGCAGATTCACATGAGTGAGGGCACTAGTCCCTCTAGCAGCTCCGATGAGGGGAGCAGAAGCACTCCCAACAATTTACCCAAAGCTGCCACTAGGACAAGGAAGAAGAAGACCTCAGAGTGTGAGGATGAGGATTATGTGGCAGTTGAGGATGAGGCTAGTTCAAAGAAGAAAGTACTCAAGGAGTCTAGCTCAACTGCAGTAAAGCCAGGAATGAAGATCAAAAGGCCTGCAGGAAGACAACCAATGTCCAAAGCCAGAGTATCCACTCAAGCTTCTTTGGAATCCCAACCCAAAGAGCCTGCTGCTGAAGGAAAGAAAAGGAAGGAAAGGGTCAAGAAGACCATGGCCAGAGTGATAGGAAAGCCTTCCATGATGGAAGAAGAAGAAGAAGAAGAGGTTGCTGCACCAGCACCCATGGCACAAAAGCTGATGGGTGATGTTATAAAGTCAGGGGATGCAACTTCAAAGCCCAAAGAAGCACCCAAAGCTGCCTCCAAGCCCAAGAGTGCACCTAAGAGGAATACCAGAGTATACCACTCTTGAAAAGAACAAGGCCCCAATGCCTGATGTTGTCTGCTTGAGGAAGATGATGAAGGGCAAGTCCTAAGGAAGCTCAAACCCAAGATTCCAGACCACAATGATGCTCATCCTGTGGCTGAAAACATGAAGATCAGGAGAGACTTAGGGTTGAGGCTATGGAGAGAGTCAGATCCATATGCCACCAAGAGAAGGACTGCTGTAGATTACAGGTTCCACACCAAGGAGCAGCAGGACTTCTATGAGACTATCTCGTTGGACAAAAAGCCCATAGTGTGTGATATGAGGTGGGTCGACTGGACCTACATTCAGGAGAATGAAGAACACTATCTTGGAGTGTATGACAGCTTCAGTGCGTGTGGAGTTGCAGATTTTGTTGGGCGTAAGCTCACAAACCGGAATGATGAGCTCATTATGCAATTCTACTCACAAAGACATTTCTATCCAGATGGCGGGATAGTTTGGATGTCTCAAGGAACGAGATACCAATCAACCATTGAGGAATGGGCAAGTCTGATCAATGCCCCAAAGGAAAGTGAATATGACTTGGACATTTATGCCAAGAAGAAGATGGATCACAACTCAATGTCACAGATGTACAAGGAGATCCCAGATGATGCACTTGAGACTTTCAAGTTTGGATCAGTTCATTTTCTTCTGTTAGGGCTGCCTACGATCAACTGGATCCTAAGGCACACTCTGTTGCCCAAATCAGGTGACCACAACATGATCAGAGGGCATGCAATTAATTTGCTTCACATTTTTTTATGTGCCCCAGAAATTCAAGGTCATGAGCCTCATAGTTGAAACTATCAAGAGGACAGCAGCAGATCAAAAGAGGAGCGTGGATATGCCCCACAAATTCAGGAGTTGATTAACTCAAAGATGGGCATGTGGAAGTATCATTGGATAAGGAACACTTTGTTCTCTATCCAGACTTTGAGGACAATCAAGTTGTGATGAATGAGAATGAACCATCATCAGTACAAGCTCAAGAGAAGAAGGAGAAGGCAAGGAAAGAGAAGGCTGCCAAGATGCCAACTCTAGCAGAGGCATCTGAATACTTTCTGAAGAGCAAGCAGGACCAGCTTGGTTACTTGATAGCATCAACTCTGCGGATTGAGAAGGGGTTGGCCACCCTAACTCAAAACCAGGAGAGGCTGGAAAGAATCATGGAAAAAAATTCTATGATCTTGATGTCAAAGTAACTGAAATTCAGTCAGTTGTGGAGCAGCTACAGGATGACATGCAGGAGAGGAAGGGCAGGACAACAACTGATGCATTTGCTAGAGTGTCTCGAGCTCGAGATCAGCTGCAGAGCCGATGCAGACACCGAGTCACTTCATCCGCTCCAGCTACAACTCCACAAGAACCAGCTCCAAAGACTAACTCCTTCACTCCTTCCACATCAACTCAAGTCTTCGCCCAAGGAGCCATCTCTACGCCACCAGCAGAAGACCAAGCCCGAGAGACGATATAGTCCTATGCTTTTTCTAGGAACTTTTGGTAACTTGTTGCCAAAGGGGAGAAAATGTATAGATCATAGGCTTTAGAGAGAGAGTTTGCTTTTGTTCTCTCTTGTCTTCTTGGTTGAACTTTGTTTGCTTTTGATTGCTTGAGATACTATGCTATTACCTGAGAGACATTGATGATCATGTGTTTGATCATAAGCTACACTTATGCTTGTTATATGATATTATCTTACTTACCCTTATATGATCATTCACTTTGCTTGGTGATGAGTGCATGTATTCAATCTTTACTATTTTGAGCGCTCCACCAAGATGTATGTGACATGGAAGAGTAACCCACGAGCCTAATTCCTTGTACATTTGCAGTCCAAAGGAAATCTTAAAATATGCACAAATTTAGGGGGAGCTCTTGCTTATCACATACTTCTCAAAGCGACGATGTTTTTCAATCTTATTATCATTTGTCGAAGCTTTGATCTATATGTTGTCATCAATTACCAAAAAGGGGGAGATTGAAAGTGCAACTATCCCTAGGTGGTTTTGGTAATTCATAACAACATATAGCTCATTGGGCTAATGCTATTACAAGACAAATATTTCAGGAAAGCTCAATGAATGGCATGGCATGGATGACGAAAGTGGATCCCTCAAAATATTAAGGTCAAAGGATTGGCTCAAGCTCAAAAACTCAAGACTCTACATTTTACATTTTAGTGATCCAAGATCACATTGAGTCTATAGGAAAAGCCAATACTATCAAGGAGGGATGAGGTGTTGCTTAATGAGCCTTTTGCTTCATGTGCTTAGAGATATGCTCCAAAACCCTCCACTACTTTCTCACATCCACATATGACCTAAACCTAAAGTCAAACTTGGCCCTACCGGTTCTTTCTATCCGGCGCCACCGAGTTCAGATGTCATAGCCACTGCCACAAACCCTAGGCAAATTGGTTTCACCGATAGGGATCTCGGTCTCACCGAGATGGGATTGTAATCTCTCTGCTTCCTTCGTAACGCTTTGGTCTAACGAAGTGAGCGATCGGTCCCACCGAGATTGCAATGTAAACTCTCTGCTTCCCTTTCGTAACTTTTCGGTCTCACCGAAGAGCGAATCAGTCCCACCGAGTTTACCTGACCAACTCTCTGGTTAGCTAATTACCAAATTCGGTCTCACCGAGTTTGTGTGATCGGTCTCACCGAGGTTATGTTATGCCCTAACCCTAACCATATCGGTCCTACCGAGTTGCATGTCAGTCCCACCGAGAACCCTAACGGTCACTAGGTTTACTGAATCGGTCCGACCGAGTTTGTTGATTCGGTCCCACCGAGTTTGGTAAATTGTGTGTAACGGTTAGATTTTGTGTGGAGGCTATTTATACCCCTCTGCCTCCTCTTCATTCGTGGAGAGAGCCATCAGAACAAACCTACACTTCCAACTTACCAGTTCTGAGAGAGAGAACCACCTACTCATGTGTTGAGGCCAAGATATTCCATTCCAACCACATGAATCTTGATCTCTAGCCTTCCCCAAGTTGCTTTCCACTCAAATCTTCTTTCCACCAAATCCAAATCCTGTGAGAGAGAGTTGAGTGTTGGGGAGACTATCATTTGAAGCACAAGAGCAAGGAGTTCATCATCAACGCACCATTTGTTACCTCTTGGAGAGTGGTGTCTCCTAGATTGGCTAGGTGTCACTTGGGAGCCTCCGACAAGATTGTGGAGTTGAACCAAGGAGTTTGTAAGGGCAAGGAGATTGCCTACTTCGTGAAGATCTACCGCTAGTGAGGCAAGTCCTTCGTGGGCGACGGCCATGGTGGGATAGACAAGGTTGCTTCTTCGTGGACCCTTCGTGGGTGGAGCCCTCCGTGGACTCAGCAAGAACTGCTACCCTTCGTGGGTTGAAGTCTCCATCAACGTGGATGTACGATAGCACCACCTATCGGAACCATGACAAAAACATCCGTGTCTCAAATTGTGTTTGAATCCTCCAAACCCTTCCCTTTACATTCTTGCAAGTTGCATGCTTTAATTTCCGCTGCCTATATACTCTTTGCATGCTTGCTTGAATTGTGTGAAGATTGCTTGACTTGTTCAAAGATAGCTAAAATCTGCCAAAGTATAAATTTGGAAAAGGTTAGGTTTTTAATCGGTCAAGTAGTCTAATCACCCCCCCTCCTCTAGACATACTTCAAGGTCCTACAGAGCCGGCCCTTGGGGGCTACCAATTGCTCCTGTTAAAATTCAAGGTACATGTCGGTGTCAAAACCGGCGGATCTCGGGTAGGGGGTCCCGAACTGTGCGTCTAAGGCGGATGGTAACAGGAGGCAAGGGACCCAATGTTTACCCAGGTTCGGGCCCTCTCTATGGAGGTAATACCCTACTTCCTGCTTGATTGATCTTGATGAATATGAGTATTACAAGAGTTGATCTACCACGAGATCATAGAGGCTAAACCCTAGAAGGTAGCCTATGGTATGATTGTTTATCTCTCTATCGACTAGCCTGGCCTCGGTTTATATAATGCACCAGAGGCCTAGGATAACAAGAGTCCTAGCCTAATACGCTGGTGGGGAGGATTCCTTGTCTTGATCGCCAAGTCTTGTGGAATCTTCCTTGTATGCGGCAGCTGTCCGGACTGGCCCATGAGTATACGGCCATGGGGGTCCTCGGCCCAATCTAACAGATCGGGAGATGACGTGGTGAGTACCCCCTAGTCCAGGACACCGTCAGTAGCCCCCTGAACCGGTCTTCAAGTTAGGGACGCTCCTCGATTCTTCCGAACTGTTCTTCATCTTCGGTCGTCGGTCTTGAAAACTGGTTCAACAAATCTTCTCATCTTCGATCTTGAGGATCGCCGAAGTGCATCTAAAGAGTTTACACGTTGGGTATTGATACGTCCATTTTGTATCATGCTTTTATATCGATATTTATCGCATTATTTCACGTTGGCTATTCTCTCTTATTTTACAAGGTTTACATGAAGAGGGAGAATGCCGGCAGCTGGAATTCTGGGCTGGAAAAGGAGCATGTATTGAAGACCTATTCTATGCAACTCCAAAAGTCCTGAAACTCCACGTAATGTCTTAAAATAAATAAAGAAAAATCGTCGCCAAAGATGAAGGCCAGGGGGCCCACACACTGCTCACGAGGGTGGGGGGCGCGCCCTCCACCCTGGGCGCGCCCCCCTACCTCATGGGCCCCCTAGTGGCCATCCGATGCCCATCTTCTCCTATATGAAGTCTTTCAATAAGGAAAAAAGAGGAAGCAACCTTTCGGGACGAGACTCCGCCGCCACGAGGCGGAACCTTGGCGGAACCAATCTAGGGCTCTGGCAGAGCTGTTCGCTGGGACACTTCCCTCCGGGGGGAAATCATCGTCATCATCATCACCAATGCTCCTCTCATCGGAGAGGACAATCTCCATCAACATCTTCACCAGCACCATCTCATCTCCAAACCCTAGTTCATCTCTTGTATCCAATTCTTGTCTCCAAGTCCGGATTGGTGCTAGTAGATTGCTAGTAGTGTTGATTACTCCTTGTAGTTGATGCTAGTTGGTTTACTTGGTGGAAGATCATATGTTCAGATCCTTTATGCATATTATTACCCTCTGATTAAGAACATGAATATGCTTTACGAGTAGTTACGTTTGTTCCCGAGGACAAGGGAGAAGTCTTGCTATTAGTAGTCATGTGAATTTGGTATTCGCTCGATATTTTGATGAGATGTATGTTGTCTAACCTCTAGTGGTGTTATGTGAACGTCGACTACATAACACTTCACCATTATTTGGGCCTAGAGGAAGGCATTGGGAAGTAATAAGTAGATGATGGGTTGCTAGAGTGATGAAGCTTAAACCCTAGTTTATGCGTTGTTTCGTAAGGGCTGATTTGGATCCATATGTTTCATGCTATGGTTAGGTTTACCTTAATACTTTTGTTGTAGTTGCGGATGCTTGCAATAGAGGTTAATCATAAGTGGGATGCTTGTTCAAGTAAGAACAGCACCCAAGCACCGGTCCACCCACATATCAAATTATCAAAGTACCGAACGCGGATCATATGAACGTGATGAAAACTAGCTTGACGATATTCCCATGTGTCCTCGGGAGCGCTTTTCCTATTATAAGAGTTTGTTCTGGCTTGTCCTTTTCTACAAAAAGGATTGGGCCACCTTTCTGCACCTTATTTACTCTTTTTACTTGTTGCTCGTTACAATTTATCTTATCACAAAACTATCTGTTACCACTTATTTTAGTACTTGCAGAGAATACCTTGCTGAAAACCGCTTATCATTTCCTTCGGCTCCTCGTTGGGTTCGACACTCTTACTTATCGAAAGAACTACGATAGATCCCCTATACTTGTGGGTCATCAAGACTCTTTTCTGGCGCCGTTGCCGGGGTGTGAAGCGCCTTTGGTAGGTGGAATTTGGTAAGGAAAAATTTATATAGTGTGCTGAAATTTTCTGTCACTTGTTACTATGGAAAGTAATTGTCTCAGGGGCTTCTTCGGGGTATCTTCACCCCGTCCAGTAGAGCAAAGAGTTGCTCCTCAACCTACTCAACCTACTGAACCTATTGAAAATGAAACTCCTTTTGAATTTCCTTCGGGTATGATGGAAAAACTGCTAGCTAATCCTTTTACAGGAGATGGAACAAAGCACCCTGATGAGCACTTAATATATGTGGATGAAATTTGTGGATTATTTAAGCTTGCAGGTGTACCCGATGATGTTGTTAATAAGAAGGCTTTTCCTTTATATTTGAAGGAAGACACATTGACATGGTATAGGCTATGTGATACGAGATCATGGAACTATAAAAGATTGAAATTGGAATTTCATCAAAAGTATTACCCTATGCATCTTGTTCATCGTGATCGCAATTATATATATAATTTTTGGCCTCGCGAAGGAGAAAGCATCGCTCAAGCTTGGGGGAGGCTTAAATCAATGTTATATTCATGCCCCAATCATGAGCTTCCAAGAGAAATAATTATTCAGAGTTTTATGCTCGGCTTTCTGATAACAATCGCAGCATGCTTGATACTTCTTGTGCTGGCTCTTTTATGATGAAGACTATTGAATTCAAATGGAATTTATTGGATAGAATTAAATGCAACTCTGAAGATTGGGACCTCAACGAAGGTAAGGAGTCAGGTATGACACCTAAGTTTGATTGTGTTTAATCTTTTATGGATACCGATATTTTTCGTAAGTTTAGCACTAAATATGGACTTGACTCTGAGATAGTAGCTTCTTTCTGTGAATCTTTTGCTACTTATGTTGATCTCCCTAAGGAGAAGTGGTTTAAATATCATCCTCCCATAGAAGTAAAAGTAGTTGCACCTATTAAAGTTGAAGAAAAGACTGTCACTTATAATGATCCTATTGTTCCTACCTCTTATGTTGAGAAACCACCTTTCCCTGCTAGAGTAAAGGATCATGCTAAAGCTTCAACTGTTGTTCGTAAAAGCAATATTAGAACTTATACACCTCCTGAGCAAGTCAAAGTAGAACCTAATATTGCTATTGTTAAAGATCTCTTGTCTGATAATATTGATGGGCATGTCATTCAATTCTCTGGTGAAACTGCTAGAATTGCTAAACCCTGTGATAGAGATAAACATAGACCTGTGGTAGGTGTGCCTATTATTTCTGTTAAAATAGGAGATCATTGTTATCATGGATTATGTGATATGGGTGCTAGTGCTAGTGTTATACCCATTGACTTATATAAAGAAATTATGCATGATATCGCACCTGCTGAGTTAGAAGATATTGATGTTACAATTAAACTTGCCAATAGAGATACTATATCTGCAATGGGAATTGTTAGAGATGTTGAAGTCTTGTGTGGAAGAACCAAATATCCCGCTGATTTCCTTGTTCTTGGTTCTCCACAAGATAGCTTTTGTCCCATTATTTTTGGTAGACCCTTCTTGAATACTGTTAATGCTAAGATAGACTGCAAAAAGAATGTTGTTACTATTGGCTTGGATGATATGGTTCATAAGTTTAATTTCTCTAAATTTAGTAAACAACATCGTGAGGAAGAATTGCCTTAGTAAGGATGAAATTATTGGTCTTGTTTCTATTGCCGTACCTCCTAGTGATCCTTTGGAACACTATTTGCTAGACCATGAAAATGAGATGTTCATGAATGAAAGAAGGGAAATAGATGAAGTATTCTTTAAATAGGAACCTATTCTGCAACACAATTTGCTGTTGAAATCCTAGGGATCCTCCTCCACCCAAGGGTGATCCGTGTTTGAGCTTAAACCGTTGCTCGATAATCTTAAATATGCTTATCTTGATGAAAAGAAAATATATCCTGTTATTATTAGTGCTAACCTTCAGAGCATGAAGAAGAAATATTATTGAAAACTCGAAAAAGCACCGTGCCGCTATTGGATATACTCTGGATGATCTTAAGGGCATTAGTCCCACTCTATGTCAGCATAAAATAAATTTGGAAGCGGACGCCAAACCAGTTCGTGATCCTCAACGACGTTTGAATCCTAAAATGAAAGAAGTGGTAAGAAAAGAAATACTCAAGCTTCTGGAGGCAGTTATAATTTATCCCGTTGCTGATAGTCAGTGGGTAAGTCCTGTCCATTGTGTCCCTAAGAAGGGAGGTATTACTGTTGTCCCTAATGATAAAGATGAATTGATTCCGCAAAGAATTATTACAGGTTATAGGATGGTAATTGATTTCCGTAAATTAAATAAAGCTACTAAGAAAGATCATTAACCCTTACCTTTTATTGATCAAATGCTAGAAAGATTATGCAAACATACACATTATTGCTTTCTAGATGGTTATTCTGGTTTCTCTCAAATACCTGTGTCGGCTAAAGATCAATCAAAGACTACTTTTACATGCACTTTTGGTACTTTTGCTTATAGACGTATGCCTTTTGGTTTATGTAATGCACCTGCTACCTTTCAAAGATGCATGATGGCTGTATTATGTGACTTTTGTGAAAAAGATTTGTGAGGTTTTCATGGACGACTTTTCCGTCTATGGTTCCTCTTTTGATGATTGCTTGAGCAATCTTGATCGAGTTTTGCAGAGATGTGAAGAAACTAATCTTGTCTTGAATTGGGAAAAGTGCCACTTTATGGTTAATGAAGGTATTGTCTTGGGGCACAAAGTTTCTGAAAGAGGTATTGAAGTTGATAAAGCCAAGGTTGATGCTATTGAAAAGATGCCATGTCCCAAGGACATCAAAGGTATAAGAAGTTTCCTTGGTCACGCCGGATTTTATAGGAGGTTCATTAAGGACTTCTAAAAAATTTCTTGGCCCCTAACTAATTTATTACAAAAAGATGTACCATTTGTCTTTGATGATGATTGTGTAGAAGCATTTGAAATACTTAAGGAAGCATTAGTCTCTGCACCTATTGTTCAGCCACCTGATTGGAATTTACCCTTTGAAATTATGTGTGATGCTAGTGATTATGTTGTAGGTGCTGTTCTAGGGCAAAGAGTTGATAAGAAATTAAATGTTATTCATTATGCTAGTAAGACTCTAGACAATGCTCAAAGAAATTATGCTACTACCGAAAAGGAACTTTTAGCAGTTGTATTTGCTTGTGATAAATTCAGACCCTATATTGTTGATTCTAAAGTAACTATTCACACTGATCATGCTGCTATTAAATATCTTATGGAAAAGAAAGATGCTAAACCTAGACTTATTAGATGGGTTCTCTTGCTGCAAGAATTTGATTTGCATATTGTTGATAGAAAAGGAGCTGAGAACCCCGTTGCAGACAACTTATCTAGGTTAGAGAATGTTCTTGATGACCCACTACCTATTGATGATAGCTTTCCTGATGAATAATTAAATGTCATAAGCACTTCATGTAGCACTCCCTTGTATGCTGATTATGCTAATTATATTGTTGCTAAATTTATACCACCTAGCTTCACATACCAACAATAGAAAAAGTTCTTTTATGATTTGAGACATTACTTTTGGCATGATCTACATCTTTATAAAGAAGGAGTAGATGGTGTTATTAGACGTTGTGTACCTGAGCATGAACAGGAACAGATCCTATGCAAGTGTCACTCTGAAGCTTATGGAGGACACCACGCTGGAGATAGAACTGCACATAAGGTATTGCAATCTGGTTTTTATTGGCCTACTCTCTTCAAGGATGCCCGTAAGTTTGTTTTGTCTTGTGATGAATGTCAAAGAATTGGTAATATTAGTAGACGTCAAGAAATGCCTATGAATTATTCACTTGTTATTGAACCATTTGATGTTTGGGGCTTTGATTATATGGGACCTTTTCCTGCCTCTAATGGATATACACATATTTTAGTTGTTGTTGATTATGTTACTAAGTGGGTAGAAGCTATTCCAACTAGTAGTGCTGATCATAACACTTCTATTAAAATGCTTAAGGAAGTTATTTTTCCGAGGTTTGGAGTCCCTAGATATTTAATGACTGATGGTGGTTCACACTTTATTCATGGTGCTTTCCGTAAAATGCTTGCTAAATATGATGTTAATCATAGAATTGCATCTCCATATCACCCGCAGTCTAGTGGTCAAGTAGAATTGAGTAATAGAGAGCTCAAATTAATTTGGCATAAGACTGTCAATAGGTCTAGAAAGAATTGGTCCAAGAAACTTGATGATGCGTTATGGGCCTATAGAACTGCATATAAGAATCCTATGGGTATGTCTCCGTATAAAATGGTTTATGGAAAAGCATGTCACTTACCTCTCGAACTAGAACATAAGGCATATTGGGCTATTAAAGAGCTCAACTATGATTTCAAACTTGCCGGTGAGAAGAGGATTTTTCATATTAGCTCACTTGATGAATGGAGAACCCAGGCTTATGAAAATGCCAAGTTGTTTAAAGAAAAAGTTAAAAGATGGCATGACAAAAGGATACAAAAGCGTGAGTTTAATGTAGGTGATTATGTGTTGCTATACAACTCTCGTTTAAGATTTTTTGCAGGAAAACTTCTCTCTAAATGGGAAGGTCCCTACGTTATTGAGGAGGTCTATCATTCCGGTGCCATAAAAATCAACAACTTTGCAGGCACAAATCCAAAGGTGGTGAACGGTCAAAGGATCAAGCACTATATCTCAGTTAATCCCATAAATGTTGAAACCAATATTATTGAAACCGTAACCCCGGAGGAATACATAAGGGACACTTTCCAGAACGTTCCAGACTCTGAAAAGGAATAGGTATGTGGTACGGTAAGTAAACCGACTCCAAAACAATTTTAAGGCAATATTTCTCTGTTTTGGAATATTTAGAAAAATAGAAAAATAAGTGGCAGTCCGGGAAGGACACGAGGGTGGAGGGCGCACCCTCCCCCCTGGGCGCGCCCCCCTACCTCGTGAGCACCTCGTGTTCCCTCCGGACTCCGTTTTCTTGCACGATACGTATTTTGGTCGGTAAAAATTCATTATATATTATCCCGAAGGTTTTGACTCCCGTATCACGCAAATATCTCTTGTTCTTGTTTCAAGCTGTTGCTGCTGCAGATTAGATCAACATGTCGTCCCAGGATTCAGAAGGACAAAGCTATGTGGATGATTACCTAGCCAATCCGAAGGTCTATGGAGACGTGGAGCACGATGGTTGGACTACGGAGGAAGAAGAGGACTATGAACCCAAAGGGAAGGAGGAGACGAGCTCAGATGATGAAGCCCCATTACCTCAACCTGGGGACATGCATGTGGAGTTCAAAAAGTCAAGTCTCCCTGATAGGGTAAAGAAACCAAAGTTCAAGTTTATCCCCTTTCGTCTCTTGCAGGAAAATAAGCAGGATCTATGCAAGAAGATATTAACCCTGGAGTGGGAGATTGATGATCTGAGGGATCAAAATGTCGTCCTCAAACGCAAATTAAGGGTGAAGTCTATGCCATCAACTAAGTCAACAACACCTCCGCCGCCAACAACAAAGAAGGAGATATAATCACATGGGTATGGGCACTCCCCTTGGTAACTGCCAAGCTTGGGGGAGGTGCCCTGGTATCATATCACAATCACAACTCCTATCTTTACCATTTTTCTTAGTTCGATCCTATTAGTAGTATATTGATTTAGTAGAATAAAGTCATGGCATGATCTGGTTTTGGGTTTTGCTTTATGATCCTTCTTTGTAATCGAGTCCGTGAGCTATATAATAAAGTTTAGTGTTGAGTCAAGGGCTTGAGTATTTTGCCATGATCTTGGGTGATTAGAAGAAAAAGAATAAAAGAATCAAAGAGTTCATATTGATCTTAGTGAAAGTAATGAGTTCACATAGAAAGAGTATGATGATTAAAAGTTGTTGGGAGTTGACAAATATAGCTTTGGTCATCGTTGCAATTAATAGGAAGTACTCCCTCCGTCCCATAATGTAAGACGTTTTTTGTTACTAGTGTAGTGCTAAAAAGTGTCTTACATTATGGGATGGAGGGAGTAATAAGGAAAGAGAGGTTTCACATATAGATATATTATCATTGACATCTTTTATGATTGGGAGCACTCATTAAAATATGACATGCTAAAGAGTTGATGTTGGACAAGGAAGACAACATAATGAGTTATGTTTTCTTATATCTGAGATAAAGTATGTTGTCATGGATCCTCTAACATGTTGAGCTTGCCTTTCCCCCTCATGCTAGCCAAATTCTCAGCACCAAGTAGAAATACTACTTGTGCTTCCAAATACCCTTAATCCAGTTTTGCCATGAGAGTCCACCATATCTACCTATGGATTGAGTAAGATCCTTCAAGTAAGTTGTCATTGGTGCAAGCAATAAAAATTGCTCTCTAAATATGCATGACTTATTAGTGCAGAGAAATAAGCTTTGTACGAACTTGTTGTGGATGCAATAAAAGCGACGGACTGCATAATAAAGGTTCACATACAAGGGGCAATATAAAGTGACGTTCTTTTGCATTAAGATTTTGTGCATCAACCCTAAACGCGCATGACAACCTCTGCTTCCCTCTGCGAAGGGGCTATCTTTTATTATTATCCTCTACCTTATGCAAGAGTCATGGTGATCTTCACCTTTTCCTTTTTTTATTTTATACTTTGGCAAGCTCAGCATGTTGGAAAGGCCATGATATATATATCTAATTGTATGTAGGGGAGCATGAATTATTATTGTTGACATTACCCTTGAGGTAAAAGGTTGTGGGGCAAAACTATAAGCCCCTATCTTTCTCTGTGTCTGATTAAAACTCCGTAACCACAAGTATTGCGTGAGTGTTAGCAATTATGAAGGACTAAGTGATAGTTGAGTATGTGGACTTGCTTTTAAGCTCTGACATAGACTCTTTCCGATGTTATGATAAATTGCAATTGTTTCAATGACTGAGGTTATAATTTGTTGATGCTCAATAAGGTTTCTGATTCATACTTTGGCTTTGTGAAAGGATCATCACTTGAACAAAAGTAATCATATGAAAAATCTATATATGTTGTTGTTATGAGAATAATCATGATGCCTTCATGTCCGTATTTTATTTTTATCGACGCCTCTACCTCTAAACATAAGGACATATTTATTGTTATCGGCTTTTAGCTTGAGGACAAGCGAGGTCTAAGCTTGGGGGAGTTGATACGTCCATTTTGCATCATGCTTTTATATCGATATTTATCGCATTATCGGCTGTTATTTCACGTTATGTCATAATACTTATGGCTATTCTATCTTATTTTACAAGGTTTACATGAAGAGGGAGAATGCCGGCAGCTGGAATTCTGGGCTGGAAGAGGAGCAAATATTGGAGACCTATTCTGTGCAACTCCAAAAGTCCTGAAACTCCACGGAATGTCTTAAAATAAATAAAGAAAAATCGTCGCCAAAGATGAAGGCCAGGGGGCCCACACCCTGCTCACGAGGGTGGGGGGCGCGCCCTCCCCCCTGGGCGCGCCCCCCTACCTCGTGGGCCCCCTGGTGGCTCTCTTATGCCCATCTTCTCCTATATGAAGTCTTTCGATGAGGAAAAAAGAGGAAGCAACCTTTCGGGACGAGACTCCGCCGCCACGAGGCGGAACCTTGGCGGAACCAATCTAGGGCTCCGGCAGAGCTGTTCTGCCGGGGACACTTCCCTCCGGGAGGGGGAAATCATCGTCATCATCATCACCAACGCTCCTCTCATTGGGAGAGGATAATCTCCATCAACATATTCACCAGCACCATCTCATCTCCAAACCCTAGTTCATCTCTTGTATCCAATTCTTGTCTCCTAGTCCGGGATTGGTGCTAGTAGGTTGGTAGTAGTGTTGATTACTCCTTGTAGTTGATGCTAGTTGGTTTACTTGGTGGAAGATCATATGTTCAGATCCTTTATGCATATTATTACCCCTCTGATTATGAACATGAATATGCTTTGTGAGTAGTTACGTTTGTTCCTGAGGACAAGGGAGAAGTCTTGCTATTAGTAGTCATGTGAATTTGGTATTCGTTCGATATTTTGATGAGATGTATGTTGTCTAACCTCTATTGGTGTTATGTGAACGTCGACTACATAACACTTCACCATTATTTGGGCCTAGAGGAAGGCATTGGGAAGTAATAAGTAGATGATGGGTTGCTAGAGTGACTGAAGCTTAAACCCTAGTTTATGCGTTGCTTCGTAAGGGGCTGATTTGGATCCATATGTTTCATGCTCTGGTTAGGTTTACCTTAATACTTTTGTTGTAGTTGCGGATGCTTGCAATAGAGGTTAATAATAAGTGGGATGCTTGTTCAAGTAAGAACAACACCCAAGCACCGGTCCACCCACATATCAAATTATCAAAGTACCGAACGCGAATCATATGAACGTGATGAAAACTAGTTTGACGATATTCCCATGTGTCCTCGGGAGCGCTTTTCCTATTATAAGAGTTTGTTCCGGCTTGTCCTTTGCTACAAAAAGGATTGGGCCACCTTGCTGCACCTTATTTACTCTTGTTACTTGTTGCTCGTTACAATTTATCTTATCACAAAACTATTTGTTACCACTTATTTTAGTACTTGCAGAGAATACCTTACTGAAAATCGCTTATCATTTCCTTCTGCTCCTCGTTGGGTTCGACACTCTTACTTATCAAAAGGACTACGATAGATCCCCTATACTTGTGGGTCATCAGGTATCCGAGGAGCCCCTTTAAGTTTCCGGCCTTTATCAATGCCTTGTTATTTTTATGCCACGCCTCGGGTTTGAAGTTGTTCCCAGGAGGCAGTGTCCTCTTGCGTCCGAGATCCAACGCCGGACTGCATTCGAGGTATCCTTTGCAGCCGAGCACCAATGCCGGACTGCTTCCGAGCTCCAACGCCGAAATGTATCCGAGCTCCAACGTCGGACTGTGTCCAAGCTCCAGAGCCAGACTGTATCCGAGCTCCAACGTCGGACTATATCCAAGATGTCATAGATCATCTTGGTACAAAAAAGTTGAAGGAGTGTAGCTGAGCTTAATGCCGGAAATGCCCTCTATGGAGCTAGCCGCTGGCGCCCGAGCTTTATGCCGGACTGCCCTCGAGGTGGTGCACCACCCCGACCGCGGGCTGATTTTTGTGAATATTTGTAACTGGTGTAGTTTATTCTCTGCCGAGATGTATAGCCAGTATATGTATATCCAGTAACCCTCAAGGTCTGTGTCAGTCCAAAACCCGAGATGCACCTGAAGGAAAACATGAAACCGCTGATCCTAGTAGCCCCTGAGACTCAGGCCGATGCGCGAAATCGGCCCGAGGATCAACTCCTAGCTCGGCAAAGATCGTGAGGAATAGAGACGCAGTGTAATATATCAGAGATAATAGTGATCGGCGAACGGGCCCTTGAGAGAGGGTCTTGAGAAGTTGCCACAATATATTAGCTTGACGCCAGATAGGTCCACATGGTACTTATTGTTGTCCGAAGACGCACTTTCACATAGTTCGATCAAGCCAAACACTGAGCCCTTTTAATTTTCTGCATTGAATAGGCAATGCAGTAGCCCCCGAGACACTGGTCGGGTGGCAACACCAGATCGGGGGATGGAAGTGCCCCTTTAATATTTGTAAATAATGAGCGCAAAGCCCAGTAGCCCCCGAGCCTTAATGTGGGCACGGGTGGCCGAATTAAGGATCGATATCCAGAGTAGAATCACAGATTATGTGTAATGATTCTATGTATCCAAGTACTTTACATCATTATTTTGACTCCATTGTGACCGTTTTATCAGTTCAAAGTGGCCCATCGTCAGCTTCTACCCCTTGGTAGATAATACGCAGGGTGTTTCCGCAATAACAAAGCAACCCTTAGCCGACGTCTCGGTGCCTGAAGGCAGTTGTGTTAGCGGAAACGAGGCAACCAGATATGCGGGTTTTATAACTTTCGCTTAGTCGTAGGAGCTTTAAACTGGAGAAGCTAGCTATGAGCCCCCGGTTAGTGTTCGGCGACATCCGAGGTCAAGCCGTAAACACTTCGGCCAATGTTATGAAAGGCCCGTCATTTAACATAGTCATTGGATCGCTGACCAGTTTACGCCTATTGTGACAATCGGGCTGACTTTCTCCATCGAGGTGCTTGACCATGCGAACTGGAAGCACAATCGCAGTGGTTCTCCTTTGCACACCTAGCCGAACAAAGCGGAGCGTAGGAGGTAAGCACAGGAGCCGGGCAACCCAACTATTGACCGAAGACACAATTCGAAAATGATGCATATAAAGCAATATCCGAGAATGTTTTTGCCGAATCCCTAAAGGTGTCCGGCGTTGCACTGCGAGACTAATGCTGGAAACACATAAATAGTTTAAAAGTGCCATAGGCTCGAAAAGCCAAAAAACTTATTCAAAAGTTTAATGTCCGAACTAGATCAAGTGTTCGGTGCCAATCCGAAAATTGGACTTTAAAAAAAGGTGCTTCTGTCGTGCTTTAACATGACACATCCTATCTCAAGACTTCAAGCGGGTCACCCTATGGCTTCAACCTCCTTATCGCGAAGGCGGAGTGCTTATCCGAGGCTAGTTTAGCAAACTGCACTCGAGCGGATTTAGAGAGAAGCAAGGCTATCCGGCTATTGACCACACACTTGCATCGAGAAAGGAGTGATAGAAAAAAGACTTTGCAACAACCAAGAAGAAAAACAACTCATACTAATTTAAGAGCCCCCACGTGACTTGGGTAAAAGAATTTTATGTATAATAATTGTATGTACCGAATTACTAATATCATATCTTTGTTCACCCGAACTTTAAACGCGTCTTAACCGACCGTCGGCTTCTCCCTCTTCGGTCAAGGAACGAAAAGTGTTATGTACTCCACCTGTCGAGAATATCAACGGTGTTTCTGATAACCAGCAATCAGGCCATGAGGCTGTAATGCATAAAGCGCGCCAGGAACTTATGCTATATTACTAACAAAGTGTAAGAAGCATCTTCGAAGAAAATAGTACCCCCACCGATACCTTTCTTCGGTGCTCATTGTTACTATGAGACTTGTGCAATAGATTTTTTATACTCGTGAGTTCCGTTCTGTGCCAGCCATAATTGAAAACAATAAGAGCGCTAGCTTTCGACTTCACCCAGTCTGAGGTCCGGCTCGGATGACCCGATCGTGACAATCGCAGAGGTGCTCCCTTTACTCCCTAGCCGAACAATCGGGAACGTAGGGGTAAACACAGGAGCAAGGCGACCCAGCTTGTGAATCGCTTAAGTCAACATGGTGCATATTGTGGCGTAATACACGAACAAGGAACGAAGCCGTACTAGTATAATCATATGAAAGAGGAAAGGCTTCATAAAGGAAGCCCTCAAGTAAATGGGGTATTTGAATTTGTGTGTCACAAACAAAGTTTTGACAAGGAGATTTTTTACAAGCAACTTTTTTCCAAAAAAGTATAATGCTTGGTCGAACCGAACACGAGTTAAAAATTTAGAACTTTGATCATGAAGGCAACTTAGCTGGTTAATGTGTTCGGCATTGATGACGCGATCCGAGCTTGATGAGGGACAAGGTTCCATCCCCCAAGCCGGTCCCGAGGTGGCGGAGCAAAGAGCTCGGCACTCCGAAGTGGTGGCATAGCACGGTCAATGTGGGCCGGCAGAGTGATGCCGAAGTCCCCGGCATGGGGTAATGAAGTGTTGATGAAGCCCCCCGTCTAGCCGAAGTGACGTGGTATGTCAGTACGCCGAGTTGACGATATTGCCCAACCCGGATCATTTTCCTGTGCACAAAAAATAGTGCAAACCGGAGATAATAGTAATAATAATAATAATAAATCACTTCATAATAAATAATTTATGCAAAGTGAGTAATAAAAGAAATATGGCCTGAGCCAACGTCGATGCAGGGCATCGGCGTGACGCAGTGAAGGCGTGACAAAGCCTGAATTTGCAGGGCGGTCCGGGTTCCAGATGGGGCGTTCGCCGAACTATGTGCGGAAACTGAACGAACCACCACGCGACCGTTGTTAATGTAGCCGCCATTTGATAGACCTGTATACAGGCGATGGAACAAAGCGGAGTAACAATTCTTTAAGAAAAATAAAATTAACAAGCAAAAATTGCTAGGATTAATATCACCTGGTTTATTTGTTGTAGCAATCCGAAGAAAGGTGATTCCCAAAATTGGGGCTCGATCCGCACACCCATTGCCTGATGGGCGATAAAGCGACAGCATGGCGATGCTGGCAAAGGTTGGCTTGCCGAGGCAAAGCCCTCGGTCCAGCTAATGTGACGGAGCTGGTCGCTAGTGACGTCGAAGTCTCCGGAGTAGGTTGATGAAGAGATGGCGAAGCCCCCGGTCCAGCCGAGATGTCGAAGCCTCGATGTCAGCCGATGAGTCGAAGTAGGTCGGCGTGATGGACATCGGCTTGAAGAAGCAACAGTGCGGCCCTGCGGATGCCGGTCGTGACGTGGTCAATGCTAGCTTGATGAAGTGACCGTGCGGCGATGCCGGTGTGCCCGCTCCGTGTAATCCGTGGGGCGGCGATGTTGGTGATGATTTATCCTTTGCGATACCGAACTCTTGTTCAGCTTGCCGATATGATGATCCAAACAAGTTGAGTTCAGCTCAATAAAGTGACAACGTGTCTAGCGCAGGTCGGCAGCCATAGAGCAACGTTGTTGGGCTGGTTTGACACCAGCGCAATGGTGAAGATCATATTGGAAAAGACTTCAAAATTAGTGGGATGTGTTTGGGAACAAAACACAATACCCAATACAAAACTTCCTTCAAAAAGGATGTCCAAACCGTTCATAAAAAGATGAGTTCGGTCGGATTCGCTTCATGTGAAAACAGATCCAAAAAGTGATGCACTAATCGGAAGGTTCCCGGAGTTTGGACGGTCGGATCGAGATGAAATTTGAGAGGTGGTAGATATAGGAATTCCGCAGCCGATCAACGGTTGGATCTTCCAAAGGACGTCCGAGCTAGAAGCTGGACACCACGCCCTAAAATCGTCCAGATTCCCGTCCAGATTTGACAGGGCTCCGGTATATCGCGGATTGCCAAAGATTCCTCCATCGGAACTCGACGAAATTTTCCAGGGTTGTTGTAGACACAATTCCGCACAATTCCACCAAAGCAATTGTTAAAACGACGCTTGAGGAGGTGGTGGCGGCGGATACAGGTTCGCTGTCCAGAAAAACAGCACGGTCGCCCGAGGGCAATGTTGACGTTGAGCCCCCGGGCTACCTGGATGATTCCTCCATGAGCTTGATAGAGATCGGAGTTGATGTTGATGAAGGCCCTAATCCGAACATGACGATCGGAGGTAGGGCGTAGTCCTTGGTGCAGCCAAGGTGACCAGTCGAGCTGGTGACGAAGATGCCAAACTCGCAGTTGATCTGCAGGCGAGCCATCGACCTTTTGCCGAACACACAGCGGAACTCTCAATGAAAGCACCAATGTCGGTGTTAAAACCGGCGGATCTCAGGTAGGGGGTCCCGAACTGTGCGTCTAAGGCGGATGGTAACAGGAGGCAAGGGACCCGATGTTTACCCAGGTTCGGGCCCTCTCTATGGAGGTAATACGCTACTTCCTGCTTGATTGATCTTGATGAATATGAGTATTACAAGAGTTGATCTACCACGAGATCGTAGAGGCTAAACCCTAGAAGCTAGCCTATGGTATGATTGTTTATCTTTCTATCGACTAGCCTGGCCTCGGGTTATATAATGCACCAGAGGCCTAGGATAACAAGAGTCCTAGCCGAATACGCCGGGGAGTCCTTGTCTTGATCGCCAAGTCTTGTGGAATCTTCCTTGTATGCGGCAGCTGTCCGGACTGGCCCATGAGTTTAAAGCCATGGGGGTCCTTGGCCCAATCTAACAGATCGGGAGATGACGTGGTGAGTACCCCCTAGTCCAGGACACCGTCAGTACACAAACCTTATTCCATTATATTGAAGGATCCACTGCTCAGTTGGTAAAGCACAAAGCTCTTAACCTTGTGGACGTGGGTTCAAGCCCCAGGATGGGGGTTACGTCATATGATGTTATTTTCAATGAAGTATATATAAAGTCCCAACTCAATATTATCTTACTCAGCCGGCCCTTGGGGGCTACACGTTGTTGTTCAAATCTACATGATCATATCCATAAAAGTCCCTGCTCCTTATTGCATAATGGCCCGGCCCTTGGGGGCTACACTGGTTGAAGTTTTTATGAGCATATGGCAATTACAAGTCCCAGGTTGCTGCAAGCATGACAACCCGGCACTTGGGGGCTACATATGTGGAATGCTCAGTTTATGACTAATGGTTGAGATGAACAACCCGAATTTCTTCAAGCTTGTGACATTCATATTGAAGCAAGTCTTAAGTTGTTACTACGTTCCCTCCTTAAGACTTGGGGGCTACAAGTGATATGCATATAAAATGTATATTTTTAAGCTTGATGTTTACAATGATTATGACCCGGTGCCATCAATATTCATAAACCGGCAACTTTTACATCTTCAAGCCGGCTGAAGATCATATGAGTATTTCAAGGACCAATATTTTATTTAAGCATTGGGAGCTGAGTCAAATGAATTATTCTTCATAATATTTTTCTGTGACAAACCAATGTCAGCAAATTGATTATGAAGCTAGCCTACTGACCCGAATTTTCTAGAAGAAGGAAATGACAAGGACTTAAGGATGATCAGGATCAGTTTAACATGGATAAATCCAAATTAAACTGGGGGCTAATGTCAGGGATATACCCCACGGTATGACCCGGCCGGAGTTATAACCCAGCTGGGACTTGGTAAACCGGCAAAGAGTTAAGACAGACAGTTAAGACAGATGGTTAAGACAGATGGTAATCCGGCAGGTGGTAAACCGGCAGACAGTTAAGCAAGGTGATAAACCGGCAGACAGTCATAACCCGGCAGACAATTGTCGGTGCACTAGAGTAGGGGTACCCTAGTATCCCGAACTCGTGCACAGGCAGTTGCAGCACCCCGCGGCAGGGCTTGCCTAGTGACCGCCAAGGTCCTCCGCGGCTCCTTTGGAGCCATTCAAGAACAAAGTGTCCAAGGCCCCGGCAAGAGGAGCTTGCCGGGAAGGCCACTCAAGGCACGAAGGAAACAAGACCCCGGCAAGAGGAGCTTGCCGGGAAGGCTTGGTGAGCGACAAGCTCCCGAGCGCGACAAGGATTCAGCCGTGGCAGGCAACCTCTCTTCATCTCTGCTCCAGCTCATCCGCCAACATGTCGCCATGGGGCTATTCCAGGCACGCATGTCAAAGGGCTGTGCAGCCAGCGGGGAGCAGCGATAAGCGGCGCTGACGAGCCTACCATCGTGGCAAACGGTGGTGCACTTGACGGTCCTCACAGATCGCTTAGGCGATGTGGACGGACATTTATTGATCTTGTCCCTTGCCGTCGAGTTAGGTATATGCACCTGTACATGCACAAGTCGGTGTACCAACCACTGTTTTCCATTTGTACCCTCGCTTACGCTGCCACTGGTGGCCCCTTGAGCCTATAAAAGGAGGCCCATGTGCAACGAGAAAGGGTTCGGTTCATTCGACTCATTCGAGACCACACTCACTCAAGCTAGGTTTTGTAGCTCCCATTGCTCCCTAGCAAGAACACAATATAATCAACCAAGAAGCAGTAGGAGTATTATCTCTCCGGAGAGCTCCGAAGCTGGGTAAATTGCTCGTGTGCATAGCCTCGATCTGCTCTTTGTGCAATCTCCTCCCCCCACCGAACCACAAGGGACTCGGTCCGCCAGGTCCCATAGGTGTTCGTGGGTCACGATCAGCTTCCCCGACATCTTTGGCGCGCTAGGTAGGGGACGTAGAGGCTATGTGAACCTGATCCAGCGGTCACACGAGCGACTTCTTCATCACCTACATCAACATGCCACCGAAGAAGAAGGCTTCGGCGGCAGCAGAGCCGTCCGCGTCAAACCCACCACCACCAGAGCTGACGAGTGGTGGGGAAGACGCTGGCGGAGGAACCGGCGTCGTCGAGGGAGCCCACGATGTTGCCAAGTCCAAGGACAAGGCGGCGCAGACCTCGGTGTCCGGATACGTACCGCGTCCGTCTCAGGAGGCGCGAGACCGACAACGTCATGGTGCTCGCAGCGCCATGCGTTCGTTGGGACAAGATCGGGCTGGTGGATCCAGACGCCAAGAGCAACTCGCGCCAACAAAGCTGGTGCGAAGCGGGCACGGTCGCTCGGACGGATGCTGCTCCTTCGATATATTTAGAAGTCCGAGCACATCCCGCCTCGCACTGTTCGCCATTGCCGCCCACCACTCAAGCGGAAGCTCGGCGCTGGCTCAACATTCTCGGATTACCTCCAACGGCCGACAAGGTCGATTTAATGGAGGGCCACCATTCAAAGTCTCATCGGCTTTGCCAACGGCGACACTCCGCGGCAACCAACTCTATCCTTGTCGCGGCGAGACGACAAGGCACGAGCCGGTGGCGACGAAACCTATGGGGGTGCAACCACCATGCACTCCCCATCCCGAAGGCCAAGATCACCAGCTCCTCGGATCCACCTCGACAGCGACTCCACCGCGTCATCGGATCCACGAGCTCGCCGTGATCAGCGCCAAGTTCTTCAAGAACGGCAACAAGAAGACGCCGAACTCGATCGAGCGCCAAGAGAAGTGCGGCTTCAATCCGACCAGCGCTGGGCCCGGGCCGTCGACATGCAAGCGCTGGGGAACCAGTGACTTGTCGTGACGCGTAGGTTGCCCTGCGCTCACTCGTGAGCTGCGGCAAGTCCAAGGGGTCTGACAAGAAAAACTTCAAGCCGAGATGTGCGGAGAAGTATGATGGCAGGACACACCCATCGGAGTTCCTCAAGATCTACACCATTGCGGTGCAGGCTGCGGGGACGAGACGACAAGATCCTCGCCAACTACTTCCCACCGGTACTCAAGCCAAATGTCGATCTTGGCTCATGCACTTGTCGGACAGTTCCATATCTTCTTGGGCAGATCTGTGCCATCGCTTTGTCGGCGCTTTCAAAGCGTGCCACAAACCTCATGGCTAAGAGAGTGACCTTCACCGCCGCCTGTGAAGGAAGGAGAGTGCCTGCGCAAGTTCATCCAGAGATTCGATCAGTGCACTACAACATCCAGATGTCCACCCCGCCAAGGGTGATCAGCGCGTTTCACCGAAACGCATGGAACCGCAGGATGAGGGAGGAGATGGCGATGTGCAAAGTGAAGGACGCGATGAGCTATATGCCCTGGCCGACAAGTGTGCATGTGTCAAGAAGGGAGAAGACTCTGTGAAAGAATGTGGAAGCAGGATCTCGACAGTGAGGAGACCGCCCAAGAAAGAAGAGCCGGGCGGCGGAACAACGAAAGAAGAAGAGCAAAGAGGTACTAGTTGTCGAGCAGTCCCGTAACGGAGGTGGCGCCAAGAAGGCTAAGGTTGGTGGCTCCGCAAGGAGGTTGTCACGACACCGACCGCCAAGTATGGCGGCGCCGACAAGCAAGACAGCTCCAACAAACAAGATCGCAAGATTCACCGCACCAAGGGCCATGACCTCCAGAGCTGCAAGAAAGTCGAGCAGCTTGTAGAACTGCAGAAGGCTGAGTACGAGCGGCAAGACAAGGAGAAGGCCCAGAAGGTGCAGGGCAGCTAGCAAGAAGAGACCTGCCGAGGAGGACGCCATGGCAAGGCCAAGCAGCGGTAAGGAGACAGACCTCAGCCGCCGCGATAAGGATGAAGACGAAGATGATGATGAAGATATGGAAGACGATGAAGCTGATGAGCAGGAGTTTCGAAGGCAACAAGGTTCTTCTGCGTTGACGGTGGTGCTTCTCGCATACCTCACACCGCCAACTCAAGCAATGGATGCGGAGGTTAATGCAGCAGAACCATCCGAGAGTCACGAGACCTCTCAAGTGGTCCAAGACGCCTATCATCTTCGATATTGAGGACCACCCGATCACAGAATCGCGGTCGGGTGTTTGCCGATGTTGGTCTCACCAACTATCCGCAACCTCAAGGTCACCAAGATGTTAGTTGACGGCGGGCCGGCTTAAACCTGATCTCCTCCGCAGTGCTCCGAAGCTTCAAATCCTCGACAATGAGCTCAAGAGACTGCACTTTCCAAGGAATTAACCCAGGAAGGAGCAAGTTTAAAGGGAAGATCACGCTGCGGTAACATTTGGCAGCTTAACTAAATTTCAGGACCGAGAGGGTTACATTTGACGTTGTTGATTTCCCATTGCCCTACAATGGAATACTTGGCCGCCCAACACTTGCCAAGTTCATGGCAGCCTCTCATTATGCATACAACTTGCTCAAGATGCCCGCCCGATAAGTGTCATTTCTGTTCATGGCGACAAGAAAGATGCTCTTATCTGCGCCGACAAGATTTACCGGAAGCAGCAGCTGCAATGTAAAGCAAATCACTTGTCACTGAAGCTCCGGGGAAGAAGAAGACCATTTTGTCCGCAAGAGCTCGATGCCCACTCCGCAAGCGCACCTCTTCGGAGTGCTGCGCTACCGCCGAGGACGCACCATCGAGCTCCACCGCAAGTGCAAGAAGATGATGGCTGCTCCGCCAAGACCAAGAAAGTGCCCGCCAGGAGGACGGCACGGTGGTACCTTCACCATCGGTGCCACTCTCGACCCTAAATAGGAAGGCGAGCTCTGTTGCTCTCTGGGCGAATGTCGATGTGTTTGCATGGCAACCGTCGACATCCCCGTGTTCCTGAAAGTAATTGAGCACCACCTAGCTGTCTGTCCTCATCGCGCGCCCATCAAGCAAAAAGTCGAAGCGAAGTGGAGCGCCAAGAGTTCATTGCGTAAGAGATCAAGAAGTTGGAAGCAGCAGCCTTGTTAGAGAGTGCTCCATCCCACGTGGTTGGCCAATCCGGTAGTTGTACGCAAGGCAAATGGGAAATGGAGACTTTGTATTGACTTCACAGATGTTAATAAAGCTTGTTCCAAAGACCCATTTCCCTTGCCACGTATCGACCAGATTGTTGACTCCACGGCTGGATGTGATTTGCTTTCATTTCTTGATGCATACTCAGATATCATCGATATTCATGGCAGAAGAAGATGAAGAGAAAACCGCATTCATTACACCATGTGGCACATATCGTTTCATACGGATGCCTTTTGGTTTGAAGAATGCTGGTTCAACGCTTGCAAGAGTGGTCCATGACGCTTTTGAGCCCCAAATGCACGAAATGTAGAAGCATACATGGATGACATAGTGGTCAAGAGCAAGGACAAAGCAACTCGTTCAAGATTTGATGAGACCCTTGCAAATCTGCGCAAGATCAACCTCAAGCTCAACCCCGAGAAGTGCGTGGTTTGGAGTTCCTTCCGCAAGCTTCTCGGTTCTTTGTGTCTCAGCTGGGAATTGAAGCCAACCCCGACAAGATTAAGCCCATTGAGCAGATTGAAGCACCAAAGCGCCAAGGATGTACGAAGACTTGCGGTTGCGTGGCTGCTCTCAACAGGTTTATCTCTAGGTCTGCTGAGCGCCTCGCCATTTTTCAAGATTTTGAAAAGGCAGGTCCAATGAAATGGACTCCAAGCGGAGGCTGCGCTGCAGGACTTAAAGAGGTACCTGTCCTCCACTCCAATACTTGTCGCACCTAGGCCACAAGAGAAGTTGTTGCTATACATAGCGGCAACCAATCAGGTGGTTAGTGTTGCGTTAGTAGCGAAAGGGAGGCGATGAGGAGCCGGCAATCGAGGCGTATGCATCCAGCGACAAGCTGGGGGCTTCACCGTCAAGCTCGTCCCGACAAGAACGGATCTCAAGCAGGATTGCAAAAGATTCGTAAAAGGATGGTGCAGCGCCTAGTTTACTTTTGTTAGCTCCCTTCCGCAGGGGCTAGATCAAGGTACTCGATGTGCGTAAACTGCTTTCCGGCCTCCTCATGGCCTCGAGAAAGCTGCGCCATTACTTCCAGGCACATGAGATAACAGTCATCACTCGTTTTCCGCTAAAGAGGATATTGCAAAATCCAGAAGCAACAGGCAGGATCGTCGAGTGGGCACTGGAACTGTCAAGCTTTGGCCTCAAGTTTGAGAGCACTTCAACTATCCAAAGCAGAGCATTGGCAGAGTTTATAGCAGAATGGACGCCAACGCAAGATGAAGAAATTCCATAGACAAGTATTCCCGTCAAGGAAGCAAGTAAAGAGTGGCTAATGTACTTTGATGGTGCCTTCTCGCTGCAAGGCGCCGGTGCCGGCGTGCTGCTTATCGCACCAACCGGAGAGCACCTCAAGTACATAGTCCAGATGTACTTTCCCAAGGAGCAAGCAACAAATAATACTGCAGAGTATGAAGGTTTGCTTGTCGGTCTCAGGATTGCAGTAGACCTTGGGATCAGGAAGCTTATTGTCAGGGGTGACTTGCAGCTTGTCGTCCGCCAAGTAAACAAAGATTATCAGAGTCCGTTGATGGAAGCCTACGTCGATGAAGTGAGAAAGCTGGAAGAACACTTTGAAGGCGTGCAAATGGAACATGTTCCAAGAGCTCGTAATGATATTGCCGATGGCTCGTCAAAGTGCGCCGACTCAAGTTACTGTGGAACCAGGAATTTTTGTGCTCAAGCTGGCTCAACCAACTGTAACACCATCAACCGGACAGAACAAGAAGAGGAAGTTGGTTTCGCGACTACTTTCCAGCAGAGCTCCCCAAGCCGCCGCCAAGAAGGTCCCCGTAATCAACGCAGATATCGCCGAGGAGCAGTCTGCTCCGACAATCCCTAGGGTTTGTTTCTGCTGAAGCAGACGCCCCGACAAGTTTTGCTCCGCAAGCTTGCCGGGATCGTCAAGCTCCGGCCGAGCCGCAGTGTTCTGCCATAGAAGCTGATGTTCCCACAAATGCGATGTGCCTTTAGTTCTTGTTGTCGAGCCACAAGCTCCAACATGGGCACAGCAGATCGCCCATTTCCTTGACAGAGAACTTCCCAAGAGCAAGAAGAAGCGGAGAGAGTAGCCCGGCAGTCAAGTATGTACCAGTTTGTTGACAGCACACCGCATGTAAGAAGACTCAACGGTGTGAAATTGAAGTGTATTTGCCGAAGATGGATGTAAGTTGCTGGCGAGATACACGGAGGCATATGTGGTCACCATATTGGCGAAGAGCACATGCCGCAAAGATTTCCGCAAGGTTTCTTCCGCCGACAGCCTCCAGATGCAACCGCACAAGTAACCAAGTGTGAAGCGCAAGGCCCATTCAAAGCAGATACACCAGCCAGCTCAAGCTCTCCAGATGATCCCTTTATCCTCGCCATTTTCGTCCGGGGTTCGACATCTCGCCCCTTCCCCGAAGTTGTCGGGGCTTTGAGTACTTGTACGCCGTAATCGACAAGTTCACAAAGTGGCCGGAAGTGGAAGCAGTGAGGAAGGTGACAAGACAACAAGCATCAAGTTCTTCAGTCAATTGTTTGCCGCTTTGGGATACCTAACCGATCATCACCGACAATGGCACACAATTCACAAGTCGCACCTTCATGCAAGACGCCCAAGATCTTGGCGCTTTTGCTTCGTTGCTCATCCAAGGAGCAACGGTCAAGCGTAAAGGGCAAATGCTGAAGTGCTGCAAGGACTCAAGACCGAACTTTCGACAGCTGCGCAAGCACGGAAGAAATCGGATTGAGGAGCTGCCGTGGTTCTTTGGTCGATCAGACGACGCCAAATCGAGCCATCGCCGACACCTTTCGCTCTGGTCACGGAGCGCAGGCAGTTCTCCCACGGAACTCGTGATACAGGTCACCTCGAGTGCTCGCTATGATGAGTTCGAGCAAGAGCAGCTGCGACAAGATGACGCTGCGCGCCTTGAGGAGGATCGCCTTCAGCTGCCGCACGAGCTGCTCGTTACCAAAGAAGCTTTGCGCCGCTACCATAGCCGCAGTTAAGGCCAGAAGTTTCGAGGAAGGCGACTTTTGTTCTTCGCCGCTCAGTCCGCCAAGAATTCCAACAAGTTGACGCCAAAGTGGGAAGGCCCTTATCGGGTGAAACGAATCACTAGGCTCGGGCGCTGTCCGCTTTGAGACCGAAGATGGCGTTCGGTGAGCAACTCCTCGAATATAGAGCATCTTCATAAGTTTTACCATAGCGCGGTTGCCGGAACCTGCTCCGCAACCACCCTTTTGTACAAGTCTTGCCGATGTTGCATGTAATCCTTTGTACAAAGCCGGACGCAGACCCCGTGCATCAGTAAAGCTCATGTGTTGTACACAACTTGTCAATTTCATGCTTTCGTAATTCTATTGCATGTATTATCTGACATTTTGTGCAGCATCTACACCCGGTAAGCAATAACGAGCCACTAGGCTCCATGACTTTATTTTCTCTTCTTTCTTCTCAAAAGAAAGGAAGGTTCCTTCGCCCACAAGTTAGCCGGGGAGGAGAAGATAATGGTGTGGGCCGCCAAGTGTCACTCGAGGAAATATCGCCTTGCCGGGAACCGAACGACAGAAAAGCTAAGTTGCCAAAGTTTGAGCAATCAGTTTTTAAATTTTTAAGTTATCTTCCTCGAACGATAGTACTTTGTATGGAAAACCTGTGCGCGAAGGAACCAACTCGCGGCTGGTTTGCGCCTTACTTTGTTTCGAGTCCGCCAACAACTTAAGTGAGCTGCAACCAATTGCGATAAGGTTGTTTGTCGGAGGCGGCATCGCTAGCAGGTTGCCGACGTCCCGCACTCAGGCCATGCAAAGGTGCTCAGACCGACAAGTTCCCTAAAAGCGAGGGCATGATACATATAAAGGAAGAAATAAACATACAAAGGAAGAAATCGAGTAAAGGAAATAACATTGCAATCATTGCCTAAGATAGAGTATATTACAAAAATAACTTGTCGCAGATCTAATGAATTGTTCTCCTGAACATGGTATGCAGCGACAAAGGAAAGATAACTTTGGCGGCCTAGTCCGCGCGTCGCCATCAACCCTCTTGACTCGCCACCCTGTCCACAATGGGTGCGATAAGGGCCTTGAGCGCTTCAACGCCGCATTGGCGGCAGGGACTTGAGGACGTTGGCGGCCGACGCTGGATTGCGGAAGGCCACTTTCATCAACACCTTCAAGAGCCCTCGACAGATTTGGCGCGACTCGCCGCCAACTGCTTTGGGATCTCCTCCCGAGCCGCCTGAGAGCCGCCAACACGCTCTTGAAGAACAGGCTGAGCTTGGCGCTGGTGGAGATGCTCGCGGTGGAGTACCCGAGATCCACCATCCCCATCTCCATCAGCTCCTTGTCAATGGCGGCGGCAGATCCACAAGGCCCTCCGCCCAAAGGCATCACATTCTTTGAAGGTGTTGTGGGCATTCGTGGCGGTCGCCAATAGCTCCTCATTGGCCTTGATCTTCTCAAAGAAACCCACTTCCCGCCTCCTTGGCGCCGCCTAGCGCCTCCGCTGTGGTGGACAGCTTCAGCTCAAGATCTGCCTTGGAGTCCTTGGCGGCGCCGAGCTTTTGATCTTCCCAAATGAGACGGCCCGCAACTCGCCAAGAGTGTAGGCGCCCTTCTCATGCTCGTGCTTCAGCGCGGTGACCTCTCGCCGCTTCTTTCGAGGGTGGCTTCAGCTGCGCCACCTCGCCTCTAACTCCCTCTTGGCGGGCCTCAGCAGCTGCAGCAGCCCTTTGCCTCCTTGAGTGCTCCGCCATTGATTGCTCGCTGTAAGATCTTCCTCGAGCTGTCGAGGTTGATCTTCCGCCGCGCTTAGCTTGCCTTCTTGCGCAGATAGCTTCTCGCCGCAAGCCTTTTGCTCTTCGACCTCGCCTTCAAGGATGAAGGCCGTGCGCGCTTCGGAGAGTTGCTCAAGCGCTCGCTATGTCCCGAGAGTCTCCTAGTTGGCGCTGGCCGAGCTCTGCAGCGCTTCTCCATGTCGCTCCCCCCCGCGACAAGTGCTTCCTCGACTCCACCTTAGCTTGTCGGACGCGTAGAGCGACAGCAGCTTCTTCAAGCAGTTGCTCCTCCTCGACTCGCCATCGCTGCTGCTTGCGCGTCAACTAGCGACAGCCAGCCGGAGGCGAGCAGCTCCTCGTAGAAGGTCTCTCCTCGACCGGGCGCCACGAGCTCGACGCCCATGGAAGCTTGATGAAGACACCGCCGCCGGTCTTCGATAGGCGCTGGCCGAGGCTCTTCGAGCCCTGGTGCTGCATCGGTGGCGGAGGGTCGGCGGTCGGCGAAGCGCCCGGCGCGCCTGCGCGCCTCGTGGTCTTCAAGACGATCACCGCACCCCTCCCAGCCTTTGCGCCAAGAGCCTTGGCGGCCTCTTCACCGGGCGGACCCATCGGCGCCAGCCTCCTCCTCCATGTTGGCGGCGGCGCGCATTGTTGCCTTGTAGCCCTCATCGCCTGCAACCTCAGTCTCCATCGGCTCTCCGCAGATGGATCTGATGATCAAAAAGAGAGAACAATGACAAATGTTCAAAAGAAGAAAGAAGAAAAGGAACCCAAGGGAAATTTTCAGGCAAGGAGATTACCCGCAATGGGATCTCTGGGCGGTTTCCACCACCGGAGGATCGCTGGTGCTGCCCTTGTCGGAGAAGCATCCTTGTCGGAGAGGCCTCCTTGCCGGAGAGCGCTCCCTTGCCGGAGAATTCTCCCTTGGCGGCGAGTTGAAGGCATGTAACTTCAGGAGTGACTTAGGGGCCTCGATGAGGCTGCTCTGCTCCTACACAAATCAACAAGTCGAGATATCAAGAAGAAGGAGCACCCATGCACGCCTAACCATAAGAAATAAACCAGTTACTTACGCCGGGGCTGCTCGAGGAAGGGTTGCGGGTCCGCAAGGAGTCTCAGACGCGCCCTGTCAGCCACAGGGATCGTCTTCGATGACAACCACCGGGTCTTGGCCTCTTCGACGCCCTCCGAGCCAGCGCCCTGAAAAGGAAAGGGTTCAGAATGAAGCAAATCAGATACAAGACAAAGCAGCAAATTGAAGAATTATAAGTACAACGACAAGATCTTACTCTTCTTCCTCCTCCTCGAGCTGAGAGCGGAGAAGTCGACCCGCTCCACCTCCCGTGCGACGAGCTGGAAGAGTGGGCTCCTCGGACGCTTGGCGGGTGCGGGAGCCGTGGTCCCAAGGCCCCGCCCGTTCTGTGGCAGCGTGAGGCGCCCCGCTGCAACAGAGCTTGTCGCGGTGGAGCGCTGCCGCGCGGGCGAGACGGCTGTTGATCCGCCCGCCGCCCGCCACTTCCCGGTCTTATGGAGGCGCTTGGCGGGCCGCGGGCTCTCCCAGCAAGTTATCTCAAGGTGGAGGAGGCGCCCAGAGGCTCGCTCGGCTCAAAGATCGGCTCGGCCTGCTCCTCCACGCCGGCAAGCTCCTCTCGGTCGGCAAGGCTTGCCGCCTCGGCTGCCTCCGCCTCCACGGTGAACCCGAACTCACCGGGCGGCAGCAGCTTCCGCCGCCTCCTCCAGCTGGTGGCGGCGCGCTGCAGCTCGGGCCGGTGGTGTCGCGGTGAGCCACTTCTGCTCGTCGGCGCGGATCGGCACTTCTTCCAAGCTGTCAAGAACTGCTGACGATGTCGTCGGCGGGCTCTTGCTGTTGGAACGATCCCATGGGAATCGTGACAACGGCATCATCGCGCGGATGCGCTCAAGCCAAGAGTTGTTGCACAAAGGAACCACCCTCGGCAACATGAACCACTGGGCGATCTAGGTCGGGCTTGAACAGATCCAGAAAGATAGCATCCAGCTCCAAAACAGTGAAGTTCCAGTTGAGGCCAGGCGCAGCCTCATGATGTCCGCCGATTTTGGAACTCCCAAGCAGGTCTCCTCCTTTCTGCAGGGGAGATGGCGCGGCGCAAAGGAAATCGCGCCAACAACACCTACGAGTGAGTCCGCATGCCCGAGGCGCAAGATCCGGTCACAGCAATCTTCAACCTCGTGATCCTCCGGCGCCAAGTTGCTCCAATCGCTGCCAAGACTATGGGAGTTTGGCGCTGGGCAGTGAATGGTTGTGGGTTCTCCTCTATGATCCAACACCAATCGGCTCTCCACTCCTCCCACTTGCTACGAAGCTCTCCTTCCAGATATGCCTCTTTCTTGCCGATCCCGAGATCCATGCAATCCCTCCCAAGCGGCTCTCTCTCTCAACACGGGCATGAAGTAGTGGCGAAGAGGGCTACATTTGGGTGGACTCGACAAAGTTCTCGCAAGGTGTGCGAAAACTGCCATGGTGAGGACGGCGTTGGGGTGAAATCAAGGAGGCGGAGGCCGATGTGTTCATGATGTCGCAAAGAACTGAAAAAGGCGGGCGAGCCCGCAGAGAAGAAAAGCGCCAAGAAGGGGTACCCGACGGAAACCTTCTCGGATGCGGCGGCGGAGATCACCCTCGCTTGCTGGTGCGCCGTCTCCGCGACCGAAGAGGTAGTACCCTCCGCAGTTCCTGCGCCGTCGGCGGGGTCGAAGGTGGCCCGCCTTCCGCAGCGCCCTTGAGCGCTGCGCTCTGCCGATTTCACGCCCTTCCCCTTATCGGCTTTCGGAGCCATGGTGGAAGTGGTGGAGGAGGCCGACGGCGGTGATGGCGTTGGTGGCGATGGGGGGCGGGGCGTCGCTCTCTTTGGACTTGAGGAGAAGGGGGGAGCGATGGTGGTTTCTGATGTGACAGCAATGGCAAGGTGGGCGTCGTGCCCCTGTTTCCCCTGCTTATAAGGGGTGAGGGGGGCGGACGCCCGCTTTCAATTAAAGAAAGCCCCATGATCTCTCCCACGACGCCACGTCCGGAGCGTGCTGTTCGTGGGGACGGGTGGGTCCGAGGCGCAGTAATCGCGCTGATCTAGGGCCAGCGTGTTCGTGCAGACTATTTTGGGCCTGGCCCAACAGAGCTCGGCGCCATGTGTGGCCCAGCCTGGGGGCTCTGCCGGTGCACTAGAGTAGGGTACCCTAGTATCCCGAACTCGCGTGTAGTGACGATTCAGACTCACCAGCAGGGCTTGCCTAGTGACCGCCAAGGTCCTCCGCGGCTCCTTTGGAGGCATTCAAGAACAAAGTGTCCAAGGCCCCGGCAAGAGGAGCTTGCCGGGAAGGCCACTCAAGGCACGAAGGAAACAAGACCCCGGCAAGAGGAGCTTGCCGGGAAGGCTTGGTGAGTGACAAGCCCCGAGCGACAAGGATTCAGCCGCTGCAAGGTGCTTGCCGCGGCAGTAACCTCTCCTCATCTCCGCTCCAGCTCATCCGCCAACGTGTCGCCATGGGGCTATTCCAGGCACGCGTGTCAAAGGGCTGTGCAGCCAGCGAGGAGCAGCGATAAGCGGCGCTGACGAGCCTACCATCGTGGCAAATGGTGGTGCACTTGACGGTCCCTGTTGCACTGTTTAGGCGACAGGGACGGACATTTATTGATCTTGTCCCTTGCCGTCAGAGTTAGGTATATGCACTGCATAATCGCAAGTCGGTGTACCAACCACTGTTTTTCCATTTGTACCCTCGTTTACGCTTGCCACTGTGGTGACCCCTTGAGCCTATAAAAGGAGGCCCATGTGCAACGAGAAAGGGTTCGTTCATTCGACTCATTCGAGACCACACTCACTCAAGCTAGGTTTTGTAGCTCCCATTGCTCCCTAGCAAGAACACAATATAATCAACCAAGCAGCAGAGGAGTATTATCTCTCCGAGAGCTCCGTTGGGTAAATTGCTCGTGTGCATCGCCTCGATCTGCTCTTTGTGCAATCTCGTGTCACACGCCTCGATGCGGCTATATCTCCCACGTGTGAAGCACGACTTAGAGGCATAACCGCATTGAAAACAATGTCGCAAGTGAGGTAATCTTCACACAACCCATGTAATACATAAGGAAAGAGATACATAGTTGGCTTACAATCGCCACTTCACACAATACATGAGTAAAGCATTACATCATACAGATACAATCAAGGTCCGACTACGGAACCAAAATAAAAGAAGACTACCCCAAAAGCTACACAGATCCCCGATCGTCCCAAGCTGGCTCCACTCATCGATCAAGCTGAAACGAAACAACACAATGAACAAGATCTTCATCGAGCTCCTCCTTGAGCTCGGATGCGCCAACCTGCACGGTTTCATCGGCACCGCAAACTGGTTTTGAAGTATCTGTGAGTCACGGGACTCAGCAATCTCACACCCGCGAGATCAAGACTATTTAAGCTTATAGGAAGGACAGAGTAGTGAGGTGAAGCTGCAGCAAGCGACTAGCATATATGGTGGCTACAATCGCAAAAGAGAGCGAGAAGAGAAAGCAAGGCACGGTCGAACAACTATGATCAAGAAGTGATCCCGAAACTACTTACGTCAAGCATAACTCCAACATCGTGTTCACTTCCGGACTACGAGAAGAGACCATCACGGTTACACACGCCGTTGGTGTATTTTAATTAAGATCAACTTCGGTTTTCTACAACCGACATTAACAAATTCCCATCTGCCTCATAACGCGGGCACGGCTTTGAAAGATAATACCCTGCGGGGTGTCCCAACTTAGCCCATTATAAGCTCTCACGGTCAACGAAGGATATTCCTTCTACCGAAGACCCGATCATCTCGAATCCCGGACTATAAGACATTTCGACAGCAATAAAACAAGACCAGCAAAGCCGCCGGATGTGCCGACAAATCCTGATAGGAGCTGCACATATCTCGGTCTCGTGGCACACCGGATGAGCAAGACGTCGGGTTGGCATAGACCACGATTGCCCGGGCGCCGGACATCGCTCGGTTTGGGCCAGCACTCAAGGAGCACTGGTCCGGGGTTAAAATAAAGATGACCCTTGAGTCTGCAGAACCCAAGGGAAAAAGGCTTAGGTGGCAAATGGTAAAACCAAGGTTGGGCCTTCTTTGGAGGAGTCTTATTCAAAGCGAACTGTCAAGGGGTCCCATAAATCACCCAACCGTAAGGAACGCAAAATCCGGGAACATAACACCGGTATGACGGAAACTAGGCGGCAAGAGTGGAACAAAACACGGGCATAAGGCCGAGCCTTCCACCCTTTACCAAGTATATAGATGCATTAATTAAATAAGATATATTGTGATATCCCAACAAGTAAACGTGTTCCAACAAGGAACAACATCTCCATGTTCCAACAAGGAACAAACTTCATCTTCACCTGCAACTAACAACGCTATAAGAGGGGCTGAGCAAAGCGGTAACATAGCCAAACAACGGTTTGCTAGGAAAGGATGGTTAGTGGCTTGACATGGCAATGTGGGAGGCATGATATAGCAAGTGATAGGCATCATAGCATAGGCATAGCAAAAGAGCGAGCATCTAGCAAGCAAAGATAGAAGTGATTTCGAGGGTATGGTCATCTTGCCTGAAATCCCGCAAGGAAGAAGAACCAGTCCATGAAGAAGACAAACGGATGAAGTCGAATGAATCCTCACAACTCCGGAACGAAACCGAAGCTAACGAGAGAAGCAACCCGGAAAGAAACAAACAACATAGTAAACAACCATCACATAAACATGGCATGATGCACAATCAAGTATGATGCATGTCCGGTTTAAATATGCATGGCATGGCAATATGCACAAACAACACTACAAGTTAAGTGGAGCTCAATATGCAACGAGTTGCATATTGACGAAACACCACATCAATTATTTAGTTCACTCCCGATTAGGTACTCAACAATATTAAATGTTGTTAAACATGGCAAGAGGTGAGGCATAAATAAACTAACTATTTAGGCAAATTTAAATGAGGCCGGAAATAACAAACAACAATTCCGGAAAAATCCTCATATGCATATTTCGAATTTGCTACTGTTCTGCCCTAAACACAATTTTAATGTTGTTAAACATGCGAATAAAGTATACCATGTTAAACTAGGCATTTTTCTACCCCATTTACATATATAAATTATTTAAATCCGAGCTACAGTTATTTAGTTATGAAATAAATCATTTTAGCATGGCATTAAGCAAATTAATGCAAACAACAATTATAAACATTTAAATGTTGTTATCATGATGCGGATGACATGTGCAAGTTTTATGCAATTTTTATTAAAAGTTGACATGAGCATGTTATCAAGCATTTGGTCACCATGGCGGAACAAAAAGGGGTGCCACGGCAACGAATCCGAAAATGATGCCACGGCAACATATCGGTTCCGGTAGCTCACGGAGATACCGGTGCAAAAGAGAGTGTGACGGAAGCGAGTTGAGCAAGATGGTGGGGTGTTCCCGGTTACCGGGTTCCCACGAGACGATGGCATGGCAACGAGGAGGAACAAGCGAGCGACAAATTCGGACACGGTGCAAACGGGCATCTCATACAACATATGCATTCGATCCACGGCGGTCGTTCTCGGCGGTAATACCTTCAAGCGTGCGCTCGGGGAATGCGTTCGAGAGGGAAGTAGACGCTCGCGATGATCGTCGAGGGAAGTAGTCGTACACGGCGAGGGAAGTAGTCGTTCATGTCCCGTGGATCTTCGGGTCCACGGGTCTTCGAGGGTCGGCGGAGTGGTACACACATCATCGGGTACTTAGCCGGATCCGAGAGGTACTTGGCGAAAAGCATGTCAACGGTAGTTGTACTCATTTTCGTAGATGAACTTGACGTAACCGTGCGGTAGTCGAACTTGGCGCTCGTGGTACACATTTTTCGTAGATGTTCGGGTCGACGGTAGAGGAACTTGGTGGTCCACGTAGTCGAACTAGGCGCATCCGAAGGGGTACTTGTCACATCACCGGATGTAGTCGTACACGTTTTGTAGACGAACTTGACATCCACGAGGTCGACAGTAGTGGTCCTTCGCATCACCGGGTGTAGTCGTACTCGGTGTCCTCGGGGCATCGGTCGTAGTTGTGGTACTTGGCGACATGCACGGGGTGGTAGCACACACGGAGGTTACAGCTTGGAGGCGAAGGAACTTGGGCGAGGGACGACGTCCTGGCGGCGTTGGCGCTCCTACCGGCGTGGAGGACGACGACCGCAGGCGTGAAGCAAGGGAGCAGCAGATGAACTTGGCGCATCCGAAAGGTACTTGGTGAATCCCCGTAGTCGTGCACAGGGTCGTAGAGGTACTTGACGTCCCTGAGTCGAGGGTTGTGGTTCCCTTGGGGTTGTAGTCGTGCATGGTGAGGAGCGTCGGGGTACTTGATGGTCTCGAACTCCAAAGTGGTACAAGGAGAGATCTTGCGGTCGTGGTCATCTTGGACCTGGGGCTCCATAGCGTGTGCCGTGGTGGTCTTGCACAAAGCAGCAGCAAGGCGCCGGGGAGGAGATGGTCGCGCAGGGCAAGCGGAGGAGCAGCAGCGAGGTCGGACTTGGGAGGTGGAGCGACGGGAAACAGCGGCACTGGCGGCGGACTTGGCGCAGGAGGCGCAGCCATGGCAGGGGACGATGGATCCGGGCAGCGGCCGCGGCTCGGGACGGATGGCACGGTGGAGGGAGGAGCAAGGTGGCGCCATGGCACGAGGGCCGCCCGGAGTTGGCCGCTGATGGAGTCGCGGAGGCCGGGCACGGGCCGGCAGGCGTGAGGTCAGGGTGGGCGGCAGAGCTGCAGGGGCTCAGCCGTGGGTCCTCAGGCGCCGGGCGGCAGGAGGCTGCGACGGGTCGCGAGGCGGACGGGCGAGCTCTGACCGGACGGCGGCGCTGGGACATGGCAGCATGGCGGCGGGACTGAGACGAAGGAGCACGACCAGGAGGGATCGGGAGGGCTCATGACGGAGGAGCTCTCGCTCCCTCATACCGGGCAGCGGTGGCAGCGAGGTGAGAGACGAGAGGAGAGATGGGGAGGACGAGGGGATCGGGAAGGACGAGGGGTGGCGGCGCTGGTGTTGGGGTCGGCGAGGAGGGCTGCGGGATGGAGTCGGGCTAGGTTAGGAGGTTGGTGGGCCTTGGGCCTCGGGAGGCTAGGCCGGCCTGGTGGGGAGGAGAATGGCCAGGGGCCTGACTGGGCTTACCTCTCTCTCTTATATTTTCTTAGCAGAAAACAATTAAAGCGAGACAAAAAGAAAGAGAGGGTTAGGGAAAGAATTTGGGAACGAGGACAATTTTCCTGGACTCATAAAAATAAGCATGACCACAGAAAAATAGAAGTGGCAAGATTGCAAGATGTAAATTCAAACTCATTTGAATATAATTCAAATGGTCTTGAATTGGGACTAGGTTTGGTGTGGCCAAAAAATGTTGAGGATTTTTGGTGGAGCTCCGGAAAATGATGAAATAATATTGGCAAGGTTTTGAGGTCAACTCGGAGTAGAAAAGGCATGGGATTTATTTTGCAAGTGGGTTATGGTGATTCCAAAACAATGGAATATTTATTATAGCTCCCTAATAATATTGGGAGTATATGTTCTAAAGATAAATCACCATTGTGAATATCCCTCGATTTAAATGGATCGAGAAATCCATGCAATTTATTTAGTTGATTTTAAAAAAAAATAATGATATGATGGCATGATGACATGATGCAATGCAAAAATAAAAGGGCAGGCACAGATGGAACACACGGCGACACCCGGAATATATGGAAGTCTTCTGAAGCATCGGTCTCGGGGCGTTACACTCCGCCCCCCACCGAACCACAAGGGACTTGGTCCGCCAGGTCCCATAGGTGTTCGTGGGTCACGATCAGCTTCCCCGACAACAATCATAACCCAGCAGACAGTCATAACCCAACAGATGTTAAGTCAGATCATAACCCGGCAGACAGAGTCGCCTGGGGTTAATAAGCCCAAGACATTAAGAAGCCCAGATGTTAAGAAGCCCATGAAGAGAAGTCAGAATAGTTTAAGTCTTAGTCCGAGATGGACTCTACATGCAACCCGCCGCTTCAACTTATATAAGGAGGGGCAGTGCACCCCAAGAGGGACAAGTTGAATAATCTTAGGCTAGAGACAACTAGGAGAGCCGGGTTACGGCGACTCCCTCATGAGCGTAATGAGACCTAGCCACAAACAACATGTAGGGCTATTACCGGATGATGTTTCCCGGGGCCCGAAGCTGTCTAAATCCTTGTCTTGTGTGTTGATCCACCTCGCGTCTCTCGATTACGACCAACCCCTTCAAGCTACCACATAGATGCGTGGCCTCACGACTAAGTCCTCACACTAGGACATTTGCTGTGACAATACCACGACAATATGTGTGAAGGTTTTCTCATGAAAAAATTTATGTATGATTTGTTTCAGTGTTTTGAAAGTTCAGGTGCTGCAAAGATCACACATATGCTGCAAATCTTCATAGTTCAAAACACTGAAATAAGATTTCATAGAGTGTTTTATCAAGGGTTCCCTTTTATCAAATATTCCAATAACAGAGCAAAAAACAACATTTTAATGAAGATGTATTATCAACTATCTATGTTTGTGTAGGAGATCATGTGTGCAAAATTTGAGGTGATTTAGAGGAGGTCAAAGAAATTTGAACTCTATGAAATCTTGTAGGTGATAGCTCATATGTGTGAAGATTTTCTCATGAAAATGACCATAGGACAAGTTTATGATTTTTGGTT
Organism: Aegilops longissima; assembly: GCA_021605205.1. Taxonomy (NCBI): domain Eukaryota; kingdom Viridiplantae; phylum Streptophyta; class Magnoliopsida; order Poales; family Poaceae; genus Aegilops; species Aegilops longissima. The sequence continues at coordinate 147,362,340 of CM038676.1, read as the reverse complement.
GGTAACATGTCACATAAGACAACATTAATACAAAACTATAGACCAAGTTTATTATTTTTGAATTAATCTTCATATTTTTATATTTTCTTTTGAAAACATATGCTTTAATATAAAAAATATTAAAAAACATGTTTTGAAATATGAAAATGGAAAACTAACTTCAGATCCTTCTTATTCACTTTAAAATAAAGCTTTAGTGATTTTTTTTGATTTTTTTAAAAAAATTCAAAAACAGAAGGTAACACCACCTCCTCTCCTTGAACTCTATGAAATCATGTACATGATAGCTCATATGTGTGAAGGTTTTCTCATGAAAATGACCATAGAGCAAGTTTATGATTTTTGGTTGGTAACATGTCACATAAGACAACATTGTGAGCAGGTTTTATATATTTTTTATTTTTTAAAATTAATGGTGCTCATTTGACCTCGACCATGCCAGCTAGGGGTTTTTCATGAAAATGACCATAGACCAAGTTTAGTATTTTTCCTCATTAGTTTGTCTTATAAAACGACGAAGGTTTCATATTTTTCTGATTTTTTAAATTAGTTATGCTCAGTCAAAGCCTTCGAAACCCCGTTGACCAGCTCAAAACCCCTCTAAACCCCGCGGGGTTTCGCCTAACCCTAGCTCCCAAAGTGAGCCGTCCGATCATACCCTCGCGCCAAGCAACAACCCTCAGATCCGGCCTTCTAGAAGGAACTAGGTGGGCTGGCTGTGTGCAGGCTCCGCGCCGCTGGATCACAAGGACGGCTCCGCATCGTTGGATCGTGGGGCGATCCGCGAGAGGCGATCCTACTGGTTGTGCTCGGCAGCTCGCCCACCACTGACTCCGTGAAAAAAAATATTGTTATTGGGCCCAAAAGGAAACCAAGCTCTGGTTGGGCCGTCGAATTGCGTCATTTTTTTTTTGCATCGTTTGCTCTGATTTTGTGAACGTGCTGGCTCTGTATTTTTGCATCGTTTTTTGCATTGCTTGCTCTGTTTTTGCATCGTTCTTTTTGGTCTATACAAATGTAAAATGACCAAATTTACAAGGGCTAAATTTATTTTTATCATGTAAAATGGCCACAAACTATCAAAAAATGGGTCATTTTGCATTTGTATAATGGCCACAAGCCCTCTATCTCTTTTTATCATGCAAAGACCAATTTTTTAAGAGCCAAATTATTTTTATCATTCAAAATGGCCACAAGCTCTTCAAAAATTGTCTATTTTTGTTCATATAATATAGGGTTTGACCACGGATTCCCACGCATGCAATTAGCTTGTTTTTCTTCTTCTTTTCAAACCACCTTTTCCCACGCGTGTACACTCCCGATGCTGCGGTGGGTTTGAAAACAGGCTACTAACTTTCACATTTGACCCCGTTATTGCCACGACCAAATAACACATAGCACTACGGCTATTTAAGCCACCCTCTGCCTCTGCCATCCCTCATCCATCTGCCCTTCTTGCTCTTGACCCTTCTCCGTCTTACGCATCCCTCGGCCATGCAAGACACCGGACCAATCTACCGCTTCCCACCCACCGTGCCGGAGAGGCTCTACCCTACCGACGTGTATGTTGATCGCACACTACGTGTGTGGGCGATATCAAGGCTGAGGACCGCAAGGAACTTCACCAAGTTCTTCCTCGCGTCCGGCTACCACCACCTCCCGAGGGGATCTCCAACGATGTTCCGCATCGAGGAGGTCATCCAAAACCGGGTGGTGGTTGCTCTCCTTGCCCACTTCACCAACACATTCGACGCCTTCTACCTCCTCGGTCGGGTGTTTTGGTGTGGCTCCGAGTTCATCGCTTTCACCACCCACAACAGGTTCACGGAGTACAACAACATCTTCCCCACCCATGCTGCATGCACACTCTTCAGTACCCCATCGACAACGCCCCAGAGGAGCAGTGAAAAGGGCGCCCACAGGAGGAGCGAGGTGGAGAAGGTGGCGGCTAGGGTTCTAAACCCTCTATCTTTTTTTTAGTCTATGTTATGTTAAGTTGTAATTGAACTATGTTGGAGTTTCTATGGGCTTGTTGGCCCTTTTCTTAAATTCTTTTATTAAGTTTTCTATCTATTCTATTATTAAGTTCTTCCTAGTTTGAGCTATGTGATCGTGCTATGGGCTTGTTGGCCCTATCTACATATTGGGACTGCATATTTGTTGATTATTTTCTTAGAGAGCTCGGGTTGTTAGTAGGGGTTCCCTTATTAGTAACCACCTAGCTAGTGCATGCAAGCAAGCTTTGTTAGTAGGGATGAATGAGTACAACTAAGCAAGGGAGTGGCTCTTTTTTAACACAAGCCACAAATATGTAGCCACCTAGCTAGAAGAGAGAAACCAGTGGCAGTGACCGTCGCTGCATCCGTGGCGGCTGGCGTGCAAGAAAGCTGCTTGGTCAGTGCATCATGGCGGACGCATCGGCGCATGTAGGCTCGGTCGGCGCATCATGGGATCGTGGCATCGGTGCATGCAGGCAGGGTTTGCTGGGTGCACGCATAGCAGGCTTATGTCCTGGCGGCGCGCGCAGACGTTTAATGCAAGGGACGGCCCAACGAAACCACGGCCCAATGGTCGAACAGCGACACCACCCAACCCGGCATAGTCCAGTGTGGCCCCACTAGTCAGAGTTAACGGTCAAGCCTTTGACCCGATGGCAACGTCAGTTGTGCCCAATTATGAGGGTTTCTGGTAAGGGAGTGGGGAAAATTGAGCAAAAGTTAAGAGCGCGGGATGAATGAGTAGAGCTAAGGAACCAGGGGCACAAATATAAAAAACCGATATTTAAAACAGTACCAATACAAGTAGCACAACATCTTAAAACACACTTCACAATCATGTGGATGAAGGCAAGTACCAACCTGTCATGACGCACACAAGATCACCTACAAATCTGCCAACACGAATAGGAAATCCAAATTTTGTTTTGTGCAGTTGCACTGAAATCAAGCAAAGTCGCCGGTGTGACGTTTAAGTTTGCTAGGAAACAAGTTGAATAGATATCCTAGTTTTAATAGAGGCCAAAAAAGGAAACAATTACTTGCCAATAAAGGAGGATGAAACAAATGGCGACAAAAAGATGCATCTAGATGGAAAACAAAGTAGGACAGTAGCATTTCTAAAACGGTTGCATTGATTCATATTAACAGAGACATTCTCTTAAAACAACATTCGTTAAGAATGTAATTTACTTTTAGCAGTGGCATTGCTTCAATTTTCCAGCAGCATTCTTAGATTAACAACAGCGAAATAGTTGTATGGGACATGGGACATGCCAGCACCATGTGCGTCCACACGTATAAATGGGTGATGTAGAGTATGTAGCCAAGCAGCATATCTGCGTTGGTCCCATATTTGTTCTCTTTGAAACTTTTTCCTATGTGAGGGCAGCAAATCTAGTCCTGCACAAACTACCCGACCCCCCAATTTCTTTCCTTTTCAAACGAAGAGATCGGTTCCTTACAGATATGTGTACTAGGTTACCCCTTTTTTTCCTTTTCGACCAACAAAGCGGCTAGATAGCTAGTCTATACTACTTTCCCTCCCTCCTTTCCTCATTGAACCACGTCCTAGATTCATGCTCCACCCCACCGCACCCTTCTTTCATCTTTGAACCAAGACCTAGATTCGACTATAGAATCGAAAAAGATCCGCATGCAGCTAGAGCAATGATGGTTTCAAAGAAACTTATACCTTAGGGTCGTCGGGATGTGGCAAGGCGTGCGGCGGGAGGCCGGATCTGCCCACACTACGTACGGCAGCGAGGAAGAAGGGGTCGGTGGCCCTCCCTTACAGTGTTGGGTGAAAGAGAACAGCATGAATCGGCGGTGGATTGCCTCCTCGCCAAGGCGATAGAGTGAACGCTGCACCTCCTCCCTTCCGGTGCGACGGGATCCGGACGCCTCCTTCACCGGTGTGAGGGGAGAGAGAGACAAGAGGCCAATGCAGTCTTGTTTAGATCTGGTGAAGAGAGGGTGAGAGGCTGTGAATATAGCAAACCCTAGCAAAGGCAGCTGAGCCTCCGGCATGTATATATATGTAGTCTTGGCGAGAGTGTGGAGAGTGCAAACCCTAGCGAACAAGCGCTAAGGTTCCAGCTTATATATATCTTGTAGTGCGGATGAGCTCTGGTGCCTTAATCGCACCTGTTTTTGGGTGTATGACAAAGGGCCAGCCACATTTTGGGCCCACCGTGATAAACCCAAAGGCATGTGCACTAAAGTCAATGAAGCTGCGTCCATATAGTACTCGTGTATACGACTAATATATAGTGGAGTGGTTTTCTTATTCTCTCCATAACAATCGTTTTAAATTGTGTAAGTACGAAACGAAACTCTTTATTTAACGTACCAGTGAAGAAAACTACTACTCCCTCTGTTCCTAAATATTTGTCTTTCTAGAGATTTCAACAAATGACTACATACGGAGCAAAATGAGTGAACCTACAGTGTAAAAAATGTCTATATACATCCGTATGTGGTAGTCTATTTCAAACCACTTGAAAGACAAATATTTAGGAACGAAGGGAGTACTTCCGATGAACTAACGATCCACGCGTCCTGGTCGCACTTCCTGTCCTTCACGTGCGGTACACTACCCTCCCTTAAGTGAAGCACCACACATGCGCCATATCGGAAACGTGTGAGAGTGTGTACAAATAAAGAATTTTAATTTAAATTATCGGAAAGGTTTGAGAGTATGTACAGTTTGCCCTCTCTAATAATTATGGTTTGTTGTGTTCAGCCTAAACTTGGTCAAACTTTACAAAGTTTGACTTCAGTCAAATCTAATATGCGGAGTAAATAAAAATGGAGGGCTACTACGTCCATCCGGGTTTTTAGTCCACACCATTTTTTTAATCAAAGTTAATAGCTAGACAAATAAAATTATAGGGGAGCTGGAGACAAAGTTGTGAGAAGGCTTAGAAATCAATACAAAACTTATGCTCTTAGTACCAACGTCGATCCTTCTTCGAGGAAACATTTGGTTCATAGCCAATTGTGTGATAAAATTGCACCAACGTGAAAGGCATTGCGTCTCCAACGCAACCAATGTGAACTGACGAAGGATATCATCTTTGTGGGTAACAAGCAAAGAGCACTGATGGAAAACAGCTTGTTTTTCATTGAAAATCGATCAGCTTCACCAGCCGACGCAACCATGAGGCGCAACCATGAGCATCGATAGGTCATCGTGGTGATGCATCACCCATTTGGCATCAAGTTTGGGTGAGGCACCTATGAAGTTCGACAAATCCTCACCGTGGTTTGTTTCTTCTCGATAATCAAGCTCGAGGAAGGAAGAATCACGTGGCGAGGACAAAGGATGGCGGAACAACAATGGCCATCCAATTTTGTGCAGTTCCACTAAAATTGAGGAAGACATGCCCGGGTATGGAGATACGCGTCGCTGTTTCCAAAAATATTAAAAAGGGATATAGTGTTGTTACATTGTTTTACAAGATTAACAACGACATCTCAATTGTCAATAAAATTATGAAAAGTACACCAACAAGCGAAGCATCATGATTATCTTGATGGGAACTAAACCAGGATACCGAGAAAAAAGCATTTCTTCATTTCACGGTGATAGTATTAGATTAGCAGCAGCAATAGGAGCATATGAACAATGACCGCACAACCACCATGTACTTTTTGTTGAAACAACATGTATACCTCCACCGAGGCATAAATCAGGACAACTTTTCGAGTGGCATTTCCTCTATAATAGTAGGTGATGTTGGACCAGCCGACGAACCCTAGCTACTATACATGGGGAGCTGGGGAGTAGTCGCATAGAAGAAAAACCGCATGCAGCGACCTGGGGAGCTGGACCAGTACAAGAAGTTATACCTCAGGTGGGCGAGATGTCGCTTAGGCGGGCGGGCGGGATCTGCCCACACGACGGCAGCAAACAAGGGCATGGAGGACCTTCGTCCGCGCCAGCACCAGCTCCGAGAGGACGGTGCGCATCGGCTTCCTCCATCGCCGATGGCGAAAACGTCAACGCTGCACCTCCTCACCTCCCGCAGCGGACGGGATTCGGCCGGATCTGTGACCACCGGTGAGGAGAGAGATAGTGTGGACACTGTCATCTTGTTTTGATATGGAGAGGGTGAGAGAGCGAGACGCGAGAAACTCTATCAAACAAGAGGCTATAATGGAGTAAAAAATCTCTCCATAGCAGTGGTTTTAAATAGAATACGCGCGTCCCCGGAAAAAAGAAACGAAAACTGGCGGGCAATTTTTTAACATACCAAGAAAGAAAACTCGATCAAAAACACGCCCCCGCTTCCAGGTCGCGAGATTCGTCGCGCACATACACATAGACATAGACATGCATATCCGTGTTTACGTAGAATTCCATTTCCATCTCCATCTCCAATCATATTTGTCCAACTGGCACATTATTTACGTTGTTAATTATATACGCGGCAATATTAACGTACATCATCTCTTGTTTGCGGGCGTCCGGACCGTTGCCACGGCCGCTCCTGACCAACCCGAACCCTCTTCATCACCCGCGCGTGCTTCCTGCCCGAAACGGCCAGTGCTGCATTCATGCCCGGCCAGAGCGGACGCGACCTCTCACTGGCACCGGCATTGAAGCAGCGCGCTGGCTGAGAGAGCGTCGCCCGTGCCGCTTCCTGGTGCACGTGACTGCTCCGCGTTCAAAGGTCGCAATAGCTGGCCACAACATTCATGTAAAAAGGTCTTGGGAGTCCGTGCTACAGCTAGCTGTCCTCCCCCAACTCGTCAATCTCTTCCAGTAGTGCTAGTACTCCATGGCGTGATCAATTGTCAAGCAGGCGAGAAAGTTATCATATACTCGGTTTGCGGTGAGTGGCATGCCAAGCGACCATGTGGGGTCGAGTCGTGGAGGAGGGTGAGACACGAACGCAACAGACGTGATTTAAACGTTGGTTTTGTTCGATGGCATGATCCAACGAAATGAAACGTTGGTTTCTCTCCGTTTCCATTTTTTCTCCAGAAAAACGGAAACTTTCCACTCCATTTTCATTCCTACTCCAAGGTTGCCCCGTTACAACAATCCATCTAATACAAAGGAAAACTAACACGCATGCTGATGCATCTCAATGATTCACAGATCATAGCCAATATTTACTTCACAACTAAAGACAAAAGTTGTGAGGCGTGTCTGAAAGAAAAACTACTTATGGGGTCACTCGACTTAAACCCTAAACCCTAAACAGGATTTAATTTCTGGCGGGTAGAACTGTCAAGGAAAGACGGTGGCACCCTCCGATCATATGATGCTTTTGTGCAATTCCATTGAAATCGAGCTGAGCATCCCTGATGGCAAAGATATTGAAGAAGTGTGATTAGAATAATAGTACTGGCACTAGTTCATGAGACATAAACTCATCACAAGTAGAAACCGGTAGAAGTAGAGAAATATTGACATGGAGATGGAGCTACGTGGGGAGCTACGGCAGTGGAGCAAGCCGGCTCCAAAAGGAAGATGGACTACCTGGGACGTCGGGCTGTAGCTAGAAGGGCGGTTGGGATGCGGCATCGGCCCATACTGCGGTGACCCCTGATTGGGACGCACTGACTGTGGATTTTCTCCCTCGCCGATGTCGACCGCGTCTATGCAGAACATTGTTCCCTTCCCCCAGTTGCGGGATCAGGCCGGATATGTGACTAGCGGTGTGGCCACCGTCGTTCTATGCTTGTGAAGAGAGCAACCCAAGCAAGCAGGCTTGTAGCTTAGGCTCCTGCTAGTGTATATATAGTGGTTTTCTTTTTCCCTCCATATCAACCATTTTATATTGCGTACGTGTCATTGAAGAGTGAAATGATGGTTGCTTCTTATGACTAACTTACTGTGTGATTTGACTGCTCCTTTAGTGGCCCCTACCGTACTCCCCTACGTGTATGCAGCGATCCTGCGTACACATGGGCGCAAAAATGCGTGTAACGCCCTAATGCATGCATGTCTGAGCACACGACGGAACACACACGGTCACGCTCAAGTGCTCAACCTACACGTGCATGCACACACATACTCAGCCAGGGTGAGCTAGTGACCGTATAAACACCGGGAAAAGTATATATTGAGCGCAATGAGTGTATTATGAAGTCCACTAACCGTATTTTTACAAATATACAGTGACAAACAGTGTATTTATCTCGTTTGAAATTAAGCCATATTAACCGGAGAGGAGGCACTATGGACTAGCATTACTTTGCTGTGTCCCGTCAACTTGCCAAACAAAGAGAAGCTTGCAGGACGGGAGAAGCTTGCGCGCGGTGGCTCGCAGGACAAGGAGAAACTTTTGACTAATGCAAGCTCTCCCTCGCTCAGGCGGTGGACGTGCAACAGTTAATTCGGTTTCAGATTGCCAGAAGCATACACTATACTAGTATTACTATTGTTCGACTTCTCGAAGAGGCGAACAGCCAAGCGCAAAGTTTACTAGTACTAGTACTACTAATATAGTCTATATAGGTATGTACTATACTAGTAGTAGGAACCGGATGGAGGAGCGTCTGCACTCTTATTATATTTTTAAAATGTGATAAAGCAATCTTCAACACATTTGGTTCTCTTCGAGGGTTCTTGCATGTGATAATGGAAGTTGATTGCATGGAACACTCACCACAATTCTCGCTTAATTCTGGCTCATATCCTGTTACAAATAGGAACGCTCAGTAATATTTCCTCTTTTTATTATTCAGCATGTAACCAGGTCAGCAAACCTTGCGGCGCATCTTTGTGCGAACCGTGCTTGCTGCACTTTGCATGTGGCCGAGAGCTGGCTTGATGAAACACCTCGCTTCCTACTTCTTTTTTTATGGGTACCTCGCTTCCTAGTGACCAAGTGTCTTGGCTGATCGTCCTAAGAATGCTTATATATGAATAAAGCTCCCCATTTACCCATAAAAAGATTAAGCCATATTAAGGAAAGGAGGGAGTATGGACTAGCACTACTTTTTGGTGTGTCCCGTCAACTCATGAGCGAGGAGAAGCTTGCAGGACAAGGTGAAGCTCACACGCTTTTGACTAATGCAAGCTACCTCGCCCAGGCGGTGGACATGCATCAGTTCATTCGATGTCAGTTGCGAGAGGCATACATCTGTAATCTTGAACATGCGGAGTACCATCATTGTTCGACTTCACGAAGAGGCAAAGAGCCAAGCGCAAGGTTTAGTAATACGAGTAGTACTACTACTAGAACCGCATGGTGGAGCATCTGTACTCTTATTTTTTTAATCTCTGATAAAGTACACATTTATTCCAGAGAAGGGCGGAAAACGGCAGCCCAACATGTAATGATGATATCGATCAACCATGCTCAAATATATCTTTGCCTCCGTGCGAGCCAGTCTGTGTGTTCTCGCTCCTCGTCTCTCTCAAGGAACGGCGGGTTGGCCATTTTACCGTCAATTGAGATCAGTTTGCTCACACTCCGGTCCCACATGTCAGTGATATGCCAAGAGGAGGTGCGTTGACCGACTGGCCATACGCGTACTTGGTTTTGCATCTTCATACTACTCCTCCCTCTGTCACAGTTTACAGGGCGTGCTTCATTATGATGCATTTCTCTCAATGCATTTCCACCACCAGAGAGACTTTGGACGCATTTGGTTTAATGCTCAATTAATTAGGGCGTGGTAACCGCAATCAAGTCCACAATTTTCTCTCGATGTACTACAGAGTGGAGTAAGTGCATGCATGCGTGTACCCGGGGTGGAAGCACTGCATGCATGTGTGTACGCATTATTTCCTCTAGTAATAGACGTCGTGCTATAACTACCAATGCTATTTTTTAGGCCGATCGCTAGTGCCTTGGTCCCAGAGATTTTTTCTTTTTCTGAAGCACGTTCTATAAACAGTGACGGATGGAGTAGTATGAGCGGATTCAAAGAAGAGTGTATTGATGGTTGCTTCTTCCGAGCAACTTACAGTGGGAAAGGTGGGGCTTATGATTTGACTGCTCATTACTCACTATTAATGCGGCGCAATGACCGGGCTGAGTCTCCCATGCGGCTGTGCACTACCCCCTCGGTTCTTAAATATACTCCGGAGTATTTGTCTTTCTAGAGATTTCAACGTGTGACTACTCAAATATTTGTATTTTTAGAGATTCAAATGGACTACTACATATGGATGTATATAGACATATTTTAGAGTGTAGATTCACTCATTTTGCTCCATATGTAGCCACTTGTTGAGATCTCTAGAAAGACAAATATTTAGGAACGGAGGGAGTACACATACGAAGCAAAATGAGTGAATCTACACTCTAAAATATGCCCGTTTGAAATTTGTAAAAAGACAAATATTTAGGAACGAAGGAGTATAATTTTGTGCATGGCACATGGACCCGGATGCTAAAGAGGCTTCTGGCAATGCTATCAAGCTTCCAGCATTTGTTTACATAATTGACGTACTATACAAATAATTTTCCAGCAAACTGAAATTGTACAATTGTGTGAGCTTTCAGCTTTTGTTTCGTGTGTCTTGCCATCGATGCTCTTTCGGAAACAATAAAAAACTAACTTCCTTGTTAATTGATACGTCTCCAACGTATCTATAATTTTTGATTGCTCCATGCTACTTTATCTACTGTTTTGGACTATATTGGGCTTTATTTTCCACTTTTATAGTACTTTTGGGACTAACCTATTAACCGGAGGCCCAGCCCAGAATTGATGTTTTTTTACCTATTTCAGTGTTTTGAAGAAACGGAATATCAAACGGAGTCCAAACGGAATGAAACCTTCGGGAACGTGATTTTCCAACCGAACGTGATCCAGGAGACTTGGACCCTACTCCAAGAAGTGCGAGGCGGTCATGAGGTGGGGCGCGCCGGGCGCGCTCACCTCGTGGCCCCTTGACGCCCACCGACGTACTCCTTCCTCCTATATATACCTACGTATCCCCAAACGATCAGAACAGGAGCCAAAAACCTAATTCCACCGCCGCAACCTTCTGTATCCATGAGATCCCATCTTGGGGCCTGTTCCGGAGCTCCGCCGGAGGGGGCATCCACAACGGAGGGCTTCTACATCAACACCATAGCCCCTCCGATGAAGTGTGAGTAGTTTCCTTCAGACCTTCGGGTCCATAGCTAGTATCTAGATGGCTTCTTCTCTCTTTTTGGATATCAATACAATGTTCTCCCCCTCTCTCGTGGATATCTATTCGATGTAATCTTCTTTTTGCGGTGTGTTTGTTGAGACCGATGAATTGTGGGTTTATGATCCAGCTTATCTATGAATAATATTTGAATCTTCTCTGAATTCTTTTATGTATGATTGAGTTATCTTTGCAAGTCTCTTCAAATTATCCGTTTGGTTTGGCCAACTAGATTGGTAGTTCTTGCAATAGGAGAAGTGCTTAGCTTTGGGTTCAATCTTGCGGTGTCCTTACCTAGTGACAGAAAGGGTTGCAAGGCACGTATTGTATTGTTGCCATCGAGGATAACAAGATGGGGTTTTTTATCATATTGCATGAATTTATCCCTCTACATCATGTCATCTTGCTTAAGGCGTTACTCTGCTTTTTAACTTAATACTCTAGATGCATCTTTGGATAGCGGTCGATGAGTGGAGTAATAGTAGTAGATGCAGAATCGTTTCGATCTACTTGTTTTGGATGTGATGCCTATATACATGATCATTGCCTAGATATACTCATAACTATGCTCAATTCTATCAATTGCTCAACAGTAATTTGTTCACCCACCGTAGAATACTTATGCTCTTGAGAGAAGCCACTAGTGAAACCTATGGCCCCCGGGTGTATTCTCATCATATCAATCTCCATCACTTTTATACTTGCTTTGTTTTACTTTACCTTTTACTTTTCACTTTGCATCTTTATACCAAAAATACCAAAAATATTATCTCTATCAGATCTCACTATCGTAAGTGATCGTGAAGGGATTGGCAACCCCTAATCGCGTTGGTTGCGAGTTGCTATCGTTTGTGTAGGTACGAGGGACTTGTGTGTGGCCTCCTACTGGATTGATACCTTGGTTCTCAAAAACTGAGGGAAATACTTACGCTACTGTGCTGCATCATCCTCTCCTCTTCGGGGAAAACCAACGCAAACTCAAGACGTAGCAAGAAGGATTTCTGGCGTCGTTGCCGGGGTGGATCACGCAAGCAAGTAAACCATACCAAGTACCCATCACAATCCCTATCTCTCGCATTACATTATTTTGCCATTTGCCTCTCGTTTTCCTCTCCCCCACTTCACCCTTGCCGTTTTACTCGCCCTCTCTTTACCGCTTGCTTCTTGTTTGCTTGTGTTACCATGTGCCTTATATTTGCTTGCATCTTTTCTTGCTAAAAGTCTATTGTTATGGATCCACTTAAAGTGTTCTACTTGGATCATCTTCGATCCTTATCTTTCGGTTGAAACCCCAACTAGCCTAGTTGATGGGAAATCTTTAGATGAGCATGCTCATTTTGTGCGTCACCGTTTGTCTGAAAAAGGGAGACTCTTACGGTATCATATAAATAGTCTGCTATGGTATGCTTTGAATCTTTGTGAAATGTGTGATTTTACTTGTTGCTCTAAGAGCCCTAAAAAAACACCTTCCCTGCCTATGTGAGTTCAATGATAATGAAATCTTATCTTCTTATGCAAAGGGTGTTTATAGTTACTATGATATCGAACAAATTGAAGAATTTGTCGTTTTTAAGGGTGCTCATGAAGTTGCTTTTTGATTGAAAAGTATGATTTTACTCTCAACAAATCTGAAAATTCCATCATACTTAAATATTGCAATGAAAACCTTGCTCATAATGTCTATGTCCAAGGATTTATTGAAATAATGACCGTTGCTTTGGAAGGAAATAATGATATGCATGAATCTATAGATAATGATGATTCTGATGATTTGATTGAAATATCCCTTGATGAACATGATGCTTGCTATTCTTGTGGCTATGATGCCAATATTTATGAAGATGAATTTGCTCTAGTTCCTTATGTTAAACATGAGATCGTTGCTATTGCGCCCATACTTGATAGTTTCTTCGATGAAAAGCATGATTGCAATGATTTTACTATAAATCCTCTTGATGTCAATTATGCTAATAATATGCAAAACCCTAAGCTTGGGGATGCTAGTTTTGTTGTCTCCACTATTTGTTGCAATGATCATGATTGGGGTGATTTTTCTTATGATTTTGAAAATTTATTTAATCCCCATGATGAATATGAGATTAATAATATTGTTTGCAATAATACTAAAAGTGGGTTTGGAGAGGTCATGACTTTAGTTAATGTTAATCCCACTATTTCGGAAGAGTGTCAACTTTGCATGCATGTGGATCGTGTTGAGAATATGTTATGTGATAGCTATATTGTTGAATTTTCTTATGATCCTACATGTAATTATTATGAGAGAGGAAAATATGGTTATAGAAATTTTCATGTTACTAAATTACCTCTCGTTATGTTGAGATTGCTATTGTTCCTTTCCGCTTCCTTGCATATGCTAGTTTTTGCTTGCTATGATAATTTGTTTGCCTATAATATGCCTATGCATAGGAAGTATGTTAGACTTAAGTGTGTTTGTCACATGTTTTATGATGCTCTCTTTGTGCCTCAATTCTTGTCTTTCTTGTGAGCATCATTGAATCTCAATGCCTAGCTAAAAAGGCTTTAAAGAAAAGCCCTTGTTGGGAGACAACCCAATATTTTTCCTTGCTGCTTAGGAATAAATAATCCATCTAGCCTCTGTTTAGATGTGGTTTTATCTTTTAATTAGTGTTTGTGCCAAGTTAAACCTATTAGATCTTCTTGGATGATAGTTATTTGATCTTGCTGTAATTTCCAGAAACTTTGCGCTCAGTGCCCGAATTGTTAAAAATAACCAGAACGTGATAAAATACTGATTCCAATTGCTGCTGATCAATACACAAATTGTCCAGGTCGTCTAATTTTTGTAGAATTTTTTGAGTTCCAGAAGTTTGCGTTAGTTACAGATTACTACAGACTGTTCTGTTTTTGACAGATTCTGTTTTTCGTGTGTTGCTTGCTTATTTTGATGAATCCATGGCTAGTAAAATAGTTTATAATACATAGAGAAGTTTGAATACAGTAGGTTTAACACCAATATAAATAAAGAATGAGTTCATTACAGTACCTTGAAGTAGTCTTTTGTTTTCTTTCTCTAACGGAGCTCACGAGATTTCTGTTAAGTTTTGTGTTGTGAAGTTTTCAAGTTTTGGGTGAATTCTTTTGATGGATTATGGAACAAGGAGTGGCAAGAGCCTAAGATTGGGGATGCCCATGGTACCCCAAGATAATCCAAGGACACCAAACTTGGGGATGCCCCGGAAGGCATCCCCTCTTTTGTCCACTTCCATCGGTAATTTACTTGGAGCTATATTTTTATTCACCACATGATATGTGTTTTGCTTGGAGCGTCTTGTATTATTTGCGTCTTTGCTTGTTAGTTTACCACAATCATCCTTGCTGTAAACACCTTTTGAGAGAGCCATACATGAATTGGAATTTGATAGAATACTCTATGTGCTTCACTTATATCTTTTGAGCTTGATAGTTTGCTCATAGTGCTTCACTTATATCTTTGAGCGTGATAATTTTTGCTCTAGTGCTTCACTTAGATCTTTTAGAGCACGGTGGTGGATTTGTTTTAAAGAAACTTGATCTCTCATGCTTCACTTAGATTATTTTGAGAGTCATTAATAGCTTGGTAATTTGCTTAATGTTAATATACTTGGTATTCAAGATATGTGAAACTTTCTTTTGAGTGCGTTGAATACTAAGATAAGTTTGATGCTTGATAATTGTTTTGACATATGAAGATGATGATATTAGAGTCATGCTAGTTGAGTAGTTGTGAATTTAAAGAATACTTGTGTTGAAGTTTGTGATTCCCGTAGCATGCACGTATGGTGAACCGTTATGTCATGAACTCAGAGCATGATTTATTTATTGATTGTCTTCCTTATGAGTGGCGGTCGGGGACGAGCGATGGTATTTTCCTACCAATCTATCCCCCTAGGAGCATGCGCGTAATACTTTGCTTTGATAACTTCTAGATTTTTGCAACAAGTATATGAGTTCTTTATGACTAATGTTGAGTCCATGGATTATACGCACTTTTTCCCATCCTTCCACTATTGCTAGCCTCTCTAATACCGCGCACCTTTCGCCGGTATCATACACCCACCATATACCTTCCTCAAAATAGCCACCATACCTACCTATCATGGCATTTCCATAGCCATTCCGAGATATATTGCCATGCAACTTTCCACTATTCCGTTTATTATGACACGCTCCATCATTGTCATATTGCTAGCATGATCATGTAGTTGACATTGTATTTGTGGCAAAGCCGCCATTCATAATTCTTTCATACATGTCACTCATGTTTCATTGCATATCCCGGTACACCGCCGGAGGCATTCACATAGAGTCATATTTTTGTTCAAAGGATCAAGTTGTAATTCTTGAGCTGTAAGTAAATAAAAGTGTGATGATCATCATTATTAGAGCATTGTCCCAAGTGAGGAAAGGATGATGGAGACTATGATTCCCTCACAAGTCGGGATGAGACTCCGGACGAGAAATTAAAATAAAAAATAAGAAAAGAGGCCATAAAAAAGGAGAAAAGGCCCAAATAAAAAATATAAGAGAAAAAGAGAGAAGGGACAATGTTACTATCCTTTTACCACACTTGTGCTTCAAAGTAGCACCAAGATCTTCATGATAGAGAGTCTCTCATTTTGTCACTTTCATATACTAGTGGGAATTTTTCATTATAGAACTTGGCTTGTATATTCCAATGATGGGCTTCCTCACATGCCTTAGGTCTTCGTGAGCAAGCGAGTTGGATGCACACCCACTTAGTTTCTTTTGTTGAGCTTTCATATACTTATAGCTCTAGTGCATCCGTTACATGGCAATCCCTACTCACTCACATTGATATCTATTGATGGGCATCTCCATATCCCGTTGATACGCCTAGTTGATGTGAGACTATCTTCCCTCTTTTTGTCTTCTCCACAACCACCATTCTATTCCACATATAGTGCTATATCCATGGCTCACGCTCATGTATTGCGTGAAGATTGAAAAAGTTTTGAAAATGTTAAAGTATGAAACAATTGCTTGGCTTGTCATCGGGGTTGTGCATGATTTAAATACTTTGTGTGGGGAAGATGGAGCATAGCCAGACTATATCATTTTGTAGGGATAACTTTCTTTGGCCATGTTATTTTGAGAAGACATAATTGCTTTGTTAGTATGCTTGAAGTATTATTATTTTTATGTCAATATGAACTTTTGTCTTGAATCTTTTGGATCTGAATATTCATACCATGATTAAGAAGATTTACATTGAAATTATGCCAAAGTATCACCCGCATCAAAAATTTTCTTTTTATCATTTACCTACTCGAGGACGAAAGCAGAATTAAGCTTGGGGATGCGATACGTCTCCAACGTATCTATAATTTTTGATTGCTCCATGCTACTTTATCTACTGTTTTGGACTATATTGGGCTTTATTTTCCACTTCTATATTACTTTTGGGACTAACCTATTAACCGGAGGCCCAGCCCAGAATTGTTGTTTTTTACCTACTTCAGTGTTTCGAAGAAACGGAATATCAAACGGAGTCCAAACGGAATGAAACCTTCAGGAATGTGATTTTCCAACCGAACGTGATCCAGGAGACTTGGACCCTACCCCAAGAAGTGCCAGAGGCGGTCACGAGGGTGGAGGGCGTGCCCCCTACCTCGTGGGGCCCCTGACACTCCACCGACGTACTCCTTCCTCCTATATATACCTACGTATCCCCAAACGATCAGAACAAGAGCTAAAAACCTAATTCCACCGCCGCAACCTTTCAGATCCACGAGATCCCATCTTGGGGCCTATTCCGAGCTCACGGAGGGGGCATCCACCATGGAGGGCTTCTACATCAACACCATAGCCCTCCGATGAAGTGTGAGTAGTTTACTTCAGACCTTGGGTCCATAGCTAGTAGCTAGATGGCTTCTTCTCTCTTTTGGATCTCAATACAATGTTCTCCCCTCTCTCGTGGAGATCTATTCGATGTAATCTTCTTTTTGCGGTGTGTTTGTTGAGACCGATGAATTGTGGGTTTATGATCCAGCTTATCTATGAATAATATTTGAATCTTCTCTGAATTCTTTTATGTATGATTGAGTTATCTTTGCAAGTCTCTTCAAATTATCCGCTTGGTTTGGCCAACTAGATTGGTAGTTCTTGCAATAGGAGAAGTGCTTAGCTTTGGGTTCAATCTTGCGGTGTCCTTACCCATGTGATGTAAAGGGTTGCAAGGCTCGATTGTATTGTTGCCATCGAGGATAACAAGATGGGGTTTTTATCATATTGCATGAATTTATCCCTCTACATCATGTCATCTTGCTTAAGGCGTTACTCTGCTTTTTAACTTAATACTCTAGATGCATCTTTGGATAGTGGTCGATGAGTGGAGTAATAGTAGTAGATGCAGAATCGTTTCGATCTACTTATTTTGGACGTGATGCCTATATACATGATCATTGCCTAGATATACTCATAACTATGCTCAATTCTGTCAATTGCTCAACAGTAATTTGTTCACCCACCGTAGAATACTTATGCTCTTGAGAGAAGCCACTAGTGAAACCTATGGCCCCCGGATCTATTCTCATCATATCAATCTCCATCACTTTTATACTTGCTTTGTTTTACTTTACCTTTTACTTTTCACTTTGCATCTTTATACCAAAAATACCAAAAATATTATCTCTATCAGATCTCACTATCGTAAGTGACCGTGAAGGGATTGACAACCCCTAATCGCGTTGGTTGCGAGTTGCTATCGTTTGTGTAGGTACGAGGGACTTGTGCGTGGCCTCCTACTGGATTGATACCTTGGTTCTCAAAAACTGAGGGAAATACTTACGCTACTGTGCTGCATCATCCTCTCCTCTTCGGGGAAAACCAAGCAAGCTCAAGACGTAGCACTAATGCATCTCAATTATTAGCATATCGGAGCTAGTATTTACATCACAACTGAAGACAAAGTTGTGAGAAGGTGTTAAGTTAAAATTGATCCATGCTTTCATTGGCAGCAACGTCCCCCTAGCTCTGTCTAAATCAACAAGGCATGTTGGGAAAAAAGTAGCTGTCTGGAGCATGCAACATTCCGATCATTTTGTGCAGTTCCACTAAAATAGAGCTAAGCGTCCCTATTTCAAAGATATTAAGTGTGGTTACGATAATAGAGGAATGCTGATGAAACAATAAACACACAAATAGAAGCCGGTCACCTTTGCAGTCTCTCTTAAGACTAACTAGTTGGAGAAGATTAGGCTCGGAGTTGGATGAGGAGGATAGAGCAAAACCAATCTCCCTTTCGTGATCGCGATGAAATGTAGAGACGTTGCCCGTGTGACATTTTAGTACAACTGCACGAAACACTCTTATGAAAAAAGTGATTTGTGTAGTTCACCAAAAGGTCGCAATAGCAACGAGGTGAAATGGATAGCCCTGTTTGCAAAAAAGAGGTAGAAAGGAAACAATTACTGGCCAATAACAGTTGATGACACATGCGACGACAAAAAGGAAGCATATTCCTTGTCCTAAGGGAAGATAACAACATGGTTGTGTTTGTCTAAAACGGTGTGAGGACGATATTGCAATATGGAAAGTACGCCGGACGAGCTACGTTTTGGGCAAAGAACTATGGAAGATCCACATGCAGCGACGTGGGAAGACGGGCAGTGGAGCAAGGCCGGAGGGGATACGTGGAGGTCGTCGGGATGTAACTAGGTGAGCGGCGGCGGGAGGAATCTGCCCTGCGGCAGCGAGCAGGCGGCGTAGGCCATACCGCACCGGAGCTTGGTCAGAGAGAATGGCGTGTACCGCAGATCGGGACGTGCTGCCTCGGTGCCGTCGAATGGAGAAACGATGCACATCCTCCCTTTTCGCCGGCGGACGGGATGCGGCCGGATCAGTGACCAACGGTGAGAGAGAGAGAGAGAAAGGCCACCGCAGCCTTGTGTGAGATACTTTGAAGAGAGACAAATCAGGCGGGCAGGCTCCATTGTATATAGTGGAGTGGACTACCTTTTTCTCCATAAAAATCGTTTTATATTCTGTGTACGTGCCATTGAGCGATATAACTTTATTTAAAAATAATGCACCAAGGCATCAAGTCGAACTTTGTTTCGTGCACGCGTGGTACACGATCTCCGTAGGTAAACAACCGCTACACGCGTTCAAATTAGCACGTGGGCTGCCATTTCGTACAGAAATAAGCTCCACCATGTACACGCGCGGGTGTGGCTGGGCACGAAGCGTGAGTGCGCACGGTGCACCTATTCTCTTCTTGTATCGCATACACCACCCACGTGGGGTCGTGTGAGAGAGATACAAACATAGACAGATATAGTGTGTGGGTTCGTGAGAGTTTTTTTAGGGGGGGGGGGGTCAATAAAAAAATGTAACATATGCAATGTGTGTGAAATAGAGTCCTGGATATATCATATATATAGGGGGCGATCCACGAGGAGTGGAGGTATTATCGGCTTGAGGTGTCCATAGAATCGAAGAGAGGGATGATGTGTGTGTGTGTGTGCGCGCGCGTGCGATCGATAAAGAGTGCCATCGAATTTGTGTGTGCCCACATCAAAGATATAGAGTGACTGGCCTACTGGAACGTGAGAGGGAACAGGTGCAGTTTGTCTGTTGGAAATATGCCCTAGAGGCAATAATAATTTGGTTATTATTATATTTCCTTGTTCATGATAATCGTTTATTATCCATGCTATAATTGTATTGATAGGAAACTCAGATACATGTTTGGATACATAGACAACACCATGTCCCTAGTAAGCCTCTAGTTGACTAGCTCGTTGATCAAGCAGATGGTTACGGTTTCGACCATGGACATTGGATGTCGTTGATAACGGATCACATCATTTGGAGAATGATGTGATGGACAAGACCCAATCCTAAGCCTAGCACAAAGATCGTAGTTCGTATGCTAAAGCTTTTCTAATGTCAAGTATCTTTCCTTAGACCATGAGATTGTGCAACTCCGGATACCGTAGGAATGCTTTGGGTGTACCAAACGTCACAACGTAATCGGGTGGCTATAAAGGTGCACTACAGGTATCTCCGAAAGTGTCTCATTGGGTTGGTACGAATCAAGACTGGGATTTGTCACTCTATGTAAATGGAGAGGTATCTCTGGGCCCACTCGGTAGGACATCATCATAATGTGCACAATGTGACCAAGGGGTTGATCATGGGATGATGTGTTACGGAACGAGTAAAGAGACTTGCCGGTAATGAGATTGAACAAGGTATCGGGATACCGACGATAGAATCTCGGGCAAGTACAATACCGCTAGACAAAGGGAATTGTATACGGGATCGATTGAGTCCTTGACATCGTGGTTCATCCGATGAGATCATCGTGGAACATGTGGGAGCCAACAAGGGTATCTAGATCCCGCTGTTGGTTATTGACCGAAGAACGTCTCGGTCATGTCTGCATGATTCCCGAACCCGTAGGGTCTACACACTTAAGGTTCGATGACGCTAGGGTTATAAAGGAAGTTTGTATGTGGTTACCGAATGTTGTTCGGAGTCCCGGATGAGATCCCGGACATCACAAGGAGTTCCAGAATGGTCCGGAGGTAAAGATTTATATATGGGAAGTCCTGTTTTGGTCACCGGAAAAGTTTGGGTTTTATCGGTAGCGTCTGGGACCACCGGGAGGGTCGGGGTCCACAAGTGGGGCCACCAGCCCGGAGGGCTGCATGGGCCAAGTGTGGGAGGGGACCAGCCCGGTGGGCTGGTGCACCCCCACAAGGGCCCAAGGCGCCTAGGGTTTGGGAGGGGCGCCCACCCAGCTTGGGGGCAAGTTTCCTTCTCCCTCCCTTGGACGCCACCCTAGATGCGATTGGGGCAGCCACCCTTGGGGTGGAAACCCAGAGGGGCGCACCCCCTCTCCCTATATATAGTTGAGGTCTTGAGGGCTGCCAACACACGAGTTTCTCTCCTGTTGGCGCAGCCCACCTCTCTCCTTTTCCTCTCCGCTGTGCTTGGCGAAGCCTGCAGATTGCCACGCCTCCACCACCACCACGCCTGTCTGTGCTGCTGCTGGATGAGTCTTCCTCAACCTCTCCTCTCTCCTTGCTGGATCAAGGCGTGGGAGACGCCACCGGCTGTACGTGTGTTGAACGCGGAGGTGCCGTCTGCTCGCACTAGGATCTCCGGTGATTTGGATCACGACGAGTACGACTCCTTCAACCCCGTTCTCTTGAACGCTTCCGTCTAGCGATCTACAAGGGTATGTAGATGCACTCTCCTTCCCCTCGTTGCTGGTTTCTCCTTAGATAGATCTAGGTGACACGTAGGAAAATTTTGAATTTCTGCTACGTTCCCCAACAGTGGCATCATGAGCTAGGTCTATTGCATAGATTCTTTGCACGAGTAGAACACAAAGTAGTTGTGGGCGTTGATTTTGTTCAATTTGCTTATCGTTACTAGTCCAATCTTGTTTCGACGGTATTGTGGGATGAAGCGGCCCGGACCGACCTTACACGTACACTTACGTGAGACAAGTTCCACCGACTGACATGTACTTGGTGCATAAGGTGGCTAGCGGGTGCCAGGCTCTCCCACTTTAGTCGGAACGGATTCGATGAAAAGGGTCCTTATGAAGGGTAAATAGCAATTGGCATATCACGCTGTGGTTTTATGAGGTAAGAAACGTTCTTGCTAGAAACCCATAGCAGCCACGTAAAACATGCAAACAACAATTAGAGGACGTCTAACTTGTTTTTGCAGGGTATGCTTTGTGATGTGATATGGCCAAGAAGAATGTGATGTATGAGATTGATCATGTTCTTGTAATAGGAATCATGACTTGCATGTCGATGAGTATGACAACCGGCAGGAGCCATAGGAGTTGTCTTAATTTATTGTATGACCTGCGTGTCATTGAACAAACGCCATGTAATTACTTTACTTTATTGCTAACCGGTAGCCATAGTAGTAGAAGTAATAAGTTGGCAAGACAACTTCATGGAGACACGATGATGGAGATCATGGTGTCATGCCGGTGACAATGATGATCATGGAGCCCCGAAGATGGAGATCAAAAGGAGAAAAATGATATTGGCCATATCATGTCACTATTTGATTGCATGTGATGTTTATCATGTTTATGCATCTTATTTGCTTAGAACGAAGGTAGTAAATAAGATGACCCCTCATTAAAATTTCAAGAAAGTGTTCCCCTAACTGCACCGTTGTGAAAGTTCGTCTGCTTCAAGCACCACGTGATGATCGGGTGTGATAGATTCTTACGTTCACATACAACGGGTGTAAGCCAGATTTACACACGCGAAACACTTAGGTTAACTTGACGAGCCTAGCATGTACATACATGGCCTCGGAACACAAGAGATCGAAAGGTCGAGCATGAGTCGTATAGTAGATACGATCAACATGAAGATGTTCACCAATGATGACTAGTCCGTCTCAAGTGATGATCGGACACGGCCTAGTTGACTCGGATCATGTAATCACTTAGATGACTAGAGGGATGTCTATCTGAGTGGGAGTTCATAAGATGAACTTAATTATCCTGAACATAGTCAAAAGATCTTTGCAAATTATGTCATAGCTCGCACTTTAGTTCTACTGTTTAGATATGTTCCTAGAGAAAATATAGTTGAAAGTTGACAGTAGCAATTATGCGGACAGAAGAAAGCTTATGTCCTTAATGCACCGCTCAGTGTGTTGAACCCCAAACGTCGTCTGTGGATGTTGCGAACATCGGACATACACGTTTTGACAACTACGTGATAGTTCAGTTAAACGGTTTAGATTTGAGGCACCAAAGACGTTTTTCAAAACGTCGCGGAACATATGAGATGTTTCAAGGGCTGAAATTGGGATTTCAGGCTCGTGCCCACGTCAAGAGGTATAAGACCTCCAACGATTTTCTTAGCCTGCAAACTGAGGGAGAAAAGCTCAATCGTTGAGCTTGTGCTCAGATTGTCTGAGTGCAACAATCACTTGAATCGAGTGGGAGTTGGTCTTCCAGATGAGATAGTGATGTTTCT
This sequence comes from Aegilops longissima, assembly GCA_021605205.1. NCBI lineage: Eukaryota > Viridiplantae > Streptophyta > Magnoliopsida > Poales > Poaceae > Aegilops > Aegilops longissima. Next base: position 147,339,226 of record CM038676.1, on the reverse strand, counting down.
CCAAAGTCATTGCCACCAAGCTGCTAGAGCTTCGTGATGAACTATAACATATCAGGGATAGATATGATGATCCTTGAGCTATTCGCAATGTTCGACACCGTGAATGTAGAAATCAAGAAGGAGCATCAATTGTTGATGGTTAGTGAAACCACTAGTTTCAAGAAGGGCAAGGGCAAGCAGGGGTACTTCATGAAACAGCAAATGAGTTGCTGCTCCAGTGATGAAACCCAAGGTTGAACCCAAACCGAGACTAAGTGCTTCGTAATGAGGGGAACAGCCAACGGAGCAGAATTACCCTAGATACTTGGTAGATGAGAAGGTGGCAGGTGGTCGATAGAAGTATATTGGATATACATTATGTTATTGTGTACTTTACTAGTGCTCCTAGTAGCACCAGGGTATTAGATACCGGTTCGATTGCTAAGTGTTAGTAACTCGAAATAAAAGGCTACGGAATAAACGGAGACTAGCTAAAGGTGAGCTGACGATATGTGTTGGAAGTGTTTCCAAGTTTGATGTGATCAAACATCGCACGCTCCCTCTACCATCAAGATTAGTATTAAACCAAAATAATTGTCATTTGGTGTTTGCGTTGAGCATAGACATGATTGGATTATGTCTATCGCAATACGGTTATTCATTTAAGGAGAATAATGGTTACTCTAATTATTTGAATAATACCTTCAATGGTCTTGCAACTAAAGGAATGGTTTATTGAATCTCGATCGTAGTGATACACATTTTCATGCCAAATAATATAAGATAGTAATGATAGTACCACTTACTTGTGGCGCTGCCATGTAAGTCATATTGGTATAAAACGCATGAAGAAGCTCCATGTTGATGGATCTTTGGACTCACTCGTTTTTTGAAAAGTTTGAGACATGCGAACCATGTCTATTGGTGTATACGCATGAAAAAACTCCATGCAGATGGATCGTTTGGACTCACTTGATTTTGAATCACTTGAGATATGCAAATCATACCACATGGGCAAGATAGTGAAAAGCCTCGTTTTCAAAGAAGATGGAACAAGATAGCAACTTGTTGGAAGTAACACATTTTGATGTGTGCAGTCCAATGAGTGTTGAGGCATCTGATGAATATCGTTATGTTCTTGCTTCACGATGATTCGAGTAGATGTTGAGTATATTTACTTGATGAAACACAAGTCTGAATTATTGAATGGTTCAAGTAATTTCAGAGTGAAGTTGAAGATCATTGTGACAAGAGGATAAAATGTCTATGATATGATCATAGATGAGTATCTGAGTTACGAGCTTTGGCACATAATTAAGACATTGTGGAAATTGTTTCACAATTAATACACTGGAACACCATAGTGTGATGGTGTGTCCGAACATCATAGTTGCGCCCTATTGGATATGGTGCGTACCATGATGTCTCTTATCGAATTACCACTATCGTTCATGGGTTAGGCATTAGAGACAACCACACTCACTTTAATAGGGCACCACGTAATTCTGTTGAGACGACACCGTTTGAACTATGGTTTGGAGAAACCTAAATTGTTGTTTCTTAAAAGTTTGGGGCTGCGACGCTTATGTGAAAAAGTTTCAGGTTGATAAGCTCGAACCCAAATCGGATAAAATGCTTATTCATAGGACACCCAAAACAGTTGGGTATACCTCCAGTCTCAGTTCCAGAAGCAAAAATGATTGTTTCTAGAATTAAGTCCTTTCCCGAAAAAAGTTTCTCTCGAAAGAATTGAGTGGGAGGATGGTGGAGACTTGATGAGGTTATTGAACCGTCACTTCAACAAGTGTGTAGCAGGGCACGGGAAGTTGTTCTGTGGCGCCTACACCAATTGAAGTAGAAGCTTATGATAGTGATCATGAAGTTTTGGATCAAGTCACTACTGTACCTCGAGGGGGACAAGGATGCGTACTACTTGAGTGGTACAGTAATCCTGTCTTGAAGGTCATGTTGCTAGACAACAATGAACCCACGAGCTATGGGGAAGCGATGGTGGGCTCATATTCCGACAAATGGTTAGAAGCCATGAAATCCGAGATAGGATCCATGTATCAGAACAAAGCATGGACTTTGGTGGACTTGCCCGATGATCGGCAAGCCATTGAGATAAATGGATCTTTAAGAAGAAGACGGACGTGGACGGTAATGTCACTGTCTATGAAGCTCGACTTGTGGCGAAGAGTTTTTCACAAGTTCAAGGAGTTGACTACGATGAGATTTTCTCATCCGTAGTGATGCTTAAGTCCGTCAGAATCATGTTAGCATTAGCTGCATTTATGAAATCTGGCAGATGGATGTCAAAACCAGTTTCCTTACCAGTTTCCGTAAGGAAAGGTTGTATGTGATACAATTAGAAAGGTTTTGTCGATCCTAAGGATGCTAAAAGATATGCTGGCTCCAGCGATCCTTCTAAGGACTGGAGTAAGCATCTCGGAGTTGGAATGTGCGCTTTGATGAGATGATCAAAGATTTTGGGTTTATACAAAGTTTATGAGAAACTTGTATTTCCAAAGAAGTGAGTGGGAGCACTATAGAATTTCTGATGAGTATATGTTGTTGACATATTGTTGATCGAAATGATCTAGAATTCTGGAAAGCATATAGGGTTGTTTGAAAAGTGTTTTTCAATGGAAAACCTGGATTAGGCTACTTGAACAATAAGCATCAAGATCTATAAGATAGATCAAAATGTTTAATAATACTTTCAAATGAGCACATACCTTGACATAATCTTGAAGGTGTTCAAGATGGATCAGTCAAAGAAGGAGTTCTTGCCTGAGTTGTAAGGTATGAAGTTAAGAGTTAAAGCTCGACGACGACAGAAAAGAGAGAAAGGATGAAGGTCGTCCCCTATGCCTTAGACGTAGGCTCTACAGTATGTTATGCTGTGTACCGCACCTGATGTGTGCCTTGCTACATATCTGGCGAGAGGTGATGAAGGAGTGGATCACCAGATAGCGGTCAAAATTATCCTTAGAGGAATAAGGATATGTTTCTCGGTTATGGAGGTGATAAAGAGTTCGACGTAAAGAGTTGCGTCGATGCAAGCTTTAACACCTATCCGGATAGCTCTGAGTAGCAAACCGGATACGTATAGTGGAGCAACCATTTGGAATAGCTCCAAGTGGAGCGTGGAAGCAGCATTTACAATATGACATAGAGATTTGCGAAGTACATACGGATCTGAATGTTGCGACTGTTGACTAAAACCTCTCTCACAAGCAAAACATGATAAAACCCGTAACTCATTGAGTCTTAATCACATGATGATGTGAACTAGTTTAGTGACACTAGTAAACTCTTGGATGTTGGTCACATGGAGATGTGACCTATGAGTGTTGATCACATAGCGATGTGAACTAGATTATTGACTCTAGTGCAAGTGGGAGACTGTTGGAAATATGCCCTAGAGGCAATAATAAATTGGTTATTATTATATTTCCTTGTTCATGATAATCGTTTATTATCCATGCTATAATTGTATTGATAGGAAACTCAGATACATGTGTGGATACATAGACAACACCATGTCCCTAGTAAGCCTTTAGTTGACTAGCTCGTTGATCAACAGATGGTTACGGTTTCTTGACCATGGACATTGGATGTCGTTGATAACAGGATCACATCATTTGGAGAATGATGTGATGGACAAGACCCAATCCTAAGCCTAGCACAAAGATCGTGTAGTTCGTATGCTAAAGCTTTTCTAATGTCAAGTATCTTTTCCTTAGACCATGAGATTGTGCAACTCCGGATACCGAGGAATGCTTTGGGTGTACCAAACGTCACAACGAATCGGGTGGCTATAAAGGTGCACTACTGGTATCTCCGAAAGTGTCATTGGGTTGGCACAAATCGAGACTGGGATTTGTCACTCTGTGTAAATGGAGAGGTATCTCTGGGCCCACTCGGTAGGACATCATCATAATGTGCACAATGTGACCAAGGGGTTGATCACGGGATGATGTGTTATGAAACGAGTAAAGAGACTTGCCGGTAACGAGATTGAACAAGGTATCGGGATACCGATGATAGAATCTCGGGCAAGTACAATACCGCTAGACAAAGGGAATTGTATACGGGATCAATTGAGTCCTTGACATCGTGGTTCATCCGATGAGATCATCGTGGAACATGTGGGAGCCAACATGGGTATTCATATCCCGCTGTTGGTTATTGACCGGAGAACGTCTCGGTCATGTCTGCATGATTCCCGAACCCGTAGGGTCTACACACTTAAGGTTCGATGACGCTAGGGTTATAAAGGAAGTTTGTATGTGGTTACCGAATGTTGTTCGGAGTCCCGGATGAGATCCCGGACGTCGCGAGGAGTTTCGGAATGGTCTGGAGGTAAAGATTTATATATGGGAAGTCCTGTTTTGGTCACCGAAAAAGTTTGGGTTTTATCGGAACGCACGGACCACCGGGAGGGTCCCGGGGGTCCACCAAGTGGGGCCACCAGCCCCGGAGGGCTGCATGGGCCAAGTGTGGGAGGGGACCAGCCTCAGGTGGTCTGGTGCGCCCCCCCCCCCCACAAGGGCCCAAGGCGCCTAGGGTTTGGGGAGGGGGCGCCCCACCTTGCTTGGGGGGCAAGTTTCCCCCTCTCCCTCCCCTTGGCTGCCACCCTAGATGGGATTGGGGGCAGCCGCACCCCTTGGGGTGGAAACCCTAGAGGGGGCGCACCCCCCTCACTCTCCCTATATATAGTTGAGGTCTTGAGGGCTGCTAACACACGAGTTTCTCTCCCTCTTGGCGCAGCCCTACCTCTCTCCCTTTTCCTCTCTCAGCGGTGCTTGGCGAAGCCTCGCAGATTGCCACGCCTCCACCACCACCACGCCGTTGTGTGCTGCTTGGATGAGTCTTCTCAACCTCTCCCTCTCTCCTTGCTGGATCAAGGCGTGGGAGACGCCACCGGCTGTACGTGTGTTGAACGCGGAGGTGCCGTCTGCTCGGCACTAGGATCTCCGGTGATTTGGATCACGACGAGCACGACTCCTTCAACCCCGTTCTCTTGAACGCAGCGCTTAGCGATCTACAAGGGTATGTAGATGCACTCTCCTTCCCTCGTTGCTGGTTTCTCCTTAGATAGATCTTGGTGACACGTAGGAAAATTTTGAATTTCTGCTACGTTCCCCAACATTGTCTCTGTGGCATGGATACCTACCTACAGGACTCGACTATCGGTGTGTGGTGGGGGGAGGGAGGCCTAATTAACTATAGAGGTACAATGGCTGGTATATGTGTGGAGGAGGAGAGAGGCCTACCTCATGTATTAAGGGAGATTGATCTACCTCATGTATTAAGGGAGATCAATCGGCATCCATGCATATGTGTAGGAGAGGAATAAGGTTGGGAGAGAGACAGAGCTAGAGTGTTGGAGGGGGTGGTAGTGGAGTTGCTTCTAACAAATGGTGGGATAGGCTTGCTAGACAAACGGAGGGCATGCCTGCAATATCAATAAGAGAGGGGATGGCTGCATGTCTGTGCGCGTGCGTGTGAGAGATGGATCAGGAGGCATGCACAAATGATGAGGGGGGCGATATGGCTGTGGTAAGCAGACGTAACTACATAGGAAGATCAATCGTCCTTTGTCCGAGAAAGGAGAGATATAACTTGTGAGGTACGTCGATCGATGGGGGGAATAGTTAAAGTCGACCCATGTATATGTTGGGAGATCGATCGGTATACATGCATGTGTGTGTTAGAAGCAAATGAGGCATGGGGAGAAGGATAGAGAGAGAGAGAGGGATGCATCTAGGAGGTGGTGCGAGAGTCATACTATATCGAGGGGGAAGGAGTGTGCGAGTACAAGATCAATGAAAAGAGTGGTGGGAGTGAGGCATGGACGGTGATAAGAGAAGAGGGGAAGCTTGTGTTTGTGCTAGGCACACCTGGCTAGAGAGGCATATCAATCAATGTGTGCCGTAAATATACTACATATAATATATTTTATCTCTACTCTTATAAAAAACGGAGTTGTTGATGATGGTGTGCCTGCCATCCTGCAATATAGGCCATCCGATTTATATCTGACGGATAGGAAGGAAACTATGGCAATTTTGAAAAAAGATACCAACATCCCTCTCCATATTTGCAAATTAGGCCTCCCCTTGATCATGTTGATGTTCTGTGGAACACATGGGCATCTTGCTAGTACTACGTATAATATATAGAACATTGATTATAATTTGGGCCAATGTGTGGCTTTTGCAGCTCAGGTCTAAATACTTGTCATAATGTAGGGGGCAGGGCACCATACTATGTGTGATAAAAACGGTGTACGTATGGAACATGGTTTAGATTATGAATATATAGTTAGTACATCAAATGTACTATTATTTGGAATCAACATCAAGTGTATTCGAAAAATAGAATTCGAGTTCATGTAGTACACATAGTTCATATCTATCTCTATAGTAATCATGTGGTGTGTTATTAAGGTAATACACTAATGATGGTTGAAGTTGGCAACAATCATGATTGTAGATTCTTATTGAAATAGAGAAACTAATTCAAATCCAGTTCAAATTGCAGCGGTAGTATAGACATTTGGAATGCACTAAAATGTTGGTATGAGTAGGTTACATGCATTATACAGCAAGTTTAAAAAATTAATTGGACATAACATGGATTCATACTCCTCCTTCCATCTATATAGGGCGTAATCGTTTTTAAGACCGCTTTGACTATTGACAAGATTAATAGTACATGACATGCACAATGTGAAAATTATATCATTGAAAGAACCTTTCATGCATTTAATTTAACGTGTGCTTTGTGTAAGTTCCATGTCATATATTATTGCTCTAATATTTGGTCAAAGTTAGCATCGAAAAATGCATTAGGCCCTATATAGATGGAAGGAGGGAGTAGCTTTGAATAGCATTTTTATAGTAAAACGGGGCAAGACTCTCTCTTTGTGTGGTGTGAATAGTTTTATTTTTTCGTTTTCCTTTTGGTTGAGGGAAGTGCGAATTGATTTGGTACAAGTACACTATTACACGTTAGGCTTGTCCCTAAAATTCAACCCGCGCCTTGTTATATCCCGAAATTCAGATATCGTGCTCCCAAAACTGGCGCCTTCACAACCCGCGCCTTGCTATCCCGAAATTATCGCGCGCGCGAAAACTCCCTCCAGCTGCCAAATCCTGACATGCGAAATCCCCCTTCTAACCCTGAGCCAAAAGGGCCGCTAGTTCATATCGGTGGGGGGTACTTTTGTAACACACCATACATTTTGGACAAGCGCGTCCCTAAGTCATGGTTCACCCCTCCCATCGCCTCCTCTTTTGCCATTCGAAATCCTAGGCCGCCATAACCTCTCCGCTTGCTCCAGCCGCGAAACCCCACCCTCCTCCGTCCGCCACCTCATCGCTGTGCAGTCGGAGCCTTGTCCCCGACGACATCGTCCATCGCAATAGCTCGACGTCCCTCGTCCACCTTCCCGGATGAGGATCTATTGTCCATCTCGTCGTCCCGCCGGTTCAGCTGCCTCGTCCTCCACCTCCAAGGAGCTGCTCCGATGATCGCCTCGTCTATCGCGGCTGCTCCATCCCCACAGCGCCGCCTTAACCTGCTCCACCGGAACCGCAACATCCTCACCTACTCCTCGGACGAAGCTGAGGCCTACTCGGCTCCACCAAAGAGGTTGTACACTCATCGCATCACACCTTCTCCTTAACTCGACCTCCCGGCGCCGACGGTGCTCCATCCCGCACCCCCATGGAGCGGCTACCTTGAAGCCGGCGCCACGGGCGACATCTCCACGGCGGCTCTCCCCCAGTGCGAGGCCCCTTCAGCGGCGGCGTCCATACCAGCCGGATCTGCTGCTGCTGCTCCAGCTCCCGCTCGCTCGCTCGCGCTCCTGCTGCTGCTCCGGCTCTCGCTCGATCGCTCACTCGCCCAACTGATGCTGCTCGGCTCGCTTTCGCTGGCTGCTGCTGCCGCTGCTGCTCTCCCTCGCTCGTGCTCGCTTCGCTCTGCTCGATTTAGCTACACTTGCCGTTGAATCGACTTTTGGGTCATCGATTTTTAGGGGTGGGGGCTCACGGAGTTAAGGAAGAACCACCCACAACGGGATGGGGCTCACGGAGAGGTACCCTACTATCTATCTTAGGGTTCAGGGTGGGGGCAGGGGGCCTAGAGGGCTGGCCGGGGCAGCGGCGGACCGGTGGTGGGGAGTTGTTTCGGGGCGGCGAGGCGGCGCTGGGGCCGGCAGTTCGGCCGGTGGTGGCTGGCGGCTCAGGGGGTGCAGGTTGAAGATGAACTGCGGGCCCTCCCAAAACTACATGTCAAGTGCCTCTCTGCTACCATTGCGTTCGGTTTCAACAGTAGCATTCAGATTCCACAGTAAATTTCAGTTTCGACAGTTAAGTTCAGAGTCAACAGTTTTTACCTCATCTGTTGTAGTCAGGTGGTTTTTGGTGATGTAAATTTCACATCTATTTTACATCATCTATTGGAGATGCTATTAGAATCCCACTTGAGATTGACGATGTTTGTCTTGTGCTGCTTCAGCCTTGACATCTTATGGCTCATCGGAGCTGCTCCAACAACAGAACGATCCATCACAACAGAGAAGTGCCCTGGGCGCCGTCTACAGATTCCTCAGATCTTCCTCCACACCTCCGACATCCACCTCCGCCTCAAAGGCTTCAGCGACCAACCCAATCATGCTGAGGTCGACACGGCTACGGCAAAGTAGTTGTACACTTGTTGCATCACTTATTACTATACATTCATGTCGATCCATTAGGGCTATTTTGGTTCAACGGAAAAACATAGCAATAGGGTATTTTCCAATGGCACTCTACTATTCAATTATTCATGCATTTTTTTTAAAGGAATGAAGCAAAACATCCACCTGGACCTACTTTTCAAAATCCTATGCATGAAAACAAGACCAAGTGCATTAGTGGCAGAATAACATTCTAACTGTACACGCTTTCATATGGTTTCACTTTATTTGGCCATGTTTCTTTGCATTCCTCTGCTCTTCCAATTCCTGTAAACCAAACACCCAAGTTGACAGAAATCCTATGTTTACAAATGCTCTGTTTACCATGTGCATTCCTATCCTATTCCGGTGTTTTCCCTATCCCTGCGTTTTTAGAATCATGCAAGCCAAATGAGCCCTTACAGAATTACTTGATTCTGTAGGTGTCGAAGGGAACTTTGTGTGGTTTGTCCTGCTCCTGCCGCGATGTCGTCCACCTCACCTGAGCTGCTCCATCGACAGAAACATCCACCAAACCAGACATAATGACTCCTAACCGTCTTTCGCCGCCTCAGATCTCCTTCCCTGCCGCCGGCACCCACCGCAACAGCAGCACCATCATCGACTCAACAGATGAACTTGAGGAGTACACGGGTCCACAAGAGAGGTCGCATTCTTTTGTTTCTGCTTATGTTATGCATTGCTTAAAATTACCTGCTACTTTATCGTCTTGTTCACCTCTTGGAGTCCAAGTCAGGTCCAAATTAATGTTCAAACTTGAGTTCTAAATTAGTTGTGGGGCACATATCGAGGAAGCAATGAATAGTATATATGTCTAATATCTGGTTCACCTAGGGTATGCCTATGTTGTTCATCTTGGGTGGGAAACAAATAGTAAAGCTATCATCATCTGTCTTTTTATTAAATTAAAGCAATCATCAGCCTGCTATCATTATTTTTGGATCCATCCACTGGTTGTTACCATCACTCTAAATTTCTACATGCTCTCCTTACATAGTCTCACCATATTTTTTCGTATGCATGTCAGATATTGTACACAGTCATGCTGAACATGTAGAGAAAAAGAGAAGAGTTTTGCGCGGCAATACAATGTCATGCAGACATCGCTCCATGGTGGGTTCAATGGTAGACCCTCCCCACCCCTCTCCAAATTGTAATCCAGAGGAAGATATCTGTTCTGAGGCGGATTCAGACGCCGCTGACCACTCCTATTTACCCCCCAAGGTGTTTGCTCTACCTTGGCATGATGATGTTAGTCATATCATGCATATGTTGCTTTGCATTGCCTACTTTTGACATCATATATGTCATCTGCTTAGTTTAGACATGTTCTGTAATGCCACCTGTTTAGTTTCTATATCATATATGGGAATTATGCAACCTCTTGTCTTTTAGCCAGCCATAATATATGTGAAATGTGCAATGCCATCCTGTTTAATCAGGCTTCATATATTTGAATGATATCTTGCCCATCCTTTTCTTCATTACATTTCCATTTGTCGACAATGTTTGTACATTAAACTACTCTTCCTGTGAATCAGCCATTTGGGCGGAGATGGAAAAATCTGGAGTGAAAACAAGGCCTTGAGTAGACAGTGCTACCGTCAAGCAGATCTCTTGTTGGGTCCCGATAGCTCCTTAGAGATGGATTCAGAGACAGATGACCAGTCCTATTCCCCCACCGAGGTGTATGCTCTAACTTGGCGCGGTTATACTGCTCATATCATGCATATGGTGTCTTGCATTGCATAGTTTAGACATCATATACACAATATTCAACACCATGTTCTTAGTTCATACATCATATCGAATGCCCTCTGTTTAGCATATAAATCACATATGTGAATTAAATGATGCGATCCTGATTACTTAGATAACATGTAGGTGAATTATGTCATGTTATCCTATTTAGTTATTCATCATATCTTTGAATTATGTTATGCTATGCTATCCAGTTTAGATAGACATCATATATGTGAAATTATGTCATTCTATCCGCTTTTGTTAAACAATATACATGTCAACTATTTCATGCCCTCTTCCACACTATCTATTGCATCATCTCTCATACAATGTTTGTACATTCAACTATGTTTCTGTTTATCAGCCATTTGAATTGGAGCGGTGATGCCAAGATTCAGCGGACTAAAACATGGTCTTCAAATAAAACAGTGCTACCTCTTGGTGGAGATAGCACCCCGGTTGTACATGCACGAGAACCAGCCCTACCACACATAACCCAAACTCTCACAGATTGTACCCCTACTGCGATGGACAGAGAACCAGCTCCACCCAATCTAACCCCAACCCCAGCACATAGTAACCCAGTTCCTGTTGACACAACACCATCTCCACCACAGAGCTCCCAAACAAGAGAAGTTAGTAAGGCAGCTCCAGTGCCCAAAGGGCCAGTACTACCACGGCGAACCCCAACTCCACAAGTTAGTACGCCTATTCCTATGGAGGATGCACAACCAGCTAGTTGTAGTTAGCATCTATCGCATTTGATGTTGTTAAATCGTGTGTGCGTATCTTCCCATCTTGGAAATACTATACTGAAGATGAAGGAAAATGCCAGTTGCAGGTGTTTGCCCAGGAGTTATGTGTAAGTAATGTTATTCATGGCAATTACTTTGCTTTGTCCCATACATCCTACCTCCATGATGGTTATAATACAACAAAATTTCCCATTTTTCTCTATAGAGAAGGACCGATTTGGAAACTCAGGATGAGGTAACTGTACTTATACCTCTGCTATCTTCAAGAATGCTTGGTGGCGATGATCGAATTACTCAAGAAAACGTACTTCACCGCAAAGAAACTCATCAAATTCCCTTACGCTCTCCCGAGACACATTTAATAGACGATGACCGGGAACGCTTTATTCTCAGATCGTCCCGAACCAAGAATGTGGTAAGGTCTATGAGCTCATTTTCTACTTTTAAGTACTATATTCTTGCGTCTTACTGTACTCTGTTCATGTAGAACAAGTTCCTAAACCTGAAGAACAACTGTTCTAATTTAAGATTCCATTACTATCATAGTTCAAAAAAGCGTTGGGCGTTAATTGTGCGTTTTGCCACCACCTTGCGCTTTACTGACCAAAGCGCATGCTTATGCGCAGTTATGCACAGATTAAGCGTAGTTATGCGCAATGCATTTTGCCAATGCCTAGAGCCTAGGCGCGCTTAAGCGCTCGCTTAGGCGCGCCTTTTTTAACTATGATTGCTATCGTGCATACTGTTTTGCTCTTGTGTCACTGTATTTACTCATACAAACTTATTTTTAAATTGAAGGATTCAATCAAAACTCCAATGGCACAGCAGGTATGTTCACGCATGTTTCTTTAACAGGTTTGCTCTTATCAATAGCTCTGTTGATTTCAAATTCAATTGTGTATATAGTTGACTTCTCATATCATGCACATTACTAGCATCACAACAGAGCCAATAGTGTTGTTGTACATGTAGACCCATGGTACCCATCTGAAATCTTGTTGTGCCGTGTAGTTTCCCACACTTTGTATTCTTTCACTGCGGCTTTGTCTTGAACTGATATGATTTTAACCATGTCTCTATTTTGATTTGGCAAGACAATGCAGTGACCATAGGACATAGATATATGTTTGTTTGATGCTTTTATTATGTACTAGTAATTGGAAATAGAAGACTTGGTAGTTTAATCATGTCCACCTTACTAATGAACTGGTTCACTGAAATGAGTTCCATATACTAGTACATGCTAAACCTGTTATGTGTCTGCTTGTTTCTTCTTTTAGAATGCTGACAGAATATTGGGGAAGAGTGCCTTATTAAGAAATGGTAAAGGAAGTAATGCAGATAAGGTTCAGGATAGTGACACATCCTTGTTGGTCTCCAACAAAGCTGATAAAACAGCTAAGGAAGACAATCTTGAAGACAGTGAGACAACCCCAAAGTCCTGTCTTGGTTTAGTGTTCAAGTTACGGGCCACTACCGCTTGCATAAGCTATTCAAACTCACTGTCTGCGAATCAGTTCAGTTTCTTAAGTCTCACTACAAGTTGAAAGACATCGATCACTGTCTTTGCGACAAGAAGCGGAAGGATCGGAAGTCCCCGGAGCATTCGGATGCATACTTTACGGTGCAAAAGAAGCGTTGGAGGATTTTAGCGCCAAACAGACAAAGCTAATAAGCTTGCTAAGCTTATTGCCGCATGGTGGATACCTGTGATAACGTTTCTTGAGCTCTTGAAGTTGTTTTAGTTATGCTCTTGTTTTTTGTCGCGCTTATTTGCAATCGTGGCCAATTTTGATGGCGGTGTATGTAATATGCTGCTTTGTTCCTATATTTGCTTGGTGGCAAACTTTGATGCCCAAATGGATGTAATATGTGTAATAGCGGTAATAGGCTAGCGTTAATTGCTTGCTTATTTATTTCCTTATTGTGTTGTTTAGTTGTTTGCTTGTAGTCACTGCAGTTCTTTTTCTGTGTTTTTTCTAGTGGCCACAATAACCTATTTTTGGAAACTAGGCCAAAATAATCATGGCAACACACGGACTATTGTAACCATGGGCCTCCTGCGGGCCGTATGATCCATGGGCCTTCTACGGGCCGTAGGATCCATGGGCCTTCTATACCCGTAGGATCCATGGGCCTTCTACGGGCTGTACGATCCATGGGCCTTCTACGGGGCGTATCATCGTTTCGCCAATCATGGGCCATACTATTCGTGGACCATAACGGGTCGTTAATAGGCCGTATTTGATAACTGTATGAAGACAGCCCAACGGGTTTTTTTACATAAAAACGGCCCAACGTATTAACGGGCCACAAATGGGCCGACTGTAACCACGAGCTGAATTTGGCCCATAAGCAAAAACTGATAGTAATGGGTCGTAAGTAACCGAATGCTGGAAATGAGCCCAAGAATAAATGGGCCCTGAGAAGGCCGAAAGATAACATGGGCTGGAAATGGCCCAATGGAATAATGGGCCGTTAATGGGTATGAAGTGATACACTGTTCATTACGGGCCAGTTTCACCATGGGCCGTTAATGGGCCAAGAGTTACAAATGACCTCATGTGGGCCGAAAGACGCCATGGGCCATACATGGCCGGAAGTTAAAACGGGCTGGAATCATATTGGACGGCCCAGATGACGGTACTGGGCCTAATTCAGAGAGGTTGTAATGGGCCCTGGGTTAGCGGGCTGTAAATGGGCTATATGCGAACAAGCCGTTAACAGGCTTTCCGTGGGCCGGCCGGCCACCTTTTGACCAAGTCAAACGGGCCGGCCTTTTCACAAGAATGGGCCTCTCTTGGGCCGTGCCACGTGTCGACGTATCATAGGCACCTTGGGTCCAATTAGTGGATGACATCTGTCCCAATGTGAGCCGACACGTGTTTCCTCCAGCCAATGATGATTTTACACGTGGAAAATCCCCATTGGTCGGGGCTGTTAACGGGTTATCGGATCCAAAACCGGACCCGATAGCTTAACGATGTTCCATTACGGTGGATGCCACGTGTCGGTCATCCTTGATGAAAGCACTTCTATGACGCGTGATTTATCGTCATGGAAGTGGACACTTCCGTGATGATAATTTTGGTAATGTCATGGAACACTTCTACGACAGCACAGGTATGACTATCTTGATTCTGTCATAAAATCATCATGGATGTACATGCATGAAAAAAAACATGACCTACTGTGACAAACACGTACCATCAAGGAAGTGTATTTTTTTGTAGTGGCAACTTTATTCTTGTAGACACGTGTTGGGCCTCCAAGCGCAGAGTTTTGTAGGACAGTAGCAATTTTCCCTCAAGTGGATGACCTAAGGTTTATCAATCCGAGGGAGGCGTAGGATGAAGATGGTCTCTCTCAAGCAACCCTGCAACCAAATAATAGAAAGTCTCTTATGTCCCCAACACACCAAATACAATGGTAATTTGTATAGCTGCACTAGTTTGGCGAAGAGATGGTGATACAAGTGTAATATGGATAGTAGATATTGATTTTTGTGATAAGAACAATAAAAAACAGCAAGGTAGCATTTGATAAAACGGAGCACAAACGGTATTGCAATGCTTGAAAATGAGGCACATGGTCCATACTTTCGCTAGTACAATCTCTCAACAATGCTAATATAATTGGATCATATAACCATTCCTCAACATGCGATGAAGAATCACTCCAAAGTTCCTATCTAGTGGAGTACATAAGAAGAAATTTTTTGTAGCTATTCTTTTCGATCAATCTATCCAAGAGTTCATACTAAAATAAGACCAAGTTATTCTTTCTGATCGATCTATCAAGAGTTCGTACTAAAATAACACTAAGTTATTCTTTCCGAGCGATATATCAAGAGTTCGTAGTAAAATAACACCAAAGCAAATTCAGATTCATAATACTTAATCCAACACAAAGAACCTCAAAGAGTGCCACATGATTTCTATCGGAGAAACAAAAGACGAGAACGTGCATCAACCCCTATGCATAGATTACCCCAATGTCACCACGGGAATCTGCGAGTTGAGTGCCAAAACACATATCAAGTGAATCAATACGATACCCCATTGTCACCACGAGTATTCATATGCAAGACATATATCAAGTGCTCTCAAATCCATAAAAGTATTCAATCCGATAACAACAAAATCTCAAAGGGAAAAACTCAATTCATCACAATAAGATAGAGAGGGGAAAACACCATATAATCCGACTATATTAACAAAGCCCGCAATACATCAAGATCGTGACATCTCAAGAACACAAGAGAGAGATATTAAACACATAGCTAGTGGTACAAACCCTCGGCCCCGAGCGTGGACTACTCCCTCCTCATCATGGTGGCTGCCAGGATGATGAAGATGGCCATCGGAGATGATTCCCCTCTCCGGCGGGGTGCCGGAACAGGTTATAGATTGGTTTTTCATGGCTACAGAGCCTTGCGGCAGTGGAACTTCTGATCTAGGTTTACCCCGGGGGGGTTGGAATATTTGACTATTTATAGGGCAAAGAGGGGATATGGGAGGCCACCGAGGTGGGCACAACCCACCTGGGCGCGCGTGGGCCCCACAGGCGCACCCTGGTGGGTTGTGCCCCCCTCGGGGCACTCCCAGGTGCTTCTCTAGCCCATTGTATGTCTTCTGGTCCATAAAAAATCCACAAAAAGTTTCGCGGTGTTTGGACTCCGTTTGATATTGATTTCCTGCGATGTAGCAAACAAGCAAAAAACAGCAACTGACACTGGGCACTGGGTCAATAGATTAATCCCAAAAATGATATAAAGTTGCTATAAAATGATTGTAAAACATCCAAGAATGATAATATAACAACATGAATCTTCATAAATTATAGATACGTTGGAGACGTATTGATAACCCACAAGTATAGGGGATCGCAACAGTTTTCGATAAGTAAGAGTGTCGAACCCAACGAGGAGCTAAAGGTAGAACAAACATTCCCTCAAGTTCTATCAACCACCGATACAACTCTACGCACACTTGACGTTCGCTTTACCGGAAACAAGTATGAAACTAGAAGTACTTTCTAGGTGTTTTTGGATAAGCTTGCAAGAATATAAAGAGCACGAAAATAAAAGGTAGGGGCTGTTTAGATAAAGACACAACTAAATTAGTTTTAGTAGAGAGCTTTTTGTTACAAGAAAGTTATTTGTCCCTAGGCAATCGATAACTAGACCGGTAATCATTATTGCAATTTTATTTGAGGGAGAGGCATAAGCTAAAATACTTTCTCTACTTGGATCATATGCACTTATGATTGGAACTCTAGCAAGCGTCCGCAACTACTAAAGATCATTAAGGTAAAACCCAACCATAGCATTAAAGCATCAAGTCCTCTTTATCCCATACGCAAACAACCTACCTACTCGGGTATGTGCTTCTGTCACTCACGCCTCCCACCATAAGCAAATAATGAACATATTGCAAACCCTACAACGGGACTCCCTCACACTTGCGCGACACGGAGAGCACCATAGGACAACACCAATAATAAAACATGCAACTCAAACCAATCCTGATCATCAAATAACCCATAGGACAAAACAGATCTACTCAAACATCATATGATAGCCATACATCATTGGGAAATAATGTATAGCATTGAGTACCATGTTTGAGTAGAGATTACAGCAGGTAAGAGAGAGGTTACACCACTGCATAGAGGGGGGAAGAGTTGGTGATGATGGCGGTGAAGTTGTTGGTGAAGATTGCGGTGATGATGATGGCCACGGCAGCATTCCGGCGCCACCGAAAGAGAAGGGGAAAGGGGGCCCCTTCGTCTTCTTCTTCCTTGACCTCCTCCCTAGATGGGAGAAGGGTTTCCCCTCTGGTCCTTGGCCTCCATGGCGTGGGAGGGGCGAGAGCCCCTCCGAGATTGGATCTGTCTCTCTGTTTCTCTCTGTTCCTGCGTTCTCTCTGCTGCCCTTTCACCGTTTCTTTTATATCCAGAGATCCATAACTCCGATTGGGTTGAATCTTTCGCCCAGATTTTTCTCATAAAATTAGTTTTCTTGCGGCAAAAGAAGAGTGTCAACCGCCTTACGGGGTGCCCATGAGGGTCCAGGGCGCGCCCCCTGCCTCGTGGCCCCCTCGGACACCGTCTCGCGTTGATTTTACTTCCCAAAAATCATAAATATTCCAAAATAATTCTCCGTCTGCTTTTATCCCGTTTGGACTCCGTTTGATATTGGGTTTCTGAAACATAAAACATGCAACAAACAGAATCGCATCGGGCAATCGGATCAATATGTTAATCCCAAAATAATATAAAAGTTGCCAAAAGTATATGAAAGTTGTAGAATATTGACATGGAACAATCAAAAATTATAGATACGACGGAGACGTATCAGCATCCCCAAGCTTAATTCTGCTCGTCCTCGAGTAGGTAAATGATAAAAAAGATAATTTTTTTTGAGGAATGCTACCTAGCATAATCTTGATCATGTATCTAATCATGGCATGAATATTAAGATACGAGTGATTCAAAGCAATAGTCTATCATTTGACATAAAAACAATAATACTTCAAGTGTACTAAAAAAGCAATCATGTCTTTTCAAAATAACATGGCCAAAGAAAGTTATCCCTACAAAATCATATAGTCTGGCTATGCTCCATCTTCACCACACAAAATATTCACATCATGCACAACCCCGATGACAAGCCGAGCAATTGGTTCATACTTTTTAACGCGCTTCAGCTTTTTCAACCCTCACGCATTACATGAGCGCAAGCCATCGATATAGCACCATAGGTGGAATAGAATATGATGATGGGGGTTATGTGGTGAAGACAAAAAAAAAGGAGAAAGTCTCACATCGACGCGGCTAATCAATGGACTATGGAGATGCCATCAATTGATGTCAATGTGAGGAGTAGGGATTGCCATGCAACGGATGCACTAGAGCTATAAGTATATAAAAGCTTAAACTGAATCTAAGTGGGTGTGCATTCAACTTTCTTGCTCATGAAGACATAGGGCATTTGAGGAAGCCCATCGTTGGAATATACAAGCCAAGTTCTATAATGAAAATTCCCACTAGTATATGAAAGTGATAACTCAAGAGACTCTCTATATGAGGAACATGGTGCTACTCTGAAGCACAAGTGTGGTAAAAGGATAGTAACATTGCCCCTTCTCTCTTTTTCTCTCATTTTTTTCTTTTTTATTTTTTTTTATTTTTTTGGGCCTTCTCTTTTTTTTCTTTTTTCTTTTTTCTGCCTTTCTTTTTTTCTTTTTTTCGTCTGGAGTCTCATCCCGACTTGTGGGGGAATCATAGTCTCCATCATCCTTTCCTCACTCGGGCAATGCTCTAATAATGATGATCATCAAACTTTTATTTACTTACAACTCAATATTACAACTCGATACTAGAACAAAGATATGACTCTATATGAATGCCTCCGGCAGTGTACTGGGATGTGCAATGATCTAGCGTAGCAATGACATCAAAAAAACGAACAAGCCATGAAAACATCATGCTAGCTATCTTACGATCATGCAAAGCAATATGACAATAAATGCTCAAGTCATGTATATGATAATGATGGAAGTTGCATGGCAATATATCTCGGAATGGCTATGGAAATGCCATGATAGGTAGGTATGGTGGCTGTTTTTAGGAAGATATAATTAGGCTTATGTGTGATAGAGCATATCGTATCATGGGGTTTGGATGCACCGGCGAAGTTTGCACCAACTCTCGAGGTGAGAAAGGGCAATGCACAGTATCGAAGAGGCTAGCAATGATGGAAGGGTGAGAGTGCGTATAATCCATGGACTCACATTAGTCATAAATAACTCATATACTTATTGCAAAAGTTTATTAGCCCTCGAAGCAAAGTACTACTACGCATGCCCCCAGGGGGATAGATTGGTAGGAAAAGACCATCGCTCGTCCCCGACCGCCACTCATAAGTAAGACAATCAATAAATACCTCATGCTCCGTCTTCGTTAGATAACGGTTCACCATACGTGCATGCTACGGGAATCACAAACCTCAACACAGTATTTCTACAATCCACAACTACCCACTAGCATGACTCTAATATCACCATCTTTATATCGCAAAACTATTGCATGGAATCAAACATATCATATTCAGTGATCTACAAGTTTTATGTAGGATTCTATGACTAACCATGTGAATGAATAGTTCCTGTCATATCTCTAAATAGATATAAGTGAAGCAAGAGAGTTTAATTATTTCTACAAAAGATATTCCCATTCTCTAACAAATATAAGTGAAGCAATAGAGCACTCTACAAATGGCGGTTTTCTAGGTGAAGAGAAACAGGCAATCCAAACTTCAAATGATATAAGTGAAGCACATGAAGCATTCTATAAAGCCATACTCAAAAGATATAAGTGAAGTGCATAGAGCATTCTATAAATCAACCAAGGACTATCTCATACCAGCATGGTGCATAAAATAAAAATGAAAACTAAATGCAAAAGACGCTCCAAGATTTGCACATATCGCATGAACGAAACGAATCCGAAAACATACCGATACTTGTTGAAGAAAGATGGGATGCCTTCCGGGGCATCCCAAGCTTAGACGCTTGAGTCTCCTTGAATATTTACTTGGGGTGCCTCGGGCATACCCAAGCTTGAGCTCTTGCCTCTCTTCCTTCTTCTCACATCGAGACCTTCTCGATCATCGAACACTTCATCCACACAAAACTTCAACAAAAAACTCGGTAAGATCCGTTAGTATAATAAAGCAAATCACTACTCTAAGTACTGTTGCAAACCAATTCATATTTTGTTTTTGTATTATAGCTACTGTAATATAACTTTTCCATGGTTTAATCCACTGATATAAATTGATAGTTTCATCAAAAACAAGCAAACTATGCATCAAAAAACAGAATTTGTCTAAAACAGAACAGTCTGTAATAATCTGAACATTCACCATACTTATGATACTTGAAAAATTCTTCCAAAATTAGGAAAAATAAAAATTTTGTATATAAAGACGGTGCAAAAAGTTTCAGAACCATTCGACATTCCAGGAAAAAATGAAAAATCACGCACTACAGCCAAAGTTTCTGTCCTGCACCGTACAAACCAACAAGCATTGTAAACATCCTAAAGGCAAACCTTAGCACATTATTTTTATAATACAATGGAATTGTACAAGGGGGTAATTATTTTTGTTGAAAAGTTTCTGTATTCAAGATTCACAAAGTTTCCGTGAGCATGAACAAAGTTCAAGGCTAGCTCCCACTTTAACAATGCTCGTCTTTCTCACTTTCGCTTTTCTGTTTGAAATTTTTTTAGGTTCCCCTCTTTATTTTTTTTGTTTTTAAACTATATAAAAGCACTCAACAGAAATAAATGTCTCTCTAAAACTTCCGGTTGTCTCCCTGGCAGCGCTTTCTTTAAATCCATTAAGCTAGGCATATAGTGCTCAAGTAATGGATCCACCCGGATCCCAAGGTATATCAAAGCCAATTTTAATTAACAATGATTTAAAATTTAGTAGCGAGCACAAAGTAACATATATCAAGCAATGAAGAAGTCTAACTCTCTTCCTATGCATCGGCATGTCATAAAAGAACAATTCATACACACCTAGTAAAGGCCAATGCATAGTATAAACAGTTTCTTGCAATTTTATCATGTTGGAAACATAGAGAGGTGGAGATATAGTTCCTCTCTCATAATAATTGCAAGTAGGAGCAGCAAGCACATGCATATTATATCTATCAAAATCATCATGTGCAACGGTATAAGGCAACCCATCAATATAATCCTTAATAAAAGAAAACTTCTCCGATATAGTGTAATTGGGAGAATTCAAAAAGATAATAGGACTATCATGCATGGGTGCAATAGCAACAATTTCATGTTTAACATAAGGAACTATAGCAAGTTCATCTCCATAAGCATAATTCATATTGGCATCTTGGCCACAAGCATATCAAGCATCATCCAAAAGGTATATTTCAAGAGAATCAACGGGATCATAATAGTCATCATAGCATTCATCCTTCGGTAAGCACGAAGGGAAATTAAACAATGTATGAGTTGAAGAGTTACTCTCATTAGAAGGTGGGCACGGGTAGCTAATCCGATCTTCCTCCTTTTGTTCTTTGCTCTCCTCATCATCTTTTTCATCCAATGAGCTCACAGTTTCATCAATTTCTTCTTCCATAGACTCCTGCAAAATATTAGTCTCTTCTTGGACAGCGGAGTAGTCCTGAATATATGGTTCAACATAGGCATTAGAAGCATAATTATCATAGCAATATTTAAGTATGGCAAAATTTTCAGATTTGTAAAGAGTAGCATCATACGTTTCAATCAAAGAAGCAATTTCGTAAGCACCCTTAAAAGCAACAAATTCTTCAATTTGTTAAACATCATAGTAATTATAAACACCCTTAGAAAACAAAGATACGGTTCCATTATCACTAAACTCACATTGGTAGGGAAGGTGTTTCTTAGGGTTTTCAGAACAACAAGTAAAATCATATATTTCACATAAATTCCAAGCATAGCATTGCAAACGATGAATTTGACCTAGTAAAAGTTGCCCTTTTTCAGATATGCGGTGTCGAACATAACAAGCATGCTCATCTAAAGATTTGCCCTCAACTAAGCTAGTTGGGGTTTCAGCCCGAGCACATAGGGATCGAAGATGATCCAAGTAAAAAGCTTCAGGAGTGTGATAGATTTTGAGTGGTTCTTCAACCATTGGTTCAGTAGGTACAACTAATTTTTTTGGTATTTTGCGTTTCCTACCCATAACTAAAGATAGAAAACAACTAAGAATAGCAAATAAAAATTACTTAGTGATAAAGCAAACAAGCACACACAAGAATATTCACCCTAAGCTATTGCTCCCCAGCAACAAGGCCAGAAAAAGGTCTTGATAACCCACAAGTATAGGGGACTGCAACAGTTTTCGATAAGTAAGAGTGTCGAACCCAACGAGGAGCTAAAGGTAGAACAAATATTCCCTCAAGTTCTATCGACCACCGATACAACTCTACGCACGCTTGACGTTCGCTTTACCGGAAACAAGTATGAAACTAGAAGTACTTTCTAGGTGTTTTTGGATAAGCTTGCAAGAATATAAAGAGCACGAAAATAAAAGGTAGGGGCTGTTTAGATAAAGACACAACTAAATTAGTTTTAGTAGAGAGCTTTTTGTTATGAGAAAGTTATTTGTCCCTAGGCAATCGATAACTAGACCGGTAACCATTATTGCAATTTTATTTGAGGGAGAGGCATAAGCTAACATACTTCCTCTACTTGGATCATATGCACTTATGATTGGAACTCTAGCAAGCGTTCGCAACAACTAAAGATCATTAAGGTAAAACCCAACCATAGCATTAAAGCATCAAGTCCTCTTTATCCCATACACAAACAACCTACTTACTCGGGGCTGTGCTTCTGTCACTCACGCCACCCACCATAAGCAAATCATGAACATATTGCAAACCCTACAACGGGAATACCTCACGCTTGCGCGACACGGTGAGCACCATAGGACAGCACCAATAATAAAACATGCAACTCAAACCAATCTTGATCATCAAATAACCCATAGGACAAAATAGATCTACTCAAACATCATAGGATAGCCATACATCAATGGGAAATAATGTATAGCGTTGAGCACCATGTTTAAGTAGAGATTACAGTGGGTAAGAGAGAGGTTACACCGCCGCATAGAGGGGGGAAGAGTTGGTGATGATGGCGGTGAAGTTGTTGGTGAAGATTGCGGTGATGATGATGGCCACGGCGGCGTTCCGGCGCCACCGGATGAGAAGGGGAAAGGGGGGCCCTTCGTCTTCTTATTCCTTGACCTCCTCCCTAGATGGGAGAAGGGTTTCCCCTCTGGTCCTTGGCCTCCATGGCGTGGGAGGTGCGAGAGCCCCTCCGAGATTGGATCTGTCTCTCTGTTTCTCTCTGTTTCTGCGTTCTCTCTGCCACCCTTTCACCGTTTCTTTTATATCCGGAGATCCGTAACTCCGATTGGGTTGAATCTTTCGCCCAGATTTTTCTCATAAAATTAGCTTTCTTGCGGCAAAAGAAGAGCGCTAACCGCCTTATGGGTGCCCACGAGGTCCAGGCGCGCCGCTTCGGGCGCGCCCCTGCCTCGTGGCCCCTCGGACACCGCCTCGCGTTGATTTTACTTCCCAAAAATCATAAATATTACAAAATAATTCTCCGTCCGTTTTTATCCCGTTTGGACTGCATTTGATATTGGGTTTTTGCGAAACATAAAACATGCAACTAACAGGAACTGGCACTAGGCACTGGATCAATATGTTTGTCCCAAAAATAATATAAAAAGTTGCCAAAAGTATATGAAAGTTGTAGAATATTGGCATGGAACAATCAAAAATTATAGATACGATGGAGACTTATCACGTATCAGCATCCCCAAGCTTAATTCCTACTCGTCCTCGAGTAGGAAAATGATAAAAGAAATGATTTATGAAGTGTGAATGCTAGAAAAGTGCATAAGTTTGGTCAATGACAATTTAAATCACTTTTCCTAGCATCATAACAACAATTCTTTCTTTTAAAACTTCTCATGTTAAAGTAGCAACCAATTCACATGTTAAGGTTCAAACAACGAATTCTCTTGAAACCCAACAACCTATGTTCTCAGTCACCAAGCAATTGCAATTCAACTTATTCGACAGAGTCTAAGTAAGAGCTCCACATACTCAACCATCATATAGTCTTCTATGATTGCTAACACTCACCGCATACACATGAGCAAAATGTTTCAACCGGACACATAGAAAGATAGGGGCTTATAATTTCGCCTCCCAACGTATTCACCTCAAGGGTGATGTCAACAATAATAACTCATGCTACCCATATCCAACTGGATATATCTGCCTAGATATTTCCTCACCACATGATGCTTCCCAAAAGAGAAAAATAAAAAGGAATAGAGAGAAAAACTTTGACTCTTGCATGAAAGTAAATACATAAAAGTAAAAGGTAGGCCCTTCGCAGAGGGATGCAGAGGTTGCCATGCGCTTTTTGTTTGTATGCTCAATCCCTTAGTGCAAAAGAACGTCACCTTATATTGCCCCTTGTGATAGCAACCTTTATTATGCAGTCTGTCACTTTTATTCTTTGCCATCACAAGTTCGTACAACGCTCAATTTTCTCTTACACTAATTGATCTAACACTTTTAGAAGCAATTTTATTGCCTTTGTAGCGACCCGACCTCAGATGGTCAAGTCTCTGTGCTTCTATGTCATCCCTGGATCGGTAATCTTGACACACACAAGACTCAAGGATTTATAACAGAGTAGCAATCACACACTTATTACATCGAATGTCTCACAAGAGAACTTATTACAAAAATATGGCTTAAGGCCATCTAATGCGATAACAGCGGAAGGCTTGGAAGACAAAGTGAGTCCATCAACTCCAACGGCATAATCGAGCTGCACGGCAACGACCTACACTCCTTACTCCTCGTTCAAACGTCGCAACATAAAATGTTGCAGCCCGAGAACGGTCAGCACATGGAATATGCTGGCAATGTAACACATAGAGAGTAATGAAAGAATAAGATATACTACATGCATATATGGCTGGTGGAAAGCTCTATGGTTACAGTTTTGCATAAAGCCAATTTTTCCCTATATCAAAGGAATAAATTTTATTTTAACTATCATGGTGGTTGAAACATCATTGAGAAGGTATAGCCCCATCTCAATCCCAATTAAAGTGGTTAACAACCCAATAGTATTAATTTAGAGTGATGAGATACATGTGAATACTCAAGTACTAGATACTCAGAATTGTCCATAACCGGGGACACGGCTAACCATGATTAGATTGTACACTCTGCAGAGGTTTGCGCACTTTTCCCCACAAGACTCGATCGCCTCCATTGGTTTCTCGCACTGCATGGTGTTTGAGAAACGGATGACCGAGACACGGTCTTTCAGAAACATTAACTCTCTACTCCGGATAGATCATACCAAACCTATAAAACCCACTACCTGCTGATCTACCTCTTCGAAAGCTTCATGTAACTTACTCAACTATGCTAGAGCCCATAATAGCTTGTGGCTGCACACGGAAGTTTCTAGCATGAATAATCTCAGCCCTTTGAGCCTGGTGGCGGTCCATAGGAAGATCACACGGATACCCCGGATTTCCAAAAATAAAACAGACAACACTGGGTTCCCCAGGTGCCTCAATCCACCCAGATGTGTATTTAAGTTGCCACCTTAAAGTAAACCATTAATCTCACATCTGTCGTGAATATCTCTCAAACCCAAACCACGTCTACGAGCATAGCATGGCAATATAAGCATAACGTAGAAGTAACTCCCAAGGGTTTGATAGTAACAGGACAATAGGTTCCTACCTCATCATCTACTTCCCAACCCACAAATTAATGACATCCGAATCATGCAATGTTTTGAGGATTGAGCTAATGCACAAAAACTGGGTATGAAAAGGTATGATCAAGTGTTACTTGCCTTGTCGACGATCCGTGAATCCTAGAGACTCAGAGTAACACGCTCGCACCGGGAATTCTATCGCAAGCAAACAATACATACATAAGTAACAAACAAAGATGCACAAACGAAACTCCAACTGAAAGAGGTTGACCGGAGAGTTCAACTTAAGAACTCCAGTTTGCAAAAAGAATCAAACCAAACGGAACAACGAAACTCAAACGGCGAGAAAAACATGGTCCGTTTACTAATCTGGACTAGAGTCAAATTTTACAAAGATAAAAACTGGTTTAAGTTGACTATTCGGAAAGAGGGTTTCGAGATGAAACTCTAGGCGCTTGAATCGCCTGATTCCGATAAACGAGCGAAAAGTTATACTAATTTGAACATTGGTTCAGAAATCGAATTCGGAATAACCGTGGAATAAATCCAATAAAAGAAAACGACGAACGACTAAACGAACGAACGTTCGTTAGTAGAAACTAAACGACGAACATGTTCGTAAAAACGAACGAACGGGTGAACGTTCTCAAAATAAATAAACCGGGAAATAAAACCGATCTAATAAAAAACGGCTAGGGTTTTCCAAAAAAAACCGAAGGGTTATTTTTTTTATTTTTATTTTTGAAAAAACCAGCGACGGGGCTACCTCCGGCGATCGTCCGGCGGGGCGGGCGGCGGCTCAGCTGGGTCTGGGGCGGCGAGGGGCAGCTAGGGCGGCGGCTCGGCGAGGGGGGGGGCGACGACGCGGGAGGCGGCGGCGGCGACTAAGGGCGGGGGGCGGCTCGGCTCGGGCTTCCCGGGTCCGAGCGGGCAAGTGGCGATGGTGGCGGTGGTGGTGGCTGAGGGGAGAGAGGGGCTATTTAAAGAGGGAGGGGAGGTGGCTTGGAGGAGGGCAAGGCGGCGGAAGGAGTCCGCTCGGACTCCATGTCCCCGGGCATGGCGGGCGGGGTGGCCTAGGGTCGGGCTGCTTGGGTGGGCCGTTAGCCCGATCGGTATGATTCTCTTTAAAAAAAACCTTCCACTAAAATTTGTAAAAATCCTAGAAAAAAAATAAAATCTAAAATGCCAAAACAAGTTTTCTTTGCCTAAATAAAATATTTAGAACAAGATGAACTTTTCTTGGCCCCTAAAATGCAAATTTTAAATATATGCAAATTTTTCACTAGGCAAATAAAATTCCAAATAAGTAGAATAAAATCCCAAAAATGGTTTTAGCATTTTTCCTCTGGTATTTCAATTAGTTTTGGAGAAGTCATATTATCTCCTCTCATTTATTTTTAAGCATGAAATATTTTCCGGAGAGAAAATTATAAAATCCAATATCCTCGTCTTTCATTATTTGATAAAATTCAAATATGAAAAATCGGAAAATCCCCAACTCTCTCCGAGGGTCCTTGAGTTGCTTAGGATTTCGAGGATAGCAAATGAAAATGAAATAAAATATGATATGCATGGATGACCTGTGTATAACATGCCAAATTGAAAATTTGGGATGTTACAAACCTACCCCCCTTAAGATGAATCTCGCCCTCGAGATTCAGGTTGGCTAGAAAATAGGTGCGGATGGTCCTTGCGAATATCATCTTCTCGCTCCCAGGTGGCTTCCTCCTCGGTGTGGTGGCTCCACTGAACTTTACAAAACTTGATAACTTTTCTCATGAGTGACTCATCGTCGAAATCCAAAATCTTCACTGGCTTCTCCTCATAAGTCAAATTACTATCCAATTGTATCGCCTCCAGGGGCACTGCATCCTTTAACGGTATGTCGGCCATCTTAGCGTGGCACTTCTTCAGTTGTGACACGTGAAACACAACGTGAACTCCTGACAGTCCTTCGGGTAACTCCAGTTTGTAGGCAACTTCTCCCATTCGTTCTAAAACACGATACGGTCCTACAAATCTTGGGGCTAACTTTCCCTTTACTCCAAAACGCTTCACTCCCCTCAGGGGTGATACTCGCAGATAGGCTCTGTCTCCGATTTCATAGGTTACTTCCTTGCGTTTTGAATCTGCGTAACTCTTCTGTCTAGACTGAGCAATCTTTAGTCTGTCTCTGATCAGTTTAACCTTCTCCTCTGAGTCTTTGATCAAATCTGGTCCAAACAACTGACGGTCTCCGACCTCATCCCACATCAAGGGTGTTCTACACCAGCGTCCGTACAGAGCTTCGAACGGTGCCATCTTCAAACTGGCCTGGTAGCTGTTGTTATATGAGAATTCTGCGTACAGCAAATTGTCATCCCAACTAGATCCATAATCTAGTGCACAGGCTCTTAACATATCCTCCAAAATCTGGTTAACTCTCTCTGTCTGTCCATCCGTCTGTGGGTGGAACGCGGTACTAAACTCCAATCTGGTACCCAAAGTCTGGTGTAGTTGATGCCAAAACTTTGAAGTAAACTGTGTTCCTCTATCTGATACGATACTCCTCGGAACTCCATGCAAACATACGATTTTGGTCATATATATCTTGGCGAACTTGGCACTTGTATAAGTTGTTTTCACTGGGATGAAGTGAGCTACTTTGGTCAAACGATCCACAACTACCCATATTGAACCATATCCTGCTTTGGTTCTGGGTAATCCGGTGATAAAATCCATGCCAAGTTTGTCCCACTTCCATTCGGGTATTGGCATAGGCTGCAACAGTCCTGCTGGCTTTTGATGCTCTGCCTTCACTCTCTGACATACATCACAAACGGCTACATACTCGGCAATATCCTTCTTCATCTTGGTGTTTCCGGGGTGAATCGAGTATGGTGAGTCATGGGCCTCTTGTAGTATTAACTTCCTGATCTCCGAATTGTTGGGCACATAAATCCGATCCTCAAACCACAAGGTATCGTGCTCATCCTCGCGAAAACCTTTGGCTTTTCCTTTGCCCATCTTTTCCTTTATCTCAGCAATCTCTTTATCCTCCTTTTGAGTGTCTCAAATCTTGTCTAACAAGGTCGACTGAACCTCCATTGTGGCAAGAAAACCTCTTGGAACAATCTCTAACTGAAGTTCCATAATATCCTCTGCTAACTCTTTTGGCAGTCCTCTACCTTCAAGGATATTGGCATAACTCTTCCGACTCAAAGCGTCTGCCACGACATTGGCCTTTCCTGGATGATAGTGTAGCTTCATGTCGTAATCCTTTATAAGTTCCAGCCATCTCCTCTGTCTGAGGTTTAACTCCTTCTGGGTGAAAATGTACTTTAAACTCTTATGATCCGTGTAGACATCACAACGGTTTCCCATGAGATAATGTCTCCAGGTCTTCAACGCATGTACTACAGCTGCTAACTCCAAATCATGCGTGGCATAGTTCAACTCATGAGGCTTCAGTTGTCGTGAGGCATACGAAACAACTTTTCCGTCCTGCATAAGAACACATCCAAGTCCCAAGCGAGAGGCATCACAATACACTTGAAAGTCATTATGTATATCCGCAATGTCAAGACTGGGCTGTAGTCAACCGCTTCTTCAACTCTTGAAAGCTTGTCTCACATTCCTCTCGTCCATTTGAACTTCAGTATCCTTCTTTAGCAATTCTGTCATTGGTTTAGCAATCTTGGAAAAAATTCAATGAATCTCCGATAATATCCCGCCACCCAAGGAAATGCGAATCTCACGATCAAGTGGGTGCCAACCATTCAAAGGACTAACTGAATTTTACCGATCCACCGCTATACCTTCTCCCGATATAACATGCCCAAGAAATCCAACTTCCTTCAACCAAAACTCGACTTGCTGAATTTGGCGTATAAGCGGTGTTCCCCGAGTTTCTCAAGAACCAAACGAGGTGTTCGCATGCTCCTCTTCGCTCTTTGAGTAAACCATAATATCATCGATAAACACCACAACAAACTTGTCCAAATACTCCATGAACACTTTGTTCATCATGCTCATGAAATAGGCAGGGGCGTTAGTCAGTCCAAACGACATGACCGTATACTCATATAATCCATATCGAGTGGTGAATGCTGTTTTTGGTATATCCTTCTCTCGGATCTTCAACTGATGGTATCCTGATCGTAGATCAATCTTAGAAAACACCTTAGCTCCTTGCAACTGATCAAACAGATCATTTATCATCGGTAAGGGATACTTGTTCTTTATCGTTACTTCATTCAGAGCTCGGTAATCAACAACCATCCTTAGGGATTTATCCTTCTTCTCCACCAAAAGCACTGGGGCTCCCCAAGGTGATGAGCTTCTACGAATGTAACCTTTCTCCAATAGCTCCTTGATCGCTTCTTAATTTCCTCCAGATCATTTGCGGGCATCCGATAGGGTCTCTTTGATATTGGCCCTGTACCTGGCATTAGTTCTATCAGAAACTCGATGTCTCGATCCGGTGGCATGCCTGGTAACTCTTCTGGGAAAACATCCGGATAATCCTTTACTACCGGTACTTCCTCTTGTACAACTCCCGTGAGGGTATTTACTTGGCTCCTCCTAGGCACATGCCTAGATACATACTTAATCCTTTTTCCCTCCGGGGTGGTAAGATAAATTGACTTGCTAGCACAGTCAATACTTCCTCCATACTTTGACATCCAGTCCATACCTAATATCACATCCAATCCTTGCGACTCCAAGATAATTAGGTCAGACGGAAAAACATGCATGCCAATGATTAGGGGTATCTGGGTGCACCATTTGCTAGCCATGTACTCTGCTCCAAGCGAGCTCACTAAAAGAGGGGTTCTAAGGGTCTGGGTTGGTAACTTAAACTTATCCACAAATCCCCTTGATATGTATGAATGCGATGCACCAGTATAAAAAAGAACAATAGCGGTAAATGACTGAACCATAAACTTACCTATTACCGCGTCCGGCTGCTCTTCAACTTCCTCCACGTTGACGTGGTTCACTTGTCCTTTGTTGAATGGATTGGGATTCTTCCCAGCGCTCCCATTTCCATTTCCATTCTTTCCTTCAGGGCAGTCATTGGCATAATGCCCTGTCTTCCCGCACTTAAAGCAAATAACTTGGCTCAATTCTCTCTTGGCGGGTGTAGCTGGGTTTGAGCGATTCTGATTATTGTTGGCTGCATTTCCATTTCCATTCTTCGCACCATTATGCGATCCTCCTCCAGTATGGTTATGTCCTCCATGGTTATGAACTAGTCCTCCCGAGTTCGGGGTTAAGCGAGGCTTCTGGTGAGCTCCTGAGTTATACTTCCCTTGTCCATACTTCCTCTTACGACTCTCAATTTGCTGTTGCTTTCCTTCAATCATTAGGGCCTTATCTACCAACTCCTGGTAGTTGTTGAAAGTTGCCACCATCAACTGCATACTCATCTCATCATTCAGCCCTTCCATAAACTTCTCTTGCTTCGCGGCATCTGTGGCCACATCATCAGGGGCATAGCGTGATAACTTGCTAAACTCATCCACGTACTGAGCCACAGTATGATTCCCCTGGCGTAAGTTGCGGAACTCACGCTTCTTTATCTGCATGGCTCCAGTTGAAGCATGGGCCGTGCGAAAAGCTTGTTGGAACTGGTCCCAAGTGATATTGGCTATAGGAAAAGTGGTCGTGTAATTCTCCCACCATGCGGCTGCTGGTCCATCCAATTGATGTGCGGCAAAGCGCACCCTTTCAGCATCCGTGCATCCCGCGGTGGTTAACTCCCTTCCAATGCGGCGCAACCAGTCATCTGCAACTATTGGCTCGGTGCTACTGGAAAACACCGGCGGTTGTAACCTTAGAAAACGGGCTAAATTGTCCACTGCGGCGGGTTGTTGTTGTTGTTGTTGTTGGCATTGCCCTGGTTCTGAACTAGCAATTGCATCAAGGCATTCTCATTGTTGGATCAACTCGAGTGAGCTCCGTGGGAAAACAAAACCGGGTCACGCCCTCGGAGGCATCTCAAGGTTTAGATGGGAGAGATTAGAATAGAAAGAGGTCTAGTGAGAAAACACTACCCATATGCACATGAGGCAAACACATATTCATTCAATCAAGCAAGCAAGGGCTTACAAAATGATCTAGGACTATCGCATAAGTGCTCAACTACTACTAGTTACATGGGGGTAATACTACTATTATATGGTGGTCATCTAGAAATTTTGATCGGTGGAAGACTCCATGATGTCTGCTCCAGCTTCGTCTTCATAGTCATCATCACTTGGGTCTGAGTCGGTGTTGTCGATGATGATGTAGTTGTCTGGAAAAGCGGGATCTTCTTCCTCTTCTTGCTCCTCTTCCTTGGGTGCTGGTCCTCCCATGAAGACTCCGATCTTCTTGACTAGGTCGTCGTTCTTCTCTAGTAGTATCTTGATTTCTTCCTCATATCCATCACGTGTAGACTTGAGTTCTTCCTCCAGCTCGATGATCTTAGTTTTTGCCTTCTTCAAATCCAGCATGTCTGCGCACATCTGGTTCTCATGACGTCGAATGTGCTGGTTTAATTCCTGGATGTAGGCTGCAATGGATCTATCCTTCTTGGTGCTGATTACTTCCCATTGCTCGCCTCGGCGCCCACATATTTGGTATATGGTGTCTTTAAGCTCCTTATTGTAGACTTCTCCAATGCGTCCCATGGTAATGTGAGCTACCATACTCTTTCCCAAACTCCATGTCGGTGCATTGAAAACACATACTATGGGCTCCGTGCTTGGCGCAAATGTCCTTCCCGAACTAGAGCTTGAATCTTCCAAAGATTCTTCTTTCGGTAAGGTGGCGTTGTACGCCCCGGTGAAGCTTGGTATTCCAATATTCAGGTACCTAGTGACTTCCTTCAAGTGGCGTCCGAAAGGTGTGTCTTCATCCGGTTGGGCAAACTTGTACTTCATCTCCGTCATCCTAAAGAGTGGAAAAATGGAGAGGGGTCAGAAATGAGTAGAGAGGAGTGACCTATGGTTTTATCTTAGTGGTCGTGTCCTACACTCAGCGTGTGCTCTGATACCATCTTGTAGCGACCCGACCTCAGATGGTCAAGTCTCTGTGCTTCTATGTCATCCCTGGATCGGTAATGCTGACACACACAGTACTCGAAGGATTTATAACAGAGTAGCAATCACACACTTATTACAACGAATGTCTCACAAGAGAACTTATTACAAAAATATGGCTTGAGGCCATCTAATGCGATAACAGCGGAAGGCTTGGAAGACAAAGTGAGTCCATCAACTCCAACGGCATAACTGAGCTGCACGGCAACGACCTACACTCCTTACTCCTCGTCTGAAACGTCTGCAACATAAAATGTTGCAGCCCGAGAACGGGTCAGCACATGGAATATGCTGGCAATGTAACACATAGAGAGTAATGAAAGAATAAGCTATACTACATGCATATATGGCTGGTGGAAAGCTCTATGGTTACAGTTTTGCATAAAGCCAATTTTTCCCTATATCAAAGGAATAAATTTTATTTTAACTATCATGGTGGTTGAAACATCATTGAGAAGGTATAGCCCCATCTCAATCCCAATTAAAGTGGTTAACAACCCAACAAGATTAATTTAGAGTGATGAGATACATGTGAATACTCAAGTACTAGATACTCGAATTGTCCATAACCGGGACACGGCTAACCATGATTAGATTGTACACTCTACAGAGGTTTATGACTTTTCCCCACAAGACTCGATCGCCTCCATTGGTTTCTCGCACTGCATGGTGTTTGAGAAACGGATGACCGAGACACGGTCTTTCAGAAACATTAACTCTCTACTCCGGATAGATCATACCAAACCTATAAAACCCACTACCTGCTGATCTACCTCTTCGAAAGCTTCATGTAACTTACTCAACTATGCTAGAGCCCATAATAGCTTGTGGCTGCACACGGAAGTTTCTAGCATGAATAATCTCAGTTCCCTTTGAGCCTGGGTGGCGGTCCATAGGAAGATCACACGGATACCCCGGGATTTCCAAAAATAAAACAGACAACACTGGGTTCCCCAGGTGCCTCAATCCACCCAGATGTGTATTTAAGTTGCCACCTTAAAGTAAACCATTAATCTCACATCTGTCGTGAATATCTCTCAAACCCAAACCACGTCTACGAGCATAGCATGGCAATATAAGCATAACGTAGAAGTAACTCCCAAGGGTTTGATAGTAACAGGACAATAGGTTCCTACCTCATCATCTACTTCCCAACCCACAAATTAATGACATCCTAATCATGCAATGTTTTGAGGATTGAGCTAATGCACAAAAACTGGGTATGAAAAGGTATGATCAAGTGTTACTTGCCTTGCTGACGATCCGTGAATCCTAGAGACTCGTAGTAACACGCTTCGCACTCCGGGAATTCTATCGCAAGCAAACAATACATATATAAGTAACAAACAAAGATGCACAAACGAAACTCCAACTGAAAAAGGTTGACCGGAGAGTTCAACTTAAGAACTCCGGTTTGCAAAAAGAATCAAACCAAATGGAACAACGAAACTCAAACGGCGAGAAAAACATGGTCCGTTTACTAATCTAGACCAGAGTCAAATTTTACAAAGATAAAAACTGGTTTAAGTTGACTATTCGGAAAGAGGGTTTCGAGATGAAACTCCAGGCGCTTGAATCGCCTGATTCCGATAAACGAGCGAAAAGTTATACTAATTTGAACATTGGTTCAGAAATCGAATTCGGAATAACCGTGGAATAAATCCGATAAAAGAAAACGACGAACGACTAAACGAACGAACGTTCGTTAGCAGAAACTAAACGACGAACATGTTCGTAAAAACGAACGAACGGGCGAACGTTCTCAAAATAAATAAACCGGGAAATAAAACCGATCTAATAAAAAAACGGCTAGGGTTTTCCAAAAAAAACCGAAGGGTTATTATTTTAAAAGAAAAACCGGCGACGGGGCTACCTCCGGCGATCGTCCGGCGGGGCGGGCGGCGGCTGCTGGGTCTCTGCTGGGCGGCGAGGGGCGGCTAGGGCGGCGGCTCGGCGAGGGGGGGCGACGGGCTGGAGGCGGCGGCGGCGACTAAGGGGGCGGCGGCTCGGCTCGGCTGGCTTCCCTGGTCCGGGGGCGGTGGCGATGGTGGGGTGGTGGTGGCTGAGGGGAGAGGGGGGCTATTTAAAGAGGGAGGGAGGTGGCTTGGAGGAGGGGCAGGGGCGGGAGGAGTCCGCTCGGACTCCATGTCCCAGGGCGGGCGGCGGCGTCTTGCAGGAGGCGGCGGCAACTGGGCCGGCCTGCTCGGCTGGGCCGTTGGCCGAGTCGGGCGCGGTTCTCTCTTTTTTTTTAACCTTCCGCTGAAAATTTGTAAAAATCCTAGAAAAATAAATAAAAATCTAAAAATGCCAAAACAAGTTTTCTTTGCCTAAATAAAATATTTAGAACAAGATGAACTTTTCTTGGCCCCTAAAATGCAAATTTTAAATATATGCAAATTTTTCACTAGGCAAATAAAATTCCAAATAAGTAGAATAAAATCCCAAAATGATTTTAGCATTTTCCTCCGTATTTCAATTAGTTTTGGAGAAGTCATATTATCTCCTCTCGTTTATTTTTAAGCATGAAATATTTTCCGGAGAGAAAATTATAAAATCCAATATCCTCGTCTTTCATTATTTGATAAAATTCAAATATGAAAAATCGGAAAATCCCCAACTCTCTCCGAGGGTCCTTGAGTTTCTTAGGATTTCGAGGATAGCAAATGAAAATGCAATAAAATATGATATGCATGGATGACCTGTGTATAACATGCCAAATTGAAAATTTGGGATGTTACAGCCTTATTGCACAGATGACAACTTACTTGAAGGATCTTAGTCAATCCTTAGGTAGGTATGGTGGACTCTTGAAAATAAGATTTGGGTTTAAGGATTTTTGGATGCACAAGTAGTATCTCTACTTGGTGTGGAATTTTTGGCTAGCAAAGATGGGGGCAAGCACCACATGTTGAAGGATCTATGACAATATAACTTCTATGTGAATATGAACACACATAAATCATTATGTTGTCTTCCTTGTCCAACATCAACAATTTTGGCATATAATATTTTTATGGGGGCTCACAATCACAAAATATTTCCAAGATAGTGTATTTGCATGTGAAAGTTCTCTTCCTTCTACTAATCATTCGTGAATTGCTTGTACAACCAATATTGTGATTTTGAAGCCTCAAAAGATTTCACTTTCTAAACCCAATGTGAAGCTACCACTAGGCATGATATGATTTCAACTTCATGACATTCAATTTATTCAACAATTTACTCATAGGATATATGTGAAGCACAAGAGTAAATGACAAGCTACTCCAAAAAGATATAAGTGAAGATCAAGCGAGTAGTTAAGTAAATAGATAGCTATGTGAGGACTCTCTCTTATTTAATACTTACATATCTAAGCATTTTATTAAAACAGGAAGCAAAATGAAAATAAAATGACATTTCAAGGATAGCACAAGTCATGTGAGAAGCAAAAACTTAGGCTCAACCGATACTAACCGATAATTGTTGATGAAGAAAGGTGGGATGCCTACAGGGGCATCCCCAAGCTTAGATGCTTGATACTTCTTGAAATATTATCTTGGGATGCCTTGGTAATCCCCAAGCTTGAGCTTTTGTGTCTCCTTAATACCTTTTATATCACGGCTTCCCTAAATCTTAAAAACTTCATCCACACAAAACTCAACAAGAATTCGTGACATAAGTTAGTATAAACCAATGCAAAAACCTTATCATTCTCTACTGTAGTAAATCACTAAAATTATTATTCAACATTGCATACTAAATGCCTCTGCATATTTAATAATCCTATCCTCAAATAGAATCATTAAACAAGCAAACATATGCAAACAATGCAAACATAACAGCAATCTGCCAAAACAAGACATCAGAAGAATGCAAGAGTATCAATACTTTAACTCCAAAATTATGAAAATTTACCACACTGTAGAAAATTTATCATAGCTTACTGTGCAAAAAGTTTCAACATTTTATCACATTCTAAATTTTCTAGGGAATTTTTGCAACAGCGACAAACTTTCTGTTTTGAAAAAGCAACCCATAGGCTTGCAAAATAAGCATGGCAAAGGCTATACTTGACATTTTTGTTGAAAAGAAAGATGCAAAATATTATTATAAATAACAACAAGCAAATCCTAAAAAAATAAAATGATGCTCCAAGTAAAACTAATATCATGTGAAGAATGAAAACAAAACTCCAAGTGAGGTTACCGATAATGTTGGAGACGAAAGAGGGGATGCCTTCTGGGGCATCCCCAAGCTTAGTTGCTTGGATCTTCCTTGAATATTACCTTGGGGTGCCTTGGACATCCCCAAGCTTAGGGTATTTTCACTCATTATTCTACTCATATCAATATCTCACCCGAAACTTGAAAAACTTCAATCACACAAAACTCAATGGAACTTCGTGAGATAGGTTAGTATGATAAAGAGAAAACCATTTCACTTTGGTACTGTCAAAGACAAGATTCATAATTGTTTCCACACAATGACGAATGTAGAATATAATTTACACAATTTATATTAAGAAATATAAGCCATGGAAACTAGAAAACAAGCAAACTATGCATTGAAAACAAAATCTGTCAAAAACAGAACAGTCTGTAGTAATCTGTACTCCAACCATATTTCTGCTACTCCAAAAATTCTGAAAAATTAGGACAACGTAGAGAATTTGTATATATATCACCTGGAAAAAAATTCAGAATTTTTCCACATTCCAGTAAAATATAAGAATTTCTGCACTGGACGCAAAAGTTTCTGTTTTTTGCACAGAATCAAGTCAACTATCATCCACACAATCCCAAAGGCTTTACTTGGCACTTTATTGTTACAAAAGCTATAAAACACGATTACTACATTAGCCTAATCATGTGAACACACAAAAACAGTAGGGGTAAATGTTGGGTTGTCTCCCAACAAGCGCTTTTCTTTAATGCCTTTTAGCTAGGCGTGATGATTTCAATGATGCTCGCATAAAAGATAAGAATTGAAACATAACAAGAGCATCATGAAACACATGGCAAGCACATTTAACCCTAACCCACTTCCTATGCATAGGGATTTTGTGAGCAAACAACTTATGTGAAAAAGAATCAACTAGCATAGGAAGGCAAAACAAACATAACCTCAAAATTTTCAACACATAGAGAGGAAACTTGATATTACTGAGATATGTAAAAGCATAAGTTCTTCTCTCATAATAATTTTCAGTAGCATCAAGAATGAATTCAACAAAATAACTATCACATAAAGCATTCTTTTCATGATACATAAGCATAGAAATTTTATTACTCTCCACATAAGCAAATTTATTCTCATGAATAGTAGTGGGAGCGAACTCAACAAAATAACTATCATGGGATTGAAAATTACAATCATGATGACAAGTTTCATGGTTATCATTATTCAATATAGCATACATGTCATCACCATAATCATCATAGATAGCAACCTTGTTCTCATAGTCAATTGAAGCCTCATCCAAAATGGTGGATTCATCATTAAATAAAGTCATGACCTCTCTGAATCCACTTTCATCATTATAACCATCATAAATAGGAGGCATGCAATCATTATAACAAATTTGCACATCAAATCTTGGGGGACTAAAAATATCATCTCCATCAACATAGCATCCCCAAGCTTATGGCCTTGCATATCATTAGCATCATGGATATTCAAAGAATTCATACTAACAACATTGCAATGATGCTCATCATTTATACCAAACATTCTATTGAATTCTTATTCTATCAACCGAGCACAATTATCAGAATCCTTATTCTCAAGGTAAACATTATACAGACAAAGAACAACTTGAGGTAACCCATTCTCCATTTTTGTAGTTTTCTTTTATAAACCAAACTAGTGATAAACAAGAAACTAAAAGATTCAATTGCAAGATCTAATGATATACCTTCAAGCACTCACCTCCCCGGCAACGGTGCCACAAAAGAGCTCTGTTGACGGGATGTGAGTGCCGCTTACCTAACCTCCCCGGCAACGGCGCCAGGAAAGATCTTGATGTCTACTACGCAACTTTTTTATTGTAGACATGTGTTGGGCCTCCAAGCGCAGAGTTTTGTAGGATAGTAGAAATTTTCCCTCAAGTGGATGACCTAAGATTTATCAATCTGTGGGAGGCGTAGGATGAAGATGGTCTCTCTCAAACAACCCAGCAACCAAATAAATAAAAGTCTCTTATGTCCCCAACACACCAAATACAATGGTAATTTGTATAGGTGCACTAGTTCGGCGAAGAGATGGTGATACAAGTGTAATATGGATAGTAGATATTGATTTTTGTAATAAGAACAATAAAAATCAGCAAGGTAGCAATTGATAAAACGGAGCACAAACGGTATTGCAATGCTTGAGAATGAGGCCTAGGGTCCGTACTTTCGCTAGTGCAATCTCTCAACAATGCTAATATAATTGGATCATATAACCATCCCTCAACATGAGATGAATAATCACTCCAAAGTTCCTATCTAGCGGAGAACATAAGAAGAAATTTTTTGTAGCTATTCTTTCCGATCGATCTATCCAAGAGTTCGTACTAAAATAAGACCAATTTATTATTTCTGATCGATCTATCAAGAGTTCGTACTAAAATAACACTAAGTTATATCTTTCCGATCAATCTATCAAGAGTTCGTACTAAAATAACACCAAAGCAAATTTAGATTCATAATACTCAATCCAACACAAAGAACCTCAAAGAGTACCCCAAGATTTCTATCGGAGAAACAAAAGACGAGAACGTGCATCAACCCCTATGCATAGATTACCCCAATGTCACCGCGGGAATCCGCGAGTTGAGTGCCAAAACACATATCAGGTGAATCAATATGATACCCCATTGTCACCACGAGTATTCATATGCAAGACATATATCAAGTGCTCTCAAATCCATAAAAGTGTTCAATCCGATAACAACAAAATCTCAAAGGGAAAACTCAATTCATCACAATAAGATAGAGAGGGGAAAACACCATATGATCCAACTATATTAGCAAAGCCTGCGATACATCAAGATTGTGACATCTCAAGAACATGAGAGAGATATTAAACACATAACTACTGGTACAAACCCTCAGCCCAAAGGGTGGACTACCCCCTCCTCATCATGGTGGCTGCCGGGATGATGAAGATGGCCACCGGAGATGATTCCCCTCTCCGGCAGGGTGCCGGAATTGGGTCTAGATTGATTTCTCGTGGATACAAAGCCTTGCGGCGGCGGAACTTCTGATCTAGGTTTACCCCTAGGGTTTTTGGAATACTTGACTATCTATAGGGTGAAGAAGGGGTATGGGAGGCCACCGTGGTGGGCACAACCCACCTGGGCGTGCCTGGGCCCCCAGGCGCACCTTGGTGGGTTGTGCCCCCCTCGGGGCACCCTCCAGGTGCTTCTCTGTCCCACAGGATGTCTTATGGTCCATAAAAAAACCACAAAAAGTTTCGCGGTGTTTGGACTCTGTTTGATATTGATTTCCTGCGATGTAAAAAACCAGCAGAAAACATCAACTGGCACTGGGCACTGGGTCAATAGGTTAGTCCCAAAAAATGATATAAAGTTGCTATAAAATGATTGTAAAACATCCAAGAATGATAATATAACAACATGAATACTTCATAAATTGTAGATACATTGGAGACGTATCACTTACCTATGCATCAAAACCACAATGGTGATTTACCAAGTTTGCTGTTTTAAACTTCAACAAGGACCGGCCGCAGTCAAATTCGATTCAACTAAAGTAGGAGAAACACACCCGCCAGCCACCTTTATGCAAAACTAGTTGCATGTGTGTCGGTGGAACTGGTCTCATGAAGGTGGTTGTCGGTGTACTAGAGTAGGGGTACCCTAGTATCCCGAACTGCACGGGCGATTCTGACACCCCGCGGCAAGGCTTGCCTAGTGACCGCCAAGGTCCTCCATAGTTCCTTTGGAGCCATTCAAGAGCAAAGTATTTAAGCCAAGGAGACAAGGCCCCGGCAAGAGGAGCTTGCCGG
The DNA here is from genome assembly GCA_021605205.1 of Aegilops longissima. NCBI lineage: Eukaryota > Viridiplantae > Streptophyta > Magnoliopsida > Poales > Poaceae > Aegilops > Aegilops longissima. Next base: position 147,298,574 of record CM038676.1, on the reverse strand, counting down.
GAAGGCCACTCAGGGCACGCAGAAGACAAGACCCCGGCAAGAGGAGCTTGCCGGGAAGGCTCGGTGAGCGACAAGCTTCCGGACGCGACAAGGATTCAGCCGCGGCAGGCAACCACTCTTCATCTCTGCTCCAGCTCATCCACCAACGTGTCACCATGGGGCCATTCCAGGCACGCGTGTCAAGAGGCTGTGCGGCCAGCAGAGAGCAGCGGTAAGCGGCGCTGACAAGAGTGCCATCGTGGCAAGCAGTGGCGCTCCTGACGGTCCCTGTTGCACTGTTTAGGCGACATGGACGGGCATTTAATGCTTTTGTCCCTTGCCGTCAGAGTTAGGTAGAATACACTGTACAAAGTAGCTGTACCAACCGCAACTCATTTTCCGTTTTTGCCCTTGTCTACGTTGCCACCGCCGGAGACCCTTGAGCATATAAAAGGAGGCCCATGCATAACGTAGAAGGGTTCACTCATTCAAACTAGAGATACTCACGCTAGGTTTTGTAGCTCTCGGTGCTCCCTAGCAAGAACACAACATAATCGGACAAGCAGCAGAGGAGTATTATCTCCGGAGAGCTCCGAAGCTGGGTAAACTGCTCGTGTGTTTCGCCCGATCCGCTCTTCGTGCGACCTCCGCCCCCACCGAACCGAAGGGGCTCGGTCCGCCGTCCCATAGGTGTTCGTGGGTTACGATCAGCTTCCCGACATCTTTGGCGCGCTGTAGGGCGTCGAGGCTGTGTGAACCTGATCCGCTTTCACACGAGCAACATCTTCATTATCTTCGCCAACATGCCACCGAAGAAGAAGGCTTGGCGGCAGCCGAGCCGCCCACGTTAATCCCGCCGCCACCGAGCAAACGGGTGGCGGGTAGACGTCGGCGGAAGAACGGGCGCCGACGAGGGAGTTCATGATGCTGCCAAGTCCAAGGACAAGGCGCGCAGAACTCGGCGTCTCAGACACGCACCGCGCCCATCTCAGAGGCGCGGACCGACAGCGCCATGGTATTCATAGTACCATACGCTCGTTGGATCAAGACCGAGCTGGAGGATCGCGAGGCCCTCAAGACCAGCATGCACGCCAGCATGCTGGCACGAGCGGGGGTACGGTCGCCTGGACAGGATGCTGCTCCTTCTAACATAGTTAGAAGTCCGAGCATATCCCGCTCCTCGCACCGTTCACCGCTGCCGCCCACCACTCCAGCGGAAGCCTTGGCGAGAGCTCAACTGCTCCTAGACTACCCTCCAACAGCCGACAAGGTCGATGAATGGAGGGCCACCATCCAGAGTCTCATCGGCTTTGCCAACGGCGATGCTCCGCGGCAACCAACTACATCGCTGCCGCAGCAAGATGACAAGGCACGAGCCGGTGGCGACGAAACCTGTGGGGGTGCAACCACCATGCACTCCCCACCCAGAATACCAAGATCACCAACTCGTCGGATCCACCTCGACAGCGACTCCACCGCGTCATCGGATCCACGAGCTCGCCGTGATCAGCGCCAAGTTCTTCAGAACGGCAACAAGAAGACGCCGAACTCGTGATCGAAGCGCCAAGAGAAGCGCGACGTCAATCCGACCAGCGCTACCGGGCCCTCGTCGATATGCATGCACCGGGGAACCAGCGACTTGTCAGATGCGGTAGGTTGCCCTGCTGCTCACTCGTGAGCTGCGGCAAGTCCAATGGCCCAGCAAGAAGAATTTCAAGCCGACGTGCGAGAAGTACGATGGCAGGACGATCCGTCGGAGTTCCTCAAGATCTACACCATCGCGTGCAAGCTGCAGGGGACGAGACGACAAGATCCTCGCCAACTACTTCCCGCGGTACTCAAGCCCAATGTCGATCTGGCTCATGCACTTGCCGGACGGATCCATATCCTCTTGGCAGATCTATGCCATCAGTTTGTCGGCGCCTTCACAGCGCCACAAGCCTCATGGTCAAGAGAGCGACCTTCATCTGCTCGCCTGAAGGAAGGAGAGTCTCGCGCAAGTTCATTCGAGATTCAGCCGTGCACTACAACATCCCAGATGTCCACCCCTGCCGCGGTGATCAGCGCTGCTTTCATCGTAACGCGGAACCGCAGGATGAGGGAGGAGATGGCGATGTGCAAAGTCAAGGACGTCAGTGAGCTGTATGCTTTGGCCGACAAGTGTGCACGTGCTGAGGAAGGGAGGAGACTCCCAGGAGAGAATGCAGAAGCAGGGTCTGATAGTGAGGAGACTGCCCCGGCGAAGAAGAGCCGGCGACGGAACAACAGAAAGAAGAAGGGCAAAGAGGTGCTAGTTGTCGAGCAGTCCGGCAATGGTGGTGCTGCCAAGAAAGCCAAAGTTGGTAGCTTCGGTAAGGAAGTTGCCCCTGGCACCGACTGCCAGCCTGTGGCGGCCGCCGACAAGCAGGACAGCTCCAACAAGCAGTACTGCAAGATCCACCGCACCAAGGGCCATGACCTCCAGAGCTGCAAGAAGGTCGAGCAGCTTGTTGAACAGCAGAAGGCTGAGTACGAGCAGCGCGACAAGGAGAAGGCCCAGGAAGGTGCTGGGGGAGCTGGCAAGAAGCGACCCGGCCGGGGAGGACGCCGCGGCAAGGCCAAGCAGCGGCAAGGAGACAGACCTCCCCGCGGTCGCGACAAGGATGAAGACGATGACGACGATGAAGATATGGAAGACGACGAGACCGACGAGCAGGAGTTTCAGAAAGCCACAGAGGTCCTCTGCATTGACGACGGTGCTTCTCTGCATACTTCACACCGCCAACTCAAGCAGTGGATGCGGGAAGTTAATGCAGCAGAACCATTCGTAGAGTCACGCAAACCTCTGAAATGGTCCAGCACGCCTATCATCTTTGATATTGAGGACCACCCTGATCGCATAACTGCGGTCGGGTGCTTGCCGATGTTGGTCTCACCAACTATCCGCAACCTCAAGGTCACCAAGATGCTAGTTGACGGTGGGGCCGGCTTAAACCTGATCTCCTCCGCGGTGCTCCAGAAGCTTCAAATCCCTGACAGCGAGCTCAAGAAACCGGTACATTCCAAGGAATCAATCCGGGAAGGAGCAAGTCAAGGGAAGATCACATTACCGTAACGTTTGGCAGCGAGCTAAACTTCAGGATCGAGAGGGTCACGCTCGACGTTGTTGATTTTCCATTGCCTTACAATGGGATACTTGGTCGTCCAAAGACTCGCCAAGTTCATGGCAGCCTCTCATTATGCATACAACTTGCTCAAGATGCCAGCCCGATAAGTGTCATTTCTGTCCATGGTGACAGGAAGGATGCTCTTATCTGCGCCGACAAGATTTACCGGAGGCAGCAGCTGCAACAGATAGCAAGTCACTTGCTGAAGCTCCGGGGAAGAAGAAGACCAAGTCCGCAAGAGCTCGATGCCCACCCCGCAAGCGCACCTCCTCGGAGTGCTGCGCTACCGTCGAGGACGCACCATCGAGCTCCACCGGCAAGTGCAAGAAGACGATGGCAACTCCGCCAAAGACCAAGAAGGTGCCCGCCAAGGAGGACGGCACTTGTGGTACCTTCACCATCAGTGCCACTCTCGACCCTAAATAGGAAGGCGCGCTCGTTGCTTTCTGCTGGGCTTAACGCCGACGTGTTTGCATGGCAACCGCCCCGACATCCCCGTGTTCCTGTGAAAGTAATTGAGCATCACCTAGCTGTCTCGTCCTCATCGCGCGCCCGCAGCAGAAAGTCAAGAAGCAGGCAGTGGAGCGCCAAGAATTCATTGCAGAAGAGATCAAGAAATTGGAAGCAGCAGGCCTTGTCAGAGGAGTGCTCCATCCTACGTGGTTGGCAAATCCTGTAGTTGTGCGCAAGGCAAATGGGAAATGGAGACTTTGTATCGACTTCACAGATGTTAATAGAGCTTGTCCCAAAGACCCATTTCCTTGCCGCGCAAGATCGACCAGATTGTTGACTCCACGGCTGGATGTGATTTGCTTTCGTTTCTTGATGCATACTCGAGATATCATCGATCTTCATGGCGAAGAGGATGAGAGAAAACCGCATTCATCACCCCATGTGGCACATACTGCTTTGTACGGATGCCTTTTGGGCTAAAGAATGCTAGTTCAACGCTTGCAAGAGTAGTCCATGACGCTTTTGAGCCGCAAATGCACGTAAATGTAGAAGCCTACATGGATGACATAGTGGTCAAAAGCAAAGACAGGGCAACTCTGGTTCAAGATTTAGACGAGACCTTTGCAAATCTGCGCAAGATCAACCTCAAGCTCAACCCCGAGAAGTGCATGTTTGTAGTCCCTTCCGGCAAGCTTCTCGGTTCTTCGTGTCTCAGCGGGAATTGAAGCCAATCCCGACAAGATCAAGGCCATTGAGCAGATTGAAGCACCAAAGCGCCAAAGATGTACGAAGACTTGCGGTTGCGTGGCTGCTCTCAGCAGGTTTATCTCGGGTTCTGTTGAACGCTACCGCCATTTTTCAAGATTTTGAAAAAGGCAGGTCCAATGAAATGGACTCCCGAAGCGGAGGCTGCGCTGCAGGACTTAAAGAGGTACCTGTCCTCCACTCCAATACTTGTCGCACCTAGGCCACAAGAGAAGTTGCTGCTATATATAGCGGCAACTAATCAAGTGGTTAGTGCTACGTTAGTAGCGGAAAGGGAGGCAGACGATGAGCCGGCAACCAAGGCAGATGCATCCAGCGACAAGCAGGGGGCTTCACCGACAAGCTCTGGTCCCAACGAGGACGGATCTATGCAGGCGTGCGAGAAGATACAGAAAAGGATGGTGCAGCGCCCGATGTACTTTGTCGGTTCCCTTCTCAGGGGCTAGGTCAAGGTACTCGGTGCGAAATTGCTTTCGGCCTCCTCATGGCCTCGAGAAAGCTGCGCCATTACTTCCAAGCACATGAGATAACAGTCGTCACTCGCTTTCCCCTGAAGAGAATATTGCAAAATCCAGAAGCAACAGGCAGGATTGTCGAGTGGGCACTGGAATTGTCAAGCTTTGGCCTCAAGTTTGAAAGCACTTCAACTATCCAAAGCAGAGCATTGGCAGAATTTATAGCAGAATGGACGCCAACGCAGGATGAAGAAATTCCAGAGACGAGCATCCCCGTCAAAGAAGCAAGTACAGAGTGGCTGATGTACTTTGATGGTGCCTTCTCGCTGCAAGGCGCCGGTGCGGGTGTGCTGCTTGTCGCGCCCACCAGAGAGCACCTCAAGTACATAGTCCAAATGCACTTTCCCAAGGAGCAAGCGACAAACAATACTGCAGAGTATGAAGGTTTGCTTGCCGGTCTCAGAATTGCGGTAGACCTTGGGATCAAGAAACTCATTGTCAGGGGTGATTGGCAGCTTGTCGTCCGCCAAGTAAACAAAGATTATCAGAGTCCGTTGATGGAAGCCTACGTTGATGAAGTGAGAAAGCTAGAAGAGCACTTTGACGGCCTGCAGATGGAACATGTTCCAAGAGCTCAGAATGATATTGCTGATGGCTCGTCAAGTCGCGCCAGACTCAAGTTACCTGTGGAACCAGGGATTTTTGTGCTCAAGCTGACTCAACCGATCGTAACGCCATCAACTCGGACAGAACAAGAAGAGGAAGTTGATTTCGCTGACTATTTTCCGCAGAGCTTCCAAGCCGCCACCAAAAGGTCCCTGTGATCAACACCGAGAGTGCTGAGAAGCAGTCTGCTCCGACAAGCCCTAGGGTTTGTTTCGTTGAAGCGCAACACTCCCGACAAGTTTTACTCCGGCAAGCTTGCCGGGGAACATCAAGCTCCGGCCGAGCCGCAGGTTCTTGCCGAGAAGCGGATGTTCCCACAGCGAGATATGTGCCTTTAGTCCTTGTTGTCGAGCCACAAGCTCCAACATGGGCACAAAGAGATTGTCCATTTCCTTCAGACAGAGAACTTCCCAAGAGCAAGAAGAAGCGGAGAGAGTAGCCCGGCAGTCAAGTATGTACCAGTTTGTTGACAGACGCTGCATGTAAGAAGACTCAACGGTGTGAAATTGAAGTGTATTCACCGGGAAGATGGACAGAAGCTGTTGGCAGAGATACATGGAGGCATATGTGGTCACCACATTGGTGCAAGAGCACTTGCCGGCAAAGCTTTCCGGCAAGGTTTCTTCTGGCCGACAGCCCTCCAGGATGCAACTGCACAAGTAACCAAGTGTGAAGCGTGCCAATTCCATTCCAAGCAGATACACCAGCCAGCTCAAGCTCTCCAGACGATCCCTTTATCCTGGCCATTTTCGGTCTGGGGGCTCAACATTCTCGGCCCCTTTCCCCGAGCTGTCGGGGGCTTTGAGTACTTGTATGTCGCAATCGACAAGTTCACAAAGTGGCCGGAAGTGGAAGCGATGAGGAAGGTGACAAGACGGTCGGCGATCAAGTTCTTCAGGTCGATTGTTTGCCGTTTTGGGATTCCTAACAGGATCATCACCGACAACGGCACACAATTCACGAGTCGCACCTTCATGCAGTACGTCCAAGATTTTGGCGCCAAGGTCTGCTTCACTTCTATTGCTCATCCGAGAAGCAACAGTCAAGTGGAAAGGGCAAATGCTGAAGTGCTGCGCGGGCTCAAGACCAGGACTTTCGACAGGCTGCACAAGTGTGGAAGAAACTGGATTGAGGAGCTATCGGTGGTTCTTTGGTCGATCAGGACGACGCCAAATCGAGCCACTGGCCAGACACCTTTCGCTCTAGTCTATGGAGCAGAGGCAGTTCTCCCCACGGAACTCAGATACGGGTCACCTCGAGTACTCGCTATGATGAGCTTGAGCAAGAGCAGCTGCGACAAGATGACGCTGCTCCTTGAGGAGGATCGCCTTCAGCATTTGACGAGCTGCTCGTTACCGACAAGCTTTGCGCCGCTACCATAGCCGCAGTTAGTGCCGAAGTCTCGAGGAAGGCGATCTTGTTCTTCGGCGCGCTCAGTCCGCCAAGAATTCCAACAAGTTGACGCCAAAGTGGGAAGGCCCTTATCAGGTGAAACGAGTCACTAGGCCCGGCGCTGTCCGCCTTGAGACCGAAGATGGCATTCCGGTGAGCAACTCCTGGAACATTGAACATCTTCGTAAGTTTTACCCGTAGGGCGCGGTTGCCGGAACCTGTTCTGGCAACCACATTTTGTACAAGTCTTGCCGATGTTGCATGTAATCCTTTGTACAAAGCCGGGCGCAGAACCCGTGCATAAGTAAAGCTCATGTGTTGCGCACAACTTGTCAATTTCATGCTTTCATAATTTTATTGCATGTTTTGTCTGACGCTTTGTGCAGCACCTACACACAGTAAGCAATAACGAGCCACAAGGCTCCATAACTTTATTTTCTCTTCTTTCTCTTTCTCAAAGAAAGGAAGGTTCCCTCGCACACAAGTTAACCAGGGGGGAAGGAGAAGATAATGCCATGGACCAAGCGTTGCTCGAGGAAGTTTTGCCTTACCGGGAAACAAATGACAGAAAAGCTAAGTTGCCAAAATTTTGAGCAATCAGTTTTTAAATCTTTAAGTTATCTTCCTCGAACGATAGTACTTTGTATGGAAAACCTGTGCGCGGAGGAATCAACTCGTAGCTAGTCGCGCCCTTACTTTGTTTCGAGTCCGCTCAACAACTTAAGTGAGCTGCAACTAGTTGCGACAAGGTTGCTTGTCGGAGGCGGCACCGCCAGCAGGCTGCTGACCTTCCGCACTCAGCGCTCGCAGCAAATGTGCCCGCGCCGACAAGTTCCCTAAAAGCGTAGGGCACAAACATACAAAGGAAGGAATCAAGTAAAGGAAATAACATTGCAATCATTGCCTAAGATAGAGTTATATTACAAAATAGCTTGTCGCAGATCTAATAAATTGTTCTCCTAAACATGATCAGCAGCGACAAGGGAAAGATAAAATTGGCGGCCTAATCTACGCGGTCGCCATCAACCCGCTTGATCTTGCCCACGTTGTCCACAATGGGTGCGACAAGGGCTTTGAGCGCCTCCACATCGGCATCTGGCGGCAAGGATCTGAGGACGCCGTTGAGGTTGAGGCCTGGATTGCGGAAGGCCACCTTCATCAACACCTTCTGGAGAGCTCCCGCGCAGATCTGGCGCGATTCCTCGGCCAGCTGCTTCGGGATCTCTTCCCGAGCGCTGGAGAGCCGTCACCACGCCCTTGAGGAACAAGCTGAGCTTGGCGCTGGGTTGGAGGCGCTCGTCGGAGGAGTACCCGAGATCCACCATCCCCAGCTCCGTCAGCTCCTTGTCGATGGCGGCGGCGATATTCACAAGACCTTCAGTCCAGTGCTCCACGTTCTCCCTGAAGGTGCTCTGGGCGGCAGTAGCACTCGCCAGCAGCTCCTCGTTGGCCTTGATCTTCTCCAACAGGCCCACCTCCCTCTCCTTGGCACCTTCCAGCGTCTGCATCAGGGTGGTCGGCTTCAGCTCAAGATCCGCTTTGGAGTCCTTGGCGGCACTGAGCTCCTTGCTCCTCTCGGCGAGACGGCCCTGCAGCTCGCCAAGAGTGTAGGCGTCCTTCTCGCGCTCGTGCTTGAGTGCAGCAAGCTCCTCGCCGCTCTTCTGGAGATTGGCCTCCAGCTGCGTCACCTTTGTCTCCAACTCTTTCTTGACGGCCTCGGCAGCTGCGGCGGCATCCTTTGCTTCCTTAAGAGCCCTGCCAAGTGACTCCTCGCGCGCGACAAGCTCCTCTTCGTGGCTGTCAAGGTTGATCTTCCGCTGCGCCAGCTCGCCCTCCTGCGCGGATAGCTTATCGGCAGCAAGCCTCTGCTGCTCTTCAACCTCTTCAACAATTTGCTCCCGCTCCTCTGCCAAGGACCGGAGAGCTTCTTGATTGATTCCCCGGAGCTCCTCCGCGCTTATCTATATTCTGCTCCGCCGCGACAAGCGCTTCCGGGATTCCATTTGGCTTGCGGGCGCGGTAGAGCGACAACAGCTTCTTCAAAGAATTGCTCCTCCTCGAACTTCGCCGCTGCTGCTGCTTGGCGCGTCAACCAGCGTCGGCCAGCGGAGGCGAGCAGCTCTCCGTCGAAGGTCTCTCCTTCGACCGGCGCCTTGAGCTCGACGCCTGTGGGAGCTTGATGAAGACGCCGTCGCGGCCTTGAGATAGGCGCGGGCTGGGGCTCTTCGAACTCGACGCTGCACTGATGGCGGAGGATCGGCGGTCGGCGTGGCGCTGGCGCTCCTGCAGCCTCGTGGTCGTCGGTCGATCGCTGACCCTCGCCAGCCTTTGCGGTGGCAGCCCTGGTGGCCTCTTCGCGGCCGGACCCATCGGCGCCAAACCTCTTCCTCCATGGTGGCGGCGTCGTCGGTGTTGCCGCGCGCCTCCTCGCCGGGCGACCTCGGTCTCCATCGGCTCTGCGGCGAGATGGATCGACGATCGAAAAAGAAAAAACGATCAAGCAAATGTTCAGAAGAAAAACAGAAGAAAAGAACCCAAGGGAAATTTTCACGCAAGAGGATTACTGCGATGGGATTGGCAGCCATGGTCTCGACCACGGAGGATCATTGGTGTTGTCCTCGTCGGAGAAGTCTCCTTGTCGGAGAACGCTCCCTTGCCGGAGAATTCTCCTTGGCGGCGAGTCGGCAGATGGAATTTCAGGAGCGGCTTCCGGGCACTCCTGATGAGGCTGCTCTGCTCCTGCACAAACCAACAGTCAGATATCAACAAAGAAGGAGCACCCATGCACGCCTAACAGTAAAAAAGTAAACCATATACTTACGCTGGGGGCTGTGCTGGGGGCTGCTTTGAGGAAGGGTTGCCGGGTCCGGCAAGGGGGTCTCAGACGAGCCTCCTGTCTCCACGGGGGGCTCGTCCTCGATGACAACCACCGGGGTCTTGGCTCTCTTCGACGCCCTCTGAGCCAGCGTCCTGAAAAGGAAAGAGTTCAGAATGAAGCAAATCAGATACAAGACGAAGCAACAAAATTGAAGAAATACAAGCACAGCATAGAAGCTTACTCTTCTTCTTCTTCCTCGTCGGAGCTGAGCGCGGAGAGATCAAATTCCGGCTCGCCTCCCGTGCGAAGAGGCGGAGGAGTAGGTTCTCTTGACCGCTTGGCGGGGGTGGCAGCGGTGGCTCGAGAGGATCCGCCTCGGTTGTTGCAGCGGTGTGGGGTGCTCCCGCGGCAACATTGCTTGTCAGAGCGCGCGCTGCGTCGCTGCGACTGATGGCCCGTCTGCCGCCCGCCTCGTCTCCGGCCTTGCGGAGACGCCTCCTTGGTGGAGCCGGGGCCCGTTTATGGAAGCTGCTGGATGGTGGGGAAGAAGCGCCCTCGGCTGGTTCGTCCGACTCGGCTTCGGGTTCGGCAAGCTCTTCCTCACCGGCGAACTCCCTTCGCTCGGCAAGGCTTGCCGCCTTTGCTGCCTCTGCCTCCTCCACGGTGAACCCAATGCGCCGGTAGCAGCATTCTGCCGCCTCCTCCAACCTGGTGGCGATCGCGCATCTCGTGCGTCGGTGGTGTCGCGGGTGAGCTTCTTCGCTTCGTCGGGCGGGCGGCACTTCCTCCAAGCTGTCGAAGAATCGCCGACGACGTCGTCGGAAGGCTCTTGCCAGTTGGAACGATCCAATGCGAATCGCTGGCGGCATCATTGCACGGATGCGGTCGGCGAAGAGTTGTTGCACAATGGGACGACTCCCTCGGCAACCTAAACCACTCGGGGTGATCGGGTCGTGCTTGAACAGCTCCAAAGCAGCATCGCATCTAACTCCAAGCAGTGAAATTGAAGTTGAGGCCCGGGCGCAGCCTCATGATGTCCGCCGCATTTTGGAACTCCCAAGCAGGTCTCCTCCTCTCCTGCAAGGGAGCGATGCGGCAGCGAAGGAAATCTGCGCCAACAGCGCATACGGTGAGTCCGGCAAGCCTGAGGCGCAAGATCCGGGTCACAGCAATCTTCAACCTAGCATCTTCCGGCGCCAAGTTGCTCCATTCGTTGCCGCGCACTATTGGAGTTTTATTTGGCGATGAAGGGCTGCGGGTTCTCCTCAATGATCCAACACCAATCGGCTCTCCACTCCTCCCACTTGCTGCGGAGCTCTCCTTCCAGATAGGCTTCTTTCTTGCCGATCCTTGAGATCCAAGCGATCCCTCCGGCAAGTGGCTCTCCTCTCTCAACGCAGGGCATGAAGAAGTGGCAGAAGAGGGCTACGTTTGGGTGGACTCCGACAAAGTTTTCGCAAAGGTGTGCGAAAACTGCCATGGTCAGGACAGCATTGGGGGTGAAATCAAGGAGGCGAAGCCCGTAGGTGTTCATAATATCGCAGAAGAATTCAGAGAAGGGCGGGCAGAGCCCGCAATAGAAGAAAAGCGCGAAGAAGGGGTACCCAGTTGGGGCTAGTTCACAAGCAGCGGCTGGGAGTACCTTCGTGCGCGGATGCGCCCGCGTCTTCGTCGACCAGAACAAGTAATAGCTCTCCCTCAGCTCCCTTGCGTCGAGCTGAAGGGGGAAGAGGGCCCGCTCCTTTTGCAGCGCCGCGAGCCGCTGCGCCTCAGCCGACTTCACGCCTTTCCCCTTATCGGCTTTCGGAGCCATGGCGGAGGTGGTGGAGGAGACCGACGACGTTGATGGCGTTGATGGCGTTGGTGGCGATGGGGGGCGGAGCGTTGCTCTCTTCAGACTAGAGAAGAAGGGGGGAGCGGCGGTGGTTTTCGAGATGGGACAGCAAATGGCGAGGTGGGCGACCTGCCCCTATTTCCCCTGTTTATAAGGAGGGAGAGGGGGCGGACTTTCCGCTTTTCCAATTAAAGAAAGCCCCCCCACGTCTCTCCCACGATGCCACGTTCGATGCGTGCTGTTCGTGGGGGACGTGGTGGGTCCGGAGCAAGTTACGACGTGATCTAGGCCGCGTAAGCCCATGCACTGTTTTGGGCCTGGCCCATCTGCGCTCGGCACCGTAGGTGGCCCAGGCCGGGGCTCTGTCGGTGTACTAGAGTAGGGTACCCTAGTATCCCGAACTCGTGCACGGCGATTGCAGCACCTCGGCAAGGCTTGCCTAGTGACCGCCAAGGTCCTCCATAGTTCCTTTGGAGCCATTCAAGAGCAAAGTATTTAAGCCAAGGAGACAAAGCACCGGCAAGAGGAGCTTGCCGGGAAGGCCACTCAGGGCACGCAGAAGACAAGACCCCGGCAAGAGGAGCTTGCCGGGAAGGCTCGGTGAGCGACAAGCTTCCAGACGCGACAAGGATTCAGCAGCGGCAAAGGCGCTTGCAGCGGCAGTGCAAGCACTCTTCATCTCCGCCCAGCTCATCCACCAACGTGTCGCCATGGGGCCATTCCAGGCACGCGTGTCAAGAGGCTGTGCGGCCAGCGGAGAGCAGCGGTAAGCGGCGCTGACAAGAGTGCCATCATGGCAAGCGGTGGCGCTCCTGACGGTCCCTGTTGCACTGTTTAGGCGACATGGACGGGCATTTAATGCTTTTGTCCCTTGCCGTCAGAGTTAGGTAGAATACACTGTACAAAGTAGTTGTACCAACCGCAACTCATTTTTCGTTTTTGCCCTTGTCTACGTTGTTACCTGTCGGAGACCCCTTGAGCATATAAAAGGAGGCCCATGCGCAACGTAGAAGGGGTTCGACTCATTCGAAACTAGAGATACTCACGCTAGGTTTTGTAGCTCTCGGTGCTCCCTAGCAAGAACCCAACATAATCAGACAAGCATCAGTAGGAGTATTATCTCTCCGGAGAGCTCCGAAGCTGGGTAAACTGCTCGTGTGTTTCGCCTCGATCTGCTCTTCGTGCGACCTCCGCCCCCCACCGAACCGAAAGGGGCTCGGTCCACCGGTCCCATAGGTGTTCGTGGGTTACGATCAGCTTCCCCGACAGTGGTCATGTAAGGTTGGTCCGGGCCGCTTCATCCAACAATACCGTCGAATCAGAATAAGACATTGGTGGTAAGTAGTATGACGATCACCGTCCACAACTCTTTGTGTTCTACTCGTGCATATCATCTACGCATAGACCTGGCTCTGATGCCACTGCTGGGAAACGTAGCATGCAATTTCAAAAAAGTTCCAACGCTCATGCAAGATCTATCTAGGAGATGCATAGCAACGAGGGCGAGAGTGTGTCTACGTACCCTCGTAGACCAAAAGCGGAAGCGTTTGACAACGTGGTTGATGTAGTCGAACTTCTTCTAGCTCCGACCGATCAAGCACAGAACGTACGTCACCTCCGAGTTCTGCACACGTTCAGCGCGATGACTGATACGTCTCCAACATATCTATAATTTTTTATTGTTCCATGTTGTTATATTATCAATCTTGGATGTTTTATAATCATTTTATAGTCATTTTATATCATTTTTGGTACTAAACTATTAACATAGTGCCAAGTGTAAGTTGTTGTTTTTTTGCATGTTTTTTACATCGCAAGAAATCAATACCAAACGGAGTCCAAACGCAGCGAAACTTTTCAGAGATTTTTTTGGACCAGAAGACAACCAATGGGCCGAAGAAGCACCTAGGGGGTGCTCCGAGGGGAGCACAACCCACCAGGGCGCGCCAGGAGGCCCAGGCGCGCCCTGGTGGGTTGTGCCCACCTCGGGTGCCCCATGGACCGCCTCTTTACTCTATAAATACCCCAATATTCCAGAAACCCTAAGGGAGTCGACGAAAATCAATTCCAGCCTCCGCAGAGTCCAGAACCACCAAATCCAATCTTGACACCATCACCGAGGGGTTCACCACTTCCATTGTTGCGTCTCCGATGATGCGTGAGTAGTCTTTTGTAGACCTTCGGGTCTGTAGTTAGTAGCTAGATGGCTTCCTCTCTCTCGTTTGATTCTCAATACAATGGTCTCTTGGAGATCCATATGATGTAACTCTTATTGCGGTGTATTTGTTGGGTTCGGATGAACTTTGAGTTTATGATCAGATTTATCTTTTTATATCCATGAAAGTTATTTGAGTTTCTTTGATCTCTTATGTGCATGATTGCTTATAGCCCTATATTTCTTCTCCGATATTTGGGTTTTGTTTGGCCAACTTGATCTATTTATCTTGCAATGGGAAGGGGTGCTCTGTAGTGGGTTCGATCTTACGGTGCTTGATCCCAGTGGTAGAAGGGGAACCGACACGTATGTATCATTGCTACTAAGGATAAAACGATGTGGTCTATTTCTACATAAATAGATCTTTTCTACATCATGTCATCATTCTTATTGCATTACTCCGTTTCTCCATGAACATAATACACTATATGCATGCTGGATAGCGGTCGATGTGTGGTGTAATAGTAGTAGATGCAGGCAGGAGTCAGTCTACTAATCTTGGACATGATGCCTATATAATGATCATTGCGTGGATATCGTCATGATTATTTGAAGTTCTATCAATTGCCCAACAGTAATTTGTTTGCCCACCGTTTGCTATTTTTCTCGAGAGAAGCCACTAGTGAAACCTACGGCCCCCGGGTCTCTTTCTCATATTATTTGCCTTTGCGATCTATTTTCTTTTGCTCTTATTTTCAGATCTATTAAACCAAAAATACAAAAATACCTTGCTGCAATTTATTCCTATTTTATTTTGTTTGGTGTTCGATCTATCAATCTACTACAATTTATTCACGTCTGTTTGCCAATTTCTGGCGCCGCTACCCGAAAGGGATTGACAACCCCTTTTACATGTCGGGTTGCGAGTATTTGTTATTTGTGTGCAGGTGTTGTTTACGTATTGTTGCTTGGTTCTCCTACTGGTTCGATAACCTTGTCTCATAACTGAGGGAAATACCTACCGCCGTTGTGCTGCATCATCCCTTCCTCTTTGGGGAAATGCCGACGTAGCTTCAAGCCGCATCAAAAGGAATTTCTAGCGCCATTGTCGGGGAGGATCTTCAACATATACCAGGTTCCTAATCACAAATCTCATCTCCTCGCAAGTTACATTATTTGCCATTTGCCTTTCGTTTTCTTCTCCCCCACTTCACAAAAATTTGCCGTTTTATTCGCCTTCTTTTTTTCATTCGCTGTTTTCTTGCCGGATCTATTTTTGTTGTGCAATCTTATTTTCCATTGTTATCATCATGGATAGTTCTTCCTCTATTGTGTGCACTCCCGAGAACGAAGTTCTCAACTTTAAACAAAGGGGAGGAGAAAATTTAAAAGATGCTTCTTATATAATTTGCAATGCTCATAATAGATCTATCCGTAAGCAATCTACTGTGGTTCTTCTTCGTTGTTTTTACGTGGGCATCACCACTTTGTATAGATTCATCCTTGATGCGATTACCAGTGGAAATTTCTTGATGTGTCCCTCTCTTGATGCTTTTGATGCTATGGGAAATTTAGTAGGCTCACCACCTCTTATGATTAATGAAACAACTTTGACTCTTGAGCATGTCATGGAAAGATTAGATGCTATTGAAAAGAAAATGCTTACTGAAGAGCATATTGAAAACTTGGATAAAAAGATGCATAATTTTGCTACTAAGATTGGGTCAAAAGCGGGAGAAGTCTTTAAGTTGTTAAAAGGAAAGGGGACCGTAATTCATGAAAGAATTGAAGAAAGCCCGTCTCGGATTGATAAACCGGAAGAAATCTTTAGTAATTTCAGCAAGGCTTTTGCTTCTGCTAAAACTATTGAAAAAACTCCCGTAAAGATTTGCAAGACTACTCAAGTTACTAAGAGCAAGGGTTCAACTTCTAGTAAAAATAGTAAAGAGGATTTTAAGATGATTAGTATTCACTCGGATTTTGTTGAAGTTATAAGAGATCCCTTTGGAAAAAATGGATTCTTTAAAGTTGTCCCTAGGAGTATTATCATTTAAAATATTTATGCTAAATCTCTTAAGAACTCTAAACGTTTGATTGAGGAGTTGGAGAAATATGACAAAACTTAAATCCTTTGCATTATGCCTAGCTAAGGGCGTGAAACAATAGCGCTTGTTGGGAGGCAACCCAATGAGTAAAATTCATTTTTGCCTTTTTATTTCTGTTCTTGAGTGTTTGCACAATTATGCTACTGTTATGATTGTGTTTTTTGTGTTTTAGTTAGTGTTTGTGCCAAGTAAAGCATTTAGGATCTTGGGTGATAGTTGTTTAATCTTGCTGAAAAACAAAAAAAAATTGCGCTCACAGAAACAATTCTTATTTTTAACCAGAGCATGATAAAATACAGTTCTTTTTGCAAAATATTAATATACAAATTGCTCACGTGTTCCTAATTTTTTCAGAATTTTTGGAGTTACAGAAGTATTCGAAATATTCAGATAATACAGACTGTTCTGTTTTTGGTAGATTCTGTATTCTTTGCGTTGTGTGCTTGTTTTGATGATTCTATGGTTTCTTTGATGAGTTTTTGCAATACAAAAGTTGGAATACAGTAGATATAATGCAAGAACAAAATATGAATTGGTTCGATACAGTACTTATAGTGGTGATTTGCTTTCTTATACTAACGGATCTCACGAAGGTTTTGTTGGAGTTTTGTGTGATTGAAGTTTTCAAGTTTTGGGTTATCTTACGATGGATGAAGGAATGAGGAGTACGAAGGGCCTAAGCTTGGGGATGCCCCAGAATCCCAAGCTATTATCCAAAGATAGCAAGCAACTAAGCTTGGGGATGCCCCGAGTGGCATCCCCTCTTTCTTCTAACGACCATCGGTACTTTACTCGAAGCTATATTTTTATTCGTCATATACTATGTGTTTTGCTTGGAGCGTCTTGTATGATATGAGTCTTTGCTTGTTTTGTTTTTCTTTTTAAATCTTGATTCCTCTCTGGACACACCTATTTGAGAGAGCCAAAATTATGCCATGACTTGTTAGAATTGCTCTCTATGCTTCACTTAAATTTTTATGAGCTATGGATTTGCTCTAGTGCTTCACTTATATCTTTTTAGCACGGTGTGCTTTAGTATTTTTGAAGAAATTCTCTCTTGCTTCACTTAGATTTATTTGAGAGTTAGTAAAATTTTCAAGAAATTCTCTCTTGCTTCACTTAAATTAATTTGAGAGAAATAAATATTATGCTCATGATCTTCACTTATATTTGTATGAGCTTATCAAAAGCAACACATGAAAATTAGTTCCGAAGTGATAGATATCCAAGAAGGATATAATAAAAACTTTCATGAAGGTCATTAGACCAAATAAACTTGATTCTTAGTAATAGTTTTGAGATATGATGATGTGATATGTGAGTCATCTTGATGAGTAATTATGCTTTAGTAAGAATATTGGTGTTAAGGTTTGTGATTCCCTACGCAAGCACGAAAGTCAATAGTTATGCAATGAAATTATATCCTACTTGTGGTGCATTATTCGGTGTTAATTATGCTCAATGCTCGCTTATGAGATTATTCGTTTCTTGGTTGGTCGCTTCTCAATCTTTTGCTAGCCTTCATTTTGCACTAAGTATGATCACTACTTGTGCATCCAAAAACCTTTAAACCAGTTTTGCCACATGAGTCCACTATATCTACCTATATGCGGTATTCTTTTGCCGTTCTAAGCAAATTTGTGTGTTCCATCTCTAATTTTCAAAATAAACTTCTCTTTTGCGTGCTCGTACCGCTCGCGAGGCGGTGAGGGGTGGCTAATATTTTCCATGCTAGATGTGTTATTCTCACGATGAGTGTTTATTCACTTGTCATTGCACGAGAGTAAGGCAAAGGTATTAGGGATGCCGAGTCCCGAAATGAAAAATGAATTTACTTTATGTTGTCAAATAAGTTAATTCCTTAGAAAGTGTTGGTATGGAAGGCATCCATGGATACGGTTAGCCATGGAAAGTGAAAGTATGGTGAAAAAAGGAATAAACTTTAATTTCTGTTTGGGAACCGCCTATGATATATCTAGCATGGAATTTGTTGGGAACTCTAAGTCGTTTTCGTTGGTGGGAAAGGCACACCTCCCAAAATGTTTTTATCTCTAAATTTTCGCTTTGAGCTCTGGCACCTCTACAAATCCCTACTTCCCTCCGTCAAGGGCCTTTCTTTTAGTTTATGCAATTTTTATTTTTGAATTTGAGTCTCCATCTTCTCTTATAAAGCACCAACTAGGGGGCACTATGATCGTACTTGAGCATTGGGTGGTAGCTAATATGCGAGTATGTTTCATGAATGGATCAATGATTGAGCATGATGAGCTAGGGATAAATTATTTTAGCGTTGATATTTTGAAAGACTTGGTTGCTTGTTGATATGCTTGAGTATTTAAGTTATCATGTCAAAACTAGACTATTGCTTTGAACAATATAAAAGTCCAAATGTCCATGCTATAAAGAAAATAATATGAGATGACATGTTAGGCAGCATTCCACATCAAAAAATTCTGTTTTTATCATTTACCTACTCGAGGACGAGCAAGTGTTAAGTGATACGTCTCCAGCGTATCTATAATTTTTGATTGTTCCATGCTATATTATTGTAACATCCCAAATTTTCAACTTGGAATGTTATACATTATATCATCATTGCATATCATATTTTATTGCATTTTGGCTTGATCCTAGAAATTCTACGCAACTCAAGGACCCACGGAGAGAGTTGGGAATTCCGTTATTTTCATATTTGAGTTTTTCTCAAATTTTGAAAAGAGGATCGTTTGATTTTAATTATTTACTCTTCGAATATTTATTTTATAAAAATAAAAAGAGAGAGGATAAAATGACTTCCTCAAAATAAATAAATATTGGAGATTTAATATTAAAATCAAATAAGATTTTTATTCGGAGTTTTATCGCTATTTTATTTGAATTAGGAAAAATATGCATTTTTCAAAATTGCATTAGAGTCCAAAATAAATGTTCACCCGGTCCAGCTTATTTTTAGAGGACGGGGAAAATTTATTTCAGGATTTTTGGAGTCCATTTAGTAATTCTTTTATTCATTTTTATGCGCGAAATATTTTTTTAAAAAAAAGAGGAAACTGACCTTGGGCAGATCCTTGGGACTCCGCCCGTGGGGGGCTTTATAAGTCTGTGAGGCCCAATTGCCGCAGCCACCTTTGCAAACCCTAGCCCGCTTCGATCCGCCTGTCTTTCTGAACTTGAATTCTTGCCGCCGCCATTTCCGCGTGCCGCCCGTCCCGAGCCCGCCGCCACCGCAGCCCGCCGCCCGCCGTTGCCGCCGCTGGAGATAGCCGCCGCCGCCTCGGTTTTTGCGAGAAAACCGATCGTTTTTTTGAAAACCCTAGATCCATTTTTTTAGTTTCGGTTCGAGTTTTTTCAGTTTAGTTATTTAGCAGACGTTCGTCCGTACGTCCGTTTTAACGAACGGTTTTCGCCCGTTAGCCACAGATAACGAACGTTCGTTCGTTAGTCTGTTTGTCAGTTTTTCTTTTTCTCAGACTTTCCGCGATTATTTTCGATCGCGATTTCTGATCCGATTTTTGTTTTAGTTTAACTTTTCGCTCGTTTATCGGAATCAGGCGATTCAAGCGCCTAGAGTTTCGTCTCGAAACCCTCTTTATGTTTAATCAACTTAAACAAGTTTTTGCTACTGTAAAATTTGACTTTAGTCCAGATTAGCAAACAAAGCTTGTTTCTTTCGCAGTTTGAATTTCGTTGTTTCGTTTGATTTGATTCTTTTTGCAAACCGGAGTTCTTAAGTTGAACTTTATGGTTAGATATCTTATTTGAGTTTTACCCGTGCGTTGTTGCTTGATTTCTTATTGTATGTTTGTTTGTTTGCGATAGAGTACCCGGAGTGTGAAGCGTGCTACTACGAGTCTCTAGGTTTCACGGATCATCAGCAAGGCAAGTAACACTTTGATGATACTTCTTTACTACCCAATTTTATTGCATTAGATCAATCCGCAAACAATTGCATGGTTAGGGTCTAATTTAATTTGTGTGTTTGGGAAGTAGATGAGGTAGTACCTATTCACCTGTTTATTATCAAACCTATGGGAGTTACTTCTACGTTGCTTATATCGCTATGCTATGCTCGTAGACGTGGTTTGGGTTTGAGAGTATTCATGGCAGATGTGAGTATTGTTAATTATTGGTTAACTTAAGGTGGCAACTTTAATACACATCTGGGTGGATTGAGGCACCTGGGGAACCCAGTGATTGCCTGTATTTTTGGAAATCCCGGGGTACCGTGTGATTCTCCTATGGACTGCCACCGAGGCTCAAAGGGATCATGAGATTATTCATGCTAGAAACTTCCGTGTGCAGCCACAAGCCATTATGGGCTCTGGCATAGTTGAGTATGTTGTGTGAGCTCTTTCAGTGGTAGGCTAGCAGATGTAGGGGATGTAGGTGGTACTGTCTACCCAGAGTAAAGAGTTAACGCTTCTGAAAGACTGTGTCTCGGTCATCCGTTTCTCAAACACCATGTAGTGCGAGAAATCCAACGGAGGAGATCGAGTCTTGTGGGGAAAAGTGCGCCAACCTCTACAGAGTATACAAACTAATCATGGTTAGCCGTGTCCCCGATTATGGACATCTTGAGTATCTGGTTCTTGGATTATCATGTGGATCTCATCACTCTTAATTATAAAATTTGAATGGGTTATTAATTACTTTTAATTGGGATTGAGATGGGGTTTACCATTCTCAATGTTTAACAACCACCATGATAGTTAAATAAAATTTATTCCTTCGTTGTAGAGAAAAATTGGCTTTTCAGAAAACATATTAACCATACAGCCTCCATCAGCCATATATGCATGTAGTGATAGCCTTATTCTGTTTATTACTCTTTGGTGTTATATTGCCAGCATATTCCATGTGCTGGCCCGTTTTCGGGCTGCAACGCATCATGTTGCAGACTTTTCAGACGACGAGTAAGGTGCCTTAGGTCGTGGTATTTCACTCAGTGATGTCGTTGGAGTTGATGGACTCACTTTATCTTCCAAGCCTTCCGCTGTTATCGTATTTAGATGGCCTTAAGCCATATTATTTGTAATAAGTTCTCTTTTGAGACATTCGATGTAATAAGTGTGTAATTGCTACTCTGTTATAAATCCTTCAAAATCTTTGTGCGTGTCAACATTACCGATCCAGGATGACATCGATGCACGAGAGATCGATATTTGAGGTCTGGTCGCTACAATTATATTTTGTTTTGGATGTTTAATGGGCTTTATTATACACTTTTATATTATTTTTGGGACTAACCTATTAACCGGAGGCCCAGCCCAAATTGTTGTTTTTTGCCTATTTCAGTGTTTCGTAGAAAAAGAATATCAAACAGAGTCCAAACGGAATGAAACCTTCGGGAACGTGATTTTCGAAACAAACGTGATCCAGAGGACTTGGAGTGGACGTCAAGCAACAGACGAGGAGGCCACGAGGTAGGGGGAGCGCCCACCCCCACCAGGCGCGCCCTCCACCCTCGTGGGCCCTCGTGGCTCCACCTACCTACTTCTTCCTCCTATATATACCTACGTACCCCCCAAACCATCAGAGGCATCCATGAAAACCTAATTCCGCCGCCACAACCTTCTGTACCCGTCAGATCCCATCTTGGGGCCTTTTTCGGCGTCCTGCCGGAGAGGGCATTGATCACGGAGGGCTTCTACATCAACACCATAGCCTCTCCGATGATGTGTGAGTAGTTTACCTCACACCTTCGGGTCCATAGTTATTAGCTAGATGGCTTCTCTCTCTTTGGATCTCAATAGAAAGTTCTCCTCGATTCTCTTGGAGATCTATTTGATGTAACTCTTCTTTTACAGTGTGTTTGTCGAGATCCGATGAATTGTGGGTTTATGATCAAGATTATCTATGAACAATATTTGAATCTTCTCATAATTCTTTTATGTATGATTGGTTATCTTTGCAAGTCTCTTCGAATTATCAGTTTGGTTTGGCCTACTAGATTGATCTTTCTTGCAATGGGAGAAGTGCTTAGCTTTGGGTTCAATCTTGCGGTGTCCATTCCCAGTGACAGCAGGGGCAGCAAGGCACGTATTGTATTGTTGCCATCGAGGATAAAAAGATGGGGTTTATATCATATTGCATGAGTTTATCCCTCTACATCATATCATCTTGCTTAAAGCGTTACTCTGTTCTTATGAACTTAATACTCTAGATGCATGTTGGATAGCGGTCGATGTGTGGAGTAATAGTAGTAGATGCAGAATCATTTTGGTCTACTTGTCACGGACGTGATGCCTATATACATGATCATACCTAGATATTCTCATAACTATGCTCAATTCTATCAATTGCTCGACAGTAATTCGTTTACCCACCATAATACTTATGCTATTGAGAGAAGCCACTAGTGAAACCTATGGCCCCCAAGTCTATTTTCCATCATATTAATCTTCCAACACTTAGCTATTTCCATTGCCGTTTATTTTACTTTGCATCTTTATTTCTCTTTATCATAAAAATACCAAAAATATTATCTTATCATATCTATCAGATCTCACTCTCGTAAGTGACCGTGAAGGGATTGACAACCCCTTTATCGCGTTGGTTGCGAGGTTCTTATTTGTTTGTGTAGGTGCGTGGGACTCGAGTGTGGTCTCGTACTGGATTGATACCTTGGTTCTCAAAAACTGAGGGAAATACTTATGCTACTTTACTGCATCACCCTTTCCTCTTCAAGGGAAAACCAACGCAGTGCTCAAGAGGTAGCAAGAAGGATTTCTGGCGCCGTTGCCGGGGAGGCTTACGCAAAGTCAAGTCAAGATTTGATTTCCCGTCAACGAGCCATTTCTGGCGCCGTTGCCGGGGAGGCTTACGCAAAGTCAAGTCAAGATTTGATTTCCCGTCAACGAGCCATTTCTGGCGCCGTTGCGGGGTAGTCTACGCACAAGTCAAGACATACCAAGTACCCATCACAAACTCTTATCCCTCGCATTACATTATTTGCCATTTGCCTCCCGTTTTCCTCTCCCCCACTTCACCTTTTCCGTTTTATTCGCCCTCCTTCCGTTCAATCTTGTGTTACCATGTGCCTTCTTCTTGCTTGCGTCTTCGCTTGCTAAAAGTTTATGGATCCTCATCCACTTGCTAATCTTTTTAAGAGATCCATTTATGATGAACCAATTGCTAGTGAGTTGTGTGCACTAGATTATCTTTATGAGGTTTTGCATGAAATCCGTGAATCTGAAAATTGTGATGAAGTACTTTATGAATTGATTCATGGTAGATGTTTGAATAAAAAAGCATGATTGCAATGATTTTACTATAAATTCTCTTGATGTCAGTTGTGCTAATAATATTCAAAACCCTAAGCTTGGGGATGCTAGTTTTGCTATGTCTACTACTTGTTGCAATGATCATGATTGGGGTGGTCCTTCTTATGATCTTGAAAATTTATTTAAGCCCCATGATGAATATGAGATTGATAATAGTGTTTGCAATATTATTGGAAGTGGGTTTGGAAGAGTGTCAACTTTAGATCCCACATATTTGGAGAATATTCAATCTTATGAAATTTTTGATAAAAGTGGGTTTGGAGAGGTCATGAGTTTAGTTAATGTTAATCCCACTATTTTGGAAGAGTGTCTACTTTGCATGCATGTGGATCGTGTTGAGAATATTTTATGTGATAGCTATTTTGTTGAATTTGCTTACGATCCCACGTGTAATTATTATGAGATAGGAAAATATGATTGTAGAAATTTTCATGCTGCTAAATTACCTCTCGTTATGTTGAGATTGCTATTATTATGAGATAGGAAAATATGCTAGTTTTTGCTTGCTATGATAATTTGTTTGCCTATAAGATGCCTATGCATAGGAAGTATGTTAGACTTAGATGTGTTTTTCACGTGTTTCATGATGCTCTCTTTGCGCTTCAATTCTTGTCTTTCATGTGAGCATCATCAAAATTATTAATGCCTAGCTAGGGGCGTTAAACGATAGCGCTTGTTGGGAGGCAACCCAGTTTTATTTTTAGTTTTTGTTTTTTGGTTCTATTTAGTAATAAATAATCCATCTAGCCTCTGGTTAGATTTGTTTTTATGTTTTAATTAGTGTTTGTGCCAAGTGAAACGTATATGATCTTCTTGGATGATAGTTATTTGATCTTGCTGAAAATTCCAGAAACTTTCTGTTCATGAAAATAATTGTTAAAAATCTCCAGAACGTGATAAAATACTGATTCCATTTGCAGCATATCAATAAACAAATTATATAGTTCGTCCTATTTTTGTAGATTTTTCTGAGTTCCAGAAGTTTTCGTTAGTTACAGATTACTACAGACTGTTCTGTTTTTTGACAGATTCTGTTTTTCGTGTGTTGTTTTCTTATTTTGATGAATCTATGACTAGTAAAATAGTTTATAAACCATAGAGAAGTTGGAATACAGTAGGTTTAACACCAATATAAATAAATAATGAGTTCATTACAGTACCTTGAAGTGGTGTTTTCTTTTCTTTCGCTAACGGAGCTCATGAGATTTTCTGTTGAGTTTTGTGTTGTGAAGTTTTCAAGTTTTGGGTAAAAGATTTGATGCATTATGGAACAAGGAGTAGCAAGAGCCTAAGCTTAGGGATGACCATGGCACCCCAAGGTAATCTAAGGACACCAAAAATCCAAAGCTTGGGGATGCCCCGGAAGGCATCCCCTCTTTTGTCCTCGTCCATCGGTAACTTTACTTGGAGCTATATTTTTATTCACCACATGATATGTGTTTTGCTTGGAGCGTCTTGTATGATTTGAGTCTTTGCTTTTTAGTTTACCACAATCATCCTTGCTGTACATACCTTTTTAGAGAGACACACATTATTCGGAATTTATTAGAATACTCTATGTGCTTCACTTATATCTTTTGATCTATATAGTTTTTGCTCTAGTGCTTCACTTATATCTTTTGGAGCATGGCGGTGGTTTTGTTTTATAGAAACTATTGTTCTCTCATGCTTCACTTATATTATTTTGAGAGTCCTACAAAAAAGCATGGTAATTTTCTTTAATTGAGAAATTATCCCTAAAGTGATAGGCATCCAAGATTAGTAAAAACTTTCTTATAAGTGCGTTGAATACTAAGAGAAGTTTGATGCTTAATAATTGTTTTGAGATATAAAGATGGTGATATTAGAGTCATGCTAGTTGAGTAGTTGTGAATTTGAGAAATACTTGTGTTAAAGTTTGTGATTCCCGTAGCATGCACGTATGGTGAACCATTATGTGATGAAGTCGGAGCATGATTTATTTATTGATTGTCTTCCTTATGAGTGGCGGTCGGGGACGAGCGATGGTATTTTCCTACCAATCTATCCCCCTAGGAGAATGCACGTAATACTTTGTTTCGATAACTAATAGATTTTTGCAACAAGTATATGAGTTCTTTATGACTAATGTTGAGTCCATGGATTATATGCACTCTTATCCTTCCACCATTGCTAGCCTCTCTAATACCGCGCACTTTTCGCCGTATCATACACCCACCATATACCTTCCTCAAAACAGCCACCATACCTACCTATCATGGCATTTCCATAGCCATTCCGATATATATTGCCATGCAACTTACCACCGTTCCATTTACTATGACACGCTCCATCATTGTCATATTGCTTTGCATGATCATGTAGTTGACATCGTATTTGTGGCAAAGCCACCGTTCATAATTTTTATACATGTCACTCTTTATTCATTGCATATCCCGGTACTCCGCCGGAGGCATTCACATAGAGTCATATTTTTGTTCTAAGGATCGAGTTGTAATTCTTGAGTTGTAAGTAAATAAAAGTGTGATGATCATCATTATTAGAGCATTGCCCCAAATGAGGAAAGGATGATGGAGACTATGATTCCCCCACAAGTCGGGATGAGACTCCGGAGAGAAAAAAAAGAGGCCATAAAAAAGGGAAAAGGCCCAAGAAATGAGAGAAAAAGAGAGAAGGGACAATGTTACTATCCTTTTACCACACTTGTGCTTCAAAAGTAGCACCATGATCTTCATGATAGAGAGTCTCCTATGTTGTCATTTTCATATACTAGTGGGAATTTTACATTATAGAACTTGGATTGTATATTCCAATGATGGGCTTCCTCAAAATGCCCTAGGTCTTTGTGAGCAACCGAGTTGGATGCACACCCACTTAGTTTCTTTTGTTGAGCTTTCATACACTTATAGCTCTAGTGCATCCGTTGCATGGCAATCCCTACTCACTCACATTGATATCTATTGATGGGCATCTCCATATCCTGTTGATACGCCTAGTTGATGTGAGACTATCTTCTCCTTTTTTGTCTTCTGCACAACCACCATTCTATTCCACATATAGTGTTATGTCCATGGCTCACGCTCATGTATTGCGTGAAGATTGAAAAAGTTTGAGAACATCAAAAGTATGAAACAATTGCTTGGCTTGTCATTGGGGTTGTGCATGAATAAATACTTTGTGTGATGAAGATAGAGCATAGCAAGACTATATGATTTTGTAGGGATAACTTTCTTTGGCCATGTTATTTTGAGAAGACATGATTGCTTAGTTAGTATGCTTGAAGTATTATTATTTTTATGTAAATATTAAACTTTTATCTTGAATCTTTCGGATCTGAATATTCATACCACAAATAAGAGAATTAAATTAAGGAATATGCTAGGTAGCATTCCACATCAAAAATTTTGTTTTTATCATTTACCTACTCGAGGAAGAGCAGGAATTAAGCTTGGGGAAGCTTGATACGTCTCCAACGTATCTATAATTTTTTATTGTTCCATGCTATATTAATTCTGTTTTGGATGTTTAATGGGCTTTATTATACACTTATATATTATTTTTGGGACTAACCTATTAACCGGAGGCCCAACCCAAATTGTTGTTTTTTGCCTATTTCAGTGTTTCGCAGAAAAAGAATATCAAACGGAGTCCAAATGGAATGAAACCTTCGGGAACGTGATTTTCGGAAGAAACGTGATCTAGAGGACTTGGAGTGTACGTCAAGCAACAGACGAGGAGGCCACGAGGTAGGGGGCGCGCCCACCCCCACCAGGCGCGCCCTCCACCCTCGTGGGCCCCTCGTTGCTCTACCGACCTATTTCTTCCTCCTATATATACCTACGTACCCCCAAACCATCAGAGGCATCCACGAAATCCTAATTCCACCGCCGCAACCTTTTGTACCCGTGAGATCCCATCTTGGGGCCTTTTCCGGCATCCTGCCGGAGGGGGCATTGATCACGGAGGGCTTCTACATCAACACCATAGCCTCTCCGATGATGTGTGAGTAGTTTACCTCAGACCTTCGGGTCCATAGTTATTAGCTAGATGGCTTCTTATCTCTCTTTGGATCTCAATACAAAGTTCTCCTCGATTCTCTTGGAGATCTATTTGATGCAAATTTTCTTTTGCGGTGTGTTTGTCGAGATCCGATGAATTGTGGATTTATGATCAAGATTATCTATGAACAATATTTGAACCTTCTATGAATTCTTTTATGTATGATTGGTTATCTTTGCAAGTCTCTTCGAATTATCAGTTTGGTTTGGCCTACTAGACTGATCTTTCTTGCAATGGGAGAAGTGCTTAGCTTTGGGTTCAATCTTGCGGTGTCCTTTCCCAGTGACATCAGGGGCAACAAGGCACGTATTGTATTGTTGCCATCAAGGATAAAAAGATGGGGTTTATATCATACTGCATGAGTTTATCCCTCTACATCACGTCATCTTTCTTAAAGCGTTACTCTGTTCTTATGAACTTAATACTCTAGATGCATGCTGGATAGCGGTCGATGTGTGGAGTAATAGTAGTAGATGCAGAATCGTTTCAGCCTACTTGTCACGGACGTGATGCCTATATACATGATCATACCTAGATATTCTCATAACTATGCTCAATTCTATCAATTGCTTGACAGTAATTCGTTTACCCACCGCAATACTTATGCTCTTGAGAGAAGCCACTAGTGAAACCTATGGCCCCCGGGTCTATTTTCCATCATATTAATCTTTCAACACTTAGCTATCTCTATTGCCGTTTATTTTACTTTGCATCTTTATTTCTCTTTATCATAAAAATACCAAAAATATTATCTTATCATATCTATCATATCTCACTCTCGTAAGTGACCGTGAAGGGATTCACAACCCATTTATCATGTTGGTTGCGAGGTTCTTATTTGTTTGTGTAGGTGTGTGGGACTCGAGCATGGTCTCCTACTGGATTGATACCTTGGTTCTGAAAAACTGATGGAAATACTTATGCTACTTTACTGCATCACCCTTTCCTCTTCAAGGGAAAACCAACACAGTGCTCAAGAGCTAGCATTAAGCTTAGGGATGTTGTTACGTCTCCAACGTATCTATAATTTTTTTATTGTTCCATGCTGTTATATTATCAACCTTGGATGTTTTATAATCATTTTATATCACCTTTTGGTACTAACCTATTGACATAGTGCCAAGTGCCAGTAGCTATTTTTTGCATGTTTTTTACATCGCAGGAAATCAACCAAACGTAGTCCAAACGCAGCGAAACTTTTTGGATATTTTTTGGACCAGAAGACAACCAATGGGCCGAAGAAGCACCTGGGGGTGCTCCGAGGGGAGCGCAACCCACCAGGGCGCACCAGGAGGCCCAGGCGCGCCCTGGTGGGCTGTGCCCACCTCGAGTGCCCCTGGACCGCCTCTTTACTCTATAAATACCCCAATATTCCAGAAACCCTAAGGGAGTCGACAAAATATTCATCCAGCCGCTGCAAAGTCCAGAACCACCAGATCCAATCTAGAGACCTTCACGAAGGGGTTCACCACTTCCATTGGTGCCTCTCCGATGATGCGTGAGTAGTCTTTTGTAGACCTTCGGGTCCGTAGTTAGTAGCTAGATGGCTTCCTCTCTCTCTTGTTTGATTCTCAATACAATGTTCTCTTGGAGATCCATATGATGTAACTCTGTTTGCGGTGTGTTTGTTGGGATCGGATGAACTTTGAGTTTATGATCAGATCTATCTTTTTATATCCATGAAAGTTATTTGAGTTTCTTTGATCTCTTATATGTATGATTGCTTATAGCCTCGTATCTCTTCTCCGATATTGGGGTTTTGTTTGGCCAACTTGATCTCTTGCAATGGGAAGAGGTGCTTTGTAGTGGGTTCGATCTTACGGTGCTTGATCCCAGTGACAGAAGGGGAACCGACACGTATGTATCATTGCTACTAAGGATAAAATGATGTGGTCTATTTCTACATAAATAGATCTTTTCTACATCATGTCATCGTTCTTATTGCATTACTCAGTTTCTCCGTAAACATAATACACTAGATGCATGTTGGATAGCGGTCGATGTGTGGAGTAATAGTAGTAGATGCAGGAAGGATTCAGTCTACTAATCTTGGACGTGATGCCTATATAATGATCATTGCCTGGATATTGTCATGATTATTTGAAGTTCTATCAATTGCCCAACAGTAATTTGTTTACCCACCATTTGCTATTTTTCTCGCGAGAAGCCACTAGTGAAACCTACGGCCCCCGGGTCTCTTTCTCATATTATTTGCCTTTGTGATCTATTTTCCTTTGGTTTTATTTTCAGATCTATTAAACCAAAAAACCTTGCTGTAATTTATTCCTATTTTATTTTATTTGGTGTTCGATCTATCAATCTACTATAATTTATTCACGTCTGTTTGCCAATTTCTGGCCCCGCTACCCGAAAGGGATTGACAACCCCTTTTACACGTCGGGTTGTGAGTATTTGTTATTCGTGTGCAGGTGTTGTTTACGTATTGTTGCTTGGTTCTCCTACTGGTTCGATAACCTTGGTAGCATAACTGAGGGAAATACCTACCACCGCTATGCTGCATCATCCCTTCCTCTTTGGGGAAATACCGACGTAGCTTCAGGCCTCATCAATGACGTCCCTTGCCTTCTTGATCCAGCAAGATGTCGAGGAAGTAGATGAGTTCCGTGAACACGACGGCGTGGTGGCGGTGATGGTGAAGTGATCCATGCAGGGCTTCGCCTAAGCACCGCGAGAATATGACCAGGGGTGTAAACGCTGGAGGGGGGCGCCGCGCACGGCTAACAATTAATGTTGTGTGTTCTAGGTGCCCCCTCCCCACATATATATAGGTGGGAGGGGGAGGGGAGCAGCAAGGGTGTGCCCCAAGTAGGAGGAATCCTACTTGGGGTCCTCCCCAATTTGGGCTCCCCCCTTCCTTATTTGCTGGAGGGGGAAAAGGGAAGAGGAAGGAGAGAAGGAAATGGCGGGCCGAACCCCCTCTTTCCCTTCTCCCACTCGGCCTCCTTCCTTGGGGGGCACCCCTTTTGGGCTGGTGTGCCCCTCTCCTATGGCCCATATGGCCCATATCTTTCCCCGGGGTTCCGGTACCCCCCCCCCCCGATACTCCGATAAATACCCGATACACTTTGGAACACTCCCGGTGTCCGAATACTAACATCCTATATATCAGTCTTTGCCTCTCGACCATTTCGGGACTCCTCTTCATGTCCGTGATCTCATCCGGGACTCCGAATAACATTCGGTCACCAAATCACATAACTCATATAATACTAAATCATCATCAAACTTTAAGCGTGCGGACCCTACGGGTTCGAGAACTATGTAGACATGACCGAGACACCTCTCCAGTCTATAACCAATAGCGGAACCTGGATGCTCATATTGGCTCCTACATATTCTACGAAGATCTTTATCGGTCGAACCGTTATGACAACATACGTTATTCCCTTTTTCATTGGTATGTTACTGCCCGAGATTCGGTCGTCGGTATCCACATACCTAGTTCAATCTCGTTACTGGCAAGTATCTTTACTTGTTTTGTAATACATCATCTTGTAACTAACTCATTAGTCACTTTGCTTGCAAGGCTTCTTATGATGTGCATTACCGAGATGGCCCAGAGATACCTCTCCGATACTTTTGACATGAAGAAAGCAATAGCAATAAAACTGAACGATCAATATGCTAAGCTAACAGATGGGTCATGTCCATCACATCATTCTCCTAATGATGTGATCCCGTTATCAAATGACAACTCATGTATATGGTTAGGAAACTCAACCATCTTTGATCAACGAGCTAGTAAAGTAGAGGCATACTAGTGACACTATGTTTGTCTATGTATTCACACATGTATTATGTTTCGGGTTAATACAATTCTAGCATGAATAATAAACATTTATCATGATATAAGGAAATATAAATAACAACTTTGTTATTGCCTCTAGGGCATATTTCCTTCAATCCCATTTATCAAATGATAACTCATGTCCATGGTTAGGAAACCTTAACCATATTTGATCAAGGAGCTAGTCAAGTAGAGGCTCACTAGGGACACAGTGTTTGTCTATGTATTCACACATGTATTTGGGTTTCCGATCAATAAAATTCTAGCATGAATAATAAACATTTATCATGAATAAGGAAATATAAAACAACAACTTTATTATTGCCTCTAGGGCATATTACCTTCAAAACATCCAAAATAGATAATATAATAGCATGTAACAATAAAGAATTATAGATACGTTGGAGACTTATCAAGCATCCCCAAGCTTAATTACTGCTCGTCCTCGAGTAGGTAAATGATAAAAACATAATTTTTGATGCGGAATGCTACCTAACACATTTATACATGTAATTTTCTTTATTGTGGCATGAATGTTCAGATCCATAAGATTCAAAACAAAAGTTTAATATTGAAATAAAAACAGTAATACTTCAAACATACTAATAAAGCAATCATGTCTTCTCAAAATAACATGGCCAAAGAAGGTTATCCCTACAAAATCATATAGACTGGCTATGCTCGATCTTCATCACACAATGTATTAAATCATGCACAACCCCGATGACAAGCCAAGCAATTGTTTCATACTTTGATGTTCTCAAACTTTTTCAACTTTTCACGCAATACATGAGCGTGAGCCATGGATATAGCACTATAGGTGGAATAGAAAATGGTGGTTGTGGAGAAGACAAAAAGAAGGAGATATTCTCACATCAACTAGGCATATCAACGGGCTATGGAGATGCCCATCAATAGATATCAATGTGAGTGAGTAGGGACTAGAGCTGTCGGTGGGAAACGACACCTATGGGATCACAAGAATCCCTAATACGGTTGCCGGGGCGTGGGGTTGTGAGAAGAGCAGGATTAGCAGTCAACACATGGGTTGTTTACCCAGGTTCGGGCCGCGAGGATGCGTAATATCCTAGTCCTGCTTTGGTGTATATTTGAGAGAGTTCTTGAGCTCTCGAACTAGCTATGGCGGTTGCGTAGTTCCAAAGACCCGAATCCCTCTCCAGTATGTCATGGGCCTCCTTTTATAGTCGAAAGGGGCTGCCACAGTGGCACACAGGAGGTGGAAAGGCCTACAGTGCTGCGAGGTTATCGCCCGTATTATACAGGACAAGACGCATTTAATGCGTAGCTTAGGTGTCCCGTAGCTTTATCGGGGACGGGAACGAGGCCCGTCCCGTCCGTCGCCGACACGCCCCTGGCCGGTGATGCATGCGGTGCCATGTAGGCAGGCAGGCAGCTGAGGTGGCGCGGTGGTAGGGTCTTCACGAAGATCTGCATGCCACCACACAGGCACTTGATGAGTTGGCTTGGGAGCCGCACATCGCCACGTAGGTGCCTGCCTGGTCGGGCTGGCAGCTGCATGCTAACGGCGGTGGAAACTTGGCTGGTGCGAGCCTGGCAGTGGCCCCGCTGATGTCCTCGGCAAGGGCTTTGCCGGGGGCCCGACAAGGGTCTTGCCGTGGCGCGCAGTCGTCCCCGGCAAGGGTCTTGCCGCGGGTCTTGTGGCTTTCCTCGGCAAGGGTCTTGCCGAGGATCGTTGTCTTCCAATCCTCTTCTGATCTTATATGCTTATGATCTTTGACAAAGATCTGCATGCCACCACGGAAGTGCCTCCCGAGCCCTGGTCCAGCCGTGGTCGGTTGGGTTGGCACCCGTGGGCTCAAGGGTGGCTCGCTCTGTTGGTGTTGGGCGAGTTGCCGCGGCAAGGCTCTTGCCGGGGCCATGGAGGCTACCCCCGGCAAGGGCCTTGCCGGGGGAGTCCACCTCGCCCTCTTGCTCTTTGGTGTGCTGGTCTTGGCGTCGCCTCTGATCGTCTTGCGCCTTTGGCTTCTCTCCGGCTCCCCTTCTCTGCCCTACTTAGTGTGGCCGCGGCGCGCGGCTCCGACTGCCCGTGCACAAGTAAAGGGGTACAAAAGAGTGCCCCTACTTTTGTACACCAACAGGAGCCCTCGGGCCTGGGCCACACATAAGCGCGACATGTTGTTGGGCCAGGCCCAAAACGGTGCGCGGGCAGGTGGTGCGGATTCCACCGCAGTAACTGTTTCGTCCGCTGCGCTTCCCCACGACCCGCGTTGAATGCGCGACGTGGGGGGGGGGGTCGTGTGTGATGTGGGCGGCATGCGTGGGGCGGTTCTCGCACGCATGTGTCACATCGTGGTAAAGAGGCGGCTCGCGCCTTCCCCTTAAAAAGAGGGAGGCGTGGAGGCGCGGCTCATTTACTGGGTGGACTCGGGTCGCAGTCTTCAAGGCGCCTACGCCCCACGATCACGGGGCGGGGAACGGTCGCCTCACCCGTCCTTTCGATCCTGCCCGCTCGCCACGCGTCCTCCATGCAAGTGGTAGGCGGTGGAGGCGGGGAACCGGGCCGTCGCTGATTGAGGCAGCGGGTCGGTCCTGATTCGCTGTGCCCCCGATGGCTGGATTGGCGGAGTGGGGCGGCGAGCCTCGACCGCGCCTCTTTATAAGGAGGGGGAGAGGGGGCGTCATCCTGCATTCCTTCCGTATCCATCACCCTTCACCTTTGCTCCTTCCTTCCACCTGCCATGGCGAGAGGAGGTGATGGGCCTTCGATGGTGACGGCGAGGGTCGCTGCTCGTCAGCGCGTCCCTCCTTCCCACGAGCCTACGGTGGCGGAGCCAACCACGAGAGGAAGGGGTAGGGGGCATGGCCGAGGTCGCCGCGGCGGTCGAGGGAGAGGGGGACGAGGTGGCGCGGCGACCGTGCCTCCGCCAGCTGTGCCTCCCGCAATGGAGGGTCACGTCGGGGACCAGCCCCGTGAGTTCTTCATCAGGCTGCGCCGGCCACCGCGTCGTCGTCTCCGTCTCCCGACCCCCTTTGCTCAGGAGATGGAGCTCGATCCGCCCCAGACCCTCAAATTGCACATGAGGGGCCGCGGGACCGGAGGCACGCGGGTCGACGTCGACTTCCCTGCTCCGCATGTTATGTATCTCCGTCGCGGATGGAAGACGTTCGCCTGCATCCATAACCTGACGGTGGAGCTCGTCCTCTACTTCAAGTTAATGGAGGGCGGCCTGCTCTCCGTCAAGGTCTTCGGAGATCTTGGAACTCGCCTGAAGTGCTGCGTGGAGAGCTCCTCCAACGATGAAGATTCCTCCTCGAGCGAGAGCGATGAGGAGGACAACGACATCGACGACGAGGGTAGTAGGCGGGAGGATGACGGGTCCGACTAGGTGTCGGACCCGCCATCCCTAGGCGGTGTCGGCAGCAGCAGCATCTGCACCGGGCCCCTTGAACTTCTCGGGGTCGCCTCCTTGGGCGGCTGGCGTAGGAGGCCCGGAGAAGGCGAAGAAGGCGGGTGGCGGGCCGTCAAGTCGGAGTACGCGGGCACCGACGCCTTCGTCGCGTATTGCCGGTCCTGCCGCCTCATCTTCCAGCTCTTCTCTCGTCATCATCATCACCGGCCTCTCTCCGGGATGGCCACCGAGATGTTCTCCTGGTGTCTTCTGCTGCTCATGCCTCGCCTAGGCGCTCCTTTCGCCCTCCCGCTGTCCTGTTTCACCTTCTGAGGAGAGGAACAAGAAAGGGATTACAGGCACCTTATCTCTTTTTAGTTTGTAAGCCTGCAGGCACTTGTTAATTTTTAGACTTGTAATCCCCTTTCATGTTTTTTATTCCGTACGAACTGTACCTGTATGGGACATTTTTAATGAAAAAGGGTGTTTGCCGGGTTCTTTGTGCGTGAGCGAGGCCCATGCCAAGGACGAATCCTTGTTATTTCTAAGATAAACATTGTCACCCAGCAACAGGCCTTGTCGTTCCCCCACTTCGGTCGACCATTCTCATGCTCTTGGCGGAGGCAGGGGCAAAGTAGGGTTAGGCCCCTCATTCATTTCTCTTGCCACCGCGACTACGACCAAGTTCCGACCCAGGGGATAGCTCTTGGGTACGGGAAAAGGGGAGCACGGTGGTTTTAAGAATATAAACGAGGTTTCATATGTCCCAGTTCTATACGGAAGTGCATAACAGGGGATAAAAGACTTATCTGAATCTGCAGCCCCGGGCAACCTTGGCTTGCTGTGGTTGGATCCTTGTGTCTTCAGCCCCCGGCAATCCTGGCTTGCCGGGGCCGGAGCGCCGGTCCATCCTCTTTCTCCCAAGTGGCTCAGGAGATATGTCCACGTGCCCTGCGAACCAAAGAGGACAGAAAGACACACACTCGACCTCTAGGCTAGGGGTTAGTCGCCACTAAGCACTATCAACCCTAACCGAGGGAGAGACTTAACCTAGCATGCATGCTATAACTTAGGGCGCCAGCGCTTCATTTATTTATGCTCAGGGTCTGCGCATGGCTTTGTACAGAGGGTTACATGCCTTGCCGGCAAAGCTTGTACAAAAGGTGGCTTGCCGGGAGGCCCGGCAAGCCGCGCCTTATGGGTGAAACTTGCGAAGATGCTCGATGTTCCAGGAGTTGCTCAGTGGGACAGCATCTTCGGTCTCCAGGCAGACTACGTCGGGCCTGGTGACTCGTATTACCCGATAAGGGCCTTCCCACTTCGGCATCAACTTGTTGGAATTCTTGGCCGACAGAACGCGCCGAAGAACAAGGTCGCCTTCCTCAAGCTTCGGGCATGAACCTTACCGCTATGGTAGCGCCGCAAGGCTTGATGGTAGCGTGCTGCTCTCACAGCCGCCCGAAGACGATCTTCCTCAAGGAGTGTTGCGTCATCTTGCCGCAGTTGCTCTTGCTCAAGCTCATCGTAAGCGAGCACTCGAGGTGACCCGTATGTGAGTTCCGTGGGGAGAACTGCCTCTGCCCCGTATACTAGGGCAAAGGGTGTCTGGCCGGTGGCTCGATTTGGCGTCGTCCTGATCGACCAAAGAATCGTCGGCAACTCATCAATCCAGCGCCTTCTGCACTTGTGCAGCCTGTCAAAAGTCTTCGTTCTCAGGCCTCGCAACACTTCAGCATTTGCCCTCTCCGCTTGGCCGTTGCTCCGGGGGTGCGCTACGAAAGCAAAACAGACCTTGCTGCCGAGGTCTTGAATGTACTGCATGAAGGTGTGGCTTGTGAACTGCGTGCCGTTGTCGGTGATGACCCTGTTTGGTACACCAAAACGGCAGACTAGTCCTTTGAAGAACTTGACGGTGTTGTGTGTTGTCACCTTCCTCATCGCTTCCACCTCCGGCCACTTTGTGAACTTGTTGATTACAGCGTACAAGTACTCAAAGCCCCGACGACACGGGGAAGGGCCCGATATGTCGAGCCCCGGACGAAAATGTCCAGAGAGAGGGATTGTTTGAAGGGCTTGAGCTGGTTGATGAAGCTTCTTTGAATGGAACTGGCACGCTTCACACTTGGTTACTAGTGCCGTTGCATCCTGGAGGGTAGTGGGCCAGAAGAAACCCTGCCGGAACGCCTTGCCGGAAAGGGCCCTCGACCCTATGTGTGAGCCACATATGCCTCCGTGTATCTCCACCAACAGCTCCAGTCCTTCCTCCCGGGGAATACACTTCAATTCCACACCATTCGGTCTTTTCCTGTATAGGACGTCATCGACGAACTGATACATAGCAGACCGACGGGCTACTTTCTCTGCTTCTTCCTGCTCCTTAGGAAGCTCCCCTATCTTGGAGGAATCGGACGGTATATTGTGCCCATGCCGGAGCCTGGGGCTCGACGGCAAGGACCAAAGGCATTTCTTCTGCCATGGGAGCGCCCGTCTCTACGGCCAGGGCTTGACGGCCTGTCGGAGTCGGTCGCTCCTCGGCAGGCTCAGGGTCCACGGCAACACTCTTGGCGGTAGCCCCTGGGGGCTCGGCGGGAAAGTACTTGTCGGGTCCTGATTTCCTCCACTTGTTCTGCTCCGTTGATGGTTCGACGGATGGTTGAGTCAACCGAAGCAAAAAGGTACATGGTTCCACAGGTAGCTTGAATGCGGCGCGCTTTGACAGGTAGTCAGCGATGTCGTTCTCCGCTCGGGGAACGTGCTCCGCTTGTATACCGTCAAAGCGCTCCTCCAACTTCCTCACCTCATCTACGTGGGCCTCCATCAACGGGCTCTGATAATCCTTGTTGACTTGTCTGACGACAAGCTGTTAATCACCCCAGACGATGAGCTTTTTAACTCCAAGGTCTGCCGTGATCCTGAGACCGGCAAGCAACCCCTCGTATTCAGCAGTGTTGTTGGTGGACATCTCCCTGGGAAAGTGCATCTAGATTACATACTTGAGGTGCTCTCCGGCGGGTGTGACGAGCAGCACACCAGCACCGGCGCCTTGCAGCGAGAAAGCCCTGTCAAAGTACATAATCCAGTCGCGAGCTGTTTCCTTGCCGGGGAGAGTGGTCTCCTTGATCTCTTCATTAGGCATTGAGGTCCATTCTGCAATGAACTCTGCCAGGACTCTGCTCTGGATTGTTGAAGTACTTTCAAACTTCAACCCAAAGCTTGACAATTCCAAGGCCCACTCCACAATCCTTCCGGTCGCGTCTGGGTTGTGCAGTATCCGTTGCAACGGGAGACGAGTGACGACAGTGATCTCGTGAGCTTGGAAGTAGTGATGCAGCTTCCTCGAGGCCATAAGGAGGCCGAAGAGCAATTTCTGCACACCAGAGTACCTTGACCTAGCCCCCTGCAAGAGGGAGCTGACAAAGTAAACCGGGTGTTGCATCATCTTCTTCTTCCGCACCACCTCATTTGACCGCGCGGGCCCCGTCCCGACAGCGTCAGACCCTGCCGGGAGCTTTGCCTTGCCGATGCCGGGCCCCGCCGGGGGAGTCTCTAACTTGCCATCTGGCGGTCCTGCCATTACCACTGTCTCTTCGTCAACCTCCCTCTGCTCCACTAGCGCGGCGCTGACCACTTGATTCGTCGCCGCTAGATACAGCAGCAATGGCCCTTGTGGTTTAGGCGCAACTAGTATCGGTGTAGAGGAAAGGTATCTCTTCAGGTCTTGCAACGCCGCTTTGGCCTCGGGGATCCACTCCATTGGGCCCGCCTTCTTCAGAATCTTGAAAAACGGAAGGGCGCGCTCGGCAGACTTGGAGATGAATCGGCTCATGGCGGCAACGCAGCCAGTGAGCTGACGCACATCCTTGATCCGCTTGGGCGCCTCGATCTTCTTGATAGCCTTAATCTTGTCTGGGTTTGCCTCGATCCCACGCTGCGACATGAAGAACCCGAGAAGTTTGCCGGACGGAACACCAAAGACACACTTCTCAGGGTTCAGCTTGAGGTTGATCTTGCGCAGGTTGGCAAACGTCTCTTCTAAGTCTTGTACAAGAGTTGCCCTGTCCTTGGTTTTGACCACTATGTCATCCATATAGGCTTCCATATTTCTATATAGCTTGGGTTCAAAACCAATTTGGACTGCCCTTGCAAATGTTGAGCCAGCACTCTTCAACCCG
Organism: Aegilops longissima; assembly: GCA_021605205.1. Classification (NCBI taxonomy): domain Eukaryota; kingdom Viridiplantae; phylum Streptophyta; class Magnoliopsida; order Poales; family Poaceae; genus Aegilops; species Aegilops longissima. Next base: position 147,260,134 of record CM038676.1, on the reverse strand, counting down.
AAAGGCATCCGTAGAAAGCAGTGCGTACCACATGGGGTGATGAATGTCGTCTTCTCTTCATCTTCTCTTGTCATGAAGATCTGGTGGTAGCCCGAGTAGGCGTCGAGGAATGATAACAGATCACACCCGGCCATGGAGTCAACAATCTGGTCGATGCGCGGCAACGGGAAGGGGTCCTTAGGACAAGCCTTATTGATATCTGTGTAATCAATACACAGCCTCCACTTCCCGTTTGCCTTGCGCACCACTACCGGATTGGCCAACCACGTCGGAAGGAGCACTCCCCTCACCAAGCCCGCTGCTTCCAACTTCCTGATCTCCTCTGTGATGAACTCCTGTCGTTCCGAAGCTTGCTTCCTAACCTTATGCTTGACGGTCGCGCATGGGGACAGGCAACAAGATGGTGCTCAATCACTTCCCTGGGAATGTCGGGGATGTCAGATGCTTGCCATGCAGACACATCGACATGGCCAGGCGTAATACCCTAGTCCTACTTTGGTGTATATTTGAGAGAGTTCTTGAGCTCTCGAACTAGCTATGGTGGCTGCGTATTTCCAAAGAGCCGAATGCCTCTCCAGTATGCCATGGGCCTCCTTTTATAGTTGAAAGGGGCTGCCACAGTGGCACACAGGAGGTGGAAAGGCCTACAGTGCAGCGAGCTTATCGCCCGTATTACAGGACAATACGCATTTAATGCATAGCTTAGGTGTCTAGTAGCTTTATCGGGGACGGGAACGAGGCCCGTCCCGTCCGTCGCCACTCCTCCTCGCTTCGACACGCGCCCTGGCCGGTGATGCATGCGGTGCCATGTAGGCAGGCAGGCAGCTGAGGTGGCGCGGTGGTAGGGTCTTCATGAAGATCTGCATGCCGCCATCCAGGTGCTTGCTGAGTTGGCTTGGGAGCCGCACGTCGCCACGCAGGTGCCTGCCCAGCTGGTCGGGCTGGTAGCTGCATGCTAATGGCAGTGGAAACTTGGATGGTGCGGGCCTGGCAGTGGCCCCGCTGATGTCCTCAGCAAGGGCCTTGCTGGGGGTCTTGTGGCTTTCCTCGGCAAGGGTCTTGCCGAGGATCGTTGTCTTCCAATCCTCTTCTGTTCTTGTATGCTTATGATCTTTGACAAAGATCTGCATGCCACCATGGAGGTGCCTCCCGAGCCCTGGTCCAACCGTGGTCGGTTGGGTTGGCACCCATGGGCTCAAGGGCGGCTTGCTCTGTTGGTGTTGGGCGAGTTTCCCCAGCAAGGCACTTGCCGGGGCTGTGGAGGCTGCCCCCGGCAAGGGCCTTGCCGGGGGATTCCACCTCGCCCTCTTGCTCTTTGGTGTTGCTGGTCTTGGCATCGCCTCTGATCGTCTTGCGCCTTTGGCTTCTCTCTGGCTCCCCTTCTCTGCCCAGCTTAGTGTGGCCGCGGCGCGCGGCTCCGGCTACCCGTGCACAAGTAAAGGGGTACAAAAGAGTGCCCCTACTTTTTTACACCGACAAGAGCTATAAGTTTATGAAAGCTCAAAAAGAAACTAAGTGAGTGTGCATCCAACTCGCTTGCTCACGAAGACCTAGCGCAATTTGAGGAAGCCCATCATTGGAATATACAAGCCAAGTTCTATAATGAAAAATTCCCACTAGTATGTGGAAGTGACAACATAGTAGACTCTCAATCATGAAGATCATGGTGCTACTTTGAAGCACAAGTGCGGAAAAGGATAGTAACATTGTCCCTTCTCTCTTTTCTCTCTCTCTTTTTGGTGGGCTTCTTTGGCCTCTTTTATTTTTTTGTATAGTCCGGAGACTCATCCCAACTTGTGAGGGAATCATATCTTCCATCATCCTTTCCTCACATGGGACAATGCTCTAATAATGACGATCATCACACTTCTATTTACTTACAACTCAAGAAATACAACTCGATACTTATAACAAAATATGACTCTATATGAATGCCTACGGCAGTGTACCGGGATGTGCAATGATCTAGCGTAGCAAATGACATCAAAAAATGGACAAGCCATGTAAACATCATGCTAGCTATCTTACGATCATGCAATGCAATATGAAAATGATGGTGCGTGTCATAATAAAACAGAACTGTGGAAGTTGCATGGCAATATATCTCGGAATGGCTATAGAAATGCCATAATAGGTAGGTATGGTGGCTGTTTTGAGGAAGGTATATGGTGGGTGCAAGGCACTGGCGAAAGTTGCACGGTACTAGAGAGGCTAGCAATGGTGGAAGGGTGAGAGTGCGTATATTCCATGGACTCAACATTAGTCATAAAGAACTCACATACTTATTGCAAAAAACTATTAGTCATTGAAACAAAGTACTACGCTCATGATCCTAGGGGGGTAGATTGGTAGGAAAAGACCATCGCCCATCCCCGACCGCCACCCATAAGGAAGACAATAAATAAATAAATCATGCTCTGACTTCATCACATAATGGTTCACCATACGTGCATGCTACGAGAATCACAAACTTTAACACAAGTATTTCTACCAATCCACAATTACTCACTAGCATGACTCTAATACTACCATCTTTATATCTCAAAACAATCATAAGGAATCAAACTTCACATAGTATTCAATGCACTTTATATGAAAGTTTTTATTCCATCCCTCTTGGATGCCCATCATATTAGGACTAAATTCATAAACCAAAGCAAATTACCATGTTGTTTAGAGAGACTCTCAAAATAATATAAGTGAAGCATGAGAGTTGAACAATTTCTGTAAAATAAAACCAGCGTCGTGCTCTAAAAAGATATAAGTGAAGCACTAGAGCAAAATTGCCTAGCTCAAAAGATATAAGTGGGGCACATAGAGTATTCTAATAAATCCATGATTCATGTGTGTCCCTCTCAAAATGTGTGTACAACAAGGATGATTGTGACAAACTAAAAAGCAAATACTCATATCATACAAGCCGCTCCAAGCAAAACACATATCATGTGGTGAATAAAAAATAGCCTCAAGTAAATTTAACGATAGACGAAGACGAAAGAGGGGATGCCATCCGGGGCATCCCTAAGATTAGGCTCTTGGTTGTCCTTGAATATTACCTTGTGGTGCCTTGGGCATCCCCAATCTTATTATCTTGCCACTCCTTATTCCATAGTCCATCAAATCTTTACCCAAAACTTGAAAACTTCACAACACAAAACTCATGAGATCCGTTAGTATAAGAAAATAAATCACCACTTTTGGTACTGTTGTGAACTCATTCTTTATTTATATGGATATAATATATACTGTATTAAATTGGTCAATGTAATACTCTTAATTAATGATATGTACCATCATCAGACACCAAGATCTCATCTATGCCGCTACCATATTAGTTTATGTAAAATACATGATTTTATTTTAGAACTTCATTAATTAATTGAACTTCTAGAAAATCTACCGTTTTGGAGGCACTTCAAGACAACATATTAGTGAACTCGGGTGGAGACTAAAGCAAGTGATATTTTGTAGCTGATATATTTAAAATGGATGAAAGGGATCAGTGACTACGAAAAATTCTGACAAGATATAAGTCACTTTCAGGCTACATGTAAGTTTGCACTCTGTCTTCTTGCTCATTCGGGCAAGTTTCATGGGAAACTTAATTTAGGAAAAATATACAAATAATTATTTGTTTGCTGCATAGTATTGCATCTCGTGGTAAAAATTAGAATGTCCTTTGATGTAGGATTTCAGGTGTCAGACTTCCATAAATCTAAATTTTCTATTGTGTGATTTGCAGTGGTTATTTTAATCAGATTTATTTTGCCTGACTCCATGATTTGTAATTGAATTATGTTTGTGGATGAGGAACATGATGCTTAGAAAACAAATGCTCTATTAGGATGTAACGATGAGTGATGCAACTTGGTATGATGCTCAATTAGGTGGATGACACATCAATGCTGGGGGTAGGCATGGGCATAGCAAATACGGAATAGGAGAAAGTGTGTATATGTTGGTGAAGTGACGGGGAAGGCAGAAACTAGAGAAGACACAACAATCTTGGAGCAAGAGGAGTCATCGAGCTGGAATGGAAGAGGATATGGAGGCGATGGGAGCCATTGTAGAAATTTAGCGGATTAGGAAATGGCATGAACATGATGGAAAAAACAATGCATGAGCAAATAACAAAACAATGGTGCAGCCGAATGAGACAATGTCAAATGGTGGCTGAGGCGGTAGGAATCATGGCGGAATTGTACCGGAATAGTAAAAGTTATGCACTATGACGCCCGGATAATTAGGCTACAGTAATCCCGCGTTAACGATGCCACGTCACCTCGGTTACTGTTACTAACCTCGTGTTAGTTCGAAACCGATTCAAATTCAAATTCAAAATCAATCTAACAATAAAAGTTTTCAAAAATTTTAAAAAAAATGTTCGGTGGTTGCCGAATATTACAAAGGTAATTGTAGTGAAGTAAACACATTTTTACAAAGTGCCTAAGTAATTTAAAATGATTTAAAACAGAAAAGAAAGTAAATAAAAGAAGAAAAGGAAAAGGACCCCCCCCCCACCCGAGCAGCCGACCCAACAGGCCGGCCCATTCGGCCACCGGCCCAACTGGGCAAAGGCCCAGCCGGCCACTCCCCCTCCATATCCCCCCACCCCGAAACCCTAACCACACCGTCGCCCCACTCGCTCCCCCCCCCACTCCCCTCGTTTGGATCTGGATCGGGAGGAGATCCCGATCCTCGCCTCTCCCCAGCGCGCGCGTCGTCGCTGGACCATGCCGGTGACCGGAGCTCGCTTGCAGCCTGCCGCCCTCCCCGCCGGACTGCCTCCCGCTCCGCCGCTCGTCCACGTCGTCCCCCCAAACCTCCCCGCGCCCATTGCCCAGTCCCTACCGCCCATGTGAGCTCCGCCTCCTCTCCCCTTTCCCTCTGTCGCCGGCGCCGTTCGAGGCCCGGCCCTCTCTACAAGCGCGACGCCTTGTCGCGCCCGTCATGACCCTCTGCTCGGGCGTCGCTCGGGCGCGGCCCGCGCCTCGCCCTCCCCCATCTCCGTGCTCCGGCCGCGCCCATGGACGCACCCCGCGCTCCCTCTCGCCCTCTCCCGCACCCAGCCACGGCCGATCTGCCTTCGCCCAGTGTGAGCACAAGCCGTGCCCCCTGTCGCCGCCCTGCGCCCCGTGGCGCCCCTGCCTTCCCTCCCGCACGCCCTCGTCCGCCCCGTCCTGACCGCCCCCTCTGCTCGCCGCTACATGGGCAGCTCCTGCCGGCCCGCGTCGCCGGTGGCGCCCTGCTGCTCCCCCCGTCGGCGTTCCCCCTCCGGTGGCCGCCCGGCCTCGCCTGCCTCGCCATAGCTGCACCCCCTCATGCGCGGCTTCCTTGGGAGATGGCGGGCGAGCCTCGCCGTGGCCTTGCCCCCCCCTGCCTTGGCGACCTGCTTTGGGTTTGCCCACCGCGCCCACAGGCATGTGCCGCTCGGGCTGTGCCCTGCCCAGCTTCGCTAGCACCCGCTAGCGCACAAAACCCGTTAAGGCCCCCTGTGCCTATGACAGGGGGGCCCCACCCCACAGAACGTTTTTTTTAAATAAATAAATAAATAATAAAAATAATAGATAAAAAATAAACTTAATTATTTAATTAATAAACTAAATTAATTAAGCTAATTAATCCTAGTTAATTAATCTAATTAATCTGTTAGTTAATTAAACAGTAGTTTGTTTAGCCTAAACCCTTATTAAACCTAAACAGTGTATGACAGGTGGGTCCCACTGGACCCACTGGTCAGGTTGACCAAGTCAACTCTGTTGACTGCTGATGTCAGCATGACATCATGCTGATGTCATTAATCTAATTTCGAATTAATTTAATTAATTAATTAAATTCCATAAATTAATAAAATCTTTAGAAAATCATATCTTTTAATCCGTAACTCGGATTAAAATATTTTCAACATGAAAGTTGCTCGAGCGGCGAGGCGATTCCGGATCACGCAACCCGTTCGTCCGCCACACCCCTAACCTATCGAACTCGCAACTTTCCCCTCGGCTCCTCTGCTGAAAGCGCGAAACAAGGAATACTTCCGGATGCTTCCCCTTCACGGTATCACCTCATACGCGTTAGGGAACCCCTAACCTTTATTACTTGTATTGTCATGCTCGAGATGCATCTGTTTGCATGGTATTCATTGTTTCTTCCCCTCTTCTCTCGGTAGACTACGAGACCGGCCAGCTGCTGCTGCCCGAAGACGACTACGGAGTTGGCGACCCTCTCTCTTGCCGAGCAACCAGGCAAGCCCCCCTTTGATCACCGGATATTGCCTACTCCTCTCTATACTACTTTCATTAGAGTAGTGTAGCATATTCTGCTTTCGATTAATCCTATCTTTCTTTGCATAGCTTTGTCCTTGCTACTCTTGTTGTTACCTTTACTGTTGTCCTCTTGCTTAGTATAGGATGCTAGTGTTCCATCGGTGGCCCTACACTCTTGTCAAAATGCCATGCTATACTCTGGGATGTGATCACTTGGAGGTGATCACGGGCATATACTATATACTTTACACTATTACATTACTGTGATCTTGTTAGGAGATGGAAATTTGAAAGGACGGTGGCTCCATCCCGGTAGAGGTGGGCCTGGGTTTCGGCGGCCCCGACTATTACTTTGTGGCGGGGCGGCAGGGCAGGTTGAGACCACCTAGAGAGAGGTGGGCCTGGTCCTGGTCGGCGTTCGCGGATACTTAACACGCTTAACGAGATCTTGGTATTTGATCGAGTCGGCCATTTGGTCTATACGCACTAACCAACTACGAGGAGCAGATTATGGGCACTCGGCGTCGTGGTATCGGCGAAGCATCTCGTGGCGTCGTGACGGCGGTGCACGCCGGATTGGACTGGGCGCCACTAGGCTAGGTCCGCTTCGGCCGCCCTACATAACGTCTTGGTGTGCTATGGGCGATGGGCCCAGACCCTGGCGCTTAGGTTTAGACCGGCATCTTGACCTCTGTTATGTCTAGGTGGGGCTGCGGCGTGTTGATCTTCCGCGGCGGGCATGACCCAGAAAGTGTGTCCGCCAAATGGGATCAAGCGTGTTGGGTTATGTGGTGCACCCTGCAGGAAGTTAATCTATTGAATAGCCGTGATCTTGGTGGTGGGGCGACTTGGAGTTGTACCTTGACCTTATGACAACTAGAACTGGATACTTAATAAAACACACCCTTCCAAGTGCGGATACAACCCGGTGGTCGCTCTCTCTCGGGGTTACGAGGAGGATCGCGGGTAGGATTATTGCTATGTGATGCTACATGGAGGACTTGATCTACTCTCTGCTACATCTTTGTAAGGCGGAGGCTGCGAGCGTAGTCTTGACAGGATTAGCCATCCCCTCTTATTCGGCATTACGTAGTTCAGTCCACCGATATGGCCCTTTACACATATATCCATGCATATGTAGTGTAGCTCCTTGCTTGCAGTACTTTGGATGAGTACTCACGGTTGCCTTGTTCCCCTTTTCCCCTTTCTTTACTCCCGGTTCTGCGACTGCACGATGGAGTCCGGGGCAGACGCCACCGTCGATGGTGACTACTACACGGAGGTGCCTACTACTACGTGCAGCCCCCGGCGGCGACCAGGAGTAGTTAGGAGGATCCCGGGTAGGAGGCTGCGCCTCTTCGATCTGTATCCCGGTTTGTGGTAGACTTCTTAAGGCAAACTTGTTTAACTTATGTCTGTACTCAGATATTGTTGCTTCCGCTGACTCGTCTATGATCGAGCACTTGTATTCGAGCCCTCGAGGCCCCTGGCTTGTATTATGATGCTTGTATGACTTATTTATGTTTTAGAGTTGTGTTGTGATATCTTCCCGTGAGTCCCTGATCTTGATCATACACATTTGCGTGCATGATTAGTGTACGATTGAATCGGGGGCGTCACAAGTTGGTATCAGAGCCGACTGCCTGTAGGAATCCCTCTTCCAACTCCTTGGCCGAAGTCGAGTCTAGACTTTACAAAACTTTTACTAACATGGGTGTGCGGCCCATGGGCCCACGTCGCCATTGGGTGGTATTAGGATCTTTTACTCCTTATCTTTACTCTGGGACTCTGATCTCTCTTCTATTCGGGTTAAATGAATTTTGCTAAATCTAACATTAGGATCTCGTTATCACTTTCACCCGGAGAGCCCTTATTCTTGATGATAAATCTGCTGCGTGAAGACCCTGAAGATACTCTCCGCTGTTAACCCGAGAACTTGTGTTCATCGCGTTTGCAATTCCTCTTCCACCGTAAACCCTTATGGATAACTACTTGCAGTTGTTATTCTTACCTTCATCCCCAGTTGGTCTTGTTATTACAAGATACCCTGAAAAACTCATCGTTGTTTCGATAATCCTTTGAGCTTACTGCCTTGCTGTTCTTTGTCACCTGAATACCCCTACGGTTGATTCTCGCACTTATGGAGTATCTGCTCATCCCCCAGTTGTTCATGTGTTACACAAAAGTCTTCGAAATACCATTCGATATTCCGAAAATTCTCAGCAATCTATTACTCTGGAATTTCTTGTTTGCTTTCATTATGATTAATCCCATAAGTATAGTAATCATATTGGCATCCTTTGTCACCATCATTTTTGAGTCCGTTGATTCAATACGTTGTGAATGTTCACAATCATCAGTCGAGTCCTATGATTATCTTTCCGGCTCAGACGTCATTTTGAACATGAGCTGGTTCTCAACCAAACTATCTGTCGTCGATTGTGCCTCTGGTATATTCAATTGATCCATCCTTGATCGAGCGTCGCTTCGATCCTTTGTTTTAAATCATAATTCCTTTGCATTTAAGCTTTGAATTATTCAGATGATTCCATAACCTGTTGCATTTGCATTCCTTCCTCTTACGGTTGAGTATCGATACTCACATCAGATCCTTTGTGGACCATCAAGTCCTTTGTTGGATTGTTATCCGGCGGTGTCCTTCACGTTTGATCACTTTGTGAGTTTTTTCCACGATACATAATGCCCTTGTCAAGTTGTATCCTCTGCAGCCAACCATGCTCGCTTTCGGGCTTGTGTTATTTACTCTTGAAACTTGTGGTATATGTTTCTAAGAAGCCCCTATGGGTTGAACATATGCCTTCTCTAAACCGTGTGAACCCGAAAGTTTTCACGAATCATACTCTTCTGGTGCTCCGCCAGATAAAATTTCAACATTGCAACTTCATCGAACGTGAGAAGTAAATGAAAGGTTATGCATTGGAGAAGTGGGAGTCGACCTTGAACTTGTGTTCATGCCCATGGACACGATGTAGATCTTATCGTTAAAGCTTCTCTTAAATTAATTATTCCTTTGGTATAAGTTCATCTTATATCAGGGATCTGGCCTTTTGCAATCGTGGTTCCGACCATGTTCTCTTTTAAATACCATTTCTCATGCAAGTTTTAGCACTTGTCTTCTGTGGAGCAATACCCCGGTCCAACCTCTACTTTGATCTGTCATCGAGTATTACCCCCTGGTATCTCGAGAATATCATGGAACTGCATAACTTCTAATGAGTTCTTCATCAAGAGCTACGTTCCCACTGGTTCCAATTTTTCACGGGCTCTGAGTTATTAAACACTCAAAGACACCAATAACTGAACCGAGTCTGCACTACGGTTCAACAACTCTTCGGCAAGCTTCTATAAGTACGAGTTTGTACCCGATCACATCATTCCTAGCCTGATCGGCTATATCATTATCATGCTAAATTTTAACTATGCTACCGGGTCCTTCTTCTCGAAGCACAAATTTCGACGGTGAGCTAATCTTACAATCGATCTTCCTCGTCATACCGTTTGTCCTTGGACAGCAAGCTTGATTTCGAGTTTGTGTCGTACCCATGGTTCCAATGACTTTTGGCTTCATCATTTCCATTGACTTGATGTCATCGCCGATCAGTTACATATTCTCGAAACCTCTCGACAAATGTGTCGTGATCATCATCAACATTCTGGGGTCTTCCAAGATATCTATCGAATTCTTGATGAGAAATACCATCCTTGCCCCTCGATGGTTTGTATTATCATCGGCAGCGTTAATGCCCTCCTCCAACACAAACCTGCTCATGTTTTGTGTATTACCTTGAGTTCCTTCCTACCCGCTTGTGTTATGTTCTACTTTGGAATATTGCCATCTTTTATGTCAAGGATGTCGTGGGAATTTCACCACCTCTTAAGAATTCTTGGTATGGTGATACTTCTCACCATCATCATTCTTCCTTGGTCCCCGTGTTGTTTTTAACCAGCATACCAATAGATGCTGTTTGGGTTCTGTACTTCTAGCAACCCTATTGCTTTGAAGTTAACGATCGACAGTTCGTTCTTAGACCGTTGATTATTGAATCGTCCCTCTAACATTGATCTTGCTGCCTAAGGTCATATTTCGGGCACACCTTTCAACTAATGATTGATGGTGTATGTTTCCCTAGAGCATACAACATCATATCATTTGAATTGACAAGTGTCATCTTCTTGTTCACATTATTGTGGAAATCCATCTTTTCAAAATCTCTATGAATTGTCGCTGAGTCAATCAGCCACCTCCTCACCTCTCCTTGGTTTAATGATGAACTATTGTTTCAGGAACCCGCTCCCATAGTTCATTTCGAGAATCTTGCAATGCCATTTCAACGATTTGTGTTGCGCCTTTCTTCTCGGACATCCCGAGTCCGAGGTATCATGACACCAATTGGATCTGAATCTCGGTCGAGATATGATGGTTGGGACAACTTTCCGGGAGTTATGTTGTTGGTCCTTTGATGACCGGTAATATGATGTCATGCCTAGCACCCCCGGGTGGAGGACCTATCATTATAATTTCTTTTGCAAGGATAACAATTCCTCCCGGAGGAAATTGTAGGACTTATTTTATAAGTTACTCTGATGGATCATTGGTGTATCCAAGTCGGCCCTTGATTGAAACACCATATCATTGCTACAGAAGCATGTACGTGGTACTCTGTTCATCACCAAGAACATTTGAAGCACAATGCTAAATTCTCTTTATCAATTATCCAAACACCGTTGTATGGGTAATGTCATGAAATTTTCTCCCCTTACCTAAATGGTTTTCTACCTTCTATCCTGTCATGGATATCATCCGCTTGTCCTTGGGAAGGATATACCCTGGAATATGTGTTTAAACACATTTTCCTTTCCATTGATCTGGTTAAATCTGATAATCATATCTTCCTTTCCATTGTTTGGTTTAACCTTTCTTGTGATCTATGAGATCTAGCAGTAATATTCTCCTGCTTTTGTAAACACCTCGGTGTACAATTCTGTCGAGAAAGACCCTGTTATTTTGGTGATGACATTCCGGTAACCACCGATGGGCGAGAACTTTGCCTATTGGTCCGCCTCGTTCAGCGAAAGGGAAGATGGTTCTCTTCGTCCCTCACCCTTGGTACCGGCGTTGTTACCGACATAAGCGGCGAGTTATTCTCGGCATGCCTTGCTATCATAACCGTGCAAGATGTCACCGCTCTTTCAGCGTTTAACCCACATGGTGGCCCCATAACCCACAGTTTCACAGGATCGAAACCTAACTCTCCTGTACACCCTAGTGTCAAAGTTATTCCTCACACTTGGCTTTGTATGTAATTCACGGGTCACCTTCCTAATGCTCTATTATGGTATCGGATGCCATACTTACTCCCGTTGCTTCGAACCCCTTTCTCACTCGGTTCAGACTTGAGCAACTATCTATCCGCTTGGAACCTCTTATTGAACCTTCGTACCTTACTCTCGCCATATTTTATTGGTTCAATTCGAGAGGTACTCTTATGCTCATTCATGGGTTAACTTGATTGTTTCCCTCATAAGCATTCTGTCAGAGCGAGCTGCCCTTACCTATTCGTGAAATGCGTTGGAGTTCGAAGAAAAGGACGACTTTGCCATGATGACTGAAGCGGAGAAATAAAGGCGTCAATGTAACGGATCGACCTCTTGAGAAGAGCAACCAAAGGCGAGAAGAACCGTTAGAATTTACGTAACAAAACTTTCCCCTTACACCCCTCTTAAATCTCGGGACGAGATTTCTTGTAGTGGAGGAGAATTGTGACGCCCGGATAATTAGGCTACAGTAATCCCGCGTTAATGATGCCACTTCACCTCGGTTACTGTTGCTAACCTCGTGTTAGTTAGAAACCGATTCAAATTCAAATTCAAAATCAATCTAACAATAAAAGTTTTCAAAAATTAAAACAAAAATGTTCGGTGGTTGCCGAATATTACAAAGGTAATTGTAGTGAAGTAAACACATTTTTAGAAAGTGCCTAAGTAATTTAAATTGATTTAAACCAGAAAAGAAAATAAATAAAAGAATAAAAGGAAAAGGACCCCCCCGGGCCAGCCGACCCAACAGGCCGGCCCATTAAATACCGCCCAAGCTGGGCAAAGGCCCGGCCCGCCCTCCCCTCCATATCCCCCACCCCAAAACCCTAACCACCCGTCGCCCCCTCGCTCCCCCACTCCCCTCGTTTGGATCTGGATCGGGAGAGATCCCGATCCCCGCTTCCCCCGCGCGCATGTCGCCGCTGGACCACCTTGGCGACCGGAGCTCCTTGCCGGCCTGCCCGCCCTCCCCGCCGGACTGCCTCCCGCTCCCCCTCGCCCCGTCGTCCACCCCAAACCTCCCCGCACCCATTGCCCAGTCCCTACCGCCCCTGTGAGCTCCGCCTCCTCTCCCCCTTTCCCTCTGTCGCCGGCGCCGTTCGCGCGCCAGCCCTCCTCTCTCGCAGCGCAGCATGCGCTGTCGCGCCTGTCATGACCCTCTGCTCGGGCGTCGCTCGGAGCCGCGGCCCGCGCCTCGCCCTCCCCCATCTCCGCCGTGCTCCGGCCGCGCCCATGGACGCACCCAGCGCTCCCCTCTCGCCCTCTCCCGCACCCGCCACGGCCGATGCTGCCTTCGCTTGTGTGGCACAAGCCGTGCCGCCCGTGCCCCCATCGCCGCCCTGCATACATGGCGCCCTGCCTTCCTCCCCCGCGCCCTCGTCGCCCGTCTGACCGCCCCCTCTGCTCGCGCTTCATGGGCAGCTCTGCCGGCCAGCGTCGCCGATGGCGCTGCTGCTCCCCGTCGGCGTTCCCCCTCGGTGGCCGCCTGCCTCGGCCCCTCGCTTCATAACCGCACCCCTCCGCACCGGCTTCTTCATGGGAGATGGCCGGCCGGCGAGCCTCGCCGTGGCCACTGCCCCCCTTGCCTTGGCGACCTGCCGGGTCTGCCGACCCGCCCCCTGGGCATGTGCCGCTCGGGCTGTGCCCTGCCCAGCTTCGCTAGCACCCGCTAGCGCACAAAACCCGTTAAGGCCCCCTGTGCCTATGACAGGGGGCCCCACCCCACAGAACGTTTAAAAAAAATAATAGATAAAAAATAAACTTAATTAATTAACTAAATTAATTAAGCTAATTAATCCTAGTTAATTAAGCTAATTAATCCTAGTTAATTAATCTAATTAATCTGTTAGTAAATTAAACAGTAGTTTGTTTAGCCTAAACCCTTATTAAACCTAAACAGTGTAAGACAGGTGGGTCCCACTGGACCCACTGGTCAGGTTGACCAAGTCAACTCTGTTTACTGACATCATCAGCATGACATCATGCTGATGTCATTAATCTTGTTTCAAATTAATTTAAATAATTAATTAAATTCCATAAATTAATAAAATCTTTAGAAAATCATATCTTTTAATCTGTAACTCGGATTAAAATATTTTCAACATGAAAGTTGCTCAAAACGACGAGACGATTCCGGATACGCAACCCGTTCGTCCGCCACACCCCCCTAACCTATAGAACTCGCAACTTTCCCCCTCCGGCTCCTCTGCCCGAAAACGCGAAACACCGGGAATACTTCCCGGATGCTTCCCCCTTCACCGATATCACCTCATACCGCATTAGGGCACCCCTAGCACCGTTACTTGTCTTGTCATACTCGAGATGCATCTGTTTGCATGGTATTCATTGTTTCTTCCTCCTCTTCTCTCTGGTAGACTACGAGACCGTACTGCTGCTGCCCAAGACGACTACGGAGTTGACGACCCCTCTCTCTTGCCGAGCAACCAGCAAGCCCCCCTTTGATCACGGATATCGCCTACTCTTCTCTATCTGCTTGCATTAGAGTAGTGTAGCATATTCTTGCTTTCGATTAATCCTATCTTCGCTTTGCATAGCCTGTCCTTGCTACTCTCTGTTGTTACCTTTACTGCTATCCTACTTCTTAGTATAGGATGCTAGTGTTCCATCGGTGGCCCTACACTCTTGTCCGTCTCGCCATGCTATACTCTGGGTTGTGATCACTTGGGAGGTGATCACGGGCATATCTATATACTTTACACTATTACATTACTCGTGATCTTGTTAGGAGATGGGGAAATTTGAAAGGACGGTGGCTCCATCCCGTAGAGGTGGGCCTGGGTTTCACGGCCCCGATTGTTACTTTGTGGCGGAGCGGCAGGGCAGGTTGAGACCACCTAGGAGAGAGGTGGGCTGGCCTGGTCGGCGTTCGCGGATACTTAACACGCTTAACGAGATTTTGGTATTTGATCGATTTCGCCATTTGGTCTATCGCACTAACCAACTACGCGAACAGTTATGGGCACTCGGCGTCGAGTATCACGAAGCATTTCGTGACGTCGGCGGCGAGCGGCGGCCGGATTGGACTGGAACGCCACTAGGCTAGGTCTGCTTTGGCCGCCCGCATAGCGTCTTGGTGTGCTATGGGCGATGGGCCTAGACCCCTGTGCGCTTAGGTTTAGACCAGCGTCTTGACCTCTCTGTTATGCCTAGGTGGGGCTGCGACGTGTTGATCTTCCGTGGTCGGGCATGATCCAGAAAGTGTGTCCGCCAAATGGGATCAAGCGTGTTGGGTTATGTGGTGCACCCCACAGGAAGTTAATCTATTGAATAGTCGTGATCTTGGTGGCAGGACGACTTGGAGTTGTACCTTGACCTTATGACAACTAGAACCGGATACTTAATAAAACACACCCTTCCAAGTGCGGATACAACCCGGTGGTCTCTCTCTCGGGGTTATGAGGAGGGATCGCGGGTAGGATTATTGCTATGTGATGCTACTTGGAGGACTTGATCTACTCTACGCTACATGCTGCAAGGCGGAGGCTACGAGCGTAGTCTTGACTGGATTAGCCATCCCCTCTTATTACGGCATTCTGATTCAGTCCATCGATATGGCCCTTTACACATATATCCATGCATATGTAGTGTAGCTCCTTGCTTGCAGTACTTTGGATGAGTACTCACGGTTGCCTTGTTCCCCCTTTCCCCTTTCTTTACCCGGTTGCTGCGACGGACGATGGAGCTCAGAGCGACGCCACCGTCGATGGCGACTACTACTACTGGAGGTGCCTACTACTACGTGCAGCCCAGCGGCGGCGATTTACTGGAGTAGTTAGGAGGATCGAGGCGGGAGGCCTGCGCCTCTTCGTCTGTATCCCGGTTTGTGCTAGCCTTCTTAAGGCAAACTTGTTTAACTTATGTCGTACTCGAGATATTGTTGCTTCCGCTGACTCGTCTATGATCGAGCACTTGTATTCGAGCCCTCGAGGCCCCTGGCTTGTATTATGATGCTTGTATGACTTATTTATGTTTTAGAGTTGTGTTGTGATATCTTCCCGTGAGTCCCTGATCTTGATCGTACACATTTGCGTGCATGATTAGTGTACGATTGAATCGGGGGCGTCACATGCACATGACAATGTGATGATTACATGTTGGCTTCAAAGAATCCGTGAGCAGACAAGCATTGAGAAAGATTACACCCTGTCTATTCTTAATATATGAGGATGGAGAATAACGTGTGTTACATAGATGATGACAGTTAAATGAAACATTTTGTAATTAATGATTACATTGGTTTATTGTTCTGTACCAACATATTTATACTAACCTTTTAATAGCTAATGTCAATTCTAGAGCACGGTCTAATTAAGGGAAGATTACTAATAGAATAATAAATTATTTGTCAAGAGAAGAAAACAATTAAACAGTTAAAGAATTGGTACCTTGTGTTTCCATTTTGAACATGCATGGATGTGAGTATATATGTATCCTACTTTTTATACCTTGTGTTTATGTTTTCCCTCAAATTCTGTCAAAGATATATATTCTTAGTGCCGTATTTCAATTTTATAATCCTTACTTTCTGATACACATATAAAAACATATTGTGCAATGGCTTACGAGGTTTGACGTCGGCGACTGGATAACTCTAGAAAGCTGTGAAAATTCATGTATACAGAACAACCATGTATGTTTTCCACCAAACTCACTTTCGTGCATCCATTCTAAATTGGCCAAATGGAGGATTTATCATACTTGCTTGCCCCTACCGGCAAGTATTCATATCAAGAGTTAAAGACATGTTGGGGGTTCCACGCAATGCACGCACAAAGAGGTAGAACTTCTTTGCTTCCCCCCCACCATCTCTACAATAATATGGCGTGCATGTGCAAAAAGAAAGATCTGATGGTCTACTTAAGGGCTCATAGGCATGAAGGGTTGCTTACCTCTACAATAATATACGTGTTTATCTGGTAAATATTCCTCTGTCAGGCAATAATAATTGTATGGTTACAAGTTCAGCAACAACAACGTGTTGATATTGTGTGAGAATATCTTAATCGCATCAAGTAGATGCTAATTCGTAACAAAATATTAGTTGGATCATTGTTGTCTATGTAATTATGTATACATCATCAAATTAACTTTTTTCATCTTATACTGCAAGTGGAGTGGATTTCAGTTATTACCGGATTGTTACTTCCTATCTGTTCTATGCATGTGAATTTTAACATGCATTAAGTTTATATATAACTCCGGAAAAATATTTCAAAAGCCCGTGGCAACACACGGGCATTCTACTAGTATCTACTATATTCCAACTTCTCCATGGTTCATAACCCTCAATACCACCCATAGATTCATCAAAATAAGCAAACAACACATCGAAAACAGAATCTGTCAAAAGCAGAACAGTCTGTAGCAATCTGTAAACTCCGAATACTTCTGTAACTCCAAAAATTCTGAAACAAATAGGAAAACAGAGGCAATTTGTATATAAATCTTGTACAAAAATAATCAATATTTTATCTCGCTTCTGTTAAAAATGAAAATTATTTTACTGGGCGCAAAAGTTTATGTTTTTCAGCAAGATCAAATCAACTATCACCGTAAGCCATCCCAAAGGTCTTGCTTGGCTCAAACACTAATTAACATATTAAAACACATCTAACTAGAGGCTAGATGAAAATTTTATTGAAAACAAGAACCAAAAAAGAAAGAACAAAAATAAAATTGGGTTGCCTCCCAACAAGCGCTATTGTTTAACGCCCTTTTGTAGGCATAAAAACATAAATCTAGGTATTGTCATCTTTGGTATGCAGTCCATAAGTAGCTCTCACAATAGATTCATATGTCAACTTAATTTTATTTCTAGGAAAGTGTTCCATTCCATTCCTTAATGGAAATTGAAATCTAATGTTTCCTTCTTTCATATCAATAATTGCACCAATTGTTCTAAGGAAAGGTCTACCAAGAATAATAGGACATGTAGGATTGCAATCTATATCAAGAACAATGAAATCTACGGGCACACAATTCCTATTTGCAACAATAAGAACATCATTAATTCTTCCCATAGGTTTCTTAATAGTGGAATCTGTAAGATGCAAATTTAAAGAACAATAATCAAATTCATGGAAACCTAACACATCACATAAAGTTTTTGAAATCGTGGAAACGCTAGCACCCAAATCACACAAAGCATGGCACTCATAATCTTTAATATTAATCTTAATAGTAGGTTCCCACTCATCATAAATTTTTCTAGGGGTGAAACTTCCAATTCAAGCTTTTCTTCAAAAGATTTCATCATAGCATCAACGATATGTCTAGTAAAAGCTTTAGTTTGATTATAAGCATGAGGAGAATTCTACATGGATTGCAACAAGGAAATACAATCTACAAAAGAACAATTATCATAAGTAAAATCCTTGAAATCCAAAAGAGTGGGTTCATTACTACTTAAAGTTTTGACCTCTCCAATCCCACTTTTATCAATTTTTGCATCAAGATCTATAAACTCCAAATTATTGGGACGCCTTTTAACTAAAGTTGACTCATCTCTAGTCCCATAATGATCAGGATTTAAATTAGAAAACAAAGATTCAATATGAGTCACATCAACCACTTTAAGATCTTCATCATTATTTTCGCAAAAACTAGAAGAACATGCTTTTACAAACCAACCTCGCTTAGCACGCATCTTAGCGGTTCTTTTTTGCACTCACCAATGGAAATTCTCATAGCTTTCAGAGATTCATTAATATCATGCTTGGGTGGAATAGATCTAATTTTCAAAGAATCAATCTCAAGAGAAATTCTATCCATGTTCCTAGCCAAATCATCAGTCTTAAGCAATTTTTCTTCAACCAAAGCATTGAAATTCTTTTGAGAACTAGTAAATTCTTTAATATTGTTCTCAAGATCAGTGGGCATCTTATTATAATTTCCATAAGAATTGTTGTAGGAATTACCATAATTATTAGAGGAATTACTAGGAAACGGCCTAGGATTAAAATTACCTCTATACGCATTGTTACCAAAATTGTTCCTACCAACAAAATTCACATCCATAGATTCATTATTTTCTCAATAAAAGTAGACAAAGGCATATCATTAGGATCAATAGTGTCGGTGTGCAAAAGTAGGGGCACTTCTGTACCCCTTTAGTTGTGCACGGGCAGTTGAAGCCACACCTGCGGCCGGGCTTGGCGGGGCAGAGGGAGGAAAGGTACAAGGCTGCCGAGGCAGCACTCAAGCAAGAAGCATAAAGAGAGAAGGGGCAAGGTGGATTCCCCCCGGCAAGACCCTTGCCGGGGTGGCCTGCAAAGCACCAGCAAGAGCCTTGCCGGGGCGACTTGCCCAACACCAGCAAGGCCGCCACCCTTGAGCCTGAAAGTCCTGACACCATCGACAAACATCAAGACCAAGGCTCGGGGGCACCTGCGTGGTGGCATGTAGATCTTTGTGAAGTCCAAAGGCCTGCAAATCTAGATGGGAACCAGAAGACGAAGACCCCCGGCGAGATCCTTTCCGGGGACAGACGAAGGCCCCCGGCAAAATCCTTGCCGAGACGGCCACAAGACCCTGGCAAGACCCTTGTCGGGACATCTGCGGGGCCACAACCAGGCCCGCACCTACCAAGGTTCCACTGTCCCATGGCCGTTCTGACGCGGCAACCAGCCTGCCAAACTAGGCACGCACTTACGTGGCAGCAAGCAACCTCTAGGCCAACCAGTCAAGCACCTACGTGGTGGCATGTAGATCTTCGTGAAGACCCTGCCACCTCAACAGCGCAGCAGCCAGCCAGCCAGCGTGGCGCTGCATGCCTAGTCAGCTTGGACGCGCGTCGAAGCAAGGCTAGACGGCGATGGACGGGACGAGCTTCGTTGTCGTCCCCGATAAAGCAAGAGGACACGTAAGAGGCGCATTAAATGCGTTTGTCCTATGGTGCCAGGCTATAGACTTGTACTCTGTACATACTTTCCACCTCCTGTGTGCCACTGTGGCAACCCCTTTGACGTATAAAAGGAGGCCCGTGGCGTACTGAGGAAGGGGTCGGACTTTTTGGACTAGACATGCACCACAGCTAGTTCAAGAGCTCAAGAACACCAAATATACACCAAAGCAGGACTAGGGTATTATGCATCGTTTGCGGCCCAAATCTGGATAAAATTCCCCCGCGTTGATCTTCTAAACCCGCTCTTTGCGTAGCTCCGTGCCCCGCCAACCGTAGTAGGGTTTCCCTATGATCCCATAGGTGTCGTTCCCCCGACATCTTTGGCGTGCCACGTAGCGGGCGCAAGCTGTGAAATCTGGTTTTGAAGCCAACACATCGACTCCCTCAAGGGGATACCTCGAGAGAAGAAGGCGACGTCGATCAGCCACACTCTGGTGCCGTCCGCAGCTGCAACAACCATCCGCGTGGCGACGGAAAAGCTAAGTCATGCAAAACTTTGAGCAATTTCTTTTTATATATAAGGTTATTCTCCTCGACAGATCTTGCTCCTTGTATGGAAAACCTGCACACAAGGGAACCCTTCCGCTATTGGCAACGCCCTTGTTTTGTTTCGAGTCTGCTCAATAGTTCAAGCGGCTGCGCTGAGAACGGCAAGGTGGCTTGCCCGGCAGCAAGCGCCCCCCGGCAGGCTGCTAAGGATCCGTTCCTCAAAGCGCCATAGCATGGGTTTACGTGCCGGCAAACCTATCCAACTAGGAGTAGGGTGTGTACATACAAGGAAAGATCGAACAGGAAGATAGCATGCATCATTTCAAAGTACTGCAGAGTTATATTACATCAATAGTTGCTCCAGTTCTAACTTAAGATAAAACTGTCTTGGTCATGAACTCGCAGCGGCGATGAGAAACGGGGTGACTAGTCCCGGTGTTGGCCCTCCATCCTATTGACTCCATCGACGCAGCTGATGATGGGCTCGATACGCTCTTCGAGCGCCGTGAGGTTTGCATCCTTTGGCAAGCTCTCCAGCGCGTTGACGAAGTCGATGCTGGGGTTCCAGAATGCCACCTTGGTGAGCACATTGGTCAGGGCGCCTCGGCAGAGCCTCTGGGCCTCGTTGGCTAGATAAGCTGCTCGATTGGAGCGGAGCTGCTCTAGGGCGTCGAGGATGCGCTCGAAGAACAAGGTCAGCCTGGCGTTGGGGCTTACATTCACCTCCTCGGAGAACATGACGTCCGGCATGCCCATGACGGCAAGCTGGGTGGTGAGCTTCCCTGCG
Organism: Aegilops longissima; assembly: GCA_021605205.1. Taxonomy (NCBI): domain Eukaryota; kingdom Viridiplantae; phylum Streptophyta; class Magnoliopsida; order Poales; family Poaceae; genus Aegilops; species Aegilops longissima. Next base: position 147,239,334 of record CM038676.1, on the reverse strand, counting down.
ACGACGACGAGGCGGCCGATCCAGAGGTTTACGTTCTTCACGTAGTCCTCATGGGCGGTGGCGTCATCGCCCCGCAGCTGCCTCTCGTCCTCCAGGGCCTTGTTCAGGGTCTCCCCGCGGGCCCTGGCCTCTGAAAGCGTCCCCTCCAAGCCGTCCAGTTTCAGCTTCAGATCGTTGATGGAGTCGTTGGCCTCGGAGAGTAGCTTGGCCTTGTCAGAGATGGCGGCCTGCGAATCCGCCAGTGTGCGGTTGGTTGTGTCCCTCTCCTCCGTCAGCTCCAAGATCTCCTTTTTCATCCCATCCTGCTCCAGCTCCAGCTTCTCCACCTTGCCGGCATGGTCTAGAGCCAGAGCATCAAGTGCCTCCTTGTGCTTCTGCTCCAGCTCCTGGGTCTGCTGCGCGACGATCTTCTCGATTTCCTCGTCCTTGCCGTGGAGCGTGGCAGCAAGGCCTGCTCACGAGCAACGAGGTCTTCCTCCTGGGTGTCCAGCAGAGCCTGTTGCTGCAGCCGGGCAGCTTCGTCCTTGTTGGCCTGCTCTTTCGCCGCCTCCCGGGCCTTCTCGATATAGGCCTTCTTCAGGATGAGCTCCCGCTTGTGCTCATCCTGCTCACCCTGGGCAGCCCTCAGTTCCTCCCGGGCCTCTCCAAACCAGACATGCGTCTGAGCGACGCGCTCCTCAAAATCCACCTCCGCCTTGTCCACCGCCGCCATCCTGGATTTCACTTTGTCTTGGCGGGCACGGTGGAGTGCCTGGAGCTTCTGGAAGTTGGCGCCCATGGCTCGAAGAAGCTACTCCTCTTGGGAACCGTTGCCGCCGGTGCTTGGTACATCAACAACTTGGAGCCCGGCGGTGGCGAGCGCCACATCATCAAACGCCTCCCCTTCGACTGACGCTCTGGTGCTTGCCGTCCCTGGGAGGCGGACGAACAGGTTGTCGCCCACTGTCGGTGTCAAAACCGGCGGATCTCGGGTAGGGGGTCCCGAACTGTGCGTCTAGGCGGATGGTAACAGGAGACAAGGGACACGATGTTTTTACCCAGGTTCAGGACCTCTCGATGGAGGTAAAACCCTACTCCTGCTTGATTAATATTGATGATATGGGTAGTACAAGAGTGGATCTACCACGAGATCAGAGAGGCTAAACCCTAGAAGCTAGCCTATGGTATGATTGTTGTTAGTCCCACGGACTAAAACCCTCCGGTTTATATAGACAGGAGAGGGCTAGGGTTACACAGAGTCGGTTACAATGGGAGGAGATCTACATATCCGATTGCCAAGCTTGCCTTCCACGCCAAGGAAAGTCCCATCCGGACACGGGACGAAGTCTTCAATCTTGTATCTTCATAGTCCAGAGTTCGCCAAAGGTCATAGTCCGCCATCCGGACACCCCTAATCAGGACTCCTCAAGAGCCCTGAACCAGGCTTCAATGACGACGAGTCAGCACGCAGATTGTCTTGGCATTGCAAGGCGGGTTCCTCCTCGAATACTTCATAGAAGATTTTGAACACAAGGATAGTGTCCGCTCGCAAAATAATTTCCACATACCACCGTAGAGAGAATAATATTTACACAAATCCAATCTGCTGACGTATTTCGCAGCGTGTCATCACACCTCGGCCAAGCCTTTATTCGAATCGTTTTTACTGTCCCACCTCAGTGCGTTTAGCGAGGTGGTTTCCTTGGCACGTCTTCTCAAAGCAGAGATCGTGTCCCCTTATTCCGAGATTCTCATTAATACGTGCGTGGGTAACCCAATTCTGCCCGTTGGCACGTCTCCTCTATCGAAGGCGAGTCCCAAACGGTCACAGGGAGGGCTCTTGGTATTCAACCTCTTTATAAAGAGACCAAGGCACTACTCCTTTCTTTCAATCTCAATCGAATTCGCCCCTCGCCTCGAGTTCCAACACCCAAAGCTCCAGATTCAGGCGCTTCGGACCTTTGATGATGTCCGGCTCCGACCTTCAAGGCCGGTGGATGCCTTCCCCCATTACGAAAGAAGACGTGCTAAAGCTAAGAGATGCCAGGTATTTAACCGGCAAAATTTCGCATAGGCTGCCTGCTCAAGGGAAGGTTATTCCCACTCCCAAGCCTGGCGAGAGCGTGTTGTTCGCGTCTCACTTCCTTCGGGGGTTAGGCTTCCCGACGGACCCCTTCGTGAGGGGGCTCATGTTTTATTATGGGTTAGAATTTCACGACTTGGATCCGGAGTCCATCCTCCACATCTCATCGTTCATTGTCGTGCGCGAAGCCTTCCTCCGCATTACCCCTCACTTCGGATTGTGGCTCAAGACCTTCAAAGTGGAGCCGAAGATGATCAAGGGGCAGCAAGCGGAGTGCGGAGGGGCAGTTATAAGCAAGAATGCTGACGCTCCATGGCCCGAGGGCTCTTTTCAAGAGGAGTTCAGCTTATGGCAACGAGAGTGGTTTTACATCACAGCTCCCAGGGGCACCAAGTGGGTTGCGCCTCCTGCCTTTCGCTCGGGTCCTCCCCCACGGCTGGCGTCATGGGTTAATAAAGGGCTTGACTGGGGGCCGTCCAAGGACGTGCCCTTGTTACAGGGCCGCATTCAAGATCTCCTGGAAAGAGACATCAACCTGGCCGTAGTGGCGCAGGTCATGTTGATTCGCCGCACTTTGCCCTGCAAACGCCGCCCCCTCCGCCTGTGGGAGTTTAATCCGGAGGGACCACGAGCTCTCCAACACTTTACGGGCGTGACGCCCATGGAGATGTATAAATTGTTCTTCGGATCACAAGCGGTGTGTCCGGACTTGACCGAGGACGCAGGTCTAAGCTGCAATCGCCCGGATACTCAAGTAAGTAGCTCTGTACCCGGACATGCTATTCGTATATTCATCATAACATTGCCCTTAAAAGAGTTGTCCCTTTAAACAGGAGTGGATAGCGAAAGCAAAGCTGATCAGGTGTCCTGCCCCCCCTCCACGAGACCATGCCGGATCCCGTGTTAACCAGGATGCTGGAGGTTGCGCCTTTGGAAGAAGGCGAAGGGGGGGACAAGGAAGCTACCGTCTCCCCGAAGGAGGCTGTCAAGAAAGGAGGAATCGAGAATCCCTCCATCTAAGGAAAGAAGAGGACCGCCTCTGAAGACCCGGAGACCATGATCTCAAAGCGGGGGAAGAAATCTCCGTCAGAGGGTCCTGCGCCGGGAGATGCCCCGGCCGCACTGTGCCCTCAAGGGGATCAGCCCTCCAGCGAGACGTAAGTAGAGGGGAGTTTTGAAAATAAGAAACATCCCTATTCTATTCCTGAGAAGGATAACTGAATTTTTACCTTGTAGATCGGATCTCAGCCCTTCGCAGCAGACCTCATCTTCAGGGGATCTTTGTCCGGAGATGATGGAGAGCGGAATGCCTCCTCCTTCCGTACCGCCTTGCGAGGCGGGTGACCCTGAGGTGTCGTCACGGAGGGTTTCTCCGAATCCGGCAGGGCCGGAAAGCAGCCGTATGGCTCCCCAAAGCCCTCCGTGTCCGGCCTTCGAAAAAGGCCATCAGACGAGTCCAGCACCGTCCGGTGCACGGTCGGAGGAGCTGAAGGATCTGCTCGGGCGAGCGTCTATCTCAGAAGAACATCGTGCATTGTTGGGCACGGTGATTGAAAGGATTTCATCCGCGGAGAGCGGGTTGCACGAGGCTGTCAGGAGTTTACTGACAGGTTTTGAGGTACGTGAAATGATGTGCCTTTTGACAGTTCCGCATATAAAAGATGCGCCCTGTATAGATAGTATCCCCTGAGACTCGGTGTGTTGTCAAAAATGACAGCGCGCCGAGGATCATAATCTCAGGTATAACATGTCGCTCTTCCTATGTAGGTGGCGAAGTGTCCGGTGGCTAGCTGGACTGATGAATTTGCCGAGCTAAAGCGGATGCCAGCATCGCACTTGTCAACAAACGTCTTGACGAGTCACAAGGTATGCAATTTCTCCGCGGACACCTGGTAAGGGGGCTTGATGCCCGTGCCTTACAACATGTATGCTTGATGCAGATGGTGCCGCTGCCGTGGAGAACCTTCAGGCGGAACTCGCCCGAGCCAAGGAGCAGGCCAGAAAAAGTGATGCGGCTGCCTTAAAGGCGGCTGAAGAGCTGAAAGCCGAACAGGCTGCTCACTGCCGAAGCAGGAAGGAAATGGTCGAGATGGCCGTGAAGTTGAAGGATGCTACCGACCGCTGCAAGCTTATTGAAAAATAAGATCGGGCGGAACAAAAGGACCTGGAAAAGGCCACTACCGAGGCCAAGGATGCTCGCTCTGCAATGAGAGCCATGAAGCAGGAGCTACGTCAGGCCGGAGATATCGCGGCTGGAAAGCCCTTTATGCCGCGGATGAAGTTCGGGGATCCTAAGTATGCTCTGTTGGACCGGCTGTGGAGTGCGGCGGATACTTATCTGGACTTGGCGGCAAGTGTCGCGGACGCTGCCGAACACTTCCGAGATCAACAGGATCACGAAGTGGAAAAGCTTTTTTGGTCGCAGTTCCATAATCCAGAGCGCCCACTTCCATTATCCGAGCATTTGGCCGAATGGGCGGAGCTGAATAGGTTATCCGGACTCGCCATGAAGGATGTCGTGAGTCATCTGTGGCCGGTAAGGCCCGAGCCAAAGAGTTATTTTGGTTTGGTGCAGCAGTTCCTTGGTGCGGTGCCGCATATCAATGCTATGAAGAGGTCAGCATGCATAGAGGGTGCGCAGATGGCTCTTTCCCGTGTCAAGACATACTGGGCGGAGATGAAGGCCACCGACGTTGCATCCCAAGATTCGGACGGGAGCCGAGTACCTGCCGAGCACTATTTTCAGGAAGTTCTGCAGGGCGCTCGTTTAATAGAGGTGCAGTGCTCGAAGGACATCATGTTCAAATAACATGTATAATTGTAAAACAATGTTTCGATGGAATATAAAAGCATTTTATACTTGTGCCTGCAAGAATTAAAATACCTCCTGTGCGGCCGTTTAATGTATATGTGTATATAAACTGAAAGATGGCAGTCTTCGGCTTCAGCCCCCACGCATATAATGCGGGGGTGTTCGCAGAAGGCGCATTTTCACACTTGATCCAACGTCTTGGTCCTATAAAGGAGGTGATAGCGTAGCGAACTAGGCAACCGGACTATAATACTTTATCACTTTCACTTAGCCATAGGAGTTTGGCGGTGGGGCTACTATATAGCCCCTAGGGGCACCGAGCTCACCCGAATTCGGGGCGCGTGTGTACTGACAGGAAGCGACCCTTCGTTAATGCGGAGGAATCCTAAAGATTCGGTGAGTCATCGAGTGGTTGACCAGTCTCACGCTACATCATGACAGTCAGTTTTCGGCTTTCTCTCTTGAGGTGCTCGCTTGCGGCGAGCAGCACTGTCGCGAGAGTTCTCCGGTGCCGCCTTAGCCGATAGAGCGGAGCGTAAGGCAGCAAAACACAGGAGCCGGGCAAACCCAACATTTGACCAAAGACATGATTCGGAGCTGATGCATATAAGGCCAAACTCGCGACGCCGAACACTCCCTAAGTTATTCGGTCTTTATGAAAACGGGTTGAACAAAGCCCTTAGTAATAAGCCCCTGGTGTCCAGGTACGTGCAAAGTCCTGACGTGGCCAATGCCAAGACGCCAGCCTCCCCCTTGGTTATAGCAAGAAACCGGGGGATGCGTATCAACAAGAGACAGTAAAAAAGGTTTACGCAGGGTCTTAATCTGAAAAGAATCCTTTGAACGGGTCCCTACTGCACGTCTGCGCTTGTGTCTCCGTTGTGCCGTATCCTGGACGGGTGTAGCACGGTGTTCATCTGTAAAAGAGAGGAACTTAGTTGAAAAAGATCGTGCGAAAATGTATGTTATATTAAATAAACAAAGTACGTTTTTTTTAATGAATAAAATTGAGCTTTATTGTCTCTTGTTGTGCATGCGCGAAGCCCCTTGAACGGGGGTATGCGGCTAGTAAGCCCTTGTATGTTTACGCCGGACTTGTCTAGCCATGTCCGGGGTCTGAACGACCTGTTTAGGTTCTTTGATTGGTGAAGCCGGTTTAGTGTGCGGCTGTTAAGGTAGCCGCACAATCTTCCGCGCTCGAGGAACACTCGATATTTCCCTTTAATGAGATGATGCCTCGTGGACCGGGCATTTTAAGTATAAGGGATGCATAATGCGGTATTGCGTTAAAGCGGACGAAAGCTTCGCGTCCCAGTAGTGCTTGATAGCTACTTGTAAATGGGGCGATGTGGAAGGTCAGGTTTTCGCGGTGGAAGTTGTCGGGTGAGCCGAACATAACTTCTAGCAGGAGAGAGCCCGTACAATGGGCATCTGGGCCTGGCGTTATCCCTTGAAAGGAAGTGTCGCTATGGCGAATTGTTGTTGGGTCTATCCCCATTTTGCGGATTGTGTCCTGATATAGCAGGTTTAAATCACTGCCGCCGTCCATTAGGACTTGTGTAAAGTGGAGTCCGTCAATTATCGGATCTAATACCAAGGCATTCCAGCCTGCGTTTCAGATACTTCTAGAGTAATCCTGATAGTCGAAGGTGATTGGTTTTAACAACCAGTGGCGGGACTCCTCTGGGATAGGTCGTATGGCGCGTATCTCTATGGGCGCCACTCTGTTCTCCCCTTTTGTCACTGAAGTGAATTTACTGTTTTGACTTCTTGTGGGAAGTTCTTTTGTTTTTCGATGCTCTACTTGTGGGGTTTGTCATCGTCCTCGCTTGGTGTGTCGAGCCCCTTGTGTTCGGCATTGGGTTTGCCGGATTGCTTGAAGACCCAACAATCTCTGTGGGTATGGTTTGCAGGCTTCCCGGGAGTACTGTGGATTTGACATATCTTGTCCAAGATTTTGTTTAAGTTAGCTAGCTCGTCCTGTTATCCTTGGGGCAGCTTTTTCTCGATTCTGCCGAGAGCTTTTGAATCCGGCGTTCTTGTCGTGCTCTTGGGCTGTTTCCTTGGTCGGCGCTGGTCCTTGCTGCGTCGCGGTTTCCGTTCCATCCCTAACCCGGATGTACTTGGGTCGCTGGTACTGCATCTTGCCAACCAGCTATCCTCTCCTGCGCAAAAGCGGGTCATGAGGCTTGTTAATGCGGCCATTGTTCTTGGCTTTTCTTGGCCGAGGTGTCTGGCAAGCCATTCGTCTCGAACGCTGTGTTTGAAAGCTGCTAAGGCTTCGGCGTCCGGACAGTCGACTATCTGGTTCTTTTTAGTAAGAAATTTGTTCTAGAGTTTCCGGGCTGACTCTCCGGGTTGTTGATTTATATGATTTAAATCATCCGCATCCGGAGGTCGGACATAGGTCCCTTGAAAATTTGCCCGAAAAGCATCCTCGAGCTCTTCCCAACTTCCAATGGTGTTTTCGGGAAGGCTTTTAAGCCAATGCCGGGTTGGCCCTTTGAGTTTGAGGGGTAAGTATTTTATGGCATGGAGATCATCTCCTCTAGCCATGTGTATGTGGAGGATGTAATCCCCAATCCAGACTCCAGGGTCTGTTGTTCCGTCGTATGCCTCTATGTTTACGGGCTTGAATCCCGCTGAAATTCATGATCCGGCACCTCATCGGTGAAACATAGGGGTGTCGGCACCCCTATATCTGGGCGTACCGCGATGTTCGGATATTTGATGTGTTACATTGCTTACTAGAGCTTGCTTCCTTGGCCCATAGATAGATCTGGCTGGGCCATCTTTTTGATGCGAACCCTTGTGCGGATCATGTGCCGGCTTGTGTGCAGCGTCCTTTGCCGCACTGTGTTGACCATGGGGTCATTTGTCCGACCGGGTGGCTTCCTTATTTTTTGATTGCGGAGGCTCTAAGGCCTCATCATCAAATTCCGGCAGTAATTTTCGCTTCGGATAACTCTTTGTGTGGCGACTATCGCCCTATTTGCCTGCGGTGTTCAGTACTTTGCTCCATCTAATTCTCGAGGGCATCTTCCGTTGTTTTGAGCTTCGCCGCTTTTTTCGGGCGCTTGCGATGGCGGAGCCTTTTTGGAGGTTCTTCTGCTCCAAGCAACTTGTCCGTGAGGTCGTCGCCCGCATATTGTCTTCGCCGGGACGGGTTGTTTATCCAAGTTATCCTGTTTGGACGGTTGCTCGATTGCATGTTAAATCGTCCGCCGGTTCGCCCTGCTCTATGGCTGGAGTGCGTATGGCTGCTTTCTCTGTCGAGGTGGGGTTTGGAGCGGCGCTTACGCCGCCACTTTGATTGCTTTTCGAGGGAACGATCCCTCATTGCGTCCCTTTGTTCCTCGTTGTTGTTTCCTTTAGGTATATCCACCATGTATACATCGTGAGATGGGGTGGTTGTCCAGTGGCCTATAGGTGTTGGTTCCTGTTTGTCTCCTACATCGTCGTCCATACCGTCGATCTGTTCGAAGTCGAAGTCGAGCATGTCGGTTAAATCATCGACAGTGGCTACAAAGTGGGTGGTGGGTGGGCTTTGAATTTCTTCGTTGTCCGCATCCCAACCTTGCCGACCATAATCCGGCCAGGGCTCTTCTGACAAAGAGAGAGACTTTAGTGAATTCAGAATGTCGCCGAAAGGAGAGTGCTGAAAGATGTCCGCGGCGGTGAACTCCATGATCGGTGCCCAATCGGATTTGATTGGCAGGGGCGCGGAAGGTTCGGAGTCCGGAGAGGAGTCCGGCACCTTGGAGTCACGAGCTTCGCAAAGGACAGACATGGTGTTCGGCTCGATCACCGTAAAGGTTGCAACCCCCAAGGCGGTGTCCAGCCACCCGTCCTCGATTGGTGCAGTCGGCTCCGCGCTAAGGGTCGGAGCGGACACTAGTGCGGCCTCCAGGGCACTGTTCGGCGGCAGAGCTAGATCATGCCCATCGTAACAGTGCGGCGCGCTTGGCTGTGGCTCGTACCCGTCGAAGATCAAGTCTCCGTGGACGTCGGCCGTGTAGTTCAAACTTCCAAATCTGACCTGACGGCCAAGGGCGTAGCTCTCAATCTGCTCCAGATGGCCAAGCGAATTGGCCCGCAGTGCAGAGCCTCCGAATACAAAGATCTGTCCGGGGAGAAAAGTCTCACCCTGGACCGCATCGATGTTGATGATTGGAGGAGCCATCGGGCCTAAAGATGACGATACAGAGGAACTCTCAATGAAAGCACCAATGTCGGTGGCAAAACCGGCGGATCTCGGGTAGGGGGTCCCGAACTGTGCGTCTAGGCGGATGGTAACAGGAGAAAAGGGACACGATGTGTTTACCCAGGTTGGGCCCTCTCGATGGAGGTAAAACCCTACTCTGCTTGATTAATATTGATGATATGGGTAGTACAAGAGTAGATCTACCACGAGATCGAGAGGCTAAACCTAGAAGCTAGCCTATGGTATGATTGTTGTTAGTCCTCACGGACTAAAACCCTCGGTTTATATAGACACGGAGAGGGCTAGGGTTACACAGTCGGTTACAATGGGAGGAGATCTACATATCTGTATTGCCAAGCTTGCCTTCCACGCCAAGGAAAGTCCCATCCGGACACGGGACGAAGTCTTCAATCTTGTATCTTCATAGTCCAGGAGTCCGGCCAAAGGTCATAGTCCGGCCATCCGGACACCCCCTATTCCAGGACTCCCTCACCCACCCTCGGGTACTTCACCGGGGCGGGGGCTGCAGGGAAGGAAGGTTGGTCATTGGCCACCTCCTCCTTGGTGGACTCCTTGGCGGCCTCCTCGGCAACAGCCTCGTCGGGCTCCCGGCAGGCCCACTTGCCGGCCTCCCCGGCAGCAGGCTCACCGGTCTCCCTAGTAAGCCCCTTGGCGGCCTCCCCGGCGACAAACTTGGCAGCTTCCCTAGCCGCGATCTTGGCGGCCTCAGCTTCGGCATCCTTGACGACCTCTTCGATGACGATGTCGATATCTTCCTGGTCCATTGAGGGAGGGTCTGGAAACCAGAAAGGAAGATGAAACGAGACCAAAATCAAGGTTCAAAGAAAAAAAAGGGACGGGAGGCAGGCCGCTTACCCATGCCAAGTTGAGAAGAAGTGGTTCCCTCCCCGCCAATGTTCGTGGCCAGGACGGAGCCGCCAGCACTCAAGCTCGACTCCTCTTCCTCCGTGCGTGAGGGCTCGGCGGTGGATGCCCTTGCCGGAGATGCTCCTCCGGGTGGTGTGGTCGATGGGAGCTGCGTGTTGGGGGCGGTCCTCGGCGGCTCCTCTTGTTGCCGCTCTCCTCCTACAAACCTGGCAGGGTCAGCACCAAGGATTCATGCCCCAACGCCACCAATGAAGAGTAAGTAATGAACTCACGCTGGGGGCTCAAGCAGGGGCTGCGTCGAGGGCTGTTGTCCGGGCTAATCTCCACCAGCACCGGTGTGCGCGGGGTGCTCGCCGGGGGCTTGTCGCCCTTGGAAGCCTTGGACATCTTTGCCGCACTCTGGGCCAGCGTCTCCGTGTCGCTACAAGGATAAGATCATGTCAGGGAAGATGGCACAGGCTGGGGGTCAAAAATGATGAAGGGAGAAGTGCTTACTCGTCCTCCTCCTCTAGCCTCCTCTTCCTCTTCGGGCTGAAGGACCCGAGGTCAAAATCGGCCTCGAGAGTGCCGTCCGAAGGAGGAGGAGAAGGGGAGGGGGTCCTGCGCCGCTTGGACAAGGAAGAGGCTGTTGGGGAATGTAGTAATTTCAAAAAAATTCCTACGCACATGCAAGATCATGGTGATGCATAACAATGAGAGGGGAGAGTGTTGTCCATGTACCCTCGTAGACCAAAAGCGGAAGCGTTAGCACAACGCGGTTGATGTAGTCGTACGTCTTCACGATCCGACCGATCAAGTACCGAATGCACGACACCTCCGAGTTCAGCACACGTTCAGCCCAATGACGTCCCTCAAACTCCGAACCAGCCGAGTGTTGAGGGAGAGTTTCATCAGCACGACGGCGTGGTGACGATGTTGACGTTCTACCGACGTAGGGCTTCGCCTAAGCACCGCTACAGTATTATCGAGTTGGACTATGGTGGAGGGGGGCAACGCACACGGCTAAAAGATCAAACAATCAATTGTTGTGTCTCTAGGGTGCCCCCTGCCCCCGTATATAAAGGAGCAAGTGGGGGAGGTGCGGCCGGCCATGAGGGGCGCGCCAGGAGGAGTCCTACTCCCACCGGGAGTAGGACTCCCTCCCTTTTCCTTGTTGGATTAGGAGTGGAGGGGGAAAGAGGAGGGAGAAAGGAAAGGGGGGCGCCGCCCCCCTCTCCTTGTCCTATTCAGACTAGGGGGGAGGGGCGCACGACCCTGCCCTAACCGCCTCTCCTCTTCTCCACAAAGGCCCACTATGGCCCATTAAGCCCCCGGGGGGTTCCGGTAACCCCTCGATACTCCGGTAAAATCCCGATTTCACCCGGAACACTTCCGATATCCAAATATAGGCTTCCAATATATCAATCTTCATGTCTCGGCCATTTCGAGACTCCTCATCATGTCCGTGATCACATCCGAGACTCCTTATAACCTTCGGTACATCAAAACATATAAACTCATAATATAACTGTCATCGAAACGTTAAGCGTGCGGACCCTACGGGTTTAAGAACTATCTTGACATGACCGAGACATGTCTCCGGTCAATAACCAGTAGCGGAACCTGGATGCTCATATTGGCTCCCACATATTATACGAAGATCTTTATCGGTCAGACCGCATAGCAATATACGTTGTTCCCTTTGTAGTCGGTATGTTACTTGCCCGAGATTCGATCGCCGGTATCTCAATACCTAGTTCATTCTCATTACCAGCAAGTCTCTTTACTCGTTCTGTAATACATCATCCCACAACTAACTCATTAGTTGCAATGCTTGCAAGGCTTAAGTGACGTGCATTACTGAGAGGGCCCAGAGATACCTCTCCGACAATCGGAGTGACAAATCCTAATCTCGAAATACGCCAACCCAACAAGTACCTTCGGAGACACCTGTAGAGCACCTTTATAATCACCCAGTTACGTTGTGACGTTTGGTAGCACACAAAGTGTTCCTCCAGTAAACGGGAGTTGCATAATCTCATAGTCATAGGAACATGTATAAGTCATGAAGAAAGCAATAGCAACATACTAAACGATCGAGTGCGAAGCTAACGGAATGGGTCAAGTCAATCACATCATTCTCCTAATGATGTGATCCCGTTAGTCAAATGACAACTCATGTCAATGGTTAGGAAACATAACCATCTTTGATCAACGAGCTAGTCAAGTAGTGGCATACTAGTGACACTCTGTTTGTCTATGTATTCACACAAGTATTATGTTTCCGGAATACAATTCTAGCATGAATAATAAACATTTATCATGATAAAAGGAAATAAATAATAACTTTATTATTGCCTCTAGGGCATATTTCCTTCAGTCTCCCACTTGCACTAGAGTCAATAATCTAGATTACACAGTAATGATTCTAACACCCATTGAGCCTTGGTGCTGATCATGTTTTGCTCGTGGAAGAGGCTTAGTCAGCGGTGCGCAACATTCAGATCCGTATGTATCTTGCAAATTTCTATGTCTCCCACCTGGACTAGATCCCGGATGGAATTGAAGCGTCTCTTGATGTGCTTGGTTCTCTTGTGAAATTTGGATTCCTTCACCAAGGCAATTGCACCAGTATTGTCACAAAAGATTTTCATTGGACCCAATGCACTAGGTATGACACCTAGATCAGATATGAACTCCTTCATCCAGACTCCTTCATTTGCTGCTTCCGAAGCAGCTATGTACTCCGCTTCACATGTAGATCCCGCCATGACGCTTTGTTTAGAACTGCACCATCTGACAGCTCCACCGTTCAATGTAAACATGTATCCGGTTTGCGATTTAGAATCGTGCGGATCAGTGTCAAAGCTTGCATCGACGTAACCATTTATGACTAGCTCTTTGTCACCTCCATAAACAAGAAACATATCCTTAGTCCTTTTCAGGTATTTCAGGATGTTCTTGACTGCTGTCTAGTGATCCAATCCTGGATTACTTTGGTACCTCCCTGCTAGACTTATAGCAAGGCACACATCAGGTCTGGTGCACAACATTGCATACATGATAGAGCCTATAGTTGAAGCATAGGGAACATCTTTCATCTTCTCTCTATCTTCTGCAGTGGTCGGGCATTGAGTCTTACTCAACTTCACACCTTGTAACACAGGCAAGAACCCTTTATTTGCTTGATCCATTTTGAACTTCTTCAAAACTTTGTCAAGGTATGTGCTTTGTGAAAGTCCAATTAAGCGTCTTGATCTATCTCTATAGATCTTGATTCCCAATATACAAGCAGCTTCACCGAGGTCCTTCATTGAAAAACTCTTATTCAAGTATCCCTTTATGCTATCCAGAAATTCTATGTCATTTCCAATCAACAATATGTCATCCACATATAATATCGAAATGCTCTGAGCTCCCACTCACTTTCTTGTAAATACTGAGGCTTCTCCAAAAGTCATATAAAACCAAATGCTTTGATCACACTATCAAAGCGTTTATTCCAACTCCGAGAGGCTTGCACCAGTCCATAAATGGATCGCTGGAGCTTGCACACTTTGTTAGCTCCCTTTGGATCGATGAAACCTTCTGATTGCATCATATAAAACTCTTCTTCCAGAAATCCATTCAGGAATGCAGTTTTGACATCCATTTGCCAAATTTCATAATCATAAAATGCGGCAATTGCTAACATGATTCGGACAGACTTAAGCATCGCTATGGGTGAGAAAGTCTCATCGTAGTCAATCCCTTGAACTTGTCGAAAACCTTTTGCAAATGTCGAGCTTTATAGACAGTAACATTACCGTTAGCGTCAGTCTTCTTCTTGAAAATCCATTTATTCTCAATGGCTTGCCGATCATCGGGCAAGTCAACCAAAGTCCACACTTTGTTCTCATACATGGATCCCATCTTAGATTTCATGGCCTCAAGCCATTTTGCGGAATCTGGGCTCACCATCGCTTCTTCATAGTTCGTAGGTTCATCATGGTCTAGTAACATAACCTCCAGAACAGGATTACCATACCACTCTGGTGCGGATCTTACTCTGGTTGACCTACGAGGTTCAGTAACAACTTGATCTGAAGTTCCATGATCATCATCATTAACTTCCTCACTGATTGGTGTAGGCATCGCAGGAACCGGTTTCTGTGATGAACTACTTTCCAATAAGGGAGCAGGTACCGTTACCTCATCAAGTTCTACTTTCCTCCCACTCACTTCTTTCGAGAGAAACTCCTTCTCTAGAAAGGATCCATTCTTAGCAACGAATGCCTTTGCCTTCAGATCTCTGATAGAAGGTGTACCCAACAGTTTCCTTTGGGTATCCTATGAAGACACATTTCTCCGATTTGGGTTCGAGCTTATCAGGTTGAAGCTTTTTCACATAAGCATCACATCCCCGAACTTTAAGAAACGAAAACTTTGGTTTCTTGCCAAACCACAGTTCATAAGGCGCCGTCTCAACGGATTTTGATGGTGCCCTATTTAACATGAATGCAGCCGTCTCTAAAGCATAACCCCAAAACAATAGTGGTAAATCAGTAAGAGACATCATAGATCGCACCATATCTAGTAAAGTACGATTACGATGTTCGGACACACCATTATGTTGTGGTGTTCCGGGTGGCGTGAGTTGTGAAACTATTCCGCATTGTTTCAAATGTAGACCAAACTCGTAACTCAAATATTCTCCTCCATGATCTGATCGTAGAAATTTTATTTTCTTGTTACGATGATTTTCAACTTCACTCTGAATTTCTTTGAACTTTTCAAATGTTTCAGACTTATGTTTCATTAAGTAGATATACCCATATCTGCTCAAATCATCTGTGAAGGTGAGAAAATAATGATATCCGCCACGAGCCTCAATATTCATCGGACCACATACATCTGTATGTATGATTTCCAACAAATCTGTTGCTCTCTCCATAGTTCCGGAGAACGGCGCTTTAGTCATCTTGCCCATGAGGCACGGTTCACAAGTACCAAGTGATTCATAATCAAGTGGTTCCAAAAGTCCATCAGTATGGAGTTTCTTCAGGCGCTTTACATCAATATGACCTAAATAGCAATGCCACATATAAGTTGCACTATCATTATCAACTCTGCATCTTTTGCCTTCAACATTATGAATATGTGTGTCACTACTATCGAGATTCATCAAAAATAGACCACTCTTCAAGGGTGCATGACCATAAAAGATATTACTCATATAAATAGAACAACCATTATTCTCTGATTTAAATGAATAACCGTCTCGCATCAAACAAGATCCAGATATAATGTTCATGCTCAACGGCGACACCAAATAACAATTATTTAGGTCTAATACTAATCCGAAGGTAGATGTAGAGGTAGCGTGTCGACGGCGATCACATCGACTTTGGAACCATTTCCCACGCGCATCGTCACCTCGTCCTTGGCCGGTGTTAAGCAATCCATAGTCCCTGTTTCAAGTTGCAAATATTAGCAATGTAACCAGTATCAAATACCAGTGCTACTACGAGCTCTAGTAAGGTACACATCAATAACATGTATATCACATATACCTTTGTTCACCTTGCCATCATTCTTATCCACCAAATACTTGGGGCAGTTCCGCTTCCAGTGACTAGTCTGCTTGCAGTTGAAGCACTCAATCTCAGGCTTAGGTCCAGACTTGGGTTTCTTCTCTTGAGCAGCAACTTGCTTGATGTTCTTCTTGAAGTTCCCCTTCTTCTTCCCTTTGCCCTTTTTCTTGAAACTGGTGGTCTTATTGACCATCAACACTTGATGCTCCTTCTTGATTTCTACCTCCGCAGCCTTTAGCATTGCGAAGAGCTCGGGAATCGTCTTATCCATCCCTTGCATGTTATAGTTCATCATAAAGCTTTTGTAGCTTGGTGGCAGTGATTGAAGAATTCTGTCAATGACGCTATCATCCGGAAGATTAATTCCCAGTTGAATCAAGTGATTGTTATACCCGGACATTTTAAGTATATGCTCACTAACAGAACTAGTCTCCTCCATCATGCAGCTGTAGAACTTATTGGAGACTTCATATCTCTCAATCCGGGCATTTGCTTGAAATATTAACTTCAACTCCTGGAACATCTCATATGCTCCATGACGTTCAAAACGTCGTTGAAGTCCCGGTTCTAAGCCGTAAAGCATGGCACACTGAACTATCGAGCAGTCATCAGCTTTGCTTTGCCAGGTGTTCTTAACGTCGTCAGTTGCATCTGCAGCAGGCCTGGCACCCAGCGGTGCTTCCAGGACGTAATTATTTTGTGCAGCAATGAGGATAATCCTCAAGTTACGGACCCAGTCCGTGTAATTGCTACCATCATCTTTCAACTTTGCTTTCTCAAGGAACGCATTAAAATTCAACGAAACAACAACACGGGCCATCTATCTACAATCAACATAGACAAGCAAGATACTATCAGGTACTAAGTTCATGATAAATTTAGGTTCAATTAATCATATTACTTAAGAACTCCCACTTAGATAGACATCCCTCTAATCCTCTAAGTGATCACGTGATCCAAATCAACTAAACCATAACCGATCATCATGTGAAATGGAGTAGCTTTCAATGGTGAACATCACTATGTTGATCATATCTACTATATGACTCACGCTCGACCTTTCGGTCTTAGTGTTCCGAGGCCATATCTGCATATGCTAGGCTCGTCAAGTTTAACCTGAGTATTTTGCGTGTGCAAAACTGACTTGCACCCGTTGTAGATGGACATAGAGCTTATCACACCCGATCATCATGTGGTGTCTGGCCACGACGAACTTTGGCAATGGTGCATACTCAGGGAGAACACATTTATCTTGAAATTTAGTGAGAGATCATCTTATAATGCTACCATCAATCAAAGCAAGATAAGATGCATAAAAGATAAACATCACATGCAATCAATATAAGTGATATGATATGGCCATCATCATCTTGTGCTTGTGATCTCCATCTCCAAGCACCGTCATGATCACCATCGTCACCGCGCGACACCTTGATCTCCATCGTAGCATCGTTGTCGTCTCACCAATCTTATGCTTCTCGACTATCTCTACCGCCATTGATAAAGTAAAGCATTACTGAGGCGATTGCATTGCATACAATAAAGCGACAACCATATGGCTCCTGCCGATTGCCGATAACTTGGTTACAAAACATGATCATCTCATACAATAAAATTTAGCATCATGTCTTGACCATATCACATCACAACATGCCTTGCAAAAACAAGTTAGACGTCCTCTACTTTGTTGTTGCAAGTTTTACGTGGCTGCTACTGGGCTTAGCAAGAACCGTTCTTACCTACGCATCAAAACCACAATGATAGTTTGTCAAGTTGGTGCTGTTTTAACCTTCGCAAGGACCGGGCGTAGCCACACTCGGTTCAACTAAAGTTGGAGAAACTGACACCCGCCAGCCACCTGTGTGCAAAGCACGTCGGTAGAACCAGTCTCGCGTAAGCGTAATGTCGGTCCGGGCTGCTTCATCCAACAATACCGTAGAACCAAAGTATGACATGCTGGTAAGCAGTATGACTTATATCGCCCACAACTCACTTGTGTTCTACTCGTGCATATAACAACAACGCATAAAACCTGGCTCGGATGCCACTGTTGGGGAACGTAGTAATTTCAAAAAAAATCCTACGCACACGCAAGATCATGGTGATGCATAGCAACGAGTGGGGAGAGTGTTGTCCACGTACCCTCGTAGACTGAAAGCGGAAGCGTTAGCACAACGCAGTTGATGTAGTCGTACGTCTTCACGATCCGACCGATCAAGTACCGGACGCACGACACCTCCGAGTTCAGCAGACGTTCAGCCCGATGACGTCCCTCGAACTCCGATCCAGCCGAGCGTTGAGGGAGAGTTTCGTCAGCACGATGGCGTGGTGACGATGTTGATGTTCTACCGACGTAGGGCTTCGCCTAAGCACCGCTAGAGTATTATCGAGGTGGACTATGGTGGAGGGGGGCACCGCACACGGCTAAAAGATCAAACGATCAATTGTTGTGTCTCTAGGGTCCCCTTGCCCCCTTATATAAAGGAGCAAGGGGGGGAGGTGCGGCCGGCCATGAGGGGCGCGCCAGGAGGAGTCCTACTCCCACCGGGAGTAGGACTCCCTCCCTTTTCCTTGTTGGATTAGGAGTGGAGGGGGAAAGAGGAGGGAGAGAGGAAGGAAAGGGGGGCGCCGCCCCCCTCTCCTTGTCCTATTCAGACTAGGGGGAAGGGTCGCACGGCCCTGCCATGGCCGCCTCTCCTCTTCTCCACAAAGGCCCACTATGGCCCATTAAGCCCCCGGGGGGTTCCGGTAACCCCTTGGTACTCCGGTAAAATCCCGATTTCACCCGGAACACTTCCGATATCCAAATATAGGCTTCCAATATATCAATCTTCATGTCTCGGCCATTTCGAGACTCCTCATCATGTCCGTGATCACATCCGGGACTCCGAACAACCTTCGGTACATCAAAACATATAAACTCATAATATAACTGTCATCAAAACGTTAAGCGTGCGGACCCTACGGGTTCGAGAACTATGTGGACATGACCGAGACACGTCTCCAGTCAATAACCAATAGAGGAACCTCGATGCTCATATTGGCTCTCACATATTCTACGAAGATCTTTATCGGTCAGACCGCATAACAATATACGTTGTTCCCTTTGTCATCGGTATGTTACTTGCCCGAGATTCGATCGTCGGTATCTCAATACCTAGTTCAATATCGTCACTGGCAAGTCTCTTTACTCGTTCCGTAATACATCATCCCGCAACTAACTCATTAGTTGCAATGCTTGCAAGGCTTAAGTGATGTGCATTACCAAGAGGGCCCAGAGATACCTCTCCGACAATCGGAGTGACAAATCCTAATCTCAAAATACGCCAACCCAAAAAGTACCTTCGGAGACACCTGTAGAGCACCTTTATAATCACCCATTTACGTTGTGACGTTTGGTAGAACACAAAGTGTTCCTCCGGTAAACGGGAGTCGCATAATCTCATAGTCATAGGAACATGTATAAGTCATGAAGAAAGCAATAGCAACATACTAAATGATCGAGTGCTAAGCTAACGGAATGGGTCAAGTCAATCACATCATTCTCCTAATGATGTGATCCTGTTAATCAAATGACAACTCATGTCAATGGCTAGGAAACATAACCATCTTTGATCAACGAGCTAGTCAAGTAGAGGCATACTAGTGACACTCTGTTTGTCTATGTATTCACACAAGTATTATGTTTTCGGTTAATACAATTCTAGCATGAATAATAAACATTTATCATGATATAAGGAAATAAATAATAAATTTATTATTGTCTCTAGGGCATATTTCCTTCAGAGGCGGCGGGCGCTGCCTTCTTCGCTGCCGTGGCCCTCGTCTGGCGCACAAGCTGCGCCTAAGACTTTTGCCGCTGTGTGGTCCTGCCGGGCCGGACCAGCTTGCCAGAGCTAGCCCGCCGCAGGACGTGTTTCCTCCCCGGGGCCGAGGAGCCATCCGTCTCGGTCTCCTCTTCGACCGACTCCTCGACCGCTTCCTCGACAAGGGGGGCCCCGACGCCGCTGGCTTCCCTGGAGACCCCGCCTCCTCGGCAAGCTCTTTCTCTTCTGCGGCCGTGTCGGCCTCATCCCCCATGGTGCCAATGCTGCCGGCCTCCTTGGCAAGTGTCGCCTCCTCCGCCCTGGCAGTGATGTATGCCAGCCTTGGTGGTGTCGCGGACGAGCTGTGGCTCGTCACGAACATACCTCTCCGACAGGTTGTCGAAGAAGGCCTGCACCCGCTCCGCCCCTGGCTCGCCCCAGGTTGGATCAAGGCCATGCGCGTTGAAGTCCAGCATCATGGCGACGATGGCAGTCTGGCAAGAGTTTTTGTTCAAGGGGACCACTCCTGCTGGCAACCCAAACAGAGACCTGCCGGCCTTCTCGGCCTTGCCGGTCCTCTTGATGCCGCCAGCCTCGTCAACCTTGAGCTGAAAAAGCCTCTGGCAAAGATGAGCATGCTGCAGCACCGTAAAATTGTGTTTTAGGCCGGGGCGGAGCCTCATGATGTCGGCCGCGTTCCCGAAGTCCAGGCCGGCCTCTCCTTGTTGTGTTGTGGGGCAATCTGGCGGTGGATGAAATCAGCCCCAATCATCTCGAGGGTGAGCCTGGCCAAACTGAGGCGATGGATTCTGGTGGTGGTGACCGTGAGCTTCTTGTCATTGGCATCGAGATCGCTCCAGTCCTTGCCGTGGACCGGCGGCCTCCGATGGACCCGGAAAAACTCCTGTGGATCTGCCTCCTCGATCCAGCACCATCGGCCCCGCCACTCGTCCCACCTCTCCTTATGGGCACCCACCGGGTACGTACCCCTGCTCTGAGTCCTCGGGATCCAGGTGATGCAGCCAGAGATGGCACCCCCTGGCTGGATCCGAGGGGTGAAGTAATGGCGGAAGAGCGACGTGCTGGGGAGCACTCCGACGAAGCCCTCGCAAAGATGGGTGAAGAAGGCCATACACGCCACGGCATTCGGCGTGAAATTCAGAAGGTGGAAGCCATAGGTGTGCATGATGTCGTTGAAGAAATCTGAGAAAGGGGGCAGAGCCCGCAGGAGAAATAATTGACAAAGAAGGGATACCGTTCTGGACCGGCCTCGGCGAAGGCGGCAAGGATGATGCGCGTGGCAGGATGCCCCGACGTCTCCCTTCCCCACAGGGGCCTGAACATGTCCCTAAGGGTGAGCGCATCGACCGTCAAGGTAAAGAGGGCACGCTGCATCTGAAGCTCTACCAACTCGCTCTCCGGCGCCTCCTTCCCTCCGTCGTCTTTGGCCGCTCCCTTGCCCTTGCTTGTCTTGGGCGCCATTGCGACTGGGAGGGGATGAAGGATCAAGGGCAATGGGGGCGTGGCGGCGGCGAAGCAGAGGCGGGAGCTTCGATTTGCGCTTGAGGAAGAAGAAGGGGACATCGCTTCCAAGATTGGAAAGGGTGCGGGGGGTAAATGAGCAGTGCCCCTGCGGTTTCCTCTTTTACGAGGAAAACGCGGGCTCCCTCTTTACTATTCACAGCGAGGTGACGCAAGCGTGCTGCGGCCACTCCACGCACCACCCCCACGTCACGCACTCAATGCGGATCGTGGGGGAAGCGCAACTGGCGAGGGAGTTACCACAGTTAAAACTCTGCCACGCATGCCCGCGCACCGTTTCGGGCCCGGCCCAATAACGCTCCGCGCTTATATGTGGCCCAGGCCCGGGGGTTCCTATCGGCGTACAAAAGTAGGGGCACTTCTGTACCCCTTTACTTGTGCACGGGCAGTTGAAGCCACACCTGCGGCCGGGCTTGGCGGGGCAGAGGGAGGAAAGGTACAAGGCTACCGAGGCAGCACTCAAGCCAGAAGCATAAAGAGCAAAGGGCAAGGTGGATTCCCCCCAGCAAGACCCTTACCGGGGTAGCCTGCACAGCACCAGCAAGAGCCTTGCCGGGGCGACTTGCCCAACACCAGCAAGGCCGCCACCCTTGAGCCTGAGAGTCCTGACACCATCGACAAACATCAAGACCAAGGCTCGAGGGCGCGTGCGTGGTGGCATGCAGATCTTTGTGAAGACAAAAGGCCTGCAAATCTAGATGGAAACCAGAAGACGAAGACCCCCGGCGAGATCCTTGCCGGGGACATACGAAGGCCCCCGGCAAGATCCTTGCCAGGACGGCCACAAGACCCAGGCAAGACCCTTGTGGGGACCCCGGCAAGGCCCTTGCCAGGGACATCTGTGGGGCCACAACCAGGCCCGCACCTACCAAGGTCCCGCTGTCCCATGGCCGTTCCGACGCGGCAACCAGCCTGCCAAACTAGGCACGCACTTACGTGGTAGCAAGCAACCTCTAGGCCAACCAGTCAAGCACCTGCGTGGTGGCATGCAGATCTTTGTGAAGACCGTGCCACCGCACCAGCGCAGCAGCTAGCCAGCCAGCGTGGCGCTGCATGCCTCGTCAGCTTGGACGCGCGTCGAAGCAAGGCAAGGCGGCGACGGATGGGAAGAGCTTCATTGCCGTCCCCAATAAAGCAAGAGGACACGTAAGAGGCACATTAAATGTGTTTGTCCTACGATGCCAGGCGATAGACTTGTACTCTGTACATACTTTTCACCTCCTGTGTGCCACTTTGGCAACCCCTTTGACGTATAAAAGGAGGCCCGAGGCGTACTGAGGAAGTGGTCGGACTTTTTGGACTAGGCATGCACCACAGCTAGTTCAAGAGCTCAAGAACACCAAATATACACCAAAGCAGTACTAGGGTATTACGCATCGTTTGCGGCCCGAACCTGGATAAAATTTCCCTGCGTTGATCTTCTAAAACCGCTCTTTGCGCAGCTCCGTGCCTCGCCAACCATAGTTGGGATTCCCTGTGATCCCACATGTGTCGTTCCCCCGACAAATAGGAGCACTCTTACTAGCAAACAATTTCATAAGTTCATCCATCTTTCCACTCAAAACAGTAATCTCTTCAATCGCATGCACTTTTTTACTAGTAGAAGATTTTTCGGTATGACATTGAGAATAATTAACCATAATATTATCTAGGAGTTTAGTAGCTTCTCCTAAAGTAATTTACATAAAAGTACCTCCCGCGGCCGAATCTAAAAGATTTCCAGAAGTAAAATTCAATCCGGCATAAAAAATTTGTATGATCATCCACAAATTTAAACCATGAGTAGGGCAATTTCGTATCATCAATTTCATCCTCTCCCAAGATTGTGCAACATGTTAATGATCAAATTGCTTAAAATTCTTAATATCGTTCCTAAGGGAGATGATCTTAGCGGGAGGAAAATACTTGGAAATAAAAGCATCTTTATACTTATTCCATTAATCAATACTATTTTTAGGCAAAGATGAAAACCAAGTTTTAGCACAATCTCGTAGTGAGAACGAAATAGCTTCAATTTAACAATATCATTATCCACATCTTTCTTCTTTTGCAGATCACACAACTCAACGAAACTATTTAGATGGGATGCGGCATCTTCACTAGGAAGGCCGGAAAACTGATCTTTCATAACAAGATTCAGCAAAGCGGCATTACTTTCATAAGATTCTGCACTAGTGGTGGGAGCAATCGAAGTACTAATAAAATCATTATTATTAGTATTAGAAAGGTCACACAACTTGGTATTTCCCCAATACATCGTGACAAACCAATTAATCCAACACATGAGCAAACAAAAAGACAAACGAAAGAAGGGCGAATCAGAAGGCAAATCTTTTTGTAATTTTCTGAAAATCTTTTAGAAGTGGGGGAGAGGAAAACGAGAGGCAAATGGAAAATAATGTAATGCAAGAGATGAGTGTTTATGATGGGTGCTTGGTAGGCTTGACGTAGATCTCCCCGGCAATGGCGCCAGAAATTCTTCCTGCTACTTCTTGAGCTTGCGTTGGTTTTTTCCTCGAAGAGGAAAGGGTGATGCAGCAAAGTAGAGATAAGTATTTCCCTTAGTTGAGAACCAAGGTATCAATCCAGTAGGAGAAACGCGCAAGTCCCCAATATATGTACTTACACAAACAATCAAACACTTGCACCCAACGCGATAAAGGGGTTGTCAATCCCTTCATGGTCACTTGCAAAGGTGATATCTCATAGAGATAGATATAAAAGATTACTAAAACTTAAAAGTAAATAAATTGCAGAACGGTATTTTTGGTATATAGATCTGAAAATATATGAAGGAAAATAGTAGATCAGAAACAAATATGATGGAAAATAGACCTGGGGCCCATAGGTTTCACTAAAGGCTTCTCTCTTGAAGGCAAATAATATAGTGGGTGAACAAATTACTGTCGAGCAATTGATAGAAAAGTACAAAGTTATGACGCTATCCAAGGCAGTGATTATGAATATAGTCATCACGTCTGTGTCAAGTAGACCGACTCCTGCCTGCATCTACTATTATTACTCCATACATCGACCGGTATCCAGCATGCATCTAGAGTATTAAGTTCATAAAGAACGGAGTAACGCCTTAAGTAAGATGACATGATGTAGAGGGATGAACTCAAGCAATATGATGAAAACCCCATATTTTTTTCCTCGATGGAAACAATGCAATAAGTATCTCGCTACCCCCACTTTGTCACCGGGTGAAATCTGATACATCTCCAACGTATTGCTACCTCTTGAGCACTGCATTGGTTTTCCCTTGAAGAGGAAAGGGTGATGCAGCAAAGTAGCGTAAGTATTTCCCTCAGTTCTTTAGAACCAAGGTATCAATCCAGTAGGAGGCTATGCGTGAGTCCCTCGCACCTACACAAAACAAATAAATCCTCACAACCAACACGATAAGGGGTTGTCAATCCCTTCACGATCACTTACGAGAGTGAGATCTGATAGATATGATAGGATAATAGTTTTGGTATTTTTGTGATAAAGATGCAAAGTAAAATAAAAGCAAAGTAAAAAACAAAGGAAATAACAAAGTGTTGGAAGATTAATATGATGAAGATAGACCCGGGGGCCATAGGTTTCACTGGTGGCTTCTCTCAAGAGCATAAGTATTTTACGGTGGGTGAACGAATAACTGTTGAGCAATTGACAGAATTGAGCATAGTTATGAGAATATCTAGGTATGATCATGTATATAGGCATCACGTCTAAGACAAGTAGACCGACTCCTGCCTGCATCTACTACTATTACTCCACTCATCGACCGCTATCCAGCATGCATCTAGAGTATTAAGTTCATGAAAACAGAGTAACGCCTTAAGAAAGATGACATGATGTAGAGGGATAAATTCATACAATATGATAAAAACCCCATCTTGTTATCCTCGATGGCAACAATACAATACGTGCCTTGCTGCCCCTACTGTCACTGGGAAAGGACACCGCAAGATTGAACCCAAAGCTAAGCACTTCTCCCATTGCAAGAAAAATCAATCTAGTAGGCCAAACCAAACTGATAATTTGAAGAGACTTGCAAAGATAACCAATCATACATAAAAGAATTCAGAGAAGATTCAAATATTGTTCATAGATAAACTTGATCATAAATCCACAATTCATCGGTCTCAACAAACACACCGCAAAAAGAAGATTACATCGAATAGATCTCCACGAGAGAGGGGGAGAACATTGTATTGAGATCCAAAAAGAGAGAAGAAGCCATCTAGCTAATAAATATGGACCCAAAGGTCTGAGGTAAACTACTCACACTTCATCGGAGAGGCTATGGTGTTGATGTAGAAGCCCTCCGTGATGGATGCCCCCTCCGGTGGAGCTCCGGAACAGGCCCCAAGATGGGATCTTGTGGGTACAGAAGTTTGCGGCGGTGGAATTAGGTTTTTGGCTCCGTATCTGATCGTTTAGGGGTACGCATGTATATATAGGAGGAAGAAGTACGTCGGTGGAGTAACAGGGGGCCCACGAGGGTGGAGAGCGCGCCCTGGGGGGGTAGGCGCCCCCCCCTACCTCGTGGCCTCCTGGAAGCTTCTCTTACGTAGGGTCCAAGTCTCCTGGATCATGTTCGTTCCAAAAATCACGCTCCCGAAGGTTTCATTCCGTTTGGACTCTGTTTGATATTCATTTTCTGCGAAACTTTGAAATAGGCAAAAAAACATCAATTCTTGGTTGGGCCTCCGTTTAATAGGTTAGTCCAAAAAATAATATAAAAGTGGATAATAAAGCCCAATATTGTCCAAAACAGTAGATAATATAGCATGGAGCAATCAAAAATTATAGATACGTTGGAGACGTATCAAGCATCCCCAAGCTTAATTCTTGCTCGTCCTTGAGTAGGTAAATGATAAAAACAGAATTTTTGATGCGGAGTGCTACTTGGTATAATTTCAATGTAATTCTTCTTAATTGTTGTATGAATATTCAGATCCAAAAGATTCAAGATAAAAGTTCATATTGACATAAAAATAATAATACTTCAAGCGTACTAACTGAGCAATTATGTCTTCTCAAAATAACATGGCCAAAGAAAGTTCATCCCTACAAAATCATATAGTTTAGTCATGCTCAATTTTCGTCACACAAGAATGCTCTCATCATGCACAACCCCGATGACAAGCCAAGCAATTGTTTCATACTTTAGTAATCTCAAACCTATAAACTTTCATGCAATATATGAGCGTGAGCCATGGACATAGCACTATGGGTGGAATAGAATATGATGATGGGGGTTATGTGGAGAAGACAAAAAAGGAGAAAGTCTCACATCAACGAGGCTAATCAATGAGCTATGGAGATGCCCATCGATTGATGTTAATGCAAGGAGTAGGGATTGCCATGCAACAGATGCACTGGAGCTATAAATGTATGAAAGCTCAACAAAAGAAACTAAGTGGGTGTGCATCCAACTTGCTTGCTCACGAAGACCTAGGGCACTTGAGGAGGCCCATTGTTGGAATATACAAGCCAAGTTCTATAATGAAAAATTCCCACTAGTATATGAAAGTGATAAAACAAGAGACTCTCTATCATGAAGATTTGAAGCACAAGTGTGGCAAAGGATAGTAGCATTGTCCCTTCACTCTTTTTCTCTCATTTTTTGGGCCTTCTCTTTTTTTGATGGCCTTTCTCTCTCTCTTTTTTTTATTCCTCACTTGGGACAATGCTCTAGAAAATGATGATCATCACACTTCTATTTATTTACAACTCAATGGTTACAACTCGATACTAGAACAAAGTATGACTCTATATGAATGCCTTTGGCGGTGTACCGGGATATGCAATGAACCAAGAGTGACATGTATGAAAGAATTATGAACGGTGGCTTTGCCACAAATACTATGTAAACTTCATGATCATGCTAAGCAATATGATAATGATGAATGTGTCATGATAAACGGAATGGTGGAAAGTTGCATGGCAATATATCTCGGAATGGCTATGGAAATGCCATAATAGGTAGGTATGGTGGCTTTTTTGAGGAAGATATAAGCAGGTTTATGTGTGAAAGAGTGTATCATGTCACGGGGTTTGGATGCACCGGCGAAGTTTGCACCAACTCTCAATGTGAGAAAGGGCAATGCAGTGCATCGAAGAGGCTAGCAATGATGGAAGGGTGAGAGTGTGTATAATCCATGGACTCAACATTAGTCATAAAGAACTCACATACTTATTGCAAAAAATCTACAAGTCATCAAAAACCAAGCACTACACGCATGCTCCTAGGGGGATAGATTGGTAGGAAAAGACCATCGCTCAACCCCGACAGCCACTCATAAGGAGGACAATCAAAGAACACCTCATGTTTCAAATTTGTTACATAACGTTTACCATACGTGCATGCTACGGGACTTGCAAACTTCAACACAAGCATTTCTCAAATTCACAACTACTCAACTAGCATGACTTTGATATTATTACCTCCATATCTCAAAACAATCATCAAGCATCAAACTTCTCTTAGTATTCAACACACTCATAAGAAAGTTTTTACAAATCTCGAATACCTAGCATATTAGGATTATTTAAGCAAATTACCATGCTATTTAAGACTCTCAAAATAATCTAAGTGAAGCATGAGAGATCAATAGTTTCTATAAAACAAATCCACCACCGTGCTCTAAAAGATATAAGTGAAGCACTAGAGCAAAACTATATAGCTCAAAAGATATAAGTGAAGCACATAGACTATTCTATCAAATTTCAATTCTTGTATGGCTCTCTCAAAAGGTGTGTACAGCAAGGATGATTGTGGTAAACTTAAAAGCAAAGGCTCAAATCATACAAGACGCTCCAAGCAAAACACATATCATGTGGTGAATAAAAATATAGCTCCAAGTAAAGTTACCGATGGAAGTAGATTTAAAGAGGGATGCCTTCCGGGCATCCCCAAGCTTTGACTTTTGGTGTCCTTAGATTATCTTGGGGTGCCATGGGCATCCCCAAGCTTAGGCTCTTGCCACTCCTTGTTCCATAATCCATCAAAAACTTTCACCCAAAACTTGAAAACTTCACAACACAAAACTCAACAGAAATCTCGTGAGCTCCGTTAGCGAAAGAAAACAAAAGACCACTTCAAGGTACTGTAATGAACTCATTCTTTATTTATATTGATGTTAAACCTACTGCATTCCAACTTTTCTATGGTTTATAAACTATTTTACTAGCCATAGATTCATCAAAATAAGCAAACAACACACGAAAAACAGAATCTGTCAAAAAAAGAACAGTCTGTAGTAATCTGTAACTAACGCAAACTTCTGGAACTCCAAAAAATTAGTAAAAATAGGAAAACCTAGGAAATTTGTTTATTGATGAGAATCAATTGGAATCAGTATTTTATCACGTTCTGGTGATTTTTAACAATTGTTTTCGTGAACAGAAAGTTTCTGGAAATTTCTGCTAGATCAAATAACTATCATCCAAGAAGATCCTATAGGTTTAACTTGGCACAAACACTAATTAAAACATAAAAACACATCTAACCAGAGCCTAGAACAAATATTTATTCCTAAACAGAAGCAAAATCAAAAAAACTAAAAATAAAATTGGGTTGCCTCCCAACACGCGATATCGTTTAACGCCCCTAGCTAGGCATAAAAGCAAGGATAGATCTAGGTATTGCCATAATAGTGGTATGGCAAGTCATGAAAGCTTTTCTCATATTCTCTATGTTCAGCAGAAAGTTTTCTTTGAGGCAAGAAAAAATAATCAAAAGGGCTAAATTTAATGGGACAAAAGTCCCCAAGATCAATCTCGGGAGGTACGGGTTCCTCCCTAGGCCCTTTGTATTGCACAACCAATTCATCATTACAAGCATTCTTTTGGCAAAAAGTCACAAGCCTTTGTTCAATAGGAAAACCTAATTCATTATTCTGAATAGCAAAATCATCATTAAGTTCGGAAATTCTATCAACTAGAACATCGGCGGGAACCTTTTTCCTAAGATTTTCATTATAAGCAATATGATCCAAAGATTGTAAACGCATCATGTCTTCTTGATTAAAAAGGATAGCTTCTATTGGAGGATGGCTAGCATCTACCCTATAATGCGCAAAGATTTCTCTAGCCTCTTTCATTATGAATCTAAACTCATGAGCCAAAAAGATAGTGGCGGCACACTTAACAGAAGAATGCTCAGTATTGGAAAATTCTAGGAAAATTCTTTGTATGCAAGGATGCATATGAAGAAATTGCCTTTCAAGTTCAACTACAAGCAAAGATATTGCATCCGCAAGGCTACTAGTTTTATGAAGAATAGAGGCACCCATAATGGGCAAAGCTCCGGCAGAAGTAAAGAAATCTTGAATAACTCCTTTCCTAATAATATTACCGCTACCGACTCGAAATTTTTTGGTGTGCAAGATAGTAGGTTCCCCAAGAGGATCATCGAAAGCATTAAAATTTCCCAAGTTGTCATTATTGCCTTCATTAGCGATAACCTCCCCAGATTCAGACATGGTGAAAGGAAGACGAGCGAAAAGAGGCAAACAGAAAAGAGAGGGCGAATAAAACGGCAAGGGTGAAGTGAGGGAGAGGAAAACGAGAGGCAAATGGCAAATAATGTAATGCGGGAGATAAGGGATTGTGATGGGTACTTGGTATGTTGACTTTTATGAGACCTCCCAAGAACGGCGCCGTAAATCCTTCTTGCTACCTCTTGAGCATCTGCGTTGGTTTTCCTTGAAGAGGAAAGGGTGATGCAGCAAAGTAGCGTAAGTATTTCCCTCAGTTTTGAGAACCAAGGTATCAATCCAAGAGGAGGCTACGCATGAGTCCCTCGCACCTACAAAAACAAATAAATCCTCGCAACCAACGCGATAAGGGGTTGTCAATCCCTTCAAGGTCACTTTAGAGTGAGATCGATAAATATGATAGGATAATATTTTGGTATTTTTGTGATAAAGATGCAAAGTAAAATAAAAGCAAAGTAAAAATCAAAGGAAATAACAAAGTGTTGGAAGATTAATATGATGAAGATAGACCCGGGGCCATAGGTTTCACTAGTGGCTTCTCTCAAGAGCATAAGTATTTTACGGTAGGTGAACAATTCATTGTTGAGCAACCGACATGAATTGAGCATAGTTATGAGAATATCTAGGTATGATCATGTATATAGGCATCACGTCCGAGACAAGTAGACCGACTCCTGCCTGCATCTACTACTATTACTCCACTCATCGACCGCTATCCAACATGCATCTAGAGTATTAAGTTCATGAAAACAGAGTAACACCTTAAGCAAGATGACATGATGTAGAGGGATAAATTCATACAATATGATAAAAACCCCATCTTGTTATCCTCGATGGCAACAATACAATACGTGCCTTGCTGCCCCTACTGTCACTGGGAAAGGACACTGCAAGATTGAACCCAAAGCTAAGCACTTCTCTGATTGCAAGAAAAATCCATCTAGTAGGCCAAACCAAACTGATAATTCGAAGAGACTTGCAAAGATAACCAATCATACATAAAAGAATTCAGAGAAGATTCAAATATTGTTCATAGAAAAACTTGATCATAAACCCACAATTCATCAGTCTCAACAAACACATTGCAAAAAGAAGATTATATCGAATAGATCTCCACGAGAGAGGGGGAGAACATTGTATTGAGATCCAAAAAGAGAGAAGAAGCCATCTAGCTAATAACTATGGACCCAAAGGTCTGAGGTAAACTACTCACACTTCATCGGACAGGCTATGGTGTTGATGTAGAAGCCCTTCGTGATGGATTCCCCCTCCGGCGGAGCTCCGGAACAGGCTCCAAGATGGGATCTCGTGGGTACAGAAGGTTGCGGCGGTGGAATTAGGTTTTTGGCTCCATATTTGAACGTTTGGGGGTACGTAGGTATATATAGGAGGAAGAAGTACGTCGATGAAGCAACAGGGGGCCCACGAGGGTGGAGGGCGTGCCCCCTACCTCGTGGCCTCCTGGAAGCTTCTCTTACGTAGGGTCCAAGTCTCCTGGATCATGTTCGTTCCAAAAATCACGCTCCCGAAGGTTTCATTCCGATTGGACTCCGTTTGATATTCTTTTTCTGCGAAACTCTGAAATAGGCAAAAAATAGCAATTCTGGGCTGGGACTCCAGTTAATAGGTTAGTCCCAAAAACAATATAAAAGTGGATAATAAAGCCCAATATTGTCCAAAACAGTAGATAATATAGCATGGAGCAATCAAAAATTATAGATACGTTGGAGACGTATCTCGTATCTACTTTTCCTAACGCTTTCCTCTTGTTTTGGACTCTAATTTGCATGATTTGAATGAAACTAACACCGGACTGACGCTGTTTTCAACAGAACTACCATGGTGTTGTTTTTGTGCACAAATAAAGGTTCTTGGAATGGAACGAGACTTTGCGAGGATTTTTTATATCAATAAAGAGAATTTCTGGAGCCAAGAGCCACCTGAGGGGGGCACCTGGGTGGGCACAACCTACCAGGGCATGTCTGCCCCCCAGGCGCACCCTTGTGGGTTGTCCCCACCTGGTGGCCCCGCAGACCCTGAAACCGACGCTATAAAATCCTATTTTTCTAGAAAAAAATCAGAGAGAAAGATTTATCGTGATCCAGGAGACGGAGCCGCCGTCACCTCACGTTCTTCATCGAGAGGCCAGATCTGGAGTCCATTTGGGGCTCCAGAGAGGGTGATCTTTGTTCTTCGTCATCACCAACCCTTCTCCATCGCCAATTTTATGATTCTCCCCACCGGGAGTGAGTAATTCCTTCATAGGCTCGCTGGTCGGTGAGGAGTTGGATGAGATTCATCATGTAATCGAGTTAGTTTTGTTAGGGCTGATCCCTAGTATCCACTATGTTCTGAGATTGATGTTGCTATGACTTTGCCATGCTTAATGCTTGTCACTTTGGTCCCGGGTGCCATGATTTCAGATCTGAACCATTTATGTTATCACCATTATATCCATGTTCTAGATCCGATCTTGCAAGTTATAGTCACCTACTACGTGTTATGATCCGGCAACCCCGGAGTGACAATAGTCGAGACCACTCCCGGTGATGACCGTAGTTTGAGAAGTTCATGCATTCATCGTGTGCTAATGCTTTGTTCCGGTTCTCTATTAAAAGGACGCCTTAATATCCCTAAGTTTCCAATAGGACCCCGCTGCCACGGGAGGGTAGGACAAAAGATGTCATGCAAGTTCTTTTCATAAGAATGTATGACTATTTACGGAATACATGCCTACATTATATTTATGAACTGGAGCTAGTGCCGTATCGCCCTAGGTTATAACTGTCTCATGATGAATATCATCCAAAAAATCACCGATACAATGCCTACGAATTTATCTTATATTGTTCTTGCTAAGTTACTATTGCTATCGTTACTGTAGCACTTGCTACAAAATTACTGCTATCACTGTTACCGTTACTATTGCTGCTGCTACTATTATCCAAAATATCATATTACTGTGCTACTGGTCACTTTGCTGCAGATAATTAATCTCCAGGTGTGATCGAATTGACAACTCAGCTGCTAATACTTGCAAATATTCTTTGGCTCCCCTTGTGTCGAATCTATAAATTTGGGTTGAATATTCTACGCTCGAAAACTGTTGCGATCCCCTGTACTTGTGGGTTATCAAGACCTTTTTCTGGCGCCATTTTCGGGGATCATAGCTATATTTGTTGAGTCACTTGGGATTACTATCAATTTATCACTATGAAGAATCTGAAGGATGCTAAGACTAAGATTTATCCCTCTAAGACAAGGGGAGGTAAGGAGCTGCCATCCAGGTCTGCTTTAGATTCACCTTCTGTTATAAGTAAACTTGCAACACCACCACATGCTATTAATCTTGATATGTCGCAAGTTATTGATGATGCTACTTCTTCTATGAATGACACTTATGATGATGCTAGTACCTTGCTTGATGATGATGTGCCCATTGGTGACTTTCTTGATGAACAAATTGCTAGAGTAAGACAACATGATGTTGTTGAATCTGATGATGAGCTTGAAACTGAAAATCTTGAAACACCTACTAGAACTAGCCCTCCTAGATATGAATGTCCTAAGGTACCAGAAGGTTATGTTATGAATGAGGAGACAACTAGAGATATTCTTGCTTGTAAGGATAGAGATGATCTAGAGAAATTATTATGCAAGTATAAAGAAAAATTTCTGAATGCTAGAATGAAATATGATCCTAAGTTTGCTACCTCACCTATCTTTATTGATGATAAGGATTATGAATTCTCTATCGACCCAGAGTTAATTAATTTGGTTGAATATGATCCTTTCCATGGTTATGAAACTGAAACTTTTGTAGCACATCTTACTAAGTTGAATGACATAGCCACCCTTTTTACTCATGATGAGAAAACTCGCTATTACTATATTCTCAAAATATTTCTATTCTCATTAAAGGGTGATGCTAAAGCTTGGTACAATACTCTTGCTCCTGGTTGTGTCCGTCGTCCCCAGGATATGATTTATTACTTCTCGGAAAAATATTTTCCTTCTCATAGGAAACAAGCTGCTTTACAGGAAATATTTAACTTTGTGCAAATTAAAGAAGAGAGTCTCCCACAAGCTTGGGGGAGGCTTTGCCATTTACTTAATGCTTTTCCTGATCATCCTCTTAAGAAAAATCAAATACTTGATATCTTCTATAATGGACTAACTAATGTTTCTAGGGACTTCCTAGATAGTTGTGCTGGTTGTGTTTTCAGGGAATGAACTATTGGGCAAGCTGAAGAATTATTGAATAATATATTGAAATATTATGATGATTTGACTCTTCCCGAACCACCACCTAAGCCCACTCCAAAGAAGAGGGGTATATTATATCTCAGTCCTGAGGATATGCAAGATGCAAAGAAATCTATGAAGGAAAAAGGTATTAAAGCTGAGGATGTCAAAAATTTAGCTCCTATTAAAGAAATACATGGGCTTGATACAACACCACTACCTAAGGTGGTAGAGGTAAAGTCTAATGAAATTCAATGATAATGAAAATCCTCACAATATGCACCCTAGCCAATGCCTTTATGAGTTTGAAAACTATATTAGCAAGCAAGATCACTTCAATGCAAATGTTATGAAACAATTGAAATATAATTTTGATATGATTGCTCGCTTGAGTGACTTGCTATATGGAATCTCAAATGATGTTAGAGGTGTGGGAAAGCATGCTTCTATGATACAAACCCAGTTAGAACAAGTTGCTAAATCTCAAAGAGAGTTGCTTGATGAAATGAATAATAACATAAGTGACTTTGTTGTTAGAGTTGCAACTAGAGGAGGTCAAATGACTCAGGAACCACTTTATCCTGAAGGACACCCAAAAAGAATTGAACAGGATTCACAAAGGAACAACACCACTACACCTAGTTCTTCTAAAAATAAGAAGAAAAAGAAAAATGATAGGACTTTTGCATGCTTCTAGTGAGCCTGAAGTAGAAAAACCTCCTGATAATGATAATGAAGTTTCTATCTCTGATGCTGAAACCCAGTCTGGTAATGAACACTCACCTTCTGATAATGAAAAATATAATGACGAGGTTCATGAAAATACCCAAACAAATAGTAAAGAACCAGACAATGATGTTGAGATAGAAACTGGAGTTGATCTTGATAACCCACAACCCAAGAACACACGATATGATAAAAGAGACTTTGTTGCTAGAAAACACGGTAAAGAAAGAGAACCGTGGGTTCAAAAACCTATGCCTTTTCCACCCAAGTCAACTAAAAAGAAAGATGATGAAGAATTTGAACGCTTTGCTGAAATGCTGAGGCCAGTCTTTTTGCGTACTCGCTTGACTGATATCTTGAAAATGCCTCCTTGTGCAAAGTACATGAAAGACATCATCACCAACAAGAGAAAAATACCGGAAGCTTGAATCTCCACCATGCTTGCTAATTATACTTTTAAAGATGGAGTACCTAATAAACTTGGAGATCCGGGAATACCAACTATACCTTGCTCCATCAAAAGAAATTATGTGAAAACTGCTTTATGTGATTTGGGAGCTGGTGTTAGTGTTATGCATTTCTCTTTATATAAAATACTTGACTTGAATAAACTCACACCGACTGAAATATCTTTGTAAATGGATGACAAATCAACTACCATACCTATCGGTATCTGTGAGGATGTGCCCGTTGTTGTTGCTAATGTTAATATTTTGACTGACTTTGTTATACTTGAGATGCCCGAGGACGACAAATGTCGATTATCCTTGGTAGACCCTTCTTCAATACTGCAGGGGCTGTTATTGATTGCAATAAAAGCAAGGTCACTTTTCATATCAATGGTAATGAGCATACGGTGCACTTTCCGAACAAACAATTCCAAGTGAATTATTGAAAAATCTCCGACAATCACTATTGGAAGTTTTCAACTACCTCTACATATTGTTAAAAAGAAATATGAAATACTTATTGTTGGGGATATTCATATCCTTGTTGAGGTAACTTAGTGATTTATGAAAGTTCTTCGGTTTCATACTAATCGAAAGTGGTTATTAATAAGACTTGATCAACCTTATTAATGGATCATTTTTGAGAGGTATGAAGTTGATGAATTTAGTGAGCACTACCTTTTATCCCTACCTTTTGTTTTCTGTTTTTATTAGTTAAGTAAAATAAACTGCCATGTTTTGTCTGTTTTCTAAATTTCCCGTGCAATAAAAAATGACCCAAAATATAAGTTCTCAGAATGCTCTGAAAATTTAATATGATTTTTTCTGATTATTTAAGAATTTTTGGTGCATATAATATCAGATGGAGGTGCACCAGGTGGGCACAACCCACCTTGGCGCGCCAGGACCCCCAGGCGCGCCCTTGTGGGTTGTGGTCCCCACGTGGGCCCCTCACTTATCTGTTCATCCCACATCATCACACACCTCCAGAAAAAATCACCATTGCTCTCTCTCTTGTGTTATTGCTCTCAAACCCGCGGATTTTGATCTCCTTGCTCGAAGCTCCGTTTCCGAAACTATTTCGGGGGATTGTTGCTTGGTATGTGACTCCTCCATTTGTCCAATTAGTTTTTGCTTTAGTGGTTTATATTTTCAATAATTAGCTACTCTTGGTGCTGTTGTAGATGAGCTTGCATGTTGAATTCTTAGAGTTCTAAGTATTTTGAATGCTTGCTATGGCTTCTAGGCATTCCTATGAGTAGTTGTTACCAATTTTGTAAGGTTTTGTTGATAAATTTTTGTCATCCAAATTTTTTCAGAAAATTGTACGCGAACATGATGAACCTCTTTGGAAGGAGGTCTTCGAAGAGGAGATCTTTGGAGGCATCTTCTAGTGAAAGTTCCCTTTGTCGGTCTTATGTTGAACCGAGTGAGTGTTCCATACGATATGCTACCACCAAAACATGCTTATGGACATGCAACGACTATACGGTGAGTGTGGGCATTAACGAGGAATTTGAACAATATGTTCACAATGCCGATCTCGGTCCCTACATTTTAGATAAGTGCAATCAACACCACACTCTCACTGAATCATTTGTCAAAGGATTTAAATTCCATCCCCGTGAGTCTAGGGTGTCATTTAAACTATATGAAAATCCATTTACCATATCACTAGAAAGGTTTGCTCACCACTGCAAAATTCCATTCTGGGGTTCGCTTGGCGAACCACCAAGAGCTAAGTTCGAAACATTTTTGTCTAGCCTTTGCTATGGTGAGAATAGGGGAGTGACGCAAGGTAGAATAAAGAGCATTCATTTTCCTGCAATTCAGTACTTCGCATTATTTAATGGGAAATGTATTGTAGGCAAACAAGATTGTAGTACACTTTGTGCTCCAGACTTGAGCCTCATACGCGCCACTCTCACCAGTGACACAATGCTAATAGTGGTTATTTTTATGGTGGAATTTACGCCACACGCTTAGCAAGAGAGCTGGGTGTTCCACCTTTGCCATATGACCCTATTTTACCCACGTATTTAGACTTTAATGCTATGAAGCGTCGTAAGATCCTTAAGGGTAAACCTGATAATTTCACCTACAAATTGTTGTTTAATCAAGATTCCATTGTATAGACATATTTGCATGCGCCTGCTCTCTTTGATTATCATAGCAGGGGGAGATATTTTGTTGTTGAGAGCGAGGCCTGAGCCCACAACGCGGCGGTTGTGGCTGCATGGCAGGCTGAGACATCTGCACCAAGAGCCTTTGTGAGCTACCACTCCGACTATTATACAGGCTACTGACTGATTACCAAGTTAGGCCAAAAGCCTAAGCTTGGGGGAGTACGCGTTTCTCACCGACTTTACATTCATGTTCACACATTTTAGTTGTCAGCGTTCACACTTTTCCATTGCATTATCCATGTTAAATTTATTTTCTCGCTTTCTTCTTGTGTGTTTGAAAAACTTTGAGAAAATACAGAAATATTTCCTGCTTCTTTTTTATTTTTCTTCCTAGTTTAAATTGTTGTAGCACTAAAAAGAAAACCCCAAAATATTTCCTTGTTATTCTTTTTGCTTGTCGGGAGCTTTCACGTGTAAATAGTTTTTCTCATTTTTGCTTTCCCCTTTTATTTGCTTGTTCAAGAAAACCAAAAACTAAAAAAATATGTCAGTGTGTTTCTCTGAATTTATTTTCTTTTTATTCGAGTCATTGATACGTCTCCAACGTATCTATAATTTTTTTTATTGTTCCATGCTATTATATTATCAATCTTGGATGTTTTATAATCATTTTATATCATTTTTTGGTACTAACCTATTGACATAGTGCCAAGTGCCAGTTGTTGTTTTCTACATGTTTTTTACATCGCAGGAAATCAATAACAAACGGAGTCCAAACGTAGCGAAACTTTTTGGAGATTTTTTTGGACCAGAAGACAACCAATGGACCGAAGAAGCACCTCGGGGTGCTACGAGGGGAGCACAACCCACCAGGGTGCACCAGGAGGCCCAGGCGCGCCCTGGTGGGTTGTGACACCTCAGGTGCCCCCTTGAACCGACTCTTTGCTATATAAATACCCCAATATTCCAGAAACCCTAGGGGAGTCGATGAAAATCAATTCCAGCCGCCGCAGAGTTGAGAACCACCAGATCAAATCTAGACACCATCACGGAGGGGTTCACCACTTCCATTGGTGTGACGCCCAGATAATTAGGCTACAGTAATCCCACGTTAATGTCGCCATGTCACCTTGGTTACTATTGCTAATCTCGCGCTAGATCAAAACCGGTCCAAAATTCAAATTCAAAGTTTGGTAAATAATAAAAGTTTTCAAACATTAAAATAAAAATGTTCGGTTATTGCCGAATATTACATAGGTAATTGTTGTGAAGAAAACACATATTTAGAAAATGCTAAGATGCCTTAAATTAAATAAAATAGAAAAGGGAAATAAATAAAAGAAAAGAAAATATAAAACAGAAAACAAAACAAAAAGAAGAAGAAGAACCCCCTTGGGCCATGGCCCAAGAGCCATCAGGCCGCCAAAGCCGCCCACCAGCACCCCACCCCTCCTCCATATCCCCACCGGGAAACCCTAACGACCCACCTCACTCCCCCACTCCCCACAACTCTCTCCTCCCGATCCAGATCGGGTCTGGGAACCAGACCGAACCGCCCGCCGCGTCGCCTCGCTCCGTGCTCGAGCCCCGCGCCGCCCGGCGACCCACTGCAGTGGATTTAACCACCACGGCGGACGAACCCCCCCTCCTCGCGCCCGGGCCACGACCTCTTCCTCACCGGACCCGCCACCGCCCGTCGCCTCGTCCTCCTCGTCTCCTCCTCGCCACGACGCGTCCCCATCCTCCTCCCCAACGGCTCCATCAAGCCTCGCCCCTTCTTTCACGACGAACGTGAGCACCTTCCGTGCTCCTCTCTACCCCCCGTGGTCACCGCACTCACGCGTGTGCTCAGCGCCACCGCACCACGGCCAGCGCGCGCCCGTTCCCCACGCCGCGCGCCGCGACCACCATCGCCCGCGCCGCCCCATCGCAGTTTGTTGGACCCACCGCTTGCCTTCGCCAGCTTCGATTACCGCTGCGGCTCAGGCGCCAAGACGCCGCGTCGCCCTTCGCCGTCTCTCATCGAGACCGCCTGTGGCGACCCCGCCGGCCACCGCGACCATCTGCGCCGGCCTCCCGCTCCAATTCCACCTCCGCCGCTTCGGCGGCGGCGTCATGGCTACCGACGGCGGTGCAGATGGCCTCGCCCAACCAACGCTTGGGCTCGCCCCTAATCAAGCGCTGCTACCACTAACGCCATCGCCTCGGCTCAGCAGCAGCCTGAACCCTTTAGGCCCCTGGGGCCTATGACATATGGGCCCCACGCCCCCATTTAAAAAAAAGGAATTAGAAAATTAATTAGAAAATATTAATTAATTAATTAGATAATTAATTAACTTAATTAAATCTGTTAAATTAACATTATGACTTAATTAAACTAATTAAACCTGCTTAGTTAGTCTAAGACAATGACGAACGGGACCCACACGTCAGGTCAACTCCCTGTTGACTCCTGACGTCATGATGACGTCAGCGTGCACTATTCTGGATAATGTTAGAATTAAATAATTAAATAAATTCTAAAAATGATTAAAACTTTAGAAAATCATATAAAATAAACTGTAGCTCAGATGAAAATGTTTTCTATATGAAAGTTGCTCAGAACGACGAGACGGATCCGGATACGCAGCCCGTTTGTCCGCCACACACCCCTAACATAGCAAACACACAACTTTCCCCCACCGGTTCGTCTGTCCGAAAACGCGAAACACCGGGAATACTTTCCCGGATGTTTTCCCCATTCGTCGGTATCACCTACTACCGCGATTGGGCACCCCTAGCATAGTTACTTGTCATGTCATGCATCGATATGCATCTGTTTGCATGGTATTCATTGTTTCTTCCCCCTCTTCTCTCTGGTAGACTACGAGACCGACGCTGCTGCTGCCCAGTTCGACTACGGAGTTGACGACCCCTCTGTCTTGCCAGAGCAACCAGGCAAGCCCCACCCCCTTGATCACCAGATATCGCCTATTCTACTCTATACTGCTTGCATTAGAGTAGTGTAGCATGTTACTGCTTTCCGTTATACCTATCCTGATGCATATCCTGTCCTTGCTACTACTGTTGTTACCTTTACCTCCAATCCTACCTGCTTAGTATAGGATGCTAGTATTCCATCTGTGGCCCTACATTCTTGTCCGTCTGCTGTGCTATACTATCGGGTCGGGATCACTCGGGAGGTGATCACGGGTATATACTTATACTTATACATGATACATGTGGTGACTAAAGTCGGGTCGGCTTGTGGAGCACCCGCGAGTGATTCACGGATTGGGGGCTGAAAGGACCTTTGTCCCGACGGCCCTCTGGATGGATCTTTGTGGCGGCGGCGGCAGGCAGGTTGAGACCGCCTAGGAGAGAGGTGGGCCTGGCCTGTTCGGCGTTCGCGGATACTTAACACGCTTAACGAGATCTTGGTATTTATCTGAGTCTGGCTACGGGCCTATACGCACTAACCAATTATGTGGGAAGGATATGGGCACTCGGCGTCGTGGTATCAGCCGAAGCACTTCGTGACGTCGGCCGATCGAGTGGCGCTGCGCCGGATTGGACTGGAACACTTGTAGGCTAGGCTTCTGCTCGTCACAGACGCAACGTGTGTGTGCTAAGGCGATGGGCCCTGCACCGTGGCGCTTAGGTTTAGACCGCGGTTGAACTCTCTGTTGAGCCTAGGTGGGGCTGCGACATGTTGATCTTCCGCAGCCGGGCATGACCCAGGAAAGTGTGTCCGGCCAAATGGGATCAAGCGTGTCGGGTTATGTGGTGCACCCCTGCAGGGAAGTTAATCTATTCGAATAGCCGTGATCTTCGGTAACAGGACGACTTGGAGTTGTACCTTGACCTTATGACAACTAGAACCGGATTCTTAATAAAACACACCCTTCCAAGTGCCAGATACAACCGGTGGTCGCTCTCTCGTGGATACGAGGAGGGATCGCGGATAGGATTATGCTATGCAATGCTACTTGGAGGACTTCAACCTACCCTCTTCTACCTGCTGCAAGACGAAGGTGACCGAAGCATAGTCTTGATAAGACTAGCTATCCCCTCTTATTACGGCATTCGCGATTCAGTCCACCGATATGGCCCTTTACACATATATCCATGCATATGTAGTGTAGCTCCTTGCTTTGCAGTACTTTGGATGAGTACTCACGGTTGCCTTGTTCCCCTTTTCCCTATCTCTACTCGGTTGCGGCGACTGACGATGGAGCCCAGAGCGACGCCACCGCCGATGACGACTACTACTGGAGGCGCCTACTACTACGTGCAGCCCGACGGCGACCTGTGAGTAGTTGGGAGGATCCCAGCAGGAGGCCCGCGCCTCTTCGATCTGATCCGGCTTTGTGCTAGCCTTCTTAAGGCAAACTTGTTTAACTTATGTCTCAGACTCAGATATTGTTGCTTCCACTGACTCGTCTATGATCGAGCACTTGTATTCGAGCCCTCGAGGCCGCTGGCTTGTATTATGATGCTTGTATGACTTATTTATGTTTTAGAGTTGTGTTGTGATATCTTCCGTGAGTCTCGATCTTGATCGCATACATTTGCATGCATGATTAGTGTACGATTGAATCGGGCGTCACAAGTTGGTATCGAGCCGATCGCTGTAGGAATCCCCTTCCACACTCCTTGGTCAAGTCGAGTCTAGACGTTGCAAAACTTTTACTAACATGGTTGTGCAGCCCATGGGCCCACGCCGCCATTGGGTGGTATTAGGATCTTTTACTCCTCGATCTTTACTCTGGGACTCTGAACTCTCTTCTACTCGGGTTAAACGATTTTTACTAACTCTGACTCTAGGTTCTCGATAATACTTTCTCCCGGAGAGCCCTTCAGTCCAGATGGTCACCGATCGCGCGTAAGATTTGGAGATACTCTTTGATATTCTCTCGAGACTTTGTGCCCATCACTTTTGCTATTCCCGACCACCGATAAATCCTTATGGATAACTACTTACACTTGCCATTCTTACGATCATCCCCCATTGATCTTGTTATTACAAGATACCCAAGTTTTCTATTGTTCCGAGAATACTTCGTGCCTACCGCCTAGCAGTTCTTTGCCACATGAATACCCCTTCAAATAAATCCTCACACTTGTCGAGTATCCGCTCATCCCGCTTGTTCATGAGTTTCACAAAAGTCTTCAAAATACTATTCGATCTTCCGAAAATCCTCTGGAGCCTTTGGCTCTTGAAATTCTTGCTTGCTCGCATTATGGTTAATCCCATAAGTCTTGTAGTCTTATTGACATTCCTTGTCATTATCATTTTGGGTCTATTGACTCAATATGTTTGCAAATACACGCAATCATCATTGATCCTTATAAATTACCTTTTAATTTGAGCTGCCATTCTTTTAACTGGAATTGGTTCTCGACCAATCCAATTGTCGTTGATTGTACCCCTAAGTCTATTCAGCTTATCCATTCTTGATCAGAGCATTTGCTCCTGATCCCTTGATTTGAAAATCATAATTACTTTGCTAATTAAGCGTTGAACTATGCAGCTGTTCTATAAACCGATGCATTTGCAATCTTTCTTCCTCTGATTGGGTATCGATACTCATATCAGCCCCATTGTGGATCGCCATATCCACTGTTGGATTATTATCCGACAGTGTCCTTCATAATTAATCACTTTGTGAGTTCTTTCTCCGATACATAATGCCTTTGGTAAATTGTATCCTTTCCTTTTGTCAACCATGCTCTGCTTTCGAGCTGGTGATATTTACTCTTGAAGCTTATGGTATATGTTCAGTAGAAGCCCGATGGGATTGAACCAACGCCTTCCCTCATCGGTGTGAACCCGAAAGATTTCACAAGTCATACTTATCTGGTATTGCACCGTAAAACTTTCAACAACTAATGTCATCTTCAAATACGAGAGGTGAATGGAAGATTATGCATTGAGGAAGTGGAGTCGACCTTGAACTTTGTGTTCATGCCCATGGACGCGATGTATATCCTATCATGGAAGCTTCTTGTAATAATAACTATTTCCTTGATAGCTAACATATGGTATCGTGAATTGATCCCTTGCAACCGTGGTTCCACCATGATTGTTCTTCTTGATTCCATTTCTCGGACAAGTTAAAACAATTGTCTTCTATGGATCAATACACCAGTCCAACCTTTACTTTGATCTTGTGTCGAGTATTACCCCCGGTATCTCGAGATTATCATGGAACTGCATAACTTTTTATGAGTTCATCAAGTACTACCTTCCCATCGATTCCAATTTTTCACGGGCTCGAGTTATTAAACACTCAAAGACACCGATAATCGAACCGAGTCCGCACTACGGTTCAACAACTCTTCAGTAAGCTTCTATAACTACGAGTTTGTACCCGATCACGCCATTCCTAGCCTGTTTGGCTATATCATTGTCGTGACGATTCTAACTGTGCTACATGGTCCTTATTCTCGAGCACCAATTTGCGCATTTATAGCTAAGCTTACGTCGATTTTCCTCGTCATACCCTTTCACCTTAAACAACAAGCTTGAGTTCGAGTTTGTGTCGTAACCGTGGTTCCAATAACCTCTTGCTTCATCATTCCTTTGACTTGATGTCGTCGCTGATTGATTACATCTGCATGAAATCTCTCGACAAATGTGTCGTGATCATCATCAACCTTATGAGCTCTTCCAGGAATTCAATTGAATTCATGATGGGTAATACCATCCTTGCCCCTCGATGATTCCTGTTCTCATCGACCACTTTATTGCCTTCCGTTCAACACAACTTGTTCGTGTTTTGTGTAAACCTTGAGATCCCTACTACCCAGCAGTTGATCTTCCTTACCTCGGAAGTATTACCATCTCTTTTCGCCAAGAATGTGGTGCGAATTTCACCACCTCTTAAGAATTCTTGATATCATAATACTTCTTGCCATTTTCGCTCATTCCTTGGTCCCCGTACTGTTTTCAACCGGAATACCGACAATTGAGCTATGACGTGTGAATTCAAAACTTCTAGCAACCCTATTGCTTTGAAATGAATGGGCGATAGTTCATTCTAAGTCTTTCGATAATTGAATCACCATTCTAACATTGGCCGTGCAACCCAACCCATATTTCGGGTGCACCGTTCAACCAATGTTTAATTAGGTATGTTTTCCTCGAGCATATCCCATTATATCATTTGATCTAACAAATGTCATCTTCTTGTTCACATTATCGTGGAAATCCATCCGTTTGGAATTCTCGATGAATTGTCGCTGAGCCCATCAGCCACCTTCTCATCCCGTCCTTAGTTTAATGATGAACTATTGCTTCAGAAACCCGCTCCCACAGTTCATTTCTCGAGAATCTTGCAATGTCATTTCGTCGATTTGTGTTGCACCTTTTCCTCTCGGACCCCCTGAGTCTAAGGTATCATGACACCAATTGGATATGAATCTCGGTCAGATATGATGGTTGGGACAACTTTCCAAGAGTTATGATGTTGATCCTTTGATGACCCGGTAACATGATTTCATGCCTAGGACCCCCGGCTCGAGGACCTATCATTATAGTTCCCTTTTTAACAAGGTTAATCATTTTTCCATGAGGAAATTGAATGCCTTGTTTAGTAAGTTTATCCTGATGGATCCTTTGTGTATCCAAAGTCCGATCTTTGCTTGAAGACCATGTCAATGCTATCTCGAAGCATGTCTGTGGTACTCCGATTTTCAATAAGAGCATTTGAAGCCCAATGCTAAATGTTTCTTGCTCAATTATCCAAACACCGTTGTATGGGTAATGTCTTGAAATTCCTCTCCCCTTACCTACTTTCTATCCCGTCGTGGATATCTTCCTCTACTTGTCCTTGGGAAGGATATACCCTTGAAACATGTGTTTAAACACATTTTCTTTCCATTGTTCTCGATTATTTCGATAATCGATTTTCCTTTCTATTGTTTTGTTTAACCTTTCGGTAATCCGACTTAACTAAGCAAAGTGATAATCCTCGCTT
This sequence comes from Aegilops longissima, assembly GCA_021605205.1. Classification (NCBI taxonomy): domain Eukaryota; kingdom Viridiplantae; phylum Streptophyta; class Magnoliopsida; order Poales; family Poaceae; genus Aegilops; species Aegilops longissima. The sequence continues at coordinate 147,194,466 of CM038676.1, read as the reverse complement.
AGGTAAGAACCTTGTGGTACCACGTTGTTAGTAAGACCCTATTACTATTGTTGATGACATTCGGTAATCGCCGATGGACGAGAACTTTGCCTATTGGTCCGCCTCGCTCAACGAAAGCGGAAAATGGTTCTCTTCGTCCCTCGCCCTTGGTACCGACATTGTTGCCAACATAACTGACAGGCTATGCTCTGACATGTCTTTCTTATGCGATCGTGCAAGGCGTCACCGCCCTTCCTACTTAACCCACATGGTGGGCCCATATGTTGGAAATATGCCCTAGAGGCAATAATAAAAGCATTATTATTATATTTCCTTGTTCATGATAATTGTCTTTTATTCATGCTATAACTGTATCATACGGAAATCGTGATACACGTGTGAATACATAGACCACAATACGTCCCTAGTGAGCCTCTAGTTGACTAGCTCGTTGGTCGACAGATAGTCATGGTTTCGACTATGGACATCGATGTCATTGATAACGGATCACGCCATTAGGAGAATGACGTGATGGACAAGACCCAATCCTAAGCATAGCACAAAGATCGTGTAGTTCGTTTTTGCTAGAGCTTTTCCAATGTCAAGTATCTCTTCCTTAGACCGTGAGATCGTGTAACTCCCGGATACCGTAGGAATGCTTTGGGTGTACCAAACGTCACAACGAATCGGGTGACTATAAAGGTGCATTACAGGTATCTCCGAAAGTGTCTCTGGGTTGACACGGATCAAGGCAGGATTTGTCACTCCGTATGACGGAGAGGTATCATGGGCCCACTTGGTAATGCATCATCATAATGAGCTCAAAGTGATCAAGTGTCTGGTCACGGATCATGCATTACGGTACGAGTAAAGTGACTTGCGATAACGAGACTAAACGAGGTATTGGGATACCGACGATCGAGTCTCGGGCAAGTAACATACCGTCGACAAAGGGAATAGCATACGGGTTGCTTGAACCCTCGACATCGTGGTTCATCCGATGACAAAATCGAGGCGTGTGGGAACCAACATGGGTATCCAGATCCCGCTGTTGGTTATTGACCGAGAGCGTCTCGGTCATGTCTACATGTCTCCGAACACGTAGGGTCTACACTTAAGGTTCGGTGACGCTTAGGGTTAATAGGAAGACTTGTATGTGATTACCGAATGTTGTTCGAGTCCGGATGAGATCCCGGACATCATGAGGAGTTCGGAATGGTCCGGAGGTAAAGATTTATATATGGAAGTCGTCAAGCGGACACCGAAAAGTTTGGGTCATATCGGTTTATGGAGGGTCCACCGGAAAGGTTCCGGAGGACCACCGGGAGGGGCCACCCCTTTGGGGGCCACTTGGGCTGCGTGGGAGGCAGCCAGCCTGGGTGGCTGGGCGCACCTCCCTTGGCCCATGCGCCTAGGGTTGAGGGGGAACCCTAAGGGGCCCCCTGCTTGGGGGCAAGCCCCCTCCCTTAACCGCCCCTCTAGATGCATCTAGAGGGGCCGCCCTCCTACCTTCCCTATAAATAGAGGGGTGGAGGGAGTGCTGCACACACCATTAAAGGCGCAGCCCTCCCTCCCCAACACCTCTCCTCCTCCGCATAAGCTTGGCGAAGCCTCGCCGGAGAACTTGTCACTCCATCGCATCACGCCGTCGTGCTGCCATTGGAGTTGTCTTCCTCAACCTCTCCTTCCTCCTTGCTGGATCAAGACGAAGAAGACGCCGTCGTCCGCACGTGTGTTGAACGCGGAGGTGCTGTCCGTTCAGCACTTGGTCATCGGTGATCGGAATCACGTTGGGAACGTCTTCATTATCACCACTCCTCGAACGCCTGCACTCGATCTACAAGTGGTATGTAGATGCAAACTCTCTCTCATAACTCGTTGCTTAGATGAACTCATAGATAGATCTTGGTGAAACCGTAGAAATTTTTTTATTTTCTGCAACGTTCCCCAACAGTGGTATCAGAGCTAGGTCTATGCGTAGTTCTCTTTGCACGAGTAGAACACAATTTAGTTGTGGGCGTGGATCTTGTCAATTTACTTGCCGCTACTAGTCTTATCTTGCTTCCGTGGTATTGTGGGATGAAGCGGCCCGGACCAACCTTACACGTACGCTTACGTGAGACCGGTTCCACCGCTAACATGCACTAGTTGCATAAGGTGGCTGGCGGGTGTCATCTCTCCTACTTTAGTTGGAGCGGATTCGATGAAAAGGGTCCTTATGAAGGGTAAATAGAAGTTGACAAGATCACGTTGTGGTTATTCGTAGGTAAGAAAACGTTCTTGCTAGAACCCAATTGCAGCCACGTAAAAGATGCAACAACAATTAGAGGACGCCTAACTTGTTTTTGCAGCAATTGTCATGTGATGTGATATGGCCAAGTTGTGATGAATGATGAATGACATATTGTGATGTATGAGATCATGTTCTTGTAATAGTAATCACGACTTGCATGTCGATGAGTATGACAACGGCAGGAGCCATAGGAGTTGTCTTTATTTTGTATGACCTGCGTGTCATTGAAGAACGCCATGTAACTTACTTTACTTTATTGCTAAACGCGTTAGCCATAGAAGTAGAAGTAGTCGTTGGCGTGACAACTTCATGGAGGCACAATGATGGAGATCATGATGATGGAGATCATGGTGTCATGCGGTGACAAGATGATCATGGAGCCTCAAGATGGAGATCAATGGAGCTTTATGATATTGGCCATATCATGTCACTACTATATAATTGCATGTGATGTTTATTATGTTAATACATCTTGTTTACTTAGAACGACGGTAGTAAATAAGATGATCCTTACAACAATTTCAAGAAGTGTTTCCCCTAAGCGTGCACCGTTGCTAAAGTTCGTCGCTTCTAAGCACCACGTGATGATCGGGTGTGATGGATTCTTACGTTCACATACAACGGGTGTAAGACAGATTTACACGCGAAAACACTTAGGGTTTACTTGACGAGCCTAGCATGTACAGACATGGCCTCGGAACACGGAGACCGAAAGGTCGAACACGAGTCGTATAGAAGATACGATCAACATGAGAATGTTCACCGATGATGACTAGTCCGTCTCACGTGATGATCGGACACGGCTTAGTCGACTCGGATCGTGTAACACTTAGATGACTAGAGGGATGTCTAATCTGGTGGGAGTTCATTTAAATAATTTGATTAGATGAACTTAATTATCATGAACTTAGTCTAAAACTTTTGAATGATATGTTTTGTAGATCAAATGGCCAACGCTCATGTCAACTTGAACTTCAACGCGTTCCTAGAAAACCAAGCTGAAAGATGGCGGCAAGAACTATACGGACTGGGTCGGAACTTGAGATCATCCTCATAGCTGCCAGAAACAATATGTCCTAGAAGGACCGCTAGGTGACGCCCCGTCCTGAGAACCAAGACATTATGAATGCTTGGCAGTCTCGTCTTGATGATTACTCCCTCGTTCGATGCGGCATGCTTCTGACTTAGAACCGGGCTCCAAAAGCGTATTGAGCATCACGGAGCATATGAGATGTTCGAGGAGCTGAAACTTGTTTTCCAAGCTCACGCCCGGTCGAGAGATATGACATCTCCGACAAGTTCTATAGTTGTAAGATGGAGGAAAACAGTTACATCGGTGAGCACATTCTCGAAGATGTCGGGTTGTACAACCGTATGACCCAACTGAATATTAACCTCCCGATGAGGCGGTCATTGAGAATCCTCCGATCGCTCCCACCAAGCTACAAGAGCTTTGTGATGAACTACAACATGCAGGGGATGGTAAAGACCATTCTGAAGTGTTCTCTATGTGAAGTCAGCCGAGGTTGAAATCAAGAAAGAACATCAAGTGTTGATGGTCAATAAGACCACTAAGTTCAAGAAGGGCAAGGGCAAGAAGAACTTCAAGAAGGACGGCAAGGAGGTTGCGCGCCGGTAAGCAAGTTGCGGGAAGAAGTCAAAGAATGGACCCAAACCCGAGACCGAGTGCTTTTATTGCAAGGGAGGGGTCCTTCGAAGCGGAACTGCCCCAAATACTTAGCGGACAAGAAGGCCGGCAACACCAAAGGTATATTTGATATACATGTAATTGATGTGTACTTTACCGATTACTCGTAGTAACTCCCGGTATTTGATACCGTGCCGTTGCTCATATTTGTAACTCACAGCAGAGCTGCGGAATAAGCGGAGGCGGAAAGGACGAGGTGACGCGCTGGCGCTGGGAATGGTTCAGAGTCGATGTGATCGCCGCCGCACGCTACCTCTTCATTTACCTACGGATTAGTTATGAACCTTAATAATTGTTATTTGGTGCCAAGTTTGAGCATGAATATTGTATCCGGATCTCGTTTAATACGAGATGGCTACTCATTTAAATCCGAGAATAATGGTTGTTCTATTTATATGAGAGATATGTTTTATGGTCATGCTCCGATGGTCAATGGTTTATTCTTAATGAATCTCGGCGTAGTATTACACATGTTTATAGCGTGAATACCAAAAGATGTAAAGTTGATAACGATAGTCCCACATACTTGTGGCATCGCCGCCTTGGTCACATTGGTGTCAAGCGCATGAAGAAGCTCCATCTTGATGGACTTTTGGAGTCTTTAGATTATGAATCATTTGACACATGCGAACCATGCCTCATGGGCAAGATGACCAAGACTCCGTTCTCCGGAACAATGGAGCGAGCAACCAACTTGTTGGAAATCATACATACCGATGTGTGCGGTCCAATGAGCGTTGAGGCTCGCGGAGTATATCGTTATGTTCTCACTCTCACAGATGACTTGAGTAGATATGGGTATGTCTACTTGATGAAACACAAGTCTGAGACCTTTGAAAAGTTCAAGGAATTTTAGAATGAAGTAGAGAATCAACGTGACCGAAAGATAAAATCCTTACGATCAGATCATGGAGGAGAATATTTAAGTCATGAATTTGGTACACACTTAAGAAAATGTGGAATCGTTTCACAACTAACGCCGCCTGGAACACCTCAGCGTAACGGTGTGTCCGAACGTCGTAATCGCACTCTATTGGATATGGTGCGGTCTATGATGTCTCCTACCGATTTGCCGCTATCATTTTGGGGATACGCTCTAGAGACAGCTACATTCACTTTAAATAGGGCACCGTCTAAGTCCGTTGAGACGACACCGTATGAATTATGGTTTGGGAAGAAACCTAAGCTGTCGTTTCTAAAAGTTTGGGGATGCGATGCTTATGTCAAGAAACTTCAACCTGAAAAGCTCGAACCCAAGTCGGAAAAATGCGTCTTCATAGGATACCCTAAAGAAACCATTGGGTATACCTTCTACTTAAGATCCGAGGGCAAGATCTTTGTTGCCAAGAACGGAACCTTTCGGAAAAGAGTTTCTCTCGAAAAGAAGTAAGTGGGAGGAAAGTAGAACTCGATGAAGTACTACCTCTTGAACAGGATAGTAGTGCATCTCGGGAAAATGTTCTGTGATGCCTACACCAATCAAGAGGAAATTCATGATGATGATCAAGGTACTTGGATCAAGTTGCTCTTGAACCGTCAGAGGTCCACTAGGACACGCTCCGCACTGCAGTGGTACGGCAACCCTGTCTTGGAAATCATGTTGTTAGACAACAATGAACCTTGAACTATGAAGAAGCGATGGCGGGCCCAGATTCCAACAAATGGCTAGAAGCCATGAAGTCCGAGATAGAATCCATGTATGAAAACAAAGTGTGGACTTTGGTGACTTGCCGATGATTGGCGGCGATAGAAAACAAATGGATCTTTAAAAGGAAGACGGACGCGGATGGTAATGTCACCATCTATAAAGCTCGACTTGTCGCTAAGGGTTATCGGCAAGTTCAAGGGATTGACTACGATGAGACTTTCTCTCCCGTGGCGAAGCTTAAGTCCGTCCGAATCATGTTAGCAATTGCCGCATACTATGATTATGAGATATGGCAGATGGACGTCAAAACAGCGTTCCTTAACGGTTATCTTAAGGAAGAGCTGTATATGATACATCCAGAAGGTTTTGTCGATCCTAAGAATGCTGGCAAAGTATGCAAGCTCCAGCGATCCATTTATGGGCTGGTGCAAGCATCTCGGAGTTGGAACATTCGCTTTGATGAGATGATCAAAGCGTTTGGGTTTATGAGACTTATGGAGAAGCCTGCGTTTACAAGAAAGTGAGTGGGAGCTCAGAGCATTTCTCATATTATATGTAGATGACATACTTTTGATGGGAAATGATATAGAATTCTTGGACAACATTAAGGCCTACTTGAATAAGTGTTTTTCAATGAAGGACCTTGGAGAAGCTGCTTATATATTAGGCATCAAGATCTATAGAGATAGATCGAGGCGCCTCATAGGTCTTTCACAAAGCACATACCTTGACAAGATTTTGAAGAAGTTCAAAATGGATCAGTCCAAGAAGGGTTCTTGCTGTATTGCAAGGTGTGAGATTGAGCTCAGCTCAATGCCCCACCACGGCAAAAGATAAAGAAGAGATGAGTGTCATCCCTATGCCTCAGCCATAGGATCTATTATGTATGCCATCTCTGTGTACTGGACTGATGTAAACCTTGCCGTAAGTTTGGTAGGAAGGTACCAAAGTAATCCCGCAAGGAACATTGGACAGCGGTCAAGAATATCCTGAAGTACCGAAAAGGACAAAGGACATGTTTCTCGTTTATGGAGGTGACGAAGAGCTCGTCAGTATAAGGTTACGCCGACGCTTAGCTTCGACACAGATCTGGATGACTCTAAGTCACAAACCGGATACGTGTATATGTTGAATGGTGGAGCGAGAAGCTGGTGCAGCTGCAAGCAGAGCGTCGTGGCGGGATCTACATGTGAAGCGGAGTACATGGCAGCCTCGGAGGCAGCACATGAAGCAATTTGGGTGAAGGAGTTCATCACCGACCTAGGAGTCATACCCAATGCGTCGGGCCGATCAAACTCTTCCGTGACAACTTTGGAGCTATTGCACTTGCCAAGGAGCCCAGGTTTCACAAGAAGACAAGGCACATCAAGCGTCGCTTCAACTCCATCCGTGAAAATGTTTAGGATGGAGACATAGAAATTTGTAAAGTGCATACGGATCTGAATGTCGCAATCCGTTGACTAAACCTCTTCATGGGCAAAACATGATCAACACCGAACTCTATGGGTGTTCGATTCATCACAATGTAAACTAGATTATTGACTCTAGTGCAAGTGGGAGACTGTTGGAAATATGCCCTAGAGGCAATAATAAAAGCATTATTATTATATTTCCTTGTTCATGATAATTGTCTTTTATTCATGCTATAAGCAGTATTATACGGAAATCGTGATACGTGTGAATACATAGACCACAATACGCCCCTAGTGAGCCTCTAGTTGACTAGCTCGTTGGTCGACAGATAGTCATGGTTTCGACTATGGACATCGATGTCATTGATAACGGGATCACGCCATTAGGAGAATGACGTGATGGACAAGACCCAATCCTAAGCATAGCACAAAGATCGTAGTTCGCTTTTGCTAGAGCTTTTCCAATGTCAAGTATCTCTTCCTTAGACCGTGAGATCGTGTAACTCTCGGATACCGTAGGAATGCTTTGGGTGTACCAAACGCCACAACGTAATCGGGTGACTATAAAGGTGCATTACAGGTATCTCCGAAAGTGTCTGTTGGGTTGACACGGATCGAGACAGGATTTGTCACTCCGTATGATGGAGAGGTATCTTGGGCCCACTCGGTAATGCATCATCATAATGAGCTCAAAGTGATCAAGTGTCCGGTCACGGATCATGCATTACGGTAACGAGTAAAGTGACTTTGCGTAACGAGACTAAACGAGGTATTGGGATACCGACGATCGAGTCTCGGGCAAGTAACATACCGTCGACAAAGGGAATAGCATACGGGGTTGCTTGAACCTCGACATCGTGGTTCATCCGATGACAACATCGAGGAGTGTGGGAACCAACATGGGTATCCAGATCCGCTGTTGGTTATTGACCGAGAGCGCCTCGGTCATGTCTACATGTCTCCCGAACCCGTAGGGTCTACACACTTAAGGTTCGGTGGCGCTTAGGGTTAATAGGAAGACTTGTATGTGATTACCGAATGTTGTTCGGAGTCCGGATGAGATCCCGGACGTCACGAGGAGTTCCGGAATGGTCCGGAGGTAAAGATTTATATATGGGAAGTCGTCAAACGGACACCGGAAAAGTTTTGGGTCATATCGGTTTATGGAGGGTCCACCGGAAAGGTTCCGGAGGACCACCGGGAGGGGCCACCCTTTGGGGGCCACTTGGGCTGCGTGGGAGGCAGCCAGCCCCTGGTGGGCTGGGCGCACCCCCTCCCCTTGGCCCATGCGCCTAGGGTTGAGGGGGAACCTAAGGGCGCCCCTTGCTTGGGGGCAATCCCCCTCCCTGCCGCCGCCCCCTCTAGATGCATCTAGAGGGGCCGCCCTCCTACCTTCCCTATAAATAGAGGGGTGGAGGCGAGGGCTGCACACACCATTAAAGGCGCAGCCCTCCCTCCCAACACCTCTCCTCCTCCGCATAAGCTTGGCGAAGCCCTGCCGGAGAACAACCTCCATCTGCATCACGCCGTCGTGCTGCCATTGAGTTGTCTTCTCAACCTCTCCTTCCTCCTTGCTGGATCAAGACGGCGAGACGCCGTAAATCCGCACGTGTGTTGAACGCGGAGGTGCTGTCCGCTCAGCACTTGGTCATCGGTGATCGGAATCACGAACATTCGCTTTGATGAGATGATCAAAGCGTTTGGGTTTATCTGAGACTTATGGAGAAGCCTGCGTTTACAAGAAAGTGAGTGGGAGCTCTGTAGCATTTCTCATATTATATGTAGATGACATACTTTTGATGGGAAATGATATAGAATTCTTGGACAACATTAAGGCCTACTTGAATAAGTGTTTTCAATGAAGGACCTTGGAGAAGCTGCTTATATATTAGGCATCAAGATCTATAGAGATAGATCGAGGCGCCTCATAGGTCTTTCACAAAGCACATACCTTGACAAGATTTTGAAGAAGTTCAAAATGGATCAGTCAAGAAGGGTTCTTGCTCAGTATTGCAAGGTGTGAGATTGAGCTCAGCTCAATGCCGACCACGGCAAAAGATAAAGAAGAGATGAGTGTCATCCCTATGCCTCAGCCATAGGATCTATTATGTATGCCATCTTGTGTACCGGACCTGATGTAAACCTTGCCGTAAGTTTGGTAGGAAGGTACCAAAGTAATCCCGCAAGGAACATTGGACAGCGGTCAAGAATATCCTGAAGTACACGAAAAGGACAAAGGACATGTTTCTCGTTTATGGAGGTGACGAAGAGCTCGTCAGAATAAGGTTACGTCGGCGCTTAGCCGACACAGATCCGATGACTCTAAGTCACAAACCGGATACGTGTATATGTTGAATGGTGGAGCGATAGCTGGTGCAGGTACAAGCGAGCGTCGTGGCGGGATCTACATGTGAAGCGGAGTACATGGCAGCCTCGGAGGCAGCACATGAAGCAATTTGGGTGAAGGAGTTCATCACCGACCTAGAGTCATACCCAATGCGTCGGGCCGATCAAACTCTTCTGTGACAACACTGGAGCTATTGCACTTGCCAAGGAGCCAGGTTTCACAAGAAGACAAGGCACATCAGCGTCGCTTCAACTCCATCCGTGAAAATGTTTAGGATGGAGACATAGAAATTTGTAAAGTGCATACGGATCTGAATGTCGCAAATCCGTTGACTAAACCTCTTCCGCGGGCAAAACATGATCAACACCAGAACTCTATGGGTGTTCGATTCATCACAATGTAAACTAGATTATTGACTCTAGTGCAAGTGGGAGACTGTTGGCAATATGCCCTAGAGGCAATAATAAAAGCATTATTATTATATTTCCTTGTTCATGATAATTGTCTTTTATTCATGCTATAAGCTGTATCATCACGGAAATCGTGATACACGTGTGAATACATAGACCACAATCGTCCCTAGTGAGCCTCTAGTTGACTAGCTCGTTGGTCGACGGATAGTCATGGTTTCTCGACTATGGACATCGATGTCATTGACAACGGGATCACGTCATTAGGAGAATGACGTGATGGACAAGACCCAATCCTAAGCATAGCACAAAGATCGTAGTTCGTTTTGCTAGAGCTTTTCCAATGTCAAGTATCTCTTCCTTAGACCGTGAGATCGTGTAACTCTCGGATACCGTAGGAATGCTTTGGGTGTACCAAACGTCACAACGTAGCGGGTGACTATAAAGGTGCATTACAGGTATCTCCGAAAGTGTCATTGGGTTGACACGGATCGAGACAGGATTTGTCACTCCGTATGATGGAGAGGTATCCTTGGGCCCACTCGGTAATGCATCATCATAATGAGCTCAAAGTGATCAAGTGTCCGGTCACGGGATCATGCATTACTGATGCGAGTAAAGTGACTTGCGGTAACGAGACTAAGCGAGGTATTGATATCGACGATCGAGTCTCGGGCAAGTAACATACCGTCGACAAAGGGAATAGCATACGGGGTTGCTTGAACCCTCGACATCGTGGTTCATCCGATGACAACATCGAGGCGTGTGGGAACCAACATGGGTATCCAGATCCGCTGTTGGTTATTGACCGGAGAGCGTCTCGGTCATGTCTACATGTCTCCGAACCCGTAGGGTCTACACTTAAGGTTCGGTGACGCTTAGGGTTAATAGGAAGACTTGTATGTGATTACCGAATGTTGTTCGAGTCCGGATGAGATCCCGGACGTCACGAGGAGTTCGGAATGGTCCGGAGGTAAAGATTTATATATGGGAAGTCGTCAAGCGGACAGGAAAAGTTTTGGGTCATATCGGTTTTATGGAGGGTCCACGGAAAGGTTCGGAGGACCACGGGAGGGGCCACCCTTTGGGGGCCACTTGGGCTGCGTGGGAGGCAGCCAGCCCCTGGTGGGCTGGGCGCACCCCTCCCTTGGCCCATGCGCCTAGGGTTGAGGGGAACCCTAAGGGGCGCCCTGCTTGGGGGCAATCCCCTCCCTTGTCCGCCCCCCCCTCTAGATGCATCTAGAGGGGCCGCCCCTCCTACCTTCCCTATAAATAGAGGGGTGGAGGCGAGGCTGCACACACCATTAAAGGCGCAGCCCTCCCTCCCAACACCTCTCCTCCTCCGCATAAGCTTGGCGAAGCCTCGCCGGAGAACAACACTCCATCCGCATCACGCCGTCGTGCTGCCATTGAGTTGTCTTCCTCAACCTCTCCTTCCTCCTTGCTGGATCAAGACGAAGGAGACGCCGTCGTCCGTGACGTGTGTTGAACGCGGAGGTGCTGTCCGCTCAGCACTTGGTCATCGGTGATCGGAATCACGTTAGAACGTCTTCATCATCACCACTCCTCGAACGCCTGCACTCGATCTACAAGTGGTATGTAGATGCAAACTCTCTCGTAACTCGTTGCTTAGATGAACTCATAGATAGATCTTGGTGAAACCGTAGAAAAAATTTATTTTCTGCAACGTTCCCCAACACCATAACCCACAGTTCCACAGGATCGAAACCTGACTCTCCTGTACACCCCCGGTTTCCAAAGTTATTCCTCGCGCTTGACTTCTTATGGAACTCACGGGGCAACTGCCAAGTGATCTATTCGGGTATCAGACGCAATACTTTTTCTCATTGCTCTGAACCCCTTTCACCTTCTGATTAGGCATCGAACGCTTGCCTAGCCGTTTGAAACTTCTCATGGTACCTCCTTACTTTGCTCTCGATATTTTCTTAAGATTCAATTCGAGAGTTATTTCCACCACCTTCCCCGTTGTTATCTACCAGATAGTCTACCTTGCAGAGGTCCATTCTTTCGGTATACCCCCTTATTCTTGCGTAAGTATGACGGTGATCCAAAAGAAAAGATGCCTACTTCATCATGATGAACTGAAGAAAAATGAAGACAACAATTTAATGGATCTACCTCTTCTGGAAGAGCAGCTAAGACCGAGAACACTCGCTATAATTTCATAACCGAACCTCCCACCTTACACCACCCCTTAAATCTCGGACGAGATTTCTTGTAGTGGAGGAGAATTGTGACGCCAGATAATTAGGCTACAGTAATCCCACGTTAATGTCGCCATGTCACCTTGGTTACTATTGCTAATCTCGCTAGATCAAAACCGTCCAAAATTCAAATTCAAAGTTTGGTAAATAATAAAAGTTTTCAAACATTAAAATAAAATGTTCGGTTATTGCGAATATTACATAGGTAATTGTTGTGAAGAAAACACATATTTAGAAATTACTAAGATGCCTTAAATTAAATAAAATAGAAAAGGAAATAAATAAAATAAAAGAAAATATAAAAACAGAAAACAAAACAAAAAAAGAAGAAGAAGAACCCCCCTGGGCCACGGCCCAGAGAGCCATCGGGTCGCCATGCCGCCCACCCGCACCCCACCCCTCCTCCATATCCCCACCAGGGAAACCCTAACGACCCACCTCACTCCCCCACTCCCCACAACTCTCTCCCTCCCGCTCCAGATCGGGATCGGGGAACCAGATCGAACGCCGCCGACGCCGCCCTGGCTCCGTGCTCGAGCCCCGCGCCGCCCGGCGACCCTACTGCAGTGGACGAGCCACCCGCCGGCGACGAACCCCCTCCCTCGCGCCCGTGCCACGACCTCTTCCTCACTGGACCCCGCCACCGCCCGTCGCCTCGTCCTCCTCGTCTCCTCCTCGTCGACGACGCGTCCCCATCCTCCTCCCCAACGGCTCCATCAAGCCTCGCCGCCTTCTTTCACGATTTAACGTGAGCACCTTCCCGTGCTCTCTCTACTCCCCCGTGGTCACCGCACTCACGCTGCGTTCCCGCGCCATCGCACCATGGCCAGCGCCGCTTCGTTTCCCCACGCCGCCGCTCGCGACCACCATCGCCCCCCGCCGCCCCATCAGTAGTTTGCTGGACCCGCCGCTTGCCTTCGCCAGCTTCCGGTTGTTCGCTGCGGCTCCTCAGGCGCAAGACGCCGCGCTTCGTCGTCTCTCTCATCGAGACCGCCCGATGGCGACCCGCCGCCACCGCGACCATCTGCGCTGCCTCCCGCTCCAATCCCACCTCCGCCGCTTCTCGGGCGGCGTCATGGGCACCGACGGCAGTCTGTGATGGCCTCGCCGAACCAACGCTTGGGCGCGCCCCTCGTCGGCGCGCTGCTACTACTAACGCCTGTCGCCTGGCTCAAGCAGCTTGCAAAACCCTTTAGGCCCTCGGGCCTATGACATATGGGCCCCACGCCTCATTTAAAAAAAAAGGAATTAGAAAATTAATTAGAAAATATTAATTAATTAATTAGATAATTAATTAACTTAATTAAATCTGTTAAATTAACATTATGACTTAATTAAACTAATTAAACTCGCTTAGTTAGTCTAAGACAATGACTTAACGGACCCACACGTCAGTCAACTCCTGTTGATCGCCGACGCCATGATGACGTCGGCGTGCACTATTATGGATAATGTTAGAATTAAATAATTAAATAAATTCTAAAAATGATTAAAAGTTTAGAAAATCATATAAAATAAACCGTAGCTCAGATGAAAATGTTTCTATATGAAAGTTGCTCAGAACGACGAGACGAATCCGGATACGCAGCCCGTTCGTCCGCCACACACCCCTAACATAGCAAACACGCAACTTTCCCCCTCCGGTTCATCTGTCCGAAAACACGAAACACCGGGAATACTTTCCCGGATGTTTTCCCCATTCGTCGGTATCACCTACTACCGCGATTGGGCACCCCTAGCATAGTTACTTGTCATGTCATGCATCGATATGCATCTATTTGCATGGTATTCATTGTTTCTTCCCCTCTTCTCTCGGTAGACTACGAGACCAACGCTGCTGCTGCCCTGTTCGACCACGGTTGACGACCCCTCTCTGCTTGCCGAGCAACCAGGCAAGCCCCCCCTTGATCACCGGATATCGCCTATTCTACTCTATATCGCTTGCATTAGAGTAGTGTAGCATGTTACTGCTTTCCGTTATACCTATCCTGATGCATAGCCTGTCCTTGCTACTACTGTTGTTACCTTTACCTGCAATCCTACCTGCTTAGTATAGGATGCTAGTATTCCATCTGTGGCCATACATTCTTGTCCGTCTGCTGTGTTATACTATCGGGCCGTGATCTCTCGGGAGGTGATCACGGGTATATACTTATAGTTATACATGATACATGTGGTGACTAAAGTCGGTCGGCTTGTGGAGCACCCGCGAGTGATTCACGGATTGGGGGCTGAAAGGACCTTTGTCCCGACGACCCTCTGGATGGATCTTTGTGGCGGAGCGACAGGCAGGTTGAGACCGCTTAGAGAGAGGTGGGCCTGGCCCTGTTCGGGCGTTCGCGGATACTTAACACGCTTAACGAGATCTTGGTATTTGATCCGAGTCCGCTACGGGCCTATACGCACTAACCAACTACGTGGGAAATAAATGGGCACTCGGCGCCGTGGTATCACCGGCACTTCGTGACGTCGCCGATCGAGTGGCGCGCTACGGATTGGACCGAACGCCAGTAGGCTAGGTCTGCTCCGACCGCAGATACGCAATGTGCAGTGTGCTAAGGCGATGGGCCGGCACTTCGGCGCTTAGGTTTAGACCGGCGTCTTGACTCTCTGTTGAGCCTAGGTGGGGCTGCGACGTGTTGATCTTCCGCGGCCGGGCATGACCCAGGAAAGTGTGTCTGGCCAAATGGGATCAAGCGTGTTGGGTTATGTGATGCACCCCTGCAGGGAAGTTAATCTATTCGAATAGTCATGATCTTCGGTAACAGGACGACTTGGAGTTGTACCTTGACCTTATGACAACTAGAACCGGATTCTTAATAAAACACACCTTCCAAGTGCGGATACAACCGTGGTCGCCTCTCTCGTGGATACGAGGAGGGATGGCGGATAGGATTATGCTATGCAATGCTACTGGGAGGACTTCAACCTACCCTCTTCTACCTGTTGCAAGACGAAGGTGACCAGAAGCATAGTCTTTGATAAGACTAGCTATCCCCCTTTTATTCTGGCATTCTGCAGGTCAGTCCACTGATATGGCCCTTTACACATATATCCATGCATATGTAGTGTAGCTCCTTGCTTGCGAGTACTTTGGATGAGTACTCATGGTTGCCTTGTTCCCCCTTTTCCCCCTATCTCTACTCGGTTGCGGCGACCAGACGATGGAGCCCAGCAGCCAGACGCCACCGTCGATGACGACTAATACATCGGAGGCGCCTACTACTACGTGCAGCCCACGACGACGACCAGGAGTAGTTGGGAGGATCCTGCAGGAGGCCTGCGCCTCTTCGATCTCAGATCCCGGTTTGTGCTAGCCTTCTTAAGGCAAACTTGTTTAACTTATGTCCAGACTCAGATATTGTTGCTTCCGCTGACTTGTCTATGATCGAGCACTTGTATTCGAGCCCTCGAGGCCCCTGGCTTGTATTATGATGCTTGTATGACTTATTTATGTTTTAGAGTTGTGTTGTGATATCTTCCCGTGAGTCCCTGATCTTGATCGTACACATTTGCGTGCATGATTAGTGTACGATTGAATCGGGGGCGTCACAATTGGTGCCTCTCCGATGATGCATGAGTAGTTCTTTGTAGACCTTCGGGTCCGTAGTTAGTATCTAGATGGCTTCCTCTCTCTCGTTTGATTCTCAATACAATGGTCTCTTGGAGGTCCATATGATGTAAATATTTTTGTGGTGTGTTTGTTGGGATCGGATGAACTTTGAGTTTATGATCAGATCTATCTTTTTATCCATGAAAGTTATTTGAGTTTCTTTGATATCTTATATGCATGATTGCTTATAGCCTTATATTTCTTCTCTGATATTTGGGTTTTGTTTGGCCAACTTGATCTATTTATCTTGCAATGGGAAGAGGTGCTTTGTAGCGGGTTCGATCTTACGGTGCTTGATCCGAGTGACAGAAGGGGAACCGACACGTATGTATCGTTGCTACTAAGGATAAAACGATGGGGTCTATTTCTACATAAATAGATCTTGTCTACATCATGTCATCGTTCTTATTGCATTACTCCGTTTCTCCATGAACTTAATACACTAGATGAATGCTGGATAGTGGTCGATGTGTGGAGTAATAGTAGTAGATGCAGGCAGGAGTCGGTCTACTAATCTTGGACATGATGCATATGTAATGATCATTGCCTGGATATCGTCGTGATTATTTGAAGTTCTATCAATTGCCCAACAGTAATTTGTTTACCCACTGTTTGCTATTTTTCTCGAGAGAAGCCACTAGTGAAACCTACGGCCCCCGGGTCTCTTTCTCATATTATTTGCCTTTGCGACTATTTTCCTTTGCTTTTATTTTTAGATCTATTAAACCAAAAATACAAAAATACCTTGCTGCGATTTATTCCTATTTAATTTTATTTTGCGTTCAATCTATCAATCTACTACAATTTATTCCCGCTCGTTTGCCAATTTCTGGCGCCGCTACCCGAAAGGGATTGACAACCCCTTTTACACGTCGGGCTGCCAGTATTTGTTATTTGTGTGCATGTGCTATTTAGGTATTGTTGCTTGGTTCTTCTACTGGTTCGATAACCTTGATATCATAACTGAGGGAAATACCTACCGTCGTTGTGCTGCATCATCCCTTCCTCTTTGGGGAAATACCGATGTAGCATCAAGCCACATCAAAAGAAATTTCTGGCGCCGTTGCCGGGGAGGATCTTCAACATCTACCAGGTTCCTAATCACAAATCTCATCTCCTCACAATTTACATTATTTTCCATTTGCCTCTCGTTTTCCTCTCCCCCACTTCACAAAAAATTGTCGTTTTATTCGCCCTCTTTTCCGTTCGCCGTTTTCTTGCCGGATCTGTTTTGAGTGCAATCTTGTTGCGTAGTCACAATGACTCAAGAAAACACCAAGTTGTGTGATTTCTCAAATACCAACAACAATGATTTTATTGGCACTCCTATTGCTCCTCCCGCCACTAGTGCAGAGTCTTGTGATATTAATACTGCTTTGCTGAATCTTGTTATGAAAGATCAATTTTCTGGTACTCCTAATGAGGATGTCGTGTCCCATCTTAATAACTTCGTGGAATTATGCGATATGCAAAACAAAACAGATGTGGACAATGATGTTGTGAAGATGAAATTATTTCCATTTTCTTTGCGTGATTCTGCAAAAAATTGGTTCTCTTCTTTGCCTCGCAATAGTATCGATTCTTGGAATAAGTGCAAAGATGCTTTTATCACAAAGTATTTTTCACCCGCAAAAATTATTTCCCTTAGAACCAAGATCATGAATTTCAAGCAACTTGAACAAGAGCGTGTTTCACAATCTTGGGGAAGGATGAAAATGATTCTAAGGAATTGCCCAACTCATGGGTTAAATCTTTGGATGATCATAAAATTTTTTATGCGGGATTGAATTTTGTTTCTCGTAATCTTTTAGATTCCTCCGCGGGTGGTACTTTTATGGAAATTACTTTGGGTGAAGCCACCAAATTGCTTGATAATATCATGGAAAATTATTCACAATGGCATACCGAAAGAGCCCCTACTAGTAAAAAACTTAATTCGAATGAAGAAATTTCTTCTTTGAGTGAAAAAGTTGATGCTCTTATGAAAATGGTTTCTAGTAAAAGTGCTCCTATTGATTTCAATGATATGCCTTTGTCTACTTTGATTGAGTAAAATAGTGATCCCGTAGATGTGAATTTTATCTCTTGAAATAATTTCAATAACAATGCTTATAGAGATAATTTTAATCCTAGGCCTTTTCCTAGTAATTCCTCTAATAATTATGGTAATTCCTATGGAAATCAATCTCATAATAATAATAGGAACACCTCTGATCTTGAGAATAATATTAAAGAATTAATCAAGACACAAAAAGTTTTCAACACTACCATAGAAGAAAAGTTGAATAAGATTGATGATTTGTCTAGAAGTGTTGATAGAATTTCTCATGATGTGGAAAATCTCAAGATGAAATTTTTTGTTCCTAAGGTTGAGGAATCAATTAAAGCTCTTTATGTTTCTATCGATGAAAGTAAGAAAAGAACCGCTATACTTAGAGCTAGAAGAGAATTTTTAGAAAAAGCGTTTTCTAGTGATTGCTTTCGTAAAAGTGGTGAAGATCTTATAATGATTGGTGTTTCTTATATGTATTCCTTGTTTAGTAAAGTTAATATTGATGAAAAAGGGGCTGGAGAAGAGTCAACTTCAGCTAGAAGGCGTCCCGATAATTCGGAGGGTGAAAATCTTGTTGAGAAAATTGATAAAAGTGGGTTTGAAGAGGTCAAGAGTTTAACTAGTGATGTTCCCACTCTTTTGGATAACAAAGACTTTAACTATGATAGTTTCTCTTTGATTGATTGTATTTCTTTGTTGCAATGCATGATAAATTCACCCCATGCTTATGAAGAAAATAAAGCTTTTATTAAACATATTGTTGATGCTATGATGAAAGCTTTGGAAGAAAAATTGGAATTAGAAGTTTCAATTCCCAGAAAATTACATCATGAATTGGAACCTAATATCAAAGTCAAGATTAAAAATTATGAGTGTTTTGCTTTGTGTGACTTGGGTGCTAGTGTTTTTACAATTCTGAAATCATTAGTGATGTGCTTGGTCTTACTGATCTTGAAAATTGTTCTTTAAATTTGCACTTGGCGGACTCTACTATTAAAAAGCCTATGGGAAGAATTAATGATGTTCTTATCTTGCAAATAGGAATTATGTGCCCATAGATTTTATTGTTCTAGATATTGATTGCAATCTGTCTTGCCCAATTATTCTTGGTAGACCATTTTTACGCACTATCGGTGTCGTGATTGATATGAAAGAAGGCAATATTAAGTTCCAATTTCCATTAAGGAATGGTATGGAACACTTCCCTAGAACAAGAATTATTCCACCATGTGAATCAATCATGAGGGCATCTTATGATCTCGAAACAAAGATGACAGAACTTAGATCCTTGCTTTATGCCTAGCTAAGGGCGTGAAACAATAGCGCTTGTTGGGAGGCAACCCAATGAATAAAATTTATTTTTTCTTTTTGCTTTCTGTTCTTGAGTGTTTGAACAATTATGCTACTGTTATGATTGTGTTTTTTGTGTTTTAATTAGTGTTTGTGCCAAGTAAATCCTTTAGGATCTTCTTGGGTGATAGTTGTTTGATCTTGCTGAAAAAACAGAAAATTTTGCTCTCACAAAAACAATTCTTATTTTTAACCACAGCGTGATAAAATACCAATTATTTTTGCAGAAGATTAATATACAAATTTCTCACTTGGTCCTAAGTTTTTCAGAAATTTTGGAGTTGTAGAAGTATTCGAAATATTTAGATTACTACAGACTGTTCTGTTTTTGATAGATTCTATTTTCTTTGCGTTGTGTGCTTGTTTCGATGATTCTATGGTTTTCTTTGATGAGTTTTTGCCATAGAAAAGTTGGAATACAGTAGATATAATGAAATAATAAAATATGAATTGGTTTGGTACAATACTTATAGTAGTGATTTGCTTTCTTATACTAACGGATCTTACAAAGGTTTTGTTGGAGTTTTGTGTGATTGAAGTTTTCAAGTTTTGGGTTATCTTACGATGGATGAAGGGATGAGGAGTAAGAAGACCCTAAGCTTGGGGATGCCCTGGAATCTCGAGCTATTATCCAAAGAGAGCAAGCAACTAAGCTTGGGTATGCCCCGAGTGGCATCCCCTCTTTCTTCTAACGACCGGTACTTTACTCGAAGCTATATTTTTATTCGTCACATACTATGTGTTTTGCTTGGAGCGTCTTGTATGATATGAGTCTTTGCTTGTTCTGTTTTGCTTTTTAAATCTTGATTCCTTGCTGGACACACCTATTTGAGAGAGCCAAAATTATGCCATGACTTGTTAGAATTGCTCTCTATGCTTCACTTAAATTTTTATGAGCTATGGATTTGCTCTAGTGCTTCACTTATATCTTTTTAGCACGGTGTGCTTTAGTATTTTTGAAGAAATGCCCTCTTGCTTCACTTAGATTTATTTGAGAGTTAGTAAAATTTTCAACAAATTCTCTCTTGCTTCACTTAAATTAATTTGAGAGAAAGAAATATTATGCTCATGATCTTCTCTTATATTCGTATGAGCTTATCAAAAGCAACACATGAAAATTAGTTCCAAAGTGATAGATATCCAAGAAGGATATAATAAAAACTTTCATGAAGATCATTGGACAAAATAAACTTGATTCTTAGTAATAGTTTTGAGATATGATGATGTGATATGTGAGTCATCTTGATGAGTAATTAAGCTTTAGTAAGAATATTGGTGTTAAGGTTTGTGATTCCCTATGCAAGCACGAAAGTCAATAGTTATGCAATGAAATTATATCCTACTTGTGGTACATTATTCGGTGTTAATTATGCTCAATTCTCTCTTATGAGATTATTCGTTTCTTGGTTGGTCGCTTCTCAATCTTTTGCTAGCCTTCATTTTGCACTAAGTATGATCACTACTTGTGCATCCAAAAACCTTTAAACCAGTTTTGCCACATGAGCCCACTATATGTACCTATATGCGGTATTATTTTGCCGTTCTAAGCAAATTTGTATGTGCCATCTCTAATTTTCAAAATAAACTTCTCTTTTGTGTGCTCATACCGCTCGCGAGGCGGTGAGGGGTGGCTAATATTTTCCATGCTAGATGTGTTATTCTCACGATGAGTGTTTATTCATTTGTCATTGCACGAGAGTAAGGCAAGGGTATTAGGGATGCCCAGTCCCGAAATGAAAAATGAATTTACTTTATGTTGTCAAATAATAAATTCCTTGGAAAGTGTTGGTATGGAAGGCACCCGTGGATACGGTTAGATAAGGAAGTGAAAGTATGGTGGAAAAGGGAATAAACTTTAATTTCTGTTTGGGAACTGCCTATGATATATCTAGCATGGAAAGTGTTGGGAACTCTAAGTCATTTCCGTTGGTGGGAAAGGCACACCTCCCAAAATGTTTTTATCTCTCAATTTTTGCTTTGAGCTCTAGCACCTCTACAAATCCCTACTTCCCTCCGCGAAGGGCCTTTCTTTTACTTTATGCAATTTTTATTTTTGAATTTGAGCCTCCATCTTCTCTTACAAAGCACCAACTAGGGGCACTATGATCGTACTTGAGCGTTGGGTGTAGCTAATAAGCGAGTGTGTTTCATGAATGGATCAATGATTGATCATGATGAGCTAGGGATAACTTATTTTAGCGTTGATATTTTGGAAGACTTGGTTGCTTGTTGATATGCTTGAGTATTTAAGGTATCATGTCAAAACTAGACTATTGCTTTGAACAATATAAAAGTCCAAATGTCCATGCTATAAAGAAAAGAATATGAGATGACATGTTAGGCAGCATTCCACATCAAAAATTCTGTTTTTTATCATTTACCTACTCGAGGACGAGCAGGAATTAAGCTTGGGGATGCTGATACGTCTCCAACGCATCTATAACTTTTGATTGTTCCATGTTGTTATATTATCAATCTTGGATGTTTTATAATCATTTTATAGTCATTTTATATCATTTTTTGGTACTAACCTATTGACATAGTGCCAAGTGCCAGTTGTTGTTTTCTGCATGTTTTTTACATCACAGGAAATCAATACCAAACGGAGTCCAAACGCAGCGAAACTTCTTGGAGATTTTTTTTGGACCAGAAGACAACCAATGGGCGAAAGAAGCACCTGGGGGTGCTACGAGGGGAGCAAAACCCACCAGGGCGCGCCAGGAGGCCCAGGCACGCCCTGGTGGGTTGTGCCCACCTCGGGTGCCCCCTGAACCGACTCTTTGCTCTATAAATACCCCAATATTCCAAAAACCTAGGGGAGTTGACGAAAATCAATTCTAGCCGCTGCAGAGTCTAGAACCACCAAATCCAATGTAGACACCATCACGGAGGGGTTCACCACTTCCATTGGTGCCTCTCCAATGATGCGTGAGTAGTTCTTTGTAGACCTTCGGTCTGTAGTTAGTAGCTAGATGGATCCTCTCTCTCGTTTGATTCTCAATACAATTGATGTAGGGTGGAACCCTATGTGGATGATCTTTCAAGTTTGGAGAGGATCCCTACTAGGAACACAAAGAACGAGCGGAAGAACACAAGGGAAATCACGGGGAAAACACAAGAGAATCACTCAAACCAACAAGATCAATCACACATGTGCTAGATCGATGAACACAAAGGGAGATACATGATTCAAGGTCAACAAAGGACGATACAAACGGTAG
The DNA here is from genome assembly GCA_021605205.1 of Aegilops longissima. Lineage (NCBI taxonomy): Eukaryota > Viridiplantae > Streptophyta > Magnoliopsida > Poales > Poaceae > Aegilops > Aegilops longissima. The sequence continues at coordinate 147,172,207 of CM038676.1, read as the reverse complement.
CCGTTCTTCTCCGTGAAGAGGTCTTGATGGGGGCCACCCAAGAGGGGGTCTTGAATCCAAGGTGGATCTTCTCCGAAGAGGGGCCGCGGTCTCTCTCGTGGAGTAGATCCGTATGGATAATGACTCTATCTAACAATGAGCTAAATCAACGCTAACCCTAACTAGGAGGAGGAGGAGGTCTATTTATAGTCTTAGTGCAAATGGGGGCGAAGTGAAGGGGTACATGGGCCTCAGCCCGAAACACTGTGCGCAGATAGGCGTCGGACGTCCGGAGCGTTCCGGTCGTCCGGTGGCTCGTGGGCGTCCGGACGTCCGGCAATCTCCGGACTTCCGTAGATTCGGCTCGGGTGTGCTTCGGTTGGACGTCCGGAGGGTTCCGGTCGTCCGGAGGGTCCGGACGTCCGGTGCTCTTCGGACATCCGTAGATTCGGCTCGGGTGCGCTTCTGTCGGACGTCCGGAGGGGTCGGTCGTCCGACGCCTGGAGTCCGTCGGACGTCCGGTCCTGGTCGGACGTCCGGCCGCTGTAGCTTCTTCTCTTGGTCCTTGTACTTGGTGTCCTCGCCGTCTTGTCCATGGTCTTCCTCCTTGTTCCTGGTCATGCATAACACATATATTTGAGGTAGTAACCATGTCTCACATGTGGGAAGTGACGGTTCGGAGAGGAGCGAGTTCACCTTGTGTCCAATGGCGTATATTCGAGGTCTCGTCATATGTCCACTTGGGGTTTGGAGAGTAGTCGGAGTGTACATGGGGATGAACGTGGGATGCTCCGCATCATCTCCCCCCCCCCTTGGGAAAGATCCGACCTCGGATCGTGATCCTCATCACCATGGAAACGGTTGTCGTAGACGAACTTGTAGTTGGACGAAGTTGAAGACATGGCGCAATCCAAGTAGTCCACGGTGTCACCGGAGTGATAGTCATGCAAAAAGAGCAAACACAAGCAACACTCGGAAATACAATGGTTAGCGCACCTAAAGTGTCCATCATGTAAGAATGAGTCCGTCCAAAGGAATTGTTCATGGCAAGGCATGAGATGCTTATCCAAATGATGTAAAATGACATGTAAAGCATTCATGAGAGAAAATTCATGCATTGGGCACACAAAGGTGTCGTGATTGTGATCAATGCAACCACGGTGCAAAATGATGTCATAATGAGACGGTTTGTCCATAGCATGAATATGGCAATGGATGCTCAACATGTGTATGTTATCATGCAATTGATGGTGGACAATATGATCATGATTTATGAATATGCCATCAAGAAAGATCACAACAAATTTGCTAAGAAAATGCGCAAGCTCGTATATCATGGATGACATGGGAAGAGGTGCAACAAGACAATCATAATGTGTGTCAATCCATGCATAGGGTGCAAATTTGTCATGGGTGGTGTTGTACCATAGCTCGATGTCGAGGCATTCCTCAACTTGAAGGTCCATAGGGTCCATCTCCAATGTCGGTCCTCCATCCAATATATGTATCATGTAGACAAGAAGAAGGAAACAACAATGAAAGAATGACCCGTCCAATATGTGTATTTGAGGATGGCTCAAAGGGAAGGAGGTCACGTTTAGGAGGTTCTCAAAGATGTTGGAGTTGCACATCATGTATGCCTTCACATAACCAATATGTCTCATGACGGTAATGCCTTGTGAATCCTTCAAAATGAAAGAACATGACAAACACTCGGAAAAACAAATGAGGTTAGCGGAAGTGCAAAACCTATCATTCGTGTGGTAAGATACCCAACAAGTGTATGCATCATGCTCATCATAAGAAAGTACAAGGGAGCATGTCATAGTATGGAGGCATATGATGTGAGAACAACCAAATACAATAGGCTCAAGTAAACAAGCATCCATCACAAGCAATTTGTCAAAGTCTCCAAGATCAATAAGCATAGATGCAACAATTGGAGGCAATCGACAATGAACAAGATATATCATGTGAGAGGCATGAACATATATGTCATCAACCCAAGAAAGCAAGTGATAGTGGAACATGGGTGATGCAACATAGCAAGCAATCATAGCGATCAAGTCAAGCAAGCTAGTAGTGCGAAGATGCAACGTACTAGAAGGAATCATGGCAAGCATGACATGTGTGCAAATAGTGGGCATACAAAATGCACATGACATTTCACAAGCATAAAGGGAAGATATGAGCAAAATAGCATCAATAGCATGGGGCACATGATAAACATGGCAATAGCAACAAGGATCTCCACCAAGGATGCAAATACACATACGGTCAATCATGGGTAGATGCAAGCAAGGGTCACAATTGCATGGCAAAGGCATAGAAGCAAGTATAACATGCAAAGTGAACACGATAGAATGGGCATAATGTGACAAGTGATAAATAGCCCATAGCCATGTGAGAGCCAAGTAAAAGAGATGCGCGTAGTCCTTGCGCGAAGGGAACTGTGGTAAGGATAGTCCACGGGATCCCAAGTCATCATTGCTCTCAAGAGCTCGTTTCGTCAACTCATGGGATTGAGAAGTTGACGAGTATACGTGCGTACCTACACAAAACAAAGACAAAGGAAAATTTGTGTGTGCGTGGTAGATGTACGCATCATCCATCATGATGCATACGTGCTTGTGTTGGTTAGCACAAAATATCCAATGCTCAAATAAATGAGATGCGTGATATAGAAACATGTCATCCATCATGATAGGTTTGTTGTTATGTATAGCATAATGGAGACTCAAATTGTGTAATGCATCATGGGAAATATCTAGAGCATTGTTATTCATGGAATGCATATGGTGTACACTATCATGGGAATCATGCGAAGTATGAAATGCATCAAGATCTCCTAATATGTATGAGGAAACTATGGTGGTCTCCTCATGAGCATTAATGGAAACATCACATGGAAAATATTGACAACATCCAAAACAATGCATGTTTGGAACAATGTGATCATGGCATGGAATAGTAGATGAATTGCGCAAATCATGTAAAGGAAGCATGGCAATATCATCACAAGAGAAGCAAAAGCCAATGACCATCATCTCGTCATCTATGCCATAAGTGCAAATGGGATTTATGTTAATGGGGCATGCATAGTTACTATGTTGAGATTGAAATGAGGCTATATGGGAGATCTCACTCATAGCATATGACAAGTTCAATGGATTGTCAAACATGATGTGACCAATAGAATTTTCACAAGATATCCTATGAAGCATAGCATCACAACTAGGCAACTCAACATGCTCATCATCATATTCATCATAAATAGGTAAGTCAAGGCATGAAGAAGTTTCACTAGCATGAAGCATGGTAATAGGTTGGTCAACATCATGGGAGCAATCGATGTCAAGAGAAACATTGTCACCTATGTTACCTTTGGAGCGTAGCTCATGTGTTGTAGGTGACGTTGCAACTCGATGGTACCATGTGGGGGGTTCATCATCGTCCATCATGGCCATCGGTTTTCCCTTTTGAGGGATGGACTCGTCGAGGATAGGCATGTCGTCATGTAGGAGACCTAGCACCAAAGAAGAAAACACACTAGGAGTATAGGTTAAGTCATTAGGAATCATAGTGGCCTCACATGCCGTGTGAACTACCTCACTCACTAAGTGTTGTGGCTCACTCACTCCCTCTTGGATGCTCTCACTCGTATGGTTGGTGGAGTCACTCAAATTGCGCTCAACCTCACATAGGATGTGTGGCATGCTCTCATGTGTGGGGCTAGTGGTGGTCACACTCATCCTTTCATAGGAAATGCTCTCAATGTCACGTATGGTGGAGTCACTCATGTCACTCATGTGGTGGTGGCTCTCCTCACATGGCACTTGGGGCATCTCGACATATGTGGGTGTCGGAGAGGTGTAGGTGCAAATGTCTCCATGCGCGGTCGCGTAGCTTGACTCGGAGTATGAGTCCAATATGGGCGCCATCTTCACGTTGTAGAAGAAATTCGCGCTCGTCGCCGTGGTCGAAGGGGATGGCCCTTGCTCGACCTTCTTGTCACCGTCTTGGTGTGGGAGGCCCATATGATGTGGCACCTCGTAGCTCGTCTCCATGACCGAAGGGAGTTTCCCATGCTCGGCCATCTTCCTTGAGGGCTTCGAAGATGGAAGTGTCGCCTCGTCAGAGGTAGTCGCCTTGGACTTGATGAAGTCGTTGTAGGCGTACTCGTGGGAAGTAGGCGAAGATGCCGTATGTCCAAAGGCGAAGATGCCTTGAGAACACTTGGTGAAGATGTCGAAGTGGTTGTTGTAGTCGTAGCACCGTCTTGGTGGTGGTCGTCTCGCGGTCTCCTTTTGTGCTCTTGAAGCTTGGACTTGGCGTGAAGTAGAGCTTGTTGGGACTTGTGCATTTGTGCTTGGCGAGCATCTTCATGATGATGGTGTCGTTGTCGCACTTGAGCTCGTAGTAGTTGTCGTTCGTCGTCGTCATGCACATAATGCTTGGAGGTGACTTGCCCTTCATGACGATGTGGATCACAAACGTGATGGTGGTCGCCATGGAGATGTGGACGTGGACGACTTGCGCTTGCATCATGTGGGCGCTCCGAAGACTTGTGACATGAACGTCGCCACCTTGAAGATGACGAAGGGGAAGAAGACTCGATCAAGGCTCTAATCTCCTCCATCCTTGCATCTTGCTCCTCTTTATGTGCGGAAAGCTTCTTGTCGATGTAGTCCCTTTTCCTTGCTTCGGAGAGATGAATGTCGATGGAGAGGTTCTCCATGCGCTCTTGCAATCTTGATTGTGTGCCTTGCATTTGTCGTTGTAGATCAAAGATTGACGCTTTGGTGATGTAGTTGTTCACGCCGTCGTTGTTGTCGAAGACCGGAGAGGAAATGCCTTGCCTATCCATCACAAGACTCGAGCAAATATGAGTGGGAGGAAGAGAAGAACTTAGACCAAATGTACCTTGACCGATGTTGAAAATGGATCAATGATCACTCAATGTGTAACAAGGAAATAGCACAATTGGTACCAATTCTTGTCGGTCTCTCACACCTACACAAATAAGGCTTATGGTGGAGCTCGGTGAGGATAGTGGCACAAAAATTTGATGTAAAATGTTAGCAAGAGTCAATAATGTTGAAAGAGATTCACAAATTTGCAAGCGAAATAAGTAGACCAATAGCAATGAAAGGTACACGGAAACGCACACACGGATAGATAAATGGGGCCGTGCAACCAAGGAATGAGCTCAAAATGTGGAATCCACCAAAACGCTCGTGTTGCACAACTCAAGAGAGACGCTAGCACGATTGCTCAATAGGCGGATACGACACTTGTGCACAACCTATAAGATGCAAAATGGATAAACTTTGTATCCCAAGTATGCTATATATGTATGGTTCCCGGTGTTTGTCAAGATGATCCAAGATGATCGGATATGACAATCTTATATGCAATGTGGTATGATGCTATGACACTTGCTTACAAGCTCTTTGCTCTCTTTTTCTTTCTTTGCTTAAAAGCTTATTCTCTTTCTTTTTTGTATGTGTATGGCCACTTTTGCACAATGCACAAACCAAGATACCAATTGTGTATATGCGGGAACGATATTGTGACACAATGGATGATATGATACCAATATGATATGGTATGTATGGAATGGATGGTGTAGATCACTAATGTGCACAAGTAGCGTGGCCCGGCAATATTCAAATGGCTAGTCTCGATAGGCAAGTGATGCAAAATGGGCTAGGGGTTAACACTGAAATTGCAAGGGAATATACAATGGTGTCATCGAGGTTACCGTCCTTTGCGATGATGAGTGGCGGTGTTCTTGATGTAGATACCAAGATGATGGAGACTCGTCCCTAAGTAGCTGAAACACCTTAGGAAACGGAAAAACCGCGAACTCAAAATCTCCAAAGGCACAAGTCAAATGGTGGTAGCGCAATGCGGTGGTGGTTGCAGAAACTCAATGGGATTGCGGAAATGCAATGGTGGTTTTGGAGTACGCAATGCAGAAGTGAAGGGTAAGGTGGTGAACTATACACGGTGTTGGAGTTGGAAGCACGGTCCCTAAGTAGCCGAAACACCTTAGGAGACACAAGCCACAACTCTAACAAGCTCAAACAAAATTGGGTTAAGTTGGGGTGGAAGTGTATGGTGGGTAAGCCTATGCGGAAGTGGCGGTGGTGGTTGAAGAAGAAGCAATCGTCCCTAAGTAGCCGAAACACCTTAGGATACTCGAATCAATACTCAAACAACCTCAAATGTGATATGGAACAAAATTGGTTAGGTTGCGGAAGTCGGTGGTGGAGTAGCGGAGGATATGGTGGAAGCCCTAGGCAAAGATGCCAAAATTCCAAAATTTTGATGGAGTCAAATGATTTTGGTGGTATTTTTTTGGAAGGGGGATGTCAATAGCTTCAAAACGAGCTAAAGAATGTCAAAATTGGAGTTCGGATAAATTAGTTATGGACAAAACAAAAATCAGCCGAAGTCTGAAACTACAGGTTACGGACGTCCGGAAAAGGTCGGATGTCCGGGGCGCCGGACGTCCGGGAAAGTCGGAAATCCGTAAATTCAACTCTGGTTAAGGGTTCCGGTCGTCCGGAAAAGGTCGGACGTCCGAACGTTCCTGGGGCTTCGGACGTCCGTAAAATGTCGGTCGTCCGGACATTACGGTGGAACCCTATGTGGACGATATTTCACGTTTGGAGAGGATCCCTACTAGGAACACGAAGAACGAGCGGAAGAACACGAGGGAAATCACGGGGAAATCACAAGAGAATCACTCAAACCAACAAGATCAATCACACATGTGCTAGATCGATGAACACAAAGGGAGATACATGATTCAAGTTCAACAAAAGACGATACAAACGGTAGCCGTTCTTCTCCGTGAGGAGGTCTTGATGGGGGCCACCCAAGAGGGGGTCTTGAATCCAAGGTGGATCTTCTCCGAAGAGGGGCCGCGGTCTCTCTCGTGGAGTAGATCCGGTATGGATGAGCGAAGCTCTATCTAACAATGAGCTAAATCAACGCTAACCCTAACTAGGAGGAGGAGGAGGTCTATTTATAGTCTTAGTGCAAATGGGGGCGAAGTGAAGGGGTACATGGGCCTCAGCCCAAACACAGTGGCTTGTGAGCAGCGTCGGACGTCCGGAGGGTTCCGGTCGTCCGGTGGCTCGTGGGCGTCCGGACGTCCGGCAATCTCCGGACTTCCGTAGATTCGGCTCGGGTGCGCTTCGGTCGGACGTCCGGAGGGTTCCGGTCGTCCGGAGGGTCCGGGCGTTCGGTGCTCTTCGGACATCCGTAGATTCGGTTCGGGTGCGCTTCGGTCGGACGTCCGGAGGGGTCGGTCGTCCGACGCCTGGAGTCTGTCGGACGTCTGGTCCTGGTCGGGCGTCCGGTCCTGGTCGGACGTCCGGCCGCTGTAGCTTCGGGTAGCTTCTTCTCTTGGTCCTTGTACTTGGTGTCCTCACCGTCTTGTCCATGGTCTTCCTCCTTGTTCCTGGTCATGCATAACCATGTCTCACATGTGGGAAGTGACGGTTCGGAGAGGAGCGAGTTCACCTTGTGTCCAATGGCGTATATTCGAGGTCTCGTCATATGTCCACTTGGGGTTTGGAGAGTAGTCGGAGTGTACATGGGGATGAACGTGGGATGCTCCGCATCAACAATGGTCTCTTGGAGATCCATATGATGTAACTCTTTTTGCGGTGTGTTTGTTGGGATCAGATGAACTTTGAGTTTATGATCAGATCTATCTTTTTATCCATGAGAGTTATTTGAGTTTCTTTGATCTCTTATATGCATGATTGCTTATAGCCTCGTATTTGTTCTCCGATATTTGGGTCTTGTTTGGCCAACTTGATCTATTTATCTTGCAATGGGAAGAGGTGCTTTGTAGTGGGTTCGATCTTACGGTGCTTGATCCCAGTGACAGAAGAGGAACCGACACGTATGTGTCGTTGCTACTAAGGATAAAGATGGGGTCTATTTCTACATAAATAGATCTTGTCTACATCATGTCATCGTTCTTATTGCATTAATCCGTTTCTCCATGAACCTAATACACTAGATGCATGCTGGATAGCGGTCGATGTGTGGAGTAATAGTAGTAGATGCAGGCAGGAGTCGGTCTACTAATCTTGGACGTGATGCCTATATAATGATCATTGCGTGGATATCATCATGATTATTTCAAGTTCTATCAATTGCCCAATAGTAATGCGTTTACCCACCGTTTTCTATTTTTCTCGAGAGAAGACACTAGTGAAACCTATGCCCCCGGGTCTCTTTCTCATATTATTTGCCTTTGCGATCTATTTTCCTTTGCTTTTATTTTCAAATCTATTAAACTAAAAATACAAAAATACGTTGCTGCAATTTATTCCTATTTTATTTTACTTGGCGTTCGATCTATCAATCTACTATAATTTATTCACGTCTGTTTGCTAATTTCTGGCGCCGCTACCCGAAAGGGATTGACAACCCCTTTTACAGTCAGGTTGCAAGTATTTGTTATTTGTGTGAAGGTGATGTTTACGTATTGTTGCTTGGTTCTCCTACTGGTTCAATAACCTTTGTCTCATAACTAAGGGAAATACCTACCGCCGTTGTGCTACATCATCCCTTCCTCTTTGGGGATATACTGACGTAGCTTCAAGCTGCATTAGTCATACCGAGGAGAAGACCACGATGAAAATGTTGAGTGGCTCTCATATGCATAATTGTTGATCTAACAAAGAGCCCATACTAGCTTGTCTTCTCCTGTTGAATAAAATGTTTGCAGATTCCAGCTTAGTCCATGGCACTCTTGCACTATTATTATTATCACATCGTTCGGTCGTGCAAGTGAAAGGCAATAATGACAATATTCGATGAACTGGTCGTGGCAGAGAGAAACGGGTATGAACTCGACTTGTTCTGTTTTTGTAAATATGTTTAACCTAGTATCCCTGATTAGGCCCATTATGATTAAACATGTTTACAATGACAATTAGAGATTATAGTTTCTCATGCCATGCATAAGTAGCTAGGAGTGGATAATGATTTATCTTGGATATCAACATTGCGTTAAAATGATTGTGATGTAGCATGGTGATATGGTATCCTCCTCTGGATGTTCGAGTGGCTTGACTTGGCACATGTTCATGCATGTAGTTGAATCAAAACCAACATATAGCCTCTATGATATTTATGTTCATGGTGTTCATATCCTACTCATGCTAGTGTCCAATGTTACTTATGCATGATGCATGTTCATGACCTTTGTTGCTCTCTAGCTGGCCACTTCTCAACCTATTTGCTAGTGTTCGCCTATACTAAGTGGGAATTCTGCTTGTACATCAAAAACCTTGAACCCAAGTTATTCCAAATGAGTCCACCATACCTACCTATATGCGGTATTACCCTATCGTCCTAAGTAAATTTGCATGTGCCACCTCTAAAAACTTCAAATAAATATCCTTTTTGTGTGCTTGGATCGTTCATGGAACGACAGGAGGTGGTCGGTATCTTCCATGCTAAGCGGGTTACTCCCAAGTCGAGTGTTTATTCACTCCCTATCGCACGAGAAAAGGGCGGTAATGGGGATGCCCGGTCCCAAACTGCAAAAAGAATTGATCTCTCAAATAATCAAACAAAAACTCCCAATGGTGTCAAAACCTTTACTTTTCCGCTTGGGAACCACCACTAGCGTGCTTAGCATGGAAGATATTGATAACTGATGGTCGTGAAGTAAACAAGGGTGCACGTCTCAAAACATCATTTACCTCTGTTTTAAAAACTTGAGCTCTGGCACCTCTGCAAATCACTGCTTCCCTCTGCGAAGGGACTCTCTATTTACTTTTATGTTGTGTCATCACCCTCTAAAATAAGCGCCAATACCTGAGAGCACTGTTGTCATGCTGATGCATTGTGTCTAGCTAATGTTGGGTGCATCATGACTGGATCTTTTCTACCATGAATTACAATGTTTAGTCGCTGCTTGAACTTTGGAGGTGCTCTGCATTTATGTTTTGCGGTCTCAAAAAGGGCTAGTGAGATACCACTATTGTCATGTAATATCATGGTTGTTTTGATAACGTGTTGCTGTTTGAGATATCTTATTATTGCTCGCTAGCTGATTATGTCATTGATATGAGTTAATATAATTTTTAAGAGTTATTGTCAGCATGTTTAGTCATAATGTTGGCTGAAAACCCGGGTGTTGTTTAAGCTTATTTATGCAAACAAGAGCAAAAGAGTTCGTAAAAGTTTTTCTTTTTCACTTTCAGTTTATCAACTGAATTGCTTTAGGACAAGAAAAGGTTTAAGCTTGGGGGATTTGATACGTCTCCAACGTATCTACTTTTACTAACGCTTTTCCTCTTGTTTTGGACTCTAACTTGCATGATTTGAATGAAACTAACCCCGGACTGACACTGTTTTCAGCAGAACTACCATAGTGTTGTTTTTGTGCAGAAATAAAGGTTCTCGGAATGGAATGAAACTTTGCGAGGATTTTTTATATCAATAAAGAGAATTTCTGGAGCCAAGAGCCACCTGAGGGGGGCACCTGGGTGGGCACAACCCACCGGGCGCCCCCCCATCAGCGCCCCTGTGGGTTGTCCCCACTTGGTGGCCCCGCAGACCCTGAAACCGGTGCTATAAAATCCTATTTTTCCACAAAAAAATCAGCGAGAAAGATTTCTTGCGATCCACAAGAAGGAGCCGCCGTCACCTCCTGTTCTTCATCGGGAGGCCAGATCTGGAGTCCGTTTGGGGCTCCGGAGAGGGGGATCTTCGTTCTTCGACATCACCAACCCTTATCCATCGCCAATTCCATGATGCTCCCCACCGGGAGTGAGTAATTCCTTTGTATGCTTGCTCGTCGGTGAGGAGTTGGATGAGATTCATCATGTAATCGAGTTAGTTTTGTTAGGGTTGATCCCTAGTATCCACTATGTTCTGAGATTGATTTTGCTATGACTTTGCCATGCTTAATGCTTGTCACTTTGGGTCCGGGTGCCATGATTTCAGATCTGAACCATTTATTTTATCACCATTACATCCATGTTCTAGATCCGATCTTGCAAGTTATAGTCACCTACTACATGTTATGATACGCCAACCCTGGAGTGACAATAGTCGGGACCACTCCTGGTGATGACCATAGTTTGAGGAGTTCATATATTCACCCTGTGTTAATGCTTTGTTCCGGTTCTCTATTAAAAGGAGGCCATAATATCCCTTAGTTTCCAATAGGACCCCGCTGCCACGGAAGGGTAGGATAAAAGATGTCATGCAAGTTCTTTCCATAAACACGTATGACTATTTATGGAATACATGCCTACATTATATTTATGAACTGGAGCTAGTGTCGTATCGCCCTAGGTTATAACTTTCTCATGATGAATATCATCCAACAAATCACCGATCCAATGCCTACAAATTTATCTTATATTGTTGTTGCGGTTACTACTGCTATAAATTATTGTTGCACTTGCTACAAAATTAGTGCTATCACTGTTACCGTTACTATTGCTGCTGCTACTGTTATCCAAACTTCATATTACTGTGCTACTAATCACTTTGCTACAGATAATTAATCTCCATGTGTGGTTGCATTGACAACTCAGCTGCTAATACTTGCAAATATTCTTTGGCTCATTCTGTCGAATCTATAAATTTGGGTTGAATACTCTACCCTCGAAAACTATTGCGATCCCCTATACCTGTGGGTTATCAAAATCAAGCAAGATTGAACCCAAAACTAAGCACCTCTCCCATTGCAAGAAAGACCAATCTAGTTGGCCAAACCAAACAGATAATTTGAAGAGAAATACAAAGATATCAAATCATGCATATAAGAATTCAGAGAAGATTCAAATAATATTCATAGATAAGCTGATCATAAATCCACAATTCATCGGATCTCAACAAACACTCCGCAAAAGAAGGTTACATCGAATAGATCTCCAAGAACATCAATGAGAACATGGTATTGAGAATCAAAGAGAGATAAGAATCCATCTAGCTACTAGCTATGGACCCGTAGGTCTGTGGTAAACTACTCACGCTTCATCGGAAGGGTAATAGGGTTGATGTAGATGCTCTCCGTGATTAAATCCCTCTCCGGCAGATCACCGAAAAAGGCCCCAAGATGGGGTCTCACGGGAACAAAAGGTTGCGACGGCGGAGAAGTATTTTTGTGGATGCCTCCGATGGTTTGGGAATATATGTGAATTTATAGGACAAAGAAGTAGTTCAAGGGACTCCGGGGGGGGCACAAGGTAGGGGCGCCCCCCTCCCTAGTGTGCGCCCTTGCCGCCACCTCGTGGGTCTTCTGGCTTGGACTCCAAGTCCTACTGGTGTCTTCTGGTCCAAGAAAAATCATCGTAAGGTTTTATTCCCTTTGGACTCCGTTTGATATTCCTTTTCTGCAAAACTCAAAAACAAGGAAAAAAACAAAAACTGGCACTAGGCTCTATGTTAATAAGCTAGTCCCAAAAATAATATAAACTATCATAATAATGCATATAAAACATCCAAAACAAACAATATAATAGCATGGAACAATAAAAAATTATAGATACGTTGGAGACGTATCATGGAGTCGAATGTGTCATCGTCGTTGAGGATCATGGTGTGTTTATTGGTACACTCGAAGGACTTGTGGCCTCGGCCGCCGCATGTGAAGCATTTGATGGAACTTGTCTTGATGGTCTCATCCGGTGGCGTTGTAGATGATTAAGCTCTCGGCTTAAAGTTGCTTGTAGTAGGAGGACGACTTGAGGTTGTCGAAGTTTTCTTGTAACTTGACTTGTCGCCGGTGCTTGGAGAATGTTTGGTTGAGGTAGAAGTCGGTGGAGCCGTTGAAGCTTGGTTGTTGGATCCGTAGCTCCTGGAAGAGTACTTGGCATACTTGAAATCATCTTGCACTTGTCGCTCCACTTTGGTATCTTGATGCACTAGCTCGATGAGGTTGGAGTAAGGTTGGAAGTCAGCAATCTTCTTAATAGGATGATTGATTCAATTCAAGAAACATGCCATAGTTTGCTCATCATCTTCCGTGACATTAGCTCGTATCATGGCGATCTTCATTTCCTTGTAGTATTCTTCAGTGCTCTTTGTTCCTTGCTTGAGGAGTTGTAGTCGCTTGAAGAGGTTGCGGTTATAGTATGTTGGCACAAAGCGCGCTCTCATGACATCCTTCATTTGATCCCAAGTTGTTATTGGTGGTTCACCTCTTTCTTCTCGACGCTCAATGATTTGCTCCCACCAAATGAGGACATAGTCTTGGAACTCAAGGGATGCCATGGCGATCTTCTTCTCTTCCTCATAGTTGTGCAAACAAAAGATCTTGTCAACCTTCAATGCCCATGAAAGGTACTCTTCGGGGTCATTGCTTTCGGAGAACTTGGGCATGGTGAACTTGAGCTTGCCGTAGTATTGCTCTTCCTTGTGTTGGTATCGGGGGTGATGACGCCCTTGATGCAGAGGATTGTCACCCTCAAGTTGCTCTTGGCATGGAGGATTCCCATTGTCTTGCTGCTCTTGGTGAACTTGTGGTTCTTGTCGAGCTTGTTGTTCTTGTCTAGCTTATGGATGAACTTGTCATTGCAATCGTGCTTGATGTCGTCATTCTTGTACTTCCTCACGAAAAGCTTCTTCTTCTTCATGGACATGTTGGTTGTGGGCGGCAACAACATGATTGGTTTCACGTAGGGCACGTTGCGCCTCAAGGGCTTGTGCTTCACGCCATTGTTGTTGTTGACAGAGAGTGTCGGCTGATGTCGCTTGAAGCTACGTCGGTATTTCCCCAAAGAGGAAGGGATGATGCAGCACAGCGGCGGTCGGTATTTCCCTCAGAAATGAAACCAACGTTATCGAACCAGTAGGAGAACCAAGCAACACAACGTAAACAGTCCCCGCACACAAATAACAACACCTCGCAACCCGACGTGTTAAAGGGGTTGTCAATCCCTTTCGGGGTACGGCGTCAGAAATTGCGTGATGACGGGAGAAAGTTGTAATAGATTGAAATATTAGATCGCAAATAAAATAAAGTGCAGCAAAGTATTTTTTGTATTTTTGGTTTAATAGATCTGAATAAAAAGAGCAAATAAAATAGATCGCACAGCAAATATATGAGAAAGAAGACCCAAGGGTCATAGGTTTCAATAGTGGCTTCTCTCGAGAAAGATAACAAACGGTGGGTAACAAATTACTGTTGGGCAATTGATAGAACTTCAAATAATTATGACAATATCCAGGCAGTGATCATTACATAGGCATCACGTCCAAGATTAGTAGACCGGCTCCTGCCTGCATCTACTACTATTACTCCACACATCGACCGCTATCCAACATGCATCTAGTGTATTAAGTTAATGGAAAAACGGAGTAATGCAATAAGAATGATGACATGATGTAGACAAGATCCGTTTATCTATATGGCGGTAGATATAGATCTCGTATTTTTATCCTTAGTAGCAACGATACATACGTGTCGGTTCCCTTTCTATCACTGGGATCAAGCACCGTAAGATCGAACCCACTACCGGGCACCTCTTCCCATTGCAAGATAAAAAGATCAAGTTGGCCAAACAAAACCCAAATATCGGAGAAGAAATACAAGGCTATAAGAGATCATGCATATAAGAGATCAAAGAAACTCAAATAACTTTCATGGATATAAAAAGATATAACTGATCATAAACTCGAAGTCCATCAGATCCCAACAAACACACCGCAAAAGAGTTACATCATATGGATCTCCAAGAGACCATTGTATTGAGAATTAAGCGAGAGAGAGGAAGCCATCTAGCTACTAACTACGGACCAAGGTCTACAAAGAACTACTCACGATCATCGGAGAGGCACCAATGGAAGTGGTGAACCCTCCGTGATCTTGTCTAGATTGGATCTGGTGGTTCGGACTCTGCGGCTGGATGAATATTTCGTCGATGCTTCTAGGGTTCTAGTATTTTTGGGGTATTTTTAGAGAAAAGAGGCAGTCTAGGGGCACCGAGGTGGGCACAACCCACCAGGGCGCGCTGGGCCTCTGGCGTATTGCTACCTCTTGAGCACTGCGTTGGATTTCCTTGAAGAGGAAAGGGTGATGCAGCACAGTAGCGTAAGTATTTCCCTCAATTTTTGAGAACCAAGGTATCAATCCAGTAGGAGGCTATGCGCGAGTCCCTCATACCTGCACAAAACAAATAACTCCTCGCAACCAACGCGATAAGGGGTTGTCAATCCCTTCACGGTCACTTACGAGAGTGAGACCTGATAGATATGATAGGATAATATTTTTGGTATTTTTGTAATAAAGATCCAAAGTAAAATCAAAACAAAGTAAAAGGCAAAGGAAATAAATAAGTGTTGGAAGATTAATATGATGAAGATAGACCCGGGGGCCATAGGTTTCACTAGTGGCTTCTCTCAAGAGCATAAGTATTTTACGGTGGGTGAACAATTCTTGTTGAGCAATTGACAGAATTGAGCATAGTTATGAGAATATCTAGGTATGATCATGTATATAGGCATCAAGTCCGAGACAAGTAGACCGACTCCTGCCTGCATCTACTACTATTACTCCAATCATGGACCGCTATCCAACATGCATCTAGAGTATTAAGTTCAAGAAAACAGAGTAACGCCTTAAGCAAGATGACATGATGTAGAGGGATAAATTCATGCAATATGATAAAAACCCCATCTTGTTATCCTCGATGGCAACAATACAATACGTGCCTTGCTGCCCCTGCTGTCACAAGGAAAGGACACCGCAAGATTGAACCCAAAGCTAAGCACTTCTCCCATTGCAAGGAAGACCAATCTAGTAGGCCAAACCAAACTGATAATTTGAAGAGACTTGCAAAGATAACCAATCATACATAAAAGAATTCAGAGAAGATTAAAATATTGTTCATAGATAATCTTGATCATAAACCCACAATTCATCGATCTCAACAAACAGACCGCAAAAACAAGATTACATCGAATAGATCTCCACGAGAGAGGGGGAGAACATTGTATTGAGATCCAAAAAGAGAGAAAAATCCATCTAGCTACTAACTATGGACCCGAAGGTCTGAGGTAAACTACTCACACTTCATCGGAGAGGCTATGGTGATGATGTAGAAGCCCTTCGTGATGGATGCCCCCTCAGTCGGAGCTCTGGAACAGGCCCCAAGATGGGATCTCGTGGGTATAGAAGGTTGCGGTGGTGGAATTAGGTTTTTGGCTCCGTATCTGATCGTTTGGGGGTACGTAGGTATATATAGGAGGAAGGAGTGCGTCGGTGGAGCAACAGGGGGCCCACCAGTGTGGAGGGCGCGCCCCCCTACCTCGTGGCCTCCTCTTTTGTTTCTTGACGTAGGGTCCAAGTCTCTGGATCATATTCTTCCTAAAAATCACGTTCCCGAAGGTTTCATTCCGTTTGGACTCCGTTTGATATTCCTTTTCTGCGAAACTCTGAAATAGGCAAAAAAAACAGCAATTCTGGGCTGGGCCACCGGTTAATAGGTTAGTCCCAAAAATAATATAAAAGTGGATAATAAAGCACAATAATGTCCGAAACAGTAGATAATATAGCATGGAGAATTCAAAAATTATAGATACGTTGGAGACGTGTCAGGCATCCCCAAGCTTAATTCATGCTCATCCTCGAGTAGGTAAATGATAAAAAAGATAATTTTTCATGCGGAGTGCTACTTGGCATAATTTCAATGTAATTCTACTTAATTGTGGTATGAATTTTCAGATCCGAAAGATTCAAGACAAAAGTTTAATATTGACATAAAAATAATAATACTTCAAGCATACTAACAAAGCAATCATGTCTTCTCAAAATAACATGGCCAAAGAAAGTTCTCCCTACAAAATGATATAGTCTGGCTATGCTCTATCTTCACCACACAAAGTATTTAAATCATGCACAACCCCGATGACAAGCCAAGCAATTGTTTCACATTTTTTACATTCTAAAACTTTTTCAATCTTCACGCAATACATGAGAGTGAGCCATGGATATAGCACTATATGTGGAATAGAATGGTGGTTGTGGTGAATACAAAAAGGGGAAGATAGTCTCACATCAACTAGGCGTATCAATGGGCTATGGAGATGCCCATCAATAGATATCAATGTAAGTGAGTAGGGATTGCCATGCAACGGATGCACTAGAGCTATAAGCATATGAAAGCTCAACAAAATAAACTAAGTGGGTGTGCATCCAACTCGCTTGCTCACGAAGACCTAGGGCATTTTAGGAATCCCATCATTGGAATATACAAGCCAAGTTCTATAATGAAAAATTCCCACTAGTATATGAAAGTTACAAAATGAGAGACTCTCTATCATGAAGATCATGGTGCTACTTTGAAGCACAAGTGTGGTAAAAGGATAGTAACATTGTCCCTTCTCTCTTTTTCTCTCATTTTTTTTATTTGGGCCTTTTCTCTTTTTTTATGGCCTCTTTTTTTCGTCCGGAGTCTCATCCCGACTTGTTGGGGAATCATAGTCTCCATCATCCTTTTCCTCACTTGGGACAATGATCTAATAATGATGATCATCACACTTTTATTTTCTTACAACTCAACAATTACAACTCGATACTTAGAACAAAATATGACTCTATATGAATGCCTCCGGCGGTATACCGGGGTATGCAATGAATCAAGAGTGACATGTATGAAATAATTATGAATGGTGGCTTTGCCACAAATACGATGTCAACTACATGATCATGCTAAGCAATATGACAATGATGGAGCGTGTCATAATAAATGAAACGGTGGAAAGTTGCATGGCAATATATCTAGGAATGGCTATGGAAATGCCATGATAGGTAGGTATGGTGGCTGTTTTGAGGAAGGTATATGGTGGGTGTATGATACCGGCGAAAAGTGCACGGTATTAGAGAGGCTAGCAATGGTGGAATGAAGAAGAGTGCGTATATTCCATGGACTCAACATTAGTCATAAAGAACTCATATACTTATTGCAAAAATCTACAAGTTATCAAAGCAAAGTGTTACGCGCATACTCCTAGGGGGATAGATTGGTACGGAAAGACCATCGCTCGTCCCTGACCGCCACTCATAAGGAAGACAATCAATAAATAAATCATGCTCCGACTTCATCACATAACGGTTCACCAGACGTGCATGCTACGGGAATCACAAACTTTAACACAAGTATTTCTCAAATTCACAACTACTCAACTAGCATGACTCTAATATCACCATCTTCATATCTCAAAACAATTATCAAGCATCAAACTTCTCATAGTATTCACCACACTCATAAGAAAGTTTTACAAATCTTGAATACCAAGCATATTAGGATTGTTTAAGCAAATTACCATGCTGTTTAAGACTCTCAAAATAATCTAAGTGAAGCACGAGAGATCAATAGTTTCTATAAAACAAATCCACCACCGTGCTCTAAAAGATATAAGTGAAGCACTAGAGCAAAACTATATAGCTCAAAAGATATAAGTGAAGCACATAGAGTATTCTAACAAATTCCAAATCTTGTATGGCTCTCTAAAAAGGTGTGTACAGCAAGGATGATTGTGGTAAACTAAAAATAAAAGACTCAAATCATACAAGACGCTCCAAGCAAAACACATATCATGTGGTGAATAAAAATATAGCTCCAAGTAAAGTTACCGATGGAAGTAGATTTAAAGAGGGATGCCTTCGGGCATCCCCAAGCTTTGGCTTTTGGTGTCCTTAGATTATCTTGGGGGTGCCATGGGCATACCCAAGCTTAGGCTCTTGCCACTCCTTGTTCCATAATCCATCAAAATCTTTCACCCAAAACATGAAAACTTCACAACACAAAACTCTACAGAAATCTCGTGAGCTCCGTTAGCGAAAGAAAACAAAAGACCACTTCAAGGTACTGTAATTAACTCATTATTTATTTATATTGGTGTTAAACCTAATTTATTCCAACTTCTCTATGGTTTATAAACTATTTTACTAGCCATAGATTCATCAAAATAAGCAAACAACACACGAAAAACAGAATCTGTCAAAAACAGAACAGTCTGTAGTAATCTGTAACTAACTCAAACTTCTGGAACTCCAAAAAACCAGAAAAAATAGGAAGACGTAGGCAATTTGTTTATTGATGATAATAAATTGGAATCAGTATTTTATCACGTTCTGGTGATTTTTAACAATTGTTTTGGTGAACAGAAAGTTTCTGGAAATTTCTGCAAGATCAAATAACTATCATCCAAGAAGATCCTATAGGTTTAACTTGGCGCAAACACTAATTAAAACATAAAAAAACATCTAACCAGAGGCTAGATCAAAGATTTATTCCTAAACAGAAGCAAAAGCAAAAAACTAAAAATAAAAATTGGGTTGCCTCCCAAAAGCGCTATCGTTTAACGCCCCTAGCTAGGCATAAAAGCAAGGATAGATCTAGGTATTGCCAACTTTGGTAGGCAATTCTTCAATGAGACATCTATCTTCCTTAGACATTTCTTTCTTTTTAGTAATTATCAAACTTTTAGGAACAAAATCAAAAAATTCATTTGTAGCAAATGGTTCCTTAATGATAGCAAAAAGATTGGGATGAATACTTATAGATTTAAGATCCGCAGTTTCCTTACTAGAGGATTCACCCTTATTTTTAGGAACATACATAAGCTTGGCAATTTTAGTAGGAGGACTTGGAGTATTCTTTACGGAAGAAAAAGCGGTTCCCAAGTTGGTAATGATACCCTCAAGTTTATCGATTCTAGTGGAATCTTGATTTATTCTCTCATTAACTATGGGTTCCTTCTCCTTAATAATTTTCAAAGTTACTCTTAGCTTAGATCCATATTCGGTAATTTGGTTGTGGATCTTTTTATCTAGATTTTCAATTAACTCTACGGTAGCAACTTTGTTTTCAATAATTTCAAGTCTTTGCATTACATGCTCCAAAGTTAACATAGTTCCATTAACCAAGAGAGGTGGTGAGCCAAATAAATCTATCATAGCATTATAAGAGTCAAAAGTGTGGCTACCCAAGAAATTCCCTCCGGTAATGGTATCAAGGATATATCTATACCAAGGATTAGCACCTACATAAAAATTGCGGAGAAGAACTGAAGTAGATTGCTTCCTGGTAGATCTATTTTGAGCATTGCAAATTCTATACCAAGCGTCTTTTAGATTTTCTCCCTCCCTTTGCTTAAAATTTAGAACTTCATTCTCGGGAGACAACGAAGAAGATATAAGACTAGCCATGACGACAGGGCAAGCAAAAGAAAAAGAGGCAAACGGAAAAAGAGAGGGCGAATAAAACGGCTAGGGTGAAGTGGGGGAGAGGAAAACGAGAGGCAAAAGGCAAATAATGTAATGGGGGAGATAAGGGATTTGTGATGGGTACTTGGTATGTTGAATTTTGCGTAGACTCCCCGGCAACAGCGCCAGAAATTCTTCTTGCTACCTCTTGAGCACTGCGTTGGATTTCCTTGAAGAGGAAAGGGTGATGCAACACAGTAGCGTAAGTATTTCCCCCAGTTTTTTAGAACCAAGGTATCAATCCAGTAGGAGGCTACGCGCGAGTCCCTCGTACCTGCACAAAACAAATAACTCCTCGCAACCAACGCGATAAGGGGTTGTCAATCCCATCACGGTCACTTACGAGAGTGAGATCTGATAGATATGATAGGATAATATTTTTGGTATTTTTGTGATAAAGATGCAAAGTAAAATAAAAAAAGTAAAAGGCAAAGGAAATATATAAGTGTTGGAAGATTAATATGATGAAGATAGACCCGGGGGCCATAGGTTTCACAAGTTGCTTCTCTCAAGAGCATAAGTATTTTACGGTGGGTGAACGAATTATTGTTGTGCAATTGACAGAACTGAGCATAGTTATGAGAATATATAGGTATGATCATGTATATAGGCATCACGTCTGAGACAAGTAGACCGACTCCTGCCTGCATCTACTACTATTACTCCACTCATGGACTGCTATCCAACATGCATCTAGAGTATTAAGTTCAAGAAAACAGAGTAACGCCTTAAGCAAGATGACATGATGTAGAGGGATAAATTCATGCAATATGATAAAAACCCCATCTTGTTATCCTCGATGGCAACAATACAATACATGCTTTGCTGCCCCTGCTGTCACTGGGAAAGGACACCGCAAGATTGAAACCAAAGCTAACCACTTCTCCCATTGCAAGAAAGATCAATCTAGTAGGCCAAACCAAACTGATAATTCGAAGAGACTTGGAAAGATAACCAATCATACATAAAAGAATTCAGAGAAGATCAAATATTGTTCATAGATAATCTTGATCATAAACCCACAATTCATCGGTCTCAACAAACACACCGCAAAAATAAGATTACATCGAATAGATCTCGACGAGAGAGGGGGAGAACATTGTATTGAGATCCAAAAAGAGAGAAGAAGCCATCTAGCTACTAACTATGGACCCGAAGGTCTG
The DNA here is from genome assembly GCA_021605205.1 of Aegilops longissima. Classification (NCBI taxonomy): domain Eukaryota; kingdom Viridiplantae; phylum Streptophyta; class Magnoliopsida; order Poales; family Poaceae; genus Aegilops; species Aegilops longissima. The sequence continues at coordinate 147,150,799 of CM038676.1, read as the reverse complement.
AGGTAAACTACTCACACTTCATCGGAGAGGCTATGGTGATGATGTAGAAGCCGTCCGTGATGGATGCCCTCTCCGGCGGAGCTCCGGAACAGGCCCCAAGATGGGATCTCGTGGGTACAGAAGGTTGCGGCGGTGGAATTAGGTTTTTGGCTCCGTATCTGATCGTTTGGGGATACGTAGGTATATATAGGAGGAAGGAGTACGTCGGTGGAGCAACAGGGGGCCCACGAGGGTGGAGGGCGCATACAGGGGGGTGGGCGCGCCCCTACCTCGTGGCCTGCTCTTTTGTTTCTTGACGTAGGGTCCAAGTCTCCTGGATCATATTCTTCCTAAAAATCACTTCCCCGAAGGTTTCATTCCGTTTGGACTCCGTTTGATATTCCTTTTCTGCCAAACTCTAAAATAGGCAAAAAAACAGCAATTCTGGGCTGGGCCGCCGGTTAATAGGTTAGTCCTAATTGTGGTATAAATATTCAGATCCAAAAGATTCAAGACAAAAGTTTAATATTGACATAAAAATAAGAATACTTGAAGCATACTAACAAAGCAATCATGTCTTCTCAAAATAACATGGCAAAAGAAAGTTATCCCTACAAAATCATATAGTCTGGCTATGCTCTATCTTCACCACACAAAGTATTTAAATCATGCACAACCCCGATGACAAGCCAAGCAATTGTTTCATACTTTTGACATTCTAAAACTTTTTCAATCTTCACGCAATACATGAGCGTGAGCCATGGATATAGCACTATATGTGGAATAGAATGGTGGTTGTGGAGAAGACAAAAAGGGGAAGATAGTCTCACATCAACTAGGCGTATCAACGAGCTATGGAGATGCCCATCAATAGATATCAATGTGAGTGAGTAGGGATTGCCATGCAACGGATGCACTAGAGCTATAAGTATATGAAAGCTCAACAAAATAAACTAAGTGGGTGTGCATCCAACTCGCTTGCTCACGAAGACCTAGGGCATTTTAGGAAGCCCATCATTGGAATATACAAGCCAAGTTCTATAATGAAATATTCCCACTAGTATATGAAAGTGACAAAATGAGAGACTCTCTATCATGAAGATCATGGTGCTACTTTGAAGCACAAGTGTGGTAAAAGGATAGTAACATTGTCCCGTCTCTCTTTTTCTCTCGTTTTTTTTATTTGGGCCTTTTCTCTTTTTTTATGGCCTCTTTTGTTTTGTCCGGAATCTCATCCCGACTTGTGGGGGAATCATAGTCTCCATCATCCTTTTCCTCACTTGGGACAATGCTCTAATAATGATGATCGTCACACTTTTATTTTCTTACAACTCAACAATTACAACTCGATACTTAGAACAAAATATGACTCTATATGAATGCCTCCGGCGGTATACCGGGGTATGCAATGAATCAAGAGTGACATGTATGAAAGAATTATGAATGGTGGCTTTGCCACAAATACGACGTCAACTACATGATCATGCTAAGAAATATGACAATGATGGAGCGTGTCATAATAAACAGAACGGTGGAAAGTTGCATGGCAATATATCTCGGAATGGCTATGGAAATGCCATGATAGGTAGGTATGGTGGCTATTTTGAGGAAGGTATATGGTGGGTGTATGGTACCGGCGAAAAGTGCGCGGTATTAGAGAGGCTAGCAATGGTGGAAGGAAGAAGAGTGTGTATATTCTATGGACTTGACATTAATCATAAAGAACTCATATACTTATTGCAAAAATCTACAAGTTATCAAAGCAAAGTATTATGCGCATGCTCCTAGGGGGTTAGATTGGTAGGAAAAGACCATCGCTCGTCCCCGACCGCCACTCATAAGGAAGACAATCAATAAATAAATCGTGCTCCGACTTCATCACATAACGGTTCACCATACGTGCATGCTACGGGAATCACAAACTTTAACACAAGTATTTCTCAAATTCACAACTACTCAACTAGCATGACTCTAATATCATCATCTTCATATCTCAAAACAATTATCAAGCATCATTCTTCTCATAGTATTCAACACACTCATAAGAAAGTTTTACAAATCTTGAATACCAAGCATATTAGGATTGTTTAAGCAAATTACCATGATATTTAAGACTCTCAAAATAATCTAAGTGAAGCACGAGAGATCAATAGTTTCTATAAAACAAATCCACCACCGTGCTCTAAAAGATATAAGTGAAGCACTAGAGCAAAACTATATAGCTCAAAAGATATAAGTGAAGCACATAGAGTATTCTAACAAATTCCAAATCATGTATGGCTCTCTCAAAAGGTGTGTACAGCAAGTATGATTGTGGTAAACTAAAAAGCAAAGACTCAAATCATACAAGACGCTCCAAGCAAACACATATAATGTGTCGAATAAAAATATAGTCTCGAGTAAAATACCGATAGTTGTTGGAAGAAAGCGGGGATGCCACTCGGGGGCATCCCCAAGCTTAGTTGGTTGCTCATTCTTGGATAATAAATTGGGATGCCGGGGCATCCCCAATCTTAGGATCTTGCATCCTTCCTTCATCCATCGTAAGATAACCCAAAACTTGAAAACTTCAATCACACAAAACTCAACAAAACCTTTGTGAGATCCGTTAGTATAAGAAAGCAAACCACTACTATAAGTGTTGTATCAAACCAATTCATATTTTGTTTTTGTATTATATCTACTGTATTCCAACTTTTCTATGGCGAAAACTCATCAAAGAAAACCATAGAGCCATCAAAATAAGCACACAACACAAAGAAAACAGAGTCTGTCAAAACAGGACAGTCTGTAGCAATCTGACTTTTGCGAATACTTATGGAACTCCAAAAATTCCACCAAATTAGGACGACCAGGTTCATTTGTATATTAATCTTCTGCAAAACTAATAAGAGCAAAATATCTTTTCTATGATTTATGAAAATTATTTTCGTGAGCATAGAGTTTCTGTCTTTTTCAGCAAGATCAAACAACTATCACCCAAGAAGATCCTAAAGGCTTTACTTGGCACAAACACTAACTAAAACACAAAAAACACAATCATAACAGTAGCATAATTGTGTAAACACACAAGAACAGAAAGCAAAAAGCAAAAATAAATTTTATTCATTGGGTTGCCTCCCAACAAGCGCTATAGTTTTACGCCCTTAGCTAGGCGTAAGGCAAGGATCTAAGTTTTGTCATCTTTGTTCTTCTTAATTTTCTTGGGTGTATTTTTATCAGGAGATTTTGTAAACACAACATAAAACATATTACCCATAGAAACTTTAGCATTCCTTAGTTGGTTGTCATCATAACCCCTTTGATTTCCCGCACCAATCCAAGAATAGTGTTGATTAACATTATTAAAAACTTGTTGGATTATTTCTAGAATGGGGACCTCCTTTTTAAGATTCTCATCAAAGATCTTATTATCCCCAAGAAAATGCCTAAGTGCATAGTCACTATTGTAAATAATTTCATCTATCACGGGTTTTTCACGATTTATACCATAAAAGTCAAAGATTTCCCTAGCTTCACGAATTATGTAGTCAAGCTCGTGCATAAAAACGAGAGTGGCCAACTTTTTGGCTCTATGATTGTTTATTTCGGGAAGCTCAAAAAACAATTGTTGCAAAGCAGGATGAGCGCGGATAAATTTACTTTCAAGTTTCAGAACTAGCACTAAAATAGTATCCGCATAAGATCTAGTAGTTTTAAGTATAGGAGTATCATCAAGACTCGGATTTCCAACACAATTAAAGAATTCTTGGATACGTTCTTTTCCCATAACGTTTCCTTGCCCCCAAGATAAAAGTTTTAGCATCCAGATTGCATGTACGTCCAATCTTAGGAGTTAGGCCATCATCTGTTGGTGCCATACCAAAATCACTCATGATTGCAAGCAAAGAATAGATCCGGCGAGAAATTGGCGAACGGAAAAAGAGAGGCGAATAAAACGGCAAATTTTTGTGAAGTGGGGGAGAGGAAAATGAGAGGAAAATGTCAAATAATGTAAATTTCAAGGAGATGAGATTTGTGATTAGGAACCTGGTTATGTTGAAGATCCTCCCCGGCAACGGCGCCAGAAATTCCTTTTGATGTCGCTTGAAGCTACGTCGGTATTTCCCCAAAGAGGAAGGGATGATGCAGCACAGTGGCGGTAGGTATTTCCCTCAGAAATGGAATCAAGTTTATCGAACCTGTAGGAGAACCAAGCAACACAATGTAAACAGCCCCTGCACACAAATAACAACACCTCGCAACCCGACTTGTTAAAGGGGTTGTCAATCCCTTTCGGGGTACGGCGCCAGAAATTGCGTGATGACGGGAGAAAGTTGTAATAGATTGAAATAATAGATCGCAAATAAAATAAAGTGCAGCAAAGTATTTTTGTATTTTTGGTTTAATAGATCTGAATAAAAAGAGCAAATAAAATAGATCGCAAAGCAAATATATGAGAAAGAAGACCCGGGGGCCGTAGATTTCACTAGTGGCTTCTCTCGAGAAAGATAACAAACGGTGGGTAAACAAATTACTGTTGGGCAATTGATAGAACTTCAAATAATTACGACGATATCCAGGAAATGATCATTACATAGGCATCACGTCCAAGATTACTAGACCGACTCCTGCCTGCATCTACTACTATTACTCCACACATCGACCGCTATCCAGCATGCATCTAGTGTATTAAGTTAATGGAAAAACGGAGTAATGCAATAAGAATGATGACATGATGTAGACAAGATCCGTTTATCTATATGGCGGTAGATATAGATCTCGTCTTTTTATCCTTAGTAGCAACGATACATAGGTGTCGGTTCCCTTTCAGTCACTAGGATCAAGTACTGTAAGATCGAACCCACTACCGGGCACCTCTTCCCATTGCAAGATAAGTAGATCAAGTTGGCCAAACAAAACCCAAATATCAGAGAAGAAATACAAGGCTATAAGAGATCATGCATATAAGAGATCAAAGAAACTCAAATAACTTTCATGGATATAAAAAGATATAACTCATCATAAACTCGAAGTTCATCAGATCCCAACAAACACACCGCAAAAGAGTTACATCATATGGATCTTCAAGAGACCATTGTATTGAGAATTCAGCGAGAGAGAGGAAGCCATCTAGCTACTAACTACGGACTCGAAGGTCTACAAAGAACTACTCACGCATCATCGGAGAGGCACCAATGGAAGTGGTGAACCCCTCCGTGATGGTGTCTAGATTGGATCTGGTGGTTCTAGACTCTTCGGCGGCTGGATGAATATTTCGTCGATGCTTCTAGGGTTCTGGTATTTTTGGGGTATTTATAGAGCAAAGTGGCGGTCCGGGGGGCACCCGAGGTGGGAACAACCCACAAGGGTGCGCCTGGGCCTCCTGGCGCGCCCTGCTGGGTTGTGCTCCCCTCGGGGCACCCCCGGGTGCAATCAGGGCCCATTGCCTTCCTTCTGGCCCATAAAAAACATCGTGGAGTTTCGTGGCATTTGGACTCCGTTTGATATTGATTTCCTGCGATGTAAAAAACATGGAAAAAACAACAACTGGCACTTGGCACTGTGTCAATAGGTTAGTACCAAAAAATGATATAAAATGATTATAAAATATCCAAGATTGATAATTAAACAGCATGGAACAATAAAAAATTATAGATACGTTGGATACGTATCATCGGCCTCTTGCTCGTCTTGATGTTGGCATTGTCGCTCTTGCATTTGCTCTCATAGGCGTGGCATTCTTGCTCTTCCACTTGTTGACGTTGGCGTTGCCTTTTCTGTGCTTGCTGGAAGGTAGCTTGATTTTGGCGATGCCGATGTTCTTGCTCTTCAAGTTGCTCTTGTTGACCATTGTCGTGTAGAGGATTGCGGTTTGCTTGACAGTCTTGGCGCGCTGCTCGCCGAAGCGTGTGCGATGTCGGTGTACTTGAGCCGGAGATGGTGTCGAAAGAATGTTGACTCGAGTGACTCCGCCTTGAATAAGACGAAGTGGTAGAAGAGCGGTTGACCAACAAGGCACGAATCTCGTCCATTCCTACATTGCTCTCTTGGTTTTGTCCGTCGAGCTTGTTGTCAAAGTAGTGTCTTGTATGTTGCTCGGATTGTCACAAGTAAGTGGCGAGGTTGTCGATGCGGTCGCTCAATGCTTGTTGTTCTTAATGCAAAGCTCTTTGTGCACCGAAGAGGTGGTTCTTGGTAACGTAGTTATTCGGGTCCTCATCTCTTGCTCGATGAAGAGTGGGTTGTGTGATGCCCCCGATTCAATCGTACACTAATCATGCACGCAAATGTGTATGATCAAGATCAGGGACTCACGGGAAGATATCACAACACAACTCTAGACACAAATTAAAATAATACAATCTTTATATTACAAGCCAGGGGCCTCGAGGGTTCGAATACATAAGCTCGAAAACACAAGAGTCAGAGGAAGCAAAAATTTCTGAGTACAGACATAAGTTAAACAAGTTTGCCTTAAGAAGGCTGGCACAAAAGCAACATCGATCGAAAAGGCAAGGCCTCCTGCCTGGGAGCCTCCTAACTACTCCTGGTCATCGGCGGTCTCAAATCACGTGGTAGTAGGCACCCTCGGGGTAGTAGCGATCGTCAAAGGTGCCATCGGCTCCCGGACTCAAATCATCTGGTTGCGTCATCCGAGAAGAATGGAAAAGGGGAAAAGAGGGAGCAAAGCAACCGTGAGTAGTCATCCAAAGTACTCGCAAGCAAGGATCTACACTACAGATGCAACATTATCAAAGGAAGGCTGTATATGTGGACTGGGCTGCAGAAATGCCAGAATAGAGAGAAGGCCTAGTCCTATCGAAGACTAGCATCTTCTGGAAACCACCATCTTGCAGCAACAGGAGGGAGTAGAGTAGCATAAAGTAAAGTAGTAGTGTTATCAACCTCGCCCGGAGAACCTTTCTCGACTCCGTGCGAGAAAGAAATCCCAGAGCCATACTATCCATGTCTCATCACAGTCCATTTCTCATATCCATGTCTCATCACAGTCCATTTCTCATCTCAGGTATCCAGTTCTAGTTGTATCGATCGGGATACAACTCCAAGTGTCCGTTACCGTAGGACAGGCTATCGATAGATGTTTTCTTCCTGCAGGGTGCACCAACTTACCCACCACGCCGCTTAACTCTAGCCGGACACACTTTCCTGGGTCATGCCCGCCTCGGCCAAACAATACGCCGCAACCCGACCTAGGCTTAATAGAGAGGCCAGCACGCCGGACTAAACCTATGCCCCCAAGGGTCATGGGCCATCTCCCCGGGAACTCCCGCACGTTGCGTCTGCGGCGGTGAGCAGACCTAGCTACCTCCTTCAACAAGGCGGCGCTACGCAGTCCAACCCGGCGCGCCACTCGATCGCCGACGTCTATTAAGCTTGGTGATGCATACGACGCAGAACGCCCATACTATGCCCACGTGATGGTTAGTGCTATCGGGCGAGAGCCCCTCGGATCAAATATCCAAATCGAGTGGATTAGGAACGCGCGGTAACAAGCAGAGACTCACGAAAGATGTGACCCCGCTGCCCCGTCTCGAGGACTTGCGGCAAGGGCTAGGAATGCCCGGCCACGCCTCGTAATTATCTCGCGGGCACCTTCCAGGTCCGCCCGACTCCACCTCACTCGCAATTAAGCTCGCGCGGGTACCCCTCAGGGCCAACCCGTCTTTAGTAACAGGGGTAAAGTACAAGTATCCGTGTGTCCAAACATCAAGGGGAAAACCCGAGGAATCACCCCCGATGAATTCCACTAGATGTAATCATCAAGGTGAACGTAAGAGGAATCACCCCCGAGGTTCACACATGAGGGGTTGCACGATAGAGTCGTATCGGAAGTGGTTAAGGAGGAAATCACCCTCGATGACCATGACCGAATGACTACACTACAGGGTTAACATCAGAAGTGCTGAAGAGGTTCACCCTCGGTACTCGATAGTAACCCAGTAGTGTCGAGCAACTAAGGGGCAAGTGATGTGCGATGCCGGGGCCTGGTCTTCGATCCCGTTGATCGGGTCTTCGATGATGAAGCAGGGCCAACAAGGACAATGTGGGGGGGTCACTGATCACTAACCAACCTATACTAATCAGTTTAGGATAAGTAGGTAAGGTAACAATAAGCAGGTTACAAAAGCAGGCTATGCATCAGAATAGGAGCAAACAATAACAATAGCAAAATCTAATGCAAGAATGAGAGAATGGAATGGGCGATATCGGGATGATCAAAGGGGGGGCTTGCTTGGTTGCTCTGGCAAGGAGGGGTCGTCGGTGACGTAGTCGATCACAGGGGCAGCATCAGTCTTGGGGTCTACCAGAGAGAAGAGGGGGAAGAAACAGTAAATACATAGCAAACAGAGGTAACACTAAGCATGACATGACGATACGTAGCGCTAGGCATGCTCTAACGCGGTACTACACATTGCAGACGAAGGGGGGAAACATCCGAGGATGAATTCCCGACATTAGGTGGATTCCAGACAAAGGAAAAGAGGGGGAAAGTTCCATGTTCAACATGCTAGAGGCATGTGACAGATGAACGGACCGCGTATTCGGATTCTTTGGATTTTTCTGAGCAACTTTCATGTAGAAAACATTTTCATCCGAGTTACGGTTTAGTTTCTATGAATTTCCAAAGATTAAGCCATTTTCTGGAATTATCTAAATTAACAGAAAAGGAATTATGACGTCAGCAGAGTGTCAGCATGACATCAGCAGGTCAACAGACCCGCTGACTGGTCAAACTGACCAGTGGGTCCTACCTGTCATAGACAGTGGACTAACAGAAGTTTAAACTAACTAAAATTAGGTTAGTTAACTACTGGACCCCACCTGTCAGTGCCTCATTTATCTAACTAATTGATTTTAATTATAAAAACGTTTTAGGTAAAATAATTATGCGATGGGGCCCGCATGTCAGCGCCACTGGGCTGCCCAGTCAGCACATTGACTGGGTCAAACCAGTCAACAGGGGTCAGCGGGTCCACTGGGGGCCACGGGTCAGTGACCTAGGTGGTGGCCCGGGGGTGGCCCACACGGCGCCAGCTCAGCGGAGCTGCCGGAGTAGCTCCGGCGAGCTCGTGCGCGGCGGCCGAACGCCGACGAGGTCGGAAATCGCCTACGGTTCACCATTTCACGTGCCACGACTTGCGTTCGAAAGCTAGGAGGGAGCCGCGTCGAGTGGAGCTGCTAGACTACGCCGGGGAGGCCGGAAACGTCACCGGCGTCGACCTTGGCGGCGATGGCTTTCGGGCATGCGTGGAAACGGCGCTAGGAGGAACGGGGACGCGCGCTAGTGGTGGCGTTGGACTCGCACGAGCTCCCGGAGCTCGATGCGAGGCTCAGCCGCGCGTTACAGCGGCGAAGGCCATGACGGCGAGCTCGTCAGCGGTGATGCGTGCGGGTGCTAGCGGAGCAGCGGCTACGGCGGCGGAAAAGCTCGAGGGAGAGAGGGGAAAGACGCGGTGGCTCACCGGGAGCCGTAGGGAGGTGGCAGTGTGCTCGGGGAGGCGCGAGGTGGCCGAATTCGACGCCGGCGTTCGTCGAAGCAGAGGAGGAAGAAGAGGTCGCGGCGATGCTGCGGGGCCGTCCCGGTCCGCGTGGCTTGACGAGGAGGATGAGGAGGTCGAGGAAGAGCCTGGGGGCACGTCGGCGAGGCGAAGGCCGGCCGGTGGCCGCGGTGAGCGGTGACCGAGAGGCGCGGCCGAGGCGGATCTGGAGGGGGGAGCGCAGGCGAGAGAGAGGGAACGAGAGGGCAGGAGAGTGGGGGAGTGGGAGAGGGGATCGAGGGGGGGCGCGGCGTCGGCGTCCTTATCCCCTCCGGGGCCTGTAGCGACGCGGGGCGGCGAGGTGGTCGGGGACGAACGCGGGCGCCCGGTCGTTGGAACAGTAGGGAGGGAGACGACCGGGGAGGGGGAGTGGGCTGGCCAGCTGGAGTGGGCCGGCACAGGTGGGTGTAGTCCAGGGAGGGGGGGGGTTGCTCTCTCTCCCTTTCCTTTTCTTTTAGTTTTTCTTTTCTGGAAATCAAAAAGCTACTGCTTTGCAATTATTCCGAGCACCAAAAGACTCTTGTAAAATGTACCACATGCCACAATAAATACTTTGCAATATTGTGAAGTTGCAAAAAATTGTTTTGAGCATTTGGAAATGATTACACACTTTTAGAAATTGAAAAGGCCAATTTAATTGTTGCTGGACCACTCAAATACTTTCCAGGAGCATTTTTGGAATTCAACAGAGGTAGGTTTCATCATGACAAATACTTAGGGAATATTTGCCACATTGTGAACTATTTTTCGGGCTCATTTGAAGGTGCAAATAATTGACTTGCAATTTGAATTGAATTGGACTTGATTTTTGAACAACTGGCATTTTGGCTTAGGAAAGCAGGACGACAAGGCATCATTAGGGGGGGGGGGATTACTGTAGCAAGATTCTCGGGGCGTTACAGGTTGGTAGAAGTAGTTAGCCTATCCATCATTTCAAGTAAATGTGTGAGTGGGATAAAGATAAGAACTATACCAAATGTACCTTGACTGATGTTGAGAGTAGATCAAAGATCACTCAATGATATATCAATGAAATAGCACAATTGGTACCATATCTCATCAATTTCTCACATCTACACAAATAAAGCCTTAGGTGGAGCTTGATGAGGATGGTGGCATAAAATTTGTTGCGAATGTTAGCAAGACTCAATAATGTTGAAAAAGATTCGCAAATTCACAAATGCAACATGTAGACCAACATCGGTACGCGTCGATGCTATACAAACGGTTTTTAACCCCTTCTCGGGACGGCGTTCAGAACCGTCGCCAAGTGAGTGACGGCGGTACGGGTTCCTTCCCACATGACCAGAAACCATCGGGGATATTCCCTCCTGGCACAGACGCTCGGCAAAATGAGGTCATGTGCGACCACGAGCGCTCAAATACGAAAATACGTATATTAGAGCCAAAAAGTACAATTATACATGTGAAATTGTTACTGGTCGCAAGTACATCCCACACAGTCAGTCCTCGTTAACGTTTCCGTTCGTATGTACATCCCACACAATTGCTCCAAGGAAAATGTTTCCGTTCACATGTACATCACACACAATTTCCCCCGTTAAATCATTTGTGATAGCGTTGCCATTGCACACGATATTAACATTTTTATCGTTTGCATTATTGAATGCATCACACACTGTGCGTAGAAGAAACTGTGTGGCAAAGGCTATCCATCACACACAGTTTTTATGTGGTAAACGTTTGCGCAAGATGGCCTAACGCAAACAGTTTTCAAGAGGATGTCGTGTGTGTAGTGGATATTGGTCGCACACGTAGTGGATCCAAGAAACGTTTCTAATCTCCACGTCTATTGCAGACCTTTCTCTTTCGCAAACCGTGTGCAGTGTAATCCCTAATTAATCCCTAATTTAAAAATCACATGTTTTGAATTTGGAAGTAGGAAATCACTTATTTCAGATCCAACCATGTTTATTACAAATATAGGTTCAACCACCAATGCATAATTCGATGCACAGGTACATATACCGAAGAACTACAGAAGCACCAAGTAAAGAATGATGAACCACAGTTGTACTAAAGACTGTAAAGAGAGAGGCGAAAGACATTCTGGTTGCTGGAGAAGGTGAAGCGGAATGCCCATATTGTGCCCTCCTTCATGCGTAATGCACGCACGACCCCAGGCCAACCCCTTGTGATGGCTGCCCGTCCATCCTTCACTGTCTTCATTACGACTTCTCGATGCTCATTGTAGTCTGGATGAAATACTTTAACCTTCATTGCATGTCCACCAATCATGTACTTTGCGAGGTAATCTTGAGTGAACTGCTTCGGGAACCACTGCGAACAAAAAAAATTCAGACATTGTTGTCTAACAACTCATTATGGGCAGTAAAAAGAGAAGGTTGCAGAGTTTGTAGTTACCATCCTACAGCTCACTCTTGTGTTGGATAGAGCATAAACAAATAATTTGCTTGCCACCATTTGTATCTTTTTGCTAATAATCCTTATCAGTTTCCTCACTTGATGCTTGTTCATGAATATCTCATTGCCCCATATGCAAAAAGGGTCGATGTGTGGATCCTTGCCAATGGCATATGTACCTACAAGCAACAAGTCAATATTAGAACTAACAAGTGTCTAGGCCTGGATCTATATGCACTACATTATGGAACGACGAGGGGAGTACAAGCCGAGGGATGAAGCTAACCTCGGCGGAAAATGGTGGCCACTCCCGTTGTTGTCATGCATAAGTAGTGGAAAGGCATGATAAGTACAACAACCTTAACATCAAACAAATATAGAAAAGGTAAACAACATCATCTCCAAATGATAGCTTGAATGTGTTGGTTTTAGCATGCTGTTAAAGAAGATATAAAATGGAAGGCAATGTTACCGACAGCAGGCTTAATAGCCATCAAATATTGCAATTCAAACTAGTATTGTTGAAAATGAATAGAACGTAGGTAATGCTTAAACATCACACTGGATAAATGTGTAAAACTGAAATAAAGGGCATATGTTAACTACACCAGGAATAACTGGAACCAAATATAGCCGTTCAAACTGGTATTGATGTAGTCGAGCCGCACAGTTCCGACATGCACATAATGAACAACACATTGTGAATGATTGAAATAAACAAGGCATAAATGACCAGTATGACAACCAAATATGGCCATTGAAAACTGGACGGAGTCTCACTGCAACCAACCTAACAAGCAAATACAGATAAACAGGGCATATGCTTGAAAACTGGACAAATGCTCACTGCAACCAACCTAACAAGCAGATACAGATAAACAAGGCATCTGCTTGATAACTGGACAAATGCTAAAAAAAGCAACCTAACAACCAAATACAGATAAACAAGGCATCTGCTTGATAACTAGACAAATGCTCGCTGCAACCAAACTAAGAACCAAATACATATGAATAAGGCATCTGCTTGATAACTGGAAAAATGCTCACTCCAACCAACCTAACAACCAAATACAGATGAACAAGGCATCTACTCACTATAAACAACCAAATATAGCCATTCGTGAAACTGAAGTGGACAATTCATACTTAAACATCACATAGCCCTATTTAACAATACATTTTTGCATAACTAAAATAATTAAACACGACACAGTTAAAGCACCGTGGCAAATGCTACTACAACAAAGGGTACGGGTTGGCAAGCTAGAAAAGGTAAGATTTGCTGACAGAATGTTGCCTCACATTTCATGGAAGGGATCCTTCCAGTTGGAAGAGCACAGACCCATGGTGCGCTCTCTGATGTCACAGATGGGCTGTTTCACCTTGGAAGAACCCTCGTGGGTGCCCTCCTCATGGTCGTGGTCGTGGTCGATGAGATCTGACTTGGCAATTGAGGATCCCAAGCCGCCACCGCAGAACATGTCCTTCAGAAATGATAAAATTGGCTCGATGGTGTATAAAGCTCGCAAATCCTTGACCGCTTGGCGGAGGAGATCATGGGCAGGGCCGTCGAAGAGATCGATGGCGGTTGAACCAGAGGGGTTGGGGATGGACCACTTAACCTGTGACATCGCCCGTGTGAAGCCGTAGCTGTGGACGAGCTTGATGTCGTAGCCAGCTTTCCCGAGATACAGTAATACGCTAGCCCGCTGACATGAAGCCTTCGCATGGCAACGTAGTCAACGTCTTCGCCGGCTTCCGCGGCGACATGTTGCTCTGGGATCGACAGGTCAGGGCGAACGGCGGCCACCTCGCCAACATCCGCCTGAGAGGCCATGATAAACCTCTTCTGGGCCGAACGCTCGTCTGGCTCCCCGAGATACGTGGTCGAGCTTAGGCTGCAACATTCTGGAGCAGGGGATGTGGATCTGGCGGGGAGGGACACCGCAGGTCTCATAGAAAAACTCAGGGGAGTGGGGCGATGGTATGGGAATTACTGGGTAACCTGAACTTTATTATCTAAGCTAGGAGGAACGGGCAGACCGGCAGGGGTTGGTGGCAGCGCCGGTGATGACCCACAAGTATAGGGGATCTATCGTAGTCCTTTCAATAAGTAAGAGTGTCGAACCCAACGAGGAGCAGAAGGAAATGATAAGCGGTTTTTAGCAAGGTATTCTCTTCAAGTACTGAAATAAGTGGTAACAGATAGTTTTGTGATAAGATAATTTGTAACGAGCGACAAGTAACAAAAGTAAATAAAGTGCAGCAAGGTGGCCCAATCCTTTTTGTGGGAAAGGACAAGCCTGGACAAACTCTTATATAAGGAAAAGCCCTCCCGAGGACACATGGGAATATCGTCAAGCTAGTTTTCATCACGTTCATATGATTCGCGTTCGGTACTTTGATAATTTGATATGTGGGTGGACTGGTGCTTGGGTGCTGTTCTTACTTGAACAAGCATCCCACTTATGATTAACCTCTATTGCAAGCATCCGCAACTACAACAAAAGTATTAAGGTAAACCTAACCATAGCATGAAACATGTGGATCCAAATCAGCCCCTTACAAAGCAACGCATAAACTAGGGTTTAAGCTTTTGTCACTCTAGCAACCCATCATCTACTTATTACTTCCCAATGCCTTCCTCTAGGCCCAAATAATGGTGAAGTGTTATGTAGTCGATGTTCACATAACACCACTAGAGGCTAGACAACATACATCTCATCAAAATATCGAACGAATACCAAATTCACATGACTACTAATAGCAAGACTTCTCCCATGTCCTCAGGAACAAATGTAACTACTCACAAAGTATATTAACGTTCATAACCAGAGGGGTAATAATATGCATAAAGGATCTGAACATATGATCTTCCACAAAATAAACCAACTAGCATCAACTACAAGGAGTAATCAACACTACTAGCAACCTACTAGTACCAATCCCGGACTTAGAGACAAGAACTGGATACAAGAGATGAACTAGGGTTTTGAGAGGAGATGGTGCTGGTGAAGATGTTGATGGAGATTACCCTCTCCCGATGAGAGGAGCGTTGGTGATGACGATGGCGATGATTTCCCCTCCCGAGGGAAGTGTCCCTGCAGAACAGCTCTGCGGAGCCCTAGATCGGTTCTCGCCAAGGTTCCGCCTGTGACGGCGGAGTCTCGTCGAAAGGTTGCTTATGATTTTTCCTCATCGAAAGACCTCATATAGCGTAAGATGGGCATCGAGAGCCAACAGGGGCCCACAAGGTAGGGTGGCGCGCTTGGGGGTAGGGCGCGCCCCACCCTCGTGGACGGTGGGCCCCCTCCGTAAACTTCTTCCGCTGGATATTTTTATTATTTCCAAAAATGACTTTCGTGGAGTTTCAGGACTTTTGAGTTGTGCGAATAGGTCTCTAATATTTGCTCCTTTTCCAGCCCGAATTCCAGTGCGGCATTCTCCTCCTTATGTAAACCTTGTAAAATAAGAGAGAATAGGCATAAGTATTGTGACATAACGTGTAATAACAGCCCATAATGCAATAGATATCGATATAAAAGCATGATGCAAAATGGGCGATCAACTCCCCAAGCTTAGACCTCGCTTGTCCTCAAGTTTAAAGCCGATAATGATAAATATGTCCCCATGTTTAGAGGTAGAGGTGTCGATAAAATAAAATACGGACATGAGGGCATCATGATTATTCTCATAACAGCAACATATTTAGATATTGTCATATGATTTCTTATGCTCAAGTAATAATCTATTCACAATGCAGAGTACGAATCATAAACTTTATTGAGAACCAACAAACTATAATCTCAGTCATTGAAGCAATTGCAATTTATCATAACATCAGAAAGAGTCTATGTCAGAGCTAAATAGCAAGTCCACATACTCAACTATCATCTAGTCTTTCATAATTGCTAACACTCACGCAATACTTGTGGTTACGGAGTTTTAGTCGGACACAGAGAAAGATAGGGGCTTATAGTTTCGCCCCACAACCTTTTACCTCAAGGGTAATGTCAACAATAATAACTCATGCTCCCCTACATCCAATTAGATATATATATCAGGATCTTTCCAACATATTGTGCTTGCCAAAGGATAAAGTGTAAAAAGGAAAGGTGAAGATCACCATGACTCTTGCATAAGGTAGAAGATAATAATAAAAGATAGGCCCTTCGCAGAGGGAAGCAGAGGTTGCCATGCGCTTTTATGGTTGGATGCACAAAATCTTAATGCGAAAGAACGTCACTTTATATTGCCACTTGTGATATGAACCTTTATTATGCAGTCTGTCGCTTTTATTTCTTCCACATCACAAGATCGTATAAATCTTATTTCCCCCACACCAATCAATCATACATATTTAGAGCAATTTTTATTGCTTTGCACCGATGACAACTTACTTGAAGGATCTTACTCAATCCATAGGTAGATATGGTGGACTCTCATGGCATAACTGGTTTAAGGGTTTTCGGAAGCACAAGTAGTATCTCTACTTGGTGCTGAGAATTTGGCTAGCATGAGGGGGAAAGGCAAGCTCAACATGCTGGAGGATCCATGAAAACATACTTTATCTCAGACATAAGAAAACATAACTCATTACGTTGTCTTCCTTGTCCAACATCAACTCTTTAGCGTGTCATATTTTAATGAGTGCCCCCTATCGGTGTCGAAACCGGCAGATCTCGGGTAGGGGGTCCCGAACTATGCGTCTAGGATCGATGGTAACAGGAGACAGGAGGCACGATGTTTACCCAGGTTCGGGCCCTCTCTATGGAGGTAATACCCTACTTCCTGCTTGATTGATCTTGATGATACGAGTATTACAAGAGTTGATCTACCACGAGACCGTAGAGGCTAAACCCTAGAAGCTAGCCTATGGTATGATTGTTGTATATGATCTATCGACTAGCCTGGCCCTGGTTTATATAATGCACCAGAGGCCTAGGATAACAAGAGTCCTAGCCGAATACGCCGGTGGGGGAGGAGTCCTTGTATGCGGCAGCTGTCCGGACTGGCCCATGAGTATACGGCCATGGGGGTCCTCGGCCCAATCTAATAGATTGGGAGATGACGTGGTGAGTACCCCGTAGTCCAGGACACCGTCAGTAGACCCCTGAACCGGTCTTCAAGTTAGGGATGCTCCTCGATTCTTCCGAACTGTTCTTCATCTTCGGTCGTCAGTCTTGAAAACTGGTTCAACAAATCTTCTCATCTTCGATCTTGAGGATCGCTGTAGTGCATCCAAAGAGTTTACATGTCGGGTATCCAAGGAGCCGCTTTAAGTTCCCGGCCTTTATCAATTCCTTGTTATTTTTATGCCACACCTCGGGTTTGAAGTTGTTCCCGGGCGGCAGTGTCCTCTTGCGTCCGAGCTCCAACGTCGGACTGTATTTGAGGTATCTTTTGCAGCCAAGCACCAACGCCGGACTGCTTCCGAGCTCCAACACCGGAATGTATCCGAGCTCCAATGTCGGACTATATCCAAGATGTCATAGATCATCCTGGTTCAAAAAAGTCAAAGGAGTTTAGCCGAGCTTAATGCCGGAAATGCCCTCTACGGAGCCAGCCACTGGCGTCCGAGCTTTATGCCGGACTGCTTCCGGGGTGTCTATTGTAGTCGAGCACCAACACCGAACTATATCCGAGGTGGTGCACCACCTCGACCATGGGCTGATTTTTATGAATTTAAATCCGAATTGTGCAATGTAATCTCTGCCGAGATGTATAGCCAGTAGCCCTCAAGGTGCGTGTTGGCCTCATATCCGGGATGCACCTGAGGGAAAAATCAAACCGCTGACCCTAGTAGCCCCTGAGACTCAGGTCGATTCACAAAATCAGCCTGAGGATCAATTCCCAGCTCGGCAGCATACTTAGGAATAGAAATGCGGTGTGCAAAGTCCTCGTGACTCAGGTTGGGTGCGGTCGACCAACCTGAGGATAATAATCTCCTCGAAAACTATATTGCGCTTTAAATTTTTTGTATTGGATTGCCAATGCAGTAGCCCCCGAGACACTGGTCGGGTGGCAACACCAAATCAGGGGATCGATGTGCCCCTTTAATATTTATAAATAATGAGCATGAAGCCCAGTAGCCACCGAGCCTTAATGTGGGCACGGGTGGCCGAATTAAGGATCGATATCCAGAGTAAAATCACAGATTATGTGTAATGATTCTATGTGTCCAAGCACTTTACATCATTATTTTGACTCCATTGCGACTGTTTTATCAGTTGAAAGTGGCCCATCGTCGGCTTCTACCCCTTGGTAGATACTATGCAGGGTGTTTCCGCAATAACAAAACAACCCTTAGCCGACGTCTCGGTGCCCGAAGGCAGTTGTGTTAGCGGAAACGAGGCAATCAGATATGCGGGCTTTAAAACTTTCGCTTAGTCATAGGAGCTTTAAACCGGGGAAGCTAGCCATGAACCCCCGGTTGCTGTTCGGCGACATCTGAGGTCAAGCCGTAAACACTTCGGCCAATGTTATGAACGGTCCGTCATTTAACATAGTCATCGGATCGCTGACCAGTTTACGCCTATTGTGACAGTCAGTTTTCGGCTTTCTCCACTGAGGTGCTTGACCATGCGAGCTGGAAGCACAATCGCAGTGGTTCTCCCTTTGCACACCCAGCCGAACAAAGCGGAACATAGGAGGCACGCACAGTAGCCGGGCAACCCAACTATTGACCGAAGACACAATTCAAAACCGATGCATATATAGCAATATCCGAGAATGTTTTTGCCGAATCCCTAAAGGTGTCCGGTGTTGCACTGCGAGACTAATGCTGGAAATGCACAAATAGTTTAAAAGTGCCATAGGCTCGAAAAGCCAAAAAACTTATTCAAAAGTTTAATGTCGGAACTAGATCAAGTGTTCGGTGCCAATCCGAAAATTGGACTTTAAAAAAAAGTGCTTTTGTCGTGCTTTAACATGACACATCCTATCTCAAGACTTCAAGCGGGTCAGCCTACGGCTTCAACCTCCTATCCCGAAGGCGGAGTACTTCTCATTAGGCCAGTTTAACAAACTAAACTCTAGCAGTTTTGAGAGAGAAATTAGGCTCCCCGGCTAGTGACCACACACTCGTGTCGAAAAAGGGAGTGATAAATAGTAATAATAATAAAAACTTTGCAACGACTAAGAAGAAAAACACTTATTATAAAATGGCTCAAATAAACTTAAGAGCCCCCAAGTGACTTGGGTAAAAGAATGATTGTATGTACCGAAGTACTTATATCATATCTATGTTCACCCGAACTTTAAACGCGTCTTAACCGACCGCCAGCTTCTCCCTCTTCGGTTAAGGACCGAAAAGTGTTATGTACTCCACCTGTCGAGAATATCAACGGTGTTTCCGATAACCAGGCAATCTGGCCATAAGGCTGTAACATACAAAGCGCGCTCAGGGAACTTATGCTATATTACTGACAAAGTGTAAGAAGCATCTTCGAAGAAAATAGTACCCCCACCGATACCTTTCTTCAGTGCTCATTGTTACTATGAGACTTGTGCAATAGATTTTTTGTACTCGTGATTTCCGTTGTGTGCCGACCATGATTGAAAACAATAAGAGCGCTAGCTTTCGGCTTCACCCAGTCTGAGGTCAGAGCTCGGATGACCCGGTCGTGACAATCGCAGAGGTGCTCCCTTTACTCCCTAGCCGAACAATCGGGAACGTAGGGGTAAGCACAGGAGCCAGGCAACCCAGCTTGCAAATCTCTTAAGTCAATATGGTGCATATTGTGGCGTAATACACGAACAAGGAACGAAGTCGTACAAGTATAATCATATGCAAGAGGAAAGGCTTCATCAAGGAAGCCCCCAAGTGAACTGGGTATTTGAATTTGTCCGTCACAAACAAAGTTTGGACAAGGAAATTTTTTACAAGCAACTTTTTTCCAAAAAAGTATAATGCTTGGTCGAACCGAACACAAGTTAAAAATTTAAAACTTTGAGCATGAAGGCAACTTAGCTGGTTAATGTGTTCGGTATTGATGACGCGGTCCGAGCTTGATGTGGAACAAGGTTCCATCCCCCAAGCCGGTCCCGAGGTGGCGGAGCAAAGAGCTCGGCACTCCAAAGTGGTGACATAGCACGGTCAATGCAGGCCGGCAGAGTGATGCCGAAGTCCCCGGCATGGGGTAATGAAGTGTTGACGAAGCCCCCCGTCCAGCCGAGGTGACGCCGAAGGATATAGTCCGGCTGGGTCATTTTCCTGTGCACAAAAAATGGTGCAAACCAGGGATAATAGTAATAATTAAAAAAATGTTGCATAATAAATAATTTATGCAAAGTGAGTAACGAAAAAATATGGCCTGGCGCCGAAGTCAATGTTGATGCAGGGCGTCGGCTCGATGCAGTAAAGGCGTGGCAAATCCTAAATTCACAGGTCGGTCCGTGTTCCAGATGCGGCGTTCGCCGGACTATGTACAGAAACTGACCAAACCACCATGCGACCGTCGATAATGCGGCCACCATTTGATAGACCTGTGTACATATGATGGACAAACCAAAGTAATAATTCCTTGAGAAAAATGAACCCAAACAAGCAAAAAATACTAGGATTAATAGCACCTGGTTTATTTGTTGTAGCAATCCGAAGGAAGGTGATTCCTAAAATTGTGACTCGATCCGCACACCCATTGCCTGATGGGCGATAAAGCGATGGCATGGCAACGCTGGCAAAGGTTGGCTTGCCGAGGCAAAGCCCTCGGTCCAGCTAATCGTGACGAAGCTAGTCGGCTGGTGACGCCAAAGTCACCGGAGTAGGTTGATGAAGAGATGATGAAGCCCCCGGTCCAGCCGAAATGTCGAAGTAGGGTCGGCGTGATGGACACCGGCTTGAAGGAGCAATAGTGCGGCCCTGCCGACGCAGGTCGTGACGTGGTCAATGCCGGCTTGATGAAGTGACCGTGCGGCGATGCCGGTGTGCCCGCTCTGTGTAATCCATGGAGCGGCGATGTTGGTGATGATTTATCCTTTGTGATGCCGAACTCTTGTTCGGCTTGCCGAGATGATGATCTGGAGAAGTTGAGCTCGGCTCAACAAAGTGACAACTTGTCTAGTACAGGTCGGCAGCCGTGGAGTAATGTTGCCGGATTGGTTTGACACCAGCATGATGCTGAAGATCATGTTCAAAATATTTTAAAGTTAGTGGGATGTGTTCGGGAACAAAACACAATACCCCATACAAAACTTCCTTCAAAAAGGATGTGCGAAATCCCATTCATAAAAAAGACGAACTTGGGTCGGATTCGTTTTCGCGCAGAAAACAGATCCGAAAAGTGATGCACTAATCGGAAGGTTCCCGGAGTTTGGACAGTCGGATCGAGCTGAAATTTTGAGGGGTGGTAGATATAGGAATTCCGCAGCCAATCAACGGTTGGATCTTCCAAAGGATGTCCGAGCTAGAAGCTGGACACCACGCCCTAAACTCGTCCAGATTGCCGTCCAGATTTGACATGGCTCCGGTATATCGTGGATCGCCAGAGATTCCTCCATCTGAATTCGACGAAATTTTACAGGGTTGTTATAGACTCAATTCCACACAATTCCATCAAAGCGATCGTTAAAACGACACTCGAGGAGGCGATGGCAGCGGATGCAAGTTCACTGTCCAGAAAAACAGCACGGTCGCCCGAGGGCAATGTTGACGTTGAGCCCCTGAGCTCCATGGATGATTCCTCCATGATCTTGATAGAGATCGGAGTTGATGTTGATGAAGGCCCTCGTCCGAACATGACGATCGGAGGCAGGGCATAGTCCTCGGTTAAGCCAAGGTGACCAGTCGAGCCGGCGATGAAGAAGCCGACGTCGCAGTTAATCTGCAGACAAGCCATTGATCCTTTTGCCGATCACACAGCGAAACCCTCAATGAAAGCACCAATGTCGGTGTCAAAACCGGCAGATCTCGGGTAGGGGGTCCCGAACTATGCGTCTAGGATCGATGGTAACAGGAGACACGGGACACAATGTTTACCCAGATTCGGGCCCTCTCTATGGAGGTAATACCCTACTTCCTACTTGATTGATCTTGATGATACGAGTATTACAAGAGTTGATCTACCACGAGACCGTAGAGGCTAAACCCTAGAAGCTAGCCTATGGTATGATTGTTGTATATGATCTATCGACTAGCCTGGCCCTGGTTTATATAATGCACCAGAGGCCTAGGATAACAAGAGTCCTAGCCGAATACGCCGGTGGGGGAGGAGTCCTTGTCTTGATCACCAAGTCTTGAGGAATCTTCCTTGTATGCAGCAGCTGTCCGGACTGGCCCAAGAGTATACGGCCATGGGGGTCCTCGGCCCAATCTAATAGATCAGGAGATGACGTGGTGAGTACCCCCTAGTCCAGGACACCGTCACCCCCAATCATAAAAGATGTCAATAATAGTATATTTATATGTGAACCCCTCTTTCCTTATTACTTCCTATTAATTGCAACGATGACCAAAGCTATGTATGCCAACTCCCAACAAGGTTCAATCATCATACTCTTTCTATGTGAAGTCATCACTCTCAATAAGATCAATATGATCTATTTGTTTCTTTTTATTCTTTTCTGTTTTCTTTTATTCACTCAAGATCATGGCAAAATAATCAAGCCCATGACTCAACACTAATCTTTATTATATAGCTCACGGACTCGGTTACATAGAAAGATCATAAAGCAAAAACTCAAAACTAGATCATGCCATAAACTTTATTCTACTAGATCAAGATACTACTAACAGGATCGAACTAAGAAAACGGTAAAGATAGGAGTTGTGATGGTGATACGATACTGGGGCACCTCCCCCAAGCTTGGCAGTTGCCAAGGGGAGTGCCCATACCCATGTGATTATATCTCCTTTGCTGGTGAAGAGGGTGGAGGTGTTGTTGATGATGCGGGCTTGTCGTCCATCTTCCAAGGCATAGGCTCACCATCATAAAAGGATGATCGAGTCTCCGGGATCCTCAAATCTGCAGCCAAACTCATCCTTTTGAATCTATATTCATACTCATAGTTTTGGTTTTGCAGGTCATAGATTTGGGCTTGAAGGTGCTCGATCTTCTCATGAAGCTTGAAGATGGCCTCCCCGATATTGTCGGCATCCAACTTGTGGTTGCTAGTGAACTCGCGATCATCGTGTGGTTGGAGTTGAGTCCACGTTCCACCATCCCCTGACACTTGAAAACTTGTTGTTCCACTACTTCGAGCCTCGTCTCCACGCTTCCGGTCCCCTTCGGCCCCTCTTCATCGCGGATGTGCAGCAACCCATCACGCAACTCAATGGTTTGAGGGTGTCGCAGCACCTCCATGAGGTAAGGGTTGATGACCTTCTCGAAGAACTTGTCCTTGGAGGCACTTGGGGCCGTCACTGATAATCTAGATCTTTCAGAAAAACAGCTCGAAACAAGAACAGAGGATAATTGCGTGATACGGGAGTCAAAACCTTTGGGAGAATATATAATGAATTTTTACCGACCAAAATACGTATCGTGCAAGAAAATGGAGTCCGGAAGGCACACGAGGTGTCCACGAGGTAGGGGGGCGCGCCCAGGGGGGTAGGGCGCGCCCTCCACCCTCGTGGAGCCCTTGTGTCCTTCCCTGACTGCTACTTATTTTTCTATTTTTCTAAATATTCCAAAACTGAGAAATATTGCCTTAAAAACTGTTTTGGAGTCGGTTTACTTACCGTAGCACATACCTATTCCTTTTCGGAGTCTGAAACGTTCTGGAAAGTGTTCCTTATGTACTCCTCCGGGGTTACGGTTTCAAGAACATTGGTTTCAACATTTATGGGATTACCTGAGATATAGTGTTTAATTCTTTGACCGTTCACCACCTTCGGATTTGTGCCTTCGAAGTTGTTGATTTTTATGGCACCGGAACGATAGACCTCCTCGATAACGTAGGGGCCTTCCCATTTTGAGAGAAGTTTTCCTGCAAAAAATCTTAACGAGAGTTGTATAGCAATACATAATCACCTACATTAAACTCACTCTTTTGTATCCTTTTGTCATGCCATCTTTTATCCTTTTCTTTAAACAACTTGGCATTTTCATAAGCTTGGGTTCTCCATTCATCAAGTGAGCTAATATCAAATAACCTCTTCTCACCGGCAAGTTTGAAATCATAGTTGAGCTCTTTAATAGCCCAATATGCCTTATGTTCTAGTTCGAGAGGTAAGTGACATGCTTTTCCATAAACCATTTTATACGGAGACATACCCATATGATTTTTATATGCAGTTCTATAGGCCCATAATGCATCATCAAGTTTCTTGGACCAATTCTTCCTAGACCTATTGAAAGTCTTTTGCAAAATTAATTTTAGCTCTCTATTGCTCAATTCTACTTGACCACTAGACTGTGGGTGATAAGGAGATGCAATTCTATGATTAACATCATAAGCATTTTACGGAAAGCACCATGAATAAAATGTGAACCACCATCAGTCATTAAGTATCTAGGAACTCCAAACCTCGGAAAAATAACTTATTTAAGCATTTTAATAGAGGTTTTATGATCAGCACTACTAGCTGGAATAGCTTCTACCCACTTAGTAAAATAATTAACAGCAACTAAAATATGTGTATATCCATTAGAGGCTGGAAGAGGTCCCATATAATCAAAGCCCCAAACATCAAATGGTTCAATAACAAGTGAATAGTTCATAGGCATTTCTTGACGTTTACTAATATTACCAATTCTTTGACATTCATCACAAGATAGGACAAACTTATGGACATCCTTGAAGAGAGTAGGCCAATAAAAACCGGATTGCAATACCTTACGTGCAGTTCTATCTCCCGCGTGGTGTCCTCCATAAGCTTCAGAGTGACACTTGCGTAGGATCTGTTCATGTTCATGCTCAGGTACACAACGTCTAATAACACCATCTACTCCTTCTTTATAAAGATGTGGGTCATCCCAAAGTAATGTCTCAAATCATAGAAGAACTTTTTCTTTTGCTGATATGTGAAACTAGGTAGTATAAATTTAGCAACAATATTATTAGCATAATAAGCATACCATGGAGTATTGCGAGAAGTATTTATGACATTTAATTGCTCATCAGGAAAGCTATCATCAATAGGTAGTGGGTCATCAAGAACATTTTCTAACCTTTGTCTGCAACGGGGTTCTCAGCCCCCTTTCTATCAACAATATGCAAATCAAATTCTTGTAGCAAGATGTAACACCCCGAGTGTCATGCTACAGTAATCCCCTGTTAATGGTGCCATGTCATCATGTTACTCTTGCTAATCTTCACTTGATCCAAATCAGAATTCAAATTCAAATCTAATCTGAAGTCAAAAATTCATATTTGCCAAACCTGAAAACTAAAATGTTCAAAGTGTGGCAAATAATCTCTGGTTATTTGTCATGTTGAAACCTATATTTTAGAGTGTGTTTTTAATGCCCTAAGCTAATAAAACAGTGGCCAAGGCTTTAATTAAAATGCTTTTCTAATTTATGAAAAATCCAAAACATTTCAAAAGCCTCCCAAACTTTTTGTGGCAACGCTCATTATTTCCTAGTATTTGTTCTGTCCACCTCCACATTTTTGCAAAGTCATTTTTGTGGCTTAAATGCAAATGGAGGATGTTAAAAGAAAACAGAAAAATAAAAGGGAGAGCAGAAATAAAAGAAAAAGGAGCAAGGCCCCAACCCGACAGGCCTCGACCACCCGACCGCCCAGCCCACCAACCACCACCCCGGTCACCTCTACTCCCTGTTCCTCCGACCGGGGTCGCAACAGGGGCGAACCCCGTCGGACCCATTCACCGGCGTCGACAAGGGGATAAGGTCCCCGGCTCTCTCTCTTCCTCCCCTGCTCCACTCATTCCCCGCGTCTCCCCTCTCTCGCCTCCCAGATCCACGCGCTCCTCCCCCTCTCTGTCTCGCTCGCCCGCCTCACCCGAGCGCCATCGCCGCCGTCCCCGTCGTCATCTGCGCCACCGTCGACCCGAGCTTAGGCTCCACGTCCACGAGCTCCGCTGGGTCGACTCCTTCAGCGGTGGCCTCGGTGGAGCTCGAGGCGCTGCAGCATCGATCCCTTCGTCCTCTTCTCCGCCACCGCGAACTCCGCCGACCTCCCGATCGCTTCGCATTAAATCGAGCACCGCCTTCGTGAGCCCCTACGTGGCGTCTCTCCTCTCCTCTTCCTCTGCTTATGAAGCTGCTGACCAGTAGCTACCCGACACCGACGCCACGCGCTGCCGTCCGCCATTGCCGGCGTGCAGCTCGAAGCGCAGCCGCCCGAGCCCTTCCGTCTTGACCGTCATGCTTCTGGCGCGCCCAGGAAACCGCCCAGCCACATAGCTCTCTCAAGACCCCCAGAGCCGCGTTCGTTCACACCCGGCGACCCGCCGCAAACCTCGTCTCCGGCGCCGTTTCCGGCCAAGTCCGGCCGTGCCTCTGCCACCGTTCGACGCGGCGTCGTTCGCCCGTTCGAACGCTCCCTCGCGCGCGTGAAACGACCCCCCTGTGGATGAATCCCGCCGCTCTCCCGTTCGCTCGGCCGTCGAAATGGTCGCCGGAGTTAGCTCCGGCGCGTCTCCGGCCGGTGCCGATCTAGCACCCACGTGGCACCGTCCTGTGCCACTGACTGGTGGCCCCCAGTGGACCCGCTGACCCCGTTGACTGGTTTGACCAGTCAACCGTGCTGACGGGGCAGCCCCCAGGCACTGACATGTGGGCCCCCTCTGTTATATTAGTCTAATAACGTTTTATAAATAAAAATGATTAGTTAACCTAAAACACTCGCTGACGCCCGGGGCCCACGCCCCTAATTAACCCTGTTAGTTTAGTTAATCCACTATTAAGCCAGCAGAGGCTGACATGTGGGTCCCAGTGGCCCCATTGGTCAGCTTTGACCAGTCAACCGGACTGTCGAGTGCTGACGTCACACCTATGTCATGCTGATGTCATAATTCCTTTTCTGTTAATTTAAGTAATTCCAGAAAAGGCTTTAATCTTTAGAAATTCATAGAAAATAAACCGTGCCTCGGATGAAAATGTTTTCTATATGAAAGTTGCTCAGAAAAATCCAATGAATCTGAACACGCGGTCTGTTCATCTGTCACATGCCCCTAGCATGCTGAAAATGGGACATTCCCCCTCCGGTCATCTGTCGACGACATAGTCCGTAACCGGAAAACATTCCTGCTGAATTCCCCTTCTCCTAGGTCGTGTAGCCTTACGTTAGATCACACCCGGCACAGCTTATTGCCATGTTATGCTTTGTGATGCTATGCTTGCTTTATATTTACTGTTTCTCCCCCCTCTTCACTCCGGTAGACCCCGAGACCGATGCCGATGCCCCTGTGATCGACTACGTCGATGACAACCCTCCTTGCCAGAGCAACCAGGCAAGCCCCCCCTTTGATCATCCCGATATCGCCCATTCCATTCTCTCATGCTTACATTAGATTTTGCTACTGTTATTGTTTGCACCTATTCTGATGCATAGCCTGCTTTTGTATCTGCTGTTGTACCTTACCTGCTTATCCTAAACTACTTAGTATAGGTTGGTTAGTGATCCATCAGTGACCCCCACTTGTCCTTGTTGCCCCTGCTTCATCATCGACGACTCGATCTACGTGATCGAAGACCAGGCCCCGACACCGCACATCACTTCCCCTTAGTTGCTCGACACTACTGGGTTACTATCGAGTACCGAGGGTGAACCTCTTCAGCACTTCTGATGTTAACCCTGTAGTGTAGTCATTCGGTCGTGGTCATCGAGGGTGATTTCCTCCTTAACCACTTTCGATACGACTTTGTCGTGCAACCCCTCAAGTGTGAACCTCGAGGGTGATTCCTCTTACGTTCACCTTGATGATTACATCTAGTGGAATTCATCGGGGGTGATTCCTCGGGTTTACCCCTTGATGTTTGGACACACGGATACTTGGACTTTACCACTGTTACTTGGAAAGACGGGTCGACCCTGAGGGGTACCCGCGCGAGCTTAATTGCGAGTGATGTGGAGTCGGGCGGACCTGGAAGGTGCCCGCGAGATAATTACGAGGCGTGGCGGGCATTCCTAGCCCTTGCCGCAAGTCCTCGAGACAGGCAACGGGTCACATCTTCGTGAGTCTCGCTTGTTACCGCTGTTCCTAATCCACCACGATTTGGATATTTGATCCGAGGGCCTCGCCCGATAGCACTAACCATCACGTGGGCATAGTATGGGCGTTCGCGTCAGATACATCAGCCGAAGCTTAATAGACGTCGGCCGACCGAGCGGCGCTGCGCCGGGTTGGACTGCGTAAGCGTCGTATTGTTTGGCCGAGGCCGGCATGACCCAGAAAGTGTGTCCGCCGAGTTAATCGGCGTGGTGGGTAAGTTGGTGCACCCGCAGGAAGAAAACATCTATTGATAGCCTTTCCTACGGTAACGACACTTGGAGTTGTATCCCGATCGATACAACTAGAAATAGATACTTGTGATGAGAATTGAATGGTGATGAGAAATGGATTGTGATGATAAGCTGGATAGTATGGCTCGGGATTTCTTTCTCGTAGGGAGTCGAGAAAGGATCTCCGCCGAGGTTGATAACACTACTACTACTTTACTTTATGCTACTCTACTCCCCCGTTGTTTGTAAGATGGTGGTTTCGAGAAGATGCTAGTCTTCGATAGGACTAGGCCTTCTCTCTATTACCGCATTTCGCAGCCCAGTCCACATATATAGCCTTCCTTTGATAATGTTGCATATGTAGTGTAGATCCTTGCTTGCGAGTACTTTGGATGAGTACTCACGGTTGCTTTGTTTCCCCTTTTCCCCATTCTTTCTTCTTTCTGGTTGTCGCAACCAGATGGTGGAGCCCAGGATCCAGACGACACCACCGATGACTACTACTACCCCGAGGATACCTACTACTTCGTGGAGGCCGCCGACGATCAGGAGTAGTTAGGAGGCTCCCAGGCAGGAGGCCTTGCCTTTTTGATCGTTGCTTCTTTTTTGCTAGCCTTCTTAAGGCAAACTTGTCTAACTCATGTCTGTACTCAGATATGGTTGCTTCCGCTGACTCGTGTGTATTCGAGCTTATGTATTCGAGCCCTCGAGGCCCCTGGCTTGTAATATAAAGCTTGTATTATTTTAATTTGTGTATAGAGTTGTGTTGTGATATCTTCCCGTGAGTCCTTGATCTTGATCATACACATTTGCGTGCATGATTAGTGTACGATTGAATCGAGGGCGTCACACAAGAGAACCCATCTAATAAGTCTAGGTTTAGCATCTTTCTTTTCCATCAGATATTTAATAGCAGCATGATCAGTGTGAATAGTTACTTTAGAATCAACAATATAAGGTCTGAACTTATCACAAGCAAATACAACTGCTAAGAATTCTTTTTCAGTAGTAGCATAATTTCTTTGAGCATCGTCTAGAGTTTTACTAGCATAATGGATAACATTTAATTTCTTATCAACTCTTTGCCCTAGAACAGCACCTACAGCATAATCACTAGCATCACACATAATTTCAAAGGGTAAATTCCAATCAGGTGGCTGAACAATAGGTGCAGAGATCAATGCTTTCTTAAGTATTTCAAATGATTCTACACAATCATCATCAAAGATAAATGGTATATATTTTTGTAATAAATTGGTCAGAGGCCGAGAAATTTTTGAGAAGTCCTTAATGAACCTCCTATAAAATCCGGCGTGACCAAGGAAACTTCTTATACCTTTGATGTCCTTGGGACATGGCATCTTTTCAATAGCATCAACCTTGGCTTTATCAACTTCAATGCCTCTTTCAGAAACTTTATGCCCCAAGATAATACCTTCATTAACCATAAAGTGGCACTTTTCCCAATTCAAGACAAGATTAGTTTCTTCACATGTCTGCAAAACTCGATCAAGATTGCTCAAACAATCATCAAAAGAAGATCCATAGACGGAAAAGTCGTCCATGAAAACCTCACAAATCTTTTCACAAAAGTCAGAGAATATAGCCATCATGCATCTTTGAAAGGTAGCAGGTGCATTACATAAATCAAAAGGCATATGTCTATAAGCAAAAGTACCAAAAGGGCATGTAAAAGTAGTCTTTGATTGATCTTTAGCCGACACAGGAATTTGAGAGAAACCAGAATAACCATCTAGAAAGCAATAATGTGTATGTTTGCATAATCTCTCTAGTATTTGATCGATAAAAGGTAAGGGGTAATGATCTTTCTTAGTAGCCTTATTTAATTTGCGGAAATCAATTACCATCCTATAACCTGTAATAATTCTTTGTGGAATCAATTCATCTTTATCATTAGGAACAACAGTAACACCTCCCTTCTTAGGGACACAATGAACAGGACTTACCCACTGACTATTAGCAACGGGATAAATTATACCTGCCTCTAGGAGCTTTAGTATTTCTTTTCTTACCACTTCTTTCATTTTAGGATTAAGCCTTCGTTGATGATCACGAACTGGTTTGGCATCTTCTTCCAAATTTATTTTATGTTGACATAGAGTAGGACTAATGCCCTTAAGATCATCAAGAGTATATCCAATAGCAGCACGACGCTTCTTCAGAGTTTTCAATAATCTCTCTTCTTCATGCTCTGAAAGGTTAGCACTAATAATAACAGGATATATCTTCTTTTCATCAAGATAAGCATATTTAAGATTATCAGGCAACGGTTTAAGCTCAAACACGGGATCACCCTTGGGTGGAGGAGGATCCCCTAGGATTTCAACAGGCAAATTATGTTTCAGAATAGGTTCCTGTTTAAATAATACTTCATCTATTTCCTTTATTTCATTCATAAACATATCATTTTCATGGTCTAGCATATAATGTTCTAAAGGATCACTAGGAGGTACGGCAATACAAGCAAGACCAATAATTTCATCCTTACTAGGCAATTCTTCTTCACGATGTTGTTTACTAAATTTAGAGAAATTAAACTCATGAATCATATCTTCCAGGCCAATAGTAACAACATTCTTTTCGCAGTCTATCTGAGCATTAACAGTATTCAAGAAGGGTCTACCAAATATAATGGGACAAAAGCTATCTCGTGGAGAACCAAAAACAAGGAAATCAACAGGATATTTAGTTTTCCAACACAAGACTTCAACATCTCTAACAATTCCCATTGCTGATATAGTATCTCTATTGGCAAGTTTAATTGTGACATCAATATCTTCTAATTCAGCAGGTGCAGTTTCATGCTTAATTTCTTCATATAAGGTAATAGGTATAACACTAGCACTAGCACCCATATCACATAATCCATGATAACAATGATCTCCTATTTTAACAGAAATAACAGGCAGCCTACCACAGGTCTATGTTTATCTTTAGCACAAGGTTTGGCAATTCTAACGGTTTCACCGCAGAATTGAATGACATGCCCATCAACATTATCAGCCAAGAGATCTTTAACAATAGCAATATTAGGTTCTACTTTAACTTGCTCAGGAGGTGTATAAGTTCTAACATTGCTTTTACGAACTACAGTTCAAGCTTTAGCATGATCCTTTATTCTAACAGGGAAAGGTGGTTTCTCAACATAAGAAGTAGGAACAATAGGATCATTATAAGTGACAGTCTTTTCTTCAACTTTAGTAGGTGCATCTACTTTTACTTCTATGGGAGGATGATATTTAAACCACTTCTCCTTGGGGAGATCAACATAAGTAGTAAAAGATTCACAAAAAGAAGCTACTATCTCAGAGTCAAGTCCATATTTAGTGCTAAATTTACGGAAAACATCGGTATCCATAAAAGATTTAACACAATCAAACTTAGGTATCATACCTGACTCCTTACCCTTCGTCGAGATCCCAATCTTCAGTGTTGCGTTTCATTCTATCCAATAAATTCCATTTGAATTCAATAGTCTTCATGATAAAAGAGCCAGCACAAGAAGTATCAAGCATGGTTTGATTATTATGAGAAAGCCGAGCATAAAAACTTTGAAGAATTATTTCTCTTGGGAGCTCATGATTGGGGCATGAATATAACATTGATTTAAGCCTCCCCCACGCCTGAGCGATGCTTTCTCCTTCGCGAGGCCAGAAATTATATATATAATTGCGATCACGATGAACAAGATGCATAGGATAATACTTTTCATGAAATTCCAATTTCATTCGCTTATAGTTCCATGATCTCGTATCATCACATAGCCTATACCATGTCGATGCATCTCCCTTCAAAGATAAAGGGAAGACCTTCTTCTTAACAACATCATCGGGTATACCTGCAAGCTTAAACAATCCACAAACTTCATCCACATAGAGTAGATGTTCATCAGGATGCTTTGTTCCATCTCCTGTAAAAGCATTAGGTAGCATTTTTTTCCATCATACCCGAAGGAACTTCAAAAGGAATATTTTCATTTTCAGTAGGTTCAGTAGGTTTAGTAGGTTGAGGATGAACTCTTTGCTCTACTGTTCGGGGTGAAGATACCCCAAACAAGCCCCTCAGAGGATTACTTTCCATAGTAACAAGTGAAAGTAAATTTCAACACACTATATAAATTTTTCCTTACCAAATTCCACCTACCAAAGGCGCTTCACTCCCCGGCAACGGTGCCAGAAAAGAGTCTTGATGACCCACAAGTATAGGGGATCTATCATAGTCCTTTCGATAAGTAAGAGTGTCGAACCCAACGAGGAGCAGAAGGAAATGATAAGCGGTTTTCAGCAAGGTATTCTCTGCAAGTACTGAAATAAGTGGTAACAGATAGTTTTGTGATAAGATAATTTGTAACGAGCGACAAGTAACAAAAGTAAATAAAGTGCAGCATGGTGGCCCAATCCTTTTTGTAGCAAAGGACAAGCCTGGACAAACTCTTATATAAGGAAAAGCGCTCCCGCAGACACATGGGAATATCGTCAAGCTAGTTTTCATCACTTTCATATGATTCGCGTTTGGTACTTTGATAATTTGATATGTGGGTGGACCGGTGCTTGGGTGTTGTTCTTACTTGAACAAGCATCCCACTTATGATTAACCTCTATTGCAAGCATCCGCAACTACAACAAAAGTATTAAGGTAAACCTAACCATAGCATGAAACATGTGGATCCAAATCAGCCCCTTACGAAGCAACGCATAAACTAGGGTTTAAGCTTCTGTCACTCTAGCAACCCATCATCTACTTATTACTTCCCAATGCCTTCCTCTAGGCCCAAATAATGGTGAAGTGTTATGTAGTCGACATTCACATAACACCACTAGAGGCTAGACAACATACATCTCATCAAAATATCGAACGAATACCAAATTCACATGACTACTAATAGCAAGACTTCTCCCATGTCCTCAGGAACAAACGTAACTACTCACAAAGCATATTCATGTTCATAATCAGAGGGGTATTAATATGCATAAAGGATCTGAACATATGATCTTTCACCAAGTAAACCAATTAGCATCAACTACAAGGAGTAATCAACACTACTAGCAACCTACTAGTATCAATCCTGGACTTGGAGACAAGAATTGGATACAAGAGATGAACTAGGGTTTTGAGAGGAGATGTTGCTGGTGAAGATGTTGATGGAGATTGCCCTCTCCCGATGAGATGAGCGTTGGTGATGACGATGGCGATGATTTCCCCCTCCCGGAGGGAAGTGTCCCCGGCAGAACAGCTCTGCCGGAGCCCTAGATCGGTTCCGCCAAGGTTCCGCCTCATGGCGGCGGAGTCTCGTCCCGAAAGGTTGCTAGAATTTTACTATAAGGTCGGTGCTGGAGGAGTGTGGGCGACGGTTGAAGTACGACGGCTACTAAAATTTGGGTAAAAGAATTGATGCGGGGCGGGAGTGCCCAAGATCGCGCACGGTCCAATAACAATATGTGTGTATGATAATAAGGAAAAGTGGCGTGGAACAACTGATTTTTGCAATGCTCAAGGCGGGTAGTTTGTTTTTATATTTCTAGCTAGCTGGTCTATCGCACACGGTTCGTCCTAATTTCCAAATAAACTTACCCGCCATTAGCTTGCACAGGTGGTGGTTTTACAGCGCACTTGCATCGCACACGGTTAAGCCAGTACCTCCGCCCTTTGCTCGCGCTTGTGAGGTCATGGTGATTTTACAGCGCACTTGCATCGCGCACGGTTGAGCCAGTACCTCCACCTTTGCTCGCGCTTATGCAGCGCAGTGATTCATAGCCCACTTGTATCACACACGGTTAAGATATTATACCCGTGTCCGTTGAGCATCCTCAGAGTCTTTGCAGCAAAAAATAACGTTACAGAGGGTCAGAAGACAGCCACACCAGCATGTGGCCCAAATATATATGAGTGAAAAGTGTCAGATCATGGGTTCTGGCAAACCCTCAAGGTTCGAACACTGGGGTGCGCACGAAGATCTCCCCCTACCGATCCACGTCCTAGCTTCGCTGAGATCTCAAGGGCTAACTCTATGAACTCGCAACACGAGGGACACAAGATTTATACTGGTTCGGGCCACCGTTGTGGTGTAATACCCTACTCCAGTGTGGTGGTGGTGGATTGCCTCTTGGGCTATGGATGAACAGTACAAGGGGAAGAACAGCCTCCTGAGGTTGAGGTGTTCTTGTGCTCGGTGTGTGGCTAAGGATTGGCTAAATATCAGATGCCTCCTACTGTGGTGGCTAGTCCTATTTATAGAGGCCCTGGTCCTCTCCCCAAATATTGAGCGGGAAGGGAGCCAACAACGGCCAATTTGAAAGGGGACAGCTAGTACAGCTTATCCTGACAAAAGCAGTCTTCGCCTGCAAAAGGCTCTGGTGGTGACGCCGCCTTGGGCTCCATGGTGACCTCCGTTGAGGGAATCCCGGACTAAGGGGTGTCCGGATAGCCGGACTATCGTCACGGCCGGACTCCAAGACTATGAAGATACAAGATTGAAGACTTCGTCCCGTGTCCGGATGGGACTTTCCTTGGCGTGGAAGGCAAGCTTGGCGATACGGATATGTAGATCTCCTACCATTGTAACCGACTCTGTGTAACCCTAACCCTATCCAAAGGTCTATATAAACCGGAGGGTTTTAGTCCAGAGGACTAACAACAATCATACCATAGGCTAGCTTCTAGGGTTTAGCCTCCTTGATCTCGTGGTAGATCTACTCTTGTACTACCCATATCATCAATATTAATCAAGCGGGAGTAGGGTATTACCTCCATCGAGAGGGCCCGAACCTGAGTAAAAACATCGTGTCCCTTGTCTCCTGTTACCATCCGC
The DNA here is from genome assembly GCA_021605205.1 of Aegilops longissima. Classification (NCBI taxonomy): domain Eukaryota; kingdom Viridiplantae; phylum Streptophyta; class Magnoliopsida; order Poales; family Poaceae; genus Aegilops; species Aegilops longissima. Next base: position 147,115,711 of record CM038676.1, on the reverse strand, counting down.
CTAGACGCACAGATTCGGGACCCCTACCGAGATCCGCCGGTTTTGACATCGACATTGGTGCTTTCATTGAGAGTTCCTCGTGTCGCCACCGATAGGCCCGATGGCTCCTTCGATCATCAACAACGACGCGTCCAAGGTGAGACTTTTCTCCCGGACAGATCTTCGTGTTCGCGGCTTTGCTGCGGGCCAATTCGCTGGCCATCTGGAGCAGATCGAAGCTCGCCCCGCCATCACGTCGATTTGGAAGTTTAAACTATATGGCCGATATCCGCGGAGACTTGATCTTCGACGATTCGAGCCGCAGCCAAGCACGCCAGACTTGCCTCGATGGGCATGATCTAGCTCTGCGGCGAAAGGCCCTCGAGGCCGCACTCAAGATCCGCCCAACCCTTAATCCGAGCCGGATTCCCGATCGAGGACGAGTGGTTGGACACCGCCTCGGGGCTACAATCTCACGGCGATCGAGCGAACTCCATCCCTGTCCCTTGCGAAGACCTCGACTGTGGTGTCGGACTCCTTTCAGACTCCGAACCTCCGCGCCCTTGCCAATCGAATCCGATTGGCGCCGTTATGGAATTCACGGCTGCAGACATCTTTCAAAGCACTCGCCCTTTGGCGACATCCTGAATTCACTAAAGTCTCTCTTTATCCGGAGAGCCCTGGCCGGACTACGGACAGGAAGGTTGGGATGCGGACGACGAAGAAATTCAACGCCCACCCACCACCCACTTTGTAGCCACTGTCGATGATTTAACCGACATGCTAGACTACGACTCCAAAGACATCGACGGTATGGACGACGATGCCGGAGACGACCAAGACCCAGCGCCTACAGGGCACTGGAAGGCCACCTTGTCATATGACATATATATGGTGGACATCCCAAAAGATGAAAACGGCGATGGAACAACGGAGGATGACCCCTCCAAGAAACAGCCGAAGCGCCGACGTCAGCGGCGCCACTCTAAATCCCGCCACAATAAAAACGGTGATTCCGGCACGGAGATAATAACACCCTAACAGGTCAAGAGAACCCGCCTAGTAGGACTCAGCGCAGGAGGAGGGAGAAGCAAGCCCGCACGACAGTGCGGCAGAAAGAGAGGTTGAGGACGACAATTATGCGCCTCCCTCCAAAGATGAGGCAAGCCTCAACGATGACGAGTTTGTCGTGCCTGAGGATCCCGCCGAACAGGAGCGTTTCAAACGCAGGCTTATAGCCACGGCAAGCAGCCTCAAGAAAAAGCAGCAACAGCTTAGAGCTGATCAAGACCTGCTAGCTGACAGATGGACTGAAGTCCTTGCAGCCGAAGAGTATGAACTCGAACGCCCCTCCAAAAGCTACCCCAAACGTAGGCCGTTGCCTTGACTAGAGGAGGAAGCACCCAAGTCACCGGCGCACGACATGGCAGACCGGCCACCTCGTGGCGCATGATGAGAAGCCTCTCGGCCCTCCGCTCAAGCCACACCCCGACGCCGCTCAAAAAGTACCAAGGCACGGGAAAACGCGCCGGACTTGCGAGATATATTGGAGGATAAGGCAAAACATACAAGATCGATCTACGGATCGCGTGGGCGCCCAGCAATGCGGGATGATTACCGTCGCGCCGGACACAGCAAAACCCGCCGGGCCGAACACAGTAGACAAAGCTCATATGAGCTACGTCGTGATATAGCCCAATACAGAGGCGCCGCACACCCACTATGCTTCACAGATGAAGTAATGAATCATCAAATCCCCGAGGGCTTCAAGCCCGTAAACATCGAATCATACGATGGTACCACAGACCCCGCGGTCTGGATCAAAGATTATCTCCTCCATATCCACATGGCCCGCGGTGATGATCTACATGCCATCAAATACCTCCCACTCAAGCTTAAAGGACCAGCTCGACACTGGCTCAATAGCTTGCCGGCAGAATCAATTGGTTGTTGGGAGGACCTGGAAGCCGCATTCCTTGATAACTTCCAGGGCACATATGTGCGACCACCAGATGCCGATGACCTTAGCCACATAATTCAGCAGCGGAAGAATCGCCGGACAATTCGGACTCGGTTCCTAACAAAGAAAAATCAAATCGTTGACTGTCCGGATGCAGAGGCCCTTGCAGCCTTCAAACATAACATCCGCGACGAGTGGCTAGCCCGCACCTAGGACAGGAAAAGCCGAAATCTATGGCAGCCCTCACAACCCTCATGACTCGCTTGCAGCGGGAGAGGACAGCTGGCTAGCTCGAAGCAACAACTTGGCCAAACATCCTGATAGTCCGGATACCAAGGACAGCAATGGCAGGTCGCGTCACAACAAGAACAAGCGCCGCATTAACTTCGATAATACTGAAGATACGGCCATCAATGCCGGATTCAGAGGCTCTAAACCCGGTCTGCGGAAGAAGCCATTTAAAAGAAATACCCAGGGCCCGTCCAACTTGGACCGCATACTCGATCGCTTGTGCCAAATACATGGCACCCCTGAAAAACCAACCAATCACACCAACAGGGATTGTTGGGTGTTCAAGCAAGCAGGCAAGTTAAGTGCCGAACTCAATGACAAGGGGCTGCATAGCGATGACGAGGAAGAGCCCCGGCCGCCGAACAATAGAGGACAGAAAGGTTTTCCCACACAAGTGCGGACGGTGAACATGATATACGCAACCCACATACCCAAAAGGGAGTGGAAGCGTGCACTATGGGACGTATATGCGACGGAGCCAGTCGCCCCAAAGTTCAACCCATGGTCTTCCTGCCCGATCACCTTCGATCGAAGGGACCACCCCACTAGCATCCGTCACGGCGGCTTCGTCGCATTGGTTCTTGACCCAATTATTGACGGATTTCACCTCACCAGAGTCCTGATGGACGGCGGTAGCAGCCTGAACCTGCTTTATCAGGATACAATGCGCAAAATGGGCAGAGACCCCTCAAGGATTAAACCTACAAAGACGACCTTTAAAGGCGTCATACCGGGTGTAGAGGCCAATTGTACAGGCTCAGTCACACTCGAAGTGGTCTTCGGATCTCCGGATAACTTCCGAAGCGAAGAGTTAATCTTCAACATCGTCCCATTCTGCAGCGGCTATCATGCACTGCTCGGACGAACCGCATTTGCAAAGTTCAATGCGGTGCCGCACTACGCATACCTCAAGCTCAAGATGCCAGGCCCTCGAGGAGTAATCACGGTCAATGGAAACACCGAACGCTCTCTCCGAACGGAGGAGCATACGGCGACCCTCGCGGCGGAGGTGCAAAGCAGCCTCTCACGGCAATTCTCGAGTCCGGCCACTAAGCGTCCGGACACCGCCAAGCGCGCCCGGAGTAACCTGCAACAAGACCACCTGGCATGATTCAAGCACGAGTAGCAATCCGCCCCAACCCGGCCCTCGCGAAATTGCGAAGGTAGTATTACGCGTACATAATTACGCCTGGAGATACCATGGGCATATGGGGAGGGCAAGACAACGGCACGCCAAGAATGCGGCTCGACCGCACTGTGGGCTCCGTTTGTGTCACTTCTTTTTCTTTTTCTTTTCTTCCTTTTTACTTTCAGGACTCCGTCTTTGAGAAGTCCTGTCCGCACTCGAATCGCCGAACTCATGATGCAACGGCCAGGAAGCGGAAAGCCACGCCGAGTGTTCGTGTGGTCTCATTACGAGCATTATACCTGTTTTACATATCATCCAGCAGCTTACCCCTGGAGGGGGACATGTTAGATAGTCCCATCCCTTGCTTATCGCACTATTTGTATCATTCTGCTTCAATTGCAGTACCTTTTTGAATAAACAATACATAGCTGTTGCTTATTATTGCTCTACTTCCTTTATATATACATGTGTTCATTTCACAACATGTTGCAACCGTACACTTTGGTACGGCCAATACACCAGGGGCTTAAGTATCCCAAAATTATGGTGTGATAAGTCCGAACACTTTCACAAGTGCGGCACCCCGAACTTATAGCATTATATGAATTGGCTCCGAATCATGTCTTGGGTCAATAGTTGGGTTTGCCCGGCTCCCGTGTTTTTGTGCCTTACGTTCCGCTATATCGGCTAAGGTAGCACCGGGAGAACCACTGCTATTGTGCCCCAGTTATGCTGGGTCGAGCACCTCAGTGGAGAAAGCTAAAACTGACCGTCATGATAGGGCGAGAGCCGGTCGCTGTTCGAGAGGTTTTTCCGGGTCCCTAAAGACTTATGCCGCTTAGAGCGAGGAACCGGAATTGTCCGGCCAAGGCGTGGATAGCGCCCCGAACTCGGTCTTCCGAATACTAGGGGCTTCGCCGAAATTTAAAATTATAGAATTCTATGGCTAAGTGAGAGTGTTCAAGCATTATAAGTCTGTTTGCCTTGTTCGTTGTGTTGAGCGCCTCCCTAGATGGACCCAAGAATGGGAACAAGAGTGCTCAAGTTTATCCCGAACACCCCAGCACTCTTGGCATGGGGGCTGAAGCCAACGACTTGCCATCTCTCAAATTTGATAAACGGCCGCACAGAAGGTAATATTTTAAATTAATAAGCGTTGCTTAGCGCATATGAACAAGTTTTCAGCGTACATGATAACAAATGCGAGTTTATTCAAAAATTACATCTTTGGAGCACTCATCCGCTATTCGGCGGGCACCCTTCAGGAGGCCCTCATAGTACATTTTCAGGCGCTGCGATGCTCATGGCCCTTGGTGGCCCGTCCGTCACAAGCCTCTCCGCATCCAGCTTGCCCCAAAGGCACTTTAGCACGGGCAAGGGCCCAACAGACACCTTCAATGCATACGGAGCGCTTGATGACTTCAAGCGCGGACAGCATCCACCACCGCTGTACCAAGCCAAGTAGCTCCGGGCATGGCCTCCAATGGCCACGACCCGCGCTTATAAGGCCCTTCATGGGCTGTTCGACGACCTTATGGAGCTCGACCAGCTGCTTCACTGGTCGCTCAGGGGCACGGATGGTCGGCCTCAAAGATATCCGAGACCGTAACACCTTCTCCGTGGAGCTCCCTCTCCGGTGCGGTAGAATGCTGGCAGCATCGGGCCTCGACCACGGGCAAATCTGCGAATGCTCTGGAGAGCTCGAATCCGGGTAAGTAACAGGTAATTGACTTTACATTCTTGCTTTGCATAAAGAATGCCTTACCCGCCAGTATCTTCTTTAGTGCTTCAATTTCTTGGAGGGCTTTTTAGGCCTCGGCATTAGCAGCTTTGGCACTCTCAAGAGCCGAGGCAAGCTCGGACTCTCGGGTCTTCGAGTCACGCTCCAAACCCTCGTGTTTTTCCACGAGAATCTGGAGCTCTTGCCGCACCTCCGCCAGCTCGCCTCCCTTTCTCTCGCTTCGGTGCGTTCCGCAGCCGCTTTGTTTCTGCCACGGACACCGCTTCCCTCGTGGTCGCCACCTCGTTCGTGGCCCCTGCAGTACCCATGTTATTCCTGTTATTTTTCGCAACCAAAACCTTTTCTAAGGTATTTCTTTAATAAAGTGTTACTTACCTTCCTTGGCCTCGAGCTCCTTCTTGGCTTGTCCGAGCTCGTTCTCGGACCGCTCGAGGTTCTGCTTCAACACATTGACCTCCATGATCGGTCGGCAGAGGTCAAGAAGCGCCTTTGCATTCCCATATTGACATACTTATGTTAGACTCCTGCGTATATCTTTTTATATTCTTAGTCCGGCTTTTCTTTCCGAACACCGAACTAAGCATCAGGGGCTACTGTCTATGCGGTTATATTTTTACATATTCTAAAAAACTTACCTCAAAGCTTGTTAGAAGGCTGGTACAGGCTTGGTCGATCCGCTCTTGGCGGATCGAACGTTCGATCACCGCACTCATGACAGTGCGGTGTTCCTCCTCGATGGAAGCGCTGTTAAGCGCCTCCTATAAGCTATCCGGTGCCTCCGGTTGGACGGAGGACACCGGCGTCTTACCCTTCTTGCGAAGGATCCGCTGCCCGGACTTCGGAACCGCTGATGGTTCCGGCATGGAGTCCGGACAAGGGTCGGGCTTAGAGCCCCTGGGGTCTTGCCCCCCGCGCGCCTGGAGTCCGGGAGGTCACCTTGTGGCACCTCCTGCGCTACCTCCTCTTAACCAAGCCCCCCTTGGGGCCCCGCCGCGGCGTCGCCAACAACGTGAGGCGAGGAGGCGGTCGGAAGCGAGGTACTCTCCATTTCCGATGAGCCCAGGGACCCGCTCGATGAATCGGCGAACTCGCCCTTGGGCGGGCTGCACGGTTATTCGATGTTAGAGAACACTCTGCAATAACAAAAAATCCATGGGTATCCGGACACTTACGATCTCGCCAGGGGCTTGGCCCTTGTAGGCCAATCCTCCTCGTCGTCGTCGACGTTGGTGGAGAAGTCCGGAGGAAGGGTTCTTCCCTTCTTGGACCCTCCGGCCTCCCGGTTGGGGCGGCCTTCCTTTTCTTCTCCTCCCGCTGGGAGGAGCTTCTTCTTCTTCCTCCTCGTCTTGGAGAAGATTCCGCTTGAATCGACAAGACCTGGCGGCGGAGCTCCTTCGAGTTCCGTGGCCTCTTTCTTAGCCTTCTTCTCGGCACCACGTCTGGCGCGGAGCCAGAGCCCCATCAATCGAGCATCCGATGGGTCTTACCGCAAAGGGACGGACGATTAATCTGTTCGACGTCTTCAGCGATCCTCTCAAAGATTAGGGAGTTTTAGATCCCACGAGAGTCAATCTATGAAAAAGAGTCCCGTAAAGGGTAAAATAACTTACTCGCCGGCTGGACGCCGCGAGCTGTATCCGCGATCTTTGGTAGCGGATGTCGGGCTTCAGCGCCCTTGAACAAAGACCTTCCAGCGTCTTCGTGCGTAGTGTCAAGAGCCGCTCAAGGTTTGGTGCTGTGCCGGATCGAACGCCCACAAGTTAAAAGCCTGTTGTTGGCATGGGAGAATCCGGCAGATGAGCATCACCTGGATTACGTCGACAAGCCTAAGATTCTTGGCCACCAGGTTTCGGATGCATGTCTGAAGTCCGGATGTCTCGTCCGAATTCCCCCACGTCAGGCCTGTCTTTTTCCATGACGAGAGCCGTGTGGGGAAGCCAGATCTGAATTCGGGGGCCGCCACCCATTTGGTGTTGCGGGGCTCGATGATGTAGAACCACCCCGATTGCCACCCCTTTATTGTCTCCACGAAGGCGCCTTCGAGCCATGGGACTTTGGTCATCTTGCCAACCATGGCGCCTCCGCACTCCGCTTGACGGCCGCCCACTACCTTCGGCCGGACGTTGAAGATCTTCAGCCATAAGCCGAAGTGGGGCTGGATGCAGAGGAAAGCCTCGCACACGATGATAAACGCCGAGATGTTGAGGATGAAATTCAGGGCCAGGTCGTGGAAGTCCAGGCCGTAGTAATACATGAGCCCCCGGACAAATGGGTGAAGAGGAAAACCTGGTCCGCGGAGGAAGTGGGGGAGAAACACCACCCTCTCACGGGGCCCAGGGGTCGGAATGAGCTGCCCCTCGTCGGGAAGCCTGTGCGCGATGTTGCCGGACAAGTATCCGACCTCCCGCAGTCTTGCGATGTGCTGCTCCGTGACGGAGGAGGCCATCCACCTGCCTCCCGCTCCTGACGTGATTGGAGAAAGGTTGAGGTGGGATGTGCGGACTTGGGCGCTGGAGCTCGAGTGCGCGGAAATGGATAAGCAAAGGAGGAAGAAGGCGTAGGTGAAAAGGTGGATCCTTATCCCCTTATATAGACGGACGAAGCTATGTGTCCCCCACCAGCCTGGTAAAACTCGCTTATTTCCCAAGCGCCATAATCAATGGCGCGGATGGGTTACCCACGTCCGTATTGATGAGAATCCCGGAATAAGGGGGCACGATCTATGCTTTGATAAGACGTGCCAGGGAAACCGCCTCGCTAAACACGCTGAGGTGGAACAATAAAAAACAATTCATATAAAGGCCTGGCCGTGGTGTGATGTCACGCCACGGAATACGTCAGCAGATCTGTGCAAAAATTATTCTCTCTACGGTGTTATGTGGAACTTGTTTTGCAGAGCCGGACACTATCCTTGTGTTCAAAACCTTCCATGAAGTATTCGGAGGAGGAACCCGCCTCGCAATGCCGAAGACAATCAACGCGCGCGGACTCATCGTCATTGAAGCCTGGTTCAGGGCTCTTGAGGAGTCCCGGACTAAGGGTGTCCGGATAGCGGACTATCGTCACGGCCGGACTCCAAGACTATGAAGATACAAGATTGAAGACTTCGTCCCGTGTCCGGATGGGACTTTCCTTGGCGTGGAAGGCAAGCTTGGCGTACGGATATGTAGATCTCCTACCATTGTAACCGACTCGTGTAACCCTAACCCTATACGGTGTCTATATACACGGAGGGTTTTAGTTAAATGGGACGAACAACAATCATACCATAGGCTAGCTTCTAGGGTTTAGCCTCCTTGATCTCGTGGTAGATCTACTCTTGTACTACCCATATCATCAATATTAATCAAGCAGGAGTAGGGTATTACCTCCATCGAGAGGGCCCGAACCTGGGTAAAAACATCGTGTCCCTTGTCTCCTGTTACCATCCGCCTAGACGCACAGTTCGGGACCCCCTACCCGAGATCCGCCGGTTTTGACACCGACATCCGTCTTCCCGTCCTACTGGTCTTAGTCTCGTTGCACTGATATGGAATCCTTTGCTTGACGCCTCGGTACTCCGCGTCTGCGCTTGCCTCCTTAGCACCAAAGAGGAAACACGTACAGTGTGCTCACTGGCGCCCGCCTGGTCTCGATCGTCATGGCTCATGTCACGAGAACCTCGTGAGGTTTGCCTTGCCTTGAACTCTCCGTCCCTCGCGAGCCAACTTGGTGAGGCCGCTCCTGAGGAGGTCTTGTGTCGTCCGCCTCGTGAGGCTTGGCCCCCCGCGAGGGTCTTGAGTGCTTGTTGGTGAAGATGGGCCGTACGGGCCCGCTCGCAGAGCCACGCCATGGGCCGTAGGCAGGCAAGTCTGGGGACCCCCGTTCCCAGAACACCGACAGTAGCCCCCGGGCCCAAGTCACGCTCGGGCTTGGCTTCGAGGCGAAGCCAAAGGTCAAGTGCGGAGAGCCGCGGGCCCCAATAGCCTGCGGCCTTGGTCGACGCATGGTGGTTGATTGGACGTGGGCGTCTCCGCTTCCCCACACTGCCTCGGCAACCGCCCGACTTGACAAAAGGCTGGCGTGGATAGGATTCCCTAAGGTCTTTCCTTTTGTTCCCTGCGATGAATCAAGAAAAGTGCCCCGTGGGGGTGTGTAAGGTTTTGTAATGTCTCTTGTCAATATCGTCCTTATTATGAACTTGCGCGAGCGTGAGTCCTGCTTCAGCTCGGTCTCCCTTTCCGACCTCGCGACGACTTGGTGCTCTACGCTGACAGGTCCCGGTCCCCAGGCAGGCAGCCGTCGCTGGTATGCCAGGTCACGTGCCGTGGTCAAGGCCAGGAGGTGAGCGGCCCGAGGTCCAGTAAGAGCCCCTGAGGTGTGATGCTTAGGAGGTCCCCTTTAGCGCTCAAGCAGCCGCTGAGAGGTAGGAAAGGGCGGTGACATCGCCGTAGTAGGGCTGCGGCTAGAGTGGTTCCTAGTCCTTCGCAGTTTAGCCAACCCGAGCACGAGACGTATCTTGACGGTCCGCGGTCAGTTCCTCATGATGCACCAGATTCGGGCATAGGTGTCCGTTGCATAGCTAGGCCAGGCCCATTCGAGCCCCTCCCTCTTCTCCGCGCTCTCCTTTGTGCTCTACGTCCTCAGGTCCCGGCCCTCGAGCAAGCTCAGCCGCCGCTGGTATGCCAGGTCGCATGCCGTGGTCAAGGCCAGGGGGTGAGGGCTGGAGAGCCAGTAAGAGCTCCTGAGTCGCGATGCTTAGGAGCCCCCCTTTTAATGCACAAGCGGATTGCACGGCAGGAGAGGGAGCTCGCGGTGCCGCCTGCCGTCATCTTCCGGAGATTCCTGCAAGCCAGCACAAGGAGAGACATGGTTTGCCATTATGGTCATGAGGCGGCCACTGATTGTTTTGCCAGAGGATGGGGCACTGAGGGCCCAGTGAGGTGGAGCGCGTGGCCAGAGCGTTGCAGGGACGAACCCGAGCACAAGCGTCGTGCCAGCGTGAGCAACTCCCGGGGTAGGTGCCAATCAAGCAGGTGATAGTCATAGGTAGATTAAGCATGGAAAGCATACTAGCTTAAGTAAATGCAGGGAATATACATGCCACTGGGCCAGGCCCGAGCGGCTTGGGGATGATGCAGCCCGAGGGGCGCCCCCAGCAAGGTAAGCTAAAGACATGAAAAGGGATGCATGCCACAGGGACGGACCCACGTGGCCTGGGAATGATGCAGCCCGCGGAGCGCTCCTAGCTAAATAAACTTGGAAGATGTCACATGGTTCTGTTGATGAAGGCATGTTGGGGCAGCTGAAGGTACATGACGAAGCGGTTGCTCCTCACGAGCCACCGGGGCCCTGAGCCTCGGGAGGCTCTGGGGGTCCAGGCGGTTCCTTGAGGGCCGTCTCCATCTCCGTCAGGACGGCGTGGTGCCTGGCCTCCTGAGTCGCCGGGGCACGCCGCAAGTTGCGCTGATAGGCGGACGCCACGCTCGGCAGGCCAAAAGGCATGCGAACATAGCTGTGCGGTGGACCCTCGCAGCGTCCCACGCGCGAAGGCCAGAAGAGCTCCTGAGATGTGGCCATGTTGAGCCCTGGGACGTCGATGCAGACGCGCAGCCCGGCATCCTTGCCTGGATGGGGAGCTGCGCCTGGTGAGTGGCGGTCGCCATGCATGGCCCTTGCATCTTGCAGTTCCTGAGTGGTCCTGGTGATGAACTCCTGAGCGGTGGGCGCTCCTCGCCCTGTGTTCTCCTGAGGGAAACGTGCCGTGAAGCACGCCTCCAAGTGGTGCCCGAGCGCCTCCCTCGTGATGTTGGCAGGTCCGAGGCCCTCGAGAGAGCCCCGAGCCTCTGCCGAGAAGGCGCCGGCGCGCCTTCCTATGCGAGGGAGGGAGGCGCCCCAGGCCCGGGCGCTGATCCTGATGAGGTTCCACTCGCGACGCCACCTTCCTGAGGTCCTGCACGGAGCAGCTGCTTCTTCTTCTTGGGGGTGGCCTCAGGAGGGCACTCGCCCTTGCTGTCAGGGTTGTCGATTGCTGCAGCTTGGAAGGCACGCTCGAGGGAGCACACCACGTCTCTTTCTTCGCACGGGACTGTGATGATTCCGCCGCTTCCTGGCATCTTGAGGACATTTGTAGCCGTGATGAGTCACCGCCACAAACTTGGCCAAGGCTGGATACCCGAGGATGGCATTGTACGGCAGACAGATGTGTGCGACGTCAAAGTCGATGAGCTTGGTGCGGTAGTTGTTGTGTTCTCCGAAGGTGATGGGAAGGCGGACCTGCCCGATCGGGGTAGTGGAGCCGTCGGTCACTCTTGAGAAAGGCTTGGTGGGCTGAAGCTGGTCATACGGCACTTGGAGGTTGTTGAACGTGTCGACGGACAAGACGTTGAGCCCCGCGCCGCCATCGATGAGGGTCTTGGTGACTTGCACATTGCTGATGACTGGTGAACAAAGCATCAAGAGGGCACTAGCGGTAGCCACACACTTGAGCTGATCTGCCGAGCTGAACGTGATGGCGCACTTAGACTATCTTAGCGGGCACGTGGCCTCGAGCTTGGGGAGGACTGCATTCACTTCACGAGCAAACTGTTTGAAGATACGCTGCGAGGCTGGGGCCTGAGCTCCACCCAAGATGCAGGCGATAGCACGCGACTCCTGGAAGCCCCCAGCCCCCTCGTCTTGATGGTGGTCGTCATTCCTTCTTGGTGGTGGCGGTAGTGGAGGAAGACCGGCGTTGCCCTGAGGACGATCTTCATGAGGCTGATCCCTCCAGGCGCCCTCGCGAGGCTGATCCTGCCAGCGGTCCTCACGAGGCCGGTCGCGCCACTCCTAGCGCGGGCCACGGTCATCCCAGCGTCCGTCACCACAGCCTCCTCCTCGGCCATAGCCCCGGTTGTTGCGCTCGGGGCATCGACCGAAGCGTCCTTCTCGAATGGCTCTGAGCTCTTGACATTCCCTGGTGTTATGGCTATGCAGGTTATGGAAGGCGCAGAACGGTCGGCTGCTCTTGGATGACTCGGGATGGTCTCTGCCGCGCTTGATGTCTGGCTCCGCCGCGAGCACAGCTGCTCCGTTGCGCTTCGCGTCCTTGGCCTTGGCTTTCTTCTCCTCCGGGTCCACAGCCGGGAGCTCGAGGAGGGAGAGGCGCCCCTCTTCAGCTTTTGTGCACTTGGTCGCCAGGTTGAACAGCTCCAGGGACGTGCACAGCTCCTCGTGGATGGCGAGCTCCTCCTTCATCTTGACGTCGCGACGCCATCAGAGAATGTGGAGATGATGGCCTCGTCCGTCACCTTGGGAATCTTGAGGCGAACATTGTTGAAGCGCTGGATGTACTTCTGGAGGGTCTCTCCTGGTTGTTGCTTGATGCGGTGCAGGTCACCTACGGCTTTTGGGCGGTCGCGAGTGCCCTGGAAGTTGGCAACGAAACGGTCGCGCATCTCGTTCCAGGAGGAGGTTGAGCCTAGATGCAGGTTCAGGAGCCAGGAGCGTGCACCATCCTTGAGAGCCATGGGGAACCAGTTCGCCATGACTTTCTCGTCGCCGTTGGCCGCCTCGATGCTCAGCTCGTAGAGCTGCAGGAACTCCACGGGGTCGGGGGTGTCGTCGTAGCGAGGAGGCAGATCCGGCTTGAACTTGCCCGGCAAGGCGACGCTACGCAGCTCGAGGGTGAAGGCGCGGCAGCCGGCCGTGGTCACTGGGGCCCGTCTTGGACGTGGGGCTTGGTCTTGGCACCCGCGCGCTACCACGGCAAGCGGTGTGGGGCCCTGGCACAGCAAGCGATCCTGGTGTGGCGGTGCGGGGAGTGGTGGAGCGTTCTCTTGTGGTCGAGGAACTTCTTGAAAACTTCTTTCTTCACGCGCGGGCGCTGGACGTTGTGGGTTGCGCCGCGGAGCCGCGCGCCTTGGCGCCAGGGCACCGTCTTGGTGCAGAGGTGGTGGAGGTGCTCCGTGAGCTACATCGCCCGTAGCTAGCGGTGGAAGAGGTAGCGAGAGGGACAGTGCAGGGGAGCCCCCTGCGGTGCTGACGAGCTCGGCGATGCGGTCCAGCCAGTCCTCGTAGAGGTCGTCGACTGGGCGGTAGCGCAAGAGCTCGTGCGCCATGAGGAGCACGGCCCGCGCGTCCGTGGGAGCGCGACGAGCGTGGGACGACGAACCAGCGGGAGTCAGCGACGGAGTGGCGGTGCGGCCGTCCTGCCGCACCGAGGGGTGCAACTAGGATGCTTGCTGATCATTCCCCGCCGGGCCGGTGGCGGCTGCTACCTCTTGAGCACTGTGTTGGATTTCCCCGAAGAGGAGAGGATGATGCAGCAAAGTAGCGTAAGTATTTCCCTCAGTTTTTGAGAACCAAGGTATCAATCCAGTAGGAGGCCACGCACAAGTCCCTCGTACCTGCACAAAATGATAGCTCCTCGCAACCAACATGATTAGGGGTTGTCAATCCCTTCAAGGTCACTTACGAGAGTGAGATCTGAAAGAGATGATAAATAATATTTTTGGTATTTTTAATATAGAGATGCAGAGTAAAAAGTAAAAGGCAAAGTAAAACAAAGCAAGTATTAAAGTGATGGAGATTGATATGATGAGAATAGACCCGGGGGCCATAGGTTTCACTAGTGGCTTCTCTCAAGAGCATAAGTATTCTACGGTGGGTGAACAAATTACTGTTGAGAAATTGACAGAATTGAGCATAGTTATGAGTATATCTAGGTATGATCATGTATATAGGCATCACGTCCAAGACAAGTAGACCGAAACGATTCTACATCTACTACTATTACTCCACTCATCGACCGCTATCCAGCATGCATCTAGAGTATTAAGTTAAAAACAGAGTAACGCCTTAAGCAAGATGACATGATGTAGAGGGATAAATTCATGCAATATGATTAAAACCCCATCTTGTTATCCTCGATGGCAACAATACAATACGTGCCTTGCTGCCTTTACATCCTTTGGGAAAGGACACCACAAGATTGAACCCAAAGCTAAGCACTTCTCCCATTGCAAGAACTACCAATCTAGTTGGCCAAACCAAACGGATAATTCAAAGAGACTTGCAAAGATAACCAATCATACATAAAAGAATTCAGAGAAGATTCAAATATTATTCATAGATAAGCTGGATCATAAACCCACAATTCATCGGTCTCAACAAACACACCGCAAAAGGAAGATTACATCGAATAGATCTCCACGAGAGAGGGGGAGAACATTGTATTGAGATCCAAAAAGAGAGAAGAAACCATCTAGCTACTAGCTATGGATCCGAAGGTCTGAAGTAAACTACTCACACTTCATCGGAGGGGCTATGGTGATGATGTAGAAGCCCTCCATGGTGGATGCCCCCTCCGACGGAGCTCTGGAACAGGCCCCAAGATGGGATCTCGTGGATACAGGAAGTTGCGGCGGTGGAATTAGGTTTTTGGCTCCTCGTCTGATCGTTTGGCGGTACGTAGGTATATATAGGAGGAAGGAGTACGTCGGTGGAGCAACAGGGGGCCCACGAGGCAGGGGGCGCGCCCTAGGGGGGGCGCCCCCCACCCTCGTGACCGCCTCTTTCATTCCTTGGAGTAGGGTCCAAGTCCCCTGGATCACGTTCGGTGAGAAAATCACGTTTCCGAAGGTTTCATTCTGTTTGGACTCCCTTTGATATTCCATTTCTTCGAAACACTGAAATAGGCAAAAAACAACAATTCAGGCTGGGCCTCCGGTTAATAGGTTAGTCCCAAAAATAATATAAAAGTGGAAAATAAAGCCCAATATAGTCCAAAACAGTAGATAAAGTAGCATGGAGCAATCAAAAATTATAGATACGTTGGAGAAGTATCAGGCATCCCCAAGCTTAATTCCTGCTCGTCCTCGAGTAGGTAAATGATAAAAAGAGAATTTTTGATGTGGAGTGATACTTTGGCATAATTTCATTGTACTTCTTAATTGTGGTATGAATATTCAGATCCGAAAGATTCAAGACAAAAGTTAATATTGACATAAAAATAATAATACTTCAAGCATACTAATCAAAGTAATCATGTCTTCTCAAAATAGTATGGCAAAAGAAAGTTCATCCCTACAAAATCATATAGTTAGGTTATGCTTCATTTTCATCACACAATGATGTTCCCAACTTCTATACCCCCGATGACAAGCCAAGCAATTGTTTCATACTTAAATAATCTCAAACTTTTTCAACCTTCACGCAATACATGAGCGTGAGCCATGGATATAGCACTATGGGTGGAATAGAATATGATGATGGGGATTGTGTGGAGAACACAAAAAAGGAGAAAGTCTCACATTGATGAGGATAATCAACGGGCTATGGAGATTCCCATCAATTGATGTCAACATGAGGAGTAGGGATTGCCATGCAACGGATGCACTAGAGCTATGAATGCTCAAAAGAAAACTAGCGGGTGTGCATCCAACTTGCTTGCTCACGAAGACCTAGGGCATTTGAGGAAGCCCATCGTAGGAATATACAAGCCAAGTTCTATAATGAAAAATTCCCACTAGTATAGAAAGACAACTTATGAGACTCACTATATGAAAAACATGGTGCTACTTTGAAGCACAATATATGAGACTCACTACATGAAGAACAAGGTGCTACTTTGAAGCACAATATATGAGACTCACTACATGAAGAACAAGGTGCTACTTTGAAGCACAAGTGTGGAAAAAGAGATAGTAGCATTGCCCTTTTTCATTTTTCTTTTTTTGGGCCTTTCTTTTTTTATTATTTTTGGCCTTTCTCTTATTATTATTTTTTGATTGGGCAATGCTCTAATAATGATGATCATCACACTTCTATTGATTACAACATAAGGATTACAACTCGAAACTTAGAACAAGATAAGACTCTATATGAATGCCTCCGGCGGTGTACCGGGATGGTGCAATGAATCAAGAGTGACATGTATGAAAAATGCATGGTGGCTTTGCCACAAATATGATGTCAACTACATGATCATACAATGGCAATATGACAAAAGTAAAGTATGTCATGATGATGAATGGAACGTTGGAAAGTTGCATGGCAATATATCTCGGAATGGCTATGGAAATGCCATAACAGGTAGGGGTATGGTGGCTGTTTTGAGGAAGATATAAGGAGGTTTATGTGTGACAGAACGTATCATATCACAGGGTTTGGATGCACCGGTGAAGTTTGCACCAACTCTCTAGGTGAGAAAGGGCAATGCATGGTACCGAAGAGGCTAGCAAAGGCGGAAAGGTAAAAGTGTGTATAATCCATGGACTCAACATTAGTCAAAAGAACTCATATACTTATTGCAAAAATTTAGAATTCATCAAAAATCAAGTACTACGCGCATGCTCCTAGGGGGGATAGATTGGTAGGAAAAGACCATCGCTCGTCCCCGACCGCCACTTATAAGGATGCACAAGCCAGGTACACTTCATGTTTCAAATTTGTTCACAACTTTAATCATACATGCATGCTATGGGACTTGCAAACTTCAACACAAGCATTTCTCAAATTCACAACTACTCAACTAGCACGACTTTGATATTATCACCTCAATATCTCAAAACAATTATCAAGCATCAAACTTTTCTTAGTATTCAACGCACTCAAAAGAAAGTTTCACATATCTTGAATACCAAGTATATTAATATTAAGCAAATTACCATGCTATTAACGACTATCAAAATAATCTAAGTGAAGCATGAGAGATCAATAGTTTCTTTAAAACAAATCCACCACCGTGCTCTAAAAGATCTAAGTGAAGCACTAGAGCAAAAATTACCACGCTCAAAAGATATAAGTGAAGCACTATGAGCAAAACTATCAAGCTCAAAAGATATAAGTGAAGCACATAGAGTATTCTAGCAAATTCCAATTTATATATGGCTCTTTCAAAATGTGTGTACAGCAAGGATGATTGTGGTAAACTAACAAGCAAAGACACAAATAATACAAGACGCTCCAAGCAAAACACATATCATGTGGTGAATAAAAATATAGCTCCAAGTAAATTACCGATGGAAGTAGATTTAAAGAGGGATGCCTTCAGGGCATCCCCAAGCTTTGACTTTTTGGTGTCCTTGGATTATCTGGGGGTGCCATGGGCATCCCCAAGCTCAGGCTCTTGCCACTCCTTGTTCCATAATTCATCAAAAGAATTTACCCAAAACTTGAAAACTTCACAACACAAAACTCAATAGAAATCTCGTGAGCTCCGTTAGAGAAAGAAAACAAAAGACTACTTTAAGGTACTGTAGTGAACTCATTCTTTATTTATATTGGTGTTAAACCTACTGTATTCCAAATTCTCTATGGATTATAAACTATTTTACTAGCCATAGATTTATCAAAATAAGCAAACAACACACGAAAAACAGAATCTGTCAAAAACAGAACAGTCTGTAGTAATCTGTAACTAACGCAAACTTCTGGAACTCCAAATTATCTACCAAAATTATACGACCTAGAATTTTTTTTTATAGATCATCAGCAATTGGAATCAGTATTTTATCACGTTCTGATGATTTTTAATAATTCGGGCACTGAGCGCAAAGTTTCTGGAAATTACAGCAAGATCAAATAACTATCATCCAAGAAGATCCAATAGGTCTAGCTTGGCACAAACACTAATTAAAACATAAAACCACATCTAAACAGAGGCTAGATGGATTATTTATTCCTAAACAGAAGAAAAAACAAAAAGCTAAAAATAAAATTGGGTTGCCTCCCAACAAGCGCTATCATTTAACGCCCCTAGCTAGGCATAAAAGCAAGGATAGATCTAGGTATTGCCATCTTTGGTAGGCAATCCATAAGTGGCTCTCATAATATATTCGTATGGTAATTTTATTTTCTTTCTAGGAAAGTGTTCCATGCCTTTCTTTAGTGGAAATTGGAATCTAATATTCCCTTCCTTCATATCAATAATTGCACCAATTCTTCTAAGGAAAGGTCTACCAAGAATAATAGGGCATGAAGGATTGCAATCTATATCAAGAAGATAAAATCTACGGGCACATAATTCCTATTTGCAACAATAATAAAATCATTAATTCTTCCCATAGGCTTTTTAATAGTGGAATCCGCAACATGCAAGTTTAGAGAGCAATCATCAAAGTCACGGAAATCTAGCAAATCACACAAAGTTTTGGGAATATTAGAGACACTAGCACCCAAATCACACAAGGCATGAAACTCATAATTTTTATTTTTAATTTTAATTGTAGGTTCCCACTCATCATAGAGCTTTCTAGGGATAGAAACTTTCAACTCAAGTTTTTCTTCATAAGATTGCATCAAGGCATCAACAATGTGTTCGGTAAAAGCCTTATTTTGACTATAAGCATGAGGAGAATTTAGCACGGATTGCAACAAGGAAATACAATCAATTAAAGAGCAATTTTCATAATTAAATTCCTTGAGATCCAAAATAGTGGGTTTAGCAACATCTAGGTTTTTATTTCTTTCAATCCCACATTTATCAATTTCATCATCAAGATCTAAAAACTCTGAATTCTTAGAACGCCTTCTAGGTAAAGGAAGATCATATTCAGTTTCATCAAGATTCATATTGAAAAACAAAGATTTAATGGGGGACACATCAATAACTTTTAGGTCTTCATCTTGATTTTCATAGGAATTAGAAAAACACGCTTTAATAAAGGCATCTTTGGAAGCACGCATCCTAGCAGTTCTTTCTTTGCACTCATCAATGGAAATTCTCATAGATTTGAGAGACTCATTGATATCATGCTTAGGAGGAATAGATCTAAGCTTTAAAGAATCAACCTCAAGAGAAATTCTATCAACATTCCTAGCCAAATCATCAAATTTAAGCAATTTCTCCTCAAGCAAAGCATTAAAATTCTTTTGTGAATTCATAAACTCTTTAACACTACTCTCAAATTCAGAGGGCATCTTATTAAAATTTCCATAAGGGTTGTTGTAGGAATTTCCATAATTATTAGAAGGATTACTAGGATAAGGCCTAGGATTAAAATTCCCTCTACACGCGTTGTTACCAAAATTATTCCTACCAACAAAATTCACATCCATTGATTTCATTATTATTCTCAATCAAAGTAGACAAAGGCATATCATTAGGATCAGAAGAAACACTCTTAGTAGCAAATAATTTCATAAGTTCATCCATCTTTCCACTCAAAACATTAATTTCTTCTATCGCATGCACTTTTTATTAGTAGATCTTTCGGTATGCCATTGAGAATAATTAACCATAATATTATCTAGAAGTTTAGTAGCATCCCCTAGAGTGATTTCCATAAAAGTGCCTCCCGCGGCCGAATCTAAAAGATTTCTAGAAGCAAAATTCAATCTGGCATAAACTTTTTGTATAATCATCCACAAGTTCAAACCATGAGTAGGGCAGTTACGTATCATTAATTTCATTCTCTCCCAAGCTTGTGCAACATGTTCATGATCAAGTTGCTTAAAATTCATAATATCGCTCCTAAGAGAGATAATCTTAGCGGAGGAAAATACTTAGAGATAAAAGCATCTTTGCACTTGTTCCAAGAATCAATACTTTTTTAGGCAAGAGATGAAAACCACGCTTTAGCACGATCTCTAAGCTTAAAAAGGATATAGCTTCAATTTAACGACATCATTATCGACATCTTTTTCTTTTGCATATCACATAAATCAACGGGTTATTCAGATGAATAGCGGCATCTTCACTAGGAAGGTCTGGCGAATTGATCTTTCATAACAAGATTCAACAAAGCAAGATTGATTTCACAAGATTCAAGATTGGCAAGAGGAGCAATCGAGTGCTAAGGAAATCATTATTATTGGTATTGGTAAAGTCACACAATTTGGTAGTATCTTGAGCCATCGCGATGCACAAGCAATCCAACACACGAGCAAACAAAAGGCAAGCGAGAAAAGGTAAACAGGAAAAAGAGGAGGAGATTGGGAAAGAGAGGAGAATAAACGGCAAGGGTGAAGTGGGGAGAGGAAAACGAGATGCAAATGGCAAATAATGTAATGCGAGAGATAGGGATTGTGATGGGTACTTGGTATGGTTGACTTGTTTCACGTGAGCCTCCTCAGCAACGGCGCCAGAAATTCTTCTTGCTACCTCTTGAGCACTGCGTTGGATTTCCCCGAAGAGGAGAGGATGATGCAGCAAAGTAGCGTAAGTATTTCTGTCGGTGTCAAAACCGGCGGATCTCGGGTAGGGGGTCCCGAACTGTGCGTCTAGGCGGATGGTAACAGGAGACAAGGGACACGATGTTTTACCCAGGTTCGGGCCCTCTTGATGGAGGTAAAACCCTATGTCCTGCTCGATTGATATTGATATTGTGGATGTTTACAAGAGTGGATTGTCGGTGTACTAGAGTAGGGGTACCCTAGTATCCCGAACTCGTGCACGGGCAGTCGCAGCACCCCGCGGCAAGGCTTGCCTAGTGACCGCCAAGATCCTCCGTGTTTCCTTTGGAGCCATTCAAGAACAAAGTGTTTTACTAAGGAAACAAGGCCCCGGCAAGAGGAGCTTGCCGGGAAGGCCACTCAAGGCACGCAGAAAACAAGACCCCGGCAAGAGGAGAGCGACAAGCTCCCGAGCGCGACAAGGATTCAGCCGCGGCAGGCAACCTCTCTTCATCTCCGCTCCAGCTCATCCACCAACGTGTCGCCATGGGGCCATTCCAGGCGTGCGTGTCAAGAGGCTGTGCAGCCAGCGGGGAGCAGCGATAAGCGGTGCTGACAAGCTTACCATCGTGGCAAACGGTGGTGCACTTGACGGTCCCCTGCCAGATTGTTTAGGCGACAGGACGGGCATTTATTGATCTTGTCCCTTGCCGCCGAGTTAGGTATAGGCACCGTGACATCGCACAAGTCGGTGTACCAACTACTGTTTTTCCATTTGTACCCTCATCTACGTTGCCACTGTTCGGTGACCCCTTGAGCCTATAAAAGGAGGCCCAAGTGCAACGTAGAAATGGTTCGGTTCGGCTGGTTCGGTTCATTCGACTCATTCGAGACCACATTCACTCAGGCTAGGTTTTGTAGCTCTCATTGCTCCCTAGCAAGAACACAAATAGTCAGACAAGCAGCAGTAGGAGTATTATCTCTCCGGAGAACTCCGAAGCTGGGTAAAACTGCTCGTGTTCATCGCCTCGATCTGCTCTTCGTGCAATCTCCGCCCCCCTCCGAACCACAAGGGACCCGGTCCCATAGGTGTCCGTGGGTCACGATCAGCTTCCCCGACATCTTTGGCGCGCCAGGTAGGGGGCGTCGAGGCTGTGTGAACCTGCTCCGGCGTTCACACGAGCAAGATCTTCAACATCTTCGTCAACATGCCATCGAAGAAGAAGGCTTCGGCGGCAGCAGAGCCGTCCGCGTCAAACCCACCACCACCGGAGCTGACGAGTGGTGGGGAAGACGCTGGCGGAGGAATGGGCGTCGCCGAGGAGCCCACGACGCTGCCAAGTCCAAGGACAAGGCGGCGCAGACCTCGGCGTCCGGCCACGTACGCGCCCATCTCGGAGGCGCGAGACCGACAAATCATGGTGCTCGCAGCACCATACGCTCGTTAGGCCAAGATCGAGCTGGCGGATCCGTGGACGCCAAGAGCAGCTCGCGCACCAACAAAGCTGGTGCGAGTGGGGCACGCGTCGCCGGACGGGATGCTGCTCCTTCAAACATATTTAGAAGTCCGAGCACATCCCGCCTCGCACCGTTCGCCATTGCCGCCCACCACTCAAGCGGAAGCTTTGGCGCGGGCTCAACTACTCCTAGATTACCCTCCAACGGCTGACAAGGTCGACGAATGGAGAGCCACCATCCAGAGTCTCATCGGCTTTGCCAACGGCGACACTCCGCGGCAACCAACTGCATCCTTGCCGCGGCGAGACGACAAGGCACGAGCCGGTGGCGACGAGACCTATGGGGGTGCAACCACCATGCACTCTCCATCCAGAAGGCCAAGATCGCCGACTCGTCAGATCCACCTCGACAGCGACTCCACTGCGTTGTCGGATCCGCGAGCTCGTCGCGACCAACGCCAAGTTCTTCAAGAACGGCAAGAAGAAGACGCTCGAACTCGCATCGAGCGCCGAAGAGAAGCGCGGCGTCAATCCGATCAGCGTGTTGGGCCCACTGTCGACATGCAAGCGCCAGGGGAACCAGGTGACTTGCCGTACGCGGTAGGTTGCCCTGCGTTCACTCGTGAGCTGCGGCAAGTCCAATGGCCCGACAAGAAAAACTTCAAACCAGATGTGCCAGAGAAGTATGACGGCAGGACACACCCATCGGAGTTCCTCAGCATCTACACCATTGCGGTGCAAGCTGCAGGGGGACGAGAAGACAAGATCCTCGCCAACTACTTCCCGACCGGTATCAAGCCAAATGTCGATCTTGGCTCATGCACTTGCTTTGACAGTTCCATATACTCTTGGCAGATTCGTGCCATCAGTTTGTCGGCGCTTTCACAAAGCGGCCACAAACCTCATGGCCAAGAGAGTGACCTTCACCTGCTAGCCTGAAGGAAGGAGAGTCCTCGCGCAAGTTCATCCAGAGATTCAGCGTGTGCATTACAACATCCCGGATGTCCACCCCTGCCATGGGTGATCGGTAGCGTTCCATCGAACGCAAGGAACCGCAGGATGAGGAGGAGATGGCGATGTGCAAAGTAAAGGACGTCGTGAGCCTCACGCCTGCCCGACAAGTGTGCACGTCTTTGAGGAAGGAGGAGACTCCTAGGAGAGAATGTTGAAGCAGGATCTGACAGTGAGGAGACCGCCCCGGCAAGGAAGAGCCGGCGGCAGAACAACAGAAAGAAGAAGAGCAAGGAGGTACTAGTTGTCGAGCAGTCTGGCAATGGAGGTGTCGCCAACAAGGCAAAGGTTGGTGGCTCCGGCAAGGAGGTTGCCGCTGACACCGACCGCCAAGCTGTGGCGACGCCGACAAGGTGACAGCTCCAACAAGCAAGATCAGAAGATTCACCGCACTAAGGGCCACGACCTCCGTGAGCTGCAAGAAAGTCGAGCAGCTTGTTGAACTGCAGAAGGCTGAGTACGAGCGGCGAGACAAGGAGAAGGCCCAGGAAGGTGCAGGGGCAGCTAGCAAGAAGAGACCCGGCCGGGGAGGGCACCGCAGCAAGGCCAAGCAGCGGCAAGGAGACAGACCTCCCCGCTGCCGACAAGGATGAAGACGAAGATGATGATGAAGATATGGAAGATGATGAAGCTGATGAGCAGGAGTTTCAGAAGGCAACAGAGGTTCTCTGCGTTGACGGTGGTGCTTCTCGCATACCTCACACCGCCAACTTAAGCAATGGATGCGGAGGTTAATGCAGCAGAACCATCCGTGGAGTCACGAGACCTCAAGTGGTCCAAGACGCCTATCATCTTTGACATTGAGGACCACCCCGATCGCAGAATTGCGGTCGGGTATTTGCCGATGTTGGTCTCACCAACTATCCGCAACCTCAAGGTCACCAAGATGTTAGTTGACGGAGGGGCCGGCTTAAACCTGATCTCCTCCGCAGTGCTCCAGAAGCTTCAAATCCCTGACAGCGAGCTCGAAGAGACTGGCATTTTCCAAGGAATCAACCCAGGAAGGAGCAAGCCGAAAGGGAAGATCACGTTGCCGGTAACATTTGGCAGTGAGCTAAACTTCAGAACTGAGAGGGTCACATTCGACGTTGCTGATTTCCCATTGCCCTACAATGGAATACTTGGCCGTCCAGCACTCGCCAAGTTCATGGCAGCCTCTCATTATGCATACAACATGCTCAAGATGCCCGGCCCGATAAGTGTCATTTCTGTTCATGGCGACAAGAAAGATGCTCTTATCTGCGCCGACAAGATTTACCGGGATGCAGCAGCTGCGACAGATAGCAAATCACTTGACGCTGAAGCTCCCGGGGGGAAGAAGAAGACCAAGTCCGACAAGAGCTCGATGCCCACTCCGCAAGCGCACCTCTTCGAGTGCTGCGCTATCGTCGAGGACGCACCATCGAGCTCCACCGCAAGTGCAAAAGAAGATGGCAGCTCCGCCAAGACCAAGAAGGTGCCCGCTTAGGAGGACGGCACGGTGGTACCTTCACCATCGATTGCCACTCTCGACCCTAAATAGGAAGGCGAGCTCGTTGTTTTCTCATGGCGAATGTCGATGTGTTTGCATGGCAACCATCCGACATCCCCGTGTTCCTGTGAAAGTAATTGAGCACCACCTAGCTGTCTCGTCCTCACCGCGCCCGTCAAGCAAAAAGTCGAGGAACAGCGTTGGAGCGCCAAGAGTTCATTGCGAAGAGATCAAGAATTGGAAGCAGAGGCCTTATCGAGGAGTGCTCCATCCCACGTGGTTGGCCAATCCGTGGTTGTACATAAGGCAAATGGGAAATGGAGACTTTGTATTGACTTCACAGATGTTAATAAAGCTTGTCCCAAAGACCCATTTCCCTTGCCACGATCGACCAGATTGTTGACTCCACGGCTGGATGTGATCTGCTTTCATTTCTTGATGCATATTCAGGATATCACCAGATCTTCATGGCGTAAGAAGATGAAGTGAAACCGCATTCATTACACCATGTGGCACATACTGTTTTATACGGATGCCTTCGGTTTGAAGAATGCTGGTTCAACGCTTGCAAGAGTGGTCCATGACGCTTTTGAGCCCCGGATGCATGTAAATGTAGAAGCCTACATGGATGACATAGTGGTCAAGAGCAAGGACAAAGCAACTCTGGTTTAAGATTTGATGAGACCTTTGCAAATCTGCGCAAGATCAACCTCAAGCTCAACCCGAGAAGTGCGTGTTTGGAGTTCCTTGGCAAGCTTCTCGGGTTCTTCGTGTCTCGGCGGGAATTGAAGCCAACCCCGACAAGATTAAGGCCATTGAGCAGATTGAAGCACCAAAGCGCCAAGGATGTACGAAGACTTGCGGTTGTGTAGCTGCTCTCAAGAGGTTTATCTCTAGGTCTGTTGAGCCGCCCTGCCATTTTTCAAGATTTTGAAAAGGCAGGTCCAATGAAATGGACTCGAAGCGGAGGCTGCGCTGCAGACTTGAAGAGGTACTGTCCTCTACTCCAATACTTGTCGCACCTAGGCCACAAGAGAAGTTGCTGCTATACATAGCGGCAACCAATCAAGTGGTTAGTGCTGCGTTAGTAGCGAGAGGGAGGCGAATGGCGAGCCGGCAACCATGGCAGATACATCCAGCGACAAGTGGGGCTTCACCGTCAAGCTCGGTCCCGACAAGGACGGATCTCTTGCAGGATTGCGAGAAGATGCGAAAAGGATGGTGCAGCGCCTAGTCTACTTTTGTCGATTCCCTTCTGAGGGGCTAGGCCAAGGTACTGGTGTGCAGAAATTGCTTTCGGCCTCCTCATGGCCTTGAGAAAGTTGCGCCATTACTTCCAAGCACATGAAATAACAAGTGGTCACTGCTTTCCGCTCAAGAGGATATTGCAAAACCGAAGCAACAGCAGGACTGTCGAGTGGGCACCGAACTGTCAAGCTTTGGCCTCAAGTTTGAAAGAACTTCAACTATCCAGCAGAGCATTGGCAGAATTTATAGCAGAGTGGACGCCACGCAAGATGAAGAAATTCCGAGACGAGCATCCCGTCAAGGAAGCAAGTAAAGAGTGGCTGATGTATTTTGATGGTGCCTTCGCTGCAAAGGCGCCGGTGCGTGAGTGCGCTTATCGCACCCACCGGTGAGCACCTCAAGTACATAGTCCAGATGCACTTTCCCAAGGAGCAAGCAACAAACAATACTGCAGAGTATGAAGGTTTGCTTGCCGGTCTGAGATTGCAGTGGACCTTGGGATCAGGAAGCTTATTGTCGTGGGAGACGCAGTTTGTCGTCCGCCAAGTAAACAAAGATTATCGAGTCCGTTGATGGAAGCCTACGTTGATGAAGTGAGAAAGCTAGAAGAACACTTTGAAGGCCTGCAAATGGAACATGTTTCAAGAGCTCGTAATGATATTGCCGATGGCTCTGCCAAAGTGCGCCGCACTCAAGTTACCGTGGAACCAGTGGATTTTGTGCTCAAGCTGACTCAACCAATCTGTAACACCATCAACCGGATGAACAAGAAGAGGAAGTTGGTTCCTGGTGACTACTTTCCGGCAGAGCTCCCTAAAGCCGCCGCCAAGAAGGTCCCCAAAATCAACACAGATATCGCTGAGGAGCAGTCTGCTCCGACAAGCCCTAGGGTTTGTTTCGTTGAAGCAGACGCCCCGACAAGTTTTGCTCCGGCAAGCTTGCCGGGATCATCAAGCTCCCGCCGAGCCACGTGTTCTTGCCGAGAAGCTGATGTTCCCAAGAGCGGCAGATGTGCCTTTAGTCCTTGTTGTCGAGTCGCAAGCTCCAACATGGGCACAGCAGATCGCCCATTTTCTTCAGACAGGAGAACTTCCCGAAGAGCAAGAAGAAGCGGAGAAAGTAGCCCGGCAGTCAAGTATGTACCAGTTTGTTGACAAGACACCTGCATGTAAGAAGACTCAACGGAGTGAAATTGAAGTGTATTTGCCGAAGATGGATAGAAGCTGCTGCAGAGATACACGGAGGCATATGTGGTCACCACATTGGCGCAAGAGCACTTGCCGCAAAGCGTTTGGCAAGGTTTCTTCTCGCCGACAAAGCCCTCCGTGATGCAACCGCACAAGTAACCAAGTGTGAAGCGTGCTGGTTCCATTCCAAGCAGATACACCAGCCAGCTCAAGCTCTCCAGGCGATCCCTTTATCCCGGCCATTTTCGGTCTGGGGCTCGATATCCTCGACCACTTTCCCGAAGCTGTCGGGGCTTTGAGTACTTGTACGCTGTAATCGACAAGTTCACAAAGTGGCCGGAAGTGGAAGCGATGAGGAAGGTGACAAGACAACAAGAATCAAGTTCTTCAGTCAATTGTTTGCCGTTTTGGGATTCCTAACAGGATCATCACCGACAACGGCACACAATTCACGAGTCGCGCCTTCATGCAAGACGCCCAAGATCTTGGCGCCAAGGTCTGCTTGCTTCATTGCACATCCAAGGAGCAACGGTCAAGCAGAAGGGCAAACGCTGAAGTGCTGCGAGGACTCAAGACCAGAACTCTTCGGCAGCGCGCAAGTGCGGAAGAAACCGGATTGAGGAGCTGCCGTGGTTCTTTGGTCGATCAGACGACACCAAATCGAGCCACCGCCGAGACACCTTTCGCTCTAGTCTACGGAGCGAGGCAGTTCTCCCCACGGAACTCGAGATACGGGTCACCTCGAGTGCTCGCTATGATGAGCTTGAGCAAGAGCAGCTGCGAGAAGACGACGCGCTGCTCCTTGAGGAGGATCGTCTTGAGGCCGCTGCACGAGCTGCTCGTTATCAAAGAAGCTTTGCGCCGCTATCATAGCCGCAGTTAGTGCCGAAGCTTTGAGGAAGGCGACCTTGTTCTTCGCCGCTCAGTCCGCCAAGAATTCCAACAAGTTGACGCCAAGTGGGAAGGCCCTTATCGGGTGAAACGAAATCACTAGGCCTCGGCGCTGTTCGCCTTTGAGACCGAAGATGGCGCTCCGTGAGCAACTCCTGGAATATAGAGCATCTTCGTAAGTTTTACCCATAGGGCGCGTTGTTTAACCCGTTCGGCAACCACCTTTTGTACAAGTCTTGCCGATGTTGCATGTAATCCTTTGTACAAAGTCGCACGCAGACCCGTGCATCAAGAAGTTTATGTGTTGCGCACAACTTGTCAATTTCATGCTTTCATAATCAATTTGCATGTATTATCTGACATTTTGTGCAGCATCCACACCGGTAAGCAATAACGAGCCACTAGGCTCCATAACTTTTTTTTCTTCTTTCTTCTCAAAAGAAAGGAAGGTTCATCCACCCACAAGTTAACCGGGGGAGGAGAAGATAATGGTGTGGGCCACCAGCGCCGCCGAGGAAGTATTGCCTTGCCTGGGAAGCAAACGACAGTAAAAGCTAAGTTGCCAAAGTTTGAGCAATCAGTTTTAAATTTTTAAGTTATCTTCCTCGAACGATAGTACTTTGTATGGAAAACCTGTGCGCGGAGGAACCAACTCAGTAGCTAGTTTGCGCCTTACTTTGTTTCGAGTCCGCTCAACAACTTAAGTGAGCTGCAACTAGTTGCGATAAGGTTGTTTGTCGGAGGCGGCACCGCCAAACAGAGAGCTGCTGATGTTCCGACTCAGCGCATGCAAGGGTGCAAGGTGCCAGCCGACAAGTTCCCTAAAAGCGAGGGCACAAACGCATAAAGGAAGGAATCGAGTAAAGGAAATAACATTGCATTCGATTGCCTAAGATAGAGTATATTATAAAAATAACTTGTCGCAGATCTAATGAATTGTTCTAAACATGATCAACACACAAGGAAAGATAAATTTGGCGGCCTAGTCCACGCGGGTCGCCATCAACCTCTTGACTCCGCCACCCCGTCCACAATGGGTGCGATAAGGGCCTTGAGCGCCTAACGTCAGCAATGGGCGGCAGGGACTTGAGGACGCGGTGAAGCCGACACCGGATTGCGGAAGGCCACCTTCATCAAGACCTTCCGAAGAGCCCCTGCACAGACTTGGTGCGACTCCGTCACCAGCTGCTTTGGGATCTCTTCCCGAGTCACTGGAGAGCCGCCAAGACGCCTTGAAGAACAGGCTGAGCTTGGCGCTGGGTTGAGATGCTCGCGGTGGAGTACCGAGGTCCACCATCCCCAGCCCATCAGGGCCTTGTCGATGGCGGCGGCAGTATTCACAAGACCTCGGTCCAGATCATCACGCTCTCCTTGAAGGTGTTATGGGCAGTCGTGGCGATGCCGCCAGCAGCTCCTCGTTGGCCTTGATCTTCTCCAATGCACTCCATTTCCGCCTCCTTGGCGCCGCCCAACGCCTCCGCTGTGGTGGACAACTTCAGCTCAAGATCCTTTGGAGTCCTTGGCGCGCCGAGCTCTTTGATCTTCTCAACGAGACGGCCCCGCAACTCGCCAAGAGTGTAGGCGCCCTTCTCGGCCTTCGTGCTTCAGCGGTGACCTCCTCGCCGCTCAAGGGTGGCTCCAGCCGCGGCCACCCTCGCTTCCAACTCCTTCTTGGCGGCCTCGGCGGCCGCGGCAGCGCCCTTTGCCTCCTTGAGAGCTCCGCCATTGATTGCTTGCTGCAAGATCTTCCTCATAGCTATCAAGGTTGATCTTCGCCAGCGCCACCACCTTCTTGCGCAGATAGCTTCGCCGCAAGCCTTTGCTGCTCCTCGACCTCGGCCTTCTCCGTGATGAAGGCCGTGGCGCCTCAATGAAGTTTCTCCTGCGGCTTCGCTACATCCCGAGAGTTTCTTTGTTGGCGCCTGAAGCTCTTCTCGCGCTTCCATGTCAGCTCCGCGCTCGCGACAAGTGCTTTCTCGACTCCAGCTTAGCTTGTCGGGCGCGCAGAGCGACAACAGCTTTTTCTGCCCTCCTCGACCGCCATCGCTGCTGCTTGCGGCCAACCAGCGACAGCCCAGCCGGAGGCGAGCAGCCTCGTCAAGGTCTCTCTCCTCGACCGGGCGCCTGAGCTCGACGCCCATGGAAGCTTGATGAAGACACCGCCGCCGCCTTCGATAGGCGCTGGCTGGGGCTCTTCGAGCCTGGTCCTGCATCGGTGGCGGAGGGATCGGCGGTCGGCAAGCGCCTGGCGCCTCCTGGCCTCGTGGTCGCCAAGACGATCAACGTGACATTCTCCCGGCCTTTTGCGCCAAAGCCTTTTGCGGCCTCCTCGCCGGGCGGACCCATCGGCATCGGCCTCCTCCTCCATGTTGGCGGCGTTGCCATTGTTGCCTTGCGTCCTCTCTCGCCGGGTAACCTCCATCTCCATCGGCTCTCGGCAGATGGATCCGATGATCGTAAAAAGAAAGAACAGTCAAGCAAATGTTCAAAAGAAGAATGTAAGAAAGGAACCTAAGGGAAATTTTCAAGGGCAAGGAGATTACTGCGATAGGGTCAAGGGTCACGATCTCAACCATCGAGGATCGCCGGCGCTGCCCCTTGTCGAGAGGCTTCCCTTGTCGGAGAAGCATCCCTTGCCGGAGAGCTGCCCTTGCCGGGAATTCTCCCTTGGCGGCGAGTTGAAGCAGCATGAATCTCGTGAGCGGCTTCCTGACCCTCCCGATGAGGCTGCTCGCCTCCTACACAAATCAACAAGTCGATCAAGATAGGCAGCACCCATGCACGCCTCTACAAAGAATAAGTGAACCAAATACTTACCCTGGGGGCTGTGCTGGGGGCTGCTCGGAGGAAGGGTTGCCGGGTCCGGCAAGGGAGTCTCAAGCGCTCCTCCTGTCCGCCACGGGGATCGTCTTCGATGACAACCACCGTCTTGGCTCTTCGACGCCCTCCGAGCCAGTCATTCCGAAAAAGGAAAAGGTTCAGAATGAAGCAAATCAGATGCAAGACAAAGGAGCAAATTGAAGGATTACAAGTACAGCGACAAGATCTTACTCTTCTTCTTCCTCCTCCTCGGAGCTGAGAGCGGAGAAGTCGACTCCGCCCACCTCCGCAGACGACGAGCTGAAGAGTGGGCCCTTGGACGCTTGGCGGGTGCGGGAGCCGTGGTCCCGAAGGCCCCGCCCGGTTGTTGTGGCAGCGTGAGGCGCCCCTGGGCAATGGAGCTTGTCGCGGTGGAGCGCCGCCGGGCGCGACGGCTGTTGGCCCGCCTGCCGCCCGCCACTTCCCCGCCTTTAGTGGAGGCGCCTTCTGGTGGAGCTGCGGCTCCTCCGCGACAAGTTGTCCGGAGGTGGAGGGAGGCGCCTCGCAGCCTGCTCGCTCAAAGATCGCCCGACCTGCCCTCCTCGCCGGCAAGCTCTTCTCGGTCGGCAAGGCTTGCCGCCGCTGCCTCTCGCCTCCACAAAGGAACCCAACACGCCAGCAGCAGCTGCTACTACCTCCTCCAACCTCGTGGCAATGCGCACCATCTCTTGCTCGGTGGTGTCGCGGGTGAGCAACCTCTGCTTCGTCGGCGCGATCGGCACCTCTTCCAAGTTGTCGAAGAACCGCCGACGATGTCGCCGGAGGGCTCTTGCCAGGTTGGAACGATCCCATGAGAGTCACACAATGGCATCATGGCGCCGGATGCGTCAAGTGAAGAGTTGTTGCACAAAGGAACTACCCTCGCAACATGAACCATTCGGGTGGTCGTGGTCATGCTTGAACAACTCCAAAGAGCATTGCATCCAGCTCCAAGACGGTGAAGTTCCAGCTTGAGGCCTGGGCGCAACCTCATGATATCCGCTGGGTTTTGAACTCCCAAGCTGGCCTCCTCCTCTCTTGCAAGGGATGCGTCGGCGCGAAGGAAGTCTCGCGCCAATCGCGGCTACAAGTGAGTCCGCAAGCCCGAGGCGCAAGATCCGGATCACAGCTATCTTCAACCTATCATCCTCCGCGCCAAGTTGTTCCAATCATTGCCGCAAGACTATGGGAGCTTGGCACAGGTATGTGAAGGGCTGCGGTTTTCCTCTCACGATCCAACACCAATCAGCTCTCCACTCTTCCCACTTGTGCGGAGCTCTCCTTCAAGATAGGATTCTTTCTTGCCGATCCGGAGACCCAAGCAATCCCTCCGCAAGTGGCTCTCCTCTCTCTACGCCGGGCATGAAGAAGTGGCGGAAAAGGGCTACATTTGGGTGGACTCGACAAAGTTCTTGCAGAGGTGTGCGAAAACCGCCATGGTGAGGACAGCGTTAGGGGTGAAATCAAGGAGGCGAAACCCAGAGGTATTCATGACATCAGTAGAATTGAAAAGGCGGCAGAGCCCGCAGAGAAGAAAAGAGCGAAGAAGGGATACCCGACGAAACCTTCTCAGATGCAGCGCGGAGATCACCTCGCAGCTGGGTGCGCCTGCTCTGCACGACGTAAGAGGTAGTACATCTCCCGCAGCTCCTTTATGCCGAGCTGGGGTCAAGAGGGCCCGCCTTGGCGCAGCGCCATGAAGCGCCGCGGCCGACTTCACGCCCTTCCCTTGTCGCCTTTGGAGCCATGGCGAGGCGGTGGAGGAGGTCGACGGCGCTGGTGATGCTGGTGGCGGGGGGCGGAGCTTTGCTCTCTTCTCACCGCAGAAGAAGGGGAGGCGGTGGTTTTGATGTGACAAGAATGGCAGTATGCCCTGCCCCGCTTCCCCGCTTATAAGGAGGGAGAGGGGCGATGCCCGCTTTTCCATTAAAGAAAGCCCCCACGATCTCTCCCACGACGCCATGTCCGGAGCGTGCTGCTCGTGGGGGACGGTGGGTCCGAGGCAGTAACGGCGCGATCTAGGCGGCGCAGCGGTCCGCAGACTGCTTTTGGGCCCGCCCAACAGCGCCGGGCATTGTGTATGGCCCAGCCGGGGCTCCTGCCGGTGTACTAGAGTAGGGTACCCTAGTATCCCGAACTGCACGGGCAATCGCAGCACTTCGCGGCAAGGCTTGCCTAGTGACCGCCAAGATCCTCCGTGTTTCCTTTGGAGCCATTCAAGAACAAAGTGTTTTACTATGAAACAAGGCCCGGCAAGAGGAGCTTGCCGAAGGCCACCAAGGCACGCAAAACAAGACCCCGGCAAGAGGAGCTTGCCGGGAAGGCTTGGTGAGCGACAAGCTCCCGAGCGACAAGGATTCAGCCGCGGCAAGGTGCTTGCCGCGCAGTAACCTCTCTTCATCTCCGCCCAGCTCATCCACCAACGTGTCGCCATGGGGCCATTCCAGCGCAGCATGTCAAGAGGCTGTGCAGCCAGCGGGAGCAGCGATAAGCGGTCTTGACAAGCTTACCATCGTGGCAAACGGTGGTGCACTTGACGGTCCTCACAGTAATCGCTTAGGCGATTGGGACGGGCATTTATTGATCTTGTCCCTTGCCGCCGAGTTAGGTATAGGCACCGTACATCTGCACAAGTCGGTGTACCAACTACTGTTTTTTCCATTTGTACCCTCATCTCGTTGCCACTGTTGCGGTGACCCCTTGAGCCTATAAAAGGAGGCCCAAGTGTAACGAGAAATGGTTCGGTTCGGCTGGTTCGGTTCATTCGACTCATTCGAGACCACATTCACTCAGTGCTAGGTTTTGTAGCTCTCATTGCTCCCTAGCAAGAACACAAATAGTCGGACAAGCAGCAGAGGAGTATTATCTCCGGAGAGCTCGAAGCTGGGTAAAACTGCTCGTGTGCATCGCCTCGATCTGCTCTTCGTGCAATCTCCGCCCCCTCCGAACCACAAGGGACCCGGTCCCATAGGTGTCCGTGGGTCACGATCAGCTTCCCCGACATGGATCTACCACGAGATCAAGGAGGCTAAACCCTAGAAGCTAGCCTATGGTATGATTGTAAGGGTTGTTGATGTTGTGATGGTCCTACGGACTAGAGCCATCCGGTTTATATAGACACCGGAGAGGGCTAGGGTTACATAGAGTCGGTTACAATGGTAGGAGATCTACATATCCGTATCGCCAAGCTTGCCTTCCACGCCAAGGAAAGTCCCATCCGGACACGGGCAAAGTCTTCAATCTTGTATCTTCATAGTCTTGGAGTCCGTCGATGATGATAGTCCGCCGATGATAGTCCGCCGATGATGGTAGTCCGCCATCCGGACACCCCTAATCCGGGACTCCTCAAGAGTCCCCGAACCAGGCTTCAATGACGATAAGTCCAGCATGCGGTAGTCTTCGACGCTGCAAGGCGGGTTCTCCTTCAAGTCCCATTACTGCCGACACAGTGTCCAGCTTCCTCATCAATGTTATGCGCCTTGGCTTCCACGCCTAATAACGGCCTTCTTCCACGCTCGCGAATGTGAAAAGCCAGGTGTCTTTTATGTTTTACCCCTAGTTGTGCGAACAATCTGCCTATAAGGGAGGCAAGAATCCAGATCCAAATCACCATCTTCCTCTCGCAAATACTCATCGGAGCGCTTTCGACCAAGAATCCATTCCATCATGGACCGTCAACGCGGCTCCTCTTCTCAAGGCCCCCCTTTGCCAGAGATTGGAGGAGATGCTATGTTCCGCACAACGAGCTGGTGAAGCTCCAAATGGGGATATCTCCTCCGCCTTCATGGTTCCTGTTCGAGCCGGCTGGCCACCTACAAAGGTGGGAAGCAAGCGGAGGTTACCCCAAATCCCAACAAAGGGGAGCGGGTATGCTTCATTCCCCTATCCGATAAGGGGCTCGGATTTCTGTACATCCATTCCTCCGCTGGCCCTCGGAGTTCTACGGACTCTAGCTTCATCACCTCACGCCCGCCTCAATCCTGCATATTATGGGTTATGTAGCTCTTTGCAGCTTTTCCGGGCGCCGAGCCCCACTTCGCTACCGTGGAAGAGGTAGTTCTGCCTTGTACCCCGCTCTACGAGGGGTCCATATATCAAGCGGGCGGCGCCAAATATGGCGATAGCCGGACCGGATATCCATCCGAACCCCTAAGAAGGCGCCAAGACTGGCCTTCGAATGGTTTATATAGAAGACGCCCGCTGCCGGACCCTGTTCGGATCGGCCTCCCGGAGTTCAGCAATGCTCCTCTGAAGAAACGCCTTAGTTGGCGTCCGCGGAGCCCCCATCTGGAGGAAGACAAGAGCGTCCATTATTTGATGGGCCGAATAAGGTTACTGGCCCATGCCGGGTTGACCATGATTGGAATCATGGCAACATGCATTACGCGGGGGGTGCAACCACTACAATACAGGGGCCACCCCATGTGGGATTTCAACGGGGAGGACGATGCCACCCGTCATGGCCGCAAAGGGCCGGATTCGGCCGAAGATCTGGTGACGATCTTGTCCGGGGGGAGAAGGAGGATTTCCTTCGGACGAACCCGTTAAATGGGTTTTCCATGAATAATCCCCGGCCTTGGGTAAGCGAACACTCAGCGTGTCCGACCCGTGCCTTTTGAAACTTAAGTTTCTTATATTGTGTTCTTCTTTCGACGCAGGAACTGCGCCGGACCGTGGAGGGCATGCTAAGTCCGGCTCCGCAGCCCGAGGATCCAGAGAGATCCCGGGATCCGGCCTCCGAAGAGGATCCGGACATAAAGGTGGATCTAATCGATGGGGTGTTCCACCAGCTCAGCATGGACAATGCTTTAGTCGCCATCACGGCCGACTATCCCGGACTATATCCGGCTTCCCAGGTGATTGCGGCTGAAGCACTGACACCGTCATTCCTTCCTTGCTTATTTCTGACCACCGTATATGATGGCACTATGCAGGAGGCGCCCCTAGGGCGAGAAGCCGAGCCCGCGGTGGCTGACCAACAAGGGCCAGTTCGGACCAGTAGGCGGAAGAGGAGCGCGGCGCGGACTGAAACGTCGCCGCAAAGGTGTAGCTCACAATTCAGTATTTAGAGCAACGTTCCTAGGAAGCGTTTGAGTGCTCATGACTTTTATAGGGAAAAAAGCGTCCGCCGGACTGCGGGCGTGGAAGTTGTCAATCCAACCTCTACCAGCCGGGCTCCCGCACCTGGTCAGGAGGGGGAGGCGAGCGCAAGGCGCGAGCCGGACGTTCCTCCGACGGAGGATGCCGACAGACTGTCCGCCACCAAGTGCGAGGTGGAGAGTGCCTGAATCATAGGCGCCCCGCAGTATTTCATGACGCTGCTTCCCCCGAGGCGTTGAATGCCTTTAACACGGGGACGCGCACCTTCGTGCTGCTCAAGATGGTTTTACGAGCCACGGAGCAAGTATGTAAAAGACATCTGGTAAGAGAATTTAATAGGTGTATACACCAAGAGCCCCGAGACTTAAAGTAGTTATATTAACTGATTTAAGGATCATATGAAACGCAGGTCTTACCGAGAAGAATACCCAACTGCCTCGGGAGCTGCAAGAGTGCAAGGCCCAACTTGAGGTCAAGACTTTACGGGCGCAGGAGGAAACGCAGGACCTCTCCCGTAACGCATTATTTTAGAAAGATAAGTAGTGTTTGGCCTTTGCGCAAGTCTGAAAGAAAAATGACATTGCAGTGCTGCGGACAAGATCCGGACGGGCAAGAACTTCGCGCCAACTAAAGGCGGCGAGAGGTGCTGCATAAGGTGCAGCATGAAAGGAACAAGCTCCGGGATGCCCATGCCCAGCTTGGAGAAGAGCTAAAAGCGTTCGGGCCGAGCTGTCGGGCTCCGTTAAGGAGAATCAGCGGCTTCGTCGCGGCATATATAGTAAGTGCCTGAGCAAACTCCTTTGAAAAGAAGAGTTCGACGAGGAAGTCAATTTGATGTAATATGTCTGCAGGTATGCTCACAGTGTCGCCTGCTGGAGGAGATGCCCGTATCAACGGGTGATCAACTTCCGAATTGTTGCAACTGATCGAACGAATTGGCAGGCAATGAGCGGCGTCATCCAGGCTTTATGGCCAGCCTTCTCCGTGCGATGGTCTTGGGAGCTTGGAGAAGCTGCTGAGAGTGCGGCAGCGCTTCCATTTATGGAAGATTTCGCCTGCCGCCAAGGTGCTGAGGAGGCTCGGGCCATGGTAAAGACAGCGGTACAAGAAGGCGGATCCCAACCACATGGCAAGTCGGACTGTGGGGCCCGATGGGAAGGAGATCCTGTGAGTTTAGTATACGACCAAGTGGAGTTGGCGCTAAATTTTCCCAACAGACTGTAAATTAGACAACCTGTTAGACGGGATTGAGGAAGAATACAATCAGTCGATTTGACAATGTATTATAAAATGACATACAAAATGCCTTCTAGCCGGATTGTAGATCGTTTGTCTTTGCCGACCTTTTCGCTTCGACCTCGGGACCCTAGAGTCCGGAGTGTGTCCGAATACCTTCTCGGTTATGAAACAACCGGGGTATGCATGGAGACCAGGCGTAGGGGTCATCAGTGCTTTATCAGACAAGTGCCCAACTAGTTATGTTATATTACATGGGTAGTAAGAAACATCTTCCAGGGAGAATAGTTCCGTTAAGGGTTCCTTTCCTCTGGGGGTGGCATGCCCTAAAGTGCATGTCCGGACTGCGAAAAAAACAGAAAAACATCTGGGGGCAGATAAATAAGTGGATAAAAAATCATCTTTTAAGTCACCGACCGAATATTCCCTTAAGAACGCTAGCTTTCGGCTTCACCTAGTCTGAGGTACACATCCGGCTGACCCGACAGTAACAATCGCAGAGGTGCTCCCTTTACCTCCTAGCCGAACAATCGGGAACGTAGGGGTAAGCACAGGAGCCAGGCAACCCAGCTTGGCCAAAACTTAAGTCATATCGATGCATATAATGGTGAATAAAAGGTACATGTGGAGGCTTGACACATGTGCTGGGCATGAAGCCCGATGATTAAGCTTTCGGTAAAGAAGCCCCTGTGTATAATGAGTGCGGATAGCACATCAATTCGCGTAACGCTATGCGCAAGTAGGCCTTTAAGGCTTGGATGAATAGGGTTGAGAAGAAAAGAGAAACAAAAGGCAGCTGAAGTAAAAAAAAATTTGACGGGAGAGAGGGACGAACTCTTAGTCCGGCGCTAGGCATAGAATTGTCGGAGGCGGGCTGCGTTCCATGGGTTCGCTCGAGTCGGTTATCCGATGCATTTCAGAGACGGTACGCTCCGCGGTCAGGACTTGATCGATGATGAAGGGCCTTCCCATTTGGGCTTGAGCTTGTCCTTCTTCTTGTCCGGCAGCGAGAACCAGTTCGCCAACATTGTAAGTCTTGGCCCGTACTTCTGCTTTGATATCTTGAGCCGCTGCTGATAGAATGCGGAACGAGCCTTGGCGACGTCGCGCTTCCTCCAATGTGTCCAAGCTGTCCTGCCGATCCAACTCGGCTTCTCTTTCTTCGTACACGCACTCGAGGTGAGTCATGAATGATGTCGCAGGCAAAACTGCTTCGCGCCGTATACCATAAAAATGGTGTGAATCCGGTAGTACGGTTAGGCGTTGTCGGCAGCCCCAGTACGGAGTCGAGCTCCTCTACCAAAGTGTGTGTCGATTTCGTAAGGACCACACTAGTATGGGTTTGATGCCGCCATTATTAGACCATTTGCTCGCTCCACTTGACCGTTGGTTTGAGGATGATAGACTGAGCGTAATCGAGCTTGATGCCCATATTTTTGCACCATGATTTAACCTCATCGGCGGTGAAGTTCGTGCCGTTATCGGTGATGATGCTGTGGGGACACCATAACGGTGTACTACCCCGGATATAAAGTCTATCACTGGTCCGGACTCGCCGCTTTAACTGGCTTGGCCTCT
This sequence comes from Aegilops longissima, assembly GCA_021605205.1. Lineage (NCBI taxonomy): Eukaryota > Viridiplantae > Streptophyta > Magnoliopsida > Poales > Poaceae > Aegilops > Aegilops longissima. Next base: position 147,077,519 of record CM038676.1, on the reverse strand, counting down.
ATCCATTTGGTGAATTTATCCACCATGACCAATAGGTACCTTTGCTTGTGGGTTCCCCCTTTAAGTGGTCCAACCATGTCAAGCCCCTGCACCATGAACGCCAGGTAATGGGTATAGTTTTGAGGGCGGTGGGTGGCATATGGCTCGATTAGCAAAGAGCGACAACCGACGATCTTTGGACTAAGTCCCGAGATCTGCTCGGGCCGTCGGCCGATAAAATCCTGCACGGAATGCCTTTCCTACAAGGGCCCGAGCTGCGGCGTGGTGTCCGCCTAGTCCGCATGAATTTCAGCCAGGAGGTTTCGCCCTTCCTCTTCCGAGATACACCTTTGAAGGACTCGGTTGTGCTTTTCTTATAAAGTTCTCCTCATAGACCTTGTAGGCTTTAGATCACGGACAATGCAGCGGGCCTCATTTTGGTCTTGGGAAGCTCCTGCCTAAGCAAGTAGGCGAGAATGGTTACGTCCACGGGCAATTACTGCCATTATGTCGTGGGCGGAAGGTGTTATGTCATCGGCTGAATCGCCGGTTGGTGCGGCTTGTTCCGGTTTGTTAGTTCCGGACTCCTCTTCCCATATTACGGATGGATTGAAGAGCCGTTCCAGGAAGATGTTAGGAGGGACATCGTCGCGTTTTGCGCCAATGCGTGCCAGTACGTCGGCTGCTTGGTTATTATCCCAGGCTACGTGATGGAATTCAAGTCCTTCGAACCGGGCTGACATTTTTAGGACATCGTTGCGATATGCTGCCATTTTCGGATCTTTGGCGTCAAAGTCTCCGTTTATTTGGGATATTGCGAGGTTTGAATCCGCGCGCACCTCTAGGCGTTGAATGCCCATGCAGAATGCCATCCAGAGACCATGTAAAAGGGCCTCGTATTCGGCTGCGTTGTTGGAGTCCGTGTACATTATCTGAAGTACGTATTGGACTGTGTCCCCGGTCGGGGACGTCAATACGACGCCAGCCCCCAATCCGGCTAACATTTTAGAGCCGTCGAAGTGCATAATCCAATTGGAGTATGCGCCGTACTCTTTAGGGAGTTCGGCTTCGGTCCATTCAGCGACAAAGTCAGCCAAAACTTGTGACTTTATAGCTCGCCGAGGTTTGTAAGTTATATCGAATGGTAAGAGCTCAATGGCCCATTTTGCAATCCTACCCGTCGCGTCGCGATTGTTTATAATGTCGTTAAGTGGTACTTCAGAGGCCATTGTTATCGAGCACTCTTGAAAGTAGTGTCGGAGCTTCCGGGATGCCATGAACACCGCATATGCTATCTTTTGATAGTGCGGGTAACGGGACTTGCAGGGGGTTAACACAGTGGATACGTAGTATACTGGTTTTTGAAGAGGGAATTTATGCCCTTATTTCTCTCGTTCGACGACAGTACAGCGCTTACAACTTGATGCGTTGCTGCGATGTATAACAACATTGGTTCGCCCGGTTGGGCGCAGCCAGACCGGATTTATTGCCAATATGGCCTTTATTTCTTCAAGTCCGGCGGTGGCAGCATCCGTCCACTCGAAGTGTTGAATGCGCCTAAGGAGGCGATAGAGGGTAATGCCTTTTCTCCTAGACGGAGATAAAGCGGCTTAGAGCCGCCACGCATCGATCAATTTTGTATTTGCTTGAGGTCTTTCGGGATATCTAGCTGTGACAGAGCTCGGATCTTGGCTGGGTTTGCTTCAATTCCTCTACGGATCTGATGAAGCCCAGACTTTCCGGTGAAATAAAACGCATTTTCCGGATTCAGCTTGATGTCATATGCTCGAGGTTGTCGAATGTGAGCCTCAAGTCGTCTACTAGAGTTTCGACGTGTTTAGTTTTGGCGACCACGTCGTCACGTATGCCTCTACTGTTTTCCAATCTGGGTAGCGGACATGTACGAATCATGCGCTGATATGTTGCGCCGCGTTTTTAAGTCCGAAGGGCATCGTGTTGAAGCGAATGGTCCATATGGAGTAATGAATGCCGTTGCGGCTTGATCCGCTTCAGCCATCTTGATTTGATGATAGCCGGAGTATCGCCCGTGAAGCACAATGAATCGTGCCTGCGGTGGCATCGATGATTTGGTCGATCGGGGAGGAGGAAGGATCCTTTGGGCAGGCCTTATTTAGGTCTTTGAAATCGACACATACGCGCCAGGATTTGTCCTTCTTTGTTACCATTACCAAGTTTGCTAGCCAATCCGGGTGCTTGATGTCTCTGATGAATCCGGCTTCCAATAGTTTGGCTAGCTCTTCTCCCATTGCCTGTCTTTTGGGTTCGGAAAATCGTCAAGAGCCTGCTTGGTGGCTTGAATCCTTTTAGGATGTTTAGGCTGTGTTTGCCAATCTGCGTGGGATTCGGGCATATCCGAGGGGTGCCATGCAAAAATGTCCCGATTTTCGAAGGAATTCTCGCGATCTGGCGTCCACATCGAGGTTCAATTGTGCCCGATGGAGGCCGTCTTTGTCGGGTCCGTTGGGTGGACCTGGAATTTTACTATTTCATCTGCTGGTTTAAAGGAGGTGGACTTGGATCTCTTATCGAGTATCACATCGTCCTTATTCACCGTAGAGCGCAGCGTGGTGAGTTCCTCTGCCGCTAGGGCGTCGGATAGTGCCTCTAAGGCTAATGCGGCTGTCTTGCTTTCGGCGCGGAGTGCTATGTCCGGATCACTAACGAGAGTGATTATTCCGCCGGGCCTAGGCATTTTGAGCTTCATGTACCCGTAATGGGGTACGGCTTGAAAAATTGTGAATGCCTCTCGTCCTAATATAGCGTGATATCCGCTGTTGAGCGGGGCCACTTGGGCGTGACTTCTTCGGATCTGTAATTGTCCGGTGAGCGAATACCACATCGAGTGTGATTTTTCCTGTGCAGCGTGCCTCCGGCTAGGGATTATTCCTCTAAAGGTTGTGCTGCTTCGCTCAATGCGGCTCCAGTCTATTTCCATTTTTGAAGGGTTTCCTCGTAGATGAGGTTTAATCTGCTGCCGCCATCCATGAGGACTTTGGTAAGTCGAAAGCCGTCCACTATTGGACTAAGTACAGTCTTGGTGGAGCTCGGGCTGTCCGAATTTAGGTTAAATCGCTGGCGTTGAAGGTGATGGCTGTGTCGCTCCATGGATTGGTTGTTGCTACTTGGTAGACCTCGGCGAGGCCGCTGGATTATTCGTTTCCGCATATTATTTGATGCGAAAGTCTCAAGACTGTTGATACCGTGCATCGATGTTGTTGGAGTGGTTTTCCGGGCTAGAAGCTCCTCTCCACTTTTGGCCACCTGCCGTAATATCCAACATGCTCGAAGGTTGTGTGTTGGGACGGCGTATCTCAGATTGTGAATTTTACAGGTCCGCTAAGCCATCCCTCTAGTACAGTTCCGTGCCCTTTATGGGGTCTTTGCTTTTTGGTTTTGTATCTGGCGCTTTGAGTGTAATGCACCCTTTTGTTGTGGACTAGGGTTGTATTCGGGGCGGATTGTCCCAAAATTATTTTCGGTTGTCGAAACTCTCTATCACAAGACTTTCGTACAATGGGCCTTGGTCGTGGCGTGTAATTTCGCTGACGGTGACGGCGTTCAAGAGTCCTCGTCCGTGCAATTATTGCAAAAGATTGAGATTGCGTTTTCCTCTCGGCAGTCCTTTATCCTGTCCATAACCGGAGAATCGGCCCGAGAGTGATGTCTTGTCTCAGCGGGCTCTTGCCGGATTAGAGATAGATCGCATATGTCTGGGCGGGCGGGTGGAATTAAGTCCGGAACCCTACCCATCTCAGGGCTCGAAGGCCGAGAAGTTTCTGAATTTGGAAGCTTGGATTGCTGGATGTTGTCCAACGAGTCTGGTCCGATGCCTGACTTTAAGTTCAGTGCTTGATCGAAGTCCGCCCCTCCGCGGGAATCCAGCATGGGGGGTTCGGAAGCCCGGACATGACTAGTTTTCAATATAGGGGAAGCGTCGCCGATTGTTCCTCTACCACCGCAACGTGGTGGGTGACCTCGGGAGAGTTAATCTCTCTCAGATCGGTTTTAAGCCCAATCTGTTTGTAGTCTATAGCGACTCCTAGGGCGGCGATGCGATCCAAGAGCTCGTTTATGGACGAGAGCTCTATTGGATCCAGCCGCTTCGGCGAAGTTCGAGCTGACGTGAAAATTACTTTTGACGACTTGAGAGGTCATTGTCGAAGCGGTGGCGGACAGCCGTCATAAGAAAACCACCTAGCGGATAGTTTGGCGGCGGCCAGGGCTCCTTTGGCGAAAATACCGTCCTTGAAGACGGGAGGAGGCATCCTTCCTATCGGTGACGGCACAGAGGAACTCTCAATGAAAGCACCAATGTCGGTGTCAAAACCGGCGGATCTCGGGTAGGGGGTCCCGAATGTGCGTCTAGGCGGATGGTAACAGGAGACAAGGGACACGATGTTTTACCTGTGTTGGGCCCTCTTGATGGAGGTAAAACCCTACGTCCTGCTCGATTGATATTGATATTGTGGATGTTTACAAGAGTGGATCTACCACGAGATCAAGGAGGCTAAACCCTAGAAGCTAGCCTATGGTATGATTGTAAGGGTTGTTGATGTTGTGATGGTCCTACGGACTAGAGCCATCCGGTTTATATAGACACCGGAGAGGGCTAGGGTTACATAGAGTCGGTTACAATGGTAGGAGATCTACATATCCGTATCGCCAAGCTTGCCTTCCACGCCAAGGAAAGTCCCATCCGGACACGGGGCGAAGTCTTCAATCTTGTATCTTCATAGTCTTGGAGTCCGGTCGATGATGATAGTCCGGCCGATGATAGTCCGGCCGATGATGGTAGTCCGGCCATCCGGACACCCCCTAATCCGGGACTCCCTCAATTTCCCTCAGTATTTGAGAACCAAGGTATCAATCCAGTAGGAGGCCACACACAAGTCCCTCGTACCTGCACAAAATGATAGCTCCTCGCAACCAACGCGATAAGGGGTTGTCAATCCCTTCACGGTCACTTACGAGAGTGAGATCTGATAGAGATGATAAATAATATTTTTGGTATTTTTAATATAGAGATGCAAAGTAAAAAGTAAAAGGCAAAGTAAAACAAAGAAAGTATTAAAGTGATGGAGATTGATATGATGAGAATAGACACGGGGGCCATAGGTTTCACTAGTGGCTTCTCTCAAGAGCATAAGTATTCTACGGTGGGTGAACAAATTACTGTTGAGCAATTGACAGAATTGAGCATAATTATGAGTATATCTAGGTATGATCATGTATATAGGCATCACGTCCAAGACAAGTAGACTGAAACTATTCTGCATCTACTACTATTACTCCACTCATCGACCGCTATCCAGCGTGCATCTAGAGTATTAAGTTAAAAAACCGAGTAACGCCTTAAGCAAGATGACATGATGTAGAGGGATAAATTCATGCAATATGATAAAAACCCCCATCTTGTTATCCTCGATGGCAACAATACAATACGTGCCTTGCTGCTTATACATCCTTTGGGAAAGGACACCGTAAGATTGAACCCAAAGCTAAGCACTTCTCCCATTGCAAGAACTACCAATCTAGTTGGCCAAACCAAACGGATAATTCAAAGAGACTTGCAAAGATAACCAATCATACATAAAAGAATTCAGAGAAGATTCAAATATTATTCATAGATAAGCTGGGTCATAAACCCACAATTCATCGGTCTCAACAAACACACCGCAAAAAGAAGATTACATCAAATAGATCTCCACGAGAGAGGGGGAGAACATTGTATTGAGATCCAAAAAGAGAGAAGAAGCCATCTAGATACTAGCTATGGACCCGAAGGTCTGAAGTAAACTACTCACACTTCATCGTAGGGGCTATGGTGATGATGTAGAAGCCCTCCATGGTGGATGCCCCCTCCGGAACAGGCCCCAAGATGGGATCTCGTGGATACAGGAAGTTGCGGCGGTGGAATTAGGTTTTTGGCTGCTCGTCTGATCGTTTGGGGGTACGTAGGTATATATAGGAGGAAGGAGTACGTCGGTGGAGCAACAGGGAGCCCACGAGGCAGGGGGCGCGCCCTAGGGGGGGCGCGTCCCCCACCCACATGACCGCCTCTTTCGTTCCTTGGAGTAGGGTCCAAGTCCTCTGGATCACGTTCGGTGAGAAAATCACATTTCCGAAGGTTTCATTCTGTTTGGACTCCGTTTGATATTCCGTTTCTTCGAAACACTGAAATAGGCAAAAAAAAACAGCAATTCTGGGCTGGGCCTCCGGTTAATAGGTTAGTCCCCAAAATAATATAAACGTGGAAAATAAAGCCCAATATAGTCCAAAACAGTAGATAAAGTATCATGGAGCAATCAAAAATTATAGATATGTTGGAGACGTATCGGCGGCGTTGGCGGCAGGCGACGGAGAACGGCGGGGTGGCCCGTCGACGGGAGCTATCTGAGCAACGCTGGTGGCGAGGGCAGCCCGGCGCTCGGCGCGAGCGCGGCATGCGTCCGCCATGGACACGATGAAGCGATGGGACGCGGAGCGACGGAAGGGAAGCTTCGGCACACCCCTACCTGGCGCGCCAAATGTCGGATTATGGGTTCCAGCAAACCCTCAAGGTTCAAACACTGGGGTGCGCACGAAGATCTCCCCCTACCGATCCATGTCCTATCTTCGCTGAGATCTCAAGGGCTAACTCTATGAACTCGGAACACGAGGGACACAAGATTTATACTGGTTCAGGCCACCGTTGTGATGTAATACCCTACTGTACCCTACTGCAGTGTGGTGGTGGTGGATTGCCTCTTGGGCTATGGATGAACAGTACAAGGGGAAGAACAACCTCCTGAGGTTGAGGTCTTGTGCTCGGTGTGTGGCTAAGGATTGGCTAAAGATCAGATGCCTCCTACTGTGGTGGCTAGTCCTATTTATAGAGGCCCTGGTCCTCTCCCCAAATATTGAGCGGGAAGGGAGCCAACAACGGCCAATTTGAAAGGGGACATCTAGTACAGCTTATCCTGACAAAAGCAGTCTTCTCCTGCAAAAGGCTCTGGTGGTGACGCCGCCTTGGCCTCCATGGTGACCTTCGTCTTCTCGTCCTACTGGTCTTGGTCTCGTTGCACTGATATGGAATCCTTTGCTTGACGCCTCGGTACTCCGCGCCTGCACTTGCCTCCTTAGCACCAAAGAGGAAACACGTACACTGTGCTCGCTGGCGCCCGCCTGGTCTCGATCGCCATGGCTCACGTCACGAGAACCTCGCGAGGTTTTCCTTGCCTTGAACTCACCGCCCCTCGCGAGCCAACTTGGTGAGGCCACTCCTGAGGAGGTCTTGTGTCGTCCGCCTCGCGAGGCTTGGCCCCCCGCGAGGGTCTTGAGTGCTTGTTGGTGAAGATGGGTCGTACGGGCCCGCTCGCAGAGCCACGCTGTGGGCCACAGGCAGGCAAGTCTGGGGACCCCCGTTCCCAGAACGCCGACAAAAAGGGTAGTCTGTGATGTTCAAAATTCCAATGCACAACTTTGATCGCGCGGGCCCACGGTTGGGCGCATCATCGAAGGTCGATTAGAGGGGCCAGAAGTCAAAACCGCCTGGAAGTGGCCAAATATATGTAGGAATACTGGGGATGTTTAAAACTTTAAATACACAATGCATAACTTTGGTGGCACCTGCCTCGCAAACCCGAAAGCACACTTGGATATATATATATATATATATATATATATATATATATATATATATATATATATATATATATATATATATATATATATATATATATATATATATATATATATATATATGTGTGTGACGCTACTCATCACCTAGGGTGCAGAATAAGTTATTCTTCACCCAAGGTAATCTTACGATCACTTCATAATTAAATTACATTTGGATTCAAATAGTTACGTTCCTATTGATTCACTACGTAAAATTTGGTATAAGAAAATAAAATTATAGGTCATAAGACAAGAAAATTGGAGTTTATGTATATTTTACACTATGTTTTTACGTTTGTAATTTTACATAACATAAAATATTTTTACTGGCGATGATATATTATCTTACGGTCTCTTTTTACGTCAGAAATAAGATAAAACTTACGGAACATAAAATTATAGTGCTTTGGTGGTAAAATATAGGGGTGAAGAATAACTGTTCCTCACCCAGGGTGACGAATAGTCAATCCTATATATATATATATATATATATATATATATATATATATATATATATATATGTGTGTGTGTGTGTGTGTGTGTGTGTGTGTGTGTGTGTGTGTGTGTGTGTGTGTGTGTGTGTGTGTGTGTGTGTGTGTATAATGACATAATGTCGTACCTAGCTAGGATGCTTGGCCCACCACCTCCCACTTCGTGTCAGCGGGGCGAATGCACGTAATGATCGATACTTTGGTCATACATGCATGTCGCCATGACCTACCATAAGACGGACCAATGAATCTATCGTTTGGTCAAACGACAACTATTGTTGTCGATAAACCGCTTGGGCCACTAGATTGAACCATCATAAAAATTGCACGAGAGGGACCACAAAACCAGCACCTCTTGCATGCGGCCCAAAATGATGTACGTTGGGAAGGGGTGATGGGTGTTTTCAATATAGAACAATGCACAATTTAGATGTGGTGCCTACCTCTCGATATAGACAACAACCATGAAGGCAAGGTAGTTAAGGATGAGATACACAGGGTTTGATGTAGGTCGAACCCAGCAATCCGAGCATGTGGGAGGGAATCCTGACAATGCATGAGCTCGAGCTTTGGTTGAGCGACATGTGACGGTGACCGGCCCTAACACGAACTAGGAGGAATCCATTCATGGCCAACACATAATACCCCTCATTATCGGTCAAAGGGATGATATATATACACTCGGGGAGCCCACAGATATGCGTGTCGTCACAAAAAACCGCACAAGGGAGACGTGGTCGATCAGAAGACCCCGTGTACACTGCATGTGGCCCGAAAATATGTATGAGTACGGTGGTGTGTGATGTGTTTAAATCCCAAATGCACAACTTTGATGGGCCACCAACTACATTACAAACCGAACACCGTACCCGACTCCAAGCCTGGTTCAATACGTATGATGTCAGTTTCCCAACTTCGAGGCGGCAGCGGGGGGAGGGGGGTCATCCCACGCATGCGCTCAAACTTTATTTGGTCTAGCATGGGACACATCTATATATCTATACCCCTTTATAGTGTGTGAATAACTTTGAAAGTTGGTCGTTGGATGAAGCCAATCCAACGGTACAGAGATGGCAAATCCGAGCACTACTGGCCGTCGGATATCATCTATATTCCACCAGATTCTGCCACATGTACAATCTAGAAGACTCCATGTTTGGACTTAAGCATAATGCACAAACCTCAAAACACAAGCACTTCTCCTTTGTTCTCTAGAATCTTCCATATCTTAATTGCCCAAACTTTTTTTTAAATGAACTGTCACTTTTTGTTTTTACTTTATGCTTTACAATGCACAATTCCATGAATCTTAACATAGTTTTTTTTATAAAACTAATTGATTTTGGATGAGATGAACTATAAGAATTAAACGAACATCTACATCATGCATATATGACTCAAAGCTTACATGCTATAGTGTGGTATTTATTCATAATTTGGTTACCAAATCTCATGCGTGCAATGCACGTGTACCTTACTAGTATTAATAGGGAACCATCATGGTCACACCCTTCTCGTTGTTGGGTCAAAGGGATAGATTGTGTGGGCCCCCCTAATTGTCGGTAAAGGATAGTATGTATACCTCGGGGAGCCAACAGATATGTGCCACGTCTATAAGCCGCACAAGGGAGACATGCTCGAGAAGAACACCCTGCCCCCTATACCCTGCATGCAAACTCAAAAAGGTTTATATAATCGCCATGACAGGTCAAGTCAATCATTCTTTAATTTTTTAGAGGAACAAATAACCCATAAAAACATAGTAGGTTTATATAATCGCCATGACATGTCAAGTCAATCATTCTTTAATTTTTTAGAGCAAAAAATAACGCATAAAAACATAGTCTACAAATTAGCAAAACAAGGATCCCAAGGTTTATATAATTGCCATGATAGGTCAGAGATATAATATATCTCTATAATGACCGTGTCATGGCATTTATATGAAGCTTGAGATATGCAACTTCCCACCGGGTCACCCATCCTTGGACTACTCCAGCCCGATCATGCTTAACTTCTGCGTTCTATTCGACTAGGCTAGCAGATGGGAAGCCGGCCCTTGCTGATAAGAATTGCCTCCTTGCCATTAAGGTGTTTCACGCTGGTCACCCTATGGGACCTACTCACACCTATCACACACATTTGTGCTTTTAGAAACTGTGTGGGATATTTACATGGCCCGTGTGTCGCCGCTAGCCTTCAATGAGCATTGACACTGGTAGCGGGAAAACGATGGGAGAAGAGGCGGGAAACTGATGAGAGGAGTGGCGAAAAATGGTAGCCTGTTTAGAAAACCTAGAAGAGAAGGAAGCGTGAGCTAGCACGATGCATACACACAATGCTTACCCATGTACTGCATGTGCTGTCGAAAGGGCTCAGGGTTGCCGTTCGATCTAGGAGCATCCAACGGTGCACACGTACGATCCGTGGGGTTTGGGTTCTGGCCAATCAGAACGCATGACTCAGATCGCGCGCGCAACAGGGGGGAGGGGGGCGTCGGCCACGGTTTGGTAGGCACACGTCTTTTGTGAGTGAACCGTGTGCTATTTGAAAACATTTCGTTAGAAGAATCTCGGTTTTTAAATCCCCGTAAATCCAAAACTAACCCGAGAATCGTGAAACCTAGCATGGCACATATGGTAATAGGTTGGTCAACATCATGGGAGCAATCGATGTCAAGAGAAACATTGTCACCTATGTTACCTTTGGAGCGTAACTCATGTGTTGTAGGTGACGTTGCAACTTGATGGTACCATGTGGGGGGTTCATCATCGTCCATCATGGCCATCGGTTTTCCCTTTTGAGGGGTGGACTCATCGATGATAGGCATGTCGTCATGTAGGAGACCTAGCACCAAAGAAGAAAACACACTAGGAGTAGAGGTTAAGTCGTTAGGAATCATAGTGGCCTCACATGCCATGTCAACTACCTCACTCACTAAGTGTTGTGGCTCACTCATTCCCTCTTGGATGCTCTCACTCGTATGGTTGGTGGAGTCACTCAAATTGCGCTCAACCTCACATAGGATGTGTGGCATGCTCTCATGTGTGGGGCTAGTGGTGGTCACACTCATCCTTTAATAGGAAATGCACTCAATGTCATGTATGGTGGAGTCACTCATGTCACTCATGTGGTGGTGGCTCTCCTCACATGGCACTTGGGGCATCTCGACATATGTGGGTGTCGGAGAGGTGTAGGTGCAAATGTCTCCATGCACGGTCGTGTAGCTTGACTTGGAGTATGAGTCCAATATGGGCGTCGTCTTCATGTTGTAGAAGAGATTCGCGCTCGTCGTCGTGGTCGAAGGGGATGGCCCTTGCTCGACCTTCTTGTCACCGTCTTGGTGTGGGAGGCCCATATGATGTGGCACCTCGTAGCTCGTCTCCATGACCGAAGGGAGTTTCCCATGCTCGGCCATCTTCCTTGAGGGGCTTCCGAAGATGGAAGTGTCGGCCTCGCTCGTAGGTAGTCGCCTTGGACTTGATGAAGTCGTTGTAGGTGTACTCGTGGGAAGTAGGCGAAGATGTCGTACGTCCAAAGGCGAAGATGCCTTGAGAACACTTGGTGAAGATGCCGAAGTGGTTGTTGTAGTCGTAGCACCGTCTTGGTGGTGGTCGTCTCGCGGTCTCCTTTTGTGCTCTTGAAGCTTGGACTTGGCGTGAAGTAGAGCTTGTTGGGACTTGTGCATTTGTGCTTGGCGAGCATCTTCATGATGATGGTGTCGTTGTCGCACTTGAGCTCGTAGTAGTTGTCGTTCGTCGTCGTCATGCACATAATGCTTGGAGGTGACTTGCCCTTCATGACGATGTGGATCACAAACGTGATGGTGGTCGCCATGGAGATGTGGACGTGGACGACTTGCGCTTGCATCGTGTGGGCACTCCGAAGACTTGTGACATGAACGTCGCCACCTTGAAGATGACGAAGGGGAAGACGACTTGATCAAGGCTCTAATCTCCTCCATCCTTGCATCTTGCTCCTCTTTATGTGCGGAAAGCTTCTTGTCGATGTAGTCCCTTTTCCTTGATTCGGAGAGATGAATGTCGATGGAGAGGTTCTCCATGCGCTCTTGCAATCTTGATTGTGCGCCTTGCATTTGTCGTTGTAGATCAAAGATTGACGCTTTGGTGATGTAGTTGTTCACGCCGTCGTTGTTGTCGAAGACCGGAGAGGAAATGCCTTGCCTATCCATCACAAGACTCGAGCAAATATGAGTGGAGGAAGAGAAGAACTTAGACCAAATGTACCTTGACCGATGTTGAAAATGGATCAATGATCACTCAATGTGTAACAAGGAAATATCACAATTGGTACCAATTCTTGTCGGTCTCTCACACCTACACAAATAAGGCTTATGGTGGAGCTCAGTGAGGATAGTGGCACAAAAATTTGATGTAAAATGTTAGCAAGAGTCAATAATGTTGAAAGAGATTCACAAATTTGCAAGCGAAACAAGTAGACCAATAGCAATGAAAGGTACACGGAAACGCACACACGGATAGATAAATGGGGCCGTGCAACAAAGGAATGAGCTCAAAATGTGGAATCCACCAAAACGCTCGTGTTGCACAACTCAAGAGAGACGCTAGCACGATTGCTAAATAGGCGGATACGACACTTGTGCACAACCTATAAGATGCAAAATGGATAAACTTTGTATCCCAAGTATGCTATATATGTATGGTTCCCTGTGTTTCTCAAGATGATCCAAGATGATCGGATATGACAATCTTATATGCAATGTGGTATGATGCTATGACACTTGCTTACAAGCTCTTTGCTCTCTTTTTCTTTCTTTGCTTAAAAGCTTATTCTCTTTTTTTTGTATGTGTATGGCCACTTTTGCACAATGCACAAACCAAGATACCAATTGTGTATATGCGGGAACGATATTGTGACACAATGGATGATATGATACCAATATGATATGGTATGTATGGAATGGATGGTGTAGATCACTAATGTGCACAAGTAGCCTGGCCCGGCAATATTCAAATGGCTAGTCTCGATAGGCAAGTGACGCAAAATGGGCTAGGGGTTAACAATGCAATTGCAAGGTAATATACAATGGTGTCGTCGAGGTTACCGTCCTTTGCGATGATGAGTGGCGGTGTTCTTGATGTAGATACCAAGATGATGGAGAATCGTCCCTAAGTAGCCGAAACACCTTAGGAAACGGAAAAACCGCGAACTCAAAATCTCCAAAGGCACAAGTCAAATGGTGGTAGCGCAATGCGGTGGTGGTTGCGGAAACTCAATGGGATTGCGGAAATGCAATGGTGGTTTTGGAGTATGCAATGCAGAAGTGAAGGGTAAGGTGGTGAACTATACACGGTGTCGGAGTTGGAAGCACGGTCCCTAAGTAGCTGAAACACCTTAGGAGACACAAGCCACAACTCAAACAAAATTGGGTTAAGTTGGGGTGGAAGTGTATGGTGGGTAAGCCTATGCGGAAGTGGCGGTGGTGGTTGAAGAAGAAGCAATCGTCCCTAAGTAGCCGAAACACCTTAGGAGACTCGAATCACTACTCAAACAACCTCAAATGTGATATGGAACAAAATTGGTTAGGTTGCGGAAGTGGGTGGTGGAGTAGCGGAGGATATGGTGGAAGCCCTAGGCAAAGATGCCAAAATTCAAAAAATTTGATGGAGTCAAATGATTTTGGTGGTATTTTTTTTGGAAGGGGGATGTCAATAGCTTCAAAACGAGCTAAAGAACGTCAAAATCGGAGTTCGGATGAATTAGTTATGGACAAAACAAAAATCAGCCGAAGTCTGAAACTACAGGTTACGGACGTCCGGAAAAGGTCGGATGTCCGGGGCGTCGGACGTCCGGGAAAGTCAGAAATCCGTAAATTCAACTCTGGTTAAGGGTTCTGGTCGTCCGGAAAAGGTCGGACGTCCGGACGTTCCTGGGGCTCCGGACGTCCGTAAAACGTCGGTCGTCTAGTGGGTCGGGGTCAACGCGAGATGCGAGTTTCGGGACGCGATTTTGGGCGGAATTTTGGGATTTTGGGGTCAAAATTGAGGAAATTTTGTGGATGGAAAGTGGGGAAACTTGGGGAGATGCTAGATCCACTCGAAACGAAGCAAATCCATGTATCAAAATCAACAAAACTTCATCACACTAACAAATCACAAAAAAAAATTGGGGCTATTTTTGGTGGGGAATTTTTGAATTTGGGGAAGAACACAACAAAATCAAGCTAGAAAAAGAGGGGTAGGGGCTCCAAATTCGTGATCAACCTTGCTCTGATCCAAGATGATGTAGGATGGAACCCTATGTGGACGATATTTCACGTTTGGAGAGGATCCCTACTAGGAACACGAAGAACGAGCGGAAGAACACGAGGGAAATCACGGGGAAAACACAAGAGAATCACTCAAACCAACAAGATCAATCACACATGTGCTAGATCGATGAACACAAAGGGAGATACATGATTCAAGGTCAATAAAGGACGATACAAGCGGTAGCCGTTCTTCTCCGTGAGGAGGTCTTGATGGGGCCACCCAAGAGGGGTCTTGAATCCAAGGTGGATCTTCTCCGAAGAGGGGGCGCGGTCTCTCTCGTGGAGTAGATCCGGTATGGATAATGACTCTATCTAACAATGAGCTAAATCAACGCTAACCCTAACTAGGAGGAGGAGGAGGTCTATTTATAGTCTTAGTGCAAATGGGGGCGAAGTGAAGGGGTACATGGGCCTCAGCCCGAAACACTGTGCGCAGACAGGCGTCGGACGTCCGGAGGGTTCCGGTCGTCCGGTGGCTCGTGGGCATCCGGACGTCCGGCAATCTCCGGACTTCCGTAGATTCGGCTTGGGTGCGCTTCGGTCGGACGTCCGGAGGGTTCCGGTCGTCCGGAGGGTCCAGATGTCCGGTGCTCTTCGGACATCCGTAGATTCGGCTCGGGTGCGCTTCTGTCGGACGTCCGGAGGAGTCGGTCGTCCGACGCCTGGAGTCCGTCGGACGTCCGGTCCTGGTCGGACGTCCGGTCGTTGTAGCTTCGGGTAGCTTCTTCTCTTGGTCCTTGTACTTGGTGTCCTCGCCGTCTTGTCCATGGTCTTCCTCCTTGTTCCTGGTCATGCATAACACATATATTTTTGAGGTAATAACCATGTCTCACATGTGGAAAGTGACAGGTTCGGAGAGGAGCGAGTTCACCTTGTGTCCAATGGCGTATATTCGAGGTCTCGTCATATGTCCACTTGGGGTTTGGAGAGTAGTCAGAGTGTACATGGGGATGAACGTGGGATGCTCCGCATCAACAATGGTCTCTTGGAGATCCATATGGTGTAACTCTTTTTGCGGTGTGTTTGTTGGGATCAGATGAACTTTGAGTTTATGATCAGATCTATCTTTTTATCCATGAGAGTTATTTGAGTTTCTTTGATCTCTTATATGCATGATTGCTTATAGCCTCGTATTTGTTCTCTGATATTTGGGTCTTGTTTGGCCAACTTGATCTATTTATCTTGCAATGGGAAGAGGTGCTTTGTAGTGGGTTCGATCTTACGGTGCTTGATCCCAGTGACAGAAGGGGAACCGACACGTATGTGTCGTTGCTACTAAGGATAAAGCGACGGGGTCTATTTCTACATAAATAGATCTTGTCTACATTATATCATCGTTCTTATTGCATTACTCCGTTTCTCCATGAACCTAATACACTAGATGCATGCTGGATAGCGGTCGATGTGTGGAGTAATAGTAGTAGATGCAGGCAGGAGTCGGTCTACTAATCTTGGACGTGATGCCTATATAATGATCATTGCATGGATATCATCATGATTATTTGAAGTTCTATCAGTTGCCCAATAGTAATGCGTTTACCCACCGTTTGCTATTTTTCTCGAGAGAAGACACTAGTGAAACCTATGCCCCCGGGTCTCTTTCTCATATTATTTGCCTTTGCGATCTGTTTTCCTTTGCTTTTATTTTCAAATCTATTAAACTAAAAATACAAAAATACGTTGATGCAATTTATTCATATTTTATTTTATTTGGCGTTCGATCTATCAATCTACTACAATTTATTCACGTCTGTTTGTCAATTTCTGGCGCCGCTACCCGAAAGGGATTGACAACCCCTTTTACACGTCGGGTTGCAAGTATTTGTTATTTGTGTGAAGGTGATGTTTACGTATTGTTGCTTGGTTCTCCTACTGGTTCGATAACCTTTGTCTCATAACTGAGGGAAATACCTACCGCCGTTGTGCTACATCATCCCTTCCTCTTTGGGGATATACTGACGTAGCTTCAAGCCGCATCAGTCATACCGAGGAGAAGACCACAATGAAAATGTTGAGTGGCTCTCATATGCATAATTGTTGATCTAACAAAGAGCCCATACTAGCTTGTCTTCTCCTGTTGAATAAAATGTTTGCAGATTCCAGCTTAGTCCATGGCACTCTTGCACTATTATTATTATGACATCGTTCGGTCGTGCAAGTGAAAGGCAATAATGACAATATTCGATGAACTGGTCGTGGCAGAGAGAAACGGGTATGAACTCGACTTGTTTTGTTTTTGTAAATATGTTTAACCTAGTATCCCTGATTCGGCCCATTATGATTAAACATGTTTACAATGACAATTAGAGATTATAGTTTCTCATGCCATGCATACGTAGCTAGGAGTGGATAATGATTTATCTTGGATATCAACATTGCGCTAAAATGATTGTGATGTAGCATGGTGATATGGTATCCTCCTCTGGATGTTCGAGTGGCTTGACTTGGCACATGTTCATGCATGTAGTTGAATCAAAACCAACATATAGCCTCTATGATATTTATGTTCATGGTGTTCATATCCTACTCATGCTAGTGTCCAATGTTACTTATGCATGATGCATGTTCATGACCTTTGTTGCTCTCTAGCTGGCCACTTCTCAACCTATTTGCTAGTGTTCGCCTATACTAAGTGGGAATTCTGCTTGTACATCAAAAACCTTGAACCCAAGTTATTCCAAATGAGTCCACCATACCTACTTATATGCGGTATTACCCTATCGTCCTAAGTAAATTTGCATGTGCCACCTCTAAAAACTTCAAATAAATATCCTTTTGTGTGCTTGGATCGTTCATGGAGCAGACGGGGAGGTGGTCGGTATCTTCCATGCTAAGCGGGTTACTCTCAGGTCAGTGTTTATTCACTCCCTATCGCAAGAGAAAAGGGCAGTAATGGGGATGCCCAGTCCTGCATCGCAAAAGAATTGATCTCAAATAATCAAACAAAAACTCCCAATGGTGTCAAAACCTTTACTTTTCCGCTTGGGAACCACCACTAGCGTGCTTAGCATGGAAGATATTGATAAGCGATGGTCGTGAAGTAAACAAGGGTGCACGTCTCAAAACATCATTTACCTCTGTTTTAAAAACTTGAGCTCTGGCACCTCTGCAAATCACTGCTTCCCTCTGCAAAGGGACTCTCTATTTACTTTTATGCTGTGTCATCACCCTCTAAAATAAGCGCCAATACCTGAGAGCACTGCTGTCATGCTGATGCATTGTGTGTAGCTAATGTTGGGTGCATCATGACTGGATCTTTTCTACCATGAATTACAATGTTTAGTCGCTGCTTGAACTTTGGAGGTGCTCTGCATTTATGTTTTGCGGTCTCAGAAAGGGCTAGTGAGATACCACTATTGTCATGTAATATCATGGTTGTTTTGATAACGTGTTGCTGTTTGAGATATCTTATTATTGCTCGCTAGCTGATTATGTCATTGATATGAGTTAATATAATTTTTAAGAGTTATTGTCAGCATGTTTAGTCATAATGTTGGCTGAAAACCCGGGTGTTGTTTAAGCTTATTTATGCAAACAAGAGCAAAAGAGTTCGTAAAAGTTTTCTTTTTCACTTTCAGTTTATCAACTGAATTGCTTTAGGACAAGAAAGGGTTTAAGCTTGGGGGATTTGATACGTCTCCAACGTATCTACTTTTACTAACGCTTTTCCTCTTGTTTTGGACTCTAACTTGCATGATTTGAATGAAACTAACCCCGCACTGACACTGTTTTCAGCAGAACTACCATAGTGTTGTTTTTGTGCAGAAATAAAGGTTCTCGGAATGGAATGAAACTTTGCGAGGATTTTTTATATCAATAAAGAGAATTTCTGGAGCCAAGAGCCACCTGAGGGGGGCACCTGGGTGGGCACAACCCACCGGGGCGCGCCTCCCCCCCCCCATCAGGCGCGCCCAGGTGGGTTGTCCCCACTCGGTGGCCCCGCAGACCCTGAAACCGGTGCTATAAAATCCTATTTTTCCACAAAAAAATCAGTGAGAAAGATTTCTTGCGATCCACGAGATGGAGCCGCCGTCACCTCCAGTTCTTCATTGGGAGGCCAGATCTGGAGTCCGTTTGGGGCTCCGGAGAGGGGGATCTTCGTTCTTCGACATCACCAACCCTTATCCATCGCCAATTCCATGATGCTCCCCACCGGGAGTGAGTAATTCTGCTCGCTCGTCGGTGAGGAGTTGGATGAGATTCATCATGTAATCGAGTTAGTTTTGTTAGGGTTGATCCCTAGTATCCACTATGTTCTGAGATTGATTTTGCTATGACTTTGCCATGCTTAATGCTTGTCACTTTGGGCCCGGGTGCCATGATTTCAGATCTGAACCATTTATTTTATCACCATTATATCCATGTTCTAGATCCGATCTTGCAAGTTATAGTCACCTACTACATGTTATGATACGCCAACCCCGGAGTGACAATAGTCGGGACCACTCCTGGTGATGACCGTAGTTTGAGGAGTTCATATATTCACCCTGTGTTAATGCTTTGTTCCGGTTCTCTATTAAAAGGAGGCCATAATATCCCTTAGTTTCCAATAGGACCCCGCTGCCACGGAAGGGTAGGATAAAAGATGTCATGCAAGTTCTTTCCATAAGCACGTATGACTATTTATGGAATACATGCCTACATTATATTTATGAACTGGAGCTAGTGTCGTATCGCCCTAGGTTATAACTTTCTCATGATGAATATCATCCAACAAATCACTGATCCAATGCCTACGAATTTATCTTATATTGTTGTTGCGAAGTTACTACTGCTATCGTTACTGTTGCACTTGCTACAAAATTACTGCTATCACTGTTACCGTTACTATTGCTGCTGCTACTGTTATCCAAACTATCATATTACTGTGCTACTAATCAGTTTGCTACAGATAATTAATCTCCATGTGCGGTTGCATTGACAACTCAGCTGCTAATACTTGCAAATATTCTTTGGCTCCTTCTGTCGAATCTATGAATTTGGGTTGAATACTCTACCCTTGAAAACTATTGCGATCCCCTATACCTGTGGGTTATCAAAATCACGCAAGATTGAACCCAAAACTAAGCACCTCTCCCATTGCAAGAAAAACCAATCTAGTTGGCCAAACCAAACAGATAATTTGAAGAGAAATACAAAGATATCAAATCATGCATATAAGAATTCAGAGAAGATTCAAATAATATTCATAGATAAGCTGATCATAAATCCACAATTCATCGGATCTCAACAAACACACCGCAAAAGAAGGTTACATCGGATAGATCTCCAAGAACATCAATGAGAACATGGTATTGAGAATCAAAGAGAGATAAGAATCCATCTAGCTACTAGCTATGGACCCGTAGGTCTGTGGTAAACTACTCACGCTTCATCGGAAGGGCAATAGGGTTGATGTAGATGCTCTCCGTGATTGAATCCCTCTCTGGCAGATCGCCGAAAAAGGCCCCAAGATGGGGTCTCACGGGAACAAAAGGTTGCGACGACGGAAAAGTATTTTTGTGGATGCCTCCGATGGTTTGGGAATATATGTGAATTTATAGGACAAAGAAGTAGTTCAAGGGACTCCGGGGGGGGGGGGGCACAAGGTAGGGGCGCCCCCCTCCCTAGGGCGCGCCCTTGCCGCCACCTCGTGGGTCTTCTGGCTTGGACTCCAAGTCCTACTGGTGTCTTCTGGTCCAAGAAAAATCATCATAAGGTTTTATTCCCTTTGGACTCCGTTTGATATTCCTTTTCTGCAAAACTCAAAAACAAGGAAAAAACAAAAACTGGCACTAGGCTCTATGTTAATAAGTTAGTCCCAAAAATAATATAAACTATCATAATAATGCATATAAAACATCCAAAACAAACAATATAATAGCATGGAACAATAAAAAATTATAGATACGTTGGAGACGTATCATGGAGTCGTATGTGTCGTCGTCGTTGAGGATCATGGTGTGTTTATTGGTACACTTGAAGGACTTGTGGCCTCGGCCGCCGCATGTGAAGCATTTGATGGAACTTGTCTTGATGGTCTCATCCGGTGGCGTTGTAGATGATTAAGCTCTCGGCTTAAAGTTGCTTCTAGTAGGAGGACGACTTGAGGTTGTCGAAGTTTTCTTGTAACTTGACTTGTCGCCGGTGCTTGGAGAAGGTTTGGTTGAGGTAGAAGTCGGTGGAGCCGTTGAAGCTTGGTTGTTGGATCCGTAGCTCCTGGAAGAGTACTTGGCATACTTGAAATCATCTTGCACTTGTCGCTCCGCTTTGGTATCTTGATGCACTAGCTCGATGAGGTTGGAGTAAGGTTGGAAGTCAGCAATCTTCTTAATAGGATGATTGATTCAATTCAAGAAACATGCCATAGTTTGCTCATCATCTTCCGTGACATTAGCTCGTATCATGGCGATCTTCATTTCCTTGTAGTATTCTTCAGTGCTCTTTGTTCCTTGCTTGAGGAGTTGTAGTCGCTTGAAGAGGTCGCGGTTATAGTATGTTGGCACAAAGCGCGCTATCATGACATCCTTCATTTGATCCCAAGTTGTTATTGGTGGTTCACCTCTTTCTTCTCGACGCTCAATGATTTGCTCCCACCAAATGAGGACATAGTCTTGGAACTCAAGGGATGCCATGGCGATCTTCTTCTCTTCCTCATAGTTGTGCAAACAAAAGATCTTGTCAACCTTCAATGCCCATGAAAGGTACTCTTCGGGGTCATTGCTTTCGGAGAACTTGGGCATGGTGAACTTGAGCTTGCCGTAGTATTGCTCTTCCTTGTGTTGGGGTCGGGGGTGATGACGCCCTTGACGCAGAGGATTGTCACCCTCAAGTTGCTCTTGGCATGGAGGATTCCCATTGTCTTGTTGCTCTTGGTGAACTTGTGGTTCTTGTCGAGCTTGTTGTTCTTGTCTAGCTTATGGATGAACTTGTCATTGCAATCGTGCTTGATGTCGTCATTCTTGTACTTCCTCACGAAAAGCTTCTTCTTCTTCACGGACATGTTGGTTGTGGGCGGCAACAACATGATTGGTTTCACGTAGGGCACGTTGCGCCTCAAGGGCTTGTGCTTCACGCCGTTGTTGTTGTTGACACAGAGTGTCGGCTGATGTCGCTTGAAGCTACGTCGGTATTTCCCCAAAGAGGAAGGGATGATGCAGCACAGCGGCGGTCGGTATTTCCCTCAGAAATGAAACCAAGGTTATCGAACCAGTAGGAGAACCAAGGAACACAACGTAAATAGTCCCCGCACACAAATAACAACACCTCGCAACCCGACGTGTTAAAGGGGTTGTCAATCCCTTTCGGGGTACGGCGCCAGAAATTGCGTGATGACGGGAGAAAGTTGTAATAGATTGAAATATTAGATCGCAAATAAAATAAAGTGTAGCAAAGTATTTTTGTATTTTTGGTTTAATAGATCTGAATAAAAAGAGCAAATAAAATAGATCGCACAACAAATATATGAGAAAGAAGACCCAAGGGCCGTAGGTTTCAATAGTGGCTTCTCTCGAGAAAGATAACAAACGGTGGGTAACAAATTACTGTTGGGCAATTGATAGAACTTCAAATAATTATGACAATATCCAGGCAATGATCATTACATAGGCATCACGTCCAAGATTAGTAGACCGACTCCTGCCTGCATCTACTACTATTACTCCACACATCGATCACTATCCAGCATGCATCTAGTGTATTAAGTTAATGGAAAAACGGAGTAATGCAATAAGAATGATGACATGATGTAGACAAGATCCGTTTATCTATATGGCGGTAGATATAGATCTCGTCTTTTTATCCTTAGTAGCAACGATACATACGTGTCAGTTCCCTTTCTATCACTGGGATCAAGCACCGTAACATCGAACCCACTATCGGGCACCTCTTCCCATTGCAAGATAAAAAGATGAAGTTGGCCAAACAAAACCCAAATATCGGAGAAGAAATACAAGGCTATAAGAGATCATGCATATAAGAGATCAAAGAAACTCAAATAACTTTCATGGATATAAAAAGATATAACTGATCATAAACTCGAAGTCCATCAGATCCCAACAAACACACCGCAAAAGAGTTACATCATATGGATCTCCAAGAGAACATTGTATTGAGAATTCAGCGAGAGAGAGGAAGCCATCAAGCTACTAACTACGGACCCGAAGGTCTACAAAGAACTACTCACGCATCATCGGAGAGGCACCAATGGAAGTGGTGAACCCCTCCGTGATGGTGTCTAGATTGGATTTGGTGGTTCTGGACTCTGCGGCGGCTGGATGAATATTTCGTCGATGCTTCTAGGGTTCTAGTATTTTTGGGGTATTTTTAGAGCAAAGAGGCAGTCTGGGGGCACCGAGGTGGGCACAACCCACCAGGGCGCGCCTGGGCCTCCTGGCGCGCTGCTACCTCTTGAGCACTGCGTTGGATTTCCTTGAAGAGGAAAGGGTGATGCAGCACAGTAGCGTAAGTATTTCCCTTAATTTTTGAGAACCAAGGTATCAATCCAGTAGGAGGCTATGCGCGAGTCCCTCGTACCTGCACAAAACAAATAACTCCTCGCAACCAACGCGATAAGGGGTTGTCAATCCCTTCACGGTCACTTACGAGAGTGAGATCTGATAGATATGATAGGATAATATTTTTGGTATTTTTGTAATAAAGATCCAAAGTAAAATCAAAACAAAGTAAAAGGCAAAGGAAATAAATAAGTGTTGGAAGATTGATATGATGAAGATAGACCCGGGGGCCATAGGTTTCACTAGTGGCTTCTCTCAAGAGCATAAGTATTTTACGGTGGGTGAACGAATTACTGTTTAGCAATTGACAGAATTGAGCATAGTTATGAGAATATCTAGGTATGATCATGTATATAGGCATCACGTCCGAGACAAGTAGACCGACTCCTGCCTGCATCTACTACTATTACTCCACTCATGGACCGCTATCCAGCATGCATCTAGAGTATTAAGTTCAAGAAAATAGAGTAACGCCTTAAGAAAGATGACATGATGTAGAGGGATAAATTCATGCAATATGATAAAAACCCCATCTTGTTATCCTCGATGGCAACAATACAATACGTGCCTTGCTGCCCCTGCTGTCACTAGGAAAGGACACCTCAAGATTGAACCCAAAGCTAAGCACTTCTCCCATTGCAAGGAAGATCAATCTAGTAGGCCAAACCAAACTGATAATTTGAAGAGACTTGCAAAGATAACCAATCATACATAAAAGAATTCAGAGAAGATTCAAATATTGTTCATAGATAATCTTGATCATAAACCCACAATTCATCGATCTCAACAAACACACCGCAAAAACAAGATTACATCGAATAGATCTCCACGAGAGAGGGGGAGAACATTGTATTGAGATCCAAAAAGAGAGAAAAATCCATCTAGCTACTAACTATGGTCCCGAAGGTCTGAGGTAAACTACTCACACTTCATCGGAGAGGCTATGGTGATGATGTAGAAGCCCTCCGTGATGGATGCCCCCTCCGTCGGAGCTCCGGAACAGGCCCCAAGATTGGATCTCGTGGGTATAGAAGGTTGCGGCGGTGGAATTAGGTTTTTGGCTCCGTATCTGATCGTTTGGGGGTACGTAGGTATATATAGGAGGAAGGAGTACGTCGGTGGAGCAACAGGGGGCCCACGAGTGTGGAGGGTGCCCCCCCTACATCGTGGCCTCCTCTTTTGTTTCTTGACGTAGGGTCCAAGTCTCCTGGATCATATTCTTCCTAAAAATCACGTTCCCGAAGGTTTCATTCCGTTTGGACTCCGTTTGATATTCCTTTTCTGCGAAACTCTGAAATAGGCAAAAAAAACAGCAATTCTGGGCTGGGTCTCCGGTTAATAGGTTAGTCCCACAAATAATATAAAAGTGGATAATAAAGCACAATAATGTCTGAAACAGTAGATAATATATCATGGAGCAATCAAAAATTATAGATACGTTGGAGATGTGTCAGGCATCCCCAAGCTTAATTCCTGCTCGTCCTCGAGTAGGTAAATGATAAAAAAGATAATTTTTCATGCGGAGTGCTATTTGGCATAATTTCAATGTAATTCTACTTAATTGTGGTATGAATATTCATATCCGAAAGATTCAAGACAAAAGTTTAATATTGACATAAAAATAATAATACTTCAAGCATACTAACAAAGCAATCATGTCTTCTCAAAATAACATGGCCAAAGAAAGTTCTCCCTACAAAATGATATAGTCTGGCTATGCTCTATCTTCACCACACAAAGTATTTAAATCATGCACAACCCCGATGACAAGCCAAGAAATTGTTTCATACTTTTGACATTCTAAAACTTTTTCAATCTTCACGCAATACATGAGCGTGAGCCATGGATATAGCACTATATGTGGAATAGAATGGTGGTTGTGGAGAAGACAAAAAGGGGAAGATAGTCTCACATCAACTAGGCGTATCAATGGGCTATGGAGATGCCCATCAATAGATATCAATGTAAGTGAGTAGGGATTGCCATGCAACGGATGCACTAGAGCTATAAGCATATGAAAGCTCAACAAAAGAAACTAAGTGGGTGTGCATCCAACTCGCTTGCTCACGAAGACCTAGGGCATTTTAGGAAGCCCATCATTGGAATATACAAGCCAAGTTCTATAATGAAAAATTCCCACTAGTATATGAAAGTGACAAAATGAGAGACTCTCTATCATGAAGATCATGGTGCTACTTTGAAGCACAAGTGTGGTAAAAGGATAGTAACATTGTCCCTTCTCTCTTTTTCTCTCATTTTTTTATTTGGGCCTTTTCTCTTTTTTTATGGCCTCTTTTTTTTGTCCGGAGTCTCATCCCGACTTGTTGGGGAATCATAGTCTCCATCATCCTTTTCCTCACTTGGGACAATGCTCTAATAATGATGATCATCACACTTTTATTTTCTTACAACTCAACAATCACAACTCGATACTTAGAACAAAATATGACTCTATATGAATGCCTCCGGCGGTATACCGGGGTATGCAATGAATCAAGAGTGACATGTATGAAATAATTATGAATGGTGGCTTTGCCACAAATACAATGTCAACTACATGATCATGCTAAGCAATATGACAATGATGGAGCGTGTCATAATAAACGAAACGGTGGAAAGTTGCATGGCAATATATCTAGGAATGGCTATGGAAATGCCATGATAGGTAGGTATGGTGGCTGTTTTGAGGAAGGTATATGGTGGGTGTATGATACCAGCGAAAAGTAAGCGGTATTAGAGAGGCTAGCAATGGTGGAAGGAAGAAGAGTGTGTATATTCCATGGACTCAACATTAGTCATAAAGAACTCATATACTTATTGCAAAAATCTACAAGTTATCAAAGCAAAGTGTTACGCGCATGCTCCTAGGGGGATAGATTGGTACGAAAAGACCATCACTCGTCCCTGACCGCCACTCATAAGGAAGACAATCAATAAATAAATCATGCTCCGACTTCATCACATAACGGTTCACCAGACGTGCATGCTACGGGAATCACAAACTTTAACACAATTAATTCTCAAATTCACAACTACTCAACTAGCATGACTCTAATATCACCATCTTCATATCTCAAAACAATTATCAAGCATCACACTTCTCATAGTATTCAACACACTCATAAGAAAGTTTTACAAATCTTGAATACCAAGCATATTAGGATTGTTTAAGCAAATTACCAAGCTATTTAAGACTCTCAAAATAATCTAAGTGAAGCACGAGAGATCAATAGTTTCTATAAAACAAATCCACCACCGTGCTCTAAAAGATATAAGTGAAGCACTAGAGCAAAACTATATAGCTCAAAAGATATAAGTGAAGCACATAGAGTATTCTAACAAATTCCAAATCTTGTATGGCTCTCTAAAAAGGTGTGTACAGCAAGGATGGTTGTGGTAAACTAAAAATCAAAGACTCAAATCATACAAGACGCTCCAAGCAAAACACATATCATGTGATGAATAAAAATATAGCTCCAAGTAAAGTTACCGATGGAAGTAGATTTAAAGAGGGATGCCTTCGGGCATCCCCAAGCTTTGGCTTTTGGTGTCCTTAGATTATCTTGGGGGTGCCATGGGCATCCCCAAGCTTAGGCTCTTGCCACTCCTTGTTCCATAATCCATCAAAATCTTTCACCCAAAACATGAAAACTTCACAACACAAAACTCAACATAAATCTCGTGAGCTCCGTTAGCGAAAGAAAAAAAAAGACCACTTCAAGGTACTGTAATTAACTCATTATTTATTTATATTGGTGTTAAACCTACTTTATTCCAACTTCTCTATGGTTTATAAACTATTTTACTAGCCATAGATTCGTCAAAATAAGCAAACAACACACGAAAAACAGAATCTGTTAAAAACAGAACAGTCTGTAGTAATCTGTAACTAACTCAAACATCTGGAACTCCAAAAAACCAGACAAAATAGGACGACCTAGGCAATTTGTTTATTGATGATCAACAATTGGAATCAGTATTTTATCTCGTTCTTGTGATTTTTAACAATTGTTTTGCTGAACAGAAAGTTTCTGGAAATTTCTGCAAGATCAAATAACTATCATCCAAGAAGATCCTATAGGTTTAACTTGGCACAAACACTAATTAAAACATAAAAAAATCTAACCAGAGGCTAGATCAAAGATTTATTCCTAAACAGAAGCAAAAGAAAAAAAACTAAAAATAAAAATTGGGTTGCCTCCCAAAAGCGCTATCGTTTAACGCCCCTAGCTAGGCATAAAAGCAAGGATAGATCTAGGTATTGCCAACTTTGGTAGGCAATTCTTCAATGAGACATCTATCTTCCTTAGACATTTCTTTCTTTTTAGTAATTATCAAACTTTTAGGCACAAAATCAAAAAATTCATTTGTAGCAAATGGTTCCTTAATGATAGCAAAATGATTGGGATGAATACTTATATATTTAAGATCCGCAGTTTCCTTACTAGAGGATTCACCCTTATTTTTAGGAACATACATAAGCTTGGCAATTTTAGTAGGAGGACTTGGAGTATTCTTTACAGAAGAAAAAGCGGTTCCCAAGTTGGTAATGATACCCTCAAGTTTATCGATTCTAGTGGAATCTTGATTTATTCTCTCATTAACTATGGGTTCCTTCTCCTTAATATTTTTCAAAGTTACTCTTAGCTTAGATCCATATTGGGTAATTTGGTTGTGGATCTTTTTATCTAGATTTTCAATTAACTCTACGGTAGCAACTTTATTTTCAATAATTTCAAGTCTTTGCATTACATGCTCCAAAGTTAACATAGTTCCATTAACCAAAAGAGGTGGTGAGCCAAATAAATCTATCATAGCATTATAAGAGTCAAAAGTGTGGCTACCCAAGAAATTCCCTCCGGTAATGGTATCAAGGATATATCTATACCAAGGATTAGCACCTACATAAAAATTGCGGAGAAGAACTGAAGTAGATTGCTTCCTGGTAGATCTATTTTGAGCATTGCAAATTCTATACCAAGCGTCTTTTAGATTTTCTCCCTCCCTTTGCTTAAAATTTAGAACTTCATTCTCGGGAGACAACGAAGAAGATATAAGACTAGCCATGACGACAGGGCAAGCAAAAGAAAAAGAGGCAAACGGAAAAAGAGAGGGCGAATAAAACGGCCAGGGTGAAGTGGGGGAGAGGAAAACGAGAGGCAAAAGGCAAATAATGTAATGCGGGAGATAAGGGATTTGTGATGGGTACTTGGTATGTTGACTTTTGCATAGACTCCCCGGCAACAGCGCCAAAAATTCTTATTGCTACCTCTTGAGCACTGCGTTGGATTTCCTTGAAGAGGAAAGGGTGATGCAGCACAGTAGCTGTCATGCCCAATATGCGACCCTATCCAAAAGGAACTCGACGGTCCCACCAAGGATAGACCCGCATATTGAAACGCCTTTGCAAGGTGGATATCATTACATCAACATTACATAATACATAGGGATACATACATAAGGCACAAATGCCACAAGAATACATCAACATCATATACAAGAGATCAACATCCGACTACGGATGAAACATAAACAGAAGCTCAAACGACATCCACCCTGCTAACCCAGGCTACCGACCTGGAACCTATCCCCTGATCGAAGAAGAAGCAGAAGAAGAACTCCAACACAAGCAAACATCGCTCTCACGTCATGATCATCACGAAACCTGTACCTGCAACTGGTGGTGTAGTAATCTGTGAGCCACGAGGACTCAGCAATCCCATTACCATGGGTATCAAGACTAGCAAAGCTTAAATGGGAAAGGAAGGGGGGTAAAGTGGTGAGGTTGCAGCAGCGACTAAGCATATATGGTGGCTAACATACGCAAATGAGAGCGAGAAGAGAAACAAAGGAACGGTCGTCAACTAGTAATGATCAAGAAGTGATCCTGAACTCCTACTTACGTCAGACATAACCCAGAAACCGTGTTCTCCTCTCGATCAACCCCGAAAAGAGACACTCACGGTTACGCTTTACGGTTGGTGTATTTTAGAAGAGTTTGCTTCAAGTTTACTACAACTGGATATTAACAAATTCCCATCTGCCACATAACCGCGGGCACGGCTCTCGAAAGTTTATACCCTGCAGGGGTGTCCCAACTTAGCCCATGATAAGCTCTCGCGATCAACGAAGGATATTCCTTCTCCCGGAAGACCCGATCAGTCTCGGAATCCGGCTACAAGACATTTCGACAGCAATAAAACAAGACCAGCAAAGCCGCCGGATGTGCCGACAAATCCGATAGGAGTCGACGTACCTCGTTCTCGTGGCACACCGGATAAGTCAAGCTACGAGTAAAACCAACCCTCGAGTTGCCCGTGGTGGCCCCAAGAGGTTGCTCGGTTCGGACCAACACTCGAAGGAGCACTGGCCCGGGGGGGGCTAAAATAAAGATGACCCTCGGGCTCCGGAAACCCAAGGGAAAAAGGGCATAGGTGAGGCAAATGGTAAAACCAATGTTGGGCCTTGCTGGAGGAGTCTTATTCAAAGCAAACTGTCAAGGGGGTCCCATTAATCACCCGACCGCGTTAGGGACGCAAAATCCGGGAACATAACACCGATATGACGGAAACTAGGGCGGCAAGAGTGGAACAAAACACCAGGCATAAGGCCGAGCCTTCCACCCTTTACCAAGTATATAGATGCATTAATAATATAAGATATATTGTGATATCCCAACAAGTAAACATGTTCCAACAAGGAACAACATCTCCATGTTCCAACAAGGAACAAACTTCATCTTCACCTGCAACTAACAACGCTATAAGAGGGGCTGAGCAAAGCGGTAACATAGCCAAACAACGGTTGCTAGGAAGGGTGCAAAAGGTTAGAGGCTGACATGGCAATTTGGGATGGCTTGATAAACAGGTAATAGGTAGCGCAGCATAGTGATAGAACGAAGCAACTAGCATGGCAATGATAGTAATGAGATCCAAGGTGACGGTCATCTTGCCTGAAATCCCGCAAGGAAGAAGAACGAGTCCATGAAGAAGATGAACGGATGAAGCCGAACCAAGCGTAGAAGAACGAATCCTCACGATCGCAACGCAACAGGAACTAACAAGAAGAAGCACACAACATAGTAAACACACCACACATGAACAAGGCATGATGCATGACAAATCTAGATGAGGCTACTCATGGCAAGAGATGATGCATACAAGACCAACACATCAAAGCAAGTTTAAATGAGGCCGGAAACAACATATAACAATTCCGGTAAGTCCTCATATGCAAATTTCGAAATTGGTCCAGATCTGAATAAACCTTATGTTAAAGTTGTTAAACAGCAAGTTAAGATGCACCACGATGATCTACACGAAAACCTAGTCAAGTTACATATAAAGATCATTAGATTTGGAGCTACGGCCTAGAAGATATGAGCAAAACAAGATAAGCATGGCATTGATGCCAAATGCATACAAACATCAAGCAAACACCTCAAAACAAGGATGCAACATGATAATATGAAACTACATGCAAAATCAAGCAAGTTTCATATAGAGCACACTCAAAACGGAGCAACGGTTCAACACATACACTCTATACAAGTTATGACAACAATCTGTCCAAAACAGCAAGTAGGCATATTGGAAGCACCAAAACAACATGCTACAGCACCTCAACATGAAAACAAAAGGCATGGGCATGATGTACAGGTAAAGCATTACAAAACATGAACACTGAGCTATCTCCAGAAATCACTAGAACATGCTCAAAAACGCATGGCAAGATTGCAAATAATAACAGTTTCAGGCATTGGCAGAAATAACATCAGGTTGCAATGTTTAGAGCTATCAAACGACATGCTACAGGAACTTATCATGGCAAACAAAGGCATGGCATGAATCTACTCAAAGCATAGAACAAAAGTCCCTTACTGACCATAAGCCAAAAAGGATCAGAAGATATGATGGCACCCATGTAAACATGGCAAGTTATATTACAGATTTGAACATGGCAGGAACAACAATAAGTAGGCATGTTGGTGAGCTTGAACCACTCCCCACAGAGCAATACATGGCATGGCAAGGCAACTAACAGTAAGAAGACATGGCAAGAACAACAACATAGCATGCAAGGATCAACCACAACAACCTTGGCAAAATTGAATAACATGTAAACAATCTGCCAGGAACATTTTATAGCAAAAGTAGAGCTCAATTGACTCAAGCTATGGCACTCCATAATTGCAAACAAGGGCATGGATGGATAGAGAAAGACATGTATAACAAAACATCCTTACTGAAGTATCTCAAAATAAGCATGGAACTCTCTGTAGCATCAAGTTAACATGGCATAAAAATATCAGCAAAACAGGGCTGAAATCAGCAACATCAAGACACCTAGTTTGCATGCTTGTGCTAGTCACCATATTGATCACAAAAATACATGGCATACACCCCTGGAAAGATGGCATGGCATATTACAAAACACATGTAGGACTCAAGATCATAGGGTGCACACATCAATCATGGCAAAATGACAAAGTGCATGTTACATTAAGAAAGCGAAACTAACATCACATAGCACTCTTCCAACAGCATTTCGGGCATCAAGATGAGCTCAAATGAGAATGATGCAATGAGATGAAATGATCTACTCTTCGAGACGAACAGTTTTACATATTACACGCGCAAAACGGAGCTATAGATGCAGATTTATGGCATGACGAAAATGCATGAAAATTACTGAAAACTCGGGGACTTAGTGAAAATTGGACCTCGGGGAGAAGTTGGACGGGGAGATCCCGGGACGGACCGGAGCGGGACGGGGCACGACGCGTTTGGCTCGGATCCCGGTGGATCTCATCCCCATCCACGGATCCGCCGGCGAAGCTCGGGCGAGGAGGCGCAGCGCGCCGGAGGGCGACTCCGTGGCCGCGGCGGCGGCGAAGCGCGGAGGGAGACGCGACGCGAGGGCGACGCGCAGGCCGAGTCTAGCCGAGGCGAGAACAAGCGACGGGCGGCGAAGCTTCTCCGGCGAAGCGCCGGAGGCTGGCGGCGGCTTCGGGTCGACGCAGGCGGTGGCGGCGCCCGCCGGCGACGGGACGGAGGCAACGGCGGGGAGGGAGGCGCCAGGCGGCGACCGGCGGCAGCGAGGAGGGGGCGGAGGCCGAGCTTGCGGGCGGCGGCGGGCGCCGCGAACGGAGGCGGCGGCGAAGGGCGAGCGGCGGCGGGCACGGGCACTCGGGCGGCTGCTGGCTTAGGCGGGCAGCGCTGGGCGGCGGGCGCGGGCGGGGGAGGAGGAGGGGGCCGTGGCGCGCTCCCGTTGGCCACGGGAGGCGGCGGCGCTGACGTGGAGGCACGGGATTGGCCGGGCGACGTGGAGGCAGGCGGCGGACTCGTCCGGCGGCGGGGTGGACACGTCCGGTGGCGTGCGGGGGAATTTTTAGGGTTTCGGGAGGAAGAAGACCCGGGATTTCGAAGGGGGAGGCTTATTTATAGGTAGAGGGAGCTAGGAGAGTCCAAATGAGGTGCGGTTTTCGCCACGCGATCGTGATCGAACGACCGAGAGCATGGAGGGAGTTTGCTGGGTTTTGGGCCACTTAGAAAGGGTGTTGGGCTGCAAACAAAGAGGCTTTACGGTTACCGGTTAACCGTTGAGTACCAAACGACCTCCAAATGGCACGAAACTTGACAGCGGTCTACGGTGCTATACCAAGGCCGCTTGACAAACCTCGGTCCATTCGAGACCGCTTAACACCCGCATACGAAAAGAGGTAAAAGGGGCGCCGGAGACATAGGAGTGCGGATTGCAAAACGGACAACGGGGAAAATGCTCGGATGCAAGATACGAACACGTATGCAAAATGAAATGCACATGATGACATGATATGAAATGCAGATGATGACATGGCAAAATGCAACACGCAAGAAAATGACATGGCAATGATGGCGAATAACTGGAAGACACCTGGCGCATCGAAACCGGGGCGTTACAACACTCCTCCACTAACAAGAGATCTCGTGCCGAGATCTTAGGACCGAGACCGAAGGGAAAAGGGATGAGGTGAAGCAAGAAATCAAGAGAAGAAGCAAAGAATCGAGAGCACTCGAGAATAAGAGAGGAACGACGAGAATGACGAGAATCAAAAGCTCACGGAATCAGATAGACTATGAAAGCACTCGTTCTAACCGGAGTGGTTAGAATGAGAAAAGAAGCGAATAAGACTGAAACGATTTAGGTAGCACTCCGGCTGAAACATGGAAGGGATAGAATACGAGCTTGAGAGGATGGAATGATACTTGATGAGATGCACAAAGCAATGCCTCCGGAAGAATTGAAAGAATTTGAATGAAAAGAACTTAGAAGGAAGGATTGACTGGAGTTGTTGAGAAAATCAACAACGAAAGAATAAGCTTGTTGTGGACTTATGGATAACATCTCAAGACCATAAGGTGATAACCGGCCACAAGCGGAAAAGATTTAATAGCTGAGAAAAACGAAGAAATGCAAAACTCCACTTCAAAAGAATACGGAGATTTAATTACACTTCGAGATACGAGAAGAAGAGATACTTGAACTCCACCAACAAAATCTTGATGAACTCTTGAAGAAAGAATTAAAACATGAAGAACCGCCATGAAGAACTCCGGTAACAAAAGGATGATGAGATAGCAATGAAGGATGAAAAGAAATAAGATTAAAGCCTTGCGATGATTTAGATGGAGGTTCCGACGAAATGGCCGAGGAAATTGAACTCCGTAAAAGAAAAGATGAAGAACACTTGGAAGTAGAATTTATTCATCAAGAACAAACTCCGAAGTAAGGGATTAATCACTTTGGTGAAATAAGAATAAGATTTATTGTATGCTTATCCTTCATCAAACTAAATTGATGACAAGAAATGGATTTGGCATAATACTTACTCTCGTTGAAAAAGGATTAAGGGGAAACATCGCACAAAACTTGAGAAAGTCTTCATGAACCACCGGTAGGATTGGAAAGAACGAATGAATTAATATGATAATCAAAGAAAAAGGATCTTGAACGAACCAATGTAAGAATTCGAAAATGACTGATGAAAGAGAATGAATCACCGGGAAGAATTAGAAGAACCAATAAGCTAGAGGGGATTGAGATGCAAAAGAACAAAGGGATCATGAGTTGATTAAAGAACACTTGAACGAAGCATCGGGATAATATTGAGATGACCGAAGCTGAAAACTTGGAACGAAGAAATATTCTGAAAAGATGACCTCCGGATGATCGAGAGGGAAAGCAACACCTGAAATACTCCGGATTGATGAAAGGAATTTGCATGACTAGAAACAAATTGATCGGATAACATCGAGCTAGCACCACAAATCTTCAGGAGAACGGACAAGATTTAGGGAAAACTCTACTTTGATCTTCAAATGACGACGAGAAAACACCACCAAAATTACTGAGATACTCCGGAAAAATGAAAAACGAAGAGGTTGAGCCAACAATGAAAATGATTTGGAATCCATGTTGGAAAAGGCATGCGACTGATGTGATCCATTCTTACGTCACACTCCGAAAAGAATTAGGAATGGCTCCGGAATAATTAGAAGAGACAGGTAAGATCCTGGGAAAAGACCTGTGGGTTAGGGCCCACTAAAGAAAACACCGTTGGAAAGGGATGTTGAACATATTGATGATGCACCGAAATAATTGAGATATTTGAATGAGGTGACAACCTCGAATTAATTCGAACACAGACGAATCTCCTGAGATGACTTGAACACTCCGGAAGGATAAACTGGCGAGAGTCGAACGAGCAGGGAAAACACTTGATGCAAGGAACAGAATGTGATCAACCCGAAAAACTTGAATTGAGTGCACCGGAAAAAGAAAGGGATGAAGAATGACGAACGAGACGAGAATTCACCGGTTGAAATGATTGAGGGAAGACTGAGGAGACTCCACACGAATGAAATTGATGGTCAGAAGAGAGTCAGACTCCGGGAAGAAAAAGGGTGGGAGGGCAGGAAAACAAAGGCAACTTGGAAGGGGGAACCGACGAATATCTTGAAGAGAAAACACCGGTTGAAATCATTGAGGAAAGAAAGCAAAGACTTCACACGAGTAGGATGGATACTCAATTACGGACTCCGGTTCCGAGAAGAAGAAGGGTGGGCGGGTGGGAAAAAAACAACTGAGGATTGAATTTAACAACGATGAAGAGGCTCGAGTCAACTAGATGAGAGATGCACTGGATGAAAAGAGCTGGGGAACAACTACCGGAAAAACAAACTGCGTGAACCTAAAGAAAAATTTGAACGGGAAGAGGAGTAATTCAAAACACCTACGTCAAGATTCCTCACCAGAGCGACGAAAGGGCTGAGGAGTAAAAGAATTCCTACTCTCCGATATAACTAGACTCCGAAAACAGTTTTCTTCTAGACTCAACAACGGCCAAACTACACGATCAATCAAGGGGGCTCCTAGGGTCGGTCGAGGCTCGATACCAACTTGTCACGCCTAATATGCGACCCTATCCAAAAGGAACTCGACGGTCCCACCAAGGATAGACCCGCATATTGAAACGCTTTTGCAAGGTGGATATCATTACATCAACATTACATAATACATAGGGATACATACATAAGGCACAAATGCCACAAAAATACATCAACATCATATACAAGAGATCAACATCCGACTACGGATGAAACATAAACAGAAGCTCAAACGACATCCACCCTGCTACCCCAGGCTGCCGACCTGGAACCTATCCCCTGATCGAAGAAGAAGCAGAAGAAGAACTCCAACACAAGCAAACATCGCTCTCACGTCATGATCATCACGAAACCTGTACCGCAATCGGTGGTGTAGTAATCTGTGAGCCACGAGGACTCAGCAATCCCATTACCATGGGTATCAAGACTAGCAAAGCTTAAATGGGAAAGGAAGGGGGGGGTAAAGTGGTGAGGTTGCATCAGCGACTAAGCATATATGGTGGCTAACATACGCAAATGAGAGCGAGAAGAGAAACAAAGGAACGGTCGTCAACTAGTAATGATCAAGAAGTGATCCTGAACTCCTACTTACGTCAGACATAACCCAGAAACCGTGTTCTCCTCTCGATCAACCCGAAAAGAGACACTCACGGTCACGCATTACGGTTGGTGTATTTTAGAAGAGTTTGCTTCAAGTTTACTACAACCGGATATTAACAAATTCCCATCTGCCACATATCCATGGCACGGCTCTCAAAAGTTTATACCCTGCAGGGTGTCCCAACTTAGCCCATGATAAGCTCTCGCGATCAACGAAGGATATTCCTTCTCCCGGAAGACCCGGTCAGTCTCGAATCCGGCTACAAGACATTTCGACAAAGCAATAAAACAAGACCAGCAAAGCCGCCGGATGTGCCGACAAATCTGATAGGAGTCGACGTACCTCGTTCTCGTGGCACACCGGATAAGTCAAGCTACGAGTAAAACCAACCTCGAGTTGCCCGTGGTGGCCCCAAGCAGTTGCTCGGTTCGGACCAACACTCGAAGGAGCACCGCCCGGGGGCTAAAATAAAGATGACCCTCGGGCTCCGAAACCCAAGGGAAAAAGGGCATAGGTGAGGCAAATGGTAAAACCAATGTTGGGCCTTCTTTGGAGGAGTCTTATTCAAAGCGAACTGTCAAGGGGTCCCATAAATCACCCGACCGCGTTAGGGACTCAAAATCCGGGAACATAACACCGATATGACGGAAACTAGGGCGGCAAGAGTGGAACAAAACA
The DNA here is from genome assembly GCA_021605205.1 of Aegilops longissima. NCBI lineage: Eukaryota > Viridiplantae > Streptophyta > Magnoliopsida > Poales > Poaceae > Aegilops > Aegilops longissima. Next base: position 147,040,875 of record CM038676.1, on the reverse strand, counting down.
CAGGCATAAGGCCGAGCCTTCCACCCTTTACCAAGTATATAGATGCATTAATAATATAAGATATATTGTGATATCCCAACAAGTAAACATGTTCCAACAAGGAACAACATCTCCATGTTCCAACAAGGAACAAACTTCATCTTCACCGCAACTAACAACGCTATAAGAGGGCTGAGCAAAGCGGTAACATAGCCAAACAACGGTTGCTAGGAAGGGTGCAAAAGGTTAGAGGCTGACATGGCAATTTGGGATGGCTTGATAAACAGGTAATAGGTAGCGCAGCATAGTGATAGAACGAAGCAACTAGCATGGCAATGATAGTAATGAGATCCAAGGTGACGGTCATCTTGCCTGAAATCCCGCAAGGAAGAAGAACGAGTCCATGAAGAAGATGAACGGATGAAGCCGAACCAAGCGTAGAAGAACGAATCCTCACGATCGCAACGCAACAGGAACTAACAAGAAGAAGCACACAACATAGTAAACACACCACACATGAACAAGGCATGATGCATGACAAATCTAGATGAGGCTACTCATGGCAAGAGATGATGCATACAAGACCAACACATCAAAGCAAGTTTAAATGAGGCCGAAACAACATATAACAATTCGGTAAGTCCTCATATGCAAATTTCGAAATTGGTCCAGATCTGAATAAACCTTATGTTAAAGTTGTTAAACAGAAAGTTAAGATGCACCACGATGATCTACACGAAAACCTAGTCAAGTTACATATAAAGATCATTAGATTTGGAGCTACGGCCTAGAAGATATGAGCAAAACAAGATAAGCATGGCATTGATGCCAAATGCATACAAACATCAAGCAAACACCTCAAAACAAGGATGCAACATGATAATATGAAACTACATGCAAAATCAAGCAAGTTTCATATAGAGCACACTCAAAACGGAGCAACGGTTCAACACATACACTCTATACAAGTTATGACAACAATCTGTCCAAAACAGCAAGTAGGCATATTGGAAGCACCAAAACAACATGCTACAACACCTCAACATGAAAACAAAAGGCATGGGCATGATGTACAGGTAAAGCATTACAAAACATGAACACTGAGCTATCTCCAGAAATCACTAGAACATGCTCAAAAACGCATGGCAAGATTGCAAATAATAACAGTTTAGGGCATTGGCGTAAATAACATCAGGTTGCAATGTTTAGAGCTATCAAACGACATGCTACAGGAACTTATCATGGCAAACAAAGGCATGGCATGAATCTACTCAAAGCATAGAACAAAAGTCCCTTACTGACCATAAGCCAAAAAGGATCAGAAGATATGATGGCACCCATGTAAACATCGCAAGTTATATTACAGATTTGAACATGGCAGGAACAACAATAAGTAGGCATGTTGGTGAGCTTGAACCACTCCCCACAGAGCAATACATGGCATGGCAAGGCAACTAACAGTAAGAAGACATGGCAAGAACAACAACATAGCATGCAAGGATCAACCACAACAACCTTGGCAAAATTGAATAACATGTAAACAATCTGCCAGGAACATTTTATAGCAAAAGTAGAGCTCGATTGACTCAAGCTATGGCACTCCATAATTGCAAACAAGGGCATGGATGGATAGAGCAAGACATGTATAACAAAACATCCTTACTGAAGTATCTCAAAATAAGCATGAAACTCTCTGTAGCATCAAGTTAACATGGCATAAAAATATCAGCAAAACAGGGCTGAAATCAGCAACATCAAGACACCTAGTTTGCATGCTTGTGCTAGTTACCATATTGATCACAAAAATACATGGCATACACCCCTGGAAATATGGCATGGCATATTACAAAACACATGTAGGACTCAAGATCATAGGGTGCACACATCAATCATGGCAAAAATGACAAAAGTGCATGTTCTGTTAAGAAACAGAAACTAACATCACATAGCACTCTTCCAACAGCATTTCGGGCATCAAGATGAGCTCAAATGAGAATGATGCAATGAGGTGAAATGATCTACTCTTCGAGACGAACAGTTTGACATATTACATGCGCAAAACGGAGCTATAGATGCAGAGTTATGGCATGACGAAAATGCATGAAAATTACTGAAAACTCGGGGACTTAGTGAAAATTGGACCTCGGGGAGAAGTTGGACGGGGAGATCCCGGGACGGACCAGAGCGGGACGGGGCACGACGCGTTTGGCTCGGATCCCGTGGATCTCATCCCGATCCACCGGATCCGCCGGGCGAAGCTCGGCGAGGCGCGGCGCTGGCGGAGGGCGACTCCGGCGGCGGGCGGCGCCGGCGAAGCGCGAGAGGAGACGCGACGCGAGGGCGCCCGTAGGCGGTCCTAGCCGGAGGCGACGGGCGGCGAAGCTTCTCCGAAGCGCCGGAGGCTGGCGGCGGCTTCGGGTCGACGCTGGCGGTGGCGGCGCTCGCCCGGCGACGGGACGGAGGCGACGGCGGGAGCGGAGGCGCCGGCGGCGCGCGGCAGCGCGGAGGCGGGCGGAGGCCGAAGTCGCGGAGGCGGCGGGCGCCGCGAACGGAGGCGGCAGGCGAAGCGGGAAGCGGCGGCGGGCACGGGCACTCGGGCAGCGCTGGTTGGCTGGGTGGGCGCGCTGGGGGCGCGGCGCGCGGCGAGGAGGAGGCGGGACACGTGGCGCGCTCCGTTAGCCTACGGAGGCGGCGGCGCTGGACGTGGAGGCACGGATTGGCGGGCGGCGTGGAGGCAGGCGGCGGACTCGTCCGGCGGCGGGGTGGACACGTCCGGTGGCGTGCGGGGGAATTTTTAGGGTTTCGGGAGGAAGAAGACCCGGGATTTCGAAGGGGGAGGCTTATTTATAGGTAGAGGGAGCTAGGAGAGTCCAAATGAGGTGCGGTTTTCGGCCACGCGATCGTGATCGAACGACCGAGAGCATGGAGGGGAGTTTGCTGGGTTTTGGGCCACTTAGAAAGGGGTGTTGGGCTGCAAACAAAAGAGGCTTTTACGGTTACCCGGTTAACCGTTGGAGTACCAAACGACCTCCAAATGGCACGAAACTTGACAGGCGGTCTACCGGTGCTATACCAAGGCCGCTTGACAAACCTCGGTCCATCCCGAGACCGTTTAACACCCGCACACGAAAAGAGGTAAAAGGGGGCGCCGGGAGACATAGGAGTGCCGGATTGCAAAACGGACAACGGGGAAAATGCTCGGATGCAAGATACGAACACGTATGCAAAATGAAATGCACATGATGACATGATATGAAATGCAGATGATGACATGGCAAAATGCAACACGCAAGCAAATGAAATGACAATGACGGCGAATAACTGGAAGACACCTGGCGCATCGAAACCGGGGCGTTACAGTAGCGTAAGTATTTCCCCCAGTTTTTGAGAACCAAGGTATCAATCCAGTAGGAGGCTACGCGCGAGTCCCTTGTACCTGCACAAAACAAATAACTCCTCGCAACCAACGCGATAAGGGGTTGTCAATCCCATCACAGTCACTTACGAGAGTGAGATCTGATAGATATGATAGGATAATATTTTTGGTATTTTTGTGATAAAGATGCAACGTAAAATAAAAAAAGTAAAAGGCAAAGGAAATATATAAGTGTTGGAAGATTAATATGATGAAGATAGACCCGGGGCCATAGGTTTCACTAGTGGCTTCTCTCAAGAGCATAAGTATTTTACGGTGGGTGAACGAATTATTGTTGAGCAATTGACAGAACTGAGCATAGTTATGAGAATATCTAGGTATGATCATGTATATAGGCATCACGTCTGAGACAAGTAGACCGACTCCTGCCTGCATCTACTACTATTACTCCACTCATGGACTGCTATCCAGCATGCATCTAGAGTATTAAACTCAACAAAACAGAGTAACGCCTTAAGCAAGATGACATGATGTAGAGGGATAAATTCATGCAATATGATAAAAAAACCCAACTTGTTATCCTCGATGGCAACAATACAATACGTGCTTTGCTACCCCTGCTGTCACTGGGAAAGGACACCGCAAGATTGAAACCAAAGCTAACCACTTCTCCCATTGCAAGAAAGATCAATCTAGAAGGCCAAACCAAACTGATAATTCGAAGAGACTTGCAAAGATAACCAATCATACATAAAAGAATTCAGAGAAGATTCAAATATTGTTCATAGATAATCTTGATCATAAACCCACAATTCATCGGTCTCAACAAACACACCGCAAAAAGAAGATTACATCGAATAGATCTCCATGAGAGAGGGGGAGAACATTGTATTGAGATCCAAAAAGAGAGAAGAAGCCATCTAGCTACTAACTATGGACCCGAAGGTCTGAGTTAGACTACTCACACTTCATCGGAGAGGCTATGGTGATGATGTAGAAGCCCTCCGTGATGGATGCCCTCTCCGGCGGAGCTCCGGAACAGGCCCCAAGATGAGATCTCGTGGGTACAGAAGGTTGCGGCGGTGGAATTAGGTTTTTGGCTCCGTATCTGATAGTTTGGGGATACGTAGGTATATATAGGAGGAAGGAGTACGTCGGTGGAGCAACAGGGGGCCCATGAGGGTGGAGGACATGCCCTGGGGGGGTGGGCACGCCCCCTACCTCGTGGCCTGCTCTTTTGGTTCTTGACGTAGGGTCCAAGTCTCCTGGATCATATTCTTCCGAAAAATCACTTTCCCGAAGGTTTCATTCCGTTTGGACTCCATTTGATATTCCTTTTCTGCGAAACTCTAAAATAGGCAAAAAAACAGCAATTCTGGGCTGGGTCGCCGGTTAATAGGTTAGTCCTAATTGTGGTATGAATATTTAGATCCGAAAGATTCAAGACAAAAGTTTAATATTGACATAAAAATAATAATACTTGAAGCATACTAACAAAGCAATCATGTCTTCTCAAAATAACATGGCAAAAGAAAGTTATCCCTACAAAATCATATAGTCTGGCTATGCTCTATCTTCACCACACAAAGTATTTAAATCATGCACAACCCCGATGACAAGCCAAGCAATTGTTTCATACTTTTGACATTCTAAAACTTTTTCAATCTTCACGCAATACATGAGCGTGAGCCATGGATATAGCACTATATGTGGAATAGAATGGTGGTTGTGGAGAAGACAAAAAGGGGAAGATAGTCTCACATCAACTAGGCGTATCAACGGGCTATGGAGATGCCCATCAATAGATATCAATGTGAGTGAGTAGGGATTGCCATGCAACGGATGCACTAGAGCTATAAGTATATGAAAGCTCAACAAAAGAAACTAAGTGGGTGTGCATCCAACTCGCTTGCTCACGAAGACCTAGGGCATTTTAGGAAGCCCATCATTGGAATATACAAGCCAAGTTCTATAATGAAAATTTCCCACTAGTATATGAAAGTGACAAAATGAGAGACTCTCTATCATGAAGATCATGGTGCTACTTTGAAGCACAAGTGTGGTAAAAGGATAGTAACATTGTCCCGTCTCTCTTTTTCTCTCATTTTTTTATTTGGGCCTTTTCTCTTTTTTTATGGCCTCTTTTTATTTGTCCGGAGTCTCATCGCGACTTGTGGGGGAATCATAGTCTCCATCATCCTTTTCCTCACTTGGGACAATGCTCTAATAATGATGATCGTCACACTTTTATTTTCTTACAACTCAACAATTACAACTCGATACTTAGAACAACATATGGCTCTATATGAATGCCTCCGGCGGTATACCGGGGTATGCAATGAATCAAGAGTGACATGTATGAAAGAATTATGAATGGTGGCTTTGCCACAAATACGATGTCAACTACATGATCATGCTAAGAAATATAACAATGATGGAGCGTGTTATAATAAACGAAACGGTGGAAAGTTGCATGGCAATATATCTCGGAATGGCTATGGAAATTCCATGATATGTAGGTATGGTGGCTATTTTGAGGAAGGTATATGGTGGGTGTATGGTACCGGCGAAAAGTGCGCGGTATTAGAGAGGCTAGCAATGGTGGAAGGAAGAAGAGTGTGTATATTCCATGGACTCGACATTAGTCATAAAGAACTCATATACTTATTGCAAAAATCTACAAGTTATCAAAGCAAAGTATTACGCGCATGCTCCTAGGGGGTTAGATTGGTAGGAAAAGACCATCGCTCGTCCCCGACCGCCACTCATAAGGAAGACAATCAATAAATAAATCGTGCTCCGACTTCATCACATAACGGTGCACCATACGTGCATGCTACGGGAATCACAAACTTTAACACAAGTATTTCTCAAATTCACAACTACTCAACTAGCATGACTCTAATATCACCATCTTCATATCTCAAAACAATTATCAAGCATCAAACTTCTCGTAGTATTCAACACACTCATAAGAAAGTTTTACAAATCTTGAATACCAAGCATATTAGGATTGTTTAAGCAAATTACCATGATATTTAAGACTCTCAAAATAATCTAAGTGAAGCACGAGAGATCAATAGTTTCTATAAAACAAATCCACCACCGTGCTCTAAAAGATATAAGTGAAGCACTAGAGCAAACCTATATAGCTCAAAAAATATAAGTGAAGCACATAGAGTATTCTAACAAATTCCAAATCATGTATGGCTCTCTCAAAAGGTGTGTACAGCAAGGATGATTGTGGTAAACTAAAAAGCAAAGACTCAAATCATACAAGACGCTCCAAGCAAAACACATATCATGTGAGGAATAAAAATATAGTCTCGAGTAAAATACCGATAGTTGTTGGAAGAAAGCGGGGATGCCACTCGGGGGCATCCCCAAGCTTAGTTGCTTGCTCATTCTTGGATAATAAATTGGGATGCCGGGGCATCCCCAAGCTTAGGCTCTTGCATCCTTCCTTCATCCATCGTAAGATAACCCAAAACTTGAAAACTTCAATCACACAAAACTCAACAAAACCTTTGTGAGATCCGTTAGTATAAGAAAGAAAACCACTACTATAAGTGTTGTATCAAACCAATTCATATTTTGTTTTTGTATTATATCTACTGTATTCCAACTTTTCTATGGCGAAAACTCATCAAAGAAAACCATAGAGCCATCAAAATAAGCACACACAAAGAAAACAGAGTCTGTCAAAACAGGACAGTCTGTAGCAATCTGACTTTTCCGAATACTTATGGAAGTCCAAAAATTCCACCAAATTAGGATGACCAGGTTCATTTGTATATTAATCTTCTGCAAAACTAATAAGAGCAAAATATCTTTTCTATGATTTATGAAAATTATTTTCGTGAGCACAGAGTTTCTGTCTTTTTCAGCAAGATCAAACAACTATCACCCAAGAAGATCCTAAAGGCTTTACTTGGCACAAACACTAACTAAAACACAAAAAACACAATCATAACAGTAGCATAATTGTGTAAACACACAAGAACAGAAAGCAAAAAGCAAAAATAAATTTTATTCATTGGGTTGCCTCCCAACAAGCGCTATAGTTTTACGCCCTTAGCTAGGCGTAAGGCAAGGATCTAAGTTTTGTCATCTTTGTTCTTCTTAATTTTCTTGGGTGTATTTTTATCAGGAGATTTTGTAAACACAACATAAAACATATTACCCATAGAAACATTAGCATTCCTTAGTTGGTTGTCATCATAACCCCTTTGATTTCCCACACCAATCCAAGAATAGTGTTGATTAACATTATTAAAAACTTGTTGGATTATTTCTAGAACGGGGACCTCCTTTTTAAGATTCTCATCAAAGATCTTATTATCCCCAAGAAAATGCCTAAGTGCATAGTCACTATTGTAAAGAATTTCATCTATCACGGGTTTTTCACGATTCATACCATAAAAGTCAAAGATTTCCCTAGCTTCACGAATTATGTAGTCAAACTCGTGCATAAAAACGAGAGTGGCCAACTTTTTGGCTCTAGGATTGTTTATTTCGGGAAGCTCAAAAAAAAATTGTTGTGCAAAGCAGGATGAGTGTGGATAAATTTACTGTCAAGTTTCAGAATTAGCACTAAAATAGTATCCGCATAAGATCTAGTAGTTTTAAGTATAGGAGTATCATCAAGACTCGGATTTACAACACAATTAAAGAATTCTTGGATACGTTCTTTTCCCATAACGTTTCCTTGCCCCCAAGATAAAAGTTTTAGCATCCAGATTGCCTGTACGTCCAATCTTAGGAGTTAGGCCATCATCTGTTGGTGCCATACCAAAATCACTCATGATTGCAAGCAAAGAATAGATCCGGCGAGAAATTGGCGAACGGAAAAAGAGAGGCGAATAAAACGGCAAATTTTTGTGAAGTGGGGGAGAGGAAAATGAGAGAAAATGGCAAATAATGTAAATTTCAAGGAGATGAGATTTGTGATTAGGAACCTGGTTATGTTGAAGATCCTCCCCGGCAACGGCGCCAGAAATTCCTTTTGATGTCGCTTGAAGCTACGTCGGTATTTCCCCAAAGAGGAAGGGATGATGCAGCACAGTGGCGGTAGGTATTTCCCTCAGAAATGGAATCAAGGTTATCGAACCAGTAGGAGAACCAAGCAACACAATGTAAACAGCCCCTGCACACAAATAACAACACCTCGCAACCCGACTTGTTGAAGGGGTTGTCAATCCCTTTCGGGGTACGGCGCCAGAAATTGCGTGATGACGGGAGAAAGTTGTAATAGATTGAAATAATAGATCACAAATAAAATAAAGTGCAGCAAAGTATTTTTGTATTTTTGGTTTAATAGATCTGAATAAAAAGAGCAAATAAAATAGAACGCAAAGCAAATATATGAGAAAGAAGACCCGGGGGCCGTAGGTTTCACTAGTGGCTTCTCTCGAGAAAGATAGCAAATGGTGGGTAAACAAATTACTGTTGGGCAATTGATAGAACTTTAAATAATTATGACGATATCCAGGAAATGATCATTACATAGGCATCACGTCCAAGATTACTAGACCGACTCCTGCCTGCATCTACTACTATTACTCCACACATCGATCGCTATCCAGCATGCATCTAGTGTATTAATTTAATGGAAAAATGGAGTAATGCAATAAGAATGATGACATGATGTAGACAAGATCCGTTTATCTATATGGAGGTAGATATAGATCTCGTCTTTTTATCCTTAGTAGCAACGATACATACGTGTCGGTTCCCTTTCATCCTTTGGGATCAAATCATTGAAGATCGAACCCACTACCGGGCACCTCTTCCCATTGCAAGATAAATAGATCAAGTTGGCCAAACAAAACCCAAATATCAGAGAAGAAATACAAGGCTATAAGAGATCATGCATATAAGAGATCAAAGAAACTCAAATAACTTTCATGGATATAAAAAGATATAACTGATCATAAACTCGAAGTTCATCAGATCCCAACAAACACACCGCAAAAGAGTTACATCATATGGATCTTCAAGAGACCATTGTATTGAGAATTCAGTGAGAGAGAGGAAGCCATCTAGCTACTAACTACGGACCCGAAAGTCTACAAAGAACTACTCACGCATCATCGGAGAGGCACCAATGGAAGTGGTGGACCCCTCCGTGATGGTGTCTAGATTGGATCTGGTGGTTCTAGACTCTTCGGCGGCTGGATGAATATTTCGTCGATGCTTCTAGGGTTCTGGTATTTTTGGGGTATTTATAGAGCAAAGTGGCGGTCCGGGGGGCACCCGAGGTGGGCACAACCCACAAGGGTGCGCCTGGGCCTCCTGGCGCGCCCTGCTGGGTTGTGCCCCCCTCGGGGCACCCCCGGGTGCAACCAGGGCCCATTGCCTTCCTTCTGGCCCATAAAAAACATCGTGGAGTTTCGTGGCATTTGGACTCCGTTTGATATTGATATCCTGCGATGTAAAAGACATGGAAAAAACAGCAACTGGCACTTGGCACTGTGTCAATAGGTTAGTACCAAAAAATGATATAAAATGATTATAAAATGATTATGAAATATCCAAGATTGATAATAAAACAGCATGGAACAATAAAAAATTATAGATATGTTGGATACCTATCATCGGCCTCTTGCTCGTCTTGATGTTGGCATTGTCGCTCTTGCATTTGCTCTCATAGGAGTGGCATTCTTGCTCTTCCACTTGTTGACGTTGGCGTTGCCTTTTCTGTGCTTGCTGGAAGGTAGCTTGATTTTGGCGATGCCGATGTTCTTGCTCTTCAAGTTGCTCTTGTTGACCATTGTCGTGTAGAGGATTGCGGTTTGCTTGACAGTCTTGGCGCGCTGCTCGCCGAACCGTGTGCGATATCGATGTACTTGAGCCGGAGATGGTGTCGAAAGAATGTTGACTCGAGTGACTCCGCCTTGAATAAGACGAAGTGGTAGAAGAGCGGTTGACCAACAAGGCACGAACCTCGTCCATTCCTACATTGATCTCTTGGTTTTGTCTGTCGAGCTTGTTGTCGAAGTAGTGTCTTGTATGTTGCTCGGATTGTCACAAGTAAGTGGCGAGGTTGTCGATGCGGTCGCTCAATGCTTGTTGTTCTTAATGCAAAGCTCTTTGTGCACCGAAGAGGTGGTTCTTGGTAACGTAGTTATTCGGGTCCTCATCTCTTGCTCGATGAAGAGTGGGTTGGTAGAAGTAGTTAGCCTATCCATCATTTCAAGTAAATGTGTGAGTGGGATAAAGATAAGAACTATACCAAATGTACCTTGACTGATGTTGAGAGTAGATCAAAGATCACTCAATGATATAGCAATGAAATAGCACAATTGGTACCATATCTCGTCAATTTCTCACATCTACACAAATAAAGCCTTAGGTGGAGCTTGATAAGGATGGTGGCATAAAATTTGTTGCGAATGTTAGCAAGACTCAATAACGTTGAAAAAGATTCGCAAATTCACAAATGCAACAAGTAGACCAACATCGGTACGCGTCGGTGCTATACAAACGGTTTTTAACCCCTTCCCGGGACGGCGTTCAGAACCGTCGCCAAGTGAGTGACGGCGATACGGGTTCCTTCCCACACGACCAGAAACCATCGGGGATATTCCCTCCTGGCACAGACGCTCGGCAAAATGAGGTCATGTGCGACCACGAGCGCTCAAATACGGAAATACGTATATTAGAGCCAAAAAGTACAATTATACATGCGAAATTGTTACTGGTCGACACAGTCAGTCCTTGTTAACGTTTCCGTTCGTATGTACATCCCACACAATTGCTCCAAGGAAAATGTTTCCGTTCACAGGTACATCACACACAATTTCCCCCATTAAATCATTTGTGATAGCGTTGCCATTGCACACGACATTAACATTTTTATCTTTTGCATTATTGAATGCATCACATACTGTGCGTAGAAGAAACTGTGTGGCAAAGGCTATCCATCACACACAGTTTTTATGTGGTAAACGTTTGCGCAAGGTGGCCTAACGCAAACAGTTTTCAAGAGGATGTCGTGTGTGCAGTGGATATTGGTCGCACACGTAGTGGATCCTAGAAACGTTTCTGATCTCCACGTCTATTGCAGACCTTTCTCTTTCGCAAACCGTGTGCAGTGTAATCCCCAATTTAAAAATCACATGTTTTGAATTTGGAAGTAGGAAATCACTTATTTCATATCCAACCATGTTTATTACAAATATAGGTTCAACCACCCATGCATAATTCGATGCACAGGTACATATACCGAAGAACTACAGAAGCACCAAGTAAAGAATGATGAACCACAGTTGAAAGGATCGATATGGTTGACTAGAGGGGGGGGGGGTGAATAGGCAACTAACAATTTTTAAGCTTTTCTTTACCAATTTAAACTTTGCAATAATAAAGGTTGTCTAGATGTGCAACTAGGTGGACAACCTATATGATGCAACAACACAAACACACGAGTAAGCAAGGATAGGAACACAAATAAGCTTGCACAAGTAAAGGGATAAGATAACCAAGAGTGGAGCCGGTGGAGACGAGGATGTGTTACTGAAGTTCCTTCCTTTTGAGGGGAAGTACGTCTCCGTTAGAGCGGTGTGGAGGCACAATGCTCCCCAAGAAGCCACTAGGGCCACCGTAATCTCCTCACGCCCTCGCACAATGCAAGAGTCGTGATTCCACTATTGGTGCCCTTGAAGGAGGCGACCGAACCTTTACAAACAAGGTTGGGGCAATCTCCACAACTTAATTGGAGGCTCCCAACAACACCACGAAGCTTCACCACAATGGAATATGGCTCCACGGTGACCTCAACCGTCTAGGATGCTCAAACACCCAAGAGTAACAAGATCCGCAAGGGATAAGTGGGGGGAATCAAATATCTTGTGGTGGAAGTGTAGATCGGGCCCTTGTCACCCAATCCCGAGCAAATCAACAAGTTTGATTGGCTAGGGAGAGAGATCGGGCCAAAATGGAGCTTGGAGCAACAATGGAGCTTAGAGAGAGAAGAGGTGGTCAACTAGAGGTTGAAGAAGCCCCTTATATAGTCGAGGAAAACATCCAACCGTTATCCACTTATTCAACCTGCGACCCGCGGTACTACCGCTCGGTAGCGGTACTACCATGAGGCAGCGGTACTACCGTGGCGAACCACGGTACTACCGCTGCAGCAGCAGCACAAGCGAGGACTAGCTCGACTAAGGGCGAGTACTACGCTTGCTGGCGGTACTCGCTCCCCTTGCGGTACTACCGCAAGCGTGGGAGTCACGACACGAGAAGGCGCGGATGAAATAAATTACATCCGTGCCAACTTCCGCTGAAACTGCGGTAGTGCGAAAATCCGACGCGGTACTACCGCTCCTTAGGAGCAGTACTACCGTAGCGCGTGCCTACTACCATGAATCTACGGTACTTGGTAGGAGGGCCACGGTACTACGGTTCATAGGGAGCAGTAATACCGTGGGCCACCGCGGTACTACCGCGCTGGACGAGCGGTACTACCGTGGTGGGCGCGGATGTAAAAAATTACATCCGCCCCTACTACCGCACCGGAGCGGCACTAGGCCTGGGAGCCGCGGTACTACCGCTCCTGAGGAGCGGTACTACCGTCGGCACCAGCGGTATTACTACGTGTACCTGCGGTACTACCGCAAGTCTGATGGCAATTGTCGATTTCCGCACAACCAAGATAATGAAGGAAGCTCCAAAGTGCGAGGAAAGGAGGGCAAGTATGCGTAGCGACCCGACCTCGACGGTCAAGCCTACGTATTCTTGTGCCATCCACGGATCAGTATATGCTGGCACACACAGTACATCAATGTATATATCAAAGTGCAATCACATGTATAAATAACGTAAAATGATATATACCTCATAATACTCAGCGGAAACAATCAAGCGGGTGTGGAGTCCCATCAACGCCATCGGCAGGTTGAGTGTAGACCGTAACCTGCACCGTATTCTTACTGTCGGAAGAAAATATCTGCAACATGATACATTGCAGCCGTGTAGGTCAGTACATTGAATGTACGGCAAGATCACAACATGAATAAACAGATAGTAAAACTATACTATATGCAATATGGCTTTATGGCTCAGATCAGAATTTTGTTTGCGTAAAAGCTGGTTTTATTTTACCTACATCAAAGGAATAAATGAAGTCTGTACTATGGAGTTTTCTATCATGACATGGTTCCGCCAACCGATGTCTCATAGCCCAAAGTCATCATAAATTACCCACAATTAAGTTATCAGTCCGGTGTTGAGAGTTCGAGATAGATCCAGTCCAGATGCTCAAATTGTCCGTAATCGGGACACGGCTAATCGATTAGGTTTTAACCTCTGCGCAGAGGTTTGTACACTTTACCCGCAAGATTCGATCCCTCTCTTTACGTTCTCGCACTTCAGGTGTTTGAGAACAAGATGACCAAACATGGTCTTCCAAAGAGTTCCTCGACCACCGTCCGGTACTCAACCCATCCTACCGTAGTTCTACATCTGCTAGTACCGTCCCAGCCAGAGTCACAACTAAGGTCAACCAAGCGAGCCCATAATGACTTGCGGTTGCACAGGTAAGCTTCGGGCATGAAGTATTCTTCCGTCTCTTTGAGTCTGGGTGAAGCTTTCCGCAAGATGTCATGGCGCTTCTCCATGCATCCCGCCAACCACTGGTTTCTCCAGGTGCCCGTCAACAAATCCTTCACCCAGAGTGTGTATTGAATTCTTGTCTCGAGTCTTGAAGTCTTGAGGCCTTGAAGATGCAGTCCTTGCAGGTGCCATCATGGAGTTGTCGTCATTGACGAAATCCTTCATTCTCACACCACTCCTGAGCACTCATACCAAACCCCGTCTACTATAGCGTAGCATTAAAATAAATAACGTCCCGGGCTTGGTAACAGGGTGATGGGTTCCTACCTCATGCATACTACTCAATTACAAGGATTCAATAACACTACTGAGGGGTGGTTGCAAAGGTGCCACTAAATGCAATAAACATAGGTATGAAAGCAATGGTCAAAGTGAACTTGCCTTGTTGACGATCTTTGAAAAACTAGGGTTTCGTAGTAGCAATCTTCGCACTCCGGAAATTCTACCGAGGCAAACAATAACTATAATAAGCACATAGCATAACATAACATAACAAAGTAACACACCAAAACCAACAAAGCAAAACCCAAAGGGAAAACTTAAAGAAAAAACAACTCAAAGTTTTCCTACTTCAAATAACAACAAAAATAGTTTTATATAACAAAAATTTCTTAACATCACCTAATCATGGTTTTATGTTAACTAAACAGAAAATATTTCATTAAGCAACTATGAGCAAAAAGAATTAAATAAAAATCTATTATGAAACTCCCGAATAAGCAAAACAAGCTTTAATTCAAATCTGATCTAACTCAATTTTTATTAATCCAAACATAGACAAATTATATATTTTTGGAAACTACAAGAAAATTGTGATCTAACGCATAAAAGAATCAGCATCATTGGACTTCTAGATCAAAAGTTATAAGCTAAACAAGAACGGAACTAAATCTGTTACGGGAATAAATCTGAAAACGAAAACGGAGTTACCTGTACGTGAGGCAGAGATGGCAGGAATGAGGCGGCGATGTGGAGGCTGCTCCGCGAGGGGGCGAGGTCGCCGGCAGGGTGGGGGTGGCGGAGGAGGGGTCGGCGCTTGGGAGGTGGCGCTGGGCGATGGGAGGTTCAGGAGAGCTCCTGTGGCGTTTCTAGGCAGGAAAAGGAGGACGGTGGCGAGAAGGCTACGGGCAGGGAGGCGTGGTGATGGGAAAAATGGAGCGAGGAGAGGGAGGGGTTTTATAGGCGGTCTCGGGAGGCGCTGGGATGGAAAGACGAGGGAGATCGGGAAGGTGGAGTTTCCTGCCTCCATGGATATGGAAAGCTTCTGTAGCGTGAGAGGAAACAGAGGAAGGAGATGATCTCTTGTTGGGCTAGAATAGGAAAGTGCTTAATGGGCCAGCAGGTTTTCCTAATAAAACGATTCCATTCCTATTTTTAAAATTAGGAAACTAAAACAATAAAAAGAAATCAAATCAATTCGAATAAAGAGTTTTTATATACTAAAATTATCAGAAAAATAAAATGTAGATGATGAGCATTATTCCACGGACAAAATAAAAACTTAAAAAATGTTTTCAGAAAATCCCTAAAGGCTTTATTTCTTTTTGCAAAAAATTTTAAATAAAAACTTTGGTTTTCTTGGCTCAAATATTTTCAAAAATGCCCCTGATTTTGGAGGGTCATTTTCCTCCGCTCTTTCTTGCTTGCAAGAATTTATTTTCGGGTATTTCTCGGGAAGAAAAATAGAGAAGCAAGTGCAAATATTTGAAAGAATTAAATTGCAAAACTCCGTTCAAATTCTTTATAGTTGAAGAAGTCATGTCATCTTCTCTCATTGATTTTAATAGGATGAATTTGAATTTACCGGAGAAGGGGAAAGTCATTTTATTCCCTCTCTTATAAAAGTTTTTGACAAGGTTCAAATTTCACTCAAGTTTAATTCACTCAAGCAAACAAACAAACAATTCAATTAATTATATTAACATTCCAAAATTTGGGATGTTACAGTACGTGTTGATCCCGCCCTAACCTTTCCGATGCGGACCCCATCTTAATAGTACGGCTCTCCTACGACTCTAAACCACCAAAAAGAAACGTAGGACGACGCCGTCTTCAATAGTCTCCGAGGGGCACCGAATCGTCTCGAGCCTAGAGATGAACCATCTGAGGAACTCAAAGCATACGATTAGTCCGCAAAAGTATCGTCATCAATCACCAAAACACTTACGAGATAAATATGCCCTTACAATCTCCCCCTTTTTGGTGGATTGATGACAATACGGGATTTGCACAAAGATACAATAATATAGAGCAAGAGCAAACCCTCCTCTCCAAAATATAGACGGGCTCCCCTAGATGTGTGCACTCGGATGAATGCTTTGGACTGCATAGCACACGAACTAGGATCACCACTCCCCTATATTTTAGAGACAAAGGTCCAAGAATAACATCTAAGCAACATATAGCACGATATAACATAAGCTTGCTAAGATAGATAGAGTGCATATGTCTTACACCATAAGAAGGAAAAGCAACTAAAGCGAGGTTCAAGCGATTCAAGCGAGGTTCAACCGAAACGCAATAAACACACCAAACACGAACACAAGACTCGCAAATCCCTACGCTCTCTCCCCCTTTGGCATCGAGACGCCAAAAAGGCAGAGTGGACACCTACACACAAGCGGTGGCTCAAGTAGAAGGGAACTCGTCCCAGCCCTCTCCGTCAGACTCCTCAGCAGCAGGGATGGACTCCTCGACGTCCTCCTCTGAATCAGTCCACTTGTAGCCTTGCTTCGCCATCCACTCGGCCTCTGGAGTGATGTGCTCCTCAGACCCGCCAGACACATCCTCACCATAGAGCTTCAAGATCTTCCTGTCCCGGCGACGACTCTCCTTGGATGCCACATGAGTCTGTCTTGCCCTTGGCTTGCATGCAGAAAAGAGTCTTCATCTTGTCCTTGACCGTGGCCCAAGAAGGCATAGAGGAGCTCTGGGAAGGCCTAGCAGCATGGCCCTCATCAACATTCTCGGCGCCAGCATCCTCCTCTCCAACAGCAGCCCTAGCAGCAGACGCCTCGGCACGAGTAGTAGTGTTGGCCCAGTTGGGTTTGACACGCAGACAGATGGGGTCATGGCGAATCCAGTCAGGGGCAAGGAACTCCTCACCAGGGAACATCTTGTCCCAAGTCCTCGAGATCAGCAGAAACAGATACAGACCGTATATAGGCACCTTGCGGTTGAACACGGCAAATCGAAACTCACACCACATGATGTGTGAGATATCAAGTGGCTGAGTCTGAGACACACGAGCCTCCTCGCAGATGAGCATCATATCCACCATATAGGCATGAACCTTGTCCTTGTCACCAATGCGGGGGAACAAGGAGTTGCGGAAGATGCGGTACATGATATCCAAAAAAGAGTTGAGCACCAATCCTATCTTGCCACTTGGAAGTGTCTACTCAACATAGAACGGTGCAAGCCTGTCCTTGTTGGCAGAGTCAGGGTTGGCATGGGGACGAACACCCACGGGGGAGTCAAGCCCGTCATCAGGAACTTGGAGTAGATCCATGAACTCCTTCCAGGTAGCAGTCAGCTTACGACCATTTGTCATCCAGGTCATCCTCCTCTCCTCATTGGGGTGAAAGTAGACAGAAGCAAAGAACTGACCAATGAGCTCAGGATCATAGTCAAGGTGAAAAGAGATTATATGCTCAATGCCAAACTGCTCCACCAAGTCCGAGCCTCTCCAAAGTAGGCACGAAACTTCTCCTTCCTCAAGTGATGCATGTCAATCCACTTCACATCCACATAGGTATTCTGCTTGTTCTTGATGACGCCCGGATAGGCGTTGGTTTGATGCTTGTTCCGAACAGCTCACAGCCCCGACCGAGGAGCGAGGGTCACGTCACGGATCCATGTTCCGAGACGGACGTAGTCGAATGGGGCATCTCATCCATGCTCTTGGCGGGCTCCTTGAACTTGGTGGCGTTGTCTTGACATGGCGCTTGGGGCGAAGAGGAGCCTCTCGGTGCTTCACGGGGTTCTTGCAGACGCTTGGAGCAGTGTCACGGCTGGGATTGGACGCGAGAGCCACCACCGAACCACACACGCAAAGCACCAAAGACGCAAAGAAGATCAATGCAAAGGCCACGAAAAAGCACAAGAAACACATAAGAGACATATGAGAAAGTTGGCATGCGATAGGTGTGAGGCACGGTAGGACTGTCACTGCCTGCGGTACTAAAGCAGTAGTACTACTCCAAACGCGGTAGTACCATGCGAGGTCACAGTAGTACCGTGGTTGGAGCGGAAGTAGAGCTGTAGTGCCGCACAGAGCGCGGTAGTACCGCACCCGAAGGGCGGTAGTACCGTGCAAGCGGTAGTACCGCGCCATCGGGGCGGTAGTACCGCGTCGCAGCGGATCCAACTACCGATTTGAATCTGAAAAGAACCGCGAAACAACGGCGGTGCTACAGTGATCAGATCTAGCGCATGACAGCAATACACATATAAATCCTATGCAATACTACACTCCTTCATCCTATTCTTGCAGAGATTAGGCCTATCAATCTCAAGAACACACAAGCCTCCCCAAAACCTAGAAACGCCAAACACCAACAACAAGGAGAGGGAATTGGGGAAAAACCTGGGTCCATAGCAAGAGCATGCGGTGGGGAACGATCCCACCGGTCGGAATCACGGGAGGGCAGCCGGTGGAGGAGATCCGGCGAGAGACGCCGGCTCCGTTCTTGAGCAAGGGAGAGAAGGAGGCGATGTGGGGAGAAGGCAGCGAATGGGTATGGGGAGTTAGAACTCCCCCTGCCCATCCTTAACCCCACGCCGGCGAACCGTCGCGGTAGTACCGCGTATCATCGCGGTAGTACCGCTCGGGCGGAAGTTCCGCACCGAGGCAGTAGTACCACTCAACCGGGCGGCAGTAAAAAATTACTGCCGTGAGGTTGCGATAATCTGCGATGCTCCATAGCGGTAGTACCATGGCTGGCTGTAGTAGTACCGCAGCTGGCCGCGGTAGTACCGTGAAACTCAAGTTACCGCATGTTTCAAAAACGAAAAAAGGGCCTTTGCAATGAATTTTTTTTCACACACAAGAAACCACAAACTCTACCACAAACCAGAGGCAAAAGACAACAAGAAACCACCAAGCGACAAGGCCTCTCAAGAGAGAGAGGCGGTGGCAAGCCACCTATGTTTGAGTAGGATGGTATGGCACCATGAAGAATTATCCTTGGGCCCATGACCAAAACTCGTCTTTGGAACACAAGTACCATAAAAATGGCTAATGTGAAAGAGGTGATCGATTTATGCATAATGGGGGAGGGAGAGTTCATTGAGAGAACAATACTCCCCATGTCCATGCCTACACCTAAACTAGACAGCAAGTTGAGTGTGGTGGGAGTGCACGGCTCAAGTCACATTGCTCAAATCAATGATATTTAGCTCATGCCTTAACTCATGAAATCTTGCTTCATCTAAGGGCTTCGTGAATATATCTGCAAGGTTATCCTGAGTGTTGACATACTTGAGCTCGATCTCTCCTCGCCTAATGTGATCCCGGATGAAATGATACCGATTCTCGATGTGCTTCGTCTTGAAGTGTTGCACCGGGTTGAGAGAAATCTTGATGGCACTTTCATTATCACACCAAAGAGGCAGTTTGTCACAAATGACACCGTACTCCTTTAAAGTTTGCCTCATCCATAGGAGTTGAGCACAACAACTACCGGCCGCCACATATTCCACTTCGGTGGACGAGAGAGACACACAACTTTGCTTCTTGGAAGACCAACTTACCAAGGAGCAACCAAGAAATTGGCACCCTCCGGAAGTGGACTTCCTATACACTTTGTCTCCTGCCCAATCGGAATCCGTAAATCCTTCAAGCTTGAAGTTTGCTCCTCTTGGGTACCATAAGCCAAAGTTTGGGGTATGAGCCAAATATCGAAAGATTCGCTTGACCGCCACATAGTGACTTTCCTTCGGTGCGGCTTGAAACCGTGCACACATTCCCACACTCAACATGATATCCGGTCTAGATGCACAAAGGTAAAGCAAGGATCCAATCATGGAGCGATATACCTTTTGATCCACCGCTTTACCATTGGGATCAATGTCAAGTTGGCACTTGGTGGGCATTGGTGTAGTAGCCGGCTTGACATCACTTAGCTTGAATCTTTTGAGCATGTCTTGAGTGTATTTGGCTTGGTTGATGAAGGTTCCTTCTCTACTTTGTTTGATATCGAAACCAAGGAAGAACTTCAACTCTCCCATCGAAGACATCTTGAACTTGGAGGTCATGAGGCGGCAAATTCCTCATTGAAAGCTTTGTTAGGAGAACCAAAGATAATATCATCAACATATAGTTGGCATACAAACAACTCCCCATTGACCTTCTTAGTAAAAAGAGTGGGATCGATTTGCCCCACTTCAAAACCACGATCTTGTAACAACTCGGTAAGGTGGTCATACCATGCACGTGGGGCTTGTTTAAGTCCATAGAGTGCCTTATCGAGTTGATACACATGATCCGGGAAGTAGGGGTCCTCGAACCCGGGGGGTTGCTTGACATAGACCAACTTATTAATGGGACCATTAAGAAAAGCACTTTTACATCCATTTGTTGCAACTTAAAGTTGTGATGGGAAGCATAAGCAATCAACAAGCGAATGGATTCAAGGCGAGCAACGGAGCAAAGGTTTCACCGTAGTCGATACCCTCGACTTGGGAGTATCCTTGTGCTACCAATCTTGCCTTGTTGCGAATGATGTTTCCATGAGCATCTTGCTTGTTCTTGAAAATCCACTTGGTTCCAATGACGTTGTGGTTCTCCGATGGCCTTGGCACCAATCTCCACACCTTGTTGTACTCAAAGTTGTTGAGTTCTTCATGCATGGCATTGAGCCAATCCGAGTCTTCGAGCGCCTCATAGACCTTTTGAGGTTCAACACAAGAGACAAACGCGTGATGTTCACAATAGTTCGCCAATTGTCTACGAGTGCTTACCCCTTTTCTTAGGCTTCCAACCACATTCTCCATGAGATGGCCTTTGGTAGTGAGTTTGGAAGCAATCTTGGCGGCACGACGCTCTAATTCCTCCTCGGAGGTGAGATGAGGAGGGGTCACTTGATCATCTTGAGCGCCGTCTTGAGCATGACCTTCATCTTGAGCATGCTCGAGGGAGAGAACTTGACCTTGGGCATCATTTAAGGTGATATCATCGTCTTGAGCATGATCTTGCCCTTGGTCTTGTTCTTGAGGTTGAGGGCCTTCACTTTTTTCTTCGGAAGCGTGTGGGCCTTGGGTTGGTGATGGCTCCACTTGAGTGGAGCATTGTCCTTCTCCTTCGGCCACAAGGGGTTCCTCAATGGGTAGGATAAAGCCAACTCCCATTCTTCTTATGGCTTGGGGAGGAATTTCATCACCTACATCACAAGTGCCACTTTGCTCCACTTGGGAGCCGTTATTCTCATCAAACTCCACGTTACACGTCTCCTCAATAAGTCCCGTGGATTTATTGAGGACACAGTAAGCATGAGAGTTTGTAGCATAACCAACAAATATGCCCTCATGAGCTCTAGCTTCAAATTTAGACAAACGAACACCTTTCTTGAGAATGAAACACTTACACCCGAACACCCGGAAGTACTTGAGGTTGGGTTTGTTGCCGGTGAGTATCTCATAAGGAGTCTTGTTCAAGCCTTTGCGGAGATAGAGCCGATTGGATGCATGACAAGCGGTGTTGATGGCTTCGGCCCAAAAGTTGTATGGAGACTTGAACTCCGCCATCATGGTCCTTGCCGCATCCATCAACGTCCGGTTCTTTCTCTCCACCACACTATTTTGTTGAGGGGTATATGGTGCAGAATATTGATGCTTGATTCCCTCATCACTAAGAAACTCATCCAAGGTGTAGTTCTTGAACTCGGTGCCGTTGTCACTTCTTATAGTCAAGATCTTTGCATTATGTTGACGTTGAGCTTCATTTGCAAAGTCGATGACGGTTTGTTGAGTCTCACTCTTCCTCTTGAAGAAATATACCCAAGTGTATCTTGAATAGTCATCCACAATCACCAAGCCATACTTTCTTCCTCCAAGACTATCAAAAGATGGTGGCCCAAAAAGATCCATGTGAAGGAGCTCCAAGGGTCTCTTTGAGTATATGATAGTCGTGGGAGGGTGAGCCTTCTCATGAAGCTTTCCTTCAATACAAGCACTACAAGCACGGTCTTTGGCAAAACTAACATTTGTTAGTCCACGGACATGGTCCCCCTTGAGAAGACTTTGCAAAGATCTCATATTTACATGGGCTAAACGGCGATGCCAAAGCCATCCCACGTCAACTTTAGCCATTAGGCATGTTGCGGTCTTAGTGGGTCGCTCCGAAAAGTTAATCACATAGAGACCGTTCTCGACATGCCCAACAAAGGCTACTTTAAGAGTCTTGCTCCACAAGAGGGCCACAGTATCAATGTCAAAGAAAGTAGCAAAACCCATGACTGCAAGTTGACGAACGGAAAGCAAATTGTATGCGAGGGACTCAACAAGCATGACTTTCTCGATCGTAAGATCATGAGAAATGACAACCTTGCCGAGACCCAATACCTTAGAATGTGATGCATCACCCCACTCAACATCGGTGGGCATAGATGGAATCTCTTGCACATCCACCACCATGTCCTTGCTCCCGGTCATATGATTTGTTGCTCCACTATCGAGCAACCATGATCCCCACCGAAGCAAACCCTACAAGAGATCAATGCTTGGTTTTAGGTACCCATTTGGTAATGGGTCCTTTGATATTAGTAACGAGGGTCTTAGGAACCCAAATAGACCATTCAATGTACTCATAAGAAGAACCAACAAATTTAGCATAAACATGCCCATCACTAGCACGGCACAACACATAAGAGGGGTTAAAGTCGCCGGCTATGTTCATGGGGATGACGTTGTCCTTCTTGACATTGCCACCCTTTGCACGGTTCTTCTTCTTCTTGGAAGCACCCTCTCCCTCCCTCACAAAAGTTTGCTTGAGAGGGGGAGGTTGCTTGGTCTTGTCATTCTTCTTCTTGCTCTTGGGCTTGGGCGCGAACCCAATCCCTCCTTGGTTACAACTTCCTTTTGATTACTCAAAAGGTCGGTAAGGTTCTTCTCACCTTGAATGCATGTGACAAGGCCCTTTTCAAGTTGCTCCTTCAACTTAGCATTCTCCTCAACAAGATGCACATGCTCACAACAAGGGTTAGTAGCATTTGCATTATCAATCAATATCATATGAGGAAAGGTGGCTTTCTCCTTGGTTAGCTTCACTTGGAGTTGATCATGAGACTCTTTGAGACTAGCATGAGCACCCTTCAAGACTTTGTGAGCCTTGTCGAGAGTGTCAAAGTCCTCGTTGAGTCTAGCAAGATCAACTGCAAACTTTGCCTTCTCGGAACTAAGCACACGAGACACAACAAGAGCATGATCAAGGTCTTTCTTTAATTTAGCGTGATCATCATTGTGTGACTCCTCAAGAGCCAAATGAAGACCACGCTCTTCCTCAAGAGCATTGGAAAGATCCGAAATCTCATCGGCATAGTCACGACTATGCCCTTCCATCTTAGAGATGGTTTCTTCATGAGTCTCGATCATGACATTGGCTTCACCAAGTTGTTCCAAGAGAGCAACGAAGTGCTTCTTGGATTTCCCTTTGAGTTTACTCATAAAGATCTCAAATTCATTTTCCTCTACATTAGTCCCCTCATGTTCATCAATGCAATCCGTCAAAGAAGAATGATTGATGATGGTAGTTTTGATGTTGGGGGTTACCTTGTTGGTGGCTTTAGCCATGAGGCACTTGGCGGTGATGCTTTCATTGGGTGAACCGAAGAGAGACACCCGAGGAGTCATTGCAATGGCCACGGAGGCCATGGCAACCGATTGACCATCCTCATCATCATCATCATCATCCTCATTGTACTCTTCTTGAACCACCAAGGCTTTGTGAGGAGTCTTCTTTGGGAAGTTGCTCTTGTTGGGAAAAGACTTGGCCTTGTCCTTACGGATGACCTTGCCACCATTGTCTTCCCTCTTCTCATATGGACACTCCGCAACAAAGTGACTCACATTTCCACAATTGAAACACGTCCTCACTCGTTGCTTGCCCTTAGAGCCACTTGAATTGCTCTTGTTGAAGTTGGGCCTTGAGTTCTTCTTGCTCCAAAATTGTCTTGAAGCAAGGGCCATGTGTTCATGATAATCATACTTAGTATCTTCGAGGTTGCTCTCTTCTTCTTCCTCCTCTCCATCTTCTTCGACATAAATTGTAACACCCGGAAGTAACTTTCCATATTTGTAACTCCGACTCTTGCCATTTTCGGCATTGTTATATGATATTCCCTCCGTGGTTGGGTTTCTCCTTTTTGCGTTTGTCCGTGTCTTGCATTTTTTTTTATTATGTCATCATGTGCATCGCATTTGCATACGTGTTCGTCTCATGATTCCGAGCATTTTTCCCGTTGTCCGTTTTGCAATCCGACACTCCTATCTCCCCCGGCGGTCCCTTTTGCGTTTTTCCGTGTGCGGGTATTAAACCTTCTCGAAATGGGCCGAGGTTTGTCTAGTGGCCTTGGTATAACACCCGGAGACCACCGGTCAAGTTTCGGGTCATTTGGAGCTCGTTTGGTACTCCAACGGTTAACCGCACCTTCGCAAAGGCCTCTTTTAAGTTGCAGCCCAACACCCCTCCAAAACAGCCCAATAACCCATCTAAGTCACCTCCATGCCCTCCGTCGTTCGATCACGATCGTGTGGGCGAAAACTACACCTCATTTGGACTCTCCTAGCTCCCTCTATGCCTATTTAAGCAAACCTCCCCCGAAATCCGGATCATTCCACCCCTAACCCTAGCAGTTTCGCCCCTCCGCGCCGCCGGACACGTCCGGGCGAGCCGGACGCGTCCGCCCCGCCGCCGCCGGCCAATCGTGGGGCGCCACGTCACCACTCGCGCGCCCCACATCGCGCGCCCCGCCGCCCTTTCGCCCAGATCCGCCCATGGGTCCAGTCGCCGCCGCCGCCGCCTCCGGCCGCCGCGCGCCTCCAGCGCCCGGCCATCGCCGCCATCGCCGCCTCCAACTCCGGCGCCGCCCGAGCCGCCTCCGGCCCGCCTCGGCCGGCGAGCTCGCCGGAGCACTTGCCGCCCGCCAAAGCTCTCCGGCGCCTCAAGCGCTCGGGACCGCCGCCGCCGCCGCCTTCCGTCGGTGGTGGCGCCGACGGCCGCCGCCCGACGCCCGATCCGGTCGATCGGCCCGATCCAACCTCGGGCTCAAGGCGTTGACCTCTTCTCCCTCTCTTTTTCTCTAAGTCCCTAGTTCTTCGTTATTTCGTGCATTTTTCATCATGCTATATCTTCGCATCCGTAGATCCATTTTTCGCGTGTAATATGTCAAAATGTTCGTCTCGAAGAGTAGATCATTTCATTTCATTGCATCATTTTCATTTGAGCTCATCTTGATGCCCGAAATGCTGTTGGAAGAGTGCAAGGTGCTGATAGTTTCTGATTTTTATCAGGAGTTGCACTTTTGTTATTTTTGCTATGATTTATATGTGCACCCTATGAATTTGAGTCCTACATGAGCTTTGTAAAATGCCATGTCATCTTTCCAGTGGTATGTGCCATGTATTTTTGGGATCTATGTGGTGACTAGCACAAGCATGCAAAGTAGGTGTCCCAATGTTGCTGATTTCAGCCCTGTTTTAGCTGATTTTGATGCCATGTTTGCTTGATGATACCGAGAGATCTATGCATATTTTGAGATACTTCAGTAAGGGTGTTTTGTAAAGCATGACTTGCTCTATCCATCCATGCTTTTGTTTGCAATTATGGGATGCCATAGCTTGAGTCAATCGAGCTCTACTTTTGCTATCAAATGATGCCTGGCAGATTGTATACGTGTTATTCAATTTTGCCTAGATTGTTGTGGTTGATCCATATATGCTATGTTAGTGTTCTTGCCATGGATGTCTTCTATATCATGTCTTCTTGATGTATGTATGCTTAGTTTATCATTTGAGGCTCTGTAGTGAGTGCATTGAGCTTGTTAACATGCCATCTCGTTATCAGTTTTTGACATGTCAAGTTGCTGAATCTGTTAACGAGACTTTCAATATTGACATGGGTGTTACTATATTTTCTAGTCCTTTTTGGCTTATGGTCAGTAAGGGACTTTTGTAATATGCTTTGAGTAGATTCATTCCATGCCATGTTTTGCTATTTTAAGTTCCTGTAGCATGTAGTTTTGATGCTCTGAACATTGCAACCTGTTACTGTTTTTGCCATGTCCAGCCTGTTACTTTGAGCATTTTTGCCATGCTTGTTTGAACATGTTATGATGTGAACTAGCCGTAGCTCAGTGCTCATCTTTTGTCGAGCATCATGTGTAGATCACTGCCATGTGCTTTGTTGATACGTTTGGGTGCAGGAGCTTAATTAATTGTTGCTTGCTAAGTGGCATCATGCTGTTAATGGCAGATTTGCGCCATTCTTGTTTTGCTTGCCATTTCCAAACCGTGCATCCGATTCCGGTGATCTTTATATCGATTTCAACCGAAATCATCTCATATTTCCAGTGGCATGCTTGGTTTGTCAAGTTGATGCCTGGTTCATCATTTACCTTCCGGAGCGCACATAAGCATTGCATACCGCATCATGCATATCATGCCATGTTTTGCATCATGTTGATTGTGCATTGCACCGTGATTTATTGTGGTTCCTTTGTTTGTGTCGTTGCTTTGGGTAGAGTCGGGAGACGAGTACGTGAACGAGGAGCCTGTTGAGAACGCTTTCGAGGATCAAGCTTTCGACAACTCTGAGAACATTGCAGGCAAGATGACCATACCCTCGAAATCACTTCTATCTTTGCTATGCTAGTTGCTCGCTCTTTTGCTATGCCTATGCTGCGATGCCTACCACTTGCTTTATCATGCCACCCATATTGCCATGTCAGCCCCTAACCATCCTTTCCTAGCAAACCGTTGATTGGCTATGTTACCGCTTTGCTCAGCCCTCTTATAGCGTTGCTAGTTGCAGGTGAAGCTGAAGTTCGTTCCTTGTTGGAACATGGAATTGTTGTTCCTTGTTGGAACATGGTTACTTGTTGGGGATATCACAATATATAAATATATCTGCTATGTTTAACACATCTATATACTTGGTAAAGGGTGGAAGGCTCGGCCTTATGCAGTGTTTTGTTCCACTCTTGCCACCCTAGTTTCCGTCATACGGTGTTATGTTCCTTGATTTTGCGTTCCTTACGGTTGGGTGATTTATGGGACCCCTTGACAGTTCGCTTTGAATAAGACTCGCCCAAAGAAGGCCCAACTTTGGTTTTACCATTTGCCACCTAAGCCTTTTCCCCGGGTTTCGCGAGCCCGAGGGTCATCTTTATTTTAAACCCCGGACAGTGCTCCTTCGAGTGCTGGCCCGAACTGAGCTACTGCATGGGCCACCACGGGAAACTCGAGGCTTGGTTTTACTCGTAGCTAGTCTCATCCGGATGTGCCACGAGAGCGAGATATGTGCAGCTCCTATCGGGATTTGTCGGCACAATCGGGCGGCTTTGCTGGTCTTGTTTTATTACTGTCGAAATGTCTTGTAGTCCGGGATTCCGAGATTGATCGGGTCTTCCCGGTAGAAGGAATAATCCTTCGTTGACCGTGAGAGCTTATAATGGGCTAAGTTGGGACACCCCTGCAGGGTAATATCTTTCGAAAGCCGTGCCCGCGGTTATGAGGCAGATGGGAATTTGTTAATGTCCGGTTGTAGAAAACCCAAAGTTGACCTCATTTAAAATACACATCAACTGCGTGTGTAACCGTGATGGTCTCTTCTCGGCGGAGTCCGGGAAGTGAACACGGTGTTGGAGTTATGTCTGACGTAAGTAGTTCAGGATCACTTCTTGATCGCTATTAGTTTCACGACCGCGCTTTGCTTCTCTCCTCGCTCTCTTTTGCGAAGTAGCCACCATAAATGCTAGCCGCTTGCTGCAGCTCCACTTTGATACCTTGTCCTTCCTATTAGCTTAAATAGTCTTGATCTCGCGGGTGTGAGATTGCTGAGTCCCGTGACTCACAGTTACTTCAACCACAGATTGCAGGTTCCGATGAGGCGGTCAGGATGATTCCACCGAGCTCAAGTGGGAGTTCGACGAGGAACGTGGTCGTTACTATGTGTCGTTTCAGATGATCAGTAGTGGTGCCCAGTTGGGACGATTCGGGATCTGTGTTAGCATTTGGGGTATCTTCTTTTATTTTGGTTCCGTAGTCGGACCTTGAGTGTACTCTGATGATGAATGTTTAATTATGTCTTCATGTGAAGTGGCGATTGTAAGCCAACTATGTATCTTTCCTTAATTATTACATGGGTTGTGTGAAGATTACCTCACTTGCGACATTGCTTTCAATGCGGTTATGCCTCTAAGTCGTGCCTCGACACGTGGGAGATATACCGCATCGGGCGTTACAAGTTGGTAATCGAGCCTTCCCGACTTAGGAGCCCCTACTTGATTGTTTGTGGCGTTGTTGAGTCTAGAATGGAAAATGTTTTGAGTCTTAGGATTATATATATCGGAGAGTAGGATTCTTTTTGCTTCCAGTCCTTGACCTTACGGTGAGGTCTCTGACGTAGAGTTTTGACTCTTCTCTTCTCAAATTTCACTAAAATTTTTTTTTAGGATCACGTGGGTATCTTGGAATCGTTCCGATGGTTTTGTGGCAGAACATTGTTCTTGGTGCCTCGACATTTAGGGGTTGTGGCGGTGTCCGGGAGTTGAGCTCCGAGGTGTTGTCGTCACAATTTTATCGTTGCAGATTCTGGAATACGAGTTTTGCCGACATCGAAATCTCTTTTGTGCAGTTGTTGGTGAGATAACCCGATAGCCCGATCTTGTGGCGAAAAGGGAGTATTGCCATAACTTGCATAACGGATGTTTTTGAAGGTCGAGGTACCACGATTTCGAGGATTTCTTGGTTATGTGTTGACGGATGGATACAATTGGATCTAGGTATTGTTAGTTTGGGTGATATATTTTGTGTCCCTGTATCCCCAACACGAGATTGCATAACCAGAAAGTTTGGGAGTTTATAGGTGGGAATTCTAGTAGCTTACGGGATATTCTTTCCGGCGGATGTATGATTTGAGATTGGGGTTCAACGTCTAGTGGTCCGCCCATTCACGGTCGATTTCTGATGGTCGCGAGGCGTCTTAAAGAATCCTTGGCTATGCTGATTCGGGGCGTCTTGTTAGTCATTCGTGACGTCCGCTATCGTCGTGTCCGTGTGGGCCCCACCACGAACACTTTGGCGAAATCTCTATCATGTGTTTGTTCGGCTCATTCTAGAAGCCAACCTTTTGTTTTCAGTTATGTTATTCGAATTGTTTCTAAGACAGATGTTGTTTCCATATCTGTATCTAAGTGGCTTCTCACCTTAATGGATGTGTGATGATTAACTTTGGAATTCATTCGTTCATTCTTGTTCGAATGTATATTGTGAAGACTATATGTTGCAATTTCTATCCGTTGATTCTACTTATCATTTGTCTATCAAAGGACTAACGGATGTCACCCTCTTCAGATGGCTCCGCCAACGCGTCGAATCCGGATCGCAATGATGGGGATCGGTCGAATCCTCCACCTCCACCTCCACCTCCGCCTCCGAGCGTGGCAAGCTATCATGGCAGCCACCAATGCCAATGCTCGAGATGATTTTGCAGCTCTTGCAAGAACGCACTCGAGGGCAAGGCAATCAAGGCAATCAAGGCAATCAAGGTCAAGGCAACCATCAGCCACACTTTGCTACTCTCGGTCGGTTCCTCGCTAATCAGCGAAGTCTTTCGGTTTACGTGTTGAGGCAACAGGCGGCGATGATTGGTTAGTGGACATCTGCAAGCACTTTGGTGTAGCAATGTCGGACACGAGGACTTTGTCAAGTTTGCATCGTTTCAACTCAAGGATCAAGCTGCTGAGTGGTTCCAGAATACAAAGATTCCAGAGGAGGCCGTGTCATTACAGGATGAGTTCGCCGTGATTTCGAGCTCATCACATTCGAAGAGTGTTGTTGAGAGCAAGCGTGAGGAGTTCCGCAATCTCAAGCAAGGCACCATGTCTGTCTATCAATACAATATCCAGTTCGAGCTTCGCTTCGTTTTGCTAAGCAAGATGTACCGATGAAAGGAGTATGATCTATCGCCAGAGGGGGTCCGAGAGAAGATCTGCAATTACCTCTTGTGCTGTTTGAGCGAGATAAGTATGATGTTTTCTACAACATGGCACTCAAGCAAGAAGGCACAGCTCAAATGCGAGGCTTCTAAGAAGAGAATCAGGACGCAGATTCAGTCCTCCTCGTCCTCTCAAGTGGCAGCCAAGCAGCAGAAGTTTTATCTGCCCCTCCTCCGTTCCGCCAGCCTTACCAGTGAGAAGAACTCAGGTGGCCGTGGATCTTCCCACCCACCCAACCCAAGCTATCGAACAAGTCTAATTCTCAAGCTCCAAGGTCAAGTGCTCCTTACCACCGTCCGCTCTCGAGGTCACTTGCAACAAGTGTCGCAGAAGGGCCACTATGCTGAACAAGTGCTTCAACCAGAGGCGTCTTCCGCCTCCTCCTCTGTGAAATCTTCCAGCAATGCGGTGGTCAAGCATAATCCAAAGTATGCCAAGGTCAATATGATGAATGCAGCTCAGCAGAGGATTCTTCCGATGTGATCATGGGTAATCTCTCGATTAATGATATTCTGCAAAAGTCTTATTTGATCTTGGTGCATCGCATTCTTTCATGTCATATCCTTTTGCATGAAGCACAATTTTGATCTGAGGAATTGTCTAAAGCTATGCAAGTTATTTCTCCGGCTAAGCGTTTGAGCTCTAGCATGATGGTTCGAATGTTGGTATCAAGATGGGCGATTATAGATTTCGGCTAAACCAATTGTTCTCGGTGACTCGGATATTGATCTTATTCTCGGAATGGGTGGCTTTCTCAGCACAAAGCTCGATTGATTGTGCTGCGGGAAATTCAATTGACTCATTCTTCTAATGATGTGATCATCTATGCCTCTCGTGATGAAACTATTCGGTTGTTTTCTCTCAATGAGAAGGCGAATTGAATGCCATCTCTCGATTCGATCGTTTGTGAGTACCAAGATGTCTTTCGGAAGAGCTTCCGGGTATGCCTCCTCATCGGCCAGTTGAGTTCGTTATCGATCTTGAGCCTGGCACTGAACCCGTTTGCAAGCGTCCATACAAGCTTGGACCTGATGAGCTGAGGGAATTGAAGAAGCAGCTCGATGAACAAGAGCGTCTGGTCCGATCGGACCGAGTTCATCTCCTTGGGGTTGTGGTGTTCTTTTGTCCGGAAGAAGGATGGCTCGGACCGACTTTGTGTCGATTACCGTCCATTGAATAAGAAGACAATCAAGAACAAGTATCCACTTCCCAACATCAATGAGCTTTTCGAGCAACTCAAAGGTGCTACAGTGTTCTCTAAGCTTGATCTTCGTATGGGGTATCATCAGATTCGCATTCGTGAACAAGATATTCCCAAGACAGCATTCAGAACAAGCTTTGGTTCTTATGAATATACTGTCATGTCTTTCGGCCTCGTCAATGCTCCTCCAACTTTCTCTCGGATGATGAACTTCATTTTCAATCCCTACACCAATGAATTCGTCTTGGTCTATCTTGATGATATTTTGGTCTTCTCCAAGAATAAGAAGGATCATGCCATACATTTGCGATTGGTGCTAGACAAGCTCAGAGAGTACCAATTCTATGCTAAGTTCTCCAAATGTGAATTCTGGCTTGATGAAGTGCTTTATCTTGGTCATATCATCTCTCGCCAAGGGCATCGCTGTTGATCCAGAAGGTGTCCGCAATTGTGAATTGGGAACCTCCTCGAATGTCAAGCAGCTCCAGCAGCTTTCTTGGTCTTGCAAGCTATTGCGAAGATTCGTTGAGAACTTCTCCAAGATTGCTAAGCCTCTTTCCAACCTCCTCCGAAGCAAGTGAAGTATGTCGGTCTCCCGAGTGTGGCGTTGCTTTCAAGACTCTCAAAGAGAAACTCGTCACAGCTCTGTTCGACTCCTCTGATGAATCCAAGCCTTATGAAGTTTTACGTGATGCTTCTCTTCAAGGTCTCGGTGCTGTGTTAATGCAAGAGAAGAGAGTTGTGGCTTATACCTCTCGCCATTGAAGCCCAACGAGAAGAACTACCCCACTCACGATCTTGAGTTGGCGGCGTTGTTCATGCTTTGATTACTTGGAGACATCTCTTGTTGGGAAGGAAAGTGGACATTTTCACCGATCACAAGAGTCTCAAGTACATCTTCACTCAGCCTAACCTCAACCTCAGCAGACTCGATGGGTGAAATGATTCAAGAGTACAACCCAAGTATTGAGTATACTCGGGCAAAGCCAATGTCATTCTGAGACGCTTTGAGCAGGAAAGCTTATCGCAGCAGTCTAATCCTCAAGCCCTTTCGGCCGGGTCTCTGTGAATCTTTCCATAAGCTGAATCTTCAAGTTGTTCCTCAAGGCTTTCTTGCCAACCTCATAGTATCTCCTACTTTGGAAGATCAGATTCGTGAGGCTCAACTTTGGATACCATGGTGAAGAAAGTGAAGCGTGGTATCGACAAGGGCATTTCAAGTACAAGTGCTTCGCGTTGATGACAAAGACACTCTGTTCTTTGAGGACGGATTGTGGTTCCTAAGGGTGATCTGCGAAAAGTCATTATGAGCGAGGCTCACAATTCGCTTCTATCCATTCATCCTGGAAGTACGAAGATGTACCATGACCTCAAGCAGTCATATTGGTGGACTCGAATGAAGCGAGAAATTGCTCAATTCGTGAATGAGTGTGATGTCTGCAGAAGAGTGAAAGCGAACACCAAAGACCAGCTGGTCTCCTCCAACCTCTTGCTATTCCTGAATGGAAGTTTGATCATATTGAAATGGACTTCGTGGTGGCTTTCCAAAGTCCAAGCGTGGAAATGATGCTATCTTCGTTGTCATTGACAAGCTTACTAAAGTGGCTCATTTTCTTCCTATCAAAGAATCCATCACTGCAGCTCGGTTAGCGAGCTATACACCTCGAGATTGTCTCTTTGCACGGCATTCCACAAGTGATCTCTTGGACCGTGGCAGCATCTTTACCTCCAAGTTTTGGGAGTCCTTTCGAAGGCCATGGGCACCAACATTCGTTTCAAGACAGCTTTCCATCCTCAAACAAGTGGCCAAGTCGGCGAGTTAATCAAATTCTTGAAGATATGCTCGGGGCTTGTGTCATTTCTTTCGGTATGAAGTGGGAAGATTGTCTTCCTTATGCGAAGTTCTCCTACAACAACAGCTTCCAAGCGAGTTGGGCAAGGCCCCATTCGAAATTCTCTATGGCGAAAGTGCCGTACTCCTCTCAATTGGTGCGAGACAGGTGAGCGCCAACTTCTTGGCAATGACTTGATCACGAAGCGGAAGAAATGTGCCAAGTCATTCGTGAGAATCTCAAAGCCGCATAATCGCGCCGGAAGAGCTATTATGATGATAAGCACCGTGATGTGACTTTTGAAATCGGAGACCATGTCTACCTCCGCGTCTCTCAATGAAAGGTACTCGCCGCCCGGTATCAAAGGGAAGCTTGCCCCTAGATCGTGGGTCCTTTCAAGATCATTGGGAAAAGAAGCGATCTCGCCTATCAACGAGCTTCCATCCAACTTTGCAAGCGTGCACGATGTGTTTCACGTGTCACAGCTTCGCAAGTGCTTCAAGACTCTGAACGCACTATCAACTTCAAGAGATTGACCTTCAAGAAGATCTCTCTTATCATGAGCACCCCGTTGCCATTCTTGAAGAAACCGAGCGCAAGACTCGCAACAAGTCAATCAAATTCCTGAAAGTGAAGTGGTCACACCATTCCGACCGAGAAGCTACACGGGCGCGAGGATCACCTCCGTTCGAGTATCCGGAGTTCTTTCAGTCCTAGATCTCGGGACGAGATCCTCTTGTAGTGGTGGAGTGTTGTAACACCCGGAAGTAACTTTCCATATTTGTAACTCCGACTCTTGCCATTTTCGGCATTGTTATATGATATTCCCTCCGTGGTTGGGTTTCTCCTTTTTGCGTTTGTCCGTGTCTTGCATTTTTTTATTATGTCATCATGTGCATCGCATTTGCATACGTGTTCGTCTCATGATTCCGAGCATTTTTCCCGTTGTCCGTTTTGCAATCCGACACTCCTATCTCCCCCGGCGGTCCCTTTTGCGTTTTTCCGTGTGCGGGTATTAAACCTTCTCGAAATGGGCCGAGGTTTGTCTAGTGGCCTTGGTATAACACCCGGAGACCACCGGTCAAGTTTCGGGTCATTTGGAGCTCGTTTGGTACTCAGCAGTTAACCGCACCTTCGCAAAGGCCTCTTTTAAGTTGCAGCCCAACACCCTCCAAAACAGCCCAATAACCCATCTAAGTCACCTCCATGCCCTCCGTCGTTCGATCACGATCGTGTGGGCGAAAACTACACCTCATTTGGACTCTCCTAGCTCCTCTATGCCTATTTAAGCAAACCTCCCCAAATCCGGATCATTCCACCCCTAACCCTAGCAGTTTCGCCCTCGCGCGCCCGGACACGTCCGGCGAGCAGACGCGTCCGCCCGCCGCCGCCGCCGGGTTAATCGTGGGCGCCACGTCACCACTCGCGCGCCCCATCGCCGCCGCTTCGCGCCCAAGCCGCTTCGGCCGAATCCGGCCCCATGGGTCCAGTCGCCGCCCGCGCCGCCTCCGGCCGCCGCCGCCTCCAGCGCCGGCCATCGCCGCCGCCCCGCCGCCTCAACTCCGCGCCGCCCGAGCCGCCTCCGGCCCGCCTCCCCCGGCGAGCTCGCCGAGCCTGCCAGCTAGCCGCCTGAGCTCTCTCCGGCGCCTCCGCGCTCGGGACCGCCGCCGCCGCCGCCTTCCGTCCGGTGCGTGCGCCGGCTGCCGCCGCGCCGACGCCCGATCCGGTCGATCGGCCCGATCCAACCTCGGGCTCCGCGCGCGTTGACCTCTTCTCCCTCTCTTTTTCTCTAAGTCCCTAGTTCTTCGTTATTTCATGCATTTTTCATCATGCTATATCTTCGCATCCGTAGATCCATTTTTCACGTGTAATATGTCAAAATGTTCGTCTCGAAGAGTAGATCATTTCATTTCATTGCATCATTTTCGTTTGAGCTCATCTTGATGCCCGAAATGCTGTTGGAAGAGTGCAAGGTGCTGATAGTTTCTGATTTTTATCAGGAGTTGCACTTTTGTTATTTTTGCTATGATTTATATGTGCACCCTATGAATTTGAGTCCTACATGAGCTTTGTAAAATGCCATGTCATCTTTCCAGTGGTATGTGCCATGTATTTTTGGGATCTATGTGGTGACTAGCACAAGCATGCAAAGTAGGTGTCCCAATGTTGCTGATTTCAGCCCTGTTTTAGCTGATTTTGATGCCATGTTTTCTTGATGATACCGAGAGATCTATGCATATTTTGAGATACTTCAGTAAGGGTGTTTTGTAAAGCATGACTTGCTCTATCCATCCATGCTTTTGTTTGCAATTATGGGATGCCATAGCTTGAGTCAATCGAGCTCTACTTTTGCTATCAAATGATGCCTGGCAGATTGTATACGTGTTATTCAATTTTGCCTAGATTGTTGTGGTTGATCCATATATGCTATGTTAGTGTTCTTGCCATGGATGTCTTCTATATCATGTCTTCTTGATGTATGTATGCTTAGTTTATCATTTGAGGCTCTGTAGTGAGTGCATTGAGCTTGTTAACATGCCATCTCGTTATCAGTTTTTGACATGTCAAGTTGCTGAATCTGTTAACGAGACTTTCAATATTGACATGGGTGTTACTATATTTTCTAGTCCTTTTTGGCTTATGGTCAGTAAGGGACTTTTGTAATATGCTTTGAGTAGATTCATTCCATGCCATGTTTTGCTATTTTAAGTTCCTGTAGCATGTAGTTTTGATGCTCTGAACATTGCAACCTGTTACTGTTTTTGCCATGTCCAGCCTGTTACTTTGAGCATTTTTGCCATGCTTGTTTGAACATGTTATGATGTGAACTAGCCGTAGCTCAGTGCTCATCTTTTGTCGAGCATCATGTGTAGATCACTGCCATGTGCTTTGTTGATACGTTTGGGTGCAGGAGCTTAATTAATTGTTGCTTGCTAAGTGGCATCATGCTGTTAATGGCAGATTTGCGCCATTCTTGTTTTGCTTGCCATTTCCAAACCGTGCATCCGATTCCGGTGATCTTTATATCGATTTCAACGAAATCATCTCATCTTTCAGTGGCATGCTTGGTTTGTCAAGTTGATGCCTGGTTCATCATTTACCTTCCGGGCGCACATAAGCATTGCATACCGCATCATGCATATCATGCCATGTTTTGCATCATGTTGATTGTGCATTGCACCGTGATTTATTGTGGTTCCTTTGTTTGTGTCGTTGCTTTGGGTAGAGTCGGGAGGCGAGTGCGTGAACGAGGAGCCTGTTGAGAGCGCGCCGAGGATCAAGCTTTCGACAACTCGAGAACATTGCAGGCAAGATGACCATACCCTCGAAATCACTTCTATCTTTGCTATGCTAGTTGCTCGCTCTTTTGCTATGCCTATGCTGCGATGCCTACCACTTGCTTTATCATGCCACCCATATTGCCATGTCAGCCCCTAACCATCCTTTCCTAGCAAACCGTTGATTGGCTATGTTACCGCTTTGCTCAGCCCTCTTATAGCGTTGCTAGTTGCAGGTGAAGCTGAAGTTCGTTCCTTGTTGGAACATGGAATTGTTGTTCCTTGTTGGAACATGGTTACTTGTTGGGGATATCACAATATATAAATATATCTGCTATGTTTAACACATCTATATACTTGGTAAAGGGTGGAAGGCTCGGCCTTATGCAGTGTTTTGTTCCTCTTGCCACCCTAGTTTCCGTCATACCGGTGTTATGTTCCTTGATTTTGCGTTCCTTACGGTTGGGTGATTTATGGGACCCCTTGACAGTTCGCTTTGAATAAGACTCGTCCAGCAAGGCCCAACTTTGGTTTTACCATTTGCCACCTAAGCCTTTTCCCCGGTTTCGCGAGCCGAGGGTCATCTTTATTTTAAACCCCGGACGGTGCTCCTTCGAGTGCTGGCCCGAACTGAGCTACTGCGGGGCCACCACGGGAAACTCGAGGCTTGGTTTTACTCGTAGCTAGTCTCATCCGGATGTGCCACGAGAACGAGATATGTGCAGCTCCTATCGGGATTTGTCGGCACAATCGGGCGGCTTTGCTGGTCTTGTTTTATTCTTGTCGAAATGTCTTGTAGTCCGGGATTCGAGATTGATCGGGTCTTCCGGTAGAAGGAATAATCCTTCGTTGACCGTGAGAGCTTATAATGGGCTAAGTTGGGACACCCTGCAGGTAATATCTTTCAAAGCCGTGCCCGCGGTTATGAGGCAGATGGGAATTTGTTAATGTCGGTTGTAGAAAACCCAAAGTTGACCTCATTTAAAATACACATCAATGCGTGTGTAACGTGATGGTCTCTTCTCGTGAGTCCGGAAGTGAACACGATGTTGGAGTTATGTCGGCGTAAGTAGTTCAGGATCACTTCTTGA
This sequence comes from Aegilops longissima, assembly GCA_021605205.1. Lineage (NCBI taxonomy): Eukaryota > Viridiplantae > Streptophyta > Magnoliopsida > Poales > Poaceae > Aegilops > Aegilops longissima. The sequence continues at coordinate 147,003,290 of CM038676.1, read as the reverse complement.
TCGCTATTAGTTTCACGACCGCGCTTTGCTTCTCTCCTCGCTCTCTTTTGCGAAGTAGCCACCATAAATGCTAGCCGCTTGCTGCAGCTCCACTTTGATACCTTGTCCTTCCTATTAGCTTAAATAGTCTTGATCTCGCGGGTGTGAGATTGCTGAGTCCCCGTGACTCACAGTTACTTCCAACCACAGTTGCAGGTTCCGATGAGGCCAGTGCAGATGATTCCACCGAGCTCAAGTGGGAGTTCGACGAGGAACGTGGTCGTTACTATGTGTCGTTTCCAGATGATCAGTAGTGGTGCCCAGTTGGGACGATTCGGGGATCTGTGTTAGCATTTGGGGTATCTTCTTTTATTTTGGTTCCGTAGTCGGACCTTGAGTGTACTCTGTATGATGAATGTTTAATTATGTACTGCGTGAAGTGGCGACTGTAAGCCAACTATGTATCTTTCCCTTAATTATTACATGGGTTGTGTGAAGATTACCTCACTTGCGACATTGCTTTCAATGCGGTTATGCCTCTAAGTCGTGCCTCGACACGTGGGAGATATAGCCGCATCGGGGGCGTTACATAAATCTTGGCCTTCAAAGCGAGGTTGGGCTTCTTTGCTCTTTGAGAGCGAAGCACCGCATTGTCGGCGGTCTTGTCCAATATGCTCATAGCCACAAACTCATCCAACACATCACTTGAGGACAAGGTGTGGAAGTCCGGTCGTTGAAGGATGACGGAGGACATGGCTTTGTGGTAGGGCATCGTTGCCTTGAGAAATTTGCGCTTGATCCAGTTGTCATCTGTGTCCTTACTTCCATGATCCCGGAGGGAGACGGCAAGCTTGGTTACTCTCTGATAGAGCTCATGAGGTTCTTCTTCTTCCTTCATTGCAAACTCATCGGCTTCATCTTGGACCACTTCATAATTGGAATGTTGAATGCTTGCGCTTCCTCGATACATGGAAACCACCTTGAGCCAAGCATCTTTGGCACGGGAGTAAGGCCGGAGATGAGGGAGGTCTTCGGGAAGGATAGCTTCTTGGATGATGAAGAGAGCATTCTCATTGAATTGATGGTCCACGACCTCTCTAGGAGAAAAGTTGCTCGGATCATGCGGATAGAAACCTTCTTCAATGATTCTCCAAAGGTTAGTGTTCACATGATTTAAATGACGCTTAAAATGATAAACCCAAGAATCAAAATCCTCCTTTTTATCAATCTTAGGTGGTGGACCGGCATGATTCAAATGAGTGGAAGGAATCGGTCCACCATAAACTGGAGGTTGCACATGGGCGAAGATGCCGGTGCCATTCTTACCGCTAGACGAGGGGGCTTTCTCACTAGTAGCTTCCCCCTTATCGGAGTTAGCATCCGCTCCCGTGTTGGCGGGATCACCCACTTTCATGGGTGCGGTGGAAAGTTTAAGCCCTTCTAGGAATTCCTTAAACATGTCCTTGACCTGCAGACGTCATGGAGTTTTTCAATGTGTCCAACGCCACATTGAATTCCTCACGAGAGATCGAGGTACTCCATCTCCGTAGATGATGTCGGATTAGACCGGAGTGCTCCCCACATCATCTACGACGTCAACTCATACTCTACGGACGGTAAAGTCCTTAAAAGAGACGAGGCTCGATACCAATTGAAAGGATCGATATGGTTGACTAGAGGGGGGTGAATAGGCAACTAACAATTTTAAGCTTTTCTTTACCAATTTAAACTTTGCAATAATAAAGGTTGTCTAGATGTGCAACTAGGTGGACAACCTATATGATGCAACAATACAAGCACACAGTAAGCAAGGATAGGAACACAAATAAGCCTGCACAAGTAAAGGGATAAGATAACCAAGAGTGGAGCGGTGGAGGCGAGGATGTGTTACCAAGTTCCTTCCTTTTGAGGGAAATGCGTCTCCGTTAGGCGGTGTGGAGGCACAATGCTCCCCAAGAAGCCACTAGGGCCACCGTAATCTCCTCACGCCCTCGCACAATGCAAGAGTCGTGATTCCACTATTGGTGCCCTTGAAGGCGGCGACCGAACCTTTACAAACAAGGTTGGGGCAATCTCCACAACTTAATTGGAGGCTCCCAACAACACCACGAAGCTTCACCACAATGGAATATGGCTCCACGGTGACCTCAACCGTCTAGGATGCTCAAACACCCAAGAGTAACAAGATCCGCAAGGGATAAGTGGGGGGAATCAAATATCTTGTGGTGGAAGTGTAGATCGGGCCCTTGTCACCCAATCCCGAGCAAATCAACAAGTTTGATTGGCTAGGGAGAGAGATCGGGCCAAAATGGAGCTTGGAGCAACAACAGAGCTTAGAGAGAGAAGAGGTGGTCAACTAGAGGTTGAAGAAGCCCTTATATAGTCGAGGAAAACATCCAACCGTTATCCACTTATTCAGCCCGCGACCATGATACTACCCCTCGGTAGCGGTACTACCGGCGGGCCACGCGGGTACTACCGTGGCGAACCACGGTACTACGCGGCAGCAGCACAAGCGGGACTATCGACTAAGGCGTACTACGCTATGCGGTACTACCGCTCCCCTTGCGGTACTACCGCAAGGCGGGAGTCACGACTGAGAAGGGCACGGATGAAATAAATTACATCCGTGCCAACTTCCGCTGAAACTGCGGTAGTGCGAAAATCCGCGGTACTACCGCTCCTTAGGAGCGGTACTACCGTGCAGCGTGCCTACTACCGTGAATCTACGGTACTTGGTAGGAGGGCCATGGTACTACGGCTCATAGGGAGCAGTACTACCGTGGGCCACCGCAGTACTACTGCTGGACGAGCGGTACTACCGTGGTGGGCGCGGATGTAAAATTACATCCGCCCTACTACAAGACCGGAGCGACACTAGGCACAGGAGCAGCGGTACTACCGCTCGAGGAGGCGGTACTACCTGACACCCAGCGGTACTACTGCGTGTACCTGCGATACTACCGCAAGTACGGTGGCAATTGTCGATTCGGCACAACCAAGATAACGAAGGAAGCTCAAAGTGCAGGAAAGGAGGGCAAGTGTGCGTGTTGATTCCGCCCTAACCTTTCCGACGCGGACCCCTCTTAATAATACGGCTCTCCTCGACTCAAAACCACCAAAAGAAAGCGTGGGGCGACGCCGTCTTCAATAGTCTCCGAGGGGCACCGAATCGTCTCGAGCCTAGAGATGAACCATCTGAGGAACTCAAAGCATACGATTAGTCCGCAAAAGTATTGTCATCAATCACCAAAACACTTATGGGATAAATATGCCCTTACAACAGTTGTACTAAAGACTGTAAAGAGAGAGGCGAAATACATTCTGGTTGCTGGAGAAGGTGAAGCGGAATGCCCATATTGTGCCCTCCTTCATGCGTAATGCACGCACGACTCTAGGCCAACCCCTTGTGATGGCTGCCCGTCCATCCTTCACTTTCTTCATTACGACTTCTCGATGCTCATTGTAGTCTGGATGAAATACTTTAACCTTCATTGCATGTCCACCAATCATGTACTTTGGGAGGTAATCTTGAGTGAACTGCTTCGGGAACCACTGCGAACAAAAAAAATTCAGACATTGTTGTCTAACAACTCATTATGGGCAGTAAAAAGAGAAGGTTGCAGAGTTTGTAGTTACCATCCTACAGCTCACTCTTGTGTTGGATAGAGCATAAACAAATAATTTGCTTGCCACCATTTGTATCTTTTTGCTAATAATCCTTATCAGTTTCCTCACTTGATGCTTGTTCATGAATATCTCATTGCCCCATATGCAAAAAGGGTCGATGCGTGGATCCTTGCCAATGGCATATGTACCTACAAACAAGTCAATATTAGAACTAACAAGTGTCCAGGCCTGGATCTATATGCACTACATTATGGAACGACGAGGGGAGTACAAGCCGAGGGATGAAGCTAACCTCGGCGGAAAATGGTGGCCACTCCCGTTGTTGTCATGCATAAGTAGTGGAAAGGCATGATAAGTACAGCAACCTTAACATCAAACAAATATAGAAAAGGTAAACAACATCATCTCCAAATGATAGCTTGAATGTGTTGGTTTTAGCATGCTGTTAAAGAAGATATAAAATGGAAGGCAATGTTACCGACAGCAGGCTCAATAGCCATCAAATATTGCAATTCAAACTGGTATTGTTGAAAATGAATAGAACGTAGGTAATGCTTAAACATCACACTGGATAAATGTGTAAAACTGAAATAAAGGGCATGTGTTAACTACACCAGGAATAACTGTAACCAAATATAGCCGTTCAAACTGGTATTGATGTAGTTGAGCCGCACAGTTCCGACTTGCACATAATGAACAACACATTGTGAATGATTGAAATAAACAAGGCATAAATGACCAGTATGACAACCAAATATAGCCATTGAAAACTGGACAGAGTCTCACTGCAACCAACCTAACAAGCAAATACAGATAAACAGGGCATATGCTTGAAAACTGGACAAATGCTCACTGCAACCAACCTAACAAGCGGATCTGAGATAAACAAGGCATCGCTTGATAAGCTGGACAAATGCTAAAAAGCAACCTAACAACCAAATACAGATAAACAAGGCATCTGCTTGATAACTAGACAAATGCTCGCCGCAACCAAACTAAGAACCAAATACATATAAATAAGGCATCTGCTTGATAACTGGAAAAATGCTCACTCCAACCAACCTAACAACCAAATATAGATAAACAAGGCATCTACTCACTATAAACAACCAAATATAGCCATTCGTGAAACTGAAGTGGACAATTCATACTTAAACATCACATAGCCCTATTTAACAATACATTTTTGCATAACTAAAATAATTAAACACGGCACAGTTAAAGCACCGCGGCAAATGCTACTACAACAAAGGGTACGGGTTGGCAAGCTAGAAAAGGTAAGATTTCTTTGATGAATGTTGCCTCACATTTCATGGACGGGATCCTTCCAGTTGGAAGAGCACAGACCCATGGTGCGCTCTCTGATGTCACAGATGGGCTGTTTCACCTTGGAAGAACCCTCGTGGGTGCCCTCCTCATGGTCGTGGTCGTGGTCGATGAGATCTGACTTGGCAATTGAGGATCCCAAGCCGCCACCATAGAACATGTCCTTCAGAAATGATAAAATTGGCTCGGTGGTGTATAACGCTCGCAAATCCTTGACCACTTGGCGGAGGAGATCATCGGCAGGGCCGTCGAAGAGATCGATGGCGGTTGAACCAGAGGGGTTGGGGATGGACCACTTAACCTGTGACATCGCCCGTGTGAAGCCGTAGCTGTGGACGAGCTTGATGTCGTAGCCAGCTTTCCCGAGATCTGATGTCGCTAGCCCGCTGACATGAAGCCTTCGACATGGCAACGTAGTCAACGTCTTCGCCGGCTTCCGCGGCGACATGTTGCTCTGGGATCGACAGGTCGGGGCGAACGGCGGCCACCTCGCCAACATCCGCCTGAGAGGCCATGATAAACCTCTTCTGGGCCGAACGCTCGTATGGCTCCCCGAGATACGTGGTCGAGCTTAGGCTGCAACATTCTGGAGCAGGGGATGTGGATCTGGCGGGGAGGGACACCGCAGGCCTCATAGAAAAACTTAGGGGAGCGGGGCGATGGTATGGGAATTATTGGGTAACCTGAACTTTATTATCTAAGCTAGGAGGAACGGGCAGACCGGCAGGGGTTGGTGGCAGCGCCGGTGATGACCCACAAGTATAGGGGATCTATCGTAGTCCTTTCAATAAGTAAGAGTTTCGAACCCAACGAGGAGCAGAAGGAAATGATAAGCGATTTTCTGCAAGGTATTCTCTTCAAGTACTGAAATAAGTGGTAACAGATAGTTTTGTGATAAGATAATTTGTAACGAGCGACAAGTAAAAAAAGTAAATAAAGTGCAGCAAGGTGGCCCAATCCTTTTTGTGGCAAAGGACAAGCCTGGACAAACTCTTATATAAGGAAAAGCCCTCCCGAGGACACATGGTGTTGGGGATGTAACTACTGAATATAAACCGCCCTGGAGGGGCCGGTTCACCCTCAGCCATAATTGGAGCCCACGAAGACTCAGAAGGTGGCGATTCGCCTTACAGCTTATAGGCCCGGAGCCCAGGGGCGAATTAGGGCCCATAATGGTAAAACTGCCATAACCATGTAACTTGTGTTGTAAGATAAGAGAAAGGAGAGACCGAGCCGGACACTTGTATGAGCCGGCCTCGGGACTCCGTAGACCGGCCGGACGTCAACCCGTGTATATAAGAGGGCGACCCGGCGGTTTAGGGACGAACAATTACAACTCGAGGCTTAGGCGAAGCTATTGCTCCCTAGTCGCCGAGATCACATCAATTCCATTACAAACTAGGCGTAGGCTTTTACCTTCATCGAAGGGGCGAACTAGTATAACCCTTGTGTCTTTCGTCGCTTTAACCCTCTAAGTTAACCCGTTCGATGGCCCCACGACTAAGTCCTTTCATGAGGACATATGCCGTGACAATTCCACGACAGTTGGCGCCCACCGTGGGGCTATCGCACGATGGTTTGATGATCTTAGAGGGCAAGTTCGAAGGACTCGAAGGCTATGCTGTGGGCCGGATGACCAAGAGTCGTCGCGGCAAGCTCTACATCGACGATGCAGGCTGGGGCCCCGAGGCCGGCTCTATCGAGTACGGATACCGGGTCCCCTTTGGTAGCATACACGTGTTCATCGGCAAGATCGGTGAGCCAGGGCCTGAGCCGGACATCTGCACCGACCTCGTCGAGACGGCTCAGCGGGCGAAACCTGCCCTGGCTAAACCGGCTGTCAAGCGTGCTTTTGTGGGAGTCATCCACGGAGGAAACTACGAGGACGGATCGGCATCTGGTGGCGAAACCGTTGTTTACTTGGATGACGAGTCATCGACTGGAGAAACCGAATCTCTGTACCAGCTGCAAGATGGCCAGATTGGGGGCTGTCCCGACGGTGACAGTATTCCGGACCCCTTTGATCTGCCCAACCGGGTTGGAATATTCATGGCCGGTACACAAGCGACGCTTCACTCTTCAACCGCCGCGACAATGGTCGCCGGTTCGACAGCGGCGATGGCAGCCGGGGCAGGAGGCCCTGTGCGCCCGCCGGCTCAAGTTTTATCAGAACTATTTGATGCATTGGCTGTGCTCATGGCAGAGGCTAACCCGCAGATCAAGACCTACATAACGAGAGATTGCAAAGGTGAAGGAACAAATCACCCAGGCTAAAGCGGATCGGCAGCTGCGAGGCGTTAGGATGGTGGCGAGCGGGCGCTTTGGATCGCGCGAGCTTATAGGCTCATGCTGGATCGAGAATCGTCGCATGAAGTCATGAAAAGAAAATACGGATCCCGTCGCCCTCGGTTTTCGAGGAAGATACCTCTTCAACACCCCAGGGCAGGGACCAGTAATCCGCCGCCGGTGGTGAACCGGCGGAAGCACTTTGGACGGGCGCGCCGGTTTAGCCCCGTGTGATAGATCTGCCTCGCCATCATGCCGGCATGCCTCGGGCTGTGCAAACACCTCCAGGTCACTACTCCAACCCGATGGATAACCTTGTTGCGGCTGCGGCGCGGTTGGAGGCAATTCAATCGGCGATTCACCACAGCGGTAGAAACACGCCGGGTCAAAAAGCTCCTTAGGGCGGCTCGGTCCAACAGAAGCATATTCATACAACCGTGATCGGATCCACTCCACCCGCTTTCGAGCGAGCTATAGCGGCGCAGATGAACCGGCCGTGTCAAGTAATGCGCAGCGCGGTGCACCCAGGCAACAACCCGGCGGGTGGTTTCAAAACGCTCAAGAGGTGGTGGACGGGCGAGAGCGCGTGGGGAGGCGAGTTAGCAACCACGGCATTAGGATTATCAGCTTGCGCCGGTTCGACCGACTATTTTCGAGCTGGAGTTACATCTAGCTCTTTGGGGTGCCTTGCCTCGTCCCGCTTTACGCAATGTATGCTTGCCCAAAGATTTCAAGGGGCCACGTAAGGTGCCCAATTATACCGCCGATCGGCTCGAGCGTGGATAGAAAGCTATGAGATGGCCATGGAGATCTTTGGATGTGGATGAAGCTGCGTGTGCGAAGTATTTCACCATGATGCTTGAAGGCATGGCCCGTGCTTGGTTGAAAAACCTGCCGCCCAATTCCATCGGTTCATGGACCCGATTCACGGACCCGTTTCATTCAGAATTTCAAAGATACCTGCAAGCAGCCCATGTGCGTGGTGGACTTGGCGGCTTGTGTCGAGCGGAGGAATCCACAACCCATTGGAGTGCGCGCGTTTGGAAGTTCTGCATTCTTGAGACCGGATCAACGCTGATTCTGCAATCTTAACCCTAGAGGGCAAGCTGCGGTTCAAACCTTTAAAATTGAAGTTGGGTCGCATGAAGCGTTTTTGCAATGACATGGGCACTCTCATGGGCGTTTTAGTGAAGTATGCTGATTCTGATAGTACCAAGGATCCCGAGTCCGAAGAGGAGGATGAAACAGGGAAGGGAAAACAGAACAGCAACTCTAGAGGCCAGCAGCATCACTCGGCGGGTAATGGAGGAAACAAGCGTAAGGCAAATGGTAACATGGGCTTCGTAGCCAACACCAACGCGCAGGACAAGGGCCAACGGCGCAAGGGTAAACAGCCAAACCGAGGTGGTGCGCCTAATCACAATCCGGACCGGTTGAATTATCATTGAATCAACCTGTCCGAAGCATGGAGACGAAGGAGGCGTGACAAACCACCTCTGGAAGGATTGTTACATTATGCAGGAGTTCAAAAGTTCTAGTGCTTTCGGTATGATCAAGGCCCCGACGGCGGTTGTGGTCGGCCGGAATTACGGTGGAGAAATTCGGTCCGGGTTTAATGGTAATCCGGCGGCGAACAATCAGAACAATCAGAACAACCAAGGTGGTTACAATCAGCAGCAGCAGCAGTCGGGTTATCAGAGCAATCCGAAGCAGTTGAATGGTGGACAGTATCACGTCTTCACCACTAGCTTGGACAAGCGAGACCGGAAACTTCAGAAGCGGGCAGTCAACGTTGTTGAACCGGCCGTGCCTCATTACCTACGCTGGTCAGAACAACCTATTGTGTGGAGTAGAGAGGATCATCCTCCCCGGGTTGACAATCCGGGTCAGCTAGCCCTAGTGGTGGCGCCTCAGGTGGGAGGATACAAGTTCACCAAGGTACTTATGGACGGGGGGAGCAGCATCAACATCCTGTATTATGAGACCTTCCGTCGTATGGGGTTAGCAGATAAACATCTCAAACTGTCCAATACAGTGTTTCATGGTGTGGTGCCTGGCAAGTCAGCATATCCGGTTGGTAAAATAGCTCTAGAGGTGGCCTTTGGGGATGAACATGACTCTAGATCGGAAACATTGATGTTTGAAGTGGTGAAAATTCAAAGTCCTTACCACGCCCTGTTTGGGCGGCCGGCTTATGCCAAGTTCATGGCGCGACCTTGCTATGTCTATTTGCAGCTAAAAATGCCGGGTCACAAAGGGACGATAACGGTTCATGGGAGCCGCAAGATCGCTTTAGAGTGTGAGGAAGGTGATGCGGCTTCGCAGAGTCGGTTTGTGCCACGAAGAGCTAAAGTACTATAAAGATAATGTTGATCCGGCGGATATGACCCGTTGAAGAAGCCAAACTGAGCACTATCCGGCCTTGAAGTTTAAATCGGCGGCTGAGACTAAACTTGTTGACTTTGTACCCGGTGATTCGTCCAAGCAGTTCATCATCAGTGCCAACTTGGATCCTAAATAGGAAGGCGCGCTCATCGAGTTCATCCGTGAGAATCGGGACATTTTTGCATGGAAGCCTTCTGACATGCCAGGTGTACCGAGGGAACTCGCTGAGCACACTCTTAATGTTGATCCCAAATACAAACCGGTAAAGCAGTTTCTTCGCCGGTTTAACGAGGAAAGGCGTAAGGCCATTGGAGAGGAGGTTGCCAGGCTCTTAGCAGCAGGTTTTATCGTTGAAGTTTTCCATCCAGAGTGGCTTGCTAATCCGGTGCTGGTCCTTAAGAAAAACGGCACTTGGCGATGTGTGGATTACGAGATCTTAACAAGGCTTGCCCAGCAGATCCTTTGCCCTCCCGCATTGACCAGATTATTGATGCTACGGCGGGTTGTGGCGTTTGAGCTTTTGGATGCATATTCGGATATCATCGATCAAAATGGCGGTTAAGGACCAAGAGAAGACAACGTTTATCACTCCCTTTGGAGCCTTCTGCTATGTGTCTATGCCCTTTGGGCTCAAGAGCGCCCAAGCAACTTATCGGCGTTGCGTCTGTAATTGCTTGCATGAACAGATCGGCCGTAACGTGCATGCTTATGTGGATGATATTGTGGTTAAGTCAAGGAAGAAGGAAACACTGATTGCGGATTTGAGAGAAACCTTTGACAACTTGCGAGTGTACAAGATGATGCTTAACCCGACCAAATGTGTTTTCGGTGTTCCGGCAGGCAAGCTATTAGGTTTCCTTGTGTCCAACAGGGGGATTGAAGCTAATCCGGAGAAGATTACAGCTATCATCTCCCTGGCTAAGCCAAAGTGTATCAATGATGTCCAGCGATTGGCGGGCCGGATTACCGCGCTGAGCCGGTTTATCAGCCGCCTCGGAGAGAAGGCCATTCCTTTGTACCGAGATCTTTGAAGAAGACGATCAGTTTATGCGAGTCCGCTGCCGATGAAGCGTTGGAGGACTTGAAGCGGCAATTGGCCAACCCTTTGTACTCACTGCTCCCATTGACAAAGAGCCGCTTCGCTATATGTTGCTGCTAATGCGGGCGATTAAGCGTGGCCGTTGTGGTAGAAACGGAAGGAGGCGGGAAGGAGCATCCGGTTCAACATCCGGTTTATTATATCAGCGAGGTGCTTATTGAGTCCAAGAGAGATACCGCATTGGCGAAGCTGGTGTATGGAGTTTTATGGCAAGCGAAAGCTGAAGCAGTATTTTCAAGGGCATCCCATCACGGTGGTCGATTCAGCTCCCTTGGGTGATATCATCTGAACCGGAGGCGATCGGCGGATTGCTAAGTGGGCTATAGAGCTTGGGCGCACGATTTAAAGTATGTGCCTCGGACGGCGGTAAAATCGAGCACTTGTTGATTTCATTAATGATTGGGCGGAGTTACAAGCACCTGAAGAAAAGCCGGATCATACCTATTGGACCATCCACTTTGACGGGTCCAGGCAGTTGGAAGGCTCGGAGGCTGGAGTCATGTTAACTTCCCCACGAGGTGACAAGTTTTGTTACGTCCTCCGTCTAATGTTCCCTTGTACTAACAATGCAGCAAAGTATGAAGCCTTGCTCCATGGTCTTCGGATGGCTAAGGAGATGAATCTAAACCGGGTTAAGTGCTTCGGTGACTCGGACTTGGTGGCCCAGCAGGTGTCTGGCACTTGGGATTCCAAAGACCCACTCATGGCTACATATCGTCGGGAGGTGGATGTTGTTGCAGGTCATTTCAAAGGCTATCAGGTGGACCATGTGGATCGACGGAAGAATGAAGCGGCGGGACGCTTTAAGCGGTTGGGCTCTCAACGCAAACGGTCCGCCTAATGTTTTCCTTGATGTACCGCACAACCCGTCAGTCAAGCTCCCCGATGAAGCAGATTTGGCTATTCCTGATCCGGAGGCTCAGTTGGTGGCAGCCCTGCATGTCATTCCGGATTGGACGCTCCCTTATTTGGCGTACATGAGCCAAGGCGAGTTACAGAAGATGAGACGTTGGCCCGACAGATAGTTCGGCGGTCCAAGTCTATGACCATTGTTAATGGCGAGTTGCCTCATTGCGGTGTGTCGAGGCGTTTCAACGTTGTGTGTCCCCGAGGAAGGCTGTGAAATATTGCGTGAGATCCACGAAGGAGGCTGTGGTCACCATGCGGTTCAAAATCCTTGGTGGCTAAAGGCCCGCCACGGTTTTTATTGGTTGTTGCCCATGCCGATGCGAGAAGATCTGGTCGAGCGATGTGATGGTTGCCGAAGTTTTCTAGGCGTCGCGATATACCGGCCCAAGAATTGAGGATGATTCCAATTACTTGGCCGTTTGCGATTTGGGGGCTGGATATGGTTGGACCTTTTAAAGGTCCAAGGACAGAAAGACACACTTGTTGGTGGCGGTTGACAAATTTACAAAGTGGGTCGAGGCGAGCCTGTTAGCAAGTGTGATGCGGCCATTGCGGTTGATTCATCAAAGGGTGATCTTCGGTTTGGTTTTCCACACAGTATCATCACGAGATAATGGTACCAATTTGTCCAAAGGTGCCATGAAGGAATTTTGTGAGCGTGAGCACATCCGACTTGACATTCTTGATAGCTCACCCACAGTCCAATGGTCAAGCGAGCGAGCTAATCGGGAGATCCTGAGAGGTATCAAGCCCCGGCTTATGGTCCCTTTACAGAGGACGCCGGGCTGTTGGGTAGAAGAGCTACCATTTGTGCTATGGAGTATAAATACTACCCCTAACAGATCCACTGGATACACACCGTTCTTTATGGTCTATGGGGCGAGGCGGTCCTCCCAGCGATATCCGTCATGACTCACCTCGTGTGGCAGCCTATGTTGAGGCAGATAACGAGACAGACGGCGGGGCGCTTTGGATCGACTGGATGAAGAACGAGATATGGCGGCTGCTCGCTCGGCGATTTACCAGCAGGATCTTCGTCGGTATAACAGTCGACGGGTTAGAACCAGAACCTTTCAAGAAGGAGACTTGGTGCTTGGCTCATTCAAGACCGACAGAGATATGCACAAGCTATCCCCCCTTGGGAAGGGCCTTTTGTGGTCAGCAAGAATCTGCATAACGGGTCGTACTATCGATTGATGTTCGAGAGCATAAAGACTCACGCACGTCAGAAGAGGAGACCAACAGGCCGTGGAACATAGCTCATCTTCGGCCTTATTATACATGAGCCATCAGCTCTCCTTATGTACATATTATGACAATGTATACATTATGAATAAAAGCAATAAACCGGAGCCTCTGCTAAAGCGGGGTATCCGTTCTGTAAACATCCGGTTTGGTTACATGGAGTTGTTGTCTTAAGCGGCCTCGGTTTACCCTTGAGAATGTTTTTGAAGTTTTTAGGCGTCACTTGGGGGCTTGGTCGTATCGAACCAATGCAACACCTCTTGATGGTAAAGCCACCGGATCACAGGGACATGGTCAAGTCTGAACCGATCCGCCTCTTGATCGGCCTAAGGTCATAGAGTCACTTGGGGGCTTGGTGAACCGAACCATTGCCACGCCATTTGATCGGCATAATGCCACGGTTTCAGTTGGGGACCTGGCTGACTTGAACCATGGCTACACCTTATTGGGAGCTTGGTCGTGTCCGACCATGGTAACACCATCTGATCGGCTCCGTAAAGCCTCTTTTTTCATAACTATTATTAAAACCGGTTCAACCAGTCCATTGGCGAATTCGGTCTATTTTTAATCCGGAGATAACTTTTCGGTTTACATTTTCTGTTGACATCCCATTGAGGAGTAACGGGGGCTTCACATGACCGGCATGGTTTACATGGTAAATCGGCATTCTAAACACAGGAGCTATTTTCTCCTTTGACGGTAACGGTTTACACAACCGCCGCTTCAAGGTTGGCTAAACCAACTTCATGCCCGATGCTGGCAGCCGCCGTGGCAGTTTATGAATTTGTGACTGCAGGTGATATAGATTGAAGGTTTCGGTTATTCAATCAACAGTATCAGCGCCTATGTGCAAAGGTTGCAGATTGAAGGCACAAAGGCATATTCAAAACAAAAGTGATGGCTATTCTATTACAAGGCATTCAGAGGCCCAACATTTCGAATGGCGTCATGACTAGCAGCTTATGATGCATCAACGGACTTGACGGATTAAGCTTCATCGCCGGGTTGACGTGAAGAAGATGGATCGTCTGGCGTCAGATCAGCTTCTTCCTCCTCATCACCCGATGGACGGAAGTCATTGGTGGACCAGTCAATCCGGGTTAAAGCCTGAAAGACAGCCTCTTCACTTATAAGCTCAGCGGATCAGCGTCGAGGGCATAAGTGTGCTTACGGATTGGGGAACAAGGTTACGCACTTCCGAATGACAACTTCCACCGCTGTTGTTTGCATCATAGAAAGAGCGGTAAACCGCCGGGTTGGCTTCGCTGCTAGTTGACTCACCGGAGGGCGCATCTCCTTTGTTATCCGTTTGAGGCATCATTATCAAAAGCTTCGCCGTTTTCTTGAGCGCTGGGGAAGCCTTTGGCTATATCCGCCGGATCAAGGTCTGCTATCCATGCTTTGGCGCGAGTTAGAGCCAATAAAGTGCCAGCCGGGACGCGGATCGTTTCAACTCTTCAAGTTGTGCGGGATAATGGATAGCGGTCCGGTGTGTCTTTGATCAAAAGCGGAGCTGTGTTATCATATGGCGTCGCACATATGACTCATTGGTGCCGGTATCTGATTGCTCAATCAGCGTATACGCGACCTTGAGCTTCTTCCGCATGTCCGAGCCCGGATAGTGTCGCTTCCCTATACCGGTTTAAGGAAGTTCAGGTTAAACCGGCGGAAATGTCAAAACGGAATAGTAATCACAAACCTTGGTGAAACATCTCTTACCAAAGATCGCAGAGGTCATGGCATTAATTTGGTGCCTCAGTCCGGTGAGCTCTTCTGTCACCGGTTTAAGAGCTGCTTCAGCATCTTCCGCCCGTTTCAGCAACCCGGCCTTCTCCGTCTCCCAGTTGGCCTGCTCAGATTTAGACCACTCCTTGAGCTGTTCCATAGTGGTCAAGGCGGTTTTCAACTCATCCTTGGCTTTGGAGGCTTCTGCTTGTTGGGTCTTCAGATTGGCACGAAGGTCATTAAGCTGTCCGGTTTGTTGGCATATCTCACTCTGATACAAAAAGGGGATCAAGTTAGTTGTTTCCTCATGAAGTCCCAAGCTCAATACAGGTATTCAACTTGGCACTTGGGGGCTAATGGCTAATTGCTCAAACATGTTTTGCTACGGTGATACAATTTATAATCCTGGTTTAACTCTGCTAAGTTGAACCGGCCCTTGGGGACTACTACATCACAAAGGTACAAGAGAGGCATAACTCCTTACCTCATAGCGCTCCTTCATAAGATTCACCAGACCGGCTTCGAAGTCACGGCTTGTGTAGAGCCGGTTCAGAAGCGGAGTGAAGTTCTTGGCGAGAAATTGTCATAAGGCGACGGATCAGTTTTTCCTTCCCTTACTCATGGCGATAAACTCTTCCTTGGCGCTGTGTTTTGATAGAGCAACCGGATTGCGAGGCGGTATAAGCGGTGCCGTCACTACGACATCATCATCTTTGGCGGGCTGGCCCGATTGGCATTCTTTCCTGGGCTTGGTGCTTTCATACCCGGGCTCGGCGGATCAGCAACTAAAACCTGTTCTGCTGCAGGACTCGGTGGAGCAGGATGTGATGTTTCCACTTGGGCGTCCGGTTCAATCTCTGGCGGATTAACCTTTGTCGTTTTGGTTAAATCCGCGAGCTGTTTTTAGCGACTTCATGTTTCTCGCCATGATGCTCGAGTCTTCTCGGATCAACGTCCTGATGACGGTCAAGGGTCTTTGCCTTCTTACTTAAGCGAGCCTTGGTGCTGCAACATTCAGGGTTAGAGTATGATAAACCGACAAATGCAAAAGAAGAAGGGTAATATGCTTACCCAGCAGCAACTTTAAGAGGAGGCGGTTGAGTGGTTGATGAACCGCCGGATGAGTTGGAAGAGGCGATAATTCGGATCGACGGATTGAGAGGACATCGAAGAAACCTTTCAAAGGATAGCGCTTTTCGGGAGAACACATCACCTCCGGACGGCGCTTCGGGTTGGGGTGTCGAGTAAACCGGACGGCGTAATTTGTTGGCGTTGTGCGCCGCCGGTCGTCTGGCGTTCTTGACTTTCTGTGTCTTCAAAGAAAGATTTGGATTCAAATGAGCATTGGGTGAGATTTTTCACTTTCGGACTGCGCGGCAAATTCGTTTAACGGTACAAGATCGAATCGGAAGAAAGGCGGATTACCTCAACAGGATCGGCATGGCTGGCCTCGGCATCATCACAGGGATTATGGCTGTTAATAGGATGAATGATAAAAGGACAAAGTAAATCAAGCTTTACCTCCGCATCTGAATCTTCATCTTCCGTGGTTCGAGAAGACTCGGTGGTTTTCCTCTTACCAGCCTTCTTGGTGGTCTTGGACTTCACACGAGGGACCGGGCGGTTTGGTTCATTTCGGAAGAGCTGTTAGCTGAAAAGTAACAAGGATTAATATATATCAATAAGGCATTAAAATCAGTAGAGCGATGGCGGAGCCTTACGCAGCGGTTTGTTGGAAACATAGAGCAGGGCCAACCCAGTTTGGCTGCGAGCGGAGATCGGTTCGTGAAGCATCTTCTTCTTGCCTCGGTAACTTCAAGCTCGATTATTGGTAGCTCGTGGCGTCGTTGCGGGTCTTTGGCCTTCTGGTGTATTCATGCATCAATCCGGCGGCGGCTTAATGGCAAGATGCCCCAAGAAACCAAACATCGAACAAGGTCAATACCGGTTAAACCATTGGCCATTAGAGCCGGAGCTTGATAATTTGGGCGCAAAATTCTTCCGTTCTGCGGCGGTCAAGCGTAAAGGCAATGGGTGATGGTTGCTAAGCCGATGAGGCGGTAACCGGTAAGGGTTTTCGCCGTCGGGGCGGTATTCAACAATAGAACCAGGTTTGGTTCGATCTTTCGGATGGCTGTGGTGTTTTGCGTGAGGAAAATCTACTTCCTTCCTTTTACGGATTGAAAGCGCCACCAAGCTCCGTGTTAGGGCCATCCGAAAACTCGAGACTGGCGGTTCAAATGAAAGAAATCCGGAATAACTCCACAGATGGTTCTTCTTGAAGGTAGACTTTGCAGGAAACTTGAAAATTGCATATTTTGGACACGAGTTCGGACCAATATCTTGTGGATGGAGTTGGAAACTTGCGAGGACATCCGGAAGAATTTTGATCCGGGCGGGCTGAATCGGTCTAAGTGTTGCATAAATACAATTACTTCTCCTTCTTGAGGTTCGAGGAGGGCATTCGGCATCGGAACACGCCAATGAAGGACATTTTGGAGGCTAAAGCGCCGGTGGTGACATATCCATTGAGTTGCGTCTCGATGATCTTGGACCGGACCCAATTGCAAGCTGAGAATTGTTTGGCCATTCGGAGGAAAAAACTGCGAAAGGAAAAGTAAAGACGGTTCACCATTAGCGGTTCAGGCATATTATACAATGCTAAACCGGCAGTTTGGCATCAGATCAATTTCGGTTTAGCGAGGACTAATGGAGTATTGCGGATTAGCTATCAAAAATTAAACCGCCCTTAGGAGGAAGGGACAGAAGCTGGAAAATCTGCTAAGTGTTGTGAAACAGGTTTCACACATGAGCGGAATTAATTTGGATCTACGAAGATTGATGAGAAAAATTTCTGAGATCCTCAGGCTTTATAAAGGGCAAGGGAGTTCGGGCGTTCTATCAAGAGGGTCTGAATAAAAAGGAAGGTTTGCAAAGTGCCAAAGTGAAGGCGGAGCAGCCACTACATATGATATATTCTACGGTTGGATTAAAAAGCCATGGCAGAGCAGGCATGAAGAGACTAGGGATGAACACCTATGAGCGACAATATGAGCAGGGGCCTTAAGATGCAGATCTAGGGTATGAGGAGGCCTTACCCGATGCAGGACAGCGGAGGGCGCCGAGAGTCTGGTACAACCAGGTTGATCAGCGGCCTTGGGTTGGTGCGGCGTTCGGAGGTCGGAGGCGACGGCGGAGCTTTAGAGCTGGGGCGTCGCGAGGAAGAAGAAGCGCGGAAGGAGGAAGAAGAGAAAGGGCCTTCCGGTCTGTTTATAATGAGACAGAGTAATTGACAGGCGCGAGAATCAAGGAGTTGAAAGCGGCGGATGGCGCAGCGGTCGCCTCGATTTCCGAGATAGTATTAAATAAAGGGAATCTTATCGTTTGGGCTTCTTTAATGAGGATGATGTCAAGATGCTCTATTGCTGGGGTCGGAGGATGACGTCACGGCGGTTTAAGCAGATGGCGGTTTACGAAATATGAAGGAAGATATTGAGTTTTCTAAGATGTTGAAGATTAACATGAGCAGGTTCAAGTCAATCGGGGCCTAATGTTGGGGATGTAACTACTGAATATAAACCGCATACGGAGGGGCCAGTTCACCCTCAGCCATAATTGGAGCCCACGAAGACTCGAGAAGGTGGCAATTAGCCTTTGACTTATAGGCCGGAGCCGAGGCGAATTAGGGCCCATAATGGTAAAACCGCCATAACCATGTAACTTGTGTTGTAACATAAGAGAAAGGAGAGACCGAGCGGACACTTGTATGAGCGGCCTCGGGACTCTGTAGAACCGGCCGGACGTCAACCCGTGTATATAAGGGGCGACCGGCGGTTTAAGGACGGAACAATTACAACTCGAGGCTTAGGCGAAGCTATTGCTCCCTAGTCGCCGAGATCACATCAATTCCATTACAAACTAGACGTAGGCTTTTACCTTCATCGAAGGGGCCGAACTAGTATAACCCTTGTGTCTTTGCGTCCGCTTTAACCCCTCTAAGTTAACCCGTTCGATGGCCCCACGACTAAGTCCTTTCATGAGGACATCTGCCGTGACAATTCCACGACACATGGGAATATCGTTAAGCTAGTTTTCATCACGTTCATATGATTCGCATTCGGTACTTTGATAATTTGATATGTGGGTGGACTGGTGCTTGGGTGATGTTCTTACTTGAACAAGCATCCCACTTATGATTAACCTCTATTGCAAGCATCCGCAACTACAACAAAAGTATTAAGGTAAACCTAACCATAGCATGAAACATGTGGATCCAAATCAGCCCCATACGAAGCAACGCATAAACTAGGGTTTAAGCTTCTGTCACTCTAGCAGCCCATCATCTACTTATTACTTCCCAATGCCTTCCTCTAGGCCCAAATAATGGTGAAGTGTTATGTAGTCGATGTTCACATAACACCACTAGAGGCTAGACAACATACATCTCATCAAAATATCTAACGAATACCAAATTCACATGACTACTAATAGCAAGACTTCTCCCATGTCCTCAGGAACAAATGTAACTACTCACAAAGTATATTCACGTTCATAACCAGAGGGGTAATAGTATGCATAAAGGATCTGAACATATGATCTTCCACCAAATAAACCAACTAGCATCAACTACAAGGAGTAATCAACACTACTAGCAACCTACTAGTACCATTCCCGGACTTAGAGACAAGAATTGGATAGAAGAGATGAACTAGGGTTTTGAGAGGAGATGGTGTTGGTGAAGATGTTGATGGAGATTACCCTCTCACGATGAGAGGAGCGTTGGTGATGACGATGGCGATGGTTTCCTCCTCCTGGAGGGAAGTGTCCCCGGCAGAACAGCTCTGCCGGAGCCCTAGATCGGTTCCGCCTCGTGACGGCGGAGTCTCGTCCCGAAAGGTTGCTTATGATTTTTTCCTCATCGAAAGACCTCATATAGCAGAAGATGGGCATCAGAGAGCCAACAGGGGGCCCACAAGGTAGGGTGGCGCGCCCCCACCCTCGTGGACAGGTGGGCCCCCCTCTGGTAAACTTATTCCGCTGGATATTTTTTATTATTTCCAAAAATGAATTTCGTGGAGTTTCAGGACTTTTGGAGTTGTGCAGAATAGGTCTCTAATATTTGCTCCTTTTCCAGCCCAGAATTCTAGCTACCGGCATTCTCCCTCCTTATGTAAACCTTGTAAAATAAGAGAGAATAGGCATAAATATTGTGACATAACGTGTAATAACAGCCAATAATGCAATAGATATCGATATAAAAGGATGATGCAAAATGGACGTATCAATTCCCCCAAGCTTAGACCTCGCTTGTCCTCAAGCGAAAGCCGATAATGATAAATATGTCCCCATGTTTAGAGGTAGAGGTGTCGATAAAAATAAAATACGGACATGAGGGCATCATGATTATTCTCATAACAGCAACATATTTAGATATTGTCATATGATTTCTTATGCTCAAGTAATAATCTATTCACAATGCAGAGTACGAATCATAAACTTTATTGAGAACCAACAAACTATAATCTCAGTCATTGAAGCAATTGCAATTTATCATAACATCAGAAAGAGTCTATGTCAGAGCTAAATAGCACGTCCACATACTCAACTATCATCTAGTCTTTCATAATTGCTAACACTCACGCAATACTTGTGGTTACGGAGTTTTAGTCGGACACAGAAAAAGATAGGGGCTTATAGTTTCGCCCCACAACCTTTTACCTCAAGGGTAATGTCAACAATAATAACTCATGCTCCCCTACATCCAATTAGATATATATATATATCAGGATCTTTCCAACATATTGTGCTTGCCAAAGGATAAAGTGTAAAAAGGAAAGGTGAAGATCACCATGACTCTTGCATAAGGTAGAAGATAATAATAAAAGATAGGCCCTTCGCAGAGGGAAGCAGAGGTTGCCATGCGCTTTTATGGTTGGATGCACAAAATCTTAATGCGAAAGAACGTCACTTTATATTGCCACTTGTGATATGAACCTTTATTATGCGATCGGCGCTTTTATTTCTTCCACATCACAAGATCGTATAAATCTTATTTCCCCCACACCAATCAATCATACATATTGAGAGCAATTTTTATTGCTTTGCACCGATGACAACTTACTTGAAGGATCTTACTCAATCCATAGGTAGATATGGTGGACTCTCATGGCATAACTGGTTTAAGGGTTTTCGGAAGCACAAGTAGTATCTCTACTTGGTGCTGAGAATTTGGCTAGCATGAGGGGGAAAGGCAAGCTCAACATGCTGGAGGATCCATGAAAACATACTTTATCTCAGACATAAGAAAACATAACTCATTACGGTTGTCTTCCTTGTCCAACATCAACTCTTTAGCGTGTCATATTTTAATGAGTGCCCCCTGTCGGTGTCGAAACCGGCGGATCTCGGGTAGGGGGTCCCCAACTATGCGTCTAGGATCGATGGTAACAGGAGACAGGGGACACGATGTTTACCCAGGTTCGGGCCCTCTCTATGGAGGTAATACCCTACTTCCTGCTTGATTGATCTTGATGATACGAGTATTACAAGAGTTGATCTACCACGAGACCGTAGAGGCTAAACCCTAGAAGCTAGCCTATGGTATGATTGTTGTATCGATCTATCGACTAGCCTGGCCCTGGTTTATATAATGCACCGAGGCCTAGGATAACAAAGTCCTAACCCGAATCGCCGGTGGGGAGGAGTCCTTGTCTTGATCACCAAGTCTTGAGGAATCTTCCTTGTATCTGGCAGCTGTCCGGACCGCCCATGAGTATCTGACCATGGGGTCCTCGGCCCAATCTAATAGATCGGGAGATGGCGTGGTGACTACCCCTAGTCCGGGACACCGTCCAAGCCCCCCCGAACCGGTCTTCAAGTTAGGGACGCTCCTCAATTCTTCCGAACTGTTCTTCATCTTCGGTCGTCAGTCTTGAAAACTGGTTCAACAAATCTTCTCATCTTCGATCTTGAGGATCGCCGTAGTGCATCCAAAGAGTTTACATGTCGGGTATCCGAGGAGCCCCTTTAAGTTTCCGGCCTTTATCAATTCCTTGTTATTTTTAAGCCACACCTCGGGTTTGAAGTTGTTCCCGGGCGGCAGTGCCCTCTTGCGTCCGAGCTCCAACGTCGGACTGTATTTGAGGTATCTTTTGCAGCCAAGCACCAACGCCGGACTGCTTCCTATCTCCAACACCGGAATGTATCTGAGCTCCAATGTCGGACTATATCCAAGATGTCATAGATCATCCTGGTTCAAAAAAGTCAAAGGAGTTTAGCCGAGCTTAATGCTGGAAATGCCCTCTCTGGAGCCGACCACTTTGGCGTCCGAGCTTTATGCCGATCGCTTCGGGGTGTCTATTGTAGTCGAGCACCAACGCCAGATCAGTATCCGAGGTGGTTCACCACCTCGACCATAAACTGATTTTATGAATTTAAATCCGAATTGTGCAATGTAATCTCTGCCGAGATGTATAGCCAGTAGCCCTCAAGGTGCGTGTTGGCCTAATATCCGGGATGCACCTGAGGGAAAAATCAAACCGCTGACCCTAGTAGCCACTGAGACTCAGGTCGATTCACAAAATCAGCCTGAGGATCAATTCCCAGCTCGGCAGCATACTTAGGAATAGAAATGCGGTGTGCAAAGTCCTCGAGACTCAGGTTGGGTGCGGCCGACCAACCTGAGGATAATAATCTCCTCGAAAATTATATTGCGCTTTAAATTTTTTGTATTGGATTGCCAATGCAGCAGCCCCCGAGACGCTGGTCGGGTGGCAACACCAAATCAGGGGATAGATGTGCCCCTTTAATATTTATAAATAATGAGCATGAAGCCCAGTAGCCCCCGAGCCTTAATGTGGGCACGGGTGGCTGAATTAAGGATCGATATCCAGAGTAAAATCACAGATTATGTGTAATGATTCTATGTGTCCAAGCACTTTACATCATTATTTTGACTCCATTGCGACTGTTTTATCAGTTGAAAGTGGCCCATCGTCGGCTTCTACCCCTTGGTAGATACTACGCAGGGTGTTTCCGCAATAACAAAACAACCCTTAGCCGACGTCTCGGTGCCCAAAGGCGGTTGTGTTAGCGGAAATGAGGCAATCAGATATGCGGGCTTTAAAACTTCCGCTTAGTCATAGGAGCTTTAAACCGGGGAAGCTAGCCATGAACCCCCGGTTGCTGTTCGGCGTCATCTAAGGTCAAGCCGTAAACACTTCGGCCAATGTTATGAACGGCCCGTCATTTAACATAGTCATCGGATCGCTGACCAGTTTACGCCTATTGTGACAGTCAGTTTTCGGCTTTCTCCACTGAGGTGCTTGACCATGCGAGCTGGAAGCACAATCGCAGTGGTTCTCCCTTTGCACACCCAGCCGAACAAAGCGGAACATAGGAGGCACGCACAGGAGCCGGGCAACCCAACTATTGACCGAAGACACAATTCGAAACCGATGCATATATAGCAATATCCGAGAATGTTTTTGCCGAATCCCTAAAGGTGTCTGGCGTTGCACTACGAGACTAATGCTGGAAATGCACAAATATTTTAAAAGTGCCATAGGCTCGAAAAGCCAAAAAACTTATTAAAAAGTTTAATGTCCGAACTAGATCAAGTGTTCGGTGCCAATCCGAAAATTGGACTACAAAAAAAAGTGCTTCTGCCGTGCTTTAACATGACACATCCTATCTCAAGACTTCAAGCGGGTCAGCCTACGGCTTCAACCTCCTATCCCGAAGGCGGAGTACTTCTCATTAGGCCAGTTTAACAAACTAAACTCTAGCAGTTTTGAGAGAGAAATTAGGCTCCCCGGCTAGTGACCACACACTCGTGTCGAAAAAAGGAGTGATAAATAGTAATAATGATAAAAACTTCTCAACGACTAAGAAGAAAAACACTTATTATAAAATGGCTCAAATAAACTTAAGAGCCCCCAAGTGACTTGGGTAAAAGAATGATTGTATGTACTGAAGTACTTATATCATATCTATGTTCACCCGAACTTTAAACGCGTCTTAACCGACCGCCAACTTCTCCCTCTTCGGTTAAGGACCGAAAAGTGTTATGTACTCCACCTGTCGAGAATATCAACGGTGTTTCCGATAACCAGGCAATCAGGCCATAAGGCTGTAACATACAAAGCGCGCTCAGGGAACTTATGCTATATTACTGACAAAGTGTAAGAAGCATCTTCGAAGAAAATAGTACCCCCACCGATACCTTTCTTCAGTGCTCATTGTTACTATGAGACTTGTGCAATAGATTTTTTGTACTCATGATTTCCGTTGTGCGCCGACCATGATTGAAAACAATAAGAGCGCTAGCTTTCGGCTTCACCCAGTCTGAGGTCAGAGCTCGGATGACCCGGTCGTGACAATCACAGAGGTGCTCCCTTTACTCCCTAGCCGAACAATCGGGAACGTAGGGGTAAGCACAGGAGCCAGGCAACCCAGCTTGCAAATCTCTTAAGTCAATATGGTGCATATTGTGGCGTAATACACGAACAAGGAACGAAGCCGTACAAGTATAATCATATGCAAGAGGAAAGGCTTCATCAAGGAAACCCCCAAGTGAACTGGGTATTTGAATTTGTCCGTCACAAACAAAGTTTGGACAAGGAAATTTTTTACAAGAAACTTTTTTCCAAAAAAGTATAATGCTTGGTCGAACCGAACACAAGTTAAAAATTTAAAACTTTGAGCATGAAGGAAACTTAGCTGGTTAATGTGTTCGGTATTGATGACGCGGTCCGAGCTTGATGTGGGACAAGGTTCCATCCCCCAAGCCGGTCCCGAGGTGGCGGAGCAAAGAGCTCGGCACTCCGAAGTGGTGACATAGCACGGTCAATGCAGGCCGGCAGAGTGATGCCGAAGTCCCCGGCATGGGGTAATGAAGTGTTGTGAAGCCCCCATCCGGCCGAGGTGGCCTTGAAGGATATAGTCCGCTGGGTCATTTTCCTGTGCACAAAAAATGGTGCAAACCGGGGATAATAGTAATAATTAAAAAAATGTTGCATAATAAATAATTTATGCAAAGTGAGTAACGAAAAAATATGGCCTGGCGCCGAAGTCAATGTCGATGCAGGGCGTCGGCTTGATGCAGTAAAGGCGTGGCAAAGCCTAAATTCACAGGTCGGTCCGAGTTCCGGATGCGGCGTTCGCCGGACTTTGTATGGAAACTGACCGAACCACCATGCGACCGTTGATAATGCGGCCACCATTTGATAGACCTGTGTACATATGATGGACAAACTAGAGTAATAATTCCTTGGGAAAAATGAACCCAAACAAGCAAAAAATACTAGGATTAATAGCACCTGGTTTATTTGTTGTAGCAATCCGAAGGAAGGTGATTCCCAAAATTGGGACTCGATCCGCACACCCATTGCCTGATGGGCGATAAAGCGATGGCATGGCAATGCTGGAAAAGGTTGGCTTGCCAAGGCAAAGCCCTCGGTCCAGTTAATCGTGACGAAGCTAGTCGGCTGGTGCACCAAAGTCCCCGGAGTAGGTTGATGAAGAGATGATGAAGCCACCGGTCCAGCCGAGATGTCCAAGTAGGGTCAGCGTGATGGACACCGGCTTGAAGGAGCAACAGTGCGGCCCTGCCGACGCAGGTCGTGACGTGGTCAATGCCGGCTTGATGAAGTGACCGTGCGGCGATGCCGGTGTGCCCGCTCCGTGTAATCCATGGAGCGGCGATGTTGGTGATGATTTATCCTTTGCGATTCCGAACTCTTGTTCGGCTTGCCGAGATGATGATCCGGAGAAGTTGAGCTCGGCTCAACAAAGTGACAACGTGTCTAGTACAGGTCGGCAGCCGTGGAGTAATGTTGCCGGATTGGTTTGACACCAGCATGATGGTGAAGATCATGTTCAAAATATTTTAAAGTTAGTGGGATGTGTTCGGGAACAAAACACAATACCCCATACAAAACTTTCTTCAAAAAGGATGTCCAAATCCCGTTCATAAAAAGGCGAACTTGGGTCGGATTCGTTTCGCATGAAAACAGATCCGAAAAGTGATGCACTAATCGGAAGGTTCCCGGAGTTGGACGGTCGGATCGAGCTGAAATTTTGAGGGGTGGTAGATATAGGAATTCCGCAGCCAATCAACGGTTGGATCTTCCAAAGGATGTCCGAGCTAGAAGCTGGACACCACGCCCTAAACTCGTCCAGATTCCCGTCCAGATTTGACATGGCTCCGGTATATCGTGGATCGCCAGAGATTCCTCCATCTGAATTCGACGAAATTTTCCAGGGTTGTTATAGACTCAATTCCGGACAATTCCATCAAAGCGATCGTTAAAACGACACTCGAGGAGGAGGTGGCAGCGGATGCAAGTTCACTGTCCAGAAAAACAGCACGGTCGCCCGAGGGCAATGTTGACGTTGAGCCCCTGAGCTCCATGGATGATTCCTCCATGATCTTGATAGAGATCGGAGTTGATGTTGATGAAGGCCCTTGTCCGAACATGACGATCGGAGGCAGGGCATAGTCCTCGGTTAAGCCAAGGTGACCAGTCGAGCCGGCGACGAAGAAGCCGACGTCGCAGTTAATCTGCAGACAAGCCATTGATCCTTTTGCCGATCACACAGCGAAACTCTCAATGAAAGCACCAATGTCGGTGTCAAAACCGGCGGATCTCAGGTAGGGGGTCCCGAACTATGCGTCTAGGATCGATGGTAACAGGAGACACGGGACACAATGTTTACCCAGGTTCAGGCCCTCTCTATGGAGGTAATACCCTACTTCCTACTTGATTGATCTTGATGATACGAGTATTACAAGAGTTGATCTACCACGAGACCGTAGAGGCTAAACCCTAGAAGCTAGCCTATGGTATGATTGTTGTATATGATCTATCGACTAGCCTGGCCCTGGTTTATATAATGCACCAGAGGCCTAGGATAACAAGAGTCCTAGCCGAATACGCCGGTGGGGGAGGAGTCCTTGTCTTGATCACCAAGTCTTGAGGAATCTTCCTTGTATGCAGCAGTTGTCCGGACTGGCCCATGAGTATACGGCCATGGGGGTCCTCGGCCCAATCTAATAGATCGGGAGATGACGTGGTGAGTACCCCCTAGTCCAGGACACCGTCACCCCCAATCATAAAAGATGCCAATAATAGTATATTTATATGTGAACCCCTCTTTCCTTATTACTTTCTATTAATTGCAACGATGACCAAAGCTATGTATGCCAACTCCCAATAATGTTCAATCATCTTACTCTTTCTATGTGAAGTCATCACTCTCAATAAGATCAATATGATCTATTTATTTCTTTTTGTTCTTTTCTCTTTTCTTTTATTCACTCAAGATCATGGCAAAATAATCAAGCCCATGAATCAACACTAATCTTTATTATATAGCTCACGGACTCGGTTACATAGAAAGATCATAAAGCAAAAAATCAAAACTAGATCATGCCATAAACTTTATTCTAGTAGACCAAGATACTACTAATAGGATCGAACTAAGAAAACGGTAAAGATAGGAGTTGTGATGGTACGATACCGGGGCACCTCCCCCAAGCTTGGCAGTTGCCAAGGGGAGTGCCCATACCCATGTGATTATATCTCCTTTGCTGGTGAAGAGGGTGGAGGTGTTGTTGATGATGCGGGCTTGTCGTCCATCTTCCAAGGCATAGGCTCACCATCATAAAAGGATGATCGAGTCTCCGGGATCCTCAAATCTGCAGCCAAACTCATCCTTTTGAATCTATATTCATACTCATAGTTTTGGTTTTGCAGGTCATAGATTTGGGCTTGAAGGTGCTCGATCTTCTCATGAAGCTTGAAGATGGCCTCCCCGATATTGTCGGCATCCAACTTGTGGTTGCTAGTGAACTCGCGATCATCGTGTGGTTGGAGTTGAGTCCACGTTCCACCATCCACTGACACTTGAAAACTTGTTGTTCCACTACTTCGAGCCTCGTCTCCACGCTTCCGGTCCCCTTCGGCCCCTCTTCATCGCGGATGTGCAGCAACCCATCACGCAACTCAATGGTTTGAGGGTGTCGCAGCACCTCCATGAGGTAAGGGTTGATGACCTTCTCGAAGAACTTGTCCTTGGAGGCACTTGGGGCCGTCATTGATAATCTAGATCTGTCAGAAAAACAGCTCGAAACAAGAACAGAGGATAATTGCGTGATACGGGAGTCAAAACCTTTGGGAGAATATATAATGAATTTTTACCGACCAAAATACGTATCGTGCAAGAAAACGGAGTCCAGAAGGCACACGAGGTGTCCACGAGGTAGGGGGGCGTGCCCAGGGGGGTAGGGTGCGCCCTCCACCCTCGTGGAGCCCTCGTGTCCTTCCCTGACTGCTACTTATTTTTCTATTTTTCTAAATATTCCAAAACTGAGAAATATTGCCTTAAAAACTGTTTTGGAGTCGGTTTACTTACCGTAGCACATACCTATTCCTTTTCGGAGTCTGAACGTTCTGGAAAGTGTTCCTTATGTACTCCTCCGGGGTTACGGTTTCAATAACATTGGTTTCAACATTTATGGGATTACCCGAGATATAGTGTTTAATTCTTTGACCGTTCACCACCTTCGGATTTGTGCCTTCGAAGTTGTTGATTTTTATGGCACCGGAACCATAGACCTCCTCGATAACGTAGGGGCCTTCCCATTTTGAGAGAAGTTTTCCTGCAAAAAATCTTAACGAGAGTTGTATAGCAATACATAATCACCTACATTAAACTCACTCTTTTGTATCCTTTTGTCATGCCATCTTTTAACCTTTTCTTTAAACAACTTGGCATTTTCATAAGCTTGGGTTCTCCATTCATCAAGTGAGCTAATATCAAATAACCTCTTCTCACCGGCATGTTTGAAATCATAGTTGAGCTCTTTAATAGCCCAATATGCCTTATGTTCTAGTTCGAGAGGTAAGTGACATGCTTTTCCATAAACCATTTTTTACGGCGACATACCCATAGGATTTTTATATGCAGTTCTATAGGCCCATAACGCATCATCAAGTTTCTTGGACCAATTCTTCCTAGACCTATTGAAAGTCTTTTGCAAAATTAATTTTAGCTCTCTATTGCTCAATTCTACTTGACCACTAGACTCTGGGTGATAAGGAGATGCAATTATATGATTAACATCATATTTAGCAAGCATTTTACGGAAAGCACCATGAATAAAATGTGAACCACCATCAGTCATTAAGTATCTAGGAACTCCAAACCTCGGAAAAATAACTTCTTTAAGCATTTTAATAGAGGTTTTATGATCAGCACTACTAGTTGGAATAGCTTCTACCCACTTAGTAACATAATTAACAGCAACTAAAATATGTGTATATCCATTAGAGGCTGGAAGAGGTCCCATATAATCAAAGCCCCAAACATCAAATGGTTCAATAACAAGTGAATAGTTCATAGGCATTTCTTGACGTTTACTAATATTACCAATTCTTTGACATTCATCACAAGATAGGACAAACTTACGGGCATCCTTGAAGAGAGTAGGCCAATAAAAACCGGATTGCAATACCTTACGTGCAGTTCTATCTCCCGCGTGGTGTCCTCCATAAGCTTCAGAGTGACACTTGCGTAGGATCTGTTCATGTTCATGCTCAGGTACACAACGTCTAATAACACCATCTACTCCTTCTTTATAAAGATGTGGGTCATCCCAAAGTAATGTCTCAAATCATAGAAGAACTTTTTCTTTTGCTGATATGTGAAACTAGGTGGTATAAATTTAGCAACAATATAATTAGCATAATCAGCATACCATGGAGTACTGCGAGAAGTATTTATGACATTTAATTGCTCATCAGGAAAGCTATCATCAATAGGTAGTGGGTCATCAAGAACATTTTCTAACCTTTGTCTGCAACGGGGTTCTCAGCCCCCTTTCTATCAACAATATGCAAATCAAATTCTTGTAGCAAGATGTAACACCCCGAGTGTCATGCTACAGTAATCCCCTGTTAATGGTGCCATGTCATCATGTTACTGTTGCTAATCTTCACTTGATCCAAATCACAATTCAAATTCAAATCTAATCTGAAGTCAAAAATTCATATTTGCCAAACCTGAAAACTAAAATGTTCAAAGTGTGGCAAATAATCTCGATTATTTGTCATGTTGAAACCTATATTTTAGAGTGTGTTTTAATGCCTGAGCTAATAAAAGCAGTGGCCAAGGCTTTAATTAAAATGCTTTTCTAATTTATGAAAAATCCAAAACATTTCAAAAGCCTCCCAAACTTTTTGTGGCAACGCTCATTATTTCCTAGTATTTGTTCTGTCCACCTCCACATTTTTGCAAAGTCATTTTTGTGGCTTAAATGCAAATGGAGGATGTTAAAAGAAAACAGAAAAATCAAAGGGAGAGCAGAACTAAAAGAAAAAGGAGCAAGGCCCCAACACCGACCTGGGCCTCGACCACCCGGCCGGCCCAGCCCACCAACCATCGCCCCGGGTCACCTCTACTCCCTGTTCCTCCGACCGGGGTCGCAACAGGGGCGAACCCCGTCGGACCCGTTCACCGGCGTCGACAAGGGGATAAGGTCCCCGGCTCTCTCTCTTCCTCCCCTGCTCCACTCATTCCCCGCGTCTCCCCTCTCTCGCCTCCCAGATCCACGCGCTCCTCCCCCTCTCTGTCTCGCTCGCCCGCCTCACCCGAGCGCCATCGCCGCCGTCCCTGGTCGTCACTGCGGCCACCGTCAACCCCGAGCTTAGGCTGCATGTCCACGAGCTCCGCCGGGGTCGACTCCTTCGAGCGGTGGCCTCAGCTGGAGCTCGGAGGCGCTGCAGCACCGGATCCCCTTCGTCCTCTTCTCCGGCCGCCGCGGAACTCCGTCGACCTCCCCCGACTGCTTCTGCTACTAAACTGAGCACCGGCCTTCGTGAGCCCCTACGTGAGCGTCTCTCCCTCTCCTCTTCCCCCTCTGTTTGCAAGCTGCTGCCCGTAGCTACCCGACACCGACGCCACGCGCTGCCGTCCGCCATTGCCGGCGTGCAGCTCGAAGCGCAGCCGCCCGAGCCCTTCCGTCTTGACCGTCATGCTTCTGGCGCGCCCAGGAAACCGCCCAGCCACCTAGCTCTCTCAAGACCCCCCAGGAGCCGCGTTCTGTTCACACCCAAAGGACCGCCGCCGCAAACCTCGTCGCCGGCGCCGTTTCCGGCCAAGTCCGGCCGTGCCTCTGCCACCGTTCGACGCGGCGTCGTTCGCCCGTTCGAAAGCACCCTCGCGCGCGCGAAACGACCCCCCTGTGGACGAATCCCGCCGCTCTCCCGTTCGCTCGGCCGTCGAAATGGTCGCCGGAGTTAGCTCCGGCGCGTCTCCGGCCGGTGCCGAGCTGGCACCACGTGGCACCGCCCGTGCCAGCACCGATGGTGGTTGAGTGGACCCGTGACCCGTTGACTGGTTTGACCGGTCAACCGTGGCCGACGGGCAGCCCCGAGCACTTACATGTGGGCCCCTACATTATATTAGTCTAATAACATTTTATAAATAAAATGATTAGTTAACCTAAAACACTCGGCGGCGGGGCCCACGCCCCTAATTAACCCTGTTAGTTTAGTTAATCCACTATTAAGCCAGCAGAGGCTGACATGTGGGTCCCAGTGGCCCCATTGGTCAGCTTTGACTAGTCCAACCGGACTGTCGACTGCTGACGTCACACCTATGTCATGCTGATGTCATAATTCCTTTTCTGTTAATTTAAGTAATTCCAGAAAAGGCTTTAATCTTTAGAAATTCATAGAAAATAAACCGTGCCTCGAATGAAAATGTTTTCTTTATGAAAGTTGCTCAGAAAAATCCAATGAATCCGAATACGTGGTCCGTTCATCTGTCACATGCCCCTAGCGTGCTGAAAATGGGACATTCCCCCTCCGGTCATCTGTCTCGACATTAGGTCGAACAGGAAAACATTCCGGTTGAATTCCCCTTCTCCTAGGTCGTGTAGCTCACGTTAGATCACACCGGCACAGCTTATTGCCATGTTATGCTTTGTGATGCTATGCTTGCTTTATATTTACTGTTTCTCCCCTCTTCTCTCCGGTGACCCCGAGACCGATGTCGATGCCCTGTGATCGACTAAATCGACGACAACCCTCCTTGCCGAGCAACCAGGCAAGCCCCTTTGATCATCCCGATATCGCCCATTCCATTCTCTCATGCTTGCATTAGATTTTGCTCTGTTATTGTTTGCACCTATTACGATGCATAGCCTGCTTTTATATCTATTTGTTGTACCTTACACCTTATCCTAAACTGCTTAGTATAGGTTGGTTAGTGATCCATCAGTGACCCCCACTTGTCCTTGTTGCCCCTGCTTCATCATCGACGACTCAATCTACGTGATCGAAGACCAGGCCCCGACACCGCACATCACTTCCCCTTAGTTGCTCGACACTACTGGGTTACTATCGAGTACCGAGGGTGAACCTCTTCAGCACTTCTTATGTTAACCCTGTAGTGTAGTCATTCGGTCGTGGTCATCGAGGGTGATTTCCTCCTTAACCACTTTCGATACGACTTTGTCGTGCAACCCCTCAAGTGTGAACCTCGAGGGTGATTCCTCTTACGTTCACCTTGATGATTACATCTAGTGGAATTCATCGGGGGTGATTCCTCGGGTTTACCCCTTGATGTTTGGACACACGGATACTTGGACTTTACCACTGTTACTTGGAAAGACGGGTCGACCCTGAGGGGTACCCGCGCGAGCTTAATTGCGAGTGATGTGGAGTCGGGCGGACCTGGAAGGTGCCCGCAAGATAATTCTGAGGCATGGCGGGCATTCCTAGCCCTTGCCGCAAGTCCTCGAGACGCAGAACAGCGGGGTCACATCTTTCGTGAGTCTCTGCTTGTTACCGCGTTCCTAATCCACTATGATTTGCATATTTGATCCGAGGGGCCTCTGGCCTGATAGCACTAACCATCACGTGGGCATAGTATGGGCGTTCTGCGTCGTATACATCAGCCGAAGCTTAATAGGCGTTAGCGGATCGAGTGGGCGCGCGGGTTGGACTGCGTGGCGCTTTGCCTTGTTGAAGGAGGTAGCTAGGTATGCTCACCGCCGCCCTCGCAACATGCAGGAGTTCGGGAGATGGCCCATGACCCGGGGCATAGGTTTAATCCGCGTGCTGGCCTCTCTATTAAGCCTAGGTCGGGTTGCGGCGTATTGTTTGGCGAGGCGGGCATGACCAGGAAAGTGTGTCGGCGGAGTTAATCGGCGTGGTGGGTAAGTTGGTGCACCCCTGCAGGGAAGAAAACATCTATCGATAGCCTGTCCTATGGTAATGGACACTTGGAGTTGTATCCCGATCGATACAACTAGAACTGGATACTTGTGATGAGAATTGTATGGTGATGAGAAATGGATTGTGATGATAATTGGATAGTATGGCTCTGGGATTTCTTTCTCGTAGGGAGTCGAGAAAGGATCTCCGGCCGAGGTTGATAACACTACTACTACTTTACTTTATGCTACTCTACTCCCCCCTGTTGCTGCAAGATGGTGGTTTCCAGAAGATGCTAGTCTTCGATAGGACTAGGCCTTCTCTCTATTCTGGCATTTCTGCAGCCCAGTCCACATATATAGCCTTCCTTTTGTTGGGGAACGTAGTAATTTCAAAAAATTTCCTACGATCACGCAAGATCATGGTGATGCATAGCAACGAGATGAGAGTGTTGTCTACGCCCTCGTAGACCAGCAGCGAAGCGTTGACGCATAGCGTAGAGGAAGTAGTCGTACTTCTTCCCGATCCAACCGATCCAAGTACCGAGCGACGGCACCTCCGAGTTCTGCACACGTTCAGCTCGATGGCGTCCCTCGAACTCCGATCCAGCCGAGTGTTGAGGAGAGTTTCGTCGACCTGACGGCGTGGTGGCGATGATGATGTTCCACCGCGCGCAGGGCTTCGCCTAAGCTCCGCAGCGGTATATTCGAGGTGTAGTTTGGTGGAAGGGGCACCGCACACGGCTGAGGAACGATCTCAATGATCAACTTGTGTGTCATGGGGTGCCCCTGCCCTGTATATAAAGGAGGGAAGGGAGGGGCTGGCGGCCGAGAGAGGAGGCGCACAGGGTTTCCTACTCCTACTAGGGTAGGATTCCCCCCAATCCTAGTCCAACTAGGTTTTCCCAAGTGGGAAGAGAGAGAGAGAGAGGCGCCCCTTCTCCTAGTCCTAATAGGACTAGGGAAGGGGAAGGTGCTGCCAGCACTATGGCCCCTTTCTCTTTCCCACTAAGGCCCATCAAGGCCCATTGACCCCGGGAGGTTCGGTAACCCCGGTACTCGGTAAAATTCCCAATTTCACCCGGAGTGATTCCGAATCAAACATAGGCTTCCAATATATCAATCTTTATGTCTCGACCATTTCGAGACTCCTCGTCATGTCCGTGATCTCATCCGGGACTCGAACAACCTTGGTACATCAATATCATATAAACTCATAATAAGCATCATCGAAGCGTTAAGCGTGCGGACCCTACGGGTTCGAGAACTATGTAGACATGACCGAGACACCTCTCTGGTCAATAACCAATAGCGGGACCTGGATGCCCATATTGGCTCCTACATATTCTACGAAGATCTTTATCGGTCGGACCGCATAACAACATCGTTGTTCCCTTTGTCATCGGTATGTTACTTGCCGTGATTCGATCGTCGGTATCCAATACCTAGTTCAATCTCGTTCTTGGCAAGTCTCTTTTCTCGTTCCGTAATACATCATCTCACAACTAACACATTTAGTTGCAATGCTTGCAAGGCTTATGTGATGTGCATTACCGAGAGGGCCAGAGATACCTCTCCGACAATCGGAGTGACAAATCCTAATCTCGAAATATGCCAACCCAACGTGTACCTTCGGAGACACCTGTAATGTACCTTTATAATCACCCGATTCGTTGTGACGTTTGGTAGCACCCAAAGTGTTCCTCGGGCAAGCGGGAGTTGCATAATCTCATAGTCATAGGAACATGTATAAGTCATGAAGAAAAGCACTAGCAACAAACTATACGATCAGGTGCTATGCTAATAGAATGGGTCATGTCAATCAGATCATTCAACCAATGATGTGATCCCGTTAATCAAATAACAACTCCTTGTTCATGGTTAGGAAACATAACCATCTTTGATTAACGAGCTAGTCAAGTAGAGGCATACTAGTGACACTCTGTAGGTTTATGTATTCACACATGTATTATGTTTCCGGTTAATACAATTCTAGCATGAATAATAAACATTTATCATGATATAAGGAAATAAATAATAACATTATTATTGCCTCTAGGGCATATTTCCTTGATCTCCCACTTGCACTAGAGTCAATAATCTAGTTCACATCATCATGTGATTCAACACAAATATTCACATCTGTATGTGATTAACACCCATAGTTCACATCGTCATGTGACCAACACCCAAAGGGTTTACTAGAGTCATAATCTAGTTCACATCGCTATGTGATTAACACCCAAAGAGTACTAAGGTGTGATCATGTTTTGCTTGTGAGATAATTTTAGTCAACAGGGTCATCACATTCGAGCCGTAAGTATTTTGCAAATTTCTATGTCTACAATGCTCTGCGGAGCTACTCTAGCTAATTGCTCCCACTTTCAATATGTATCTAGATTGAGACTCGAGTCATCTAGATTAGTGTTAAAACTTGCATCGGCGTAACCTTTACGGCGAACCTTTTTCACTTCCATAATCGAGAAACATATCCTTATTCTACTAAGGATAATTTTGACCGCTGTCCATTGATCTACTCCTAGATCTCTATTGCACTCCTTGCCAATCTTAGTGGTAGGGTATGCAATAGATCTGTATACAACATGACATACTTTATAGAACCTATGGCTGATGCATAGGGAATGACTTTCATTCTCTTTCTATCTTCTGCCGTGGTCGGGTTTTGAGTCTTACTCAATCTCACACCTTGTAACACAGGCAAGAACTCTTTCTTTGACTGTTCCATTTTGAACTACTTCAAAATCTTGTCAAGGTATGTATTCATTGAAAAACTTATCAAGCGTCTTGATCTATCTCTATAGATCTTGATGCTCAATATGTAAGCAGCTTCACCGAGGTCTTTCTTTGAAAAATTCCTTTCAAATACTCCTTTATGCTTTGCGAATAATTTTACATTATTTCCGATCAACAATATGTCATTCACATATACTTATCGAAAAGGCTGTAGTGCTCCCACTCACTTTCTTGTAAATCTGAGCTTCACCGTAAGTCATATAAAACTATATGCTTTGATCAACTTATCAAAGCGTGTATTCCAACTCCGAGATGCTTGCACCAGTCCATAGATGGATCGCTGGAGCTTGCACATTTTGTTAGCTCCTTTAGGATTGACAAAAAACTTCTGGTTGCATCATATACAACTCTTCTTTAATAAATCCATTAAAGAATGTAGTTTTGATATCCATTTGCCAGATTTCATAAAATGTGGCAATTGCTAACATGATTCGGACAGACTTTAAGAATCGCTACAGTTGAGAAAATCTTCATTGTAGTCAACACCTTGAACTTGTCGAAAACCTTTTTGCGACAAGTCGAGCTTTGTAGATAGTAACACTACTATCGTTGTCCGTCTTCCTCTTTAAGATCCATTTATTTAACATGGCTTGCTGATCATCGAGCAAGTCAATCAAAGTCCATACTTTGTTCTCATACATGGATCCTATCTCAGATTTCATGGTCTCAAGCCATTTCGGAATCTGGGCTCATCATCGCTTCCTCATAGTTCGTAGGTTCATCATGGTCTAGTAACATGACTTCTAGAATAAGATTACCGTACCACTCTGGTGCGGATCTTACTCTGGAAGACCTCACGAGGTTTAGTAACAACTTGATCTGAAGTTTCATGATCATCATCATTAACTTCCTCACTAATTGGTGTAGGAATCACTTGGAACTGATTCACTGTGATGAACTACTTTCCAATAAGGGAGAAGGTACAATTACCTCATCAAGTTCTACTTTCCTCCCACTCACTTCTTTCGAGAGAAACTTCTTCTCTAGAAAGGATCCATCTTAACAAAAAACTTGCCTTCGGATCTGTGATAGAAGGTGTACCCAACATTTTCTTTTGGGTATTCTATGAAGGCGCACTTCTCGATTTGGGTTCGAGCTTATCGGTGAAAACCTTTTCACATAAGCATCACAACTCAAATTTTAAGAAACGACAGCTTAGGTTTATTGCTAAACCATAGTTCATACGGTGTCATCTCAGCGGATTTAGATGGTTGCCCTATTAAGCGTGAATGCAGCTGTCTCTAATGCATAACCCCAAAGCGATAGTGGTAAATCGGTAAGATACATCATAGATCGCACCATATCATAATAAAATACTGATTCTGACGTTCGGACACACCATAACGTTGTGGTGTTCCGGTGGCGTGAGCTGTGAAACTATTCCACATTGTTTTCATTGAAGACCAAACTCGTAACTCAAATATTCATCTCCACGATCAGATCGCGAAACTTTATTTTCTTGTTACGATGATTTTCCACTTCACTCTGAAATTCTTTGAACCTTTCAACTATTTCAGACTTATGTTTCATCAAGTAGATATACCCATATCTGCTCAAATCATCTTGTGAAGGTCAGAAAATAATGATACTTGCCACGAGCATCAACACTCATTGGATCGCATACATCGGTATGTATTATCCCCAATAAGTCGGTAGCTTGTTCCATTGTTAGGAGAAGCGGAGTTTTAGTCATCTTGCCCAAAAGGCACGGTTCGCAAGCATCAAATGATTCATAATCAAGTGATTCCAAAAGTCCATCAAGCATGGAGTTTTCTTCATGCGCTTTACACCAATATGACCTAAACGGCGATTGCCACAAATAAGTTGCACTATCATTATTAACTTTGCATCTTTTGGTTTCAATATTATGAATATGTGTATCACTATGATCGAGATCCAATGAACCATTTTCATTGGGTGTGTAACCATATAAGGTTTTATTCATGTAAGCAGAACAACAATTTATTCTCTTACTTAAATGAATAACAGTATTGCAATAAACATGATCAAATCATATTTATGCTCAACACCAAATAACACTTATTTAGGTTCCACACTAATCCCGAAAGTATAGGGAGTGTGCGATGATGATCATATCAATCTTGGAACTACTTCCAACACTCATCGTCACTTCCCTTCAACTAGTCTCTGTTTATTCTCGTAACTCCTGTTTGAGTTACTAATCTTAGCAACCGAACAGTATCAAATACTCGGGGCCACTATAAACACTAGTAAGGCACACATCAATAACCTGTATATCAAATATAACCTTGTTCACTTTGCCATCCTTCTTATCCACCAAATATTCAGGGGTAGTTCTGCTTCAAATTGACCAGTTCCATTGCAGCAAAAGTACTCGGTCTCGGGCTTAGGTCTAGACTTGGGCTTCTTCACTCGAGCAGCAACTTGCTTGCCGTTCCTTTTGAAGTTCCCTTTCTTCCCTTTGCCATTTTCCTTGAGACTAGTGGTCTTGTCAACCATCAACACTTGATGTTTTCTTGATTTCTACCTTCGCCGATTTTAGCATCGCGAAGAGCTCGAGAATCTTTTTCGTCATCCCTTGCATACTATAGTTCATCACGAAGTTCTACTAACTTAGTGATGGTGACTAGAGAATTCTGTCAATCACTATCTTATCCGGAAGATTAACTCCCACTTGATTCAAGCGATTGAAGTACTCGGACAATCTGAGCACATGCTCACTAGTTGAGCGATTCTCCTCCATCTTTTAGCTATAGAACTTGTTGGAGACTTCATATCTCTCAACTCGGTATTTGCTTGAAATATTAACTTCAATTCTGGAACATCTCATATGGTCCATGACGTTCAAAACGTCTTTGAAGTCCCGATTCTAAGCCATTAAGCATGGTGCACTAAACTATCAAGTAGTCATCATATTGAGCTGGCCAAACGTTCATAACGTCAGATTCGCTCATATTGAGCTAGCCAAACGTTCATAACGTGCGCATCTGCTCCTGCAATAGGTCTGTCACCTAGCGGTGCATTAAGGACATAATTCTTCTGCGCAGCAATGAGGATAAACCTCAGATCACGGATCCAATCCGCATCATTGCTACTAACATCTTTCAATACAATTTTCTCTAGGAACACATATGAAAACATAGGGAAGCAACAACGCGAGCTATTGATCTACAACATAATTTGCAAAATACTACCAGGACTAAGTTCATGATAAATTAAAGTTCAATTAATCATATTACTTAAGAACTCCCACTTAGAAAAATATCCTTCAATTCTCTAAGTGATTGCGTGATCCATATCAACTACACCATGACCGATCATCACGTGTGATGGAGTAGTTTCAATGGTGAACATCAATATGTTGATCATATCTACTATATGATTCACGCTCGACCTTTCGGTCTCCGTGTTCGAGGTCATATCTTATATGCATAGCTCGTCAAGTATAACCTGAGTATTCTGCGTGTGCAACTGTTTTGCACCCGTTGTATTTGAGCGTAGAGCCTATCACACCCGATCATCACGTGGTGTCTCAAAGACGAAGAACTTTCATAGCGGTGCATACTCGGGAGAACACTTCTTGATAATTTAGTAAGGGATCATCTTATAATGCTACCGTCAATCAAAGCAAAATAAGATGCATAAAGGATTAACATCACATGCAATCAATATAAGTGATATGATATGGCCATCATCATCTTGTGCTTGTGATCTCCATCTCGAAGCACCGTCATGATCACCATCGTCACCGGCGCGACACCTTGATCTCCATCGTAGCATCGTTGTCGTCTCGCCAATCTTATGCTTCTCGACTATCGCTACCGCTTAGTGATAAAGTAAAGCATTACAGAAGCATTGCATTTCATACAATAAGCGACAACCATATGGCTCTGCCGATTGCCGATAACTTCGGTTACAAAACATGATCATCTCATACAATAAAATTCAGCATCATGTCTTGACCATATCACATCACAACATGCCCTGCAAAAACAAGTTAGGCGTCCTCTACTTTGTTGTTGCAAATTTTACGTGGCTGCTACGGGCTGAGCAAGAACCGTTCTTACCTACGCATCAAAACCACAGCGATACTTCGTCAAATAGACTCCGTTTAACCTTCTCAAGGACCGGGCGTAGCCACACTCGATTCAACTAAAGTGAGAGAGACAGACACCGCCGGTCACCTTTAAGCAACGAGTGCTCGGAGCGGTGAAACCAGTCTCGCGTAAGCGTCGGCGTAATGTCGGTCCGGGCCGCTTCATCTCACAATACCGCTGAACCAAAGTATGACATGCTGGTAGGCAGTATGACTTGTATCGTCCACAACTCACTTGTGTTCTACTCGTGCACATGACATCAACGCATAAAACCAGGCTCGGATGCCCTTTGTTGGGGAGCGAGTAATTTCAAAAATTTCCTATGATCACGCAAGATCATGGTGATGCATAGCAACGAGATGAGAGTGTTGTCACGCACCCTCGTAGACCAGACAGGAAGCGTTGACATAGCGTAGAGGAAGTAGTCGTACTTCTTCCCGATCCAACCGATCCAAGTACCGAGCGACGGCACCTCCGAGTTCTGCACACGTTCAGCTCGATGGCGTCCCTCGAACTCCGATCCAGCCGAGTGTTGAGGAGAGTTTCGTCGACCGACGGCGTGGTGACGATGATGATGTTCCACCGGCGCAGGGCTTCGCCTAAGCTCCGCAAGCGGTATATTCGAGGTGTAGTTTGGTGGAAGGGGCACCGCACACGGCTGGAACGATCTCAATGATCAACTTGTGTGTCATGGGGTGCCCCCCCCTGTATATAAAGGAGGAAGGGAGGGGCTGGCCGGCCAGAGAGAG
Source organism: Aegilops longissima (assembly GCA_021605205.1). NCBI lineage: Eukaryota > Viridiplantae > Streptophyta > Magnoliopsida > Poales > Poaceae > Aegilops > Aegilops longissima. The sequence goes on along the minus strand of CM038676.1, from coordinate 146,962,841 downwards.
GAGGCGACAGGGTTTCCTACTCCTACTAGAGTAGGATTCCCCCAATCCTAGTCCAACTAGGTTTTCCCAAGTGGGAAGAGAGAGAGAGAGGCGCCTTCTCCTAGTCCTAATAGGACTAGGGAAGGGGAAGGTGCTGCCAGCACTATGGCCCCTTTTTCTTTCCCACTAAGGCCCATCAAGGCCCATTGACCCCGGGAGGTTCCGTAACCCCGGTACTCGGTAAAATTCCCAATTTCACCCGGAGTGATTCCGAGTCAAACATAGGCTTCAATATATCAATATTTATGTCTCGACCATTTCGAGACTCCTCGTCATGTCCGTGATCTCATCCGGGACTCGAACAACCTTGGTACATCAATATCATATAAACTCATAATAACATGCCATCGAAGCGTTAAGCGTGCGGACCCTACGGGTTCGAGAACTATGTAGACATGACCGAGACACCTCTCGGTCAATAACCAATAGCGGGACCTGGATGCCCATATTGGCTCCTACATATTCTCGAAGATCTTTATCGGTCGGACCGCATAACAACATCGTTGTTCCCTTTGTCATCGGTATGTTACTTGCCCGTGATTCGATCGTCGGTATCCAATACCTAGTTCAATCTCGTTCTTGGCAAGTCTCTTTTCTCGTTCCGTAATACATCATCTCACAACTAACACATTTAGTTGCAATGCTTGCAAGGCTTATGTGATGTGCATTACCGAGAGGGCCAGAGATACCTCTCCGACAATCGGAGTGACAAATCCTAATCTCGAAATATGCCAACCCAACGTGTACCTTCGGAGACACCTGTAATGTACCTTTATAATCACCCGATTCACGTTGTGACGTTTGGTAGCACCAAAAGTGTTCCTCGGGCAAACGGGAGTTGCATAATCTCATAGTCATAGGAACATGTATAAGTCATGAAGAAAAGCACTAGCAACAAACTATACGATCAGGTGCTATGCTAATAGAATGGGTCATGTCAATCAGATCATTCAACCAATGATGTGATCCCGTTAATCAAATAACAACTCCTTGTTCATGGTTAGGAAACATAACCATCTTTGATTAACGAGCTAGTCAAGTAGAGGCATACTAGTGACACTCTGTAGGTTTATGTATTCACACATGTATTATGTTTCCGGTTAATACAATTCTAGCATGAATAATAAACATTTATCATGATATAAGGAAATAAATAATAACATTATTATTGCCTCTAGGGCATATTTCCTTCACCTTTGATAATGTTGCATATGTAGTGTAGATCCTTGCTTGCGAGTACTTTGGATGAGTACTCACGGTTGCTTTGTTTCCCCTTTTCCCCATTCTTTCTTCTTTCTGGTTGTCGCAACCAGATGGTGGAGCCCAGGATCCAGACGACACCACCGACGACTACTACTACCCCGAGGATACCTACTACTTCGTGGAGGCCGCCGACGACCAGGAGTAGTTAGGAGGCTCCCAGGCAGGAGGCCTTGCCTTTTCGATCATTGCTGCTTTTGTGCTAGCCTTCTTAAGGCAAACTTGTCTAACTTATGTCTGTACTCAGATATGGTTGCTTCCGCTGACTCGTATGTATTCGAGCTTATGTATTCGAGCCCTCGAGGCCCCTGGCTTGTAATATAAAGCTTGTATTATTTTAATTTGGGTATAGATTGTGTTGTGATATCTTCTCGTGAGTCCTTGATCTTGATCGTACACATTTGCGTGCATGATTAGTGTATGATTGAATCGAGGGCGTCACAAGTTGGTATCAGAGCCGACTGCCTGTAGGTAGCCCCCTTTCCAACTCCTTGGCCGAAGTTGAGTCTAGTCACTGAAAAACTTTTACTAACATTGGTTGTGTGTCTTACGGGCCCACGTCGCCATTAGGTGGTATTAGGATCTTTTACTCCTCGTCTATGCTCTGGGATACTGATCTCTCTTCTATTCGGGTTAAATGATTTTGGTAAAATCTAACTTTAGGTTCTCGAAAATACTTTCTCCCGGAGAGCCCCTTCAGTCCAGATGATCGCTTGCTGCACCAGAAGATTTCGAAGATACTCTCTGATGTTTCCTCGAAACCCTTGTGCCCTTCGCCGATGCAATTCCATATCACCGATAAATTCCTATGGATAGCTGCACACACTTGTCGTCCATACCTTCTTTTTCAATTGTTCTTGTTATTACAAGATACCCTGAAATACTTTGGGATATTACGAGAATCCTTTGTTCATGGTACCTTGCAGCTCTTTTCCGCCTGAATAACCCTACGAATAATTCCTCACACTTATCGGGGATTCATTCATCCCCAGTTGATCATATGTCTCACAAAATTCTTCGAATGCAATTCGATCTCCCAAAGATCCTCTGCAGCCAACTGCTTCTGAAAGTCTTGCCTGCCCGCATTATGGTTAAATCCATATGTCCGGCAATATTCATTAACATCCTTTGTCATTGTCATCTTGAGCCTATTGATTCACTATGTTGTGATTGCTCGCAATCATCAGCCGAACCCTGAAATTTGACCTTCCTGCTCGTACGTCATTTTGGACATGAGTTGGATCTCGGCCAATCATGTTGTAATTGATGTCCACCTAGTTCCCTTCAACTTGAACGTCGAATTATTGAACTGTTTCTATAATCTGATGCCTTTGCTTTCTTTCCTTCTTTTGTGTGAGTACTGATACTCACATCAGATCCATTGAGGATCGCTGAATCCTTTGTCAGATTATTATCCGGTAATGTCCTTCATACTCAAAATCTCGTGCGCTCTTCCCCTGATACATATTGCCTTTGGTAAATTGTATCCTCTGCTTATTGTCAACCATGCTCTACTATTGGGCTGATGTTATATGCTCTGGAAGTTAGTGGTATATGTCCCTAAGATACCCCTACGGGTTGAATCTATGCCTTCCCTAATCCATGTGAACTCGAAAGAGATGCGAGTCATACTCTTCTGGTGCTTCACCAGATAAATCTTTCGCACTACAAATTCTTCGAAAACGAGGAGTGAATGAAAGGTTATGCATTGAATAAGTGGGAGTCGACCTTGAACTTTGTGTTCATGCCCATGGACCCGATGTAGAACTTATCATGGAAGCTGCTCGTAAAAATAATTATTTCTTTTGTACAAGCCCATCTGGTATCTATGAATTGATCCTTTGCAACCGTGGTTCCGACCATGATTGCTCTCCTTTGATTCCATTTCTCAGACAAGTTAAATCACTTGTCTTCTACAGATCAATACATCTTCGCAACCTCTATCTTGACCTTCCTTCGAGTATTACCCTCCGGTATCTCGAGAATAACAAAGAACCGTGTTGCTTCCTACGAGTCTTCATTTGGTATTTCTTCTCATCGATTTCATATTTCCCCGGGTTTTGAGTTGTTAGTCACTCGAGAACGCCGATAAGTGAATCGATTCCACACTCCGATTCTATAACTCTTAAGTAATTTTTGTTGCTTATGAGTTTAATAATCCTTCAAGTCATTCCTAGCCTGATCAGCTATATCATTACCGTGCTAAATTTCAACTGTGCTACCAGGTCCTTTCCGTAGCACAATCTTCGACGACGAGCTAAGCTTATGTCGATCTTCCTCATTATACCATTTTGCCATGAACAGCAAGCTTGCTATCGAGTTTGTGTCGTACTCGTGGTTTCAATAACCTTTCGCTTCATCCTTCCTGTTGCTTGATGGCATCGCTCCTCGATGGCATCTTCATAGAGCCTCTCGACAAATGCGTCGTGATCGGCATCAACATTTTGACTTCCATTGAGATGACAATTGAATTCATGGTGAGAAATACCATCCTTGACCTTCCATGATTTGAGTTATCATCGACAACCCCTTTGTCTTCTTTCCAACGCATGTTTGATCATGTCTTGGTTATACCTTGGACTCCTTGCTAATCCATAACTGTTCCTTGGGTATTTCTTGTGATTTTCAACTCCAACCCCTACTTGTAACACCATGTTAATGCTACCTCGAAGCATGGTGAGGTATTCGAATATCAACAAGAACATTGGAAGCACATTGCGAATGTTTCTTGATCTATTATCCAAACACCGTTGTATGGGTAATATCATGATTCTTCCCTTTCCCCTTTATCTAAATGCTTTTGAACTTCTTTGTCATATCATGTATTTCCTGCTCCGCTTCCCTTGGGAAGGATATACTCCCAATTCTTGGGTATAAACACCTTTTCTTTCCATTGGTCTGATTATTATAATAATCACATTTTCCTTTTCATTGTTTTGTTTCACCTTTCTTGTAATCTAACTTGTCTAAGCAGAGATAAATCCCTACTTAAGTAAGCACCTCAGTGCACAACTCTGTCACTAAGACCCTGTTACTATTGTTGATGGCATTCTGGTAACCACCGATGGACGAGAACTTTGCCTATTGGTCCGCCTCGTCCAACGAGCAGGAAAATGGTTCTCTTCGTCCCTCGCCCTTGGTACCAGCGTTGTTGCCAACATAACTGACAGGCTATACTCTGACCTGCCTTGATATCATGATCGTGCAAAATGATTAGTGCCTTCCTGCTGTTAACCCACATGGTGGGCCCATAACCCACAGTTCCACAGGATCGAAACCTGACTCTCCTGTAATTCCTGTTCTCCAAAATTGTTCCTTGCAGTTGGCTTCGTATGCAAATCACGAGCCACCTTCCTAGTGGTCTATTCTGGTGTCAGACAAAATACTTATCCCCGTCGCTCTGAAACTCCTTTCGCACTCTGTTTCAGGCAACGAATGATTGCCTACCCGATTGAAGCTTCTTATTACACCTTCTTACCTTGCTATCGATGACTTTCTTGAATCTCAACTCGAGAGATGCCTCCTTGCCACGTTCACTGAGATAGTCCCCAGGTAACTATATTGTGATGAGCTCCGTCCTTCCCGAGTCTTTTCCCCTTACTCCACCCCTTAAATCTCGGGACGAGATTTCTTGTAGTGGAGGAGATTTGTAACACACCGAGTGTCATGCTACAGTAATCCCACATTAATGGTGCCATGTCATCATATTCTTGTTGCTAATATTCACTTGATCCAAATCACAATTCAAATTCAAATCTAATCTGAAGTCAAAATTCATATTTGCCAAACACGAAAACTAAACTGTTCAAAGTGTGGCAAATAATCTCTCGTTATTTGTCATGTTGAAACCTATATTTTAGAGTGTGTTTTAATGCCTAAGCTAATAAAGCAGTGGCCAAGGCTTTAATTAAAATTCTTTTCTAATTTATGAAAAATCCAAAACATTTCAAAAGCCTCCCAAACTTTTGTGGCAGCGCTCATTATTTCCTAGTATTTGTTCTGTCCACCTCCACATTTTTGCAAAGTCATTTTGTGGCTTAAATGCAAATGGAGGATGTTAAAAAAAACAAAAATAAAAGGGAGAGCAGAAATAAAATAAAAGGAGCAAGGCCCCAACCCGACACAGGCCTCGACCACCCGACCGCCCAGCCCACCAACCACCGCCCTGGTCACCTCTACTCCTGTTCCTCCGACTGGGTCGCAATGTGGGCGAACCCGTCGGACCCGTTCACCAGCGTCGGCAAGGGAATAAGGTCCCCGGCTCTCTCTCTTCCTCCCCTGCTCCACTCATTCCCCGCGTCTCCCCTCTCTCGCCTCCCAGATCCACGCCTCCTCCCCTCTCTGTCTCGCTCGCCCGCCTCACCTGAAGCGCCATCGCCGCCGTCCCCGTCGTCACTGCGGCCACCGTCGACCCCGAGCTTAGGCTGCACGTCCACGAGCTCCTCCGGGGTCGACTCCTTCGAGCGGTGGCCTCAGCTGGAGCTCGGAGGCACTGCAGCACCGGATCCCCTTCGTCCTCTTCTCTGGCCGCCGCGGAACTCCGTCGACCTCCCCCGACTGCTTCTGCTACTAAACTGAGCACCGGCCTTCGTGAGCCCCTACGTGAGCGTCTCTACCTCTCCTCTTCCCCCTCTGTTTACGAGCTGCTGCCCCATAGCTACCCGACACCGACGCCACGCGCTTCCGTCCGCCATTGCCGGCGTGCAGCTCGAAGCGCAGCCGCCCGAGCCCTTCCGTCTTGACCGTCATGCTTCTGGCGCGCCCAGGAAACCGCCCAGCCACCTAGCTCTCTCAAGACCCCCCAGGAGCCACGTTCTGTTCACACCCGAAGGACCGCCGCCGCAAACCTCGTCGCCGGCGCCGTTTCCGGCCAAGTCCGGCCGTGCCTCTGCCACCGTTCGACGCGGCGTCGTTCACCCGTTCGAACGCACCCTCGCGCGCGCGGAACGACCCCCCCTGTGGACGAATCCCGCCGCTCTCCCGTTCGCTCGGCCGTCGAAATGGTCGTCGGAGTTAGCTCCGGCGCGTCTCCGGCCGGTGCCGAGCTGGCACCCACGTGGCACCGTCCCGTGCCACTGACTGGTAGCCCCCAGTGGACCCGCTGACCCCGTTAACTGGTTTGACCAGTCAACCGTGCTGATGGGGCAGCCCCCAGGCACTTACATGTGGGCCCCCCTCTGTTATATTAGTCTAATAACATTTTATAAATAAAAATGATTAGTTAACCTAAAACACTCGGTGACGCCCGGGGCCCACGCCCCTAATTAACCCTGTTAGTTTAGTTAATCCACTATTAAGCCAGCAGAGGCTGACATGTGGGTCCCAGTGGCCCCATTTGTCAGCTTTGACTAGTCAACCGGACTGTCGACTGCTGACGTCACACCTATGTCATGCTGATGTCATAATTCCTTTTCTGTTAATTTAAGTAATTCCAGAAAAGGCTTTAATCTTTAGAAATTCATAGAAAATAAACCGTGCCTCGGATGAAAATGTTTTCTTTATGAAAGTTGCTCAGAAAAATCCAACGAATCCGAATACGCGGTCCGTTCATCTGTCACATGCCCCTAGCATGCTGAAAATGGGACATTCCCCCTCCGGTCATCTGTCTGACACAGGTCCAGAACCGGGAAAACATTCCCAGTTGAATTCCCCCTTCTCCTAGGTCGTGTAGCCTTACGTTAGATCACACCCGGCACAACTTATTGCCATGTTATGCTTTGTGATGCTATGCTTGCTTTATATTTACTGTTTCTCCCCCCTCTTCTCTCCGGTAGACCCCGAGACCGATGCCGATGCCCTTGTGATTGACTACGTCGACGACAACCCTCCTTGCCAGAGCAACCAGGCAAGCCCCCCTTTGATCATCCCAATATCGCCCATTCCAGTCTCTCATGCTTGCATTAGATTTTGCTACTGTTATTGTTTGCACCTATTCTGATGCATAGCCTGCTTTTGTATCTGCTGTTTGTACCTTACCTGCTTATCCTAAACTGCTTAGTATAGGTTGGTTAGTGATCCATCAATGACCCCCACTTGTCCTTGTTGCCCCTGCTTCATCATCGACGACTCGATCTACGTGATCGAAGACCAGGCCCCGACACCGCACATCACTTCCCCTTAGTTGCTTGACACTACTGGGTTACTATCGAGTACCGAGGGTGAACCTCTTGACGCCGATGTTAACCCTGTAGTGTAGTCATTCGGTCGTGGTCATCAAGGGTGATTTCCTCCTTAACCACTTTCGATACGACTCTGTCGTGCAACCCCTCAAGTGTGAACCTCGAGGGTGATTCCTCTTACATTCACCTTGATGATTACATCTAGTGGAATTCATCGGGGGTGATTCCTCGGGTTTACCCCTTGATTTTTGGACACACGGATACTTGGACTTTACCACTGTTACTTGGAAAGACGGGTCGACCCTGAGGGGTACCCGCGCGAGCTTAATTGCGAGTGATGTGGAGTCGGGCGGACCTGGAAGGTGCCCGCGAGATAATTACGAGGCATGGTCGGGCATTCCTAGCCCTTGCCGCAAGTCCTCGAGACGGGACAACGGGGTCACATCTTTCGTGAGTCTCTGCTTGTTACCGTACGTTCTTAATCCACTATGATTTAGATATTTGATCCGAGGGGCCTCTGGCCTGATAGCACTAACCATCACGTGGGCATAGTATGGGCGTTCTGCGTCGTATACATCAGCGAAGCTTAATAGGCGTCGGCCGGAGCGGCGCTAGCGCGGGTTGGACTGCGTGGCGCTGCCTTGTTGAAGGAGGTAGCTAGGTCTGCTCACCGCCGCCCGCATAGCGCAGGAGTTCGGGGAGATGGCCCATGACCCCTGGGGGCATAGGTTTAGTCCGGCGTGCTGGCCTCTCTATTAAGCCTAGGTCGGGTTGCGGGGTATTGTTTGGCCGAGGCCGGGCATGACCCAAGAAAGTGTGTCCGGCCGGAGTTAATCGAGCGTGGTGGGTAAGTTGGTGCACCCCTACAGGGAAGAAAACATCTATCGATAGCCTGTCCTACATAACGGACACTTGGAGTTGTATCCCGATCGATACAACTAGAAATGGATACTTGTGATGAGAATTGAATGGTGATGAGAAATGGATTGTGATGATAACTGGATAGTATGGCTCTGGGATTTCTTTCTCGTAGGGAGTCGAGAAAGGATCTCCGGCCGAGGTTGATAACACTACTACTACTTTACTTTATGCTACTCTACTCCCCCCTGTTGCTGCAAGATGGTGGTTTCCAGAAGATGCTAGTCTTTGATAGGACTAGTCCTTCTCTCTATCCTGGCATTTCTGCAGCCCAGTCCACATATATAGCCTTCCTTTGATAATGTTGCATATGTAGTGTAGATCCTTGCTTGCGAGTACTTTGGATGAGTACTCACGGTTGCTTTGTTTCCCCTTTTCCCCATTCTTTCTTCTTTCTGGTTGTCGCAACCAGATGGTGGAGCCCAGGATCCAGACGACACCACCGACGACTACTACTACCCCGAGGATACCTACTACTTCGTGGAGGCCGCCGACGACCAGGAGTAGTTAGGAGGCTCCCAGGCAGGAGGCCTTGCCTTTTCGATCGTTGCTGCTTTTGTGCCAGCCTTCTTAAGGCAAACTTGTCTAACTCATGTCTGTACTCAGATATGGTTGCTTCCGCTGACTCGTGTGTATTCGAGCTTATGTATTCGAGCCCTCGAGGCCCCTGGCTTGTAATATAAAGCTTGTATTATTTTAATTTGTGTATAGAGTTGTGTTGTGATATCTTCCCGTGAGTCCTTGATCTTGATCGTACACATTTGAGTGCATGATTAGTGTACGATTGAATCGAGGGCGTCACACAAGAGAACCCATCTAATAAGTCTAGGTTTAGCATCTTTCTTTTCCATCAGATATTTAATAGCAGCATGATCAGTGTGAATAGTTACTTTAGAATCAACAATATAAGGTCTGAACTTATCACAAGCAAATACAACTGCTAAGAATTCTTTTTCAGTAGTAGCATAATTTCTTTGAGCATTTTCTAGAGTTTTACTAGCATAATGGATAACATTTAATTTCTTATCAACTCTTTGCCCTAGAACAGCACCTCTGACATAATCACTAGCATCACACATAATTTCAAAGGGTAAATTCCAATCAGGTGGCTGAACAATAGGCGCAGAGATCAATGCTTTCTTAAGTCTTTCAAATGCTTCTACACAATCATCATCAAAGATAAATGGTATATATTTTTGTAATAAATTGGTCAGAGGCCGAGAAATTTTTGAGAAGTCCTTAATGAACCTCCTATAAAATCCGGCGTGACCAAGGAAACTTCTTATACCTTTGATGTCCTTGGGACATGGCATCTTTTCAATAGCATCAACCTTGGCTTTATCAACTTCAATGCCTCTTTCAGAAACTTTATGCCCCAAGACAATACCTTCATTAACCATAAAGTGGCACTTTTCCCAATTCAAGACAAGATTAGTTTCTTCACATGTCTGCAAAACTCGATCAAGATTGCTCAAACAATCATCAAAAGAAGATCCATAGACGGAAAAGTCATCCATGAAAACCTCACAAATCATTTCACAAAAGTCAGAGAATATAGCCATCATGCATCTTTGAAAGGTAGCAGGTGCATTACATAAATCAAAAGGCATACATCTATAAGCAAAAGTACCAAAAGGGCATGTAAAAGTAGTCTTTGATTGATCTTTAGCCGACACAGGAATTTGAGAGAAACAAGAATAACCATCTAGAAAGCAATAATGTGTATGTTTGCATAATCTTTCTAGCATTTGATCGATAAAAGGTAAGGGGTAATGATCTTTCTTAGTAGCCTTATTTAATTTGCGGAAATCAATTACCATCCTATAACCTGTAATAATTCTTTGTGGAATCAATTCATCTTTATCATTAGGAACAACAGTAACACCTCTCTTCTTAGGGACACAATGAACAGGACTTACCCACTAACTATCAGCAACGGGATAAATTATACCTGCCTCTAGGAGCTTTAGTATTTATTTTCTTACCACTTCTTTCATTTTAGGATTAAGCCTTCGTTGATGATCACGAACTGGTTTGGCATCTTCTTCCAAATATATTTTATGTTGACATACAGTAGGACTAATGCCCTTAAGATCATCAAGAGTATATCCAATAGCAGCACGAAGCTTCTTCAAAGTTTTCAATAATCTCTCTTCTTCATGCTCTGAAAGGTTAGCACTAATAATAACATGATATATCTTCTTTTCATCAAGATAAGCATATTTAAGATTATCAGGCAACGGTTTAAGCTCAAACACGGGATCACCCTTGGGTGGAGGAGGATCCCCTAGGATTTCAACAGGCAAATTATGTTTCAGAATAGGTTCCTGTTTAAATAATACTTCATCTATTTCCCTTATTTCATTCATAAACATATCATTTTCATGGTCTAGCAAATAATGTTCTAAAGGATCACTAGGAGATACGGCAATACAAGCAAGACCAATAATTTCATCCTTACTAGGCAATTCTTCTTCACGATGTTGTTTACTAAATTTAGAGAAATTAAACTCATGAATCATATCTTCCAGGCCAATAGTAACAACATTCTTTTCGCAGTCTATCTGAGCATTAACAGTATTCAAGAAGGGTCTACCAAATATAATGGGACAAAAGCTATCTCAGGGAGAACCAAGAACAAGGAAATCAGCAGGATATTTAGTTTTCCCACACAAGACTTCAACATCTCTAACAATTCCCATTGCTGATATAGTATCTCTATTGGCAAGTTTAATTGTGACATCAATATCTTCTAATTCAGCAGGTGCAGTTTTCATGATAATTTCTTCATATAAGGTAATATGTATAACACTAGCACTAGCACCCATATCACATAATCCATGATAACAATGATCTCCTATTTTAACAGAAATAACAGGCACGCCTACCACAGGTCTATGTTTATCTTTAGCACAAGGTTTGGCAATTCTAGCGGTTTCACCGCAGAATTGAATAACATGCCCATCAATATTATCAGCCAAGAGATCTTTAACAATAGCAATATTAGGTTCTACTTTAACTTGCTCAGGAGGTGTATAAGTTCTAACATTGCTTTTACGAACTACAGTTCAAGCTTTAGCATGATCCTTTATTCTAACAGGGAAAGGTGGTTTCTCAACATAAGAAGTAGGAACAATAGGATCATTATAAATGACAGTCTTTTCTTCAACTTTAGTAGGTGCATCTACTTTTACTTCTATGGGAGTTTGATATTTAATCCACTTCTCCTTGGGGAGATCAACATAAGTAGTAAAAGATTCACAAAAAGAAGCTACTATCTCAGAGTCAAGTCCATATTTAGTGCTAAATTTACGGAAAACATCGGTATCCATAAAAGATTTAACACAATCAAACTTAGGTATCATACCTGACTCCTTATCCTTCGTCGAGATCCCAATCTTCAGAGTTGCGTTTCATTATATCCAATAAATTCCATTTGAATTCAATAGTCTTCATCATAAAAGAGCCAGCATAAGAAGTATCAAGCATGGTTTGATTATTATGAGAAAGCCGAGCATAAAAACTTTGAAGAATTATTTCTCTTGGGAGCTCATGATTGGGGCATGAATATAACATTGATTTAAGCCTCCCCCAAGCTTGAGCGATGCTTTCTCCTTCGCGAGGCCAGAAATTATATATATAATTGCGATCACGATGAACAAGATACATAGGATAATACTTTTCATGAAATTCCAATTTCATTCGCCTATAGTTCCATGATCCCGTATCATCACATAGCCTATACCATGTCGATGCATATCCCTTCAAAGATAAAGGGAAGACCTTCTTCTTAACAACATCATCGGGTATACCTGCAAGCTTAAATAATCCACAAACTTCATCCACATAGAGTAGATGTTCATCAGGATGCTTTGTTCCATCTCCTGTAAAAGCATTAGCTAGCAGTTTTTCCATCATACCCGAAGGAACTTCAAAAGGAATATTTTCATTTTAAGTAGGTTCAGTAGGTTCACTAGTTTAAGGAGCAACTCTTTGCTCTACTGTTCGGGGTGAAGATACCCCGAACAAGCCCCTTAGAGGATTACTTTCCATAATAACAAGTGACAGTAAATTTCAACACACTATATAAATTTTTCCTTACCAAATTCCACCTACCAAAGGCGCTTCACTCCCCGGCAACGGCGCCAGAAAAGAGTCTTGATGACCCACAAGTATAGGGGATCTATCATTGTCCTTTCAATAAGTAAGAGTGTCGAACCCAACGAGGAGCAGAAGGAAATGATAAGCGGTTTTCAGCAAGGTATTCTCTTCAAGTACTGAAATAAGTGGTAACAGATAGTTTTGTGATAAGATAATTTGTAACAAGCGACAAGTAACAAAAGTAAATAAAGTGCAGCAAGGTGGCCCAATCCTTTTTGTGGCAAAGGACAAGCCTGGACAAACTCTTATATAAGGAAAAGCCCTCCCGAGGACACATGGGAATATCGTCAAGCTAGTTTTCATCACGTTCATATGATTCGCGTTCGGTACTTTGATAATTTGATATGTGGGTGGACTGGTGCTTGGGTGTTGTTCTTACTTGAACAAGCATCCCACTTATGATTAACCTCTATTGCAAGCATCCGCAACTACAACAAAAGAATTAAGGTAAACCTAACCATAGCATGAAACATGTGGATCCAAATCAGCCCCTTACGAAGCAACGCATAAACTAGGGTTTAAGCTTCTGTCACTCTAGCAACCCATCATCTACTTATTACTTCCCAATGCCTTCCTCTAGGCCCAAATAATGGTGAAGTGTTATGTAGTCGATGTTCACATAACACCACTAGAGGCTAGACAACATACATCTCATCAAAATATCGAACGAATACCAAATTCACATGACTACTAATAGCAAGACTTCTCCCATGTCCTCAGGAACAAACGTAACTACTCACAAAGCATATTCATGTTCATAATCAGAGGGGTATTAATATGCATAAAGGATATGAACATATGATCTTTCACCAAGTAAACCAACTAGCATCAACTACAAGGAGCAATCAACACTACTAGCAACCTACTAGTATCAATCCCGGACTTGGAGACAAGAATTGGATACAAGAGATGAACTAGGGTTTCGAGAGGAGATGTTGCTGGTGAAGATGTTGATGGAGATTGCCCTCTCCCGATGAGATGAGCGTTGGTGACGACGATGGCGATGATTTCCCCCTCCCGGAGGGAAGTGTCCCCGGCAGAACAGCTCTGCCGGAGCCCTAGATCGGTTCCGCCAAGGTTCCGCCTCGTGGCGGCGGAGTCTCGTCCCAAAAGGTTGCTACAATTTTACTATAAGGTCGGTGCTGGAGGAGTGTGGGCGACGGTTGAAGTACGACGGCTACTAAAATTTGGGTAAAAGAATTGATGCGGGGCGGGAGTGCCCAAGATCGCGCATGGTCCAATAACAATATGTGTGTATGATAATAAGGAAAAGTGGCGTGGAACAACTGATTTTTGCAATGCTCAAGGCGGGTAGTTTGTTTTTATATTTCTAGCTAGCTGGTCTATCGCACATGGTTCGTCCTAATTTCCAAATAAACTTACCCGCCATTAGCTTGCACAGGTGGTGGTTTTACAGCGCACTTGCATCGCACACGGTTAAGCCAGTACCTCCGCCCTTTGCTCGCGCTTGTGAGGTCGTGGTGATTTTACAGCGCACTTGCATCGCGCACGGTTGAGCCAGTACCTCCACCTTTGCTCGCGCTTGCGCAGGCGTGGTGATTCACAGCCCACTTGTATCACACACGGTTAAGATATTATACCCGTGTCCGTTGAGCATCCTCAGAGTCTTTGCAGCAAAAAATAACGTTACAGAGGGTCAGAAGACAGCCACACCAGCATGTGGCCCAAATATATATGAGTGAAAAGTGTCAGATCATGGGTTCTGGCAAACCCTCAAGGTTCAAACACTGGGGTGCGCACGAAGATCTCCCCCTACCGATCCACGTCCTAGCTTCGCTGAGATCTCAAGGGCTAACTCTATGAACTCACAACACGAGGGACACAAGATTTATACTGGTTCGGGCCACCGTTGTGGTGTAATACCCTACTCCAGTGTGGTGGTGGTGGATTGCCTCTTGGGCTATGGATGAACAGTACAAGGGGAAGAACAGCCTCCTGAGGTTGAGGTGTTCTTGTGCTCGGTGTGTGGCTAAGGATTGGCTAAATATCAGATGCCTCCTACTGTGGTGGCTAGTCCTATTTATAGAGGCCCTGGTCCTCTCCCCAAATATTGAGCGGGAAGGGAGCCAACAACGGCCAATTTGAAAGGGGACAGCTAGTACAGCTTATCTCGACAAAAGCAGTCTTCGCTTTGCAAAGGCTCAGTGGTGACGCCGCCTTGGGCTCCATGGTGACCTCCGTTGAGGGAGTCCCGGACTAAGGGGTGTCCGGATAGCCGGACTATCGTCACGGCCGGACTCCAAGACTATGAAGATACAAGATTCAAGACTTCGTCCCGTGTCCGGATGGGACTTTCCTTGGCGTGGAAGGCAAGCTTGGCGATACGGATATGTAGATCTCCTACCATTGTAACCGACTCTGTGTAACCCTAACCCTATACGGTGTCTACATACACCGGAGGGTTTTAGTCCGTAGGACGAACAACAATCATACCATAGGCTAGCTTCTAGGGTTTAGCCTCCTTGATCTCGTGGTAGATCTACTCTTGTACTACCCATATCATCAATATTAATCAAGCGGGAGTAGGGTATTACCTCCATCGAGAGGGCCCGAACCTGGGTAAAACATCGTGTCCCTTGTCTCCTGTTACCATCCGCCTAGACGCACATTCGGGACCCCCTACCCGAGATCCGCGGTTTTGACACCGACATTGGTGCTTTCATTGAGAGTTCCTGCGTGTCGTCACCGATAGGCCCGATGGCTCCTTCGATCATCAACAACGACGCGGTCCGGTGAGACTTTTCTCCCGGACAGATCTTCGTGTTCGGCGGCTTTGCTGCGGGCCAATTCGCAGCCATCTGGAGCAGATCGAAGCTTCGCCCCGCCATCAGTCAGATTTGGAAGTTTAAACTATCGACCGATATCCGCGGAGACTTGATCTTCGACGGATTCGAGCCGCAGCTAAGCGCGCCGCAAGACTTGTCTCGATGGGCATGATCTAGCTCAGAGTGGCGAAAGTGCCACGGAGGCCGCACCGATATCCGCTCGACCCTTAATCCGGGCGGATTCCCCGATCGAGGGCGAGTGGTTGGACACCGCCTCGGGGCTACAATCTCTATGGCGATCGAGCGAACTCCATCCTGTCCCTTGCGAAGACCTCGACTCGGTGCGGACTCCTTTCCGGACTCCGAACCCTTGGCGCCCTTGCCAATCGAATCCGATTGGGCGCCCGTTATGGATTTCGCGGCGCGGACATCTTTCAAGACTCGCCCTTTGGCGACATCCTGAATTCACTAAAGTCTCTCTTTATCCGGAGAGCCTGGCGGACTACGGACAGGAAGGTTGGGATGCGGACGACGAAGAAATTCAACGCCCACCCATCACCCACTTTGTAGCCATCGTCGATGATTTAACCGACATGCTAGACTACGACTCCAAAGACATCGACGGTATGGACGACGATGCTGGAGACGACCAAGACCCAGCGCCTACGAGGCGCTGGAAGGCCACCTCGTCATATGACATATATATGGTGGACATCCCAAAAGATGGGAACGGCGATGGAACAACGGAGGATGACCCTCAAGAAACAGCCAAGCGCCGACGGCGTCGGTGGCCGCTCTAAATCCCGCCACAATAAAAGCGGTGATTCCGCACGGAGATAATAACACCGGACAAAGGTGCGAAGAGAACTCCCTCCGGCAGGACTCGGTAGCGGGAGGAGGAGAAGCAAGCCCGCACGACAAGTCGGCAGAAAGAGAGGTTGAGGGCGACAATTATCGCCTCCCTCCGAAGATGAGGCAAGCCTCGACGGCGACGAGTTTGTCGTGCACGAGGATCCCGCCAACAGGGCGTTTCAAGCGCAGGCTTATAGCCACGGCAAGCAGCCTCAAGAAAAAGCAGCAATAGCTTAGAGCTGATCAAGACCTGCTAGGCGGCGGATGGATGAAGTCCTTGCAACGAAGAGTATGAACTCGAGCGCCCCCAAAAGCTACCCCAAACGCAGGCCGTTGCCTCGACTAGAGGAGGAAGCACCCAAGTCACCGGCGCACGACATGGCAGACCGGCCACCTCGTGGCCGCGACAGAGAAGCCTCTCGGCCCTCCGCTCAAGCCACACCCCGACGCCGCTCAAAAAGTACCATGGCACGGGAAAATGCGCCGAACTTGCGAGATATATTGGAGGATAAGGCAAAACATACAAGATCGATCTACGGATCGCGTGGGCGCCCAGCAATGCGGGATGATTACCGTCGCGCCGGACACGGCAAAACCGGCCGAGCCGAACACATAGACAAAGCTCATATGAGCTACGTCGTGATATAGCCCAATACAGAGGCGCCGCACACCCACTATGCTTCACAGATGAAGTAATGGATCATCAAATCCCCGAGGGCTTCAAGCCCGTAAACATCAAATCATACGATGGTACCACAGATCCCGCGGTCTGGATCAAAGATTATCTCCTCCATATCCACATGGCCCGCGTTGATGATCTACATGCCATCAAATACCTCCCACTCAAGCTTAAAGGACCAGCTCGACACTGGCTCAATAGCTTGCCAGCGAGAATCAATTGGTTGTTGGGAGGACACGGAAGCCGCATTCCTTGATAACTTCCGGGCACATATGTGCGACCACCGGACGCCGATGACCTTAGCCACATTATTCAGCAGCGGAAGAATCAGCGGACAATTACGGACTCGGTTCCTAACAAAGAAAAATCAAATCGTTGATATGACGGATCAGAGGCCCTTGCAGCCTTCAAACATAACATCCGCGATGAGTGGCTTGCCCGGCACCTAGGACAGGAAAAGCGAAATCTATGGCAGCCCTCACAACCCTCATGACTCGATTTTGTGCGGGAGAGGACAGCTGGCTAGCTCGAAGCAACAACTTGGCCAAACATCCTGATAGTCCGGATACCAAGGACAGCAATGGCAGGTCGCGTCGCAACAAGAACAAGCGCCGCATTGCTGCGATAATATGAAGATCTGGCCGTCAATGCGGATTCAGAGGCTCTAAGCCGGTCGCGAAGAAGCCATTCAAAAGAAATACCGGGGCCCATCCAACTTGGACCGCATACTCGATCGCTTGTGCCAAATACATGGCACCCCGAAAACCAGCCAATCACACCAACAGGATTGTTGGGTGTTCAAGCAAGCGAGCAAGTTAAGTGCGAACTCAATGACAAGGGCTGCATAGCGATGACGAGGAAGAGCCCGGCCGCCGAACAATAGAGGACGAAGGTTTTCCCACACAAGTGTGGACGGTGAACATGATATCGCAACCCACATACCCAAAAGGGGCGGCGTGCACTACGGACGTATAGGCGATGGAGCGATCGCCCCAAAGTTCAACCCATGGTCTTCCTGCCCGATCACCTTCGATCGAAGGGACCACCCCACTAGCATCCGTCACGGCGGCTTCGCCGCATTGGTTCTTGACCCAATTATTGACGGATTTCACCTCACCAGAGTCCTGATGGACGGCGGTAGCAGCCTGAACCTGCTTTATCAGGATACAGTGTGCAAAATGGGCATAGACCCCTCAAGGATTAAACCTACAAAGACGACCTTTAAAGGCGTCATACCGGGTGTAGAGGCCAATTGTACAGGCTCAGTCACACTCGAAGTGGTCTTCGGATCTCCGGATAACTTCCGAAGCGAAGAGTTAATCTTCGACATCGTCCCATTCATGGCGGCTATCATACCTTCGCTCGGACGAACCGCATTTGCAAAGTTCAATGCGGTGCCGCACTATGCATACCTCAAGCTCAAGATGCCAGGCCCTCAAGGAGTAATTACAGTCAATGGAAACACCGAACGCTCTCTCCGAACGGAGAAGCATACGGCGGCCCTCGCGGCGGAGGTGCAAAGCAGCCTCTCACGGCAATTCTCGAGTCCGGCCACTAAGCGTCCGGACACCGCCAAGCGCGCCAGGAGTAACCTGCAACAAGACCACCTGGCACGATTCAATCACGAGTAGCAATCCGGCCCCAACCCCGGCCCTCGTGAAATTGCGAAGGTAGTATTACGCGTACATAATTACGCTCTGGAGATACCATGGGCATATGGGGAGGGGCAAGACAACGGCACGCCAAGAATGCGGCTCGACCGCACCAGGGGCTCCCGTTTGTGTCACTTCTTTTTTCTTTTTTCTTTTTCTTCCTTTTTTTTTACTTTCAGGACTTCGTCTTTGAGAAGTCCTGTCCGCACTTGAATCGCCGAACTCACGATGCAACAGCCGAGGAAGCGGAAAGCCACGTCGAGTGTTGGTGGTCTCTATTACGAGAATTATACCTGTTTTACATATCATCCAGCAGCTTACCCACGGAGGGGACATGTTAGATAGTCCCATCCCTTGCTTATCGCACTATTTGTATCGTTCGCTTCCATTGCAGTACCTTTTGAATAAACAATACATAGCTTTTGCTTATTATTGCTCTACTTCCTTTATATATACATGTGTTCATTTCACAACATGTTGCAACCGTACACTTTAGTGCGGCCAATACACCGAGGGCTTAAGTATCCCAAAATTATGGTGTGATAAGTCCGAACACTTTCACAAGTCGGCACCCGAACTTATAGCATTATATGAATTGGCTCGAATCATGTCTTGGGTCAATAGTTGGGTTTGCCCGGCTCCCATGTTTTGGTGCCTTACGTTCCGCTATATCGCTAAGGTAGCACCGGAGAACCACTGCGATTGTGCCCCAGTTATCTTTGGGTCGAGCACCTCGATGGATAAAGCTAAAACTGACCGTCATGATAGAGCGAGAGCGATCGCTGTTCGAGAGGTTTTTCGGTCCCTAAAGACTTATGCCGCTTAGAGCGAGGAACCAAAATTGTCCGCCAAGGCGTGGATAGCGCCCGAACTCGGTCTTCGAATACTAGGGGCTTCACGAAATTTAAAATTATAGAATTCTATGGCTAAGTGAGAGTGTTCAAGCATTATAAGTCCGGTTGCCTTGTTCGTTGTGTTGGCGCCTCCTAGATGGACCCAAGAATGGGAACAAGAGTGCTCAAGTTTATCCGAACACCCCAAACTTTCGTGGCATGGGGGCTGAAGCCAACGACTTGCCATCTCTCAAATTTGATAAGCGGCCGCCTGAAGGTAATATTTTAAATTAATAAGCGTTGCTTAGCGCATATGAACAAGTTTTCAGCGTACATGATAACAAATGCGAGTTTATTCAAAAATTACATCATTGGAGCACTCGTCCGCTATTCGGCGGGCACCCTTCAGGAGGCCCTCATAGTACATTTCGGGCATGCGATGCTCATGGCCCTTGGTGGCCCGTCCGTCACAAGCCTCTCCGCATCCAGCTTGCCCCAGTGCACTTTAGCGGGCAAGGGCCAGCAGACACCTTCAATGCATACGGAGCGCTTGATGACTTCAAGCCGCGGACGAGCATCCACCACCGCTATACCAAGCGAAGTAGCTCCGGGCATGGACTCCAATGGCCACAGCCGCGCTATAAGGCCCTTCATGGCCTGTTCGGCGACCTTATGGAGCTCGACCAGCTGCTTCAGCTGGTCGCTCGAAACACCGGATGGTCGGCCTCGGCATCTTGAGACCGAACACCTTCTCCGTGGAGCTCCCTCCTGGCGCGGTAGAATGCGGCAGACATCGACGCACTTCTGAGGGCAAATCTGCGAATGCTCCTGGAGAGCTCCGAATCCGGGTAAGTAACAGGTAATTGACTTTTAAATTCTTGCTTTGCATAAAGAATGCCTTACCCGCCGCTATCTTCTTTAGTGCTTCAATTTCTTGGAGGGCTTTTTGGGCCTCGGCCTTAGCAGCTTTGGCACTCTCAAGAGTCGAGGCAAGCTCGGACTCTCGGGTCTTCGAGTCACGCTCCAAACCCTCGTGTTTTTTCACGAGAATCTGGAGCTCTTGCCGCACCTCCGTCAGCTGCGCATCCCCTTTCTCTCGCTCGGTGCGTTCCGTAGTCGCTTTGTTTTCGGCCACGGACACCGCTTCCCTTAGGGTCACCACCTCGTTCGTGGCCCCTGCAGTACCCATGTTATTCCTGTTATTTTTTGCAACCAAAACCTTTTCTATAAGGTATTTCTTTAATAAGGTGTTACTTACCTTCCTTGGCCTCGAGCTCCTTCTTGGCTTGTCCGAGCTCGTTCTCGGACCGCTCGAGGTTCTGCTTCAACACATTGACCTCCATGATCGGTCAGAGGTCAGCAGCGCCTGCATTCCCATATTGACATACTTATGTTAGACTCCTGCGTATATGTTTTTAGATCCTTAGTCCGGCTTTTCTTTCCGAACACGAACTAAGCATCGAGAACTCTGTCTATGCGGTTATATTTTTACATATTCTAAAAACTTACCTCAAAGCTTGTTAGAAGGCTGATGCAGGCTTGATCGATCCGCTCTTGGCGGGACTGACTATCGAATCACCGCACTCATGGCGGTGTGGTGTTCCTCCTCGATGGAAGCGCTGTTAAGCGCCTCCTGTAAGCTATCCGGTGCCTCGGTTGGGCGGAGGACACGGCGTCTTACCCTTCTTGCGAAGGATCCGCTGCGGACTTGGAACCGCTGATGGTTCGGCATGGAGTCGGACGAGGGTCGGGCTTAGAGCCCTTGGGGGTCTTGCCCCCCGCGCCCCTGGAGTCCGAGAGGTCACCTTGTGGCACCTCCTGCGCTACCTCCCCTTAACCAAGCCCCCCTTGGGGCCCGCCGCGGCGTCGTCCGCAGCGTGAGGCGAGGAGGCGGTCGGGCGAGTACTCTCCATTTCCGGCGAGCCCGTGGACCCGCTTCGATGAATCGGCGAACTTCGCCCTTGGGCAGGCTGCACGGTTGTTCGACGTTAGAGAACACTCTGCAATAACAAAAAAGCCATGGGTATCCGGACACTTACGATCTCGCCAGGGGTTTGGCCCTTGTAGGCCAATCCTCCTCGTCGTCGTCGGCGTTGGTGGAGAAGTCCGGAGGAAGGTTCTTCCTTCTTGGACCCTCCGGCCTCCCGGTTAGGCGGCCTTCCTTTCTTCTCCTCCCCGCTGGGGAGGAGCTTCTTCTTCCTCCTCGTCTTGAGGAGAAGATTCCGCTTGAATCGACAAGACTGGCGGCGGGAGCTCCTTGAGTTCCGTGGCCTCCTTCTTGACTTCTTCTTGGCACCACGTCTGGCGCGGAGCCAGAGCCCGTCAATCGGCGTCCGCTGGGTCTTACGGCAAAGGGCGGACGATTAATCTGTCCGGACGTCTTCACCAGTCTGTCAAAGATTAGGGAGTTTTAGATCCCATGTAGAGTCAATCTATGAAAAAGAGTCCCGTAAAGGGTAAAATAACTTACCTCGCCGGCTGGACGCTGCGATCTGTATCCGCGATCTTTGGTAGCAGATGTTGGGGCTTCGGCGCCCTTGAACAGCACCTTCCAGGCGTCTTCGTACGTAGTGTCGAAGAGCCGGCTCAAGGTTTGGTGCTGTGCCGGATCGAACTCCCACAAGTTAAAAGCCCGTTGTTGGCATGGGAGAATCCGGCAGATGAGCATCACCGGATTACGTCGACAAGCCTAAGATTCTTGGCCACCAGGTTTGGACGCATGTTTGAAGTCCGGATGTCTCGTCCGAATTCCCCACGTCCAGGCCCGTCTTTTTCCATGGCGAGAGCCGTGTGGGAAGCAGATCTGAATTCGGGGCCGCCACCCATTTGGTGTTGCGGGGCTCGGTGATGTAGAACCACCCGATTGCCACCCCTTTATTGTCTCCACGAAGGCGCCTTGAGCCATGGGACTTTGGCCATCTTGCCAACCATGGCGCCTCCGCACTCCGCAGCGGCTGCCCACTACCTTGGCCGGACGTTGAAGATCTTCAGCCATAAGCCGAAGTGGGGCTGGATGCAGAGGAAAGCCTCGCACACGACGATAAACGCCGAGATGTTGAGGATGAAATTCGGGGCCAGGTCGTGGAAGTCCAGGCCGTAGTAGAACATGAGCCCCCGGACAATTGGGTGAAGAGGAAAACCTAGTCCGCGGAGGAAGTGGGGGAGAAACACCACCCTCTCACGGGGCCCAGGGGTCGGAATGAGCTGCCCCTTGTTGGGAAGCCTGTGCGCGATGTTGCCGGACAAGTATCCGGCCTCCCGTAGTCTTGCGATGTGCCCCTCCGTGACGGAGGAGGCCATCCACCTGCCTCCCGCTCCTGACATGATTGGAGAAAGGTTGAGGTGGGATGTGCGGACTTAGGCGCTGGAGCTCGAAAGTCTTGTGAAATGGATAAGCAAAGGAGGAAGAAGGCGTGGGTGAAAAGGTGGATCCTTATCCCTTATATGAGCGGACGAAGCTATCGCCCCCACCAACTGGTAAAACTCGCTTATTTCCCAAGCGCCGTAATCAATGGCGGGGATGGGTTACCCACGTCCGTATTGATGATAATCCCGGAATAAGGGGGCATGATCTATGCTTTGATAAGACGTGCCAAGGAAACCGCCTCGCTAAACACGCTGAGGTGGAACAATAAAAAATGATTCATATAAAGGCCTGGCCGTGGTGTGATGTCACGCCACGGAATATGTCAGCAGATCTGTGCAAAAATTATTCTCTCTACGGTGTTATGTGGAACTTGTTTTGCAGAGCCGGACACTATCCTTGTGTTCAGAACCTTCCATGAAGTATTCGGAGGAGGAACCCGCCGCAATGCGAAGACAATCAACGCGCCGGACTCATCGTCATTGAAGCCTGGTTCAGGGCTCTTGAGGAGTCCGGACTAAGGGTGTCCGGATAGCTGGACTATCGTCATGGCGGACTCCAAGACTATGAAGATACAAGATTGAAGACTTCGTCCCGTGTCCGGATGGGACTTTCCTTGGCGTGGAAGGCAAGCTTGGCGTACGGATATGTAGATCTCCTACCATTGTAACCGACTCGTGTAACCCTAACCCTATCCGGTGTCTATATAAACCGGAGGGTTTTAGTCCGTGGGGCGAACAACAATCATACCATAGGCTAGCTTCTAGGGTTTAGCCTCCTTGATCTCGTGGTAGATCTACTCTTGTACTACCCATATCATCAATATTAATCAAGCAGGAGTAGGGTATTACCTCCATCGAGAGGGCCCGAACCTGGCTAAAAACATCGTGTCCCTTGTCTCCTGTTACCATCTGCCTAGACGCACAGTTCGGGACCCCCTACCCGAGATCCGCCGGTTTTGACACCGACATCCGTCTTCCCGTCCTACTGGTCTTAGTCTCGTTGCACTGATATGGAAACCTTTGCTTGACGCCTCGGTACTCTGCGTCTGCGCTTGCCTCCTTAGCACCAAAGAGGAAACACGTACAGTGTGCTCGCTGGAGCCCGCCTGGTCTCGATCGTCATGGCTCATGTCACGAGAACCTCGTGAGGTTTGCCTTGCCTTGAACTCTCCGCCCCTTGCGAGCCAACTTGGTGAGGCCGCTCCTGAGGAGGTCTTGTGTCGTCCGCCTCGTGAGGCTTGGCCCCCCGCGAGGGTCTTGAGTGCTTGTTGGTGCAGATGGGCCGTACGGGCCCGCTCTCAGAGCCACGCCATGGGCCGTAGGTAGGCAAGTCTGGGGACCCCCGTTCCCAGAACACCGACAGTAGCCCCCGGGCCCAAGGCACGCTCGGGCTTGGCTTCGAGGCGAAGCCAAAGGTCAAGTGCGGAGAGCCGCGGGCCCCAATAGCCTGCGGCCTTGGTCGACGCATGGTGGTTGATTGGACGTTGGCGTCTCTGCTTCCCCACACTGCCTCGGCAACCGCCCGACTTGACAAAAGGCTGGCGTGGATAGGATTCCCTAAGGTCTTTCCTTTTGTTCCCTGTGAGGAATCAAGAAAAGTGCCCCGTGGGGGTGTGTAAAGGTTTTGTAATGTCTCTTGTCAATATCGTCCTTATTATGAACTTGCGCGAGCGCGAGTCCTGCTTCAGCTCGGTCTCCCTTTCGGACCTCGCGACGACTTGGTGCTCTATGCTGACAGGTCCCGGTACCCAGGCAGGCAGCCGTCGCTGGTATGCCAGGTCACGTGCCGTGGTCAAGGCCAGGAGGTGAGCGGCCTGAGGTCCAGTAAGAGCCCCTGAGGCGCGATGCTCAGGAGGTCCCCTTTAGCGCTCAAGCAGCCACTGAGAGGTAGGAAAGGGCGGTGACGTCGCCGTAGTAGGGCTGCGGCTAGAGTGGTTCCTAGTCCTTAGCAGTTTAGCCAACCCAAGCACGAGACTTATCTTGATGGTCCGCGGTCAGTTCCTCATGATGCACCAGATTCGGGCATAGGTGTCCGTTGCATAGCTAGGCTAGGCCCATTCGAGCCCCTCCCTCTCCTCCGCGCTCTCCTTTTGCTCTACGTCCTCAGGTCCCGGCCCTCGAGCGAGCTCAGCCGCCGCTGGTATGCCAGGTCGCATGTCGTGGTCAAGGCCAGGGGGTGAGGGCTGGAGAGCCAGTAAGAGCTCCTGAGTCGCGATGCTTAGGAGCCCCCCTTTTAATGCACAAGCGGATTGCACGGGAGGAGAGGGAGCTCGCGGTGCCGCCTGCCGTCATCTTCCAGAGATTCCTGCAAGCCAGCACAAGGAGAGACATGGTTTGCCATTATGGTCACCAGGCGGCCACTGATTGTTTTGCCAGAGGGTGGGGCACTGAGGGCCCGGTGAGGTGGAGCACGTGGCCAGAGCTCGGCCGCTCAGATTTGTCGACATTGCAGGGACGAACCCGAGCACAAGCGTCGTGCCAGCGTGAGCAACTCCCGGGGTAGGTGCCAATCAAGCAGGTGATAGTCATAGGTAGATTAAGCATGGAAAGCATACTAGCTTAAGTAAATGCAGGGAAGATACATGCCACTGGGCCAGGCCCGAGCGGCTTGGGGATGATGCAGCCCGAGGGGCGCCCCCAGCAAGGTAAGCTAAAGACATGAAAAGGGATGCATGCCACAGGGACGGACCCACGTGGCCTGGGAATGATGCAGCCCGCGGAGCACTCCCAGCTAAATAAACTTGGAAGATGTCACCTGGTTCTGGTGATGAAGGCATGTTGGGGCAGCTGAAGGTACGCGACGAAGCGGTTGCTCCTCACGAGCCACCGGGGCCCTGAGCCTCGGGAGGCTCTGGGGGTCCAGGCGGTTCCTTGAGGGCCGTCTCCATCTCCGTCAAGACGGCGTGGTGCCTGGCCTCCTGAGTCACCGGGGCACGCCGCAAGTTGCGCTGATAGGCGGACGCCACGCTCGGCAGGCCAAAAGGCATGCGAACGTAGCTGCGCGGTGGACCCTCGCAGCGTCCCACGCGCGAAGGCCAGAAGAGCTCCTGAGATGCGGCCCTGTTGAGCCCTGGGACGTCGATGCAGACGCGCAGCCCGGCATCCTTGCCTGGATGGGGAGCTGCGCCTGGTGAGCGGCGGTCGCCATGCATGGCCCTTGTGTCTTGCAGTTCCTGAGTGGTCCTGGTGATGAACTCCTGAGCGGTGGGCGCTCCTCGCCCTGTGTTCTCCTGAGGGAAACGTGCCGTGAAGCACGCCTCCAAGTGGTGCCCGAGCGCCTCCCTCGTGATGTTGGCAAGGTCTGAGGCCCTCCATAAGAGAGCCCCCGAGCCCTGCCCGAGAAGGGCGTCGGGCGCGCCTTCCTATGCGAGGGAGGGAGGCGCCCCAGGCCCGGGCGCTGATCCTGACGAGGTTCCACTCGCGACGCCACCTTCCTGAGGTCCTGCACGGAGCAGCTGCTTCTTCTTCTTGGGGGTGGCCTCAGGAGGGCACTCGCCCTTGCTGTCAGGGTTGTCGATTGCTGCAACTTGGAAGGCACGCTCGAGGGAGCACACCACGTCTCTTTATTCGCACGGGACTGTGATGATTCCGCCGCTTCCTGTCATCTTGAGGACATTTGTAGTCGTGATGGGTCACCGCCATAAACTTGGCCAAGGCTGGATACCCGAGGATGGCATTGTACGGCAGACGGATGTGTGCGATGTCAAAGTCGATGAGCTTGGTGCGGTAGTTGTTGTGTTCTCCGAAGGTGACGGGAAGGCGGACCTGCCCGATCGGGGTAGTGGAGCCGTCGGTCACTCTTGAGAAAGGCTTGGTGGGCTGAAGCTGGTCATACGGCACTTGGAGGTTGTCGAACGTGTCGACGGACAAGACGTTGAGCCCCGCGCCGCCATCGATGAGGGTCTTGGTGACTTGCACGTTGCTGATGACTGGTGAACAAAGCATCAAGAGGGCGCCATCGGTAGCCACACACTTGAGCTGATCTGCCGAGCTGAACGTGATGGCGCACTTGGACCATCTTAGCGGGCACGTGGCCTAGAGCTTGGGGAGGACTACATTCACTTCACGAGCAAACTGTTTGAAGATACGTTGTGAGGCTAGGGCCTGAGCTCCACCCAAGATGCAGGCGATAGCACGCGACTCCTGGAAGCCCGCAGCCACCTCGTCTTGATGGTGGTCGTCATTCCTTCTTGGTGGTGGCGGTAGTGGAGGAAGACCGGCGTTGCCCTGAGGGCGATCTTCACGAGGCTGATCCCTCCAGGCGCCCTCGCGAGGCTGATCCTGCCAGCGGTCCTCACGAGGCCGGTCGCGCCACTCCTGGCGCGGGCCACGGTCATCCCAGCGTCCGCCACCACAGCCTCCTCCTCGGCCATAGCCCCGGTTGTTGCGCTCGGGGCGTCGACCGAAGCGTCCTTCTCGAATGGCTCTGAGCCCTTGACATTCCCTGGTGTTATGGCTATGCAGGTTATGGAAGGCGCAGAACGGTCGGCTGCTCTTGGATGACTCGGGATGGTCTCTGCCGCGCTTGATGTCTGGCTCCGCCGCGAGCACAACTGCTCCGTTGCGCTTCACGTCCTTGGCCTTGGCTTTCTTATCCTCCGGGTCCGCAGCCGGGAGCTCGAGGAGGGAGAGGCGCCCCTCTTCAGCTCTTGTGCACTTGGTCGCCAGGTTGAACAGCTCCAGGGACGTGCACAGCTCCTCGTGGATGGCGAGCTCCTCCTTCATCTTGACGTCGCGACGCCATCAGAGAATGTGGAGATGATGGCCTCGTCCGTCACCTTGGGAATCTTGAGGCGAACATTGTTGAAGCGCTGGATGTACTTCTGGAGGGTCTCTCCTGGTTGTTACTTGATGCAGCGCAGGTCACCTGCGGCTGTTGGGCGGTCGCGAGTGCCCTGGAAGTTGGCAACGAAACGGTCACGCATCTCGTTCTAGGAGGAGATTGAGCCTAGATGCAGGTTCAGGAGCCAGGAGCGGGCACCATCCTTGAGAGCCATGGGGAACCAGTTCGCCATGACTTTCTCGTCGCCGTTGGCCGCCTTGATGCTCAGCTCGTAGAGCTGCAGGAACTCCACGGGGTCGGGGGTGTCGTCGTAGCGAGGAGGCAGATCCGGCTTGAACTTCCCCGGCAAGGCGACGCTACGCAGCTCGGGGGTGAAGGCGCGGCAGCCGGCCGTGGTCACCGGGGCCCGTCTTGGAGGTGGGGCTTGGTCTTGGCGCCCGCGCGCTACCACGGCAAGCGGTGTGGAGCCCTGGCACAGCAAGCGATCCTGGCGTGGCGGTGCGGGGAGTGGTGGAGCGTTCTCTTGTGGTCGAGGGACTTCTTGACAGCTTCTTTCTTCACGCGCGGGCGCTGGACGCTGTGGGTCGCGCCATGAGTCACAGGCTTGGCGCCAGGGCGCCGTCTTGGTGCAGAGGTGGTGGAGGTGCTCCGTGAGCTACATCGCCCGTAGCTAGCGGTGGAAGAGGTAGCGAGAGGGACAGTGCAGGGGAGCCCCCTGCGGTGCTGACGAGCTCGGCGATGCGGTCCAGCCAGTCCTCGTAGAGGTCGTCGACTGGGCGGTAGTGCAGGAGCTCGTGCGCCATGAGAACACACGCCAGCAGCGTCCGTGGGAGCGCGACGAGCGTGGGACGATGAACCAGCGGGAGTCAGCGACGGAGTGGCGGTGCGGCCGTCCTGCCGCACCGAGGGTGCAACAAGGATGCTTGCTGATCCTTCCCCGCCGGGCCGGTGGCGGCTGCTACCTCTTGAGCACTGCGTTGGATTTCCCCGAAGAGGAGAGGATGATGCAGCAAAGTAGCGTAAGTATTTCCCTCAGTTTTTGAGAACCAAGGTATCAATCCAGTAGGAGGCCACGCACAAGTCCCTCGTACCTGCACAAAACGATAGCTCCTCGCAACCAACGTGATTAGGGGTTGTCAATCCCTTCACGGTCACTTACGAGAGTGAGATCTGATAGAGATGATAAATAATATTTTTGGTATTTTTAATATAGAGATGCAGAGTAAAAAGTAAAATGAAAACTAAAACAAAGCAAGTATTAAAGTGATGGAGATTGATATGATGAGAATAGACCCGGGGGCCATAGGTTTCACTAGTGGCTTCTCTCAAGAGCATAAATATTCTACGGTGGGTGAACAAATTATTGTTGAGCAATTGACATAATTGAGCATAGTTATGAGTATATCTAGGTATGATCATGTATATAGGCATCACGTCCAAGACAAGTAGACCGAGACGATTCTGCATCTACTACTATTACTCCACTCATCGACCGCTATCCAGCATGCATCTAGAGTATTAAGTTAAAAACAGAGTAACACCTTAAGCAAGATGACATGATGTAGAGGGATAAATTCATGCAATATGATAAAACCCCATCTTGTTATCCTCGATGGCAACAATACAATACGTGCCTTGCTGCCCCTTCTGTCACTGGGAAAGGACACCACAAGATTGAACCCAAAGCTAAGCACTTCTCCCATTGCAAGAACTTCCGATCTAGTTGGCCAAACCAAATGCATAATTCAAAGAGACTTGCAAAGATAACCAATCATACATAAAATAATTCAGAGAAGATACAAATATTATTCATAGATAAGCTGGATCATAAACCCACAATTCATCGGTCTCAACAAACACACCGCAAAAAGAAGATTACATCGAATAGATCTCCATGAGAGAGCGGGAGAACATTGTATTGAGATCCAAAAAGAGAGAATAAGCCATCTAGCTACTAGCTATGGACCCGAAGGTCTGAAGTAAACTACTCACACTTCATCGGAGGGGCTATGGTGATGATGTAGAAGCCCTCCGTGATGGATGCCCCCTCCGGCGGAGCTCTGGAACAGGCCCCAAGATGGGATCTCGTGGATCTGGAAGTTGCGGCGGTGGAATTAGGTTTTGGCTCCTCGTCGATCGTTTGGGGTGCGTGAGGTATATATAGGAGGAAGGAGTGCGTCGGTGGAGCAACAGGGGCCCACGAGGCACGGGCGCGCCCTAGGGGGCGCCCCCCAACCTCGTGACCGCCTCTTTCATTCCTTGGAGTAGGGTCCAAGTCCCCTGGATCACGTTCGGTGAGAAAATCACGTTTCCGAAGGTTTCATTTTGTTTGGCCTCCCTTTGATATTCTGTTTCTTCGAAACACTGAAATAGGCAAAAAAACAGCAATTCTGGGCTGGGCCTCTGGTTAATAGGTTAGTCCCAAAAATAATATAAAAGTGGAAAATAAAGCCCAATATAGTCCAAAACAGTAGATAAAGTAGCATGGAGCAATCAAAAATTATAGATACGTTGGAGAAGTATCAGGCATCCCCAAGCTTAATTCCTGCTCGTCTCGAGTAGGTAAATGATAAAAATAGAATTTTTGATGCGGAGTGATAATTTGGCATAATTTCAATGTACTTCTTAATTGTGGTATGAATATTCAGATCCGAAAGATTCAAGACAAAAGTTCATATTGACATAAAAATAATAATACTTCAAGCATAATAATCAAAGTAATCATGTCTTCTCAAAATAGCATGGCAAAAGAAAGTTCATCCCTACAAAATCATATAGTTAGGTTATGCTTCATTTTCGTCACACAAAGATGTTCCCAACTTCTATACCCCCGATGACAAGCCAAGCAATTGTTTCATACTTAAATAATCTCAAACTTTTTCAACCTTCACGCAATACATGAGCGTGATCCATGGATATAGCACTATGGGTGGAATAGAATATGATGATGGGGATTGTGTGGAGAAGACAAAAAAGGAGAAAGTCTCACATTGACGAGGATAATCAACGGGCTATGGATATGCCCATCAATTGATGTCAACATGAGGAGTAGGGATTGCCATGCAACGGATGCATTAGAGCTATGAATGCTCAAAATAAAACTAGTGGGTGTGCATCCAACTTGCTTGCTCACGAAGACCTAGGGCATTTGAGGAAGCCCATCGTAGGAATATACAAGCCAAGTTCTATAATGAAAAATTCCCACTAGTATAGAAAGACAACTTATGAGACTCACTATATGAAAAACATGGTGCTACTTTGAAGCACAATATATGAGACTCACTACATGAAGAACAAGGTGCTACTTTGAAGCACAATATATGAGACTCACTACATGAAGAACAAGGTGCTACTTTGAAGCACAAGTGTGGAAAAAGAGATAGTAGCATTGCCCTTTTTCTTTTTTCTTTTTTTTGGGCCTTTTTTTTTGTCCTTTCTCTTATTGTTATTTTTTGATTGGGCAATGCTCTAATAATGATGATCATCACACTTCTATTGATTACAACATAAGGATTACAACTCGAAACTTAGAACAAGATATGGCTCTATATGAATGCCTCCGGCGGTGTACCGGGATGGTGCAATGAATCAAGAGTGACATGTATGAAAAATGCATGGTGGCTTTGCCACAAATACGATGTCAACTACATGATCATACAATGGCAATATGACAAAAGTAAAGTATGTCATGATGATGAATGGAACGGTGGAAAGTTGCATGGCAATATATCTCGGAATGGCTATGGAAATGCCATAATAGGTAGGGGTATGGTGGCTGTTTTGAGGAAGATATAAGGAGGTTTATGTGTGACAGAACGTATCATATCACGGGGTTTGGATGCACCAGCGAAGTTTGCACCAACTCTCAAGGTGAGAAAGGGCAATGCATGGTACCGAAGAGGCTAGCAAAAGCGGAAAGGTAAAAGTGCGTATAATCCATGGACTCAACATTAGTCAAAATAACTCATATACTTATTGCAAAAATTTAGAAGTCATCAAAAATCAAGTACTACGCATGCTCCTAGGGGATAGATTGGTAGGAAAAGACCATCGCTCGTCCCCGACCGCCACTCATAAGGATGCACAAGCCAGGTACACTTCATGTTTCAAATTTGTTACACAACTTTAACCATACATGCATGCTATGGGACTTGCAAACTTCAACACAAGCATTTCTCAAATTCACAACTACTCAACTAGCACAACTTTGATATTATCACCTCCATATCTCAAAACAATTATCAAGCATCAAACTTTTCTTAGTATTCAACGCACTCAAAAGAAAGTTTCACATATCTTGAATACCAAGTATATTAATATTAAGCAAATTACCATGCTATTAACGACTCTCAAAATAATCTAAGTGAAGCATGAGAGATCAATAGTTTCTTTAAAACAAATCCACCACCGTGCTCTAAAATATCTAAGTGAAGCACTAGAGCAAAAATTACCACGCTCAAAAGATATAAGTGAAGCACTATGAGCAAAACTATCAAGCTCAAAAGATATAAGTGAAGCACATAGAGTATTCTAGCAAATTCCAATTTATATATGGCTCTTTCAAAAGGTGTGTACAGCAAGGATGATTGTGGTAAACTAACAAGCAAAGACACAAATAATACAAGACGCTCCAAGCAAAACACATATCATGTGGTGAATAAAAATATAGCTCCAAGTAAATTACCGATGGAAGTAGACGAAAGAGGGGATGCCTTCGGGCATCCCCAAGCTTTGACTTTTGTGTCCTTGGATTATCTTGGGGTGCCATGGGCATCCCCAAGCTTAGGCTCTTGCCACTCCTTGTTCCATAATTCATCAAAAGAATTTACCCAAAACTTGAAAACTTCACAACACAAAACTCAATAGAAATCTCGTGAGCTCCGTTAGAGAAAGAAAACAAAAGACTACTTTAAGGTACTGTAGTGAAATCATTCTTTATTTATATTGGTGTTAAACCTACTGTATTCCAAATTCTATATGGATTATAAACTATTTTACTAGCCATAGATTCATCAAAATAAGCAAACAACACACGAAAAACAGAATATGTCAAAAACAGAACAGTCTGTAGTAATCTGTAACTAACGCAAACTTCTGGAACTCCAAAACATCTACCAAAATTATAAGACCTAGAAAATTTGTTTATTAATCATCAGCTATTGGAATCAGTATTTTATCACGTTCTGGTGATTTTTAATAATTCGGGCACTGAGCGCAAAGTTTCTGGAAATTACAGCAAGATCAAATAACTATCATCCAAGAAGATCCAATAGGTCTAGCTTGGCACAAACACTAATTAAAACATAAAACCATATCTAAACAGAGGCTAGATGGATTATTTATTCCTAAACAGAAGCAAAAACAAAAAACTAAAAATAAAATTGGGTTGCCTCCCAACAAGCGCTATCGTTTAACGCCCCTAGCTAGGCATAAAAGCAAGGATAGATCTAGGTATTGCCATCTTTGGTAGGCAATCCATAAGTGGCTCTCATAATATATTTGTATGGTAATTTTATTTTCTTTCTAGGAAAGTGTTCCATGTCTTTCTTTAGTGGAAATTGGAATCTAATATTCCCTTCCTTCATATCAATAATTGCACCAATCGTTCTAAGGAAAGGTCTACCAAGAATAATAGGGCATGAAGGATCGCAATCTATATCAAGAAGATAAAATCTACGGGCACATAATTCCTATTTGCAACAATAATAACATCATTAATTCTTCCCATAGGCTTTTTAATAGTGGAATCCGCAACATGCAAGTTTAGAGAGCAATCATCAAAGTCACGGAAATCTAGCAAATCACACAAAGTTTTGGGAATAGTAGAGACACTAGCACCCAAATCACACAAGGCATGAAACTCATAATTTCTAATTTTAATTTTAATAGTAGGTTCCCACTCATCATAG
Source organism: Aegilops longissima (assembly GCA_021605205.1). Classification (NCBI taxonomy): domain Eukaryota; kingdom Viridiplantae; phylum Streptophyta; class Magnoliopsida; order Poales; family Poaceae; genus Aegilops; species Aegilops longissima. Next base: position 146,929,484 of record CM038676.1, on the reverse strand, counting down.
AGCTTTCTAGGGATAGAAACTTTCAACTCAAATTTTTCTTCATAAGATTGCATCAAGGCATCAACAATGTGTTCGGTAAAAGCCTTATTTTGACTATAAGCATGAGGAGAATTTAGCACGGACTGCAACAAGGAAATACAATCAATTAAAGAGCAATTTTCATAATTAAATTCCTTGAGATCCAAAATAGTGGGTTTAGCAACATCTAGGTTTTTATTTCTTTCAATCCCACATTTATCAATTTCATCATCAAGATCTAAAAACTATGAATTCTTAGAACGCCTTCTAGGTAAAGGAAGATCATATTCAATTTCATCAAGATTCATGTTGAAAAACAAAGATTTAATGGGGTACACATCAATAACTTTTATGTCTTCATCTTGATTTTCATAGGAATTAGAAAAACACGCTTTAATAAAGGCATCTTTGGAAGCACGCATCCTAGCGGTTCTTTCTTTGCACTCATCAATGGAAATTCTCATAGATTTGAGAGACTCATTGATATCATGCTTAGGAGGAATAGATCTAAGCTTTAAGGAATCAACCTCAAGAGAAATTCTATCAACATTCCTAGCCAAATCATCAACTTTAAGCAATTTCTCCTCAAGCAAAGCATTAAAATTCTTTTGTGAATTCATAAACTCTTTAACACTACTCTCAAATTCAGAGGGCATCTTATTAAAATTTCCATAAGAGTTGTTGTAGGAATTTCCATAATTATTAGAAGGATTACTAGGATAAGGCCTAGGATTAAAATTCCCTCTACACGCGTTGTTACCAAAATTATTCCTACCAACAAAATTCACATCCATAGATTCATTATTATTCTCAATCAAAGTAGACAAAGGCATATCATTAGGATCAGGAAAAACACTCTTAGTAGCAAATAATTTCATAAGTTCATCCATCTTTCCACTCAAAACATTAATTTCTTCTATCGCATGCACTTTTTTATTAGTAGATCTTTCGGTATGCCATTGAGAATAATTAACCATAATATTATCTAGAAGTTTAGTAGCATCTCCTAGAGTGATTTCCATAAAAGTGCCTCCAGCGGCCAAATCTAAAAGATTTCTAGAAGCAAAATTCAATCCGGCATAAACTTTTTGTATAATCATCCACAAGTTCAAACCATGAGTAGGGCAATTACGTATCATTAATTTCATTCTCTCCCAAGCTTGTGCAACATGTTCATGATCAAGTTGCTTAAAATTCATAATATCGTTCCTAAGAGAGATAATCTTAGCGGGAGGAAAATACTTAGAGATAAAAACATCTTTGCACTTGTTCCAAGAATCAATACTATTTTTAGGCAGAGATGAAAACCACGCTTTAGCACGATCTCTAAGCGAAAAAGGGAATAGCTTCAATTTAACGACATCATTATCGACATCTTTTTTCTTTTGCATATCACATAAATCAACGAAGCTATTCAGATGAGTAGCGGCATCTTCACTAGGAAGGTCGGCGAATTGATCTTTCATAACAAGATTCAACAAAGCAGTATTGATTTCACAAGATTCAGTATTGGCAAGAGGAGCAATTGGAGTGCTAAGGAAATCATTATTATAGGTATTGGTGAAGTCACACAATTTGGTAGCATCATGAGCCATCGCGACAATCAAGCAATCCAACACACGAGCAAACAAGCGGACGAGGAAAAGGCAAGGGGAAAAGAGGACGAGATTGGGAAAGAGAGGGTGAATAAAACGGCAAGGGTGAAGTGGGGAGAGGAAAACGAGAGGCAAATGGCAAATAATGTAATGCGAGAGATAGGGATTGTGATGGGTACTTGGTATGGTTGACTTGCTCTTGCGTGAGCCTCCCCGGCAACGGCGCCAGAAATTCTTCTTGCTACCTCTTGAGCACTGCGTTGGATTTCCCCGAAGAGGAGAGGATGATGCAGCAAAGTAGCGTAAGTATTTCCCTCAGTTTTTGAGAACCAAGGTATCAATCCAGTAGGAGGCCACGCACAAGTCCTAAGAATCGCACAAAATGATAGCTCCTCGCAACCAACGCGATTAGGGGTTGTCAATCCCTTCACGGTCACTTTAGAGTGAGATCGATAGAGATGATAAATAATATTTTTGGTATTTTTAATATAGAAATGCAAAGTAAAAAGTAAAAGGCAAAGTAAAACAAAGCAAGTATTAAAGTGATGGAGATTGATATGATGAGAATAGACCCGGGGGCCATAGGTTTCACTAGTGGCTTCTCTCAAGAGCATAAGTATTCTACGGTGGGTGAACAAATTACTGTTGAGCAATTGATGAATTGAGCATAATTATGAGTATATCTAGGTATGATCATGTATATAGGCATCACGTCCAAGACAAGTAGATCAAACGATTCTTGCATCTACTACTATTACTCCACTCATCGACCGCTATCCAGCATGCATCTAGAGTATTAAGTTAAAAACGGAGTAACGCCTTAAGCAAGATGACATGATGTAGAGGGATAAATTCATGCAATATGATAAAAAACCCCATCTTGTTATCCTCGATGTCAACAATACAATCGTGCCTTGCTGCCCTTACATCCTTTGGGAAAGGACACGCAAGATTGAACCCAAAGCTAAGCACTTCTCCCATTGCAAGAACTACCAATCTAGTTGGCCAAACCAAACGGATAATTCAAAGAGACTTGCAAAGATAACCAATCATACATAAAAGAATTCAGAGAAGATTCAAATATTATTCATAGATAAGCTGGATCATAAACCCACAATTCATCAGTCTCAACAAACACACCGCAAAAAGAAGATTACATCGAATAGATCTCCACGAGAGAGGGGGAGAACATTGTATTGAGATCCAAAAAGAGAGAAGAAGCCATCTAGCTACTAGCGATGGACCCGAAGGTCTGAAGTAAACTACTCACACTTCATCGGAGGGGCTATGGTGATGATGTAGAAGCCCTCCGTGGTGGATGCCCCCTCCGGCGGAGCTCTGGAACAGGCCCCAAGATGGGATCTCGTGGATACAGGAAGTTGCGGCGGTGGAATTAGGTTTTTGGCTCCTCGTCTAAGGGTACGTAGGTATATATAGGAGGAAGGAGTACGTCGGTGGAGCAACAGGGGGCCCACGAGGCAGGGGGCGCCCCTAGGGGGGGGGGGCACCCTCGTGACCGACTCTTTCATTCCTTGGAGTAGGGTCCAAGTCCCCTGGATCACGTTCGGTGAGAAAATCACGTTTCCGAAGGTTTCATTCTGTTTGGACTCCATTTGATATTCTGTTTCTTCGTAACACTGAAATAGGCAAAAAAGATAGCAATTCTGGGCTGGGCCTCCGGTTAATAGGTTAGTCCCCAAAATAATATAAATGTGGAAAATAAAGCCCAATATAGTCCAAAACAGTAGATAAAGTAGCATGGAGCAATAAAAAATTATAGATATGTTGGAGACGTATCAGCGGCGTTGGCGGCAGGCGACGGAGAATGGCGGGGTGGCCCGTCGACGGGAGCTATCTGAGCAACTCTGGTGGCGAGGGCAGCCCGGCGCTCGGCGCGAGCGCGGCATGCGTCCGCCATGGAGACGATGAAGCGATGGGACGCAGAGCGACGGAAGGGAAGCTTCGGCACACCCCTACCTGGCGCACCAAATGTCGGATCACGGGTTCCAGCAAACCCTCAAGGTTCGAACACTGGGGTGCGCACGAAGATCTCCCCCTACCGATCCATGTCCTATCTTCGCTGAGATCTCAAGGGCTAACTCTACGAACTCGCAACACGAGGGACACAAGATTTATACTGGTTCTGGCCACCGTTGTGGTGTAATACCCTACTGTAGTGTGGTGGTGGTGGATTGCCTCTTGGGCTATGGATGAACAGTACAAGGGGAAGAACAGCCTCCTGAGGTTGAGGTCTTGTTCTCGGTGTGTGGCTAAGGATTGGCTAAAGATCAGATGCCTCCTACTGTGGTGGCTAGTCCTATTTATAGAGGCCCTGGTCCTCTCCCCAAATATTGAGCGGGAAGGGAGCCAACAACGACCAATTTGAAAGGGGACATCTAGTACAGCTTATCCTGACAAAAGCAGTCTTCTCCTGCAAAATGCTCTGGTGGTGACGCCGCCTTGGCCTCCATGGTGACCTCCGTCTTCCCGTCCTACTGGTCTTGGTCTCGTTGCACTGATATGGAAACCTTTGCTTGACGCCTCGGTACTCCGCGCCTGCACTTGCCTCCTTAGCACCAAAGAGGAAACACGTACACTATGCTCGCTGGCGCCCGCCTGGTCTCGATCGCCAAGGCTCACGTCACGAGAACCTCGCGAGGTTTGCCTTGCCTTGAACTCACCGCCCCTCGCGAGCCAACTTGGTGAGGCCACTCCTGAGGATGTCTTGTGTCATCCGCCTCGCGAGGCTTGGCCCCCCGCGAGGGTCTTGAGTGCTTGTTGGTGAAGATGGGTCGTACGGGCCCGCTCGCAGAGCCACGCCGTGGGCCACAGGTAGACAAGTCTGGGGACCCCCGTTCCCAGAACGCCGACAAAAAGGGTGGTCTGTGATGTTCAACATTCCAATGCACAACTTTGATCGCGCGGGCCCACGGTTGGGCGCATCATCGAAGGTCAATTAGAGGGGCCAGAAGTCAAAACCGCCTGGAAGTGGCCAAATATATGTAGGAATACTGGGGATGTTTAAAACTTTAAATACACAATGCATAACTTTGGTGGCACCTGCCTGCAAACCCGAAAGCACCCTTGGATATATATATATATATATATATATATATATATATATATATATATATATATATATGTGTGTGTGTGTGTGTGTGTGTGTGTGTGTGTGTGTGTGTGTGTGTGTGTGTGTGTGTGTGTGTGTGTGTGTGTGTGTGTGTGTGTGTGTGTGTGTGTGTGTGTGTGTGTGTGTGTGTGTGTGTGTGTGTGTGTGTGTGTGTGTGTGTGTGTGTGTGTGTGTGTGTGATGCTATGTATCACCTAGGGTGCAGAATAAGTTATTCTTCACCCAAGGTAATCTTCTGATCACTTCATAATTAAACTACATTTGGATTCAAATAGTTACGTTCCTATTGATTCACTACGTAAAATTTGGTATAAGAAAATAAAATTATAGGTCATAAGACAAGAAAATTTGGAGTTTATGTATATTTTACACTATGTTTTTATGTTTTTAATTTTCATAACATAAAATATTTTTTACGGCGATGATATATTATCTTACGGTCTCTTTTTATGTCAGAAATAAGATAAAACTTACGGAACATAAAATTATAGTGCACTGGTGGTAAAATATGGGGGGTGAAGAATAACTGTTCCTCACCCAGGGTGAGGAATAGTCAATCCCTATATATATATATATATATATATATATATATATATATATATGTGTGTGTGTGTGTGTGTGTGTGTGTGTGTGTGTGTGTGTGTGTGTGTGTGTGTGTGTGTGTGTGTGTGTGTGTGTGTGTGTGTGTGTAATGACATAATGTCGTACCTAGCTAGGATGCTTGGCCCACCACCTCCCACTTCGTGTCAGCGGGGCGAATGCACGCAATGATCGATACTTTGGTCATACATGCATGTCGCCATGACCTACCATAAGACGGACCAATGAATCTATCGTTTGGTCAAACGACAACTATTGTTGTCGATAAACCGCTTGGGCCACTAGATTGAACCATCATAAAAATTGCACGAGAGGGACCACAAAACCAGCACCTCTTGCATGCGGCCCAAAATGATGTACGTTGGGAAGGGGTGATGGGTGTTTTCAATATAGAACAATGCACAATTTAGATGTGGTGCCTACCTCTCGTCTGAACAACAACCATGAAGGCAAGGTAGTTAAGGATGATATACGAGGGTTTGATGTAGGTCGAACCCAGCAATCCGAGCATGTGGGAGGGAATCCTGACAACGCATGAGCTCGAGCTTTGGTTGAGCGACATGTGACGGTGACCAGCCATAACACGAACTAGGAGGAATCCATTCATGGCCAACACATAATACCCCTCATTATCGGTCAAAGGGATGGTATATATACACTCGGGGAGCCCACAGATATGCGTATCGTCACAAAAAACCGCACAAGGGAGACGTGGTCGATCAGAAGACCCCGTGTACACTGCATGTGGCCCAAAAATATGTATGAGTACGGTGGTGTGTGATGTGTTTAAATCCCAAATGCACAACTTCGATGGGCCACCAACTACATTACAAACCGAACACCGTACCCGACTCCAAGCCTGGTTCAATACGTATGATGTCAGTTTCCCAACTTCGAGGCGGCGGCGGGGGGAGGGGGGTCATCCCACGCATGCGCTCAAACTTTATTTGGTCTAGCATGGGACACATCTATATATCTATACCCCTTTATAGTGTGTGAATAACTTTGAAAGTTGGTCGTTGGATGAAGCCAATCCAACGGTACAGAGATGGCAAATCCGAGCACTACTGGCCGTCGGATATCATCTATATTCCACCAGATTCTGCCACATGTACAATCTAGAAGACTCCATGTTTGGACTTAAGCATAATGCACAAACCTCAAAACACAAGCACTTCTCCTTTGTTCTCTAGAATCTTCCATATCTTAATTGCCCAAACTTTTTTTCTAAATGAACTGTCACTTTTTGTTTTTACTTTATGCTTTACAATGCACAATTCCATGAATCTTAAAATAGTTTTGTTATAAAACTAATTGATTTTGGATGAGATGAACTATAAGAATTGAACGAACATCTACATCATGCATATATGACTCAAAGCTTACATGCTATAGTGTGGTATTTATTCATAATTTGGTTACCAAATCTCATGCGTGCAATGCACGTGTACCTTACTAGTATTAATAGGGAACCATCATGGTCACACCCTTCTCGTTGTTGGGTCAAAGGGATAGATTGTGTGGGCCCCCCTAATTGTCGGTAAAGGATAGTATGTATACCTCGGGGAGCCAACAGATATGTGCCACGTCTATAAGCCGCACAAGGGAGACATGCTCGAGAAGAACACCTGCCCCTATACCTGCATGCAAACTCAAAAGGTTTATATAATCGCCATGACAGGTCAAGTCAATCATTCTTTAATTTTTTAGAGGAACAAATAACCCATAAAAACATAGTAGGTTTATATAATCGCCATGACATGTCAAGTCAATCATTCTTTAATTTTTTAGAGCAAAAAATAACCCATAAAAACATAGTCTACAAATTAGCAAAACAAGGATCCCAAGGTTTATATAATTGCCATGATAGGTCAGAGATATAATATATCTCTATAATGACCGTGTCATGGCATTTATATGAAGCTTGAGATATGCAACTTCCCACCAGGTCACCCATCCTTGGACTACTCCAGCCCGATCATGCTTAACTTCTGCGTTCTATTCGACTAGGCTAGCAGATGGGAAGCCGGCCCTTGCTGATAAGAATTGCCTCCTTGCCATTAAGGTGTTTCACGCTGGTCACCCTATGGGACCTACTCACACCTATCACACACATTTGTGCTTTTAGAAACTGTGTGGGATATTTACATGGCCGGTGTGTCGCCGCTAGCCTTCAATGAGCATTGACACTGGTAGCGGGAAAACGATGGGAGAAGAGGCGGGAAACCGATGAGAGGAGTGGCGAAAAATGGTAGCCTGTTTAGAAAACCTAGAAGAGAAGGAAGCGTGAGCTAGCACGACGCATACACACAATGCTTACCCATGTACTGCATGTGCTGTCGAAAGGGCTCAGGGTTGCCGTTCGATCTAGGAGCATCCAACGGTGCACACGTACGATCCGTGGGGTTTGGGTTCTGGCCAATCAGAACGCATGACTCAGATCGCGCGCGCAGCAGGGGGGAGGGGGGCATCGGCCACGGTTTGGTAGGCACACGTCTTTTGTGAGTGAACCGTGTGTTATTTGAAAACATTTCGTTAGAAGAATCTCGGTTTTTAAATCCCCGTAAATCCAAAACTAACCCGAGAATCGTGAAACCTAGCATGGCGTCACGACATGGCACATATATGTCGAGGAATTTTTTTCGTCCATTTTGGCACAAGTTTTATTACAAGCCTCTTACAAACAGGAGCTTCTCTCAAAGAAGCCTCGTGGTTCTGATAGGGAAACATGTCCCCCTTGTGGGCGAAATGTAACCACTGCCTCTTTTCGCCTTGTATTTTCTTCTACGGACAACATGGAACGACGGGATATCTGTGCTGAAATTTAAACTTATTCAGGGTTCGTTTGGCCTTTTTATACACTAATTGAGTTTCCTAGGCATTTAATGTCCATAATTCAAATCTGAACTTCAAATACATGCTCCAGTTCACCAAAATGGCTAGAAAATTTATACATGTGTCCTTGGGTGCATGTTTAGGTCCCATGCCAGGAATGGGAACGAATTACAACCGTACCCGCGTCCTGGCTCGTCCTCAAACATTTGGAATCTCGGTTTTTAAATCCCCATAAATCCTAAACTCACCAGGAAATCATGAAAGCTGGCATGGTATCACGTCATGGCACATATATGTCGTGGTAAAAACATTGTCCAATTTGGGCTAAGCTTTATTACAAACCTCTCACAAATCGGAGCTTCTCTCAAAGAAGCTCGTGGTTTCGATAGGGAAACGTGTTCCCCTTGTGGGCGAAACATAATCACTAACTCTTTTCGCCTTGTATTTTCTTCCACGAGCAACATGGAATGACATGATATCCGTGCTGAAATTTAAACTTAATAAGGGTTCGTTTGGCCTTTTTATACACTTATTGAGTTTCCTAGGCATTTAATGTCCATAATTCAAATCTGAACTACAAATACATGCTCTAGTTCACCAAAATGGCTAGAAAAATTATACATGTGTCCTTGGGTGCATGTTTAGGTCCCATGCTAGGAATGAGAATGAACTACAACCGTACCGGTGTCCTGGCTCGTCCTCAAACATTTCGAATCTTGGTTTTTAAATCCCCATAAATCCAAACTCACCAGAAAGTCATCAAAGGTGGCATGGTGTCACGTCATGGCACATATATGTAGTGGTAAAAACATTGCCAATTTGGGCCAAGCTTTATTACAAACCTCTTACAAACCGGAGCCTGTCGCAAGAACCCTCGTGGTTTCGATAGGGAAACGTGTCCCCTTGTGGGCCAAACAATAATCGCTCCCTCTTCTAGCCTCGTATTTTCTTCTACACGCGACACGGAACAACAGGAAATTCGCGCTGAACTTTGAAATTATTCAGGGCTCATTTGACCTTTTTTTATTCATTAATTGAGTTTTTTAGGCATTTAATGTCCACAATTCAAATCCGAACTACAAATACATGCTCCAGTGCACCAAAATGGCTAGAAAAAACGTACATGTTTCCTTGGGGTGCATGTTTAGGTCCCATGGAACGAATTCAACCGTCTCGCCATCTTGGCTTGGCCACAAACATTGCGAATCTCGGTTTTTAAATCTCTGTAAATCCAAAACTCACCAGGAAATCATGAAACTTGGCGTGGTGTCACTACATGGTACATATAATTGTCCAATTTTGGCGAAGCTATATTACAAGCCTGTTACAAACCGAAGCCTGTCGCAATCCTTGTGGTTCTGGTAGGGAAACATGCCCCTCTTGTGGGCGAAACGATAATCGCTGCCTCTTCTCGCCTTGAACTTTGTTTTCTACAGGCAACATAGAATAACGAGTGTCGGTCTAAAATTTGAAACTGTTCAGGGTTCATTTGGCCATTGTATACATTACTAATTACTAAGTTTTCTACGCATTTAATGTTAGTCCATAATTCAAATTTTAACTACAAGCACATGCTCCAGTGAAGCAAAATGGGTGGGAAATCGTACATGTGTCATTGGGTAGGTCTCATTTAATGAATGGGAATGAATTACAAACTTGTCGTCGTCCTGAAACATTGAGAATCTCGATTTTTAAATCCCAGTAAATCAAAAGCTCACCCAAAAAACATGAAACTTGGCATGGTTTCATGACATGGCACATATATGTCGTGGTAAAAAAATCGTCCAGTTTGAGAAGAGGCGCACACATTAGTAGCCAACGAAGTCCTTTTTGAAACAAAAAGCTGACACGTTAATATCGCAAACGGTTGTATTATATTAACCGTGTCAAAATTTAACTATACTCTGTGGTGTGCTCGCAGCTATTTGATTAGACGGGACGAGCGCGAGAAGTCCGTCATGCAGGCTCGACGGGAAGCATGCGAGCAGTCCGCCGCGCAGGCTCGATGGGACGCGTGCATCCTATCCACCTCGCAGGCTCGACGGGACACGTGCGAGCAGCAAGGCTGCCCATGCTCACTGGGAAGCGAGCTCTTTGACCTCCATGCACCAGTCGCCGCCCGCCTCGCTCACAACTTCTCCATTAAAGGGTTAACTAAAGCACCTGGACGGAGGGTGTTTGCTTGTGATCCCATGGCAGCATTTGCTTTGTTCATGTTTTCAACTCGTATTCCGCCCTAATTTAAATTGCCACATAGGGCAGCGGATAATACGACCACAAATAAAATGGCAACGGATAATACAATGAAGAATTTACAATGGCGCATAAAATAATTGTCTTACATATTCCGGATAATTTAAAATGCCACATGTGGCAAAGCCCGGAAGACACGGGGGCAAGAGAAGAAGGAAATCACAGACAACGATCTGGGTCGGTACTGTCTCTACTCGATGATGGATCGTCGGGCGTCGACATCCTCCATCTCCTTCTTCAATTCCTCACGACTTTGCTTGAAAGCAGCCACAGATTCCTCCACCTCCTGCTCGCGCTCGATCCGGAGCTTCCTCAAGTCACCCATCTGTTCCTCGACGACTGCTCTCAGCGTCATCCCCGAGGCACTTCTCTGCTCATGCAATATCTTCCAGCCGGCGGCCTCCTCCTCCTTCTCGGTGAGCGCCTTGAGGAGCTTCGCATTGTCACCCATGAGTTGCTCGATGAGGCCGGTCGCCTTGTTAACCGAGGCATCGCTGATCTTGAGCAGCTTCATCAAGCCGTCGACCAGCTCCTGCTGTGTAGTGACGCCAGCGAAATGTCGCCGTCGCCGGCGAAGGACTTCAGGAACGCCGGCTCGTCGCGATGGCCGACGCCGCGAATGCACTTGTGAGAGCCCTCACGTGCCCGTGAGAGCTCGTTCGAGGGCTCCGCCGCGCCCCGAGACATCTTTGCTGCGGCTATGGCTTCGCGGAGAGGCCTCTATAGTGCTTTCGCGGCCTTGGTCTTTGCTGCCTGGTTATATGTCCACCCTAAACTCCTCCTACCGGTCATGACGGAATGACTTGACAGGAAAGACCAGTTTTGTGGGTGATGAGGAGAGGAACCGTGAAGTAATTTTCGAGTGGGTAGTTTTTATAGCCCGGTGCTAAGTTTGAACACATATTAGTTTGATAGGTGTGAACATATTTGCAATTACTTATTGCGTTGTAATCTGCAATGTGACGAGAAACAAGGTCAAAATTTATTGATGGCAGAAGGTTGACCACGTGGTTGCTTGCCGTTGAGGTGGCCGTGGCGCGCTCTGCTCACGTCTGTCCGCGCGTTTTGCTCGCCATTGAGGCGGCTACGGCGTGCTCCGCTCCGGCGTCCCTGCGCGCGCTCTGCTCGCCGTTGAGGCAAATTTACAATGGCAACGGTGAATAATTCTTAATAATTGTCTTACATATTCAGGATAATTTAAAATGCCACATGCGGCAAGGCCCAGAACACTCACGACCTACATGTGCATACAATTATAATAAAATATAAGCTAAAGGCTGAGCTGACGACCTTCCAACGTTGGTCTTCTCAGACTCCATGATCAGCATAGCACCCTTGCAGCCGTTCACTCCAAGTGTCCCGACCCGCCTCCGCCTACGGAGCTGCTGGCGCTGGGAGGCTCTTGGGGCTGCTGGGCCTCTTCCAGAAGAGCTTGATAGCGTGAAATCACGTGCATGACAACTCCACGGAACCGCTCCATTTCCATGTCTCTGGCCTGGTAGCAAATTCCGTCCATCGCCTGCATCCTCAAGATATCACGTTGGCGATGTTCTACTTCGTCGGGGACGTCAACTCCGCCAAGGATGCGCTCGAGCCTGCCCACCACATCATCGGGATCGAGGTTGACACGGCCGCCGCGGGAAATGATGAAGACGCAGGCTGCCTGTGTCTTGACTGAATCGCAGAGGTCCTCTGCTCATTCCTTGCGGGGCATCAGGCTCTCGATGAGCACTAGTGACAGCAACTCTTTGGGTGCATCGTCGATCATGCAGCCGAGCAGCTCTGGATCTTTTGCACGGTGGATGGCAAACTGCTCATCGCACCTCCTCTGCAATATGTCGATTGTGCTCCCAAGGACTGTCACGCCTATATCGCTGCCGATGGGCCATGGTGCCTGCAGCGCCCGATGAAGCTCTTGCTCCCCGACCTACTCTGGCTCGTTCTCCTCGCTGAAGATGTAACGCAGGTAGGCGTCGACGTCGAAGCTTTGGCCGTTGCCTGGCATGCTTGGAATAACTAATGGTAGATGGGTGAGGACTAGATCTGCGCAAAGTGTCACGGCGGTGCGTTGCCGCCTGGGTTATATGCAGCAAGCCATTAGCTGGTGGCGGGAAACCGATGAGGGAAGAGGCGTGGATTTTACAATTCACCCATGTGGAGCGCAGGAAGCATTCACTGGAGCGCGGGAAGACTAAGTGGAGCACACACACAACCTGAATACCATATCCGGTGCCACGTGTTATTTATCACACAAGTGTTAACATAAGGAAACGTATGAGTAACTTAATAATCATCGCACACGAGTACTCGCAGACGCATCGTGTGCGATACTCTAGCCACTGCAAGCAACTAGTTTGCATTTTTCAAAGTTTTTTGTACATACAGAATCACACACGAACTAACTGTATTAACCGTCTGTGTTGTAATTTCTCATCGCAAACAGTTCATCTGAGTCGGTTGTTTGCCAAGTATCACACACATCTTGTTAAGTTGAACTGTTTCTATTGTGTTCGCCAATCGAAAACAGTTTGTCCGAGTGAACCGTATGCCCTATATCACACACACCTTGATCTGGCTAACCGTTTCTGTTGTACTCCCTAATAGCAAACAGTTCATCGGAGCGAACTGTATGCCGTATATCACACACACATTGATATGGCTGCCCGTTTCTGTTGTTCTGCCTCATCGCAAACAGTTCAAACGGGTTAATCGTGTGCCCGGAATCGCACACGCAACTAAAATCTGAACCGTGTTTGATGGCTCCGCCATCGCAAACGTTTTGCACCTTTTTTGACGGGTTTTTTACATCCCCGTTTGTGATTAACATCGTACACAGTTTCGTTAAAGGGTCTCTAATCGTAGTGTCGCGTTAGCAGCATCCTGCAGTAGTGCAATAACAATATGTGGCACACAGAAAGATAGATGGGGTTGTGCAACCAAGGAATGAGCCAAAATGTGGAATCCACGGAAAATGCTCTTGTTGCACAACACTAGGGAGACAGTAGCGCGATTGCACAATATAGGCAGATACGAGACTTGTGCGCAACCTACTAAGCAAAATGAAACGACTTCTATCCCAAGTATGCTATATGTATGGTGCCCTGATGATATGATCCAAGATGATCGAGTATGACAATCTTAATGCAGTATGATGATATTGTTCTTGCTTAAAAGCTCTTTGCTTATCTTTCTCTTTTGCTTAAAAGCTTGTTGGCTCTTTCTCTTTTGAGCTGTTTTGGTGGCCACTTATGCAAAACTTCACGAATCAAGATAGCAATTGTGTATATGTGGTGACAACCTTGTGACACCAGAGATGATATCAATATACTTGTACCAATATGATATGGTATGTATGCAATGGGAACTATGATCACTAATTTGCACAAGTAACATTGCCGGCAATACTCAAATGGCTAGTCTCGATGGTGTAAGTGACGCAAAATGGGCTATGGGGTTAGCAATGTAATGGCAAGGAGAACACAAAGGTGTCATCGAAGTTACCGTCCTTGCATATGGTTGAAGGCGTCAAGGTTGTGAAGTGGTTGTTGTCGATGTCGATACCTTGGCGAAGATGAGCGGTGGTGATGTCGATGTCAAACTGTTCCTAGTTACCCGAAACACCCTAGGAAACGGTGAACCACAACTCAAATTTTCGAAAACCCAAGTCAAATGGTGGTATGGTTGGGTATGTCGAGGGGTTAGCGGAAGTGGGATGGTGGTGGTCGAAGTGAGTATGAGGAGGCGTAGGTGGCGGTGAAGAAAAACTGCAGAAATGCAGTTTCGGTAGAGGTAGCCGGATGATCCGGGCCAGGAGCCGGATGATCTGGGTCAGGGTCCGGATCATCCGGGCAGGTCAACTGCATGCGGGTGAGGCTCGGGATGAGCTCGAAAATGGGGAGAAATTCGAAGTTTTCGTGGATCTTTGATGGATTTCGTGGTGGAGATGGTGGGGAAAGGTGAGATCCACTTGCAACACAAAGAATCCACGGATCAGAATCAACAAAACTTCATCATACCAACAAATCACAAAAAAATTGGGGCTATTTTTGTGGGGAATTTTCTAAATTGAGACAAAATCAACAAAGTTAGGCTAGAAATCAAAGGGTAGGGGCTCCAAATTCATGATCAACCAAGGCTCATGATACCAAAATGATGTAGTGTGGAAACCCTAAGGCCGATCTTTCACAATTTGGAGGGACTCCTACGAAGAACACGATGAACACACATGGAGAAACACGAGGGGAAACGCTCAAATCAATGAGAACAATCACACATGTGCTAGATCCATGAACATAAAGAGTGATACAAGATCCAAACGCAACAAAGGACGATACAAGAGGCGGCAGTTCTTCTCTGTGAGGAGGTCTTGAGGGGTCTTCCTGTGAGGAGTCTTGAATCCACTTGGTGAATCTTCTCCATAGAGGTCGCGGTCTCTCAAAGGAGGAGAACCAAATGGATGAGCAAAGCTCTATCTCTAGTATGAGCTAAACCAATGCTAACCCTAGAAAAGTGGAGGTGGAGTCATTTATATAGGCTAGAGGGACGAATGGGTACATGGGCCTCGGCCCAATATCATGCACGCAGGCACTGTCCGGATGATCTGGGTGTTGGTCCAGATGATCTGGGCTTCGGGGGTCCGGATGATCCGGGTCGGCGCCCGGATGGTCCGGACGTGTCGTGGAGGCTGCGGGTAGTCTGGATGTTCGGGACCTGGTCCGGACGTCCGGGTCCGTCCGGATGATCTGGGTCGGGGTTCGGATGATCCGGCTTAGGGAGGTTGGCTGCTGTGACCTTCAAGTGTTGTAGCCGGATCGTCCGGACTGGGGTCCGGATCATCCAGGACCTCGTCCGGATCGTCCTGCCAGCCTGGGACTTGGATGATTTCTCCTCCGTCTTCGTGTATGTCTTCCTTCTCCGATCCACCTTGCTCCTAAGCTTTTTCATGGCTAACTCCTATGTTGCTGAGTATGCAAAGTGTCTCTCCTTGAGGTAGTAGCCATGTCTCATGTGGTTCGAAAGGGAGTTGCAAGAGAAGTGATGTCACCTCGGTTTTGAGAGCTCTCGCACGTGATCGTGTCATGGGTCCACTTGGCACTTGGTGAGACGATGGTAGGTCCATGGGGATGACCTTGGGATGCTCCGCATCAGAGTCATATGGAGATATGATTGGCAAAAGATTGCCTATCGGTTGAAATTCACTTCATATGAGATGCTGCCACCCATGGGTGTGAATAAGATCAGGATCTTGAATCACTCACTTTCAATTATGAGAGATATTGATTTAACCGGAAGTGCACTTTATATTTAAATTTGTTTAAACACAAGTGCAACATTAATTATAAATAAATGTATAAATGAATTTTGTGTCTATCATTGTAGATCATTGGCTTGCAATATGTTCAACTTAGCCCCTGTGTTAGAGAAAGAAAAGTTGGCTTCTAATGGTGGAAACTATGCGGATTGGATCCGGAACCTGAGATTTATACTCAGGAGTGCTAAGAAGGAGTATGTGCTGGATCAGCCCCCGGGCGATGCTCTCTGGCTATGTTTGAATTAACCAAGGCCTTGATTGAATGCAAGATGAAAGAGGGTTCCTCAATGAGTGAGCATATAGTAAAACTTGCTGGCTATGTTGATGGATTGGCTTCTCTGGAATTTCGAATTCCTCCAACACTTGGTACAGATATTGTGCTTGCTTCACTCCCCCATCTTATGATGGCTTTATCATGAATTACAACATGAATGGGATGGAGAAAAGTGCAAATGAGTTGTTTGCTATGCTCACAACTGCGGAAGCTGAAATGCAGCAGAACAAAATAGTATTGATGGTCAACAAGACCACTAGTTTCAAGAAGGGCAAGTCCAAGAAGAAGAAATCTACTGAAGCCGGTAAGACCGAGTCTCAGAAGAAAAACAAGGGCAGAGCCTCTAAAGAGACTGAATGTTTCTACTGCAAGCAGAAAGGACACTGGAAGTGTAACTGCGAGAAGTACTTGGTGGATAAGAAGAACAATCCTTCCAGTAAAGGTATAATTGTTATACAAAGTTAATGTTATTCCACTTGTAAAATTTATGCATGTCATGAGTATTTGATACTGATTGGATGCTCTCATTTTGCAAACCGATATAGGGACTACAGAGAGCTCACAAGGAGAGTAGAAATGAAGTCGTGATACAAGTCAGGAATGGTGATGGGATCACTGCTCGGAGACTATCAAAGTCATGTCTTTAGTTTATCTTCAAAATTTATCTCAGAACTAAAATAATAGTTATTTTGCTTCGGAGTTATGTAATGCATTATCCTATGGGTTATGTGATGGATATTGTCGGTGTCAAAACCGGCGGATCTCGGGTAGGGGGTCCCGATCTGTGCGTCTAGGCGGATGGTAACAGGAGATAAGGGACACGATGTTTTACCCAGGTTCGGGCCCTCTTGATGGAGGTAAAACCCTACGTCCTGCTTGATTGATATTGATATTGTGGATGTTTACAAGAGTGGATCTACCACGAGATCAAGGAGGCTAAACCCTAGAAGCTAGCCTATGGTATGATTGTAAGGGTTGTTGTTGTCGTTGTCCTAGGGACTAGAGCCATCCGGTTTATATAGACACCGGAGAGGGCTAGGGTTACATAGAGTCGGTTACAATGGTAGGAGATCTACATATCCGTATCGCCAAGCTTGCCTTCCACGCCAAGGAAAGTCCCATCGGACACGGGGCGAAGTCTTCAATCTTGTATCTTCATAGTCTTGGAGTCCGGTCGATGATGATAGTCCGCCGATGATAGTTCGGTGATGATGGTAGTCCGCTATCCGGACACCCCTAATCCGGGACTCCTCGGTAGCCCTGAACCAGGCTTCAATGACGATAAGTCCGGCGCGTACATTGCTTGGCATTGCAAGGCGGGTTCCTCCTCCGAATGATAGAAGATTGTGAACACCAGGATAGTGTCCGGCTCTGCAAAATAAATCCCACATTCCACCGTAGAGAGAATAATATATACACAAGTTCAATCTGCTGACGTTTTCTGCGGCATGACGTCACGCCACTACCAAGCCATTACTTGAATCGTTTTTTACTCTACCACCTCAGCGCATTTAGCGAAGCGGTTTCCTTGGCACGTCTTGTCGAAGCGAGATCGTGTTCCCCCTTAATCCGGGATTCTCATCAATACGGACGTGGGTAACCCAACCGCGCCATTGATGGTGACGCTTGGGGGATAAGCGAGTTTTACCAGGCCGGTGGGGGACGCGTAGACTCCGCCCGTCCATATAAGGGATAAGGATTCACCTTCTCACCTACGCCTTCTTCCTCCTTTGCTTATCCATCTCCACGCACTCGAGCTCCAGCGCCCAAGCCCGCACATCCCGTCTCAACCTTCCCCAGCCATGTCTGGAGCGGGAGGCAAATGGATGACCTCCTCCGTTATGGAGGAACACATCGAAGACTGCATGGCGCGGCTACTGTCCGGCGACATCAGCGCCGGCCGCCTGACGAGGGGCAGCTCATCCCCACCCCCAGGCCCCATGAGAGGGTCGTTTTTATTCCCCACATCCACCGCAGACTGGGCTTTCCACTTCACCCCTTTGTCCGGGGGCTCATGTTCTACTACGGTCTAGATTTCCATGATCTGGCGCCGAACTTCATCCTCAACATCTCGGTGTTTATCGTCGTGTGCGAGGCCTTCCTCTGCATCCAGCCCCACTTCGGCTTGTGGCTCAAGACCTTCAATGTCAAGCCGAAGGTAGTGAAGGGCGCTCAAGCGGAGTGCGGAGGCGCCATGTTGGGCAAGATGCCCAACGTCCTTTGGTTCGAAGGGGCCTTCGTGGAATCCGTCAAGGGGTGGCAATCGGGGTGGTTCTATGTCACCGAGCCGCGTGACCCTACATGGGCGGCGGCCCCCGAGTTCAGATCTGGTATCCCCACCCAGCTCACCTCCTGGAAAGAGAAGGGCTTTTGTGGGGTAGTTCGGAGGAGCCGACGGACTCCAAGCCTGTATCCGAAGTGGTGAAGAAGCTCGGGCTGGTTAACGTGGTCCAGTCATGCTCGTCGTCGCGGATTCTCCCATGCCAAGAGCGGGCATTCAATCTGTGGGAGTTCAATCCGAACAGCACCAGCGCTGAGCGGGCTCTTGACCACGACGTCTGAAGGCACTGGAGGGTGCTGTTCAAGGGCGCCGAAGCCCCGCATCCGCGATCAAGATCGCGGATTTCGCCATGGCCTTGAGCCGACGAGGTAAGTGATTCTACCCCTTTACGGGACACTTGTTTTTCATAGTTTGACTCTATGCGGGTTTTAATTTCCCCTTTTCCTTTGACAGGACTGGATGAGGAAGGCGGAGCAGATTATCTGCCCGGCTCCTATGCCAGAAAACCCAGTAGACGCCCGCCTAGCGAGGCTGCTGGTTCCGGCACCGCACGTGGTGCCGGAGAAGAAGGCCAAGAAGGAGGCCACGGGTGCTCGAAAGAGTTCCCGTTTTCAGGTGTCCGACGACTCCGGGGTGGACTCCTCCCCCGAAAACGAGGAGGAGAAAGAGGACTCTCTCCCAGAGGAGGGAGAGAGGAAGAGGAAGGCTTCCCCAACAGGGGAGGCCGAAGGGTCCAAGAGGGGAAGGTATTCCCCCGGACAGCTCTGCCAAGGTCAACGTTGTCGAGGAAGAATGGCCTTCAAGGGCCAGGCCTCCGGCGAGATCGTAAGTATCCGGATTCCTGAATGATTTATAATTTCTTTTTCGCGTCACATAGTGTCATTACGATGCCGCATGCTGCCTGTAGTCCGCCGGTGATGATCTCCCCGCTTCATCGAGCGGGTCGTTGGCTCCGTCGGATGTAGACTCCATCCCGACCGCCTCCACCCTCGCGACATCGAGGACGCCGAGGTGGGATCCCAAGAAGGGACCCATCGGGGAGGCTCGAGGCGCCACAAAGCGCGTCCTCCGGACTTTGCGCCGGACTCCATATCAGAACCCGCGGTGGTTCCGGAGTCCGGCCGCGCCCTTCAATGAAGGGCAAGACCATGATGCCGGCGGCTTCCGTCCAACCGGAGGCGCCGGGCAATTTTTTGGAGGCACTGCAGGCGCTTCCATCGAGGAAGAACACCGCACTATTATGAGTGCGGTGATTGAAGGTGCAGCTTCGCCAAGAGCGGGCTGACGAAGCTCGCATAGCCTTCTATCGAGCTTTGAGGTAAGAATTTAAAATATGCAATGTAATACCGCATAGACAGTAGCCCTCGATGCTCGGTTCGTGTTCGGAAAGAAAAGCGGATGAGGATCTGAAAAAAAAAGGATATCGCAGGTTGCTAAAAAATATGTCAATATGGGTTGCAGGCTGCGCTGCTGACCTCTGCCGCCTTGGAGGTCGGTGCTTTGAAGCAGAGCTCGGCGGTCCGAGCAAGAGCTCGGCCGCGCCAAGAAGCAGCTCAGGACAAAGAAGGTGAGTAACACCACTTTGAACTTGTACCTTCTGTAAAAGGAGTTAGGTTGCAACAAAAAATAACAAGGATAACATGGGTACTGCAGGGGCCACGAACAAGGTGGCGACCCTGAAGGAGGCCGTGTCCGTGGCCGAACATAAATGCGGCCGCTGAACGGGCAGAGCGAGAAAAGCAGGAGGCGCGGGTGGCAGTGGTTCAGCAAGAGCTCCAGGCTCTCATGGAAAAGCATGAGAGTTTGGAGCGTGACTCAAAGACTCGAGAGTCCGAGCTTGCCTTGGCTCTCGAAAGTGCCAAAACTGCCAAGGCCGATGCCCATAAGGCCCTTCAGGAGATTGAGTTGGTGAGGAAGATAGTGGCGGGTAAGGCATTTTTCATGCAAAGCAAGCATGTGAATGTAAATTACGTGTTACTTACCCGAATTCGGAGCTCTCCAGGGGCGTTTGCAGATCTACCTCGCAGCGTGTCTGATGCCGCCGCATTCTACCGAGCCGAGGAGGGGAGCTCAACGGAGAAGGTCTTCTGGTCTCAGTATGCTGAGGCCGGCCATCCGGTGCCCCCTAGCGACCAGCTGAAGCAGCTGGTCGAGCTTCAAGGTGGCCGAGCAGGCCATGAAGGGCCTCATAGTCATTTGTGGCACTGGAGAGGCCATGCACAGGAGCTACTTCGGCCTCGTGTGACGGCTGGTGGATCGTGCCCACAGGTGGAGGTTATCAAGCGCTCCGCTTTGTATTGAAGGTGCTCGTCGGGCCCTTGCGCGCAAAGGTGCATTGGGGCAAGCTGGATGCGGAGAAGCTAATCACTGACGCGCCACCAGCGGGCAAGGAATATCGTACGCCCGAGATGTACTATAAGACTGTCCTGAAGGGCGCCCGCAAGATTGCGGATGAGTGCCCGAGGGATGTAATTATTGAGTGAATTCGCAATGTGTTATCCTGTGCGCTGAAAACTTTGTTCATATCGCTATGCAACGCTTGTTAATTTAAAATATTACCTTCATGCGGCCGTTTATTAAATCGAGAGATGGCAAGTCGTCGGCTTCAGCCCCCATGCCACAGTCTTTGGGGTGTTCGGGATAAACTTGAGCACTCTTGTTCCCATGTTTGGGTCCATCTAGGAGGCGCTCAACACAACGAACAAGGCAACCGGACTTATAGTGCTTGAACACTCTCACTTAGCCATAGAATTCTATAATTTTAAATTTCGTGAAGCCCCTAGTATTCGGAAGACCAAATTAGAGGCGCTATCCACGCCTTCATCGGACATTATCCGAACTTCGCTCAAGCGGCGAGGTCTTTAAGGACCCGAAGGACCTCTCGAACAGCGACCAGTCTCTCGCCTTATCATGACAATCAGTTTTAGCTTTCCATCGAGGCGTTAACCTGCTCAACCGGGCGCAATCATGATGGTTCTCCCAGTGCTACCTTAGCCGATAGAGCGGAGCGTAAGGTGCCAAACATGGGAGCAGGAAAACCCAACTATTGACCCAAGACATGATTCGAGCCGATTCATATAATGCTATAAGTTCGGGTGCCGACTTGTGAAAGTGTTAGGACTTTATCACACCATAATGCGGAGAACATAAGCCCCTAGTGTATTTGGCCGTACCAAAATGTACGGATGCAACATGTAAATAAATGAACATATATATATATATATATATATATATATATATATATATATATATATATATATATATATATAAGGTAATGCAATTATGGGCAAAAAAGTGCTGCATTTTATTCGAGAAGATATGCTATGAGTGCGGAATGATACAAATAGTGCGGAAAGCAAGGGATTGGACGAATTAAAGGCGTCTCCCTCCAGGGGTAGGCCACGGAAAGTTGTATATAACAAATTTTAATGCTCGTGATGGAGACCACCGAGTGTTAAATCGCGCCTTTGTCCTTCCTGGCTGTTGCATCATGAGTTCGGCAGGTTCGCCGCCGGACAGGGTTCTGTATAAAAAAGAGAGAGATAAAAGATAAAAAGGGCGACACACTTGGGAGCCCCTGGTGTGGTCGAACCGCACTCTGGGTCTGTTGTGGTTGTGCCTTTCCCCCTATGCCCATGGTGTCTCCAGGGCGTAATTATGTACGCGTAGAGTTTGTTTTACAATTTTGCGAGGGCTGGGGTTGAGGCCGCATTGCTACGCGTGCTCGAGCGTGCTGTGGTCTTGGTTGATGTTGCTCCGGCGCGTTTGGCGTGTCGCTTAACGGCGGACTCGAAAATTGCCTTAAAAGGTTGCTTTGTACTTCGCCGCGAGAGCCGTGTATGTTCCTCCGTTCGGAGGGAGCGTTCCGTGTTTCCATTGACCGTGATGACTCCACGAGGGCTGGCATCTTGAGCTTAAGGTATGCATAATGCGGCACGCGTTGAATTTTGCGAACGCGGTTCGTCGGCGAGAGCGTGATAGCCGCTGAGCGGGACTATGTCAAGATTAACTCCTCGTTCGGAAATTATCCGGGGATCCAAGACCACTTCAGTAATCGAGCACGCATAACTGGCCTCGACACCTGGTATGACGCCTTTGAAGGTTGTCTTTGTAGGTTTAATCCTTGAAGGGTCTATGCCCATCTTGCGACCGTATCTCGATAAAGCAGGTTCAGCTCTGCCGTCGTCCATCGGGACTCTCGTGAGGTGAAATCCATCGGCGATTGGGTCTAAAACCAATGCGGCGAATCCGCCATGGCGGATATTGGTCGGATGGTCTCTTGATCGAAAGTGATCGGGCAAGAGGACCATGGGTTGAATTTTGGGGCGATCGGCTCCATCGCGTATCGTCCCTTAGTGCACGCGCTCCCTCTTGGGAATATCGTTGCGTATATCATGTTTACCGTCCGAACTTGAGGGGGAATCCTTTTGTCCTCTGTTGTCGGGCGGCGGGTCTCTTCCTCGTCATCGCTGTGTAGCCCTTGTCACTTTGTTTTGCGAGTAATTTGCCTGCTGCTTGAATACCCAACAATCTCTGTTGGTGTGGTTAGCTGGCTTTTCGGGGTTCCATGTATTTGACAGAGCGGTCGAGTATTCGGTCCAAATTGGGACGGGCCCGAGTGGTTCTTTTGAATGGCTTCTTCCGTTGACGGGCTTGAGCCTCGAATCCGGCGTTGACTGCCGTATCCTCATCATTGTCGCCGTTACGCGGCGTTTGTTTTTGTTTCGACGCAACCTGCCATTGCAGTCCTTGGTATCCGGACTGCCAGCGTTTTTGTTGAGGTTGTTGCTGCGAGCTAGCCAGCTATCCTCTCCCGCACAGAAGCGGGTCATGAGTGATGTGAGGGCTGCCATGGATTTCGGCTTCTCCTGCCCTAGGTGCCGGGCCAGCCACTCGTCGCGGATGTTATGTTTGAAGGCAGCGAGGCCTCTGCATCCGGACGATCAACGATTTGATTTTTCTTTGTTAAGAACCGTGTCGAATTGCTCGGCCGATTAAATGCAGCTGCTGGATTATGTGGCTTAGGTCATCTGCGTCCGGTGGTCGCTTTACACGTGCCTCGAAGTTGTCGAGAATGCGGCTTCGTGTCTTCCCAACATCCAATTGACTCTGCGGGCAGGTTGTTAAGCCAATGCCGAGCTGGTCCTTTAAGCTTGAGCGGGAGATATTTGATGGCGTGAAGATCATCGCCCGGGCCATATGTATATGGAGGAGATAATCCTCAATCCAAACCGCGGAGTCTGATTGTGCCATCGAGGATTCGATATTAACGGGTTTAACCCTTCGAGGATTTGATGATCCATTACTTCGTCGGTGAAGCATAGTGGGTGTCGGCGCCTCAGATTGAGCAATATCGCGACGTAGCTCGAGAGAGCGTTATCGCTATGTTCGGCCCGGCCGAGTAGTTGTATCCGCGCGACGGTATTAAATCGTGGGTCTTGGGCGCCCACGTGATCCATAGATAGATCTGGATTGTCTTGCCTTGTCCTCCAATATATCTCGCAAGTCCGCGCGTTCCCCGTGGCTTCATGCTTTTGAGCGATGCCGAGGTACGGTTTTGGTGGAGGGCTTGCACGCTCTCTGTCCGCGCCACGAGGTGGTCGGTCTGCCGTGACAGCGCCTGGTGATGCAGGTTTGTACGCTTCCTCCTCTAATCGGGGGAGCAACTTGCGTTTTGGGTAACT
This sequence comes from Aegilops longissima, assembly GCA_021605205.1. Classification (NCBI taxonomy): domain Eukaryota; kingdom Viridiplantae; phylum Streptophyta; class Magnoliopsida; order Poales; family Poaceae; genus Aegilops; species Aegilops longissima. The sequence goes on along the minus strand of CM038676.1, from coordinate 146,905,504 downwards.
TTTGGAGGGGCGTTCGAGTTCATACTCTTCGGACGCGAGGACCTCGGTCCATCTGTCGGCCAGTAGGTCTTGATCAGCTTGAAGTTGTTGCTACTTTTTCTTTAGGCTGTTTGCCGTGGCCATTAGCCTGCGTCTGAAACGCTCTTGTTCGACGGGATCCTCAGGCACGACGAATTCGTCGTCGTCGAGGCTTGCATCGTCTCCGGAGGGAGGTAAGTAATTGTCATCCTCGACCTCTTAATCGCCGCCCTCTCGTGAGGGCTTGCTTCGCCTCCTCCTGCTGCTGGATCGTCTTTGGAGGGGTTGTCTTCGCACTTTCGGGGTGTTATTATCTCCTGCGGAATCTCCATTCTTGCCGTGGCGGGATTTAGAGCGGCGCCACGACGTCGGTGCTTGGGCTGTTTCTTTAAGGAATCTGCCTCCGTTGCTTCTTCGCCGTCCCCATCTTTTGGGGTGTCCACCATGTATATGTCGATGACGAGGTGGTCTTCCGGTGTCCTGTAGGCTTTGGTTCTTGTAGTCTCCGGCATTGTCGTCCATACCGTCGATGTCTTGAGTCGTAGTCGAGCACGTCGGTTAAATCGTCGACGGTGGCTCTGAAGTGGGTGGTGGGTGGGCTCTGAATTTCTTCGTCATCCGCGTCCCAACCATCCCGCCATAGTTCGCCAGGCTCTCCGGATAGCGAGAGATGCTTGATGAGTTTATGATATCGCCAAGGGCGAAGTCTTTGAAAGATGTCCGCAGCGGTGAATTCCATGATCGGCGCCCAATCGGATTCGACTGGCAGGGGCGCAGGAGGTTCGGAGTCCGGCAGAGAGTCCGGCACCTCGGAGTCATGAGCTTTATGCGGGACAAGGTAAGTGTTCGGCTCTATCGCCGTAGAAGTTGCGATTCGAGGCGGTGTCCAACCATCCGCCCTCGATCCGAGCGATCGGCTCCGGACTATGGGTCGGAGCGGATTCGTGTGCGGCCTCCAAGGTGCTGTCCGACGGCAGAGTTAGGTCATGCCCATCGTGACAGCGCTTGGCGCTTCGGCTGTGGCTCAGATCCATCAAGATCAAGTCCCGCGGATATCGGCCGTGAAGTTTAGGCTTCAAACCTGACTGACGGCCAGGGCGTAGCTTCGATCTGCTCCAGATGGCCAAGTGAGTTGGCCCGAGCGCGGCCGCCGAATCTGAAGATCTGTCCGGGAGAAAAGTCTCACCCAGGACTGCGTCGTTGTCGATTGAAGAGGCCATCAAGCCTATCGGTGACGCATACGGAGGAACTCTCAATGAAAGCACCAATGTCGGTGTCAAAACCAGCGGATCTCGGGTAGGGGGTCCCGAATCGTGCGTCTAGGCGGATGGTAACAGGAGACAAGGGACACGATGTTTTACCTGTGTTGGGCCCTCTTGATGGAGGTAAAACCCCACGCCCCTGCTTGATTGATATTGATATTGTGGATGTTTACAAGAGTGGATCTACCACGAGATCAAGGAGGCTAAACCCTAGAAGCTAGCCTATGGTATGATTGTAAGGGTTGTTGTTGTCGTTGTCCTACGGACTAGAGCCATCCGGTTTATATAGACACCGGAGAGGGCTAGGGTTACATAGAGTCGGTTACAATGGTAGGAGATCTACATATCCGTATCGCCAAGCTTGCCTTCCACGCCAAGGAAAGTCCCATCCGGACACGGGGCGAAGTCTTCAATCTTGTATCTTCATAGTCTTGGAGTCCGGTCGATGATGATAGTCCGGCCGATGATAGTTCGGCTGATGATGGTAGTCCGGCTATCCCGGACACCCCCTAATCCGGGACTCCCTCAGATATTCTTATAAGTTTTAAACAATAGTTGTTCAGATCATTATGAGAATATGTTTTGGTTAAACCTTTATTATGTGATGGTTTATTCATGATGAATCTTTAATTTTGGGATCTATAACATTAAAGCTAAACGTCTTGAGAAGACTGATAAAACCACTTGCATGTGGCACTGCTTAGTTATATCGGATAGTTGATCTTCGTAGATATGAAGGTATAAAAGTCTTTTAAATTGACTAAATACATTGAGATGTATAAAGTCCGATGGATATAACAGGGCGCGGTGAATTTTTATACTCCATCAATGTTACGAGTAAATATGATTTACTTACATAAGGATTCTTCTGAAGAAATATATCTAAGTCATAGGTTTAACAAGTAATTGAATAATTGTGGAATTATTATTACCGATCTGCTCTTATTATTATTTTTTGGGGATTTATAGATGAAACATCTAAACAGATGCACCATCTAAATGTGTGATAAAACTATAAAGGGTTATAGAATATTTCAGACAAATTGTTGATTGTAAGTTTTGTGTTCCTCTCACAAAGATCAAAGGAAAAAAAGTTTGTCAGAAAATGGTTTTTTCCTGAGAAAAAGTTTTCTTGTTAAAAGAGCAAGTGAGGGATAATACATCTTATTGAGATAATTAATCTCTGGCTTAAAATTATAACAAGACTTAACTAGAAATGTTCTGAAATATTTTTTTTATAAAACTAAGCAAAGAAACTGCTACATTAGATGTGGAGCTTCAGTTAAGAGTGTAACAAAATGCAAAGTTCAGGAAGATTGTTGAATCTACTGAATATTTTATCTTAGAAGAAGATGAAACCAGCGCACTACGAGGAAGCAGTGATGGCGCCCAGTTAAGATAGGTATTACTCAAACCATTTAAATCCAAAGCAACGTCCATGTGCAAGGAACAAGTTTTGAACTTGGAGAAACCTTCAGAAGGTGTATAAATGGATCTTCGATTGTTCAGGGATAATGATCCTGAAAGAAAAGTATTATAGAAGAGTTTTGTAGGAATGAAAGAATTGATTTTGTCTAATATTGTTGTTAGTAGCAATACTAAAAGTATTAATGGATTACAGTGTTTAGTGTTATTGATATATAACAGATGAGTAACAATTTTGTTTTGAAAGAGATTTCAAACAGGATGTATATAAGATACAACCAAAAAGGATTTTGTTGGAATACTCGAATGATATAAATATTTCAAGGCCATATGTATGGTTTGAAATTATGTATCAAGTATCTGAAATTTTGAAAAAATAATTGGAGAATTTGGATTTATCAAGAGGCTTGTGGACAAAAGAAGTTTAGTGAGAACTACATGACATGTCTACTACGCCGACAACCACGGCAAATGTTACGAGCTTCCTACTATGCCGGCGACCACCTCGTCACCGGTGACCACCTCTTCCTACTACACCGGCGACCTCCTCCCCTAGTACAAACTACCACCCTCTCCTCCTACAACAGCCGCGGAGCACCACCACCGCAGCGGGGAGCACAACGACGAAACATGGCAGAGCACAAAAAAAATGCCACCGCGACAGGGCACCACCACTACCGCCCACCACCGCAACGGGAGCACCAACTCATCAGCGTCCCTACCACCGCATCCCTTGATGTCGGCCCTACAGGAATAGGGGGGATCTATGGATCTAGTGGAAAAAGGATGCATACCTGCTTGTGTAGACGTTAGCGACTTCGGATCGCGTCGTCATCGCTAGCGCGGCTGGTCAGCCGTGGTCGCCTAGCCACCCTCGACAACCCAACCTCCGCCTTCGTCCCAACTGCACAGCACTCCGCCTCCCCGCTGCTGGATCTAACCACCACTCCTTGCTTTAAAACACGCAATCAGTTGCAAAAACTGTTTCTGAAACAAAACCCGTACACAACTGAGCTGCAAAAACGTGTGCGTGGGTGTGTGGTGCTCTCATCCGTCCGATGAAATACGATCCGACGGACACGGAGCCACGGACGGGCATACACAATCGACCGGTAGAAGGTAAGCTTTTTCGTTTTTATATAGATCATGGCAATTTTTTTGTTACATGTCGGATGGCCTTTTTTCTCTTTTTTTTCTTAGTCTCCTTTTTAAGGCTGCCAAATAATCCTTTTTAGCCTTTTTAATGGGACACACCGGTGTGCCTTTAAGGCTTTTTCTTGTTTAGCGTGAATTTGTTTTAAGTGAGGCCAATGGGCATAGAACACGCTTGGGTCGCGCTAGGGGCATCTTTGAGCCAATGATTCATTCGCTCTCGCTTGGGTCGCGATAGGAGACCTCCTATACGGCGCTTTAAGCGCCGTTCAGGGTACTGGCGCTCGCAGCCGCACCTGATGGGCCGGCCCAAAACAGCGAGGTGCAGCGAAAAGGGGGGGGGGGGGGGGTCTATGGATCTAGTGGAAAAAAGGATGCATACCTGCTTGTGTAGACGTTAGCGACTTCGGATCGCGTCGTCATCGCTAGCGCGGCTAGTCAGCCGTGGTCGCCTAGCCACCCTCGACAACCCAGCCTCCGCCTTCGTCGCAACTGCACAACACTCCGCCTCCCCGCTGCTGGATCTAACCACCACTCCTTGCTTCAAAACACGCAATCAGTTGCGAAAACTGTTTCTGAAACAAAACCCGTACACAACTGAGCTGTAAAAACGTGTGCGTGGGTGTGTGGTGCTCTCATCCGTCCGATGAAAGACGATTCGATGGACACGGAGCCGCGGACGGGCATACGCAATCGACCAGTAGAAGGTAAGCTTTTCCGTTTTTATATAGATCATGGCAATTTTTTTGTTACATGTCGGATGGCCTTTTCTCTTTTTTTTTTCTTAGTCTCCTTTTTAAGGCTGCCAAATAATCTTTTTTAGCCTTTTTAATGGGACACACCGGTGTGCCTTTAAGGCTTTTTCTTGTTTAGCGCGAATTTGTTTAAGTAAGGCCCATGGGCATAGAACGCGCTTGGGTCGCGCTAGGGGCATCTTTGAGCCAATGATTCATTCGCTCTCGCTTTGGTCGTGATACGAGACCTCCTATACGGCGCTTTAAGCGCCGTTCAGGGGTACTGGCGCTCGCAGCCGCACCTGATGGGCCGGCCCAAAACAGCGAGGTGCAAAGGAAAATGAATTTATTGCGCGTAAAACCCTCGAAAAAAGATGCTACCGGCAGGAGTCAAGCTTGCGCTGTTTAGCTGATACACAGGTCGCATCGCCACTACACGACCTACGCACATGTGACATAATTCAGCGTGAGATGTTTAAGAACAAAATGTAGCGTGCTATTTACTGCACATTCATACTAGGAAAACTTGAACTTTTTTGAAAAAGATATGAACGAAATTTGAAAGTTCACAGATTTAAGAAAATCACGCATTAGAAAGAGTTCACCGATTTTGACAAAGAGTTCACTGATGTTGAAAAAAAGTTCATCGATTTTCAAAAAGGTTCACAAATTTAAAAAAGGTTCATCGATTTCGAAAAAAGGTTCATAGATTCTAAAAAAAGTTCACAAATTTGAAAAATGTTCATCGACATTGGAAAAAGTTCATCGATTTTCAGAAAGAGTTCACAAATTCGGGAAAAAGTTCATCAATTTTGAAAAAGTTCATCGATTTTTAGAAAAAGTTCATCAATTCTCGAAAAAGTTCACAAAGTTGGAAAGAACAGTTCATCTATTTTGAAAAACAAAAATCAACAACTTGAAAAAGGTTCACGGATATATAATAGAGAAAAAAAGGAAGAGAAAGGAAAAAAACAGAACAATACAAGAGGCGTAAAAGAAAAAAGTTATCATCAGCGGCGTTGTGCCCTGGTGGCTACTGCATGTTATCTGCTTTAGCAAGAAAAAAAGACTAAACGGGCCGGCCCAGCTCGTAGCGAGGGTGTGCGCCGCTTTGCGTTTAACACAATAACGGGCGCAACGGGTGCCAAATAGGATATGCCGCGCTAAGGGGCATCTTTGAGCGAATGATTCATTCGCTCTCTTCAACGAAACTTCCTATTTGCGGCATTTTCCGGAAAATAGTCGACCCTGATCGATAGAATGGGCCGGCCTACAGGGCGTGCCAGTCACCGGTTCGTGAATCTTCTAAAAGGTGACCGGTTTGGGGAACCTTCTAGGAGGTTCCTAAACCTTTTTGTTCTTTTCTGGATTTACTTTTGGTTTATTTTTTCTGTTTTTTTAATTCATACTTTCAAAAAATGTTATCATATCCGAATTTCATTCAGAATTGCAGAAAATGTTTGCACTTATAAAAAATCAGGTTGTAAATTTGTTCACAACTTTCAGATAATGCTCATAATTTCAAAATTGTTCGCAAATTTCAAGATTGTTAACATTTAAAAAAATCAGAATTTAAAACATTCATGTTAATGAAAAAAATGTGTGTTTAAAAAACGTAGTTCAATGAATTATTGGAATTTCAAAATTTGTTCACAAATTTGAAATAGTTTTCACATTAAAAAAGACTTTAAAAATCCCTTCACTTTTTTTGAAAAAGTTCAAGTTTTCCAGAAATGTTCGTATCTTCTAAAGTTTGTTCATAATTTAAAATTGTTCACATAATTCAAAAAATTCTACAAATATTTAACTTTTTTCACTTATAAAAAATGTATAGAATTTTAAAACAATTTGCAAGAAAATCAAAAAAATATTTATCTGTTGTTGGAGATAGTTCTTTCAATGGTTCGTGATTTTTACAACTACCATCACCCGTGAACTCCTTTGGCTAGCAACAACTGTTCGGCAGCGAGAGGTCCCAAGTTCGATCCCATGCGGGTCTGTGCATATTAAAGCCGAAATAAAAAAGATACAAAAAATAAACCGAAGTGAACCAATTTTAGGGTTTTTATGGTTTCTGGTATGAATGTTATGAACTTTCCATACCTTTTTGATTTCGGTTTTTACGGCATATACTGAAAAACCAAAAGTTTTATCAAATAAACCTTAGTAAAAATATATTTATATTTCTTTAGGCGAACAAACATACCAGTAGTCATTTCTTTGTGTGCGGCAGCAAGATCCCGTACTAAGCACGTACATTTTTCTTGTAACATAGTCATTTTTCTCTTAAAAGAAATGGTAAGCACGTCCATACCTGAAGTGTATGCATATATACTTAATTTTTTTTACCATGTATGCAGCAAGGTCCCCTACTAAGCATGAATCCATGTATGCATATATACTTATAATTTTTTTTGTGAAATGAACACACACACACACATCTATGCACCGTAATTTTACGTTTCGTAAATTTTGTCTTTTTTAGACATAAAAAGAGAACGTAAGAAAATCTATAATCTTCATAATTTTTTTATCTTACGTAAAATTACAAATATAAAAACATAATGTAAAATGTACATAAAATACAATTTTTGACCTATATATTTTTTGTTATGCCAAAGTTTATGCAGTAAATCAATATGAATGTAATTTGTATTTTAAATGTAATTTATTTATGAAATGATTGTAAGATTACCTCGGGTGAAGAATAACTTATTCTGCACCCTGAGAGAGAGAGAGGCGTTTTGGAGGCCGAGCTCCATGAAGGCCTTTATTTTTGAAAAAATCAAATTCAATTTTTTATGGTTCAAAAAATTCTGAAAAAAATATGCGTGTATGCAAAGATATAACCCACATGTATGTAAAAATTCATGATGAAATACATTGAGTTGCGACCTGTACAAAAAAAACATATTCATGACCTGAAGGATGAATATTATCATGTGTTAAACAGCCTCAGATTTGTCTCTTTTGCACAGCCCTCATTTCAATGTATTTTGAACTGAAAATTTACACACATGTGTGTTATGCCTTCATCTATATCCGTATTTTTTCCAGATTTTTTTGAAAAATAAAAATATGAATTTCGATGAAATTTTAAATTTGAATTTAAAGGCCTCACTGGAGGCCGAGCTCCAAAAGGGATTTCCCTATATATAACTTTTAATAAAAAAGTATGTCTTTTGAGTCATCGTTTTGTAAATTATTATGGTTTTCCTTTTATATTCGCGTAAAAGTTTAGTTATTATGGTGTACACAAAAACCATACTGAAATATCTTGGTATATACCGAAACGGAACCATATCTTAACTTCATATTCCATTTACCAAAGTATTAATACCTTCTAAACAGATAAAATTGTATAATCCTAACCATGTAAATCAAATAAACAAAATGCACACAATAACATGCAGTTGCTTTGCAATTTTTGGGTATTTCTAAGCAATCGCCTATTTGGCGCCTTAAGCGCCCAATATAGGCTAGAGTGCAAACTAGTGCACACACCCCTCCTGTTGGGGAACGTAGTAATTTCAAAAAAATTTCCTACGCACACACAGGACCATGGTGATGGCATAGCAACGAGAGGGGAGAGTGTCTGTCCACGTACCCTTGTAGACCGAAAGCGGAAGCGTTATAACAACGCGGTTGATGTAGTCGTACGTCTCCACGATCCGACCGATCCAAGCACCGAACGTCACGGCACCTCCGAGTTCGCACACGTTCACTCGATGGCGATCCCGGGCTCCGATCCAAAGAAAGCGTCGGGGATGAGTTCCACAAGACGACGGCGTGGTGACGATGATGATGCTCCACCGACGCAGGGCTTCGCCTAAGCTCCGCGACGATATGACTTCTCCGGCGCAGGCTTCGCCTAAGCTCATGACGATATGACCGAAGTGGAATATGGTGGAGGGGGCACCGCACACGGCTAAGGAACGATCCGTAGATCAACTTGTGTGTCTGGGGTGCCCCCGCCTCAGTATATAAAGGAGCAAAGGGGTGCGGCCAGCCCAAGGGGCGCTGGAGGAGTCCTACTCCCAGGGAGTAGGACTCCCCCTTTCCTAGTTGGAATAGGATTGGGGAGGGAAGAGGGAAGGGCGCCGCCCTTCTCCTTGTCCTATTCGGACTAGAGGGAGGGGGCGGCCTGCCTGGCCGCCCTTCCTCTTCTCCCTATGGCCCATCAAGGCCCATTGACCCCGGGGTTCCGTAACCCCGGTGTTCCGGTAACTTCTGTTTTCATCCGAACCTTTCCAAGTCCAAACATAGGCTTCCAATATATCAATCTTTATGTCTCGACCATTTTGAGACTCCTCGTCATGTCCGTGATCACATCCGGACTCGAACAACCTTCGTACATCAAAACTTATAAACTCATAATGAACATCGCATCGAACGTTAAGTGTGCGGACCCTACGGGTTCGAGAACTATGTAGACATGACCTAGAACCATTCTCGGTCAATAACCAATAGCGGAACCTGGATGCCCATATTGGTTCCTACATATTCTACGAAGATCTTTATCGGTCAAACCGCATAACGATATCGTTGTTCCTTTGTCATCGGTATGTTACTTACCCGAGATTCGATCGTCGGTATCCAATACCTAGTTCAATCTCGCTATCGGTAAGTCTCTTTACTCGTTCCGTAATACATCATCTCACAACTAACTCATTAGTTGTAATGCTTGCAAGGCTTATGTGATGTGTATTACCGAGAAGGCCCAGAGATACCTCTCCGACAATCGGAGTGACAAAACCTAATCTCAAATATGCCAACCCAACAAGTACCTTTGGAGACACTGTAGTACTCCTTTATAATCACCCGATTCGTTGTGACGTTTGGTAGTACCAAAGTGTTCCTCCGTAAACGGAGTTGCATAATCTCATAGTTACGTGAACATGTATAGGTCATGAAGAAAGCAATAACAATATACTAAACGATCAAGTGCTAAGCTAACGGAATGGGTCATGTCAATCACATCATTCTCCTAATGAGGTGATCTCATTAATCGAATGACAACACATGTCTATGGTTAGGAAACACAACCATCTTTGATTAATGTGCTAGTCTAGTAGAGGCATACTAGTGACTATCTGTTTGTCTATGTATTCACACATGTATTATGTTTCCGGTTAATACAATTCTAGCATGAATAATAAACATTTATCATGATATAAGGAAATAAATAATAACTTTATTATTGCCTCTAGGGCATATTTCCTTGATCTCCCACTTGCACTAGAGTCAATAATCTAGATTACACAAGAATGATTCTAACACCCATGGAGTTTTGGTGCTGATCATGTTTTGCTCGTGGAAGAGGCTTAGTCAACGGGTCTGCAACATTCAGATCCGTATGTATTTTGCAAATCTCTATGTCTCCCACTTGGACTTGGTCCCGAATGGAATTGAAGCGTCTCTTGATATGCTTGGTCCTCTTGTGAAATATGGATTCCTTTGCCAAGGCAATTGCACCAGTATTGTCACAGAAGATATTCATTGGTCCCGATGCACTAGGTATGACACCTAGATCGGAAATGAACTCTTTCATCCAGACTCCTTCATTTGCTGCTTCCGAAGCAGCTATGTACTCCGCTTCACATGTAGATCCCGCCACGACGCTTTGTTTAGAACTGCACCAACCGACAGCTCCACCGCTTAATAAAACACGTATCCGGTTTGCGATTTAGAATCGCCGGATCGATGTCAAAGCTTGCATTGACGTAACTATTTACGACTAGCTCTTTGTCACCTCCATATCTGAGAAACATATCCTTAGTCCTTTTCGTATTTGGGATGTTCTTGACCGCTGTCCGTGATCCACTCTGGATTACTTTGGTACCTTCCTGCCAAGCTTACAGCTAAGCATACGTCAGTCGGCACAAGATGTGCATACATGATAGAGCCTATGGCTGAAGCATAGGAACATCTTTCATTTCTCTCTATCTTCTGCTTTGTGGTCGGGCATTGAGTCGACTCAATCTTACACCTTGTATGTCTGGTAAAAACCTTTCTTTGCTCGATCCATTTTGAACTTCTTCAAAACTTTATCAAGGTATGTGTTTTGTGAAAGTTCAATTAATCGCCTTGATCTATCTCTATAGATCTTGATGCCCAATATGTAAGCAGCTTCACCGAGGTCTTTCATTGAAAAACTTTTATTCAAGTATCCTTTTATGCTATCCAGAAATTCTATATCATTTCCAATCAACAATATGTCGTCCACATATAATATCGAAATGCTACAGAGCTCCCACTCACTTTCTTGTAAATACAAAGCTTCTCCAAAAGTGCAGATAAAACCATATGCTTTGATCACACTATCAAAGCGCTTATTCCAACTCCGAGAGGCTTGCACTGACCATAAATTGATCATTGGAGCTTGCACACTTTGTTAGCACCCTTTGGATCAACAAAACCTTCTGGTTGCATCATATACAACTCTTCTTCTAGAAATCCATTCAAGAATGCAGTTTTACATCCATTTGCCAAATTTCATAATCATAAAATGCGGCAATTGCTAACATGATTCGGACAGACTTAAGCATCGCCACGGGTGAGAAAGTCTCATCGTAGTCATCCCTTGAACTTGTTGAAAACCTTTCGCAACAAGTCGAGCTTTGTAGACGATTACATTACCATCGGCGCGGTCTTCTTCTTAAAGATCCATTTATTCTCAATGGCTTGCCGATCATCGGGCAAGTCAACCAAAGTCCATACTTTGTTCTTATACATGGATCCCATCTCGATTTCATGGCTTGAGCCATTTCGCGAATCTGGGCTCACCATCGCTTCTTCATAGTTTGTAGGTTCGCCATGGTCAAGTAACATGACTTCCGAATAGGATTACCGTACCACTCAGTGCGTATTTTACCGTGGTTGACCCACGAAGTTCAAGAGCAACTTGATCTGAAGTTTCATGATCAACATCATTAGTTTCCTCACTAATTGGTGTAGTTGTCACAGAACCGTTTCTTGTGATGAACTACCTTCCAATAAGGGAGCAGATCTGATTATCTCATCAAGTTCTACTTTCCTCCCACTCACTTCTTTTGAGAGAAACTCCTTCTCTAGAAAGGATCCGAATTTAGCAACGAAAATCTTGCCTTCAGATCTGTGATAGAAAGTGTACCCAACAGTCTCCTTTGGGTATCCTATGAAGACACATTTCTCCGATTTGGGTTCGAGCTTATCGGTTGAAGTTTCTTCACATAAGCATCGCAGCCCCAAACTTTAAGAAACGACAACTTTGGTTTCTTGCCAAACCACAGTTCATACGGTGTCGCCTCAACGGATTTAGATGGTGCCCTATTTAACGTGAATGCGGCCGTCTCTAAAGCATATCCCCAAAAGATAGCGGTAAATTAGTAAGAGACATCATAGATCGCACCATATCAAGTAAAGTACGACATGACGCTCGGACACACCATTTCTCGTGGTGTTCCGGTGGCGTGAGTTGCTAAACTATTCCACATTGTTTCAAATGTAAACCAAACACGTAACTCAAATATTCTCCTCCACGATCAGATCGTAGAAACTTTATTTTCTTGTTACGATGATTTTCCACTTCACTCTGAAATTCTTTGAACTTTTCAAATGTTTCAGATTTGTGTTTCATTAAGTAGATATACCCATATCTGCTCAAATCATCTGTGAAGGTGAGAAAATAACGATACCCTTGCGTGCCTCAACATTCATTGGACCACAAACATCGGTATGTATGATTTCCAACAAATCAGTTGCTCGCTCCATAGTTAGGAGAACGGCGTTTTAGTCATCTTGCCCATGAGGCATGGTTCATAAGTACCAAGTGATTCATAATCAAGTGATTCCGAAGCCCATCAAGATGGAGTTTCTTCATGCGTTTTACAATCGATATGACCCAAACGGCGGTGCCACAAATAAGTTGCATTATCATTATCAACTCTGCATCTTTTGGTTTCAACACTATGAATATGTGTACTACTACTATCGAGATTCAATAAAATAGACCACTCTTAAAGGGTGCATGACCATAAAAGATATTATTCATATAAATAGAACAACCATTATTCTCTGTCTTAAATGAATAACCGCCTCGCATCAAACAAGATCCAGATATAATGTTCATGCTTAACGCGGCACCAAATAACAATTATTTAGGTCTAAAACTAATCCCGATGGTAGATGTAGAGGTAGCGTGCCGACCGCGATCACATCGACTTTGGAACCATTTCCCACGCGCGATCGTCACCTCGTCCTTAGCCAATCTTCGCAATCCGTAGTTCTGTTTGAGTTGCAAATATTAGCAATGTAACCATATCAAATACCGGTACTCTGCATGAGTATTAGTAAGGTATACATCAATAACATGTATATCACATATACCTTTGATCACCTTGCCATCCTTCTTATCCGCCAAATACTTGGGGCAGTTCCGCTTCAAATGTCCGGTTTGCTTGCGGTAAAAACACTCGGTTTCAGGCTTAGGTCCAGACTTAGGTTTCTTCTCTTGAGCAGCAACTTTCTTGCTGTTCTTTGAAGTTCCTTCTTCTTTCCTTTGCCCTTTTCTTGAAACTAGTGGTCTTGTTGACCATCAACACTTGATGCTCTTTCTTGATTTCTACCTCCATGCTTTTAGCATTGTAAGAGCTCGGAATTGTTTTGGTCATCCCTTGCATATTATAGTTCATCACGAAGCTCTTATAGCTTGGTGGCAGTGATTGGAGAATTCATCAATGACACTATCATCCGGAAGAGTAACTCCCAGTTGAATCAAGTGATTATTATACCCGGACATTTTGAGTATATGTTCACCTTGTGTAACTATTCTCCTCCATCTTGCAGCTATAGAACTTATTGGAGACTTCATATCTCTCAATCCGGGCATTTGCTTGAAATATTAACTTCAACTCTGGAACATCTCATATGCTCCATGACGCTCAAAACGTCGTTGAAGACCCGGTTCTAAGCCGTAAAGCATGGCACACCGAACTATCGAGTAGTCATCAGCTTTGCTCGCCAGACGTTCACAACTTCGGCGTTGTTCTGCAAAGAGTTCGGCACCCAGCGGTGCTTCCGGGACGTAATTCTTACGTGCAGCAATGAGGATAATCCTCAAGTTACGGACCCAGTCCGTGTAATTGCTACCATCATCTTTCAACTTTGCTTTCTCAAGGAACGCATTAAAATTCAACGGAACAACAACGCGAGCCATCTATCTACAGTAAACATAGACAAGCAAAAATACTATCAGGTACTAAGTTCATGATAAATTTAAGTTTAATTAATCATATTAAAAACCTCCCACTTAGACAGACATCTCTCTAGTCATCTAAGTGATTACGTGATCCAAATCAACTAAACCATGTCCGATCATCACGTGAGATGGAGTAGTTTCTGTTGGAAATATGCCCTAGAGGCAATAATAAATTAGTTATTATTATATTTCCCTGTTCATGATAATCGTTTATTATCCATGCTATAATTGTGTTGATAGGAAACTCAGATACATGTGTGGGTACATAGACAACACCATGTCCCTAGTAAGCCTCTAGTTGACTAGCTCGTTGATCAACAGATGGTTACGGTTTCCTGACCATGGACATTGGATGTCGTTGATAACGGGATCACATCATTAGGAGAATGATGTGATGGACAAGACCCAATCCTAAGCCTAGCACAAAGATCGTAGTTAGTATGCTAAAGCTTTTATAATGTCAAGTATCATTTCCTTAGACCATGAGATTGTGCAACTCCGGATACCGTAGGAATGCTTTGGGTGTACCAAACGTCCAACGAATCGGGTGGCTATAAAGGTGCATTACGGTATCTCCGAAAGTGTCATTGGGTTGGCACGAATCGAGGCTGGATTTGTCACTCCGGTTGACGGAGAGGTATCTCTGGGCCCACTCGGTAGGACATCGTCATAATGTGCACAATGTGATCAAGGAGTTGATCACGGGATGATGTGTTACGAGCGAGTAAAGAGACTTGCGGAAACGAGATTGAACAAGGTATCGGGATACCGACGATCGAATCTCGGGCAAGTACAATACCGCTAGACAAAGGGAATTGTATATGGGATTGATTGAGTCCTTGACATCGTGGTTCATCCGATGAGATCATTGTGGAACATGTGGGAGCCAACATGGGTATCCAGATCCGCTGTTGGTTATTGACCGGAGAACGTCTCGGTCATATCGCATGGTTCCCGAACCCGTAGGGTCTACACTTAAGGTTCGATGACGCTAGGGTTATAAAGGAAGTTTGTATGTGGTTACCGAATGTTGTTCGAGTCCGGATGAGATCCCGGACGTCACGAGGAGTTCCGGAATGGTCCGTAGGTAAAGATTTATATATGGAAAGTTGTTGTTGGGTTAGGAAAAGTTCGGTTTTTTCGGTATTGTTCGGGAAGCTTCGGAAGGTTTGGAGGATTCGGAGGGGTCCGGAGGTCCGGAAATTGTTCCACCACGTCCAATACAGTAGCATGGGCTGTAGGGGGCGCCCTAGCCTTAATGGGCCGGGGCACCAGCCCCCAAGGCCCATGCGCATGGGAGGGGGGAAACCCTAAGGGAGGGCCTCCACTTGACTTGGGAGGCACTCCTCCCCTCTTGGCCGCCCCAAGTCCCATCTAGGGCTGGCCGCACCCTTGGGGTGGAAACCCTAAGGGGCGCAGCCCCTTTCCCCTATATATACTTGAGGTTTTGGGCTGCCCAACACACATGAGAACTTCTCCTCTTGGTGCAGCCTGCCTCCTCCTCCTCCTCTCCCTTGGTGCTTGGCGAAGCCTCGGGATTGCCACGCTCCTCCACCACCACCATGCCGTTGTGCTGCTGCTGGATGGAGTCTTCCTCAACCTCTCCTCTCTCCTTGCTGGATCAAGGCGTGGGAGGCGCCACCGGGCTGTACGTGTGTTGAACGCGGAGGTGCCGTCCGTTCGGCACTAGGATCTCCGTGATTTGGATCACGACAGTACGACTCCTTCAACCCCGTTCTCATGAACGCTTCGCTTAGCGATCTACAAGGGTATGTAGATGCACTCTCCTTCCCTCGTTGCTGGTTTCTCCATAGATAGATCTTGGTGACACGTAGGAAAATTTTGAATTTCTGCTACGTTCCCCAACAGTTTCAATGGTGAACATCACTATGTTGATCATATCTACTATATGATTCACGCTCGACCTTTGGGTCTCCGTGTTCCGAGGCCATATCTGTTATATGCTAGGCTCGTCAAGTTTAACCTGAGTATTCCGCGTGCGCAACTGTTTTGCACCCGTTGTATTTGAACGTAGAGCCTATCACACTCGATCATCACGTGGTGTCTCAAAGACGAAGAACTTTCATAGCGGTGCATACTCGGGAGAACACTTCTTGATAATTTTAGTGAGAGATCATCTTATAATGCTACCGTCAATCAAAGCAAGATAAGATGCATAAAGGATAAACATCACAAGCAATCAATATAAGTGATATGATATGGTCATCATCATCTTGTGCTTGTGATCTCCATCGCCAAGCACCGTCATGATCACCATCGCCACCGGCGCGACACCTTGATCTCCATCGTAGCATCGTTGTCGTCTCGCCAACTATTGCTTCTACGACTATCGCTCTTGCTTAGTGATAAAGTAAAGCAATTACATGGCTTTTGCATTTCATACAATAAGCGACAACCATATGGCTCCGCCGATTGCCGATAACTTGGTTACAAAACATGATCATCTCATACAATAAAATATAGCATCACGTCTTGACCACATCACATCACAACATGCCTGCAAAAACAAGTTAGGCGTCCTCTACTTTGTTGTTGCAAGTTTTACGTGGCTGCTACGGGCTGAGCAAGAACCGTTCTTACCTACGCATCAAAACCACAACGATAGTTTGTCAAGTTGGTGCTGTTTTAACCTTCGCAAGGACCGGGCGTAGCACACTCGGTTCAACTAAAGTGAGAGAAAGCGACACCCGCGGTCACCTTTAAGCAACTAGTGCTCAAGCGGTGAAACTAGTCTCGCGTAAAGCGTCTGGCGTAATGTCGGTCCGGGCCGCTTCATCTCACAATACCGCCGAACCAAAGTATGACATGCTGGTAAGCAGTATGACTTATATCGCCCACAACTCACTTGTGTTCTACTCGTGCATATGACATCAACGCATAAAACCAGGCTCGGATGCCCTTTGTTGGGGAACGTAGTAATTTCAAAAAATTTCCACGCTTTACGGGACCATGGTGATGGCATAGCAACGAGAGGGAGAATGTCGCCCACGTACCCTCGTGAGACCGAAAGCGGAAGCGTTATAACAACGCGGTTGATGTAGTCGTGCGTCTTCACGATCCGACCGATCCAAGCACCGAATGTACGGCACCTCCGAGTTACGCACACGTTCAGCTCGATGGCGATCCCGGGCTCCGATCCAGAAAGCGTCGGGGATGAGTTCTGTCAAGACGACGGCGTGGTGACGATGATGATGCTCCACCGACGCAGGGCTTCGCCTAAGCTCCGCGACGATATGACTTCTCCGGCGCGAGGCTTCGCCTAAGCTCATGACGATATGACCGAAGTGGAATATGGTGGAGGGGCACCGCACACGGCTAAGGAACGATCCGTAGATCAACTTGTGTGTCTGGGTGCCCCCGCCTGTATATAAAGGAGCAAAGGGGGTGCGGCCAGCCCAAGGGGCGGCCGAGGAGTCCTACTCCCACCGAGTAGGACTCCCCCTTCCTAGTTGGAATAGATTGGGGAGGGAAGAGGGAAGGCGCGCCCCCTTCTCCTTGTCCTATTCGGACTAGAGGGGGGGCGCGGCCTGCCCCTGGCCGACCCTTCCTCTTCTCCCTATGGCCCATCAAGGCCCATTGACCCCGGGGTTCCGTAACCCGGTGTTCGGTAACTTCTGTTTTCATCCGGAACCTTTCCAAGTCCAAACATAGGCTTCCAATATATCAATCTTTATGTCTCGACCATTTCGAGACTCCTCGTCATGTCCATGATCACATCCGGACTCGAACAACCTTCGTACATCAAAACTTATAAACTCATAATGAACTGTCATCGAAGCGTTAGCGTGCGGACCCTACGAATGCGAGAACTATGTAGACATGACCTAGAACCATTCTCGGTCAATAACCAATAGCGGAACCTGGATGCCCATATTGGTTCCTACATATTCTACTGAAGATCTTTATCGGTCAAACCGCATAACGATATCGTTGTTCCTTTGTCATCGGTATGTTACTTACCCGAGATTCGATCGTCGGTATCCAATACCTAGTTCAATCTCGTTACGGTAAGTCTCTTTACTCGTTCCGTAATACATCATCTCACAACTAACTCATTAGTTGTAATGCTTGCAAGGCTTATATGATGTGTATTACCGAGAAGGCCCAGAGATACCTCTCCGACAATCGGAGTGACAAAACCTAATCTCAAATACGCCAACCCAACAAGTACCTTTGGAGACACTGTAGTACTCCTTTATAATCACCCGATTCGTTGTGACGTTTGGTAGTACCAAAGTGTTCCTCCGTAAACGGGAGTTGCATAATCTCATAGTTACAGGAACATGTATAGGTCATGAAGAAAGCAATAGCAATATACTAAACGATCAAGTGCTAAGCTAATGGAATGGGTCATGTCAATCACATCATTCTCCTAATGAGGTGATCCCATTAATCAAATGACAACACATGTCTATGGTTAGGAAACACAACCATCTTTGATTAATGAGCTAGTCTAGTAGAGGCATACTAGTGACTATCTGTTTGTCTATGTATTCACACATGTATTATGTTTCCGGTTAATACAATTCTAGCATGAATAATAAACATTTATCATGATATAAGGAAATAAATAATAACTTTATTATTGCCTCTAGGGCATATTTCCTTCACCTCCCTCCGTACGACTCTTAATGCGCCTGCCATCAAAGCGCTCGAGCACACGATAGGGCAATTTCCTTCCCCGGTTTTGTGAAGCTTCCCAGGCTGGTTTGGGAAGCTTCTCGAAGCTTCGAATCGGATTGCTTCCTGGTTTTTTGTTTAGTTTTAGTTTAATTTTTGTTTTTTATATGCGTGAATCTTTTTCAAATTCACGCACCCTTTTTTTTCAAAGCACGTGATTTTATTTCAAATTCTCGAACCTTTTCAAATCCGCTAACTTTGTTTTCCAAATTCAATAAAAAATTCAAAATAGTAAGATTTTTCCAAATTCATTTAACTTTTTTTAAAACCATGATTTTTTTCCAATATCGATGAGCATTTGTTTTTCAAGTATGCAAACATTTTTTTGGAATATCTATGAATCTTTTTTTAATATGCAACTTTTTTCCAAATTCAGGAACTTTTTTTTTCAAAACTGATGAAGTTTAACTAAATCCACGAACCTTTTTTCAAATCCGGAGCTTATTTTTCAATCGGCATTTTTCTTAAAGTCAGTGATTTTTTTTTTCAAAAATCCACGTGCGTTTTTCATATTTTTAAATTTTTCAAATAGTGATCTTTCTTCTTATTCGGTGAATTTTTTCTTTTTTATGATTTTTAATTCCCTTTTAAATTTTTCTCAAAAAGTCAACGGTCAACCGGACAGGTCAACCGCGAGCACGCATGAGAAAACCAATGACTCCCCAAACCACAATCGCCTCATTTCTTGGGACGACCCATGAGGGGTGGTGGGTGGGCACTGCCTACTCTCCTTGGCGCTTAAGGTGCGGGGAAGGAGCTCTTAATTTATTAGGCTGGTCATAGTGGGGAGTAGCTTGACAAGAATACGTCATATATTCTACCTACATATTACCTTCATAGTGGAGAGTAACATGTATGTGATATCATGCAAACTATCATTTATTATGATGTAGACTTATTTTGCCTCGTGATGTATTATGTTACAGTAACATATTATGTTACTCCAACCATCTCTCTCTTCATTAAATACATGCCATGTAAGCAAACTTTCCTTGAAATGTGTTATGTTACTTGCTAAGTTACTTCAACTATGACCAGCCTTAGTTGCACTACAACGTCGCGCTCGCATGCGAATGGCCGGACCCAGTCTGGTTCTGCCCCCCCTGTACGGCGCACTACAATGTGGCGTAATGTGAAGCGTACGAAGCTCCCCCTTCATCCATCCAGTGCAATCAAAATCCTATACAATGCTTCATGCGTTGGCAAAGCAAATTGGCGCCCACACACCCTCTGTCATGGGCCGGCTAGTCACAAGCGACAGAAAAGTTTGAATAAAGTTCACAAATTTGGAAAAGGTCATTGATTTTGAAAAAAAAATGCAATAATCTTAAAAGGTTCAATAATTTTGAAAAAAGTTCATGCATTCTGAAAACGAAAGAAATAAAATACTATAAAATAGAAGTCAAGAAAAGGAAAAAAAAGAAAACCCACAGAAAACATAAAAAACCGGTTGGAAGCTTCAAAAAGCTTCCCAAAACCGGCCGGAGTCTTCTAGAAGTTTCACAAACCGGCTGGGAGAGCGATTCGGAAAAGAACGATGCTACATGGGCTGGCTCATCATGTAGTGTGCGTAAGTTTGCAGAATGCCCTAAATTCGGCTCTTTTGCAATAAAAAACTAATGCTCGCTCGGATGACTGATTGCTATTTGCATCCTAGAAAAGCATAGGTTAGCCGAGCAAAAAAATTACCAAAGCCTGATTGTTGAAAGATTGGATTATAGTAAAGGTGTGAATGGATCTCATTAGACTGAGATTTAACCAAGTCCCACTCAACTGATATAACATGCAATAGAGAAGAAAAAATTAAAAAGAAAATTTTACACGAATCTCAATATAAAATCTTACAAATATAATATCTGCGGAGACTTAGCAAGACTGCTACAACGACCCCCCCGCAAAAAAATAGAGAAGAAAAAATTGAATGCGGAGACTTAGCAAGACTGCTACAACGACCCCTCTGACGGCAAGCGCAGCGTTAGTTTCACAGCTAGGATCCAGCTAAAACGACACAAGTGTCGTTAAGATTCCAAACCAAACAAAACCAGTCCATACAAACATTTTCGCTTGACCAGATGGCCGGCACGGGCACGTAACTTTTCTGCTAGTGCCAGTCGGATTCACGAGTGCGACCTGCGCCACCTCGCCACCGTGGGCGTGCCCGTCGCGGGCGTCAACGCGGCGGCTGCGGCAGCGCGGGCCTTCTTGGACCCGCTGAGCGGCGTCCTTTCCATGCCGCTGTCGGAGTCGTCCACCCTCGCCGCGTCCGCGCCGCCGCCTCCACCGAACAGGAACGCTCCCCACTTGAACAGCCCCCGCCGCCGCCTGTCGGAGCCCAGCCGTTCCACCTGCGCCTGCAGCGCGTGGCATTGCACCTGCACGCACACATCGAGACGTGAGCAACGTCGACCGATCACTGAATTAATGCTCCAGAAGATTGACACAGCATGCGGATGCACACAGACCTGGAGCCGAGAGACGTCCTCGCGGAGGCGACGGAGCTCGTGGTGCTGCGAGACGACCTCGCGCTTGGACGGGCACCGGGCGGCGGCGGCGGACGAGGAGGTGAGGTCAAGGGCGCCGGGGCTCCTGTTCTGCAGGGAGCGGAAGGAGCCGCTCCAGTCGGCGAGG
This sequence comes from Aegilops longissima, assembly GCA_021605205.1. Lineage (NCBI taxonomy): Eukaryota > Viridiplantae > Streptophyta > Magnoliopsida > Poales > Poaceae > Aegilops > Aegilops longissima. Next base: position 146,884,346 of record CM038676.1, on the reverse strand, counting down.
CGGCTGAGCTTGCTGCCGTGCTCGGAGAAGAGCACCTGGACCACGCAGCGCACCGGAAGGCGGTCGTTCTGCACGGCGTGCGCCGCCGCCTCCGTCGACAGCTTGCGCGCGTCGATCAGCCGGCACAGCGACCGGCGCTCCTCCTTGCTGGCGTGCGGGTGCGCCTGCACGTCACACGTCTCACAGCCATCAGAATCAACGGCACGGACCGGACCCCGAGCGCAACTCGTGTTCGTGTATCACCAACACACTCAGGTCTCTTCATCCATTGTGAAACCCAGCTCTCGCCAAGCAGCTCACGCGAGTCCAAAAACCAAGATATTTCTTTACTTTCTTTCTGGTGTGACTAGACTGTGCATTGTTGGAGATGTACAAACGGGTAGGTGTAGATCTGGGCGGGTGGACCCTAATCTCATCCTGCAAAGGACAAGCGAAGAGAAGTATATCACAGGAACGGGTGGGGAACTAGGGTGTTGTACACTATTTAGAAATGAAAAATTATAACCCACCTTTTTTATAAGAAGCTAAAGGATTTTGGTGCAAAACATAGTGGTTTTCTTTGTATGATCAAAGAGATTTCATGGTAAAAGAATGTATTAAAATATTAATTTTTGTATGAAAATTCTTGGATCTAAAGATGCTAGTGGCATGACTAGAACAAAATTCTAGTACTGTGAAGAACTCGTGCATGCTTTGTCGAACAGGCTCTGAGATTAAAGCTCAAAGCATGCGTATTACTAGTACTACGACTGATGCTGAATGAATAATACGGTCATGTGCGTATGATACGGTCCAACCTGAATTACTGTGGTCAAACGCACAGAAACATGGGTGTACATTTTTCCTTTACCTCGAGCGTAGCATGCATGCGTCCAACACAGTCACATCGGCCAACGTATACAGCTCCCATGCATGGAACCACGTGCACGCCCTGTGAGAGACTGTCCTATTGGAGTTTCCTTTTCGGCATATCACATCGACAAAAGCCAACGGCTGGCTGGTGGAAAAGGGAACCACAGAACTTGCATACACATATGCATGCCATGCCATGCTCGAATGATTTGCATCACCATCAGCATCAGACATCAGGCATCAGCTACACTGACTACAGTGCAATGCTCGAGTTTTGAGCTCGCGCCTTGAGGAGCAACAAATTGACTAGCAATTGGATGGATACCAAATGGCCATATCAACCTCTAAAAAAGTTGTCAACTACTATTAGTAAGTTCTGGTATTACTACCAATTATTGGCATGTCAAAACTTTAGGCCAATTTTTTATACTCCATTCCGAAATATAGTGCGCTGCTGCTTTGAAGTTCGACTTTTTGTATAAATTTATTCCACGAGACCGATGCGGCAGGAGAAAAAATTACATGATTGAAAACTACTTTTGAATACGAATTCATTGGTATAACTTTTGCTCCCGCCGCAGACGGTCTTGTTGGTTAAATTTACGGTCAAAGTTGAAGCATGAGGATAGAGGAAGCACTACATTGTGGAATGGAAGGAGTAGTAGTGACTATTAGTAGATCCCAAGTGGAGAGGAGATCCTAGTTTAATTGAGATTGTCAGATAATATATGCTTTGTTGGCGGTTTGTTGGGGATCTCGGTACTCATAGATTCTCTTTGGAGTTTGTTTACCGAGAACAAATATAGTACTACTCCATTTCTGTGCGTTATATATTCTCTTTGGAGTACTCTCTTCGTTCGTGAATAAGGCTGGTTGTAATGGGGAGTATCATATACTAGTATCATGCATATGATACTAGTGTATGATACTACCTCCCTAATGCATAGTATCATATATTAGTATCATGTAGACTCTATTTATCGCCATGCATTACACAAAAGTAGTATAGCATTTAATATGATACGGTATCATGATATGATACTACACCCTCTCTTTCTTCCTTTAATGCTATGACACCTCATTAAAATTGCCTAGTTGGCATGTATGATACTAGCTATGATACTACCATTACAACCAGCCTAAGTGTACATCTAGATTTTGTCCTAAGTCAAAGTTTTAAAACCTTGACCAACTTTATAGGGAAATGTAGCAGTATTTATGACACTAAATTAGTATCACTAGATTCGTTTTGAAATGTATTTTCATAATATATTAATTTGATGTCATATATGCTACTACTTTTTTCTATAAAGTTGGTCAAAATTTTAAATCTTTGACTTATGACAAAAGCTAGATGTACACTTATTCGCGGACGGAGGGAGTACGTATTATATTGTTTATTGAGATAGTTCATGTACTATCTCAACTTTCAGGAAATATACTGTGAAAAAATCGAGGGAGTGCAGTACTAGTATATTAGATTGGCAGCAAAGTTGTAGTGCTGCTTACTTTTTTATCAACACGTCAATGATTCCATTTCTGCTGAAAGTTCGAAAGATCAATGGCACGCGTGCAGGCTGAAGAGCATGGCGCGAGACCGTTTTTTTTTCTAATAGGAACCATGATGGCATCACTGCCATGACGATGTACTGTCGAGATTAACTAACAAGACACAGCAGAAACATGTTTAACCGAGCAGAGACGCCGCACTTACCTTAAGGTAGGTGTCCACGGCGCGGTACAGTCCGTCGTCGGCGGCGCGGGCGTACGCTGGCACGGCGCGCGCGAGCTCCTCGAACTCCGCCGGCCGCAGCCCGGCCTCCAGCGCCGCCTCGGAGAGGTAGGCGTCTACCAGCTTCGCCACCCTGGCGGCCGCCGCGCCGCCGCCGCCCGCCTTGGCGCCCTCCCGCAGGAACCCGCGCACCAGACGAAGCACAAGGGGCACGTCCAGCAGCGTCGCGCACGGCGGGCGCGTCGTCGTCGTCGTCGTAGGGTGGTGGCGATCGCGGGCAACCCCCTGCAGGCCGAACGCTGGGATCATGACGGCGCCGAGCGACGCCTGGTCGAGACGCCGCGCCGCGCGGGCCTCGAGGTCTCCCAGCAGCGCCGCGTCGGCGCCCACCATGCTCCCAGCGCGGAGCAGGCGGAGGAGGAAGTCGCACGCAATGCCGTCGTCCCTGTCTTCCCCGGCGGCGGCGTCGGGCGGGAGCGCGGCGACGAGGGACTCGAGCAGGAGCCGCTTCTTGAGCCACGTGGCGGTGGGGCTCTCCGGGGGCAGCTGGAAGCGCCCCGAGGGGGACGAGGCGGCAACATCCGGGAGCCACCTGGCCGCGTAGTGGGATAGCACGGAGGCGAGGTGGTCGGAGGAGGGCGAGGCGGCCGCCGCCGCCTGGGGCTTGGACCGGATGGCGGCGATGGTGCGCGCGAAGGCGTCGACGTCACTGATGGCGACGCACGCGTCGTCGCTGGCGCCACGCGGGGGCGTGCCCGCCGCGGTGGAGGAGCGCCTTGGGTCCGGCGAGGAATAATGGGCGCCCTCGACGGTGGCGCGCGGGGACGGAGAGCTTGAGCATTGGGTTGGCGACGGAGGGTTCATCGTTTTGCGCGGGTGTGCTCAGTCCTAAGCTGAGGCTCAGCCCGAGCTCTTTTGTTGGAACTTGGAACAAGCGGTCTGCGCAGCGGTGAGATGTGTGTGCCATAAAACTTCTTGTAGTAGCTGCGCGGTGGTGTTGTAGTACATGGAGCCACAGTATTGTTAATTTTTTGCGGGCAGTCTTCTTCTTAACAAACAGCTAGTATTCCTTCCTGCGCGTACATGTGAAGAATGAATAGGAGACGCGAGGGGGAAGGTTTTTTCCCCCAGGTCCTGCCACTAGGGTTCTCCAGTCCTTCGGTGGCGCCGCCGGCGTGAGTTCCCATCATCAACGGGTTGATCCCGCAATTCAGAATTTATCCCTCTCTGCCTCCTCCTACTCTCCCTCGCACCTGTTGTTGGGAGTAGGGGGTTCGTGGATTAGGGTTCTGTTCTAGAGCCTCGCCGACAGTTGCTATGGCGGAAACAAGTGATAGTAGTGGGTCAGGAGATCGGAGATCAGAGGAAGCGGCAAAACTCTTGGAGAGGTTGAATCTTCAAGACGGGGAAATAGATGATCTAGTCTGGGAAGATGAGGTTGATGTGGATGAAATCAAACCAAAGTGGCTAGCCCTAGGGCGACCGCTGACAACAAAAAGCTTTAGCCAGAGTGCGTTGATTGCGGATATGAAGGCAGCCTGAAACCCGAGACAGAGGTAGTTTGGAGGAGAATTAGTGCTAATTTATTTTCGATCCAATTTAACTGCTTAGCGGATTGGAATAAAGCGATGCATCAGGGTTCCTGGGACTTCAATGGGATGGCATTGCTGCTTGTTGAATATGATGGATTCTCAAACCCGGAGAAGGTGAGGTTGGATAGGTTGGAGACGTGGTGTCAAATCCATAAGTTACCTGATGGAGTGTTAAAGAGTACACATGCCCTAGAGAATCTAGCTAAGAGAATTGGAGAAGTTCAGGAGGTCCAAGTAACTTACCAAACGGCTTCATAGGTGAATTCATCAGAATTAGGGTGAAGCTGGATGTGAATAAGAAACTAACAAGAGCTGTCAGGATAACAAGAGCAGGAGAAACTGAGAAGTACTTGGTCAAATTTGAGAAACTCCCAACTTTTTGTAATGCGTGTGGGTTGATGGGGCACTGGCATGAAGAGTGTGGCTCTCGAGAACATGATGTAACAAAATTTGAATGGGGGAGTTTCATATTAGCACCAAGGAGAGGAAGAAGAGGTGGCCGTGGAGGCCGAGGGATATGAATACTGCTGCTGATGAAGGAGGTAGAGGTTATGGTAGGGGTGTAGGCAGGGGGCGAGGACGCAATATGCAGGCACCCGCAAATGCCATGGATATGGAGAGCTGGCGGTTTAATGCGTTGTATCAGCCAACAGGGAGAAACAACATCAATGGAGATGGGAATGGGGCACCCCCCAGCAATACAATGTCTGGACAGGATGTGAGAATGAGGGGTGCAATCGGGGTCCTAGGTAAAAGGTCTGCCGATGATAGTGTGGCTAACAATACGAAGGATAAGGTTGATACTGACATGATTGTTGCGGGCCATGTTGAATCAAGCGACAAAAGAGAGGATCATGTGGAAGATATGGCAGTTGCTGGGAACTCGGTGGGAAATAGAATAATTATAAACTCACATGCAGCGGGGACAGAGAAGAACTTGGCCATTGTCACAGCTAGTAAAACAGGAAAATCAGTGGTGGCAAATTTAGTGGATCACTTTGAGGGAGAGGATGAACTCCTGGGCAGCTCTTCGAACCAAACGAACTCTCCGCAAAAGAATGCAAATAGGAAGAAGTTTAGAGGTGAGAATGGTGAAGCCCTGAACAATGTGGATGAAGATGAAGAAGAAACAGAAAATAATAGATCGGCGACCCCTAGTGAAGGGGACCGCTGGGCGCAATGAAACTCTTATGCTGGAACTGCCGGGGACTTGGGAATGCCCCGGCAGTTCATGCTTTGATGGATGTCCAGCGAAGCTGCAACCCAGATGTGATGTTTTTATCAGAGACACACTTAGAAAGTTATCCGGCGGAGTGCCTGAGGAGGAGACTGAAGATGGACCAAAAGATGGTTTGTTCTGTAGATAGTAGGAAGGGAGGACTACTACTGTTTTGGAAGAAAGAAATCAAGATTCATCCATTAGAACTTAATTCTATGTTTATCGATGTACGGGTAGAAGATGAAAGGAATAACGTCTGGAGACTAACGGGTATGTATGGGGAGTTTAAATGGGCGAACAAATACAAGACGTGGGATAGGATGCGTTGGCTGCATCATAACAACAATTTACCATGGCTCCTTATTGGGGACTTAAATGAAATTCAATTTTTGAGTGAGAAAGAAGGAGGCAACCCAAGACCGCCACAGTACATGCATACATTCCAGTCGGCCATTGACGATTGTGAGCTGCGGGATATGAGATATATCGGCGATCGTTTTACTTGGCAGAGAGGCCGTATAAGAGAGCGACTGGATAGAGGACTAATAAATGATGGTTGGGCAACTTTGTATCCGGCAGCAGCTTTGCAGAATATGAATTATGATCACTCTGACCATCGCCCAATATGTGTCGATGCAGATTACTATACTCAGTTGAGTGAAGGGAACAGCCACACCAAACGTTTTGAGGCACGATGGCTAAGGGAAAGAGAGTTCCCTAATGTGGTGCAAGAAGCCTGGAATTTTGTAAGTTCTAACCCAAGCCTGACAACTATCCAGGACAAGCTGAATAGGATGCATGATTCCTTCCATAACTGGGATCAAAGAGTTCTAAAGAAGCCTAAAAAGAGACTTCGTAAAGCCCAGAAAGAACTTGAACAAATTATGGCAGGCCCAATAAATGATGATAGTGAAGAGAAAAGAAAAGAGTTGTCTGAGTTGATTGATTTTCTGTTGGAACTAGAAGAAATACATTATATGCAACGCTCGAGAGCAGGGTGGCTGAAGCATGGGGATCGAAATACAGGTTTCTTCCAAGCTTATTCTAGTGCAAGACGCAAAAGGAATCTGATTAAAAAACTAAAATATGCGGATGGTAATACCCTGGAAGGTATGGATGCTCTGAAGCCCCATATTCGGAATTATTTTAATAACTTGTTCACTTCTGAAGTTCATCATGTAGACCCCTCTATTCTAAATAAAGTGCAAACGAAGGTTACAGATCAAATGAATGATATGCTTATGGCACCGTATACATCGGAGGATGTCCGTAAAGCAGTTTTCAGTATTGGTGATCTCAAAGCACCTGGCCCGGATGGTCTACGTGCTATATTTTTTAAAAAATATTGGCACATTCTAGGAGAAGATATCTCTCGAGAGGTGCTATTTGCTCTTAATAGGAGGCAGATGCCTGCGGAGTGGAATGACACCTCCATAGTTCTGATTCCTAAAGTTGACTCACCTGAGTTAATCACACAATATAGACCTATCAGTTTGTGTAATGTGCTCTATAAAATAATCTCAAAGATGCTTGCTGCTAGACTGGAGGTAATTTTACCCGATATCATTTCTCCAACTCAGAGTGCTTTTGTCCCTGGGAGACTCATCACAGATAACGTTCTTATTGCTTATGAGTGTGTTCATAAAATTAAAAACAAAAGGGCAGGGCAGGCAGGTCTGTGTGCAGTTAAATTGGACATGCGCAAGGCTTATGACCGTGTGGAGTGGACTTTCCTGAGAAGCATGATGGAGTAATTAGGACTCCATAGGATATGGATAGATATGGTCATGGCATGTGTTTCTTCTGTAAACTACAAGGTACGGTTGAATTCTCAGGAAACTGACATGTTTACCCCTTCTAGGGGGGTTCGGCAAGGGGACCCCCTCTCCCCGTATTTGTTCCTTCTGTGTGCAAAAGGCTTGTCTAGTATGTTGTAGTACGAAGAAGTTGGTGGCATAGATGGGATTAGTGTGTGCAGAAATGCACCATCGGTATAACACCTTTTATTTGCTGATGACTCACTAATTCTCATGAGAGCAGATGTGTTAAATGCAACTTCCTTACAACAAGTGCTAGACACCTATTGTGCAAGTTCAGGACAATTGGTGAGCCTGGCAAAATCAAGTATATATTTCAGCCCCAATACCAATGTCGTAACAAAAGCAGAAATTAGCCAGATACTTCACATAGACATAGAAGCTTTATCAGATAAGTATCTTGGGCTTCCGACCATTGTTGGGGCAGACAAAAGCGATTGTTTCAGACATTTTGTTGAAAGAATTAAAACATGAATTCTTGGATGGATGGAGAAACAACTCTCTACTGGTGGCAAAGAAATATTATTGAATGCGGTGGCACAAGCCATACCAGTCTTTGCAATATCAGTTTTTTGTATCCCAAAGGGAATTTGCAAGGAAATCACAAATATCATAGCCCAATTTTGGTGGGGGGATGATGAAGAACATAGAAGAATGCACTGGATGGCGTGGTGGAAACTTTTCATTCCCAAGAATGAAGGATGGATGAGATTCTGAGATCTATATTCATTTAATCTAGCAATGCTTGCGAAGCAATGTTGGAGACTTATAATAGAGCCGGAGTCCTTACTGGCAAGAGTGCTAAAAGCCAAATATTATCCCAATGGTAGTATTTTAGATGCTACACCAAAAAATGGCTCTTCCTTCACATGGCAAAGCATCTTGAAAGGGTTGGAGACCTTCAAGAAAGGATACATTTGGAGAATCGGTATAGGAGAACAAGTGAACATTTGGAAGGACCCCTGGATTCCCTCCAGTGCGGACATGAAGGCAGTCACACCTAGAAACCAAACAATTTTATCAAGAGTAAGTGACTTGATTGACCCTACAACGGGAACATGGGATGGGGAGCTTGTGAGAGATATATTCTTTCCTATGGACGTTCGAAGGATTCTGCAGATTCCCATCTACCTGCATGCATTTGAAGATTTCATAGCATGGCAGCCTAATCGAACAGGGATTTTCTCGGTCCGAACGGCTTACCACTTGCAGTGGGTACAAACTTACAGAGCAAATGCAAATAGGTCGGGGAACCCGAGTGGATCTGCGCCTCTAACAGTATGGAGTACACTGTGGAAACTAAAATTTTTATGTAAAGTTCAAATTTTTGGATGGAGAGTTTTGCGTGGAATCATCCCACTAAAGGCTATTCTGACCAACGGGCATATTGGCTCCAATGGTGCATGCCCGATCTGCCATCAGGGTGCGGAGGATATCCAACATTTACTATTCCAATGCATGCATGCAAAGAACCTTTGGAGGAGACTGGGTATGTGGGACAGTATTGAGCATGCGATACTAGTAGACCGTTCTGGGTCGATCGTTTTTGAGCATATGCTGTCTTTTCCTGAACATCAATTATCCCTACATCCAAACATCAACTTCAAGCAAGATTTGGCAGTAGGGGCATGGTACCTATGGTGGATCAGAAGACAAATCACTCACAATCAACCAGTGCCACCTTACTGGAGATGGCCACTTTCAATCCTGTCTATCATACGTAATTTTGAAGCAGTGCATACGGGAGCCTCAAACGTAATTGAATCCAAGTGGACAAAGCCTGACCCAGGGTTTATTAAACTAAATGTTGATGCAGCATTTTTTGCAGATGAAGGGATGGGGGCAACAGCAGCTGTCCTTAGGGATGGAAGGGGAAATTTCATTGCCGCCCAATGCAACTTCCTCCCTATGGTAGCAGATGTTGTTACATCTGAAGCAACGGCGATGAGGAACGGATTGTTACTTGCTAATTCCCTTGGACTTACTCGCATAGAGGCATAATCTGATTCACTTCAAGTCATCAATTGTTGAACAGGTCATACAAGATGGTGGGACGAAGCGGCAACGCTTTTTACTGAATGTGTGGATTTAAGTTCTTCCATTGGAAAGGTCGTCTTTGAACATTGCTTACGGTCATGTAATCGTGCAGCTCATGTGCTAGCGAATAATAGTTTTTGTAATAAGCTTTCTTTTTCTTGATTGGACGAGCCTCCTGACTTGTTAGTCAGAGAGCTTGTAGACGATGTAAACATTATTCCTAATCAATAAAGCTAGCCATGATGGCCTTTCCTAAAAAAAGCTAGTATTCCTTCCTGTCATTTTTACTATGCATATAAGAATTGTCCAAAGTGAAACTTCGTAAAGTTTGAACATGTTTATATGAAAAAAATAAACATCTGCAATACTAAAGTTATACAATATGAATATTGAATTTTTGACGCATCTAATGGTATTCATTTCGTATTGCGAATGTTAATGTTTTTTTATATAAAGTAGGTCATACTTTAGGAAGTGACTTCAAATCTTATATGCAGAGTAAAAATGACCGGAGGGATCACACCACATCAAATGGGGAGTAGTCCAGCAAATTCCATATTAGATCATTTATTTGCAAAATAAGAGCATATCCAACAACTGGCTTAAATAGTTCACTCAAAACTAGATTTGGGGTATCAAATGTGTGTTTTAAGGCCTCTGGAATTTTTTATTATTCAATAGTTGCTCTAAAATAGAAAACCACCCCTTCAACAGTTGCCATGGGCCAAAGGCGGGAGCCATCTCATTGTGACATGGAGGTGCAGGATCGCGTCGAGGAGGCCACCGAGCAGGAGTGGCTGTATGCGTCATCTGCACTGGCCTTGTCAGAGGCCTACGCCCGCCGGAAAGCCGCCGCAAAGCACGTCACAGAGTGCGAGGCAGAGGAGGAGGCTAACTCCCTCCGCGTTGTGAAGCCAGTGTGCAACAGGGAGTCCGTGGCTAGAAGCAAGGAAAGGGCCTTCATAAGAGATTACTGAATTTTAGTTAGATTATCTTTTCTAGCAATGATTATCATCACACGTATATGTGTATGATGACATATATAAATATTATGTGATGAACTGGATTGTCTGGAGTACTATATGATGATTTTATATCTTAGTTTCCTATTGTACATCTCTTCTTTTGTGACTCAAACTACCTTATGAGAATATAGTTCTACTGATGTCAATTACGCCCATTTTGAAAATATTGACTGTATGCGATTTTGGCTACAAAACACATGAGGTTTCATGATCTTTACACGTTCTTCTGAAAATGGTTGTTTGTGAAACTTCAAGCATCACACACAATTGCTTTCTAATAAATATATGAACTGCAACGCATACGAACTAACTATGGCAGTTGTATGCGATGTATTGTTGTCATCATACACAATTCCAGAACTCCACCCGTTTGCCAGTTTTAGCCCACAAACAGATAGTAATACCCGTGTGCAATATATTAGGTCATCGCATATGTTTTGCTCCGAAGAACTATCTGAACACTTTCACATATAGTTTTATTTTCTTGGTCGTGCGTGCTGCACCTACGATCGTACACGTTCATTTTTCTGCAAACGGTTCTATTTTTGAAGCGTCTCTTATGCCACTTCCACACACAGTTTCCGCTATCATGTGCGATTCAGGGGGCTTACTAGTGGTCGGGTGTGGTAGTGTTGGCACATGTTCACACATGTAAATTATTCAAACCCAATATTGCCTCCATGATATTTATGCTCAGAGTGTTTATATCCCATCATGTTCGTGTTTGATGTTAATTATTCAAAATGCAAGATTATGATTGTTGATGCTCTCTGGTTGGTCGCTTTCCCTTCTTTTGCTAGCCTTCACTTGTTGTAAGCAAAAATGTTGCTTGTGCATCACGAATCCTAGGAAAAAATTATGCCATAAGAGTCCATCATATCTACCTGTATGCGGTATTAACCAGCCGTTCCTGTTGGAAATATGCCCTAGAGACAATAATAAAATGGTTATTATCATATTTCCCATTCATGATAAATGTTTGTTATTCATGCTAGAATTGTATTGATCGGAAAGTTAAATACATGTGTGAATACATAATCTACACCGTGTCCTTAATAAGCCTTTACTAGACTAGCTCGTTGATAAAAGATGGTTATTTCCTAACCATAGACATGAGTTATCATTTGATAAACGGGATTGAAGGAAATATGCCCTAGAGGCAATAATAAAGTTGTTATTTATATTTCCTTATATCATGATAAATGTTTATTATTCATGCTATAATTGTATTAACCGGAAACTTAGTACATGTGTGAATACATAGACAAACAGAGTGTCACTAGTATGCCTCTACTTGACTAGCTCGTTAATCAAAGATGGTTAAGTTTCCTAGCCATAGACATGAGTTGTCATTTGATCAACGGGATCACATCATTAGAGAATGATGTGATTGACTTGACCCACCCGTTATCTTAGCACTATGATCGTTTAGTTTACTACTATTGCTTTCTTCATAACTTATACATGTTCCTATGACTATGAGATTATGCAACTCCCGAATACCGAGGAACACCTTGTGTGGTATCAAACGTCACAACATAACTGGGTGATTATAAAGATGCTCTGCAGGTATCTTCGATTGTGTTTGTTGAGTTGTCATAGATCGAGATTAGGATTTGTCACTCCGATTGTCGGAGAGGTATCTCTGGGCCCTCTCGGTAATGCACATCACTATAATCCTTGCAAGCAATGTGACTAATGAGTTAGTTGCGGGCTGATGCACTATGGAACGACTAAAGAGACTTGCTGGTAACGATATTGAACTAGGTATGATGATATCAACGATCGAATCTCGGGTAAGTAACATACCGATGACAAAGGGAACAACGTATGCTGTTATGCGGTTTGACCGATAAAGATTTTCGTAGAATATGTAGGAACCAATATGAGCATCCAGGTTCCGCTATTGGTTATTGACCGGAGATGAGTCTTGGTCATGTCTACATAGTTCTCGAACCCGTAGGGTCCGCGCGCTTAACGTTCGATGATGATCGGTATTATGAGTTTATGTGTTTTGATGTACCGAAGGTAGTTCAGAGTCCCGGATGTGATCACGGACATGACGAGGAGTCTCAAAATGGTCGAGACATGAAAATTGATATATTGGAAGGTTATGTTTGGACACCGGAATGGTTTCCGATGAGTTTGGGAATCTCCGGAGTACGGGGGGTTACCGGAACCCCCCGGGGGCTTAATGGGCCTACATGGCCTTTAGTGGAAGAGAGAAGAGGCGGCCAAGAGGAGGTGCACGCCCCCAAGCACAATCCGAATTCGGGAGGGGAGCCGGGCCCCCTTTCGTTCTTCTCCTCCTCCCCTTCCTTCCCCCTCCTAGTTGGACTAGGAAAGGGGGGAAACCTACTCCTAGTTGGAGTAGGAATCCCCCCTTGGGGGCCCACCATGAGGCCGGCCGGCCCCCTCCTCCCCTCCTTTATTTACGGGGGAAGGGGGCACCCCATAGACACACAAGTTGATTCTTAGCCGTGTGCGGTGCCCCCTCCACATATTTCCACCTCGGTCATATTGTCGTAGTGCTTAGGCGAAGCCCTGCGTAGGTAACTTCATCATCACTGTAAACACGCCGTCGTGCTGACGAAACTCTCCCTCAACCTCAGCTGGATCTAGAAGTTCGAGGGACGTCACCGAGCTGAGCGTGTCCAGATCGCGGAGGTGCCGTGCGTTCGGTACTTGATCGGTTGGATCGCGAAGATGTTCGACTACATCAACCGTGTTACTTAACGCTTCCGCTTTTGGTCTACGAGGGTACATGGACACACTCTCCCCGCTCGTTGCTATGCTTATCCTAGATAGATCTTGCATGATCGTAGGAATTTTTCTGAAATACTACATTTCCCAACAGTGGCATCCGATCCAGGTCTATGCGTAGATGTTATATGCACGAGTTGAACACAAAGAGTTGTGGGCGATAATAGTCATACTGCTTACCAGCATGTCATACTTTGATTCGGCGGTATTGTTGGATGAAGCGGCCCAGACCGACATTACATGACCGCGTTCATGAGACTGGTTCTATCGCCGTGCTTTGCACATAGGTGGCTAGTGGGTGTCTGTTTCTCCAACTTTAGTTGAATCGACTACGACTATACCCGGTCCTTGTTGAAGGTTAAAACAACAAACTTGACGAAAAATTGTTGTGGTTATTTATGCGTAGGTAAGAACGGTTCTTGCTAAGCTCGTAGCAGCCACGTCAAACTTGCAACAACAAAGTAGAGGACGTCTAACTTGTTTTTGCAGGGCATGTTGTGATGTGATATGGTCAAGATGTGATTATATAAATTATTGTATGAGATGATCATGTTTTGTAACACAGTTATCGACAACTGGCAGGAGCCATATGGTTGTCGCTTTACTGTATGAAATGCAATCACCATGTAATTGCTTTACTTTATCACTAAGCGGTAGCGATAGTCGTAGAAGCAATAGTTGGCAAGACGACAATGATGCTTCGATGGAGATCAAGGTGTCAAGCCGGTGACGATGGTGATCATGACGGTGCTTTGAAGATGGAGATCAAAGGCACAAGATGATGATGGCCATATCATATCACTTATATTGATTGCATGTGATGTTTATCCTTTATGTATCTTATTTTGCTTAGTACGGCGGTAGCATTATAAGATGATCTCTCACTAAATTTCAAGGTGCAGGTGTTCTCCCTGAGTATGCACCGTTGCTATAGTTCGTCGTGCCGAGACACCACGTGATGATCGGATGTGATAAGCTCTACGTTCACATACAATGGGTGCAAGCCAGTTTTGCACACGCAGAATACTCGGGTTAAACTTGACGAGCCTAGCATATGCAAATATGGCCTCGGAACACTGAGACTGAAAGGTTGAGCGTGAACCATATAGTAGATATGATCAACATAGTGATGTTCACCATTGAAAACTACTCCATCTCACGTGATGATCGGACATGGTTTAGTTGATATGGATCATGTGATCACTTAGATGATTAGAGGGATGTCTATCTAAGTGGGAGTTCTTAAGTAATATGATTAATTGAACTTTAATTTATCATGAACTTAGTACCTGATAGTATTTTGCATGTCTATGTTGTTGTATATAAATGTACCGTGCTGTTGTTCCGTTGCATTTTAATGCGTTCCTAGAGAAAGCTAAGTTGAAAGATGATGGTAGAAATTACACGGATTGGGTCCATAACTTGAGGATTATCCTCATTGCTGCACAGAAGAATTACATCCTGGAAGCACCGCTGGGTGCCAAACCCGCTGCAGGAGCAACGCGAGATGTTATGAACGTCTGGCAGAGCAAAGCTGATGACTACTCGATAGTTCAGTGTGCCATGCTTTACGGCTTAGAACCGGGACTTCAACGACGTTTTGAACGTCATGGAGCATATGGGATGTTCCAGGAGTTGAAGTTAATATTTCAAGCAAATGCCCGGATTGACAGATATGAAGTCTCCAATAAGTTCTACAGCTGCAAAATGGAGGAGAATAGTTCCGTCAGTGAGGGATGGATAAGACAATTCCTGAGCTCTTAGCAATGCTAAAGGCTGCGGAGGTAGAAATCAAGAAGGAGCATCAAGTGTTGATGGTCAATAGGACCACTAGTTTCAAGAAAAAAGGCAAAGGGAAGAATGGGAACTTCAAGAAGAATGGCAAGCAAGTTATTGCTCAAGTGAAGAAGCCCAAATCTGGACCTAAGCCTAAGACTGAGTGCTTCTACTACAAAGGGACTGGTCACTGGAAGCGGAACTGCCCCAAGTATTTGGCGGAGAAGAAGGATGGCAAAGTGAAAGGTATATTTGATATACATGTTATTGATGTGTACCTTACTAATGCTCGCAGTAGCGCCTGGGTATTTGATACTCGTTCTATTGCTAATATTTGCAACTCAAAGCAGGGCTACGTAATTAGCGAAGATTGGCTAAGGACGAGGTGACGATCTTGGCGTGGGAAATGGTTCCAAAGTCGATGTGATCGCTGTCGGCACGCTACCTTTACATCTACCTTCGGGATTAGTTTTAGACCTGAATAATTGTTATTTGGTGCCAGCGTTAAGCATGAACATTATATCTGGATCTTGTTTGATGCGAGACAGTTATTCATTTAAATTAGAGAATAATGGTTGCTCTATTTATATGAGGAATATCTGCTATGGTCATGCACCCTTGATGAGTGGTCTATTTTTACTAAATCTTGATAGTAGTGATACACATATTCATAGTATTGAAGCCAAAAGATATAAGTTTGATATTGGTAGTGCAACTTATTTGTGGCACTGCCATTTAAGTCATATTGGTGTAAAGCGCATGAAGAAACTCCATGCTGATGGGCTTTTGGAATCACTTGATTATGAATCACTAGCTGCTTGCGAACCATACCTCATGGGCAATATGACTAAGACTCCATTCTAAGGAACAACGGAGCGAGCAACAGACTTGTTGGAAATAATACATACTGATGTATGCGGTCCGATGAGTGTTGATGCCCGCGGCGGGTATCGTTATTTTCCGACCTCCACAGATGATTTGAGCAGATATGGTCATATCTACTTGATGAAACATAAGTATGCAACATTTGAAAAGTTCATAGAATTTCAAAGTGAAGTGGAAAATCATCGTAACAAGAAAACAAAGTTTCTATGATCTGATCGTGGAGGAGAATATTTGAGTTACGAGTTTGGTCTTCATTTGAAACAATGCGGAATAGTTTCACAACTTACGCCACCTGGAACACCATAGCGTAATGGTGTGTCCGAACGTCGTAATTGTACTTTATTAGATATGGTGCGATCTATGATGTCTCTTACTGATTTACCGCTATCGTTTTGGGTTTATGCTTTAGAGACAACTGCATTCACATTATGGCACCATCTAAATCCGTTGAGACGACACCATATGAACTGTGGTTTGGCAAGAAACCCAAGTTGTTGTTTCTTAAAGTTTGGGGCTGCAATGCTTATGTGAAAAAGCTTCAACCTGATAAGCTTGAACCCAAATCGGAGAAATGTGCATTCATAGGATACCCAAAAGAGACTGTTGGGTACACCTTCTATCACAGATCCGAAGGCAAGATATTCGTTGCTAAAAATGGATCCTTTCTAGAGAAGGAGTTTCTCTCGAAAGAAGTGAGTGGGAGGAAAGTAGAACTTGATGAGCTAATTGTACCTTCTCCCGAATTGGAAAGTAGTCCATCACAAAAATCAATTCCAGTGATTCCTACACCAATTAGTGAGGAAGCTAATGATGATGATCATGAAACTTCTGATCAAGTTACTACCGAACCTCGTAGGTCAACCAGAATAAGATCAGCACCAGAGTGGTACGGTAATCCTGTTCTGGAAGTCATGTTACTTGACCATGACGAACCTACGAACTATGAGGAAGCGGTGATGAGCCCAGGTTCCGCGAAATGGCTTGAGGCCATGAAATCTGAGATGGGATCCATGTATGAGAACAAAGTGTGGACTTTGGTTGACTTGCCTGATGATCGGCAAGCCATAAAGAATAAATGGATCTTCAAGAAGAAGACTGACGCTGACGGTAATATTACTGTCTACAAAGCTCGACTTGTTGCTAAAGGTTTTCGACAAGTTCAAGGAGTTGATTACGATGAGACTTTCTCACCGTAGCGATGCTTAAGTCCGACCGAATCATGTTAGCAAATGCCGCATTTTATGATTATGAAATTTGGCAAATGGATGTCAAAACTGCATTCCTTAATGGATATCTTAAAGAAGAGTTGTATATGATGCAACCAGAAGGTTTTGTCAATCCAAAAGGTGCTAACAAAGTGTGCAAGCTCCAGCGATCCATTTATGGACTGGTGCAAGCATCTCGGAGTTGGAATATACACTTTGATAGTGTGATCAAAGCATATGGTTTTATACAGACTTTTGGAGAAGCCTGTATTTACAAGAAAGTGAGTGGGAGCTCTGTAGCATTTCTGATATTATATGTGGATGACATATTGTTGATTAGAAATGATACTGAATTTCTGAATAGCATAAAAGGATACTTGAATAAGAAAAGACCTCGGTGAAGCTGCTTATATATTAGGCATCAAGATCTATAGAGATAGATCAAGACGCTTAATTGGACTTTCACAAAGCACATACCTTGATAAAGTTTTGAAGAAGTTCAAAATGGATCAAGCAAAGAAAGGGTTCTTGCATGTGTTACAAGGTGTGAAGTTGAGTCAGACTCAATGCCCGACCACTTCAGAAGATAGCGACAAAATGAAGGTCATTCCCTATGCTTCAGCCATAGGTTCTATCATGTATGCAATCTGTGTACTGACTGATGCGTGCCTTGCTATTAGTTTAGCAGGAGGTACCAAAGTAATCCAGAGTGGATCCTTTGGATAGCGGTCAAGAAAATCCTGAAATACCTGAAAAGGACTAAGGATATGTTTCTCATTTATGGAGGTGACTCATACGTCTCCAACATATCTATAATTTTTGATTGTTCCATGCTATTATATTATTTGTTTTGGATGTTTAATGGGCTTTATTATGCACTTTTATATTATTTTTGGGACTAACCTATTAACCGCAGGCCCAGTGCAAATTGCTTGTTTTTTTTCCTATTTCAGTGTTTTGCAGGAAAAGGAATATCAAATGGAATCCAAACGAAATGAAATTTTTGGAACAAGCGCAATCCAGGAGACTTAGAGTGGACTTCAAGGAAGCAACAAGGCGGCCATGAGGTAGGAGGGTGCACCCAGGGGGGTAGGCGCGCCCCCCACCCTCGTGGGCCCCTCGTGGCTCCACCGACCTACTTCTTTCGCCTATATATATATACTCATATACCCTAAAAACATCCAGGAGCACGACGAAACCCTATTTCCACTGCCGCAACCTTCTGTACCCATGAGATCCCATCTTGGGGCCTTTTTCGGTGCTCCGCCGGAGGGGGAATCGATCACGGAGGGATTCTACATCAACACCATAGCCTCTCCGATGATGTGTGAGTAGTTTAATGCAGACCTTCGGGTCCATAGTTATTAGCTAGATGGCTTCTTCTCTCTCTTTGGATCTCAATACAAAGTTCTCTTCGATTCTCTTGGAGATCTATTCAATGCAATTCTTTTTGCGGTGTGTTTGTCGAGATCCGATGAATTGTGGGTTTATGATCAAGATTATCTATGAACAATATTTGATTCTTCTCTGAATTCTTATATGCATGATTTAATATCTTTGCAAGTCTCTTCGAATTATCAGTTTGGTTTGGCCTACTATATTGATCTTTCTTGCAATGGGAGAAGTGCTTAGCTTTGGGTTCAGTCTTGTAGTGTCCTTTCCCAGTGAAAGCAGGGGCAGCAAGGCACATATTGTATTGTTGCCATCGAGGATAAAAAGATGGGGTTTATATCATATTGCTTGAGTTTATCCCTCTACATTATGTCATCTTGCCTAATGCGTTACTCTGTTCTTATGAATTTAATACTCTAGATGCATGCTGGATAGCGGTCGATGTGTGGAGTAATAGTAGTAGATGCAGAATCGTTTCGGTCTACTTGTCATGGACATGATGCCTATATACATGATCTTGCCTAGATATTCTCATAACTATGCGCCTTTCTATCAATTGCTCGACAGTAATTTGTTCACCCACCGTAGAATATGCTATCTTGAGAGAAGCCACTAGTGAAACCTATGGCCCCCGGGTCTATCTTCCATCATATTATTTTCCTATCAATTTGCTATTTCTGCCGTCGTTTATTTTGCAATCTTTACTTTCCAATCTATACAACAAAAAATACCAAAAATATTTATCTTATTATCTTTTTCCGATCTCACTTTTGCAAGCGGCCGTGAAGGGATTGACAACCCCTTTATCGCGTTGGTTGCAAGGTTCTTGATTGTTTGTGGAGGTACTAGGGACTTGCGTGTAGTCTCCTACTGGATTGATACCTTGGTTCTCAAAAACTGAGGGAAATACTTATGCTACTTTGTTGCATCACCCTTTCCTCTTCAAGGGAAAACCAACGCATGCTCAAGAGGTAGCAAGAAGGATTTCTGGGCCGTTGCCGGGGAGACCTACGCACAAGTCAAGACATACCAAGTACCCATCACAAACTCTTATCCCTCGCGTTTTCCTCTCCCCCACTTCACCTTTGCCCTTTTCTTTCGCCCTTCTTCCGTTCGATCTTGTGTTACCATGTACCTTCTTTTTGCTTGCATCTTAGCTTGCTAAAAGTTTATGGATCCTCATCCACTTGCTAATCTCTTTAAGAGATCCAATTATGATGAACCTATTGCTAGTGAGTTGAGTGCACTAGATTATCTTTATGAGTATTTGCTTGAAATTTGTGAATCTGAAAATTGTGATGAAGTACTTTATGAAGAGATTCACGATAGATCTTTGAATAAAAGGCATGATTGCAATGATTTTGTTATAAACTCTATTGATGTAAATTGTGCTAATAATATGCAAAACCCAAAGCTTGGGGATGCTAGTTCTGCTATGTCCTCTACTTGTTGCAATGATCATGATTGGGGTGATAGTGCTTCTTATGATCTTGAAAAATTATTTAAGCCCCATGATGAATATGAGATTGATAATAGTGTTTGCAATATTATTGAAAGTGGGTTTGGAAGAGTGTCAACTTTATATCCCACATATTTGGAGAATGTTCAATCTTATGAAATTTTTGAGAAAAGTGGGTTTGCAGAGGTCATGACTTTAGTTAATGTTAATCCCACTATTTTGGAAGAGTGTCAACTTTGCATACATGTGGATCGTTTTAAGAATATGTTTTGTGATAGCTATATTATTGAATTTGCTTATGATCCTACATGTAATTATTATGAGAGGGGAAAATATGGTTGTAGAAATTTTCATGTTACTAAATCACCTCTCGTTATGTTGAGATTGCTATTGTTTCTTTCCGCTTCCTTGCATATGCTAGTTTTTGCTTGCCTTGATGATTTGTTTGCCTATAAGATGCCTATGCATAGGAAGTATGTTAGACTTAGATGTTTTTGTCACGTTTTTCATGATGCTCTCTTTGTGCTTCAATTCTTGTCTTTCATGTGAGCATCATTGAAATCTCTTTGCCTAGATAGGGGCGTTAAGCAGTGCTTGTTGGGAGGCAACCCAATTTTATTTTTGTTTCTGTTTAGTAATAAATAATTCATCTAGCTTATGTTTATATGTGGTTTTATCTTTTAAATTAGTGTTTGTGCCAAGTAGAACCATTGGGAAGACTTGGGTGAAGTCTTTATGATCTTGCTATGAAAAACAGAAACTTTAGCGCTCACGAGATTAGCCGCCATTTTTTACTGGAGAGTGATTTTAGGTTGATTATTTTTGCATATGACTAATAGAAAAATTCCTCACGTACAAAATTTATTTCAGAATTTTTGGAGTTACATAAGTATACATTTGATACAGATTACTACAGACTGTTCTATTTTTGACAGATTCTGTTTTTCGTGTGTTTGTTTTCTTATTTTAATGAATCTATGGCTAGTATCGGGGGGTATGAACCATAGAGAAGTTGGAATATATTAGGTTTAACACCAATATAAATAAATAATGAGTTCATTACAGTACCTTAAAGTGGTGATTTGTTTTCTTATACTAACGGAGCTCATGAGATTTTCTGTAGAGTTTTGTGTTGTGAAGTTTTCAAGTTTTTGGGTAAAGATTTGATGGATTTTGGAATAAGGAGTGGCAAGAGCCTAATATTGGGGATGCCCAAGGCACCCCAAGGTAAAATTTCAAGGACAACCAAAAGCCTAAGCTTGGGGATCCCCCGGAAGGCATCCCCTCTTTCGTCTTCGTCCATCGGTAACTTTACTTGAGGCTATATTTTTATTCACCACATGATATGTGTTTTGCTTGGAGCGTCTTGTATGATTTGAGTCTTTGCTTTTTAGTTTACCACAATCATCCTTGATGTACACAACTTTTGTAGAGACACACATAAATCAGAATTTATTAGAATACTCTATGTGCTTCACTTATATCTTTTGAGCTAGATAGTTTTGCTCTAGTGCTTCACTTATATCTTTTAGAGCATGGTGGTGGTTTTATTTTATAGAAATTATTGTTCTCTCATGCTTGACTTATATTATTTTGAGAGTACTTTAGAACAGCATGGTAGTTTTCTTTGGCTATAAAATTAGTCCTAATATGATAGGCATCCAAGATGGGTATAATAAAAACTTTCATATAGAGTGCATCGAATACTATGAGAAGTTTGATACTTGATGATTGTTTTGAGATATGAAGATGGTAATATTAGAGTCATGCTAGTTGAGTAGTTGTGAATTTGGGAAATACTTGTGTTGAAGTTTGCAAGCCCCGTAGCATGCACGTCGTATGGTAACCGTTGTGTGACAAATTTGAAACATGAGGTGTTCTTTGATTGTCATCCTTATGAGTGGCGGTCGGGGACGAGCGATGGTCTTTTCCTACCAACCTATCCCCCTAGGAGCATGCGCGTAATGCTTGGTTTTTGACGACTTGTATATTTTTGCAATAAGTATGTGAGTTCTTATGACTAATGTTGAGTCCATGGATTATATGCACCCTCAGCTTTCCATCATTGCTAGCCTCTTCGGTACCGTGCATTGCCCTTTCTCACCTTGAGAGTTGGTGCAAACTTCGCCGGTGCATCCAACCCCCGTGATATGATATGCTCTATCACACATAAACCTCCTTATATCTTCCTCAAAACAGCCACCATACCTACATATTATGGCATTTCCATAGCCATTCCGAGATATATTGCCATGCAACTTTACACCATTTCATTTATTATGACATGCTTCATCATTGTCATATTGCCTTGCATGATCATGTAGTTGTCATCGTATTTGTGGCAAAGCCACCATGCATAAATTTCATACATGTCACTCTTGATTCATTGCCCATCCCGGTACACCGCCGGAGGCACTCATATAGAGTCATATTTTGTTCTAATATCGAGTTGTAAATAAATAGAAGTTTGATGATCATCATTAATAGAGCATTGTCCCATAAAAAAGGCCAAAGAAAAAAAGAGAAAAGAAATAAAAGGGACAATGCTACTATCCTTTTTTTCCCACACTTGTGCTTCAAAGTAGCACCATGATCTTTATGATAGAGAGTCTCTTATTTTGTCACTTTCATATACTAGTAGGAATTTTTCATTATAGAACTTGGCTTGTATATTCCAACAATGGGCTTCCTCAAATGCCCTAGGTCTTCGTGAGCAAGCAAGTTGGATGCACACCCACTTAGTTTCTTTTGTTGAGCTTTCATACATTTATAGCTCTAGTGTATCCGTTCCATGGCAATCCCTACACCTTGCATTGACATCAATTGATGGGCATCTCCCTAGCCCATTGATTAGCCGCGTCAATGTGATACTTTCTCCTTTTTTGTCTTCTCCTCACAACCCCCATCATTATATTCTATTCCACACATAGTGATATGTCCATGGCTCACGCTCATGTATTGCGTGAAAGTTGAAAAAGTTTGAGATTACTAAAGTATGAAACAATTGCTTGGCTTGTCATCGAGGTTCTGCATGATGAGAGCATTTTTGTGTGACGAAAATGAAGCGTAGCCAAACTATATGATTTTGTAGGGATAAGCTTTCTTTGGCCATGTTATTTTGAGAAGACATAATTGCTTAGTTAGTATGCTTGAAGTATTATTATTTTTATGTCAATATTAAACTTTTATCTTGAATCTTTCGGATCTGAAAATTCATGCCATAATAAAGATAATTACTTTGAAAATTATGTTAGGTAGCATTCCACATCAAAAATTCTGTTTTTATCATTTAGCTACTCGAGGACGAGCGGGAATTAAGCTTGGGGATGCTTGATAAGTCTCCAACGTATCTATAATTTTTTATTGTTCCATGCTATTATATTATCTGTTTTGGATGTTTAATGGGCTTTATTATGCACTTTTATATTATTTTTGGGACTAACCTATTAACCAAAGGCCCAGTGCAAATTGCTGTTTTTTTTGCCTATTTCAGTGTTTCGCAGAAAAGGAATATCAAACGGAATCCAAACGGAATCCAAACGGAATGAAACCTTCTTGAGGATCAATTTTGGAACAAACGCAATCCAGGAGACTTGGAGTGGACGTCAAGGAAGGAACGATGCGACCACGAGGTAGAAGGGCGCGCTCCCCACCCTCGTGGGCCCCTCGTGGCTCCACCGATCTACTTCTTTCGCCTATATATATACTCATATACCCCGAAAACATCCAGGAGCACCACAAAACCATATTTCCACCGCCGCAACCTTCTGTACCTGTGAGATCCCATCTTGGTGCCTTTCCGGCGCTCCGCCGGAGGGGGAATCGATCACGGAAGGCTTCTACATCAACACCATAGCCTCTCCGATGATGTGTGAGTAGTTTACCACAGACCTCCGGGTCCATAGTTATTAGCTAGATGGCTTCTTCTCTCTCTTTGGATCTCAATACAAAGTTCTCCTCGATTCTCTTGGAGATCTATTCGATGTAATTCTTTTTGAGGTGTGTTTGTCGAGATCTGATGAATTGTGGGTTTATGATCAAGATTATATATGAACAATATTTGATTCTTCTCTGAATTCGTATATGCATGATTTAATATCTTTGCAAGTCTCTTCGAATTATCAGTTTGGTTTGGCCTACTAGATTGATTTTTCTTGCAATGGGAGAAGTGCTTAGCTTTGGGTTCAATCTTGCGGTGTCCTTTCCGGTGGATGTTAGGGCAGCAAGGCACGTATTGTATTGTTGCCATCGAGGATAAAAATATGGGGTTTATATCATATTGCTTGAGTTTATCCCTCTACATTATGTCATCTTGCCTAATGCATTACTCTGTTCTTATGAACTTAAACTCTAGATGCATGCTGGATAGCGGTCGATGTGTGGAGTAATAGGAGTAGATGTAGAATCATTTCGGTCTACTTGTCACGGACGTGATGCCTATATACATGATCATGCCTAGATATTCTCATAACTATGTGCTTTTCTATCAATTGCTCGACAGTAATTTGTTCACCCACCGTAGAATATGCTATCTTGAGAGAAGCCACTAGTGAAACCTATGGCCCTCGGGTCTATCTTCCATCATATTATTTCCAATCTTTACTTTCCAATCTATACAACAAAAAATACCAAAAATATTTATCTTATTATCTTTTACCGATCTCACTTTTGCAAGTGGCCGTGAAGG
Source organism: Aegilops longissima (assembly GCA_021605205.1). Taxonomy (NCBI): domain Eukaryota; kingdom Viridiplantae; phylum Streptophyta; class Magnoliopsida; order Poales; family Poaceae; genus Aegilops; species Aegilops longissima. The sequence continues at coordinate 146,859,905 of CM038676.1, read as the reverse complement.
GATTGACAACCCCTTTATCATGTTGGTTGTAAGGTTCTTGATTGTTTGTGCATGTACTGGGGACTTGCGTGTAGTCTCCTACTGGATTGATACCTTGGTTCTCAAAAACTGAGGGAAGTACTTATGCTACTTTGCTGCATCACCCTTTCCTCCTCAAGGGAAAACCAACACATGCTCAAGAGGTAGCAGTGACAAAGAGCTTGTCGTAAACGATTACATTGATGCAAGCTTTGACACTGATCCAGATGACTCTAAGTCACAAACCGGATACGTATTTTTAGTGAATGGTGGAGCTGTCAGTTGGTGTAGTTCCAAGCAAAGCGTCGTGGCGGGATCTACATGTGAAGCGGAGTACATAGCTGCTTCGGTAGCAGCAAATGAAGGAGTCTGGATGTAGGAGTTCATATCCCATCTAGGTGTCATACCTAGTGCATCGGGTCCAATGAAAATCTTTTGTGACAATACTGGTGCAATTGCCCTGGCAAAGGAATCCAGATTTCACAAGAGAACCAAGCACATCAAGAGACGCTTCAATTCCATCCGCGATCAAGTCAAGGAGTGAGACATAGAGATTTGCAAGATACATATGGATCTGAATGTTGCAGACCCGTTGACTAAGCCTCTCTCCACGAGCAAAACATCATCAACACCAAGACTCCATGGGTGTTAGAATCATTACTATGTAATCTAGATTATTGACTCTAGTGCAAGTGGGAGACTGAAGGAAATATGCCCTAGAGGCAATAATAAAGTTGTTATTTATATTTCCTTATATCATGATAAATGTCTATTATTCATGCTAGAATTGTATTAACCAGAAACTTAGTACATGTGTGAATACATAGACAAACATAGTGTCACTAGTATGCCTCTACTTGACTAGCTCGTTAATCAAAGATGGTTAAGTTTCCTAGCCAAAGACATGAGTTTTCATTTGATCAACGGGATCACATCATTAGAGAATGATGTGATTGACTTGACCCATCCGTTAGCTAAGAACTATGAACGTTTAGTTTACTGCTATTGCTTTCTTCATAACTTATACATGTTCCTATGACTATGAGATTATGCAACTCCCGTATATCGGAGGAACACTTTGTGTGCTATCAAACGTCACAACGTAACTGGGTGATTATAAAGATGCTCTACAGGTGTCTCCGATGGTGTTTGTTGAGTTGTCATAGATCGAGATTAGGACTTGTCACTTCGATTGTCGGAGAGGTATCTCTGGGCCCTCTCGGTAATGCACATCACTATAAGCCTTGCAAGCAATGTGACTAATGAGTTAGTTGTGGGATGATGCACTACAGAACAAGTAAAGAGACTTGCCGGTAACGAGATTGAACTAGGTATGATGATACCGACGATCGAATCTCGGGCAAGTAACATACTGATGACAAAGGGAAAAACGTATGTTGTTATGCGGTTTGACCGATAAAGATTTTCGTAGAATATGTAGGAACCAATATGAGCATCCAGGTTCCGCTATTGGTTATTGACCAGAGATGAGTCTCAGTCATCTCTACATAGTTCTCAAACCCGTAGGGTCCGCACGCTTAACGTTCGATGACGATCGACATTATGAGTTTATGTGTTTTGATGTAACGAAGGTAGTTCGCAGTCCCGGATGTGATCACAGACATGACGAGGAGTCTCGAAATGGTCGAGACATGAAGATTGATATATTGGAAGGTTATGTTTGGACACCGGAATGGTTTCGGGTGAGTTTGGGCATGACCGGAGTACCGGGGGGTTACCGGAACCCACCGGGGGCTTAATGGGCCTACATGGGCTTTAGTGGAAGAGAGAGGAGGAGCGCGCCCCCCAAGCCCAATCCGAATTGGGGAGGGGGGCCAGCCCCCCTTGCCTTCTTCTCCTCTTCCCCTTCCTCCCCCTCCTAGTTGGACTAGGAAAGGGGGGAAACCTACTCCTAGTAGGAGTAGGAATCCCCCCTTGGGGGCGCACCATGAGGCCGTCCGGCCCCCTTCTCCCCTCCTTTATATACGGGTGAGGGGGCACCCCATAGACAAAGAAGTTGATTCTTAGCCGTGTGCGGTGCCCCCCTCCACATATTTCCACCTCAGTCATATTGTCGTAGTGATAAGGCGAAGCCCTGCGTCGGTAACTTCATCATCACCGTAAACACGCCGTAATGCTAAGAAACTCTCCCTCAACCTCTGATGGATCTAGAAGTTCAAGGGACGTCACCAAGCTGAACGTGTGCAGACCGCGGAGGTGCCATGCGTTCGTTACTTGATCGGTTGGATCGCGAAGACGTTCGACTACATCAACCGCGTTTCTTAACGCTTCCGCTTTCGGTCTACGAGGGTACGTGGACACACTCTCCCCGCTCGTTTCTATACTTCTCCTAGATAGATCTTACGTGATTGTAGGATTTTTTTTTGAAATACTACGTTTCCCAACAGGGATCACATGATGTGATGGTCTAGACCCAATCGTAAGCTTAGCAACAAATCATATCGCTTAGTTTATTTGCTATAGCTTTCTTCATGTCAAGTATATGTTCCTTCGACCATGAGATCATGCAACTCCCGGATACTGGAGGAATGCCTCGTGTGCTATCAAATGTCACTTCGTAACTGGGTGATCATAAAGATGCTCTACAGGCATCTCCAAACGTGTCTCTTGGGTTGGCATGGATCGAGACTGGGATTTATCACTCCATGTGATAGAGAGATATCTCTGTGCCCTCTCGGTAATACAACATCATAAAGAGCTTACAAGCAATGTGCCAAATGAGTTAGTCGCGGGATCTTTTATTACAGAACGAGTAAAGAGACTTGCCGGTGACGAGATTGAACTAGGTATGGAGATACCGACGATCGAATCTCGGGCAAGTAACATATCACCTGACAAACGGTATTGCATACGGGATTGACTGAATCCTTGACATCGTGGTTAAACTGATAAAAATCTTCATGAAATATGTAGGAACCAATATGGGCATCCAGGTACCGCTATTGGTTATTAACCGGAGAGGTGTCTCAGTCATGCCTACATGATTCTCGAACCCGTAGGGTCCGCAAGCTTAACATTCGATGATGCTAGAGTAGTATTGGGATATGTGCATTGGTAAACAAATATTGTTTGGAGTCCCGGATGAGATCATGGACATCACGAAGAGCTCCGGAATGGTTCGGAGGTAAAGATTCATATATAGGAAGTCCTATTTTGGTCGCCAGAAAAGTATCGGGCATTATCGGTATTGTACCGGGAGTGCCGAAAGGGGTCTGGGAGTCCACCCGGGGGCCTACATGGGTTGTAAGGAGGGGTGACCTAGCCTACATGGGCCAGGGGCACTAGCCCCAAGAGGCCCATGCGTCTAGAATAAGAAAAATGGGAAGAATCCTAGGGGGGGGAGGCACCCCCCTAGGTGCCTTGGGAAGGGAGGCTTCCTCCCTAGGCCGGCGCCCCTCCCTTGCAGGAGGGTCCAAGGCTACGCCCCAATCCTCCCCGTTGCCTCCTATAAATAGTGTGGGAGAGGGAGGGTCTAGACACACCAAATCCCAAGCCCCGACGGCAGCCCTACCTCTCCTAAAACTCAGTTTTCTCCTCAGATTGGTTCCGGCAGCGTTTGACGAAGCCGTGCCGGGATTGCACCACCACCATCTCCTCCACGCCGTCGTGCCGGTTGAGATCCCATCTACTTCTCCTCTCTTGCTTGCTGGATCAAGAAGGAGGAGACTTCATTGAGTCGCACGTGTGCTGAATGCGGAGGTGTCGTCCGTTCGGCGCTAGATCGGATTGGATCATGATTGGATCGCGAATAGTATGACTACATCAACCGCGTTAAATACGCTTCCGCTTTTGGTCTACAAGGGTATGTAGACACACTCCCTTCTCATTTCTATGCATCTCCTAGATTATATCTTGGGTGTTTCATTGGATTTTTTTATTTTCATGCAACGTTCCCCATCAGTGGCATCATGAGCTAGGTCTATGCGTAGATGTATATGCACGAGTAGAATACAAAGAAGTTGTGGGCATTGATGTTCAGATTGGTTACCTTCGCTGTCTTATATGGATTCGGCTGTATTGTGGGATGAAGCGGCTCAGACCAACCTTACATGTCCTCGCACATGAGACCGGTTCCACCGACTAACATGCAACTTGTATTGCATCAGGTGGCTGGTGGGTGTCTGTCTCTCCTACTTTAGTTAAATCTGATTTGACAAAGGCGGTCCTTGTAGAAGGTTAAAAGGCAACTTGATTATCACCGTTGTGGCTTTGCATAGGTAAGAACGGTTCTTTCTAGTTGCCCATAGCAGCCATGTAAAATTTGCAACAACAAAGTAGAGGACGTCTAACTTGTTTTTGCAGGGCATGTTGTGATGTGGTATGGTCAAAACGTGATGTGATATATGTTGATGTATGAGATGATCATGTTTTGTAATAGGTTCACAACTTGCATGTCGATGAGTACGACAATCGGCAGTAGCCATAGGTCTGTCTTTAGTTTTATTGTATGACTTGCGTGTCAACAAATAACGCCATGTGATTGCTTTACTTTATCGCTATGCGTTAGCAATAGTTGGCGAGACGACCACGTGACGACACGATGATGGAGATCATGGTGTCATGCCGGTGACGATGGAGATCATGCCGGTGCTTTGGAGATGGAGATCAAATGCACAAGATGATAATGGCCATATCTTGTCACATATTTTGATCGCATGTGATGTTTATCTTTTATGCATCTTATTTTGCTTAGGATGATGGTAGCATTATAAGATGACCCCTTCACTTAATTTCAAGATAAATGTGTTCTCCCTAAGTATGCACCGTTGCGAAATTTTGTCGTTTCGAAGCACGTCCTGATGATCGGGTGTGATAGACTCTACGTTCACATACAACGGGTGTAAGCCAGTTTTTACACATACAGAATACTTGGTTAAACTTGATGATCCTAGCATGTACATACATGGCCTCAGAACACAGGAGACCGAAAAAGGTCGAACATGAGTCATATAGTAGATATGATCAACATGGAGATGTTCACCGTTGATGACCACCCCATCTCACGTGATGATCAGACATGGGTTGGTTGATATGGATCATGTGAACACTTAGACAACTTGAGGGATGTTGATTTAAGTGGGAGTTCACTAGTAATTTGATAAACTGAACTAATTATTATCAACATAGTCTAAATTGTCTTTGTAAATTATGTTGTAAATAAATAGTTCGCGTTGTAGCTCGCTGTTTTAATATGTTCCTAGAGAAAGACTAAGTTGAAAGACATTGTAAGCAATTATGCAGACTAGGTCTGTACTGAGGATTGTTCTCACTGCTGCACATAAGGCTTATGTCCTTGATGCACCGCTCGGTGTGCCAACCCCTCTAACGCCGTCCGTGGATGTTGTGAACGTCTAGCATGCACGTTCTGATGACTACTTGATAGTTCAGTGCCATGCTTTACGACTCAGAAATCAGGGCCCTAAAGACGTTTTGAACGCCATAGTGCATATGAGATGTTCCAAGAGCTGAAATTGGTATTTCAGGCTCATGCCCGTGTTGAGAGGTATAAGACCTCTGAAAGTTGTTGTGCCAGCAAGATGGAGGAGAATAGCTCAGTTAGTGAGCATGTGCTCACAATGTCTGGGTGCTACAATCGCTTGAATCAAGTGGGAGTTAATCTTCCAGATAAGACAGCGGTTGACAAAGTTTTCCAGCCACTGCCACCAAGCCATAAGGGCTTCTTGATGAACTATATATGCAAGAGATGTAGAAGACAATCCCTGAGATCTTCGTGACGCTTAAGGCCGTGGAGGTAGAAATCAAGAAAGAGCATTAAGTGTTGATGGTCAACAAGACCACCAGTTTCAAGAAGAAAGGCAATGGAAAGAAAGGGAACTTCAAGAAGAATGGCAAGCCAGTTGTGAAGGAAATATGCCCTAGAGGCAATAATAAAGTTGCTATTTTATATTTCATGATAAAGGTTTATTATTCATGCTAGAATTGTATTGATCGGAAACCTTAATACATGTGTGAATACATAAACAAACACCGTGTCCCTAGTGAGCCTCTACTAGACTAGCTCGTTGACCAAAGATGGTTAAGGTTTCCTAACCATTGACATGAGTTGTGATTTTATAATGGGATCACATCATTAGGAGAATGATATGATGGACAAGACCCACCCATTAGCTTAGCATAATGATCGTTCAGTTTTATTGCTATTGCTTTTTTCATGTCAAATACATATTCCTTCGACTATGAGATTATGCAACTCCTGGATACCGGAGGAATGCCTTGTGTGCTATCAAATGTCACAATGTAACCGGGTGATTATAAATATGCTCTCCAGGTATCTCCTAAGGTGTTTGTTGAGTTGGCATAAATCAAGATTAGGATTTGTCACTCCGAGAATTGTAAAGGTATCTTTGGGCCCTCTCGGTAATACACATCATAAGCTTGCAAGCAAATGACTAAGGAGTTAGTCACGAGGTGATGTATTATGGAACGAGTGAAGAGACTTGCCGGTAACGAGATTGAACTAGGTATGAAGATACCGACGATCGAATCTCGGGCATGTAACATACCGATGGACAAAGGGAATTACGTATGTTCTTATAACTGTTCGATTGATAAAGATCTTCGTAGAATATGTAGGAGCAATATGGGCATCCAAGTTCTACTATTGGTTATTGACCGTAGAGGTGTCTCGGTCATGTCTACATAGTTCTCGAACCCGTAGGGCCCGCATACTTAACGTTCGTTGACGATATAATGTTATATGAGTTATATGATTTGGTGACCAAATGTTGTTCGGAGTCCTGGATGAGATCACGGACATGACAAGGAGTCTCGAAATGGTCGAGAGGTAAAGATTGATATATAGGATGATGGTATTTGGACACCGGAAGTGTTTCGAGACGTACCAAGAAGGAATCGGGTCACCGGAAGGGGTTCCGGGCACCCCCCCGGGCAAGTTATGGGCTTAATGGCCAAAGGGAGGGACATACCAGCCCACTAGGGGGCTGGTGCGTCCCTCCACTTGTTTGGACAGCCCTAGTGATGGAAAAGGGGGAGGGCTAGCCCCTCCTGCCTTTCTCATGGGAGAAAGGAAAGGGAGGGGCGCCACCCTCCCCTGCCTTTCCCCACACTCCAAATATGGCAAGAAGGGGGCGCTGCTTGGGAGGGACCCCAAGTAGGATTCCTCCTACTTGGGCGCATCCTTTGGCTGCTCCTCCGTCCCTCCCACCTATATATGTGGGAGGGGGGCGCCTAGCACACACGAGACAATTGCCTAGCCGTGTGCGCTGCCCCCCTCCACCATTTACACCCCCGGTCATATTTTTGTAGTGCTTAGGCGAAGCCCTGCGGAGATCACTTAACCATCACCGTCACCAAGCCGTCGTGGTAACGGAACTCATCTATTACCTCGACGTCTTGCTGGATCAAGAAGGCAAGGGACGACACCGAGCTGAACATGTGCAGAACGCGGAGGTGCCGTGCGTTTGGTACTTGATCGGTTGAAGCGCGAAGAAGTTCGACTACATCAACCGCTTTGTAAAACTCTTCTGCTTACGGTCTATGAGGGTACGTAGACACACTCTCCCCCTCGTTGCTATACATCTCCATGGATAGATCATTGTGTGTGAGTAGATTTTTTTTGTTTTCCATGCAACGATTCCCAACGGTGGCATCCGAGCCAGGTCTATGAGTAGATGATATGCACGAGTAGAACACAAAGAGTTGTGGGCGGTGATCGTCATACTGCTTACCACCAATGTCTTATTTTGATTCAGCGGTATTGTTGGATGAAGCGGCCCGTACCAACCTTACATGACCACGTTCAAGAGACCGGTTCCACCCACAAACATGTAACTAGTTTTGCATAAAGGTGGCTGGCAGGTGTCTGTTTCTCCTAATTTAGTTGAATCGAATTTGACTATAGCCGGTCCTTGTTGAAGGTTAACACAACAAACTTGATAAATCACCGTTGTGGTTTTGATGCGTAGGTAAGAACGGTTCTTCCTAGAAGCCCGTACCAGCCACGTAAAACTTGCAACAACAAAGTAGAGGACGTCTAAGTTGTTTTTGCAGGGCATGTTGTGATGTGATATGGTGAAGACATGATGTGATAAATGTTATTGTATGAGATGATCATGTTCTGTAAATTATCGGCAACTGGCAGGAGCCTTATGGTTGTCTCTTTATTGTATGAAGTGCAAACACCATGTAATTGCTTTACTTTATCACTATGCGTTAGTGATAGTTTTAGAACCAATAGTTGGCGAGATGACCACGACGCTACGATGGAGATCAAGGTGTCGAGGCGGTGACCATGGAGATCATGACGATGCTTTGAAGATGGAGATCAAAAGCACAAGATAATGATGTCCATATCAATGTCACATATTTTGATTGCATGTGATGTTTATCTTTTATGGATCATATTTTTCTTAGTATGGCGGTAGCATTACAAGATGATCCCTTCACTAAATTTCAATGTAAAAGTGTTCTCCATGAGTATGCACTGTTGCTACAGTTTGTTGTGTTGAGACACCACATGATGATCGGGTGTGATAGACTTTGTAGTGTTGAGACACCACATGATGATCGGGTGTGATAGACTCTATGTTCACATACAATGTGTGTAAGACAGTTTTGCCAATTTAGAACACTTGGGTTAAACTTGATGAGCCTAGCATGTACAGGCATGGCCTCAGGACACTGGAGACTGAAAGGTCAAACGTGAATCATATAGTAGATATGATCAACATAGAGATGTTCACCATTGCTACCCCATCTCACGTGATGATCGGACATGGGTTAGTTGATTTGGATCACGTATCACTTAGATGACTTGAGGAATGTCTATTTAAGTGGCAGTTCTTAAGTAATTTGATTAACTAAACTTAATTTATCATGAACTTAGTCTTATAGTTTTGCAAATCTATGTCGTAGATCAATAGCTTGCGAGATAGCTCCCTTTTTTTGATATGTTCCTAGAGAAAAATAGGTTGAAAGATGATAGTAGCAATGATGCGGACTGGGTCCGTGATATGGGGATTATCCTCATTGCTGCACAGAAGAATTATGTCCTTGATGCACCGCTAGGTGACAGACCTATTGCAGGAGCGGATGCAGACGTTATGAACGTTTGACAAGCTCGGTATGATGACTACTTGATAGTTTAGTGCGCCATACAACTTAGAACCAGGATTTCAAAAATGTTTTGAATGCCATGAAGCATATGAGATGTTCCAATATCTGAAATTGGTATTTCAGACTCATTCCCGTGTTAAGAGGTATGAGACCTCTGACAAGTACTTTGCCAACAAGATGGACGAGAATAGCTCAGCCAGTGAGCATGTGCTCAGAATGTCTGGGTACTACAATCACTTGAATCAAGTGGGAGTTAATCTTCCAGATAAGATAGTGATTGACAGAGTTCTCTAGCCACTATCACCAAGATACTAGAACTTCGTGATGAACTATAATATGCAAGGGATGAAAAAAAAATGATTCCCGAGCTCTTCGCGATGCTGAAATCGGCGAAGGTAGAAATCAAGAAATAGCATCAAGTGTTGATGGTTAACATGACCACTAGTTTCAAGAAAAAGGGCAAAGGGAAAGAAAGGGAACTTCAAGAAGAATGGAAAGCAAGTTGCCACTCCTGTGAAGAAGCCCATATCTGGACCTAAGCCTGAAACTGAGTGCTTCTACTGCAAAGGGAATGGTCACTAGAAGCGGAACTGCCCCAAATACTTGGTGGATAAGAAGGATGGAAAAGTGAACAAAAGTATATTTTATATACATGTTATTGATATGTACCTTACTGGTGTTCATAGTAGCCCCTGGGTATTTGATACTGGTTCAGTTGCTAAGATTAGTAACTTGAAACAGGAGTTGCGGAATGAACAGAGACTAGTTAAGGGCGAGGTGACGATGTGTGTTGGAAGTGATTCCAAGGTTGATAAGATCACCATCGCACGCTCCCTCTACCTTCGGGATTAGTGTGGAACCTAAATAAATGTTATTTGGTGTTTGCGTTGAGCATAAATATGATTGGATCATGTTTATTGCAATTCGGTTATTCATTTAAGTCAGAGAATAATTGTTGTTCTGTTTACATGAATGAAACTTTCTATGGTCATAAACAAAATGTAAATGGTTTATTGAATCTCAATCGTAGTGATACACATATTCATAATATTGATGCCAAAAGATGCAAAGTGGATAATCATACTGCAACTTACTTGTGGCACTGCCATTTAGGTCATATTGGTGTAAAGCGCATGAAGAATCTCCATGCGGATGGACTTTTGGAACCACTTGATTATGAATCATTTGATACTTGCGAACCATGCCTCATGGGCAAGATGACTAAAACTCCGTTCTCCGGAACAAGGGAGCGAGCTAATGACTTATTGGAAATAATATATACCGATGTATGCGGTCCGATGAGTGTTGAGGCACGCGGCGGGTATCGTTATTTTCTAACCTTCACAGATGATTTGAGCAGATATGGGTATATCTACTTAATGAAACATAAGTCTAAAACATTTCAAAAGTTCAAAGAATTTCAGAGTGAAGTGGAGAATCAATACTGCAGGATGCTGCTAATGCGATACTATGATCAGAGACCCTTTCACGAAACTATGTGCGATGCACTAATCGCAAACGGGGATGTAAAAAACCCATCAAAAAAGGTGCAAAACATTTGCGATGGAGGATGCATCAAACACGGTTCAGATTTTAGTTGTGTGTGCGATGCAGGGCATAGGATTCAGTTCAATGAATTGTTTGTGATGATGAGGAACTAAAGAAACGGGCAGCCAGATGAAGGTGTGTGTGCGATATACAACATACAGTTCACTCGGATGAACTGTTTGTGATTAGGCAACACAAAAGAAATGGTTAGCCGGATGAAGGTGTGTGCAATATACGGCATGCGGTTCACTCGGATGAACTGTTTGCTTTGAGCCAAGAGAACAGAAACAGTTCAATATAACAAGATGTGTGTGATAGCGGCAAATAGGTCTGTAATCAGAAATGTGTGCGAAGATCCATAATAACACAGATGATTGCTGCTAATAAGCCATGTGTGTTGTGGGCAAACGCTTGGTGGTATACAATTGTCGGCGATTGATTAAATCATCACCGACAGGTTCCCCGGGAGGGTCTGTGTGCGATGTCATTGCACACAGAACAACAACATATGTACTTGTACCTTATAAGGACTTGATTCCATAAACAAATTGAACATCGAATTACATATGTGGCTAGTACACACATAACCTTTGCACACACGAAAGTATGTTCCAAAATGCCAATGAAACTCAAATAATGTATAAAAAGGCAAAACGAACCGTGAATAATTTCATATTTTTAGGATGACACTACTATATATAGTTGCATGTTGCCTCTGTAAAATAAATCAAGGCGGGAAGAGACAGCGTATGTCGTTTCGCACACATAGGTGACAAGGTCCCTCTCGGAACCATGAGCCTTTTTGAGAGAAGCTCCGGTTTGTAAGAAGTTTGTACCAAAACTTCTCATAAATTGGACTAACAGTAACAGTGATGTTCTTTCCCTATGTTGTGAATGCTTATAATATTTATGTCTTAATGAAAGAAATGGCAAGCCATTGGCCCAGTATGAAAGAAAATATGGGTCAAAACCAAGTTGAAAAGGGAAACAATATCTAACTCCAGCTTACAAATAGTACAAAAGCACGAGGATTAATTGCTCACCAGGTTTACACAAAATCCAGATTAAACAGGACAATGACATCTAACTCAACCAAAGTTTTCGGCAGTCACAATCAAATGGATCGGTCTGATCCATAAGATCAAGATCCCCATCCAGAAATTCTACTGGTACATGATGACAAGCTGTTGTAAATAGAAGCCGAGCACAATCAGAAGCCCTCAGGTCCACCTGAAACTTCTTTTTATGTTGTTCAACACTTGCAGCCGTAAGAAATTTCTTGTCGAAAAACTTAATCCGCACGGACAATAGTGCCCTCGCATTCAACATGAAGAATGTGACAAAGCTAGTGTTTGCATTGTTGGATGCATATCCTTCCAGTGTTACTGTCTTCAAACAAATGTCATGAGATCTGAGAAAATCCCGGTGCTTCTTGAACCATCGATTGGTTATACCTTTTTCTCCATGTGTTAGTGCCTAAATAGAGATGAAGACTGAAAACAATTAATGTCTAAAAAGATTATGTTGAAAGAGTGATAGCTCAACGATTAATTATAGTACATTATATATGGGCTTTCAATGTGCATGGAATCATCACCTTTATATACAAATTCTCTAGACATGGAAAGCATGCAGCAAGCCAATAATCATGTTCAGATCAAAACACCACATACTGACATGTAAGGTCTTGACAGAATCCACCACCACTGATAGGACAGACAAGCTCTTCGTTGAGCATAGAACATAATATTAGTACCAAAAGTGTACTCCAAGATGATACTTAACTTATGCGCATAAATGAAAAAGGCAGATTACAAAAGTTTACGTGAATAATATACAATACCTCAATAGGTGTGGAGCCAAACACCATTTTGAACCATCTAAAAGGATCACGAATTGCACCCAAGGTCTCCAGTTTAGGCGCAGAGACTATAGTTATTTGCGATGGTACTATACCAGAATCAAGGAGCAAGCTTTGAAGTGAAGGGGCATTTTTGATGATGAGATCATGTCCAAAAAAACAAAAGGTGGGCGACTTTATTTTGAGACAACGGATATGAATTTCCATTGCAAAAACAAGCAGCAAGCGCTCCAGTGCAGGGCAGCTGGAGTGGATGATGTTGTGCAGTGCGGCCTCCGATAGATCAACCACCACAAGCGCAAGTTTTTTTAGCAGTGGGAGTCGAAGCATTTGTACCATATTGTTTGCTAGATGGCACCGGGCAAAGGTGGCGGTGTGGAGAGAGGAGGAAAACCACGTGATGGACATCGGTGGTGAGGGCACAGATACATCGGTTCGTGGTATGTTACATACATAGTCATGGTAGAACTCAAGCTACTGGAGTTTATCGAATTGACGGGATGTCAGCCAGATGGCCACTGTGCAAGGGATGTCTAGCAGGTAGCATGCCGGGATGCAGATGTGTTGAATGGAGCCCCCGTGGGAGGAGATGATGGCTCCGGGGAGTTCAGAACCATCATCGACAAATAGCTGACGACAGTCGAGATTAAGAGGTGCGGTGTGCCACCGAGATGCGAGGACTTGTGTGCGGCAGCCATCCTTGGTGGGGAGAAGGGAGATGATCTCCCCAAGGATTCCGTTCGGGAGATCGCTGATGCGGTCCGCCGGAGATTCTACTAGTTCCTCAGGTCCAGGTGGGCGCTTCTGGCCGCACAGTCGGGTCCAAGATCTACATCCGGCGGCGGCGCAGGTCAGAGCGTCATCTGTGTTCATACCAATCTGAAAGAAAAAAGGGATAACACGTAGGACATTCGAAATCAATTCCCAAGATCAGGAAGAAAAAAGGCACAAACATCTATGTAGGTGACTAATCGGTTTTCCGTCGGAGTCGCAGTTATTGCCGGAGTTGCTGTTGACCTCCGGCTCCAGCTGGGGGCACGACGACGCCGACGAATTCAAGGTTGTGCTAATACCCGCGCGAGACCTCGTCAGCGGTGACGGAAACCTCTGTGTCAGCCTTGATGCGTTGTGCGGGTGCTTCACCAGCCCCGGCGTCGCCACTCCCTCCGATGGTGCGCTTCGGTGGCATCGTCATACACTCCGGAGTCCAAACGTCGGTGACCACTGTGGACCGGGGGTGCGGCCGCCTATTATGGCCGGCGGCCCGGGCGTGCAATTAATACGGACCAGTGGGAGCGAGGCAGGCTGCGGTCAAAAGTTGTCTCGTCTCCGGGTGAGCCTGCGCGGCGGACGTCTACCATTCCTACCATCATTTCACACAGCTACTCGCACGCCTCCCGGTCAATACACACACCTTCATGCACACCTCTCAGTATGCCTACGTGGCGGACTGCTCGCATGCGTCCTGTCAACTCACGCCTGCTCGCACGACACATGGGGCGTGTGGCAGCACGTATATTTTTTGGCTTATTTTCTGCCGCTTTACTGCTTCACTGAACCGTTTGCATTGAAGAGATGCACAAATCCTGCGTTGAACATCTCGCACACTTCACGGTGAACCTGCGCACCAGACGAGTTTTGGATTTACTAGAATTTAAAAACCAGGCATCTAAATGTTTTGCCGGCAATCAACAGTGCCCTATTTTTTGAAATTCATTCCCATTTCTTGCATGGGACCTAAGCATGCACATAAGGACACATATTTGATTTTTCAACCAATTTATAGTCACTGGAGCATGCGCATGTAGTTCATGCACATAAATGCATTGAAAACTCAGTTAATGCATAAAAATGTACAAACGAACCCCGAAAAATCACAAAAACTGACACAACACTCCTGCTGTTCTATGTTGACATGAGAAAAAAAATTGAAAGCAATAAGAGGCAATGGATATCGGTTCGTCCCCAAAGGTGGGACGTTCCCTACCGAAAACCATCATGCTTGTTAGGAGAAGCTCTGGTTTGTGAGAAGCATATACCCAAACATGCCCCAAATGGGACAAAATTTGTACCACGACATGGGGGTGCCCTTCCATGATAGCATGCCAAGTTTCATGAATTTCAGATGAGTTTTAGATTTAGTTGAATTTAAAAACCAGGCATCTCAATGTTTTGCCGGTAATCAACGGTGCCATGGTGTTTGAAATTCATTCCCATTTCTTGCATGGGACCTAAGCATGCACCCAAGGACACTGATTTGATTTTTCAACCAATTTATATGCACTCGAGCATGTGCGTGTAGTTGAAATTTGAATTATGCACATAAATGCATTGAAAACTCACTTAATGCATAAAAATGTCCAAACGAACCCTAAATAATTCCAATTCTTTTATGATCACTGCATATAAAAGGTCTAGCAATTGAAACACCATCCATGGCTGCTGTGGCCCCATTATGTAATTCAAATCAAGACCAAAAATCAAGTAGATCCCTAACAGTTTATTATAACCAACTATGTGAAATGCAGCACAAAATATCTTTGGACTGTGTCTGAATAAGGGACCGTGTCTGATGACACTTTGCTCGCCAGTTTTTTGGCTGAAGTGATTCCAAATTTTCGGCTTCCGCCGAAATATCTATCTCCTCGCCCCCTCCCCCTTACCGAAAGCCACATTTCCCCTCTTTCTGCCTTCCTTTCCAAGTTGAAACCTTCACTCCTTGCTTGCAGCGCCGCCGCCTCCTTGTCGGCGACCCTCCTTCATGCTGCTCGGCCTCGCCTATCCAGGCAGGTAATCCACACCCGACCGCCATCCTCCTCCTCCTTCCACATCCCACATGCCCCGACCGCTGGCGCGAGCGCGACACCTTCCACCCAAATCACCGTCCCTCCACCAAATAAGCGCCGGCCTAAGCCATGGTGCACGCAGTATAGCCAGGACCTCAAGGAGCATTTGGCAGCGAAGAAGCAAATAGTGGCCGCACGCGCGGATGAGGTCGCGATGGCTGCCATTCGTGCCGACCCCCGGATCTTGGAGGAGCATCTCGCCATCAAGGCCACCTTTGACACCTCGCGCGCCGACGCCGCGACGCGGTTGGCTGCTTTAAATACTAGTTCGTGGCGTTTTCTCGAGGCCACCATCGGTGCCTTTGACGAAGACTACGAGCTGTTTTCTCAGCGTGCACGTGCTTACCTCATCTCGAAAGCCAGCAGGTTGGTCCCGGAGCGGCTCAGGCAACTCACCACTACAACGAGGGCACCCACGATGCAAAGGCCTCGCCCTCTTTCATGTCCAAGGAGCCAATCATCATTGATATCTCCGACAATGAGGAGTAGCTTGTCTTATTAGCTCACTATAAGGACCCATGTTCAGTTTGCTAGCTATTGCCTTTACTTAAAAAATTCTAGTGAATTGTGCTGTCTACTTTCACCATGCAATCTTCTGCTATAGTGTATATGTTCTATATGTTGTGCAATGTGGTGTTCAATTAACTGCTTGGTCCAATTCCGCAAATGTGATGTTCAATTCTTCAGGGTGCAATATTTCCATGTTGTTAAGCATGCTTGGTTTGGTTAACTGTCTGATCTTTTATTAGGAGTATGTTATATTGTTCAATTGGTGTTTAGTTAACTGCTTGGTTCATTTGTTGTGGCTTGGTTCACTTGTTGTGGTGTTTAGTTAACTGCTTGGTTCAATTCTGCAATGCGATGTTCAATTGTTGTGGCTGCATTCTATTATTGTAAACCATGTGAGGAATAAAACAAATTTGGTTGTACTAAATACATGAGAAACAAATACAATTGCTATATTTCCAAGTTGTTAAGCAAGCTTGGTTCGGTTAACTATCTGATCTTCTATTGGGAGTATGTTATATTGTGCAATGTGGTGCTCAGTTAACGTTTGGTTCATTTGTTGTGGTTTTTAGTTAACTGCTTGGTTCAATTCTGCAATGCGATGTTCAATTGTTGTGGCTGCATTCTGTTATTGTATACCATGTGAGGAATAAATCGAATTTGGCTGCACTTAATACATGAGAAACATATACAAGTGCTATATTTCCTAGTTCTTAATCTAATGAATCTGCAATGTGCTTATTTATCATCAACATATTTTACTGATAGCATGCGAACCCTTACTTAACCTGATGACTAACTACCTTATATGTGTTGCAAGGAAATAATGGGAAGCACTGAGGTTTACAAGATGGTACTAACTATTATACCTTGCCTTTTTGTATTCCTTTGCCCCATTTCCAATATAGAGAACATATTTATGCACATCCTTGTTTTCAGGCTTCACTGATGATTACCTCTCAAACCACCTCTGTGGTCAGGAGGCGAGGAAAGTTTTCATACAAGACCCACGGTTCAATATTGAAGTGTTCCTGAAGAGGTCGAAGGATGGACGATCAATCATCCACAGGCACTGGCCTAAAGTTGCAAAGACCTTCAACATGAATGAAGGCTCAATATTCACCTTCCGCTTCAACAGTTTTCCAGATGAGATGCATCTCTCTATGTACCGTCTATGATGCTAATTTTGAAAGGTTCTAGAGGTTGCATGTAAAACTTGCTGCTGGTGCAGTTGTGTAACGGGGTAGCTGAGTGCTGAAGCTATATCATGTTGTACTCCGATGTATTTCAATTATGAAATCCTGCTTCCTTAATATGGAAATGGAATATATTATGTGCTTAATATGAATGTCAATCAGATTAGTAAATGGGTTATTAATAATAGGGCAATTAGCTTGCTAATTGAGTTTTCCTATTGCAAACGGTTAATGAGAAACCACAGTGGGCAATGACCTCAGGCAACGAACACTGTTTCTAGGAATAAACCGTGTTGGATCAATGAACAATCACACACGACATTCTCTTCCAAACTGTTTGCGTTACGCCACCTTGCGCAAACGTTTTCCTTGTAGTGACTGTGTGGGATGTATATACGAACGGAAATGGTTAGTGGTGACTGACTGTGTGGGATGTACTTACGACCGGAAATGATTTTGCATGTATAATTGTATTTTTTTTAGCACTACTGTACGTATTTCTGTATTTGAGTGCTCGCTGGTCGCACACGACCTCATTTTGCCGAGCGTGTGTGCCAGGAGGGCATATCCCCAACGGTTTCTGGGTCGTGTGGGAAGGACCCCCCTATCGCCCGTCCACACTCACTTGGCGACGGTTCCAAATGCCGTCGCGGAAAGGGGTTAGAAACCGTTTGTTTAGGACCGACGCGCACGAGTGAATCATCATAGAAAAAAATAAAGTTTCTACGATCTGACCCCGGAGGCGATTATTTGAGTTACGAGTTTGGCCTTCATATAAAACAACGTGGAATAGTTTCAAAACTAACGCCACCTGAAACACCACAGCGTAATGGTGTGTCTGAACGTCGTAACCGTACTTTATTAGATATGGTGTGTTCTATGATGTCTATTACCGATTTGCGACTATCATTTTGGGGTTATGCATTAGAGATAACCGCATTCACGTTAAGTAGGGCACTGTCTAAATCCGTTGAGGTGACACCATATGGACTATGGTTTGGCAAGAAACCTAAGCTGTCATTTCTTAAAAGTTTGGGGATACGATGCTTATGTCAAAAGGCTTCAGCCTGATAAGCTCGAACCTGAAGCGGAGAAGTGCGTCTTCATAGGATACCCTAAGGAAACCATTGGGTACACCTTCTACCACAGATCCAAATGCAAGATCTTTGTTGCTAAGAATGGATCCTTTCTAGAGAAGGAGTTTCTCGCGGAAGAAGTGAGTGGGAGGAAAGTAGAACTTGATGAGGTAATTGTACCTTCTCTTGAATTGGAAAGTAGCACATCAGAGAAAACCGTTCCCATGATGCCTACACCAACTAGAGAGGAAGCTAATGATGATGATCATAAAACTTCAGATCAAGTTACTACTGAATTTCATAGGTCAACCAGAACATGTTGCGCACTAGAGTGGTATGGTAATCCTATCCTGGAAGTCATGTTACTAGACCAAGGCAAACCTACAAACTATGAAGAAGCTATGATGAGCCCAGATTCTGACAGATGGCTTGAGGCCATGAAATCTGAGATAGGATCCCTGTATGAGAACAGAGTGTGGACTTTGGTGGACTTGCCCGATGATCGGCAAACCATTGAGAATAAATGGATCTTCAAGAAGAAGACTGACACTGATAGTAATGTCACTATCTACAAAGCTCAACTTGTCGCAAAAGGTTTTTGACAAAGTTCAAGGAGTTGACTACGATGAGACTTTCTCACCCGTAGCGATGCTCAAGTCTGTCTGAATCATGTTAGCAATTGCCACATTTTATGATTATGAAATCTGGCAAATGGATGTCAAAAACTGCATTCCTTAATGGATATTAAAGAAGAGTTGTATATTATGCGACCACAAGGTTTTGTCAATCCTAAAGGTGCTAACAAAGTCTACGAGCTCCAGTGATCCATCTATGGACTGGTGCAAGCATATCAGAGTTGGAATGTACGCTTTGATAAGGTGATCAAAGCATATGGTTTTATACAGACTTATGATGAAGCCTGTACTTACAAGAAAGTGAGTGGGAGCTCTGTAACATTTCTAATATTATATGTGAATGACATATTATTGATTAGAAATGGTATAGAATTACTAGATAGCATAAAAGGGTACTTGAATAAGAGTTTTTAATGAAAGACCTCGCTGAAGCTACTTATATATTGGGCATCAAGATCTATAGAGATAGATCAAGACGCTTAATAGGACTTTCACAAAGCGCATACCTTGACAAAGTTTTGAAGAATTTCAAAATGGATCAGTCAAAGAAAGGGTTCTTGCCTGTGTTACAAGGTGTGAAGTTGAGTAAGACTCAAAAACCGACCACAACAGAAGATAGAGAGAGAATGAAAGTCATTCCCTATGCCTCAGCCATAGGTTCTATAGAGTATGCCATGTTGTGTACTAGACCTATTGTGTACCTTGCCATGAGTTTGGAAAGGGGGTACAATAGTGATCCAGGAGTAGATCACTAGACAACGGTCAAAATTATCCTTAGGTACCTAAAGAGGACTAAGGAAATGTTTCTCAGTTATGGAGGTGACAAAGAGTTCGTCGTAAAAGGTTACGTCAATGCAGGCTTTGACACTGATTCGGATGACCCTGAGTCTCAATCTGGATACATATTGAAAGTGGGAGCAATTATCTAGAGTAGCTCCGTGCAGAGCATTATAGACATACAAATTTGCAAAATACATACGGATATGAATATGGCAGACCTGTTGGCTAAACCTCTCTCACAAGCAAAACATGGTCACACCTTAGTACTCTTTGGGTGTTAATCACATGGCAATGTGAACTAGATTATTGACTCTAGTAAACCCTTTGGGTGTTGGTCACATGGCGATGTGAACTATGGGTGTTAATCACATGGCGATGTGAACTATTGGTGTTAATCACATGGCGATGTGAACTAGATTATTGACTCTAGTGCAAGTGGGAGACTGAAGGAAATATGCCCTAGAGGCAATAATAAAGTTGTTATTTTATATTTACTTATCATGATAAAGGTTTATTATTCATGCTAGAATTGTATTGATCGAAAACCTTAATACATGTGTGAATACATAAACAAACATTGTGTCCCTAGTGACCCTCTACTAGACTAGCTCGTTGATCAAAGATGGTTAAGGTTTCCTAACCATTGACATGAGTTGTGATTTGATAACGGGATCACATCATTAGGAGAATGATGTGATGGACAAGACCCATCCGTTAGCTTAGCATAATGATCGTTCAGTTTTATTGCTATTGCTTTCTTCATGTCAAATACATATTCCTTTGACTATGAGATTATGCAACTCCTGGATACCGGAGGAATGCCTTATGTGCTATCAAACGTCACAACATAACTGGATGATTGTAAAGATGATCTCCAGGTATCTCCGAAGGTGTTTGTTGAGTTGGCATAGATCGAGATTAGGATTTGTCACTCCGGGTATCAGAGAGGTATCTCTGGGCCTTGTCGATAATACACATCATAAGCTTGCAAGCAAACGACTAAGGAGTTAGTCACGAGGTGATGTATTACAGAACGAGTAAGGAGACTTACCGGCAACGAGATTGAACTAGGTATGAAGATACCGACGATCGAATCTCGGGCAAGTAACGTACCGATGGACAAAGGGAATTATGTATGTTGTCATAATGGTTCGACCGATAAAGATCTTCATAGAATATGTAGGAGCCAATATGGGCATCCAGGTTCCGCTATTGGTTATTGACCGGAGAGGTGTCTCGGTCATGTCTACATAGTTCTTGAACCCGTAGGGTCCGCACGCTGTTCGTTGATGATATAGTGTTATATGAGTTATATGATTTGGTGATCGAATGTTTTTGGAGTCCCTGATGAGATCACGGACATGACGAGGAGTCTCGGAATGGTCGAGAGGTAAAGATCGATATATAGGATGATGGTATTTGGACACCGGAAGTTTTATGGGACGTACCGGGAAGGAATCGGGTCACCAGAAGGGGTTCCGGGCACCCCCGACAAGTTATGGGCTTAATGGGCCAAAGGGAGGGACAGACCAGCACACTACGGGGCTAGTGCGCCCCTCCACTTGTTTGGACAGCCCTAGGGAAGGAAAAGGGGGAGGGCTAGCCCCTCCTGCCTTTCCCTCTCATGGGAGAAAGGAAAGGGAGGGGCGCCACCCTCCCCTGCTTTCCGTGCACTCCAAATAAGGAAAGAAGGGGGCGCGGCTTGGGAGGGACCGCAAGTAGGATTCCTTCTACTTGGGCGCCTCCTTTGGCTGTTCCTCCCTCCCTCCCTCCCTCCCACCTATATATATGTGGGAGGGGGGCGCCTAGCACACACCAGACAATTGCCTAGCCGTGTGCGGCGCCTCCCTCCATCTTTTACACCCCGGTCATATTTTCGTAGTGCTTAGGCGAAGCCCTGCGGATATCACTTCACCATCACCGTTACCACGCTGTCGTGCTAACAGAACTCATCTACTACCTCGACGTCTTGCTCGATAAAGAAGGCGAGGGACGTCACCGAGCTGAACGTGTGCAGAACACGGAGGTGTTGTGCGTTCGGTACTTGATCGGTTGAAGCGCGAAGAAGTTCGACTACATCAACCGCGTTGTGAAACGCTTCCGCTTACGGTCTACGATGGTGCATAGACACACTCTCCCCCTCGTTGCTATGCATCTCCATGGATAGATCATTGTGTGTGCGTAGATTTTTTTTGTTTTCCATGCAACGGTTCCCAGCAGTGGCATCCAAGCCAGGTCTATGCGTAGATGATATGCGCGAGTAGAACACAAAGAGTTGTGGGTGGTGATCGTCATACTTCTTACCACCAATGTCTTATTTTGATTCGGCGGTATTGTTGGATGAAGCGGCCCGGACCAACCTTACATGACCATGTTCATGAGACCGATCCCGTCGACAGACATGCAACTAGTTTTGCATAAAGGTGGCTGGCAGGAATCTTTTTCTCCTACTTTAGTTAAATCGAATTTGACTATGGCCGGTCCTTGTTGAAGGTTAAAACATCAAACTTGATAAATCACCATTGTGGTTTTGATGCGTAGGTAAGAACGGTTCTTGTTAGAAGCCCGTAGCAGCCACGTAAAACTTGCAACAACAAAGTAGAGGACGTCTAACTTGTTTTTGCAGGGCATGTTGTGATGTGATATGGTCAAGAAATGATGTGATAAACGTTATTGTATGAGATGATCATGTTTCGTAAATTATCGGCAACCGGTAGGAGCCTTATGGTTGTCTTTTTATTGTATGAAGTGCAAACGCCATGTAATTGCTTTACTTTATCACCATGCGTTGGCGATAGTTGTAGAACCAATAGTTGGTGAGACAACCACGACGCTACGTTGGAGATCAAGGTGTCGAGCTGGTGCTGATGGAGATCATGATGATGCTTTGAGATGGAGATCAAAAGCACAAGATAATAATGGCCATATCATGACACATATTTTGATTGCATGTGATGTTTATCTTTAATGCATCTTATTTTCTTAGTACGGCGGTAGCATTATAAGATGATCCCTTCACTTAATGACAAGGCGATGTGAACTAGATTATTGACTCTAGTGCAAGTGGGAGACTCTTGGAAATATGCCCTTGAGGCAATAATGAAATTGTTATTACCATATTTCCCGTTCATGATAAATGTTTATTATTCATGCTAGAACTGTATTGATCGGAAACTTAAATACATGTGTGAATACATAAACTACACCGTGTCCCTAATTAGCCTCTACTAGACTAGCTCGTTAATAATAGATGGTTATGATTTCCTAACCATAGACACGATTTGTCATTTGATAAACGGGATCACATCATTAGGAGAATGATGTGATGGACTAGACCCAACCGTAAGCTTAGCAACAGATCGTATCGCTTAGTTTATTTGCTATAGCTTTCTTCATGTTAAGTATCTGTTCCTTTGACCATGAGACCATGCTACTCCTGAATACCGGAGGAATGCCTTGTGTGCTATCAAATGTCACTTCGTAACTGTGTGATCATAAAGATTCTCTACAGGTATCTCCGAAGGTGTCTGTCGGGTTGGCATGGATCGGGACTGGGATTTGTCACTCCATGTGACGGAGAGATATCCCTGGGCCTCTTGGTAATACAAAATCATAAAGAGCTTGCAAGCAATGTGCCTAATGAGTTATTCACGAGATATTTTATTACGGAACGAGTAAAGAGACTTGCCAGTGACGAGATTGAACTAGGTATGGAGATACCGACGATCGAATCTCGGGCAAGTAACATATCGCCGGACAAAGGGAATTGCATACGGGATTGACTGAATCCTTGACATCGTGGTTCAACCGATAAAAATCTTCATGGAATATGTGGGAACCAATATGGGCATCCAGGTCCCGCTATTGGTTATTGACCGGAGATGTGTCTCGGTCATGTCTACATGATTCTCGAACCCGTAGGGTCCGCACGCTTAACGTTCGATGATGCTAGAGTAGTATCGGGATATGTGCATTGGTAACCGGATGTTGTTCAGAGTCCCGGATGAGATCTTGGACATCACGAGGAGCTCTAGAATGGTCCGGAGGTAAATATTCATATATAGGAAGTTCTGGTTTGGTCGCCGAAAAAGTTTCGGGCATTATCGGTATTGTACCAGGAGTGCCGAAAGGGATCCGGGAGTCTGCCGGTGGGGGTCCACCTGCCTTGGGGGCCCACATGGGCTGTAAGGGGGTTCCCTGGCCTACATGGGCCTGGAGCACAAGTCCCAAGAGGCCCATGCGCCTAAAACAAGAAAAAGGGGAAGAGTCCTAAGTGGGGAAGGCACCCCCTAGGTGCCTTGGGGAGGGAGGATTCCTCCCTAGGCCGGCGCCTCCTCCCTTGGAGGAGGGACCAAGGCTGCACCCCAATCCTCTCCCTTGACTCCTATAAATAGTGGGGGATAGGTAGGGGCTGGACACACCAAATCCCACACCCCGGCGGCAGCCCTACCTCTCCCAAAACTCCATTTTATCCTCAGATTGGTTCCGGCGGCGTTTGGCGAAGCCCTGCCGAGATTGCACCATCACCATCTCCACCACGCCGTCGTGCTGGTTGAGATCCCATATACTTCTCCTATCTTGCTTGCTGGATCAAGAAGGAGGATACGTCATCGAGCCGCACGTGTGCTGAACGCGGAGGTGCCGTCCATTCGGTGCTAGATCAGATTGGATCGTGATTGGATCGCGAAGGGTACGACTACATCAACCGCGTTATATACGCTTTCGCTTTCGGTCTAAAAGGGTATGTATACACACTCCCCTCTCTTTGTATGCATATCCTAGATTAGATCTTGGGTGTTTCGTAGGAATTTTTTTGATTTTCATGCAATGTTCCCCATCAATTCCAAGTAAATTTGCATGTGACATATCTAAATCTTCAAATAATCATTTGTTTTGTGTGCCCCAAAGCTCATGGTGTGGTTCCCTCACACAATTGATTGTTGGTAGGCATCCGTGGATTCGGCTAGCGATGGTTTGTGTTAGTATGGTGGAAGGGGGTAAAAAATTTCTGCATGGGAACCGCCATTAATGTGTTTAGCAGGGAAGATATTGGAAGCTCTGTCGTAAACTACAAACTGAAATGTACACCTATCAATATGATTTATCCCCATTTAAAACAAATGAGCTTGATGACCCACAAGTATAGGGGATCAATCATAGTCCTTTCAATAAGTAAGAGTGTCAAACCCAACGAGGAGGAGAAGGAAATGACAAGCGATTTTCAGCAAGGTATTTTCTGCAGGCACTGAAATTATCGGTAACAGATAGTTTGATAGCAAGGTAGTTCTTTTCCTCTCGGGCTCACTACTAGAAACCCTAGCCGCCTCCAGGAGAGTCCCTCCGCCTCATTCCTCTGGCGGCTCCCCTCTGCCAGCGACCTCGATCGTCGGTGTTGGGGGGTCATCGGATCTACGCGGGTGGATCATGTAGCTTTAGGTTAGGTCCTAGTAGCTTTGGTTTTTCGGCTGTTCATCGTCATCACTTCGGAGGCGGCGATGGCAGCGCTGACTAAAGAAGTTTCAGATCTGTCCCCAACGAGACAACCGGTCCTATGGTTGGGGATGGATTTGGAAATCAGTCTGTTCAAGCAAGGGTGGTGTGGCGATGGTATCATCCTCGTGGAGTACCAATGTCCTCGGGCTCCATCGTTGCGACGGGGTTTGCTCCAATGCTGGTGTGGAGCTTGGGAGGTAGTCCAGGAGCGGATGAAGATTGTGGTCTGCACCAATTGCACTTGGAAGACGGAACGTGTGCTGGATTCATGGTTGATGGATGACAGGTATGGTTTCCTCCGTTGACATCTTAGTCATGGTGGGGTGTCAGATCTGGAGTTCGATGGCGTGTCCGGGGTGTTGCTCCGGTCTGATTCGTTCAACGGTAATGACTTTACTTTTGGTGAGCCACCTTGGAGGTCCGCAAAGCTGCTTATCAGCGATGGAGCCGCGTCGAGCTCGGTGAGGAGGTGATCCGTCATTTTTTCTTTTGGTGGCTGTTGTGGTGGTGCCGGAGGCAGGTGACGGGAGTTGGTGTTAAGTTCAGCGATGTTCTGCTATCTTTTCAGTTTTGTCATGTCAGTCTTTACGTGACTTGTACCTTATTTGTCATGATATGAATGAGACACGTATTACAATGCAAAAAAACAAGTAACAAAAGTGCAACAAGGTAGCCCGATCCTTTTTGTAGCAAAGGACAGGCCGGAACAGTCTCTTATAATAAGCAAAGTGTTCTTGAGGGCACACGGGAATTTCATCTAGTCACTTTCATCATGTTTTTTTATTCGCGTTCGCTACTTTGATATGTGGGTGGACCGGTGCTTGGGTGCTATTCTTACTTGAACAAGCCTCCCACTTATGATTAACCCCTCTCGCAAGCATCTGCAACTACGAAAGAAGAATTAAGATAAATCTAACCATAGCATGAAATGTATGGATCCAAATCAGCCCCTTACGGAACAACGCATAAACTAGGGTTTAAGATTCTAGCAACCCATCATATAATTACTACTCCACAATGCCTTCCCTTAGGTCCAAAGATGGTGAAGTGTCATGTAGTCGATGTTCACATGACACCATTAAAGGAAGCAACAACATGCATATCATCAAAATATCGAACGAGTACCAAATTCACATGATTACTTATGACAAGACTTATCTCATGTCCTCAAGAACAAAAGTAACTACTCACCATATTAATGTTCAAGATCAAAGGGGTATTGAATAGCATCAAGAATCTGGACATTTAATCTTCCACCAAATAAACCAACTAGCATCAACTACAAGATGTAATCAACACTACTAGCAACCCACATGTACCAATATGAGGTTTTGAGACAAAGATTGAATACAAGAGATGAACTAGGGTTTGAAATGAGATGGTGCTGATGAAGATTGGTCCCCCCATAATGAGAGGGTTGTTAATGATGTTGATGGCTTCGGTTTCCCCCTCCCGGAGGGAAGTTTCCCCGATGGAATCGCTCCACCGGAGAGCAAAAGTGCTTCTGCCCAGATTCCGCCTCGAGATGGTGGTGCATCATCCCGGAAGTCCTCTCTTCATTTTTTCTTGGGCAAATGGGATTATATAACTGAAGATGGGCCACAGAGGATGGCCAGGGGCCCCACAATCCACCAGGGCGCGCCCTGGTGCCTTGTAGGCACCTGGTGGGCCCCCTCTGGTATTTATTTATTCCATTAGGGCGCGCCCTGGTGCCTTGTAGGCACCTGGTGGGCCCCCTCTGGTATTCATTTATTCCAGTATTTTTTATATATTCAAAATAGTTCTGTGTGAAATTTCAGCTCATTTGGAGTTTTACATAATAGGTATCTCTGACATAGCTTTTTCAGGTCCAGAATTCCAGCTGCCGGCAATCTCCCTCCTCATATAAATCTTGTAAATTAAGAGAGAAAATACATTAGAATTGCACCAAAAAGTATTATATTGATCAAAAGCATCATGGATAACAGTAGGAAAACATAATGCAAAATGGAGTATCAACTCCCAAGAGCTTAGACCTCGCTTGTCCTCAAGCAAAAGTCGATATCGATAATCATGACCACATGTTTAGAGACAGAGGTGTCAATAAAAACAAAATACAGACATAGAAGCATCATGATCATTACTATAGCAACAATAAACACTATCATAACACCTCTCATGAGCAAGTAACAATTGATCACAACAACAAAGCATAAGGCATAAACTTTCTTGAAAACTAACAAACTATGTTCTCAGTCAACAAGGCAATTGCAATTCATCATATTTTCAGGAAGGTTCTAATGTCTACTACACAACTTGTTCTTTTAGACTCGTGTTGGGCCTCCAAGCATAGAGTTTTGTAGGACAGTAGCAAATTTCTCCCAAGTGGATGACCTAAGGTTTATCAATCCGTGGGAGGCGTAGGATGAAGATGGTCTCTCTCAAACAACCCTGCAACCAAATAACAAAGAGTCTCTTGTGTCCCCAACACACCAAATACAGTTGTAAATTGTATAGGTGCACTAGTTCGGCGAAGAGATGGTGATACAAGTGTAGTAGTGATAGTAGATATTGATTCTTGTAATAGGAACAATAAAAAACAGCAAGGTAGCAAGTAAAAAAAGTGTGCACAAACGGTATTGCAATGCTTGAAAATGAGGCATAGGGTTCATACTTTCACTAGTTCAATCTCGGAACAACGCTAATATTATTGGATCATATAACCATCCCTCAATGTGCGATGAAGAATCACTCCAAAGTTCTTATCTAGCGGAGAACATAAGACAAAATTATTTGTAGGGTACGAAACCACCTCAAAGTTATCCTTTTCAGTCGATCTATCGAGCTATTCCTATAAGTGTCACAAACAACCCAAGAGTTCATACTAAAATAACACCATATGATACACATGAACCAAAACAACTTCAGATTCATAATACTCAATCCAACTCAAAGAACTTAAAAGAGTGCCCCAAGATTTCTACCAGAGAAACAAATACAAAAATGTGCATCAACCCCTATGCATAGATTACCCCAATGTCACTTCGGGAATCCACGAGTTGAGTGCCAAGACATACATCAAGTGCTCTCAAATCCATAAAAATATTCAATCCGATAATAATGAAATATCAAAGGTAAATCTCAATTCATCACAACAAGATAGAGAGGGGGAAAACACCATATGATCCAACTATATTAACAAAGCTCGCAACACATCAAGATCGTGCCAAATCAAGAACACGAGAGAGAGAGAGAGAGAGAGAGAGAGAGAGAGAGAGAGAGAGAGAGAGATCAAACACATAGCTACTAGTACAAACCCTCAGCCCCGAGGGTGGACTACTCCCTCCTCAGCATGGAGACAGTCAGGATGATGAAGATGGCCTCCGGTGATGATTTCCCCCTCCAGCAGAGTGCCGGAACAGGGTCCAGATTGGTTTTTCGTGGCTACAGAGGCTTGCGGCGGTGAAAGTTTTGATCTAGGGTTATTTCTGGGGGTTTCATTATTTATAAGAATTTTGGCATTTGAATCATTCGAAGATGGGCCACGAGGTGCCCACTGCCCACCAACCCACCACTTTGGCCCCTAGTGCACCCTGATGGGTAGTGGTCACCTCGTAGCTCTTATGGCCCTCACACAAAGCTTCGGGGACTATTTTGTTCCAAAAAAAATCCTCAAAAAGTTTCGCTGCATTTGGACTGCATTTGATATGGATTTTCTGGAAAACCAAAAACAAGCAGAAAACAACAACTGGCATTGGGCACTAGGTCAATATGTTAGTCCATAAAAACCATATAAAAGTGCACCAAAATCATACAAAACTATAATAAACATGGCATGAATACTTCATAAATTATAGATACATTGGAGACATGTGAGCATCTCCAAGCTTAATTCCTACTCGTCCTCGAGTAGTTAAATGATAAAAATAATAATTTATGAAGTGTGAATGCTAGCATTTTTGATCGATAATAATTTCATTCACTTTTCCTAGCATCATAACAACAAATTCTCATAAAACTCATCATGATAAAGTAGAAATCAATTCGCATGTTACGGTTCAAACAATGCCTTCTCTTGAAACTTAACAACCTATGTTATTAGTCACTAAACAATTGCAATTCAACTTATTCTCAACAAAGTCTTAAGTAAGAGCTCCACATACTCAATCATCATATAGTCTTCTATGACTGCTAGTACTCAAAGCAAATTTTTAGGAAAAATGGCATCCATCAAACACAGAGAAAGATACGGACTTAATGTTTCGTCTCCCAACTCATTTATCTCAGAGATAATTGTCAACAATAATAATTCATGATCAAATATATTTGACTGGCCATATGTGCCTAGATCTTTCTCCACCAGATGATGCTTGCCAACTAGAGAACAATTGAGTTTGAAATGCGAATGCATACTATTGACTCTTGCATAAAAGTTAATACTGAAAAGTAAAAGATGGGCGCTTCGCAGAGGGAAGCAGAGGTTGTCATGCGCTTTTTTTTATGGATGCGCAAGCTCTTAAGGCAAAGGAACTTCACGTTATATTGCCCCTTATGATATCAACCTTTATTATGCAGTACGCCACTTTTATTTCTTTGCCATCACTAGTTCGTACAACGCTTATTTTCCCTTGCAATAAAAGATCACTTATATTTTAGGAGCAATTTTCATTGCTTTTGCACCGATGACAACTTACTTGAAGGATCTTATTCAATCCATAGGTAGATATGGTCGACACTCATGGCAAGAAACTGGGTTTAAGGGTTTTTGGATGCACAAGTAATATCTCTATTTAGTACGAGTTTTTGGGATAGCAAAAGATCCTAAGAAAACACCACATGTTGGAGGATCCATAACAATATAACTTCTATGCAAATATACACAACCATAACTCATTACGTTCTCTTCCTTGTCCAACTTCAACTAATTTGCTCAAGTTTGAAAATAATTAATGGGTATTCATAATCATAAAAGATGTCCAAGATAATATATTTGTATGTGAAAGTTCTCTTTTTTATACTAATAATTCATGAATTGCTTGTATGACCAATATTGTGATTGTCAAGTTCGATAGATTTCAGTTTCTAAACCCAATGTGAAACTACTACTATGTATGATATGAACATATAATTTGAACTTCGTGATACTC
Source organism: Aegilops longissima (assembly GCA_021605205.1). Taxonomy (NCBI): domain Eukaryota; kingdom Viridiplantae; phylum Streptophyta; class Magnoliopsida; order Poales; family Poaceae; genus Aegilops; species Aegilops longissima. Next base: position 146,829,702 of record CM038676.1, on the reverse strand, counting down.
AATTGATTCAACAATTTACTCATAGGATATAAGTGAAGCACAAGAGTAAATGACAAACAACTCCAAAAAGATATAAGTGAAGATCAAGTGATTACACTACTGCAGGATGCTGCTAATGCGACACTACAATCAGAGACCCTTCGAGGAAATTGTGTGTGAGGCATTAATCGCAAAGGGTGATGTAAAAAAGCCGTAAAAAATGATGTGAAACGTTTGAGATGGCGGAGACATCAAACACAACTCGGATTAGAGTTGTGTGTGCAATACGGGCATACGGTTCAGGCCAATGAACTGTTTGCGATGAGGGAGAACAATAGAAACGGGCAACCAAATGAAGGTGTGTGCGATATACGACATACAGTTCATTCAGATGAACTATTTGCCATTAGGGAACGCAACAGAAACAGTCGCCCAGTTTAAGGTGTGTGGGATGTACGTCATATAGTTCACTCAGATGAACTGTTTTTGATTAGGCAATACAACATAAATGGTTCAACTTAGCAAGATGTGTGTGACATGCGGCAAACCAGTTCCTAATCATAAATGTGTGCGAAGACCCATAATAACACAGATAATTTCTGCTAATAAGCCGTGTGTGTTGTGGGCAAACACTTGCTGGTATACAATTTTCAGTGATTGATGAATTCATCACTGATGGGTTCCCTAGTATGGTCTGTGTGCGATGTCATTGCATATAGAACAACAATATATGTACTTATAACTTACAAGGACTTGATTCCATAACCAAATTGAACATCCAATTGCATAGGTGGCTAGTACACACATGACCTTTGCACACACCAAAGTATGTACCAAAATGCCTAGAAAACTCAAATAATATATAAAAAAGAAAAATGAACGCTAAATAATTTCATATTTTTAGGACGAAACTCCTATAGTTGCATGTTGCCTCTGTAAAATAAATCAAGGCAGGAAGAGACAATGTATGTTGTTGTGTGCAATGAGGGTAAGTCAACACCACCTTGGATAAGGTTTTTCCTCATGGGTCCCAAATGTCAGAATCCAAATCGTCACGGCCATGCAGCCTTTCTTTTGAAGAATTATACCCTATTTGGTGTGCTAGCTCAAAATTAGTTTGTGGGTGCTGGCGGGTGCTAAGCACTTGGGTTCTGTAATTCACAATGAGCTCAAGCAGCCTACGAGAGTGATGTTATTTCCCTGGGATTTGTTATAATATTTCTCTCTTAATTAAGGAAATGGCAAGCCATTTGCCTTGTTTCAAATAAAAAATGACAGTCACATCGGAGTTGAAAAGGGCAACAACATCTAACTCAAGCCTATAAACGGTACAAAAGCACAAGGATTAATTGTTCATCGGGTTTAGACAAAACCCAGATTTAAAAGGGCAACAACATCTAACTCCAACACTGTTTTCGACAGTCACAATCAAATGGATCTGTCAGGTCCAAACAATGAATATCCTGGGTCGTAAAATTTACTAGATCATGACCACAAGATGTTGTAAATAGAAGCACGGCACATTCGTAAGCCCTTTTGTCCACCTGAAACTCCTTTTTTGCTCTTAGACATACCCATCCGTCAAAGCCATGCTGCTGATAAACTTAAGCCTGATGGACAATAGTAACCTCGCATTCAACATGAAGAAATTGACAAATCTAGTGCTTGCATGGTTGGCTACATATCGTCCCAGCGTTATTGTTTTTAATCGAATGTCATGAGAACTAAGAAAATCCATGTGCTTACGAAACCACTGATTGGTGATAACTTTCTCACCCCGTCCTGTTGCCTAAATAGAGATGAAGATTGAAAACGGTTAAGGTCTAAAAAAAGAGTGTCGAAATAGCAACAACTGAATGGTCAATTCTAATACACTATCTACGGGCTTGCAATGTGCGTGAAATTATTACCTTTATATACAACTTCTCCAAACATGGAAAGCATTGCAGCAAGCTAATAATCTTGTTCAGATCAAGAATATTCATACTGATATATAAGATCTTGACAGAATCCAGCACCATTGATACATGAAAAAACCCTTCATTGAGTAGAGAACATAATATTAGTACAAAAAGTGTACTCCAAGATGATATAGAACTTATGCGCACACATGAAAAATGCAGCTTATGATTACAAGTGTAGATGATAATATCCAGTACCTGAAGAACTGTGGAGCCGAACACCATGTTGAAATGAGCACAAAGATCATGTATTTCACCCAAGGTCTCCAGTTTGGGCACACAAACGAAAGTTATTTACGAAGGTGAATAATGAGAATCAAGTATCAACCTTTGAAGTGAAGGGGCATCTTCGATGATGAGCTCCCTTCCATCAAAAGAAATTCCAAGTCTTACATAGTTAGGCGACTTTATTTGGAGATAACCGATTGTAACTGTCAAAACAAGCACCAAGCACTCCAGGGCAGGACAACTGGAGTTGATGATGCTGTGCAATGAGGCCTCCGATATACGAACCAGCACAAGTGAATTGTTTTTGACAAGTGGGAGTCGAAGCTTCTGTACTAGATTGTCTAGTAGTTTGCACAATGCAAAGGTGGTGGTGTGGAGAGAGGAGGAAAACCGCGAGATGGACATCGGTGTTGAGGGCACAAGTACATGGTGGTGAATATGTGATATGTGATTTCTGTGGGAATAGTAGAACTCAAGCAGTTGTAGCTTTCTAAATTTAGGGGATTTCAGCCAGCCGTTCACCATGCAGGGCATGCACGGGTAGCGTGCCGTGATGCAACGGCCTTGAATGGAGCCATGGTGGAAGGAGATGATGGATCCGGGGAGTTCAAAATCATTGAAGAGAGATAGGCCATGACAGCCGAGAAAAAGAGGCGCGACATGCCACTAAATGCGCCACCGAGATGCGGGGACTTGTGTGTGATACGTCTCCAACGTATCTACAATTTTTATTGTTCCATGCTATTATATTATCCATCTTGAATGTTTTATATACATTATTATGCTATATTATACCATTTTTTGGGACTAACCCATTAACCTAGTGCCCATTGCCAGTTGCTATTTTTTCCCTTGTTTTTGTCTTTTACAGAAAATCAACACCAAACGGAGTCAAAATGAAACGAAACTTTTTGAGGATTTTTCTTGGACCAAAATACAACCACGAAGCTTCGGTAAGAGGCCAGAAGACCCATGAGGGGAGCCACAAGCCCTAGGGGTGCGCCCCTAGGTTTGTGGCCCCCCGTGGCTCTCCTAACACAAACTCTGGCTCTATAAATACCCGAATATTCCACTTATATCAGAGGGCACACCAAAATACTTTTCCGCTGCCGCAAGCTTCCGTTCTTGTGAGATCCCATCTTGGGGCCTTTTTCGGCACTCCGCCGAAGGGGGATTCGATCATGGAGGGCCTATACACCAACCTTGTTGCCCTTCCGATGATGTGTAGTAGTTTACCACAGACCTACGGGTCCATAGCTAGTTGCCAGATGGCTTCTTATCTCTCTCTCTCTCTCTCTCTCTCTCTCTCTCCCTTTGATCTTCAATACAATGTTCTCCTTGATGTTCTTGGAGATCTATTTGTAAGTGCATCTAGTGCCCCTTAGTGATTTTGGTGTATTGAAGACTTATAGGTTAAGGGACTAATGCGTTTGTGAGTGTACACAGGTCTATAAGTCTATGAGGAGTTTGATATTTACAGAGATAGTCGATCCCTAAAAATGAATATGTCTTCATCTGAAGACTTTGGCTTTCTGAATACTTTGGAAGTGAAGAAATTGGTGTGACTGTGAAGACTTAATATTCATGCGAGGAATATGCATGAAGCGTAAAGACTTTTGTTTTCATAGTTTCATTTTCTCTTTCTTGAGTCATAGGAAACACCGTACTGTTAAAGGGGGCCGAGGTAAAACTAAGGAAAAGTTTCCAAGTGATGCTCATCTCAAAATCCTACAGCTACCCAATCCTTTCGAGTGAAGCCATTGAAAATCTCATATAGTTCAGTCAATTTCTTCAGTGACAGAGACGAAGATCTTCTGGTCTCTGAGGAATTTGTCCTGACTGAGGAGTTAGGAATTCACCAGTGCAGATTGCCTACAAGTGAGAAACATGATAGCCCTGAGGAATTTGATCTTCAAAGTTCCGACTGTTGATATGCTATGCGCCAGCTGTCCTAAAATATCTACCCACCTAACGGTCATATGATTGAAGGGCATTTATGTCTTATCATGTCGGGTTGCTCCCTAGGCTATAAATAGCCGCCCCTACAACCACTAGCTGGTTGGCTGCTCCGAGAGAAACTGACACTTGTCAATTGAGAGCATCCCATCCTCCGAGGACTTTGTGCGAAAATCATCAAGTGAGGAAAACCCAAACACCTACAAACCCAAAGTGATTAAGCATCACTGAAGAGATTGTTCCTGTGTGGAACCGATGCTTGTTACCTTTGAGGACTGTGCATCCTCCAGACGGTTAGGCGTCATGGTCTAGAGCATCCAAGAGGAAATTGTGGATCGCTGAGTGACCGAGTCTGTGAAGGTTTGGAAGTCGCTTGAAGACTTACCACGAGTGATTGGGCGAGGTCTATGTGACCTTAGCTCAAGGAGAATACGGTGAGGGCTGTGTGTCCTCAGGTTTAAATACCTAGCCGCTCCAACCACACATACGACTATCACAACAGTTGGAACTGGTCTACCAAATCATTGTCTTCAAAGAGCTACTGGTTCTATTTCCTCAACCTTTTCATTTCCTCATTCGTATATTGTTGTACTTGATCGTTACTGTTTGAAGACTTTGACTGAAGACTTTCTCAATTTCCTCAATCCTATTTCTTCAGTCAGTTTGTCTTCAGCCTGCTTATCCTGTGTTTATGCTACTTGTACTCTATGCTTGTTTTCATTTCATCATGATGACTGTGTTGCTGCTCTGTTTGTTGGAAATATGCCCTAGAGGCAATAATAAATTAGTTATTATTATATTTCCTTGTTCATGATAATCGTTTATTATTCATGCTATAATTGTATTGACCGGAAACAGCAATACATGTGTGGATACATAGACAACACCATGTCCCTAGTAAGCCTCTAGTTAACTAGCTCGTTGATCAATAGATGGTTACAGTTTCCTAACCATGGACATTGGATGTCATTGATGACGGGATCACATCATTAGGAGAATGATGTGATGGACAAGACCCAATCCTAAGCATAGCACAAGATCGTGTAGTTCGTTTTGCTAGAGCTTTTCCAATGTCAAGTATCTCTTCCTTAGACCATGAGATCGTGCAATTCCGGATACCGTAGGAGTGCTTTGGGTGTATCAAAGCGTCTGGCGTAATCGGGTGACTATAAAGGTGCACTACAGGTATCTCGAAAGTGACCATTGGGTTGACACGGATCGAGGCGGGATTTGTCACTCCGGTAGAGCGGAGAGGTATCTCTGGGCCCACTCGGTAGGACATCATCATAATGTGCACAATGTGACCAAGGGGTTGATCACGGGATGATGTGTTATGGAGCGAGTAAAGAGACTTGCGGTAATGAGATTGAACAAGGTATCGGTATACCGACGATCGAATCTCGGGCAAGTACAATACCGCTAGACAAAGGGAATTGTATACGGGATCGATTGAGTCCTTGACATCGTGGTTCATCCGATGAGATCATCGTGGAACATGTAGGAGCCAACATGGGTATCCAGATCCCGTTGTTGGTTATTGACGGAGAACGTCTCGGTCATATCGCTTGTCTCCGAACCCGTAGGGTCTACACATAAGGTTCGGTGGCGCTAGGGTTATATAGGAAGCTTGTATGTGGTTACGAATGTTGTTGAGTCCGGATGAGATCCCGGACGTCACGAGGAGTTCGGAATGGTCCGTAGGTAAAGATTTATATATGGGAAGTCCTGTTTTGGTCACCGGAAAAGTTTGGGGTTTATCGGTAATGTCTGGGACCACGGGAGGGTCGAGGGTCCACCAAGTGGGGCCACCTGCCCCGAGAAGGTTGCGTGGGCCAAGTGTGGGAGGAACCAGCCCCAAGGGGCTGGTGCGCCCCACTAGGGGCCCAAGCGCAAGGATGGGTGGGAGGGCAAACCCTAGTCGAGATGGGCCCTAAGGCCCATCTAGTGGCGCCTCCTCTCCCTCCCCTCTTGGCCGCCTCCCTTGATCCCATCTAGGGCTGGCCGCCCCCCTAGGGGGTGGAAACCCTAGAGGGGGCGCAGCCCTCCCCTTCCCCTATATATATGAGGCCCTGGGGGCTGCCCATAAAACATGAGAACCTCTCCCTCTTGGTGCAGCCCTGCCTCTCCTCCTCCTCCTCTCCCTTGGTGCTTGGCGAAGCCCTGCGGGATTGCCACGCTCCTCCATCACCACCACGCCGTTGTGCTGCTGTTGGATGGAGTCTTCCTCAACCTCTCCCTCTCTCCTTGCTGGATCAAGGCGTGGGAGACGTCACCGGGCTGTACGTGTGTTGAACGCGGAGGTGCCGTCCGTTCGGCACTAGGATCTCGGTGATTTGAATCACGACAAGTCGACTCCTTCAACCCCGTTCACTTGAGCGCTTCCGCTTAGCGATCTACAAGGGTATGTAGACGCACTCTCCTCCCCTCGTTGCTAGTTTCTCCATAGATAGATCTTGGTGACACGAGGAAAATTTTGAATTTCTGCTCGTTCCCCAACAGTGGCATCATGAGCTAGGTCATTGCGTAGATTCTTTTGCGAGTAGAACACAAAGTAGTTGTGGGTGTTGATGTTGTTCAATATGCTTACCGTTACTAGTCCAATCTTGTTTCGACGGTATTGTGGGATGAAGCGGCCGGACCGACCTTACGTACTCTTCGTGAGGCAGGTTCCACCGGTGACATGCACTTGGTGCATAAGGTGGCTAGCGGGTGCCGATCTCTCCCACTTTAGTAAAGCGGATTCGATGAAAAGGGTCCTTATGAAGGGTAAATAGCAATTGGCATATCACGTTGTGGTTTTGCGTAGGTAGGAAGCGTTCTTGCTAGAAACCCAAAGCAGCCACGTAAAACATGCAAACAACAATTAGAGGGCGTCTAACTTGTTTTTGCAGGGTATGCTATGTGATGTGATATGGCCAAAAGAATGTGATGAATATATGTGATGTATGAGATTGATCATGTTCTTGTAATAGGATTCACGACTTGCATGTCGATGAGTATGACAACCGGCAGGAGCCATAGGAGTTGTCTTTATTTATTGTATGACCTGCGTGTCATTGAACAATGCCATGTAATTACTTTATTTTATTGCTAAACGGTAGCCATAGTAGTAGAAGTAATAAGTTGGCGAGACAACTTCATGGAACACGATGATGGAGATCATGATGATGGAGATCATGGTGTCATGCGGTGACAATGATGATCATGGAGCCCGAAGATGGAGATCAAAAGGAGCAATATGATATTGGCCATATCATGTCACTACTATATAATTGCATGTGATGTTTATTATGTTTATGCATCTTGTTTACTTGGAGCGACGGTAGTAAATAAGATGATCCCTTACACAAATTTCAAGAAGTGTTCTCCCTAAGCTGTGCACCATTGCTACAGTTAAGTCGCTTCTAAGCACCACGTGTTGATCGGGTGTGATGGATTCTTACGTTCACATACAACGGGTGTAAGAAAGATTTACACGCAATACACTTAGGGTTAACTTGCGAGCCTAGCATGTAAAGACATGGCCTCGGAACACGGAGACCGAAAGGTCGAGCATGAGTCGTATAGTAGATCGATCAACATGAAGATGTTCACCGATGATGACTAGTCCGTCTCACGTGATGATCGGACACGGCCTAGTTGACTCGGATCATGTAATCACTTAGATGACAGAGGGATGTCTATCGAGTGGGAGTTCATAAGATGAACTTTATTATCGTGAACATAGTCAAAAGATCTTTGCAAATTATGTCGTGAGCTCGCGCTTTAGTTCCTTTGTTTAGATATGTTCCTAGAGAAAATATAGTTGAAAGTTGTGATGGCGATTATGCGGACGAGAAAGCTTATGTCCTTAATGCACGCTCGGTGTGCTGAACCCCAAACGTCGTTTGTGGATGTTCGAACATCGGACATACAAGTTTTGATAACTACGTGATAGTTCGGTTAAGCGGTTTAGAGTAGAGGCACCAAAGGCGTTTTGAAGCGTCGCGGAACATATGAGATGTTTGAGGGCTGAAATTAGAATTTCAGGCTCGTGCCCACGTCGAGAGGTATGAGACCTCCGACGATTTTCTTAGCCTACAAACTAAGGGAGAAAAGCTCAATCGTTGAGCTTGTGCTCAGATTGTCTGAAGTACAATAATCACTTGAATCGAGTGGGAATTGATCTTCCAGATGAGATAGTGATGTTTCTCCAAAGTCATTGCCACCAAGCTGCTAGAGCTTCGTGATGAACTATAACATGTCAGGGATAGATATGATGATCCTTGAGGTATTCACGATGTTTGACACCGCGAAAGTAGAAGTCAAGTAGGAGCATCAATTGTTGATGGTTGATGAAACCACTAGTTTCAAGAAGGGCAAGGGCAAGAAGGGCACTTCATGAAGCGGCAAATCAGTTGCTGCTCGGTGAAGAAACCCGAGGTTGAACCCAAACCGAGACTAAGTGTTTACGAGATAAGGGAACAGCCTTTGGAGTAGAATTACCCTAGATACTTGGTAGATAAGAAGGCAGGCAAGGTCGATAGAAGTATATTTGATATACATTATGTTAATGTGTACTTTACTAGTACTCCTAGTAGCACCAGGGTATTAGATACCGGTTCGGTTGCTAAGTGTTAGTAACTCGAAACAAAAGCTACGGAATAAACGGAGACTAGCTAAAGGTGAGCTGACGATATGTGTTGGAAGTGTTTCCAAGTTTGATGTGATCAAACATCGCACGCTCCCTCTACCATCAAGATTAGTATTAAACCTGAATAATTGTCATTTGGTGTTTGCGTTGAGCATAGACATGATTGGATTATGTCTATACAATACTGTTATTCATCTAAGGAGAATAATGGTTACTCTATTTATTTGAATAATACCTTGATGGTCTTGCACCTAAATAAATGGTTTATTGAATCTCGATCGTAGTGATACACATTTTCATGCCAAAAGTATAAGATAGTAATGATAGTACCACTTACTTGTGGCCTTTGCCATGTAAGTCATATTGGTGTAGAACGCATGAAGAAGCTCCATGTTGATGGATCTTTGGACTCACTCGTTTTGAAAAGTTTGAGACATGCAAACCATGTCTATTGGTGTATCGCATGATGAAACTCCATGCAGATGGATCGTTTGGACTCACTTGACTTTGAATCACTTGAGATATGCAAAACATACCACATGGGCAAGATAGTGAAAAGCCTCGGTTTGATAAGATGGAACAAGATAGCAACTTGTTGGAAGTAACACATTTTGATATGTGCAGTCCAATGAATCTTTGAGGCATGTAGTGAATATCGTTATGTTCTTACTTCACAGATGATTTGAGTAGATGTTGAGTATATTTACTTGATGAAACACAAGTCTGAATTATTGAAAGGTTCAAGTAATTTCAGAGTGAAGTTGAAGATCTTCGTGACAAGAGGATAAAATGTCGTGATGTGATCATAGAGATGGATATCTGAGTTGCGAGTTTTGGCACACTATTAAGACATTGTGGAAATTGTTTCACAATTAATACCGCCTGGAACACCATAGTGTGATGGTGTGTCCGAACATCATAGTTGCAACTTATTGGATATGGTGCGTACCATGATGTCTCTTATCGAATTACCACTATCGTTCATGGGTTAGGCATTAGAGACAACCGCACTCACTTTAATAGGGCACCACGTAATTCCGTTGAGATGACACCGTATGAACTATGGTTTAGAGAAACCTAAGCTGTCATTTCTTAAAGGTTTGGGGCTGCGGCGCTTATGTGGAAAAGTTTCAGGTTGATAAGCTCGAACCCAAAGGACAAAATGCATCTTCATAGGACACCCAAAGCGGTTGGGTATACCTCCTAATTCAAATCCGAAAGCAATAGGGATTGTTTCTTGAATCGGGTCCTTTCTCGAGGAAAAGTTCGTCTCGAAAAGTTGAGTGGGAGGATGGTGGAGACTTGATGAGGTTATTGAGCGTCACTTCAACAAGTGTGTAGCAGGGCACGGGAAGTTGTTCTGTGGCACCTACACCAATTGAAGTCGAAGCTTGTGATAGTGATCATGAAGTTTTGGATCAAGTCACTCTGTACCTCGTGGGGTGACAAGGATGCGTCTTGTTTGAGTGGTGCGGTAATCCTTTCTTGAAGGTCATGTTGCTAGACAACAATGAACCTCGAGCTATGGAGAAGCGATGGTGGGCCCCAATTCCGACAAATGGTTAGAAGCCATGAAATCCGAGATAGGATCCATGTATCGAACAAAGCATGGACTTTGGTGGACTTGCCCGATGGCGGCAAGCCATTGAGATGAATGGATCTTTAAGAAGAAGACGGACGTGGGCGGTAATGTCACCATCTATGAAGCTCGACTTGTGGCGAAGAGTTTTCACAAGTTCAAGGAGTTGACTACGATGAGATTTTCTCATCCGTAGCGATGCTTAAGTCCGTCGGAATCATGTTAGCATAAGCTGCATTTATGAAATCTGGCGGATGGATGCCAAAACGAGTTTCCTTACCGGCGTAAGGAAAGGTTGTATGTGATACAATCAGAAATTTTGTCGATCCTAAGGATGCTAAAAGGTATCTGGCTCCAGTGATCCTTCTAAGGACTGGGTAAGCATCTCGGAGTTGGAATGTGCGCTTTGATGAGATGATCAAAGATTTTGGGTTTATACAAAGTTTATGAGAAACTTGTATTTCCAAAGAAGTGAGTGGGAGCACTATAGAATTTCGATGAGTATATGTTGTTGACATATTCATGATCGAAATGATGTAGAAATTCTGGAAAGCATATAGGGTTATTTGAAAGATGATTTTCAATAGAAAACCTGCATTAAGCTACTTGAACATTAAGCATCGAGATCTATAAGGATAGATCAAAATGCTTAATAACACTTTCAAATGAGCACATACCTTGACATGATCTTGAAGGTGTTCAAGATGGATCGATCAAAGAAGGAGTTCTTGCACGAGTTGTAAGGTATGAAGTTAAGACTTCAAGCTCGACCACGGCAGAAAAGAGAAAGGACGAAGGTCGTCCCCTATGCTTTAGGCGTAGGCTCATAGTATGCTATGTTGTGTACCGCTTTGGAAGTGTGCCATGCCATGAGTCGGTCAAGGGTACAAGAATGATCCAGGAATGGGGATCATTGGACAGCGGTCAAAATTGTCCTTGGAGTAAATAAGGACATGTTTCTCGATTATGGAGGTGATAATGAGTTGGCGTAAAGGGTTACGTCGATGCAAGCTTTAACACCTATCCGAGTGACTCGAGAAGCAAACCGGATCGTATAGTGGAGCAACCATTTGGAATAGCTCCAAGTGGAGCGTGAAAGCAGCATTTACAATATGACATAGAGAATTGCGAAGTACACACGGATCTGAAAGGTTCGGACCGTTGACTAAAACCTCTCTCACAAGCAAAACATGATCAAACCCCGAACTCATTGAGACTTAATCACATGGTGATGTGAACTAGTTTAAGACACTAGTAAACTCTTTGGATGTTGGTCACATGGCGATGTGACCTATCGATGTTAATCACATGGCGATGTGAACTAGATTATTGACTCTAGTGCAAGTGGGAGACTGTTGGAAATATGCCCTAGAGGCAATAATAAATTAGTTATTATTATATTTCCTTGTTCATGATAATCGTTTATTATTCATGCTATAATTGTATTGACCGGAAACAGCAATACATGTGTGGATACATAGACAACACCATGTCCCTAGTAAGCCTCTAGTTAACTAGCTCGTTGATCAATAGATGGTTACAGTTTCCTAACCATGGACATTGGATGTCATTGATGACGGGATCACATCATTAGGAGAATGATGTGATGTACAAGACCCAATCCTAAGCATAGCACAAGATCGTGTAGTTCGTTTTGCTAGAGCTTTTCCAATGTCAAGTATCTCTTCCTTAGACCATGAGATCGTGCAATTCCCGGATACCGTAGGAGTGCTTTGGGTGTATCAAAGCGTCACTGGCGTAATCGGGTGACTATAAAGGTGCACTACTGGTATCTCCGAAAGTGACCATTGGGTTGACACGGATCGAGGCGGGATTTGTCACTCCGTGAGCGGAGAGGTATCTCTGGGCCCACTCGGTAGGACATCATCATAATGTGCACAATGTGACCAAGGGGTTGATCACGGGATGATGTGTTATGGAGCGAGTAAAGAGACTTGCGGTAATGAGATTGAACAAGGTATCGGTATACCGACGATCGAATCTCGGGCAAGTACAATACCGCTAGACAAAGGGAATTGTATACGGGATCGATTGAGTCCTTGACATCGTGGTTCATCCGATGAGATCATCGTGGAACATGTAGGAGCCAACATGGGTATCCAGATCCGCTGTTGGTTATTGACCGGAGAACGTCTCGGTCATGTCTCGCTTGTCTCCGAACCCGTAGGGTCTACACATAAGGTTCGGTGGCGCTAGGGTTATATAGGAAGCTTGTATGTGGTTGCGAATGTTGTTGAGTCCGGATGAGATCCCGGATGTCACGAGGAGTTCCGGAATGGTCGGAGGTAAAGATTTATATATGGGAAGTCCTGTTTTGGTCACAGGAAAAGTTTGGGGTTTATCGGTAATGTCTGGGACCACGGGAGGTCGAGGGTCCACCAAGTGGGGCCACCTGCCCCGAGAAGGTTGCGTGGGCCAAGTGTGGGAGGAACCAGCCCCAAGGGGCTGGTGCGCCCCACTAGGGGCCCAAGGCGCAGGATGGGTGGGAGGGGCAAACCCTAGTCGAGATGGGCCCTAAGGCCCATCTAGTGGGCGCCTCCTCTCCCTCCCTCTTGGCGCCTCCTTGATCCCATCTAGGGCTGGCCGCCCCCTAGGGGTGGAAACCCTAGAGGGGCGCAGCCCTCCCTTCCCTATATATGAGGCCACAGGGGCTGCCCATAAAACATGAGAACCTCTCCCTCTTGGTGCAGCCCCTCCTCCTCCTCCTCTCCCTTGGTGCTTGGCGAAGCCTGCGGGATGCCACGCTCCTCCATCACCACCTTGCGTTGTGCTGCTGTTGGATGGAGTCTTCCTCAACCTCTCCTCTCTCCTTGCTGGATCAAGGCGTGGGAGGCGTCACCGGGCTGTACGTGTGTTGAACGCGGAGGTGCCGTCCGTTCGGCACTAGGATCTCGGTGATTTGAATCACGACAATCGACTCCTTCAACCCCGTTCACTTGAGCGCTTCCGCTTAGCGATCTACAAGGGTATGTAGACGCACTCTCCTCCCCTCGTTGCTAGTTTCTCCATAGATAGATCTTGGTGACACGTAGGAAAATTTTGAATTTCTGCTACGTTCCCCAACACTGTTATGCTTGCATCTGAGTACTTATTCCGCTGCTAAGTAGTTCGTTGCTTAGGAATTTCCTCACCTTGAAATTCCTCAATGAAAAAATTGTCAAAATTGCCTATTCAGCCCCCCTCTAGTCGATATAACACACTTTCAATTGGTATCAGAGAAAGGTACTCCCTTGTTCTGTGTGATTTTGGTTTAACCGCCTGGAGTTTTAGTTATGTCGACCGCGGGAATGAAGACAGTGACATGCCCCATATTTGACAGTCATAATTATCCCAAGTGGAAGGCCATGATGAAGAAGCGCCTCATGGCGATGAACAGCAAACTGTGGACTGTCACTGAGATTGGTCTTACCGATCTATGCAAGATGGCAGAGGCTTATGATATTCGCAAGTACACTCTACTTACCTCACGGCCAAGGACTTCATTTGCTCCTGTTTGTCCCAAAATCATTTTAGGAACATTATGCATCTCAGCCATGCAAAGCTTATCTGGGACCGACTCTCTGAGGTCTATGAAGGTCATCGAACTCGTTGATACGTCTCCGTCATATCTATAATTTTTGATTGTTCCATGCCAATATTCTACAACTTTCATATACTTTTGGCAACTTTTTATACTATTTTTGGGACTAACATATTGATCCGATTGCCCGATGCAGTTCTGTTTGTTGCATGTTTTTGTTTCAGAAAATCCATATCAAACAGAGTCCAAACGGAATAAAACTGATGGAATTTTTTGAATATATGTGATTTTTGGGAAGAAGAATCAACGCGATCACGGTGCCCGAGGGGCCACGAGGCAGGCGCGCCTGTGGGGTCGGCGCGCCTGGACCTCGTGGCCACCCGTAGAAGCGGTTGGAGCCCTTCTTTCTCCGCAAGAAAGCTAATTTCTGGATTGAGATCGTATCCAAAATAGCCCAATCAGATTCTGGATCTCCGGTTATAAAAAAGCGGTGAAAGGCCGGATCGAGAACACGAAGCAGAGAGGCAGAGAGAAAGATCCAATCTCGGAGGGGCTCTCACCCCTCCCATGCCATGGAGGCCAAGGACCAGAGGGGAAACCCTTCTCCCATCTAGGGAGGAGGTCAAGGAAGAAGAAGAAGAAGGGTCCCCCTCTCCCCTTTTCTTCCGGTGGCGCCGGAACGCTGCCGTGGCCACCATCATCATCACCGCGATCTTCACTAACACCTCCGCCATCTTCACCAACATCTCCATCACCTTCCTCCCTCTATCTATAGCGGTCCACTCTCCCGCAACCCGCTGTACCCTCTACTTGAACATTGTGCTTTATGCTTCATATTATTATCCAATGATGTGTTGCCATCCTATGATGTCTGAGTAGATTTTCGTTGTCCTATCGGTGGTTGATGAATTGCTATGATTGATTTAATTTGCCTTTGGTTATGTTGCTGTCCTTTGGTGCCCATCATATGGTAGCGTGGATCACACCATAGGGTTAGTTATATGTTGATAGGACTATGTATTGAGGGCAAGAGTGATGAAGCTTCAACTAGCATAGAAATTGATGCATACGGGATTGAAGGGGGACCAATATATCTTAATGCTATGGTTGGGTTTTACCTTAATGAACGTTAGTAGTTGCAGACGCTTGCTAATAGTTCCAATCGTAAGTGCATAGAATTTCAAGTCAGGATGACATGCTAGCAGTGGCCTCTCCCACATAAAACTTGCTATCTGTCTAGTAAAGTAGTCAATTGCTTAGGGACAATTTCGCAACGCCTACCACCACTTTTCCACACTCGCTATATTTACTTTATTGCTTCTTTACTTAAATAGCCCCTAGTTTTTATTTATGTGCTCTTTATATTCTTGCAAACCTATCCAACAACACCTACAAAGTACTTCTAGTTTCATACTTGTTCTAAGTAAAGCGAATGTTAAGCGTGCGTAGAGTTGTATCGGTGGTCGATAGAACTTGAGGGAATATTTGTTCTACCTTTAGCTCCTCGTTGGGTTCGACACTCTTACTTATCGAAAGAGGCTACAACTGATCCCCTTTACTTGTGAGTTATCACTCGTCATGATCCCTGGTTTGAGGATTTCAAGGAATCGCTCAAGGCGATGACTTTCGATCCGGAATCATCATCCTCTGAACCATGCCTTATGGCAAAAGGTGCCAAGGTAACTGAATGCTACCTATCTGAGTCTAGTGATGATGAATCTAGTGATGAATTTGGACCCAGCTATACCAAACTTGCTTCCCTTGCCACTAAACAACAAAGAGCTTTGGAAAAAGTTCAAAACATGCTTAATGAAAACGATGATATGTTGGGTGAAGAAATGGATCGAACTCAAACTCTGACTGATAATCTTCAGAGACTTTAGTCTAAGTTTGACAACCTTCAAAGTCATCATAACACTCTCTTATCTGATCATGAGAAGCTTTCTTATGAATTTCTTCAAATAAAGCAAGATCTTGAAAAGCTAAGGGAGAGTTATGAAGATCTTCAGAAGGAACATGATTCATTGCTTGCTCAACAGATTAGTTCCGCTCAGGAAGAACTAATTCCACCATGTTTGAAATGCATTGAACGTGAATCTGCTAATTCTTCACCTGAAAGTTCAAATGCTTCTATTGCTGCAAATTCTTCAACTGTCTCTGCTATCAAAAAATCCCTCATCTGAGGATGCCACTAGTATCACTGACAATGCAGGGCTGAAGGAATTGTATGTGACAGGCATGTACAAAAGCCTCAAAGGGCATCATGCTCTTTGTGATGTGCTTAAAAAGCATATCCTCAACAGGAACCCTATGAAGGAGGGTATTGCCTTTGAGACGAAACTCAATGTTGATGGGACTTACTGGAAACCTGAGCAGTATCCCAAAACCTCATGGGTTGCTGCAAAGGGACCTCCAGTAGATCCATCCACTTTATCTGGCCTTACATGCGAATCTTCATATTCTTCTGATGAGTCATTTGACTCCAACTATAAACTGTTAAAAAATCAGAATGGTGAAGTATTTGCTAGATATGTTGGCACTAACTGCAGGAATGGTCCCCCTATGAAGAAAATCTGGGTTCCCAAAAGGTGTCTTGAAAGTCTTCAGGTGAATGTCATCATGACACCACCTGTGAAGAATAGGAACACCAGATCAAATTCTTCATATGGACCAAAGTCTTCATATGTATCCAAGTCCTCATACGGACCAAATTCCTCACGTGGATCAAAATCCTCATATGAACATCATCGTGCTAACACTTCTGTTTCGCAAGGAAAGACTAAGGGTTATGAATATGTGCATTATTCTTCAAATCATTATGTTCATAAGTCCTCGAAGAATTTCTCTGCTTATTCATATGCTTACTCTAACCCCTCTTTTGTGAAACAAAGTGGACTATGCCACCTTTCTCTTATGGAGCTCGCAGAATGATGAACTCTTTGCCACCCCTCCAGATGTGGGTGGTGAAGAAAAAGAACTAATCTCTTATGCAGGGTGAGGTCTCCATACGAACTTAATCGTCTGAAGAATTTTCTGGAGACCTGAATACGCTTGAAAGGGCGCAAGCTAATCATGAAGAAATGAATTTTCATTTCTCACGTCCTCATACTGCTATATCTGTTCTATTGCTTGATGAAATTGATGTGATGAATTTGATGTCATTTTCTTCACTGATGAAGTATATGAGTTCGTAAGATGCACTAATTCATCTTCAAGATGATCAAACCAAAGCTACTGAATGGGTCCTCGACAGTGGATGTACAAATCACATGACTGGTGACAGGAACTTATTAATGGACACCGCTTTATCTCCCTAGAATCTGAAGCATATCACCTATGCTGAAAAGGAAAAAAGCAAGGTAAGGGGTCTAGGTAGGGTTGCGATCTCAAAGGATCGACACATGGACAAAGTCATGCTCGTCGAGTCCTTAGGATTCAACCTCATGTCTGTCTCAATGCTTTGTGATCTTGATATGGTTGTTGTCTTTGGCAAGTATCGTTGTGTTGTGATCATGGAAGCTGGCCATTCCAAAGTCTTCAAAGGCTTTAGGAGAGGAGACTTGTATATTGTCTCTACAGGACCACAACCTTCTACATGTCTACTTCCAAAAGCTTCAGAAGGCTGGCTATGGCATCGACGACTTGGTCATGCTGGAATGAGGAACCTACACACGCTCGCGAAGAAGAAGCATGTCATTGGCATTGAGGGCGTCAAATTCCTCGAGGATCACCTATGTGGAGCTTGTGAAGCTGGAAAGATGACCAAGGCCAAGCATCCCTAAAAGACTATCATGACTACCACTCCCATTTGAATTGCTTCACATGGATCTCTTTGGCCCTCCTCATTATGCCACATTCACCAATGTTGCATCTTTATATGGCTTTGTTATTGTTGATGACTATTCTCGTTACACATTGGTGCATATCATCACTTACAAAACTGAAGTGCAGGAAGTCTTCAAATGATTTTCCTCAAGGGCTTCAACCAACTTTGGTGTGAAGATCAAGCACATCAGAAGTGACAATGGGACCGAGTTCAAGAATACTGGTCTTGATGACTATCTTGATGAACTTGGTATTACTCACGAGTTATCTGCTCCTTATACTCCTTAGCAGAATGGCATCGTGGAGCGCAAGAACATTACTCTTGTTGAGATGGCTCGCACTATGCTTGATGAATACAAGATGCCTCGTCATTTCTGGCCCGAGGCAATTGATATTGCGTGCCACATCATCAATTGGGTATATCTTCACAAATTCTTCAAAAATACCTCATATGAACTCCTCACCGACAAGAAACCCAATGTGAGTTATTTCAAAGTCTTCGGTGCTAAATGTTGGATTAGAAATCCTCAACACAATTCTAAATTTGCACCGAAAGCACATGAAGGTTTTATGCTTGGCTACGGAAAGGACTCGCACACCTACAGAGTCTTCAACACCGTTCATCACAAGGTTGTTGAAACTGTAGATGTTCGGTTCGATGAAACTAATGGCTCGAAAAGAGAGCACCTACCTCCTGTGCTAGATGAAATGTCACCTGAAAAATTCATCAAGTTCAAGGCTACTGAGGATGTCATTCCTACCGAAGAATCTGCTGAAGAAGTCATTCCAGAACGTTAAGAACATCATGCTGGTGCACCTGAGGAAAATGGCTCTGAAGAAAATGCTGAGCCGACTCAACGTCGTCAACCCGCTCACCCTCCCGTTGCAAATGAAGTGCAGTTCGAGAAAATCATTAGCGACATCAACGCACCAGGTCCTCTCACACGCTCGAAGGCTTCACATTTGTCTAACTTTTGTGGGCACTTTTCTTTTCTCTCTATCACAGAGCCCACCAAAGTAGATGAGGCATTTTTGGAGCCTGAGTGGATTCAAGCAATGTAAGAGGAATTACATCAAGTCGATCTCAACAATGTTTGGGAACTTGTCAAGCGACCAGACCCACGCAAGCACAATATCATTGGCACCAAATGGATCTACCGCAATAAGCAAGATGAAAATGGCCTTGCGATGAGGAATAAAGCACGACTTGTAGCTCAAGGCTACACACAGGTTGAAGGAATTGATTTCGATGAACTTTTGCACCTGTTGCTAGACTTGAGGCTATTCGCATATTGCTTGCTTATGCGTATCATAATATCATCTTATATCAAATGGATGTGAAAAGTGCATTCCTCAATGGTAAGCTTGAGGAAGAAGTATATGTTGCTCAACCCCAGGTTTTGAAGATCCAAAGTATCCTGGCAAAGTCTTCAGACTCAATAAGGCCCTCTATGGCCTCAAGCAGGCCCCTCAGGCGTGGTATGATATGTTGAAGGAATTCGTCATGAAGAAAGGCTTCAAACCAGGTTCACTTGACCCAACTCTTTTCACCAAAACCTATGATGATAAATTATTTGTGTGCCAAATATATGTTGATGATATTAT
The DNA here is from genome assembly GCA_021605205.1 of Aegilops longissima. Lineage (NCBI taxonomy): Eukaryota > Viridiplantae > Streptophyta > Magnoliopsida > Poales > Poaceae > Aegilops > Aegilops longissima. Next base: position 146,810,395 of record CM038676.1, on the reverse strand, counting down.
CTTTGGCTGTATTGACCAACGTTACAGTGAATAGTTTGCCTATATGATGAGTGAGGAATATCAAATGTCTATGATGGGAGAATTGAAATTATTCTTAGGTCTTCAAATTCGTCAACAACGCAACGACATCTTCATATCTTAGGAGAAATACCTCAAGGATGTGTTGAGGAAATTTGGAATGCAAGATTGCAAAGGCGTCAAAATACCTATGCCCACAAATGGCCATCTATGCACTGATGAAAATGGTATTGACTTTGATCAAAAGGTATACCGCTCCATGATTGGCTCTTTATTGTATCTATGTGCATTTAGGCCAGATATTATGCTTAGTGTTTGCATGTGTGCCCGTTTTCAAGCTACACCGAAGGAATCACACCATAAGGTTGTGAAGCATACTTTTCGATATCTAGCTCACACTCCAACACTTGGATTATGGTATTCCAAGGGCTCGGATTTTGATCTCATTGGATATTCTAACTCTGACTATGCTAGTGATCGTGTGGACCGCAAGTCAACATCTGGCACATGACATTTTCTCGGGCGTTCCTTGGTATGTTGGTCCTCGAAGAAGCAGAACTGGGTATCACTTTCTACTGCTGAAGCTGAGTACATTGCTGCTGCTTCGTGCTGTGCTCAATTACTATGGATGAAGCAAACCCTCAAGGACTACGAGATCAATGTGAAGAATGTGCCACTCTTCTGTGACAATGAGAGTGCCATCAAGATTGCTCACAACCCAGTTAGCACTCGAAGACAAAGCACATCCAGATTCGTCATCATTTTCTTCGTGATTATGTGTTGAAGGGCGACATCTCTATTGAGCACGTGAAGTCTGAGAACAGCTAGCTGATATCTTCACAAAGCCCTTGGATGAGAAGAGATTTAGCAAGTTGCGGTGTGAGCTAAATATCTTTAAATCTTTGAACGTTCTTTGAAAAGGACACACATCCTAACACTTCTGCAAAATTGATGACTTAGATGTGCAACACACGAAGTAACATTTTTGTTCAATCAATGAAGACTAACCCTCCAAGTGTGAAGACATTAACGAAGAATTTGATTCTCCGAGCCCTACGAAAATTGTATGCGGCGTTTGAAATCATCATTCTTATTCGGTGGGTCACGCCACCAACAATAGTTGAAAAATCTTCAATTTGAGTTTTTCTTCAGTTTTGAAATTCCTCAGTTGTTCAAATTCTTCAACTTTGCAAGTCTTCACTCATTCCGTCATTGTTTTTCATTGACTATATATATATATATATATATATATATATATATATATATATATATATATATATATATATATATATATATATATATATATATATATATATATATATATATATATATATATATATATACTAAACTCAACCCAGTATGTTCACAAATTCTTCATGTGCATTCTATTTGAAACCCGTTCAGAATCTTCACTGTGTCCTTGTCAGCTGAAGAATTTGCGAACGCAACTTTAAAATATTCTTATCTAAATTTTCGGCTTTTTGCCGCTCAAACCGTTCCACATCCCACGATGAGACTATTATATTCACCCACGATCTCACACGATCCCCACTTCACAGTACGTGGGTGACACATGTCGCTAGGACGAGAAGGGTCAGGGGCACGTTCGACCATTTTCCTCGCATGAGCGGTTTTCACCTCGGTTATAAATAACCCTCAGCCTCCTCAGACCGCATTTACCCCGCTCGACCTCACTCCCCTTGCTCGAGCTCTCTGACCGAGCGCCGCCGCTACTCCCATCGTCGCCGACGAGGAAGAGCTTCACTGCCTCCACCTTGTTGCCGTCGTACTCGCGCCGGCCATGGAAATCTTCACTCCGCCTCCGCCGTAGCTATGTTCCGCCGCCTAGTTAGGGCGTGGAAGATCTGAATGGACAAACTTCTCAACTTCTCCCAGTTCGTCGTGTTCTTCGTCAAGGGTAAATAAAAGCTATTTTTACTTCCCTTATTGATTCTGATGATTTCCACAAAATCTTCAAAAGGTGTTTATTCTTCAACTTCCACACACATAAACACCACACATACATCTGTTCTTGATTTGTTTGTCTAAGCAACGTTTTTCTTCAAGATTCCTCAATTGTGTGGATTTTCAATCTATGCAACTCTGGAACCTAAGTCAAAGACCGCTTAGTGAAATTCCTCAAGACACTCCTGGTCAAATTTCTCAAACTTTTTCTTTTTACAAAATCTTATGAGAACGCATATGACCTCTCCAAATTCTTTGCACCTATACTCTATTCACAGGTACACATGTCTGCTACTGAATCTCTAGGTTCTCATCAACTTAAATCATTTGCAGCATTCCTCGAAGACAGATCGCATACCATGTTAGAGAATTCCATTGTTCAAAATCCTCAGCTGAAGAAAATGGCTGATGGCAAGCGACCTCTGAAGGGAGGCAAGATACTAGAAGTGAATACAGCTTTTGAGATCCCCGATGACATTTATGAGGAATATTGCACTCCTGATGAAGCCAAACATGGCAAGGAAAACAAAAATCAGTGCAAGGTGCACATTCAGAGGATAGAGAGGAGATGGGCACGGGAATGGAGGGAGTACAGATATGTAACTCCAAAGTACATGAAGAAATTCGCGTTACACCCTCCTTGCCCAAGAGCTCCGTTGGCACCTGGCCAAGAAGCTGATCCCACCAGCCTCAAGAGCGGTGACGACTATCCAGATGATTGGGCCAAGCGGCAAGCCAAGGCCAAAATGGCCAAGGAAGCAGTGAGGAAATTTAATGAAGACTCTGCTACTGCCGCCGCTGAGGCCTCTGCAAGCAAGCCCAAGAAGGCTATGCCCAAGAAGCCTGTGCACAAGCCCAGTTTCTCAGCAATGCCCTCACGGCCAAGCTCATCAAAGCCCTCACGACATATTCCTCAAGCAGCTCCAGTCCCCTCTATTCCAAGACCTTCAGCTACTGCTACAAAGTCCTTTGCACATGCGCATCTCGCCTCTTGCCAAAGGACCACATGCATCTCAATTCCTTCAGGAGCATCTGCAAGTTCTTCAGCTCCCCCACAGTGCTCAACTGGCCCAACTTTGCTGAGGACAAAGGCCACTGCTGGACGAGGCACAAGGCCAAGTCCTCACAATAAGCAGGTTGCCTTCCAAGTACCATCGAGTGAAGACGAAGCTGATGATGAGGAATTAGCAGAAATCATCATAGACAGATAGCAAAGGGCCGCTAGAGCCAAAGGCAGTAATGTGCCATTGATGCTAGATCCCAAGTTGATCCTGGACTTCATCGACCTATGGCATAAGGACCCCAACACTCCTTTGCCTGAGATGAACCTCACTCCTGGCCAAAGTCATTGTGTTGACGGCCTTCATTGATGAGGAAAAATGGAAATTTGAACAGGGGAGGAAGGTGAAGAAAGCTGAGTACAAGAAAGAGCGCTTTATGAAGAAAAATGTTTTGAAGCTATCACCTGATGAACTTGTCGCTCTGCAATCAGAAATCAAGGGTCTCAGTGATGAATTTGACCGATACTATGCTGATTGGCTGGGAGCCAAAGTCAGATTTGTCAAGCTGACCAAGGGATTCACCTCAAATGTTGTAGCCCCAACACAACATGAAATTCCTTAGACTGAAGCATCTGCTCAGCCTACTGAAGAACATGCCAGCACCGCTGATGAAGATCGGGCTGCTGAAGAAAATGAGAGCACCAGGACTGATGAAGATATTCCAGCCGCTGAAGAAACTGCCAGTGCAACCACTAGCGTTGCGCCTGAAGACCAAGCCAGGCCAGTTGAAGCATCTGCTACTGCTCCTGAAGAAACTGAACATGCCAGGGCAACTGCATCAGTTGTGCCTAAAGAAACTACACCAATTTCCTCTGCTCCTCCTGCACAAACGGCAAGTCCTGCCCTTCCTTCTGCATCAAAAGTGAAGAAAACCAAAGCTGCGGAGCGAGCAGCTATGAAGAAAAGGAAAGCATCTGCATCATCAGAGTCTTGAGCTCCAAAGAAAGTGAAGACTTTGACGAGCTCCTATGAAAATCCCATAGATGTTGTTCCTGTATCAAGCATGCCATCAAAGGAGATTGTTCGCTTTGGTGAGGAATATAAGATTCCAAGTGAATCTGATGAAGAAAATCCTTTTGCTGCTACGTCAGAGCAGATTGATGAAGAAACTGAAGTGGACAACATCACTTCGACTCCACTAGTATCATCGCCCATGCCTCGGTTCACTGCTGAAGAGGCCGGCGTTGAAGAAATTGATGAAGAAGATGAAGATGTGGATATTGGGTCTACAACTCTGATTCTGAATGACGACTACTGGGAAAGTCATCACCCTAATTCACCACTCTACACCCCTCTGCAACAAATTCCTTAGTCCCCGGTTCAAACTGAAGAAATTCATGCGGGCTCTGAAGAACATCAAGCTTCTCTTCTCACTATTCCTGAAGAAGTTCCAGCCACTAGTGCTGATGTAAATGTTGTTGATGAAATGGAGACCTAGGCTGATGCTAATTACATTGCACCAGAAATTCCTCAGCCTGTGGCTCCAATGGCTATACCTTAAGAGGCTGCAAAGACATCAACTGCGAATCTTCAGCCCAAGCCACAGAATCCTCACTGCAAGAAACAGAAGTTCAAGGTTGAAGACTTCTTCAATGAGCACATTTTCTTCACTGACTACAATCCTTATGATGCTGCTCGACTTCGTCGCAAGCGCTTCTGGACTGCAAGCCAGATGAACTTCTATTCCTCACTGCTGTTTGATAAGGACAAGATCTTTGACCATGAGCAAATTCCTCATGTGGAGATGGAGTTTCTACTGTGCTTCACCCCAGTACTCAGTGTTCTTCATGACGCTGGGCGGCTCAACTTCTGCACTGACGTCTGCGACTGGAATGGAGAACTCATTCCTCAGTTCTATGCCATGTTGCATATCACTGGCTACATTGAAGATGTCAATTCATGGGTATTGGACTGGATGACAGAAAATACTCACTACAAAGCACCGGCCTCTGAATTGTTTCATGCTGTCCCAGTCAGTCCTCCCGTTGAAGGTGCAAGGCTTATCTATGCTGAACCTGAACTATCAAATCATCTGATGCAAGTGCTGATGAAGCCTTTGAAGCTAGGCCAAGCTCCAAGGACCAAATTCCTCGTCAAGGAATTGCTCTATGTGCCAAGGACTGTGTACAGAATATTGACCAAAACTCTCAGTCCAATCAAGGGCCACAACTCTGATGAAGAAGAGCTTATTGGCATCATGAATAATCTGCTTTTCAACATCATACATGGTATTCCTATCAACTACCATGATTTCTTCATGAGGACTTTGGCCAATGTCGCTCTATCACCGTTTGAATTGAAGCCTTATGCTCCTTGGACTATGAGATTCATCAGATCAAGGTCTTCAATTCATTACAAGGGTGATTTTTAAAATCACCTTAGCTACTTGCCGCCGATTGAAGTCCTCAAACGGACTATTTCCATAGCTGATGAGAAGGGCAAGGCTGCTGCAATTTATGAAGGCACTCGTCCATTGGATGGACAGTTTCGCAAAGCTGCATCTTATTCCACCAATGATGACTCTGCTACCCATGATACTGCCGAAAATGCTTCAAAGAAACTTCCTCAAGCCACTGCTCCAAGGGTGACGACTGATCGTGAGCTTCTCCTCAGTCTTCATCACAAGGTCGATCGTAACCACAAATGGGTCAAGCACCAGTTTGGTTCAATTCTTCAGAATATGACAATCATGCAAAACACTATGAAGAAGAACCATTACTATCTGCATGAAGTTTTTGATCACACCTGGGCTGTCTTGTCTCACCTCTACGTTGAAGAAGATCTCAAGCAGATGGGATTCAAGCAAGACTCTTACTGGTCTTAGCCACCTTCGAAGAAATTCAAGAAGGTCAAAGTTCCTCACTTGGTGGCCAGCTCATACTCTTCATCGCGCGAGACTAATGAACATGAAGACTTGAACAACGCCGCGGCATGCCCTACTCCAATGGACGACCCCAAGAACGCTGGCGCACCTCCATCGACTTCTTGATGATATTCTTCAGGGGCATTAGTCCTCATTTTTCGCCCCTTTTGCTCATTTGATGACAAAGGGGAGAAATTTGAGTTAGTCTTCAAGCGGGTCTCTATATATGGGCGTTTTATTGCTAAGTTACAACTCTTGTTCTTCTGATGTTTTTGTTGATCGAGTAGTAAACTTAGTCCGATGGTGGTCTGATACTTTTGCTCTGTTCTTCTGCATTCTTTTTCCTCGTATATGTTAATGCACACATGCTGAATTACATCAGTCACCATATTTCATCATGCATTTCAAATTCATCATATCATATGTTAAATGCGTGTATGAATTACAAGATATAGGGGAAAATCTCCATGATTCTACTCTACAAGGTGCATTTGCTATTCAAAGCAAATTCCTCACATATGCACATCTTCAGGGGGAGTTCTTCTATATCTTGCAATCATATTCCTCAATATCTGTATTTACACTTCATATGTTTATCCCCGTTGAAAACTTAACCTATATTGTCATCAATCACCAAAAAGGGGGAGATTGTAAGTGCATCTAGTGGCCCTTAGTGATTTTGGTGTATTGAAGACTTATAGGTTAAGGGACTAATGCGTTTGTCAGTGTACACAGGTCTATAAGTCTATGAGGAGTTTGATATTTACAAAGGAAATCGACCCCTAAAAATGAATGTCTTCATCTGAAGACTTTGGCTTTCTGAAGACTTTGAAAGTGAAGAAATTGGTGTGACCGTCAAGACTTAATATTCATGCGAGGAATATGAAGCGTGAAGACTTTTGTTTTCGTAGTTTCATTTTCTCTTTCTTGAGTCATAGGAAACACCGTACTGTTAAAGGGGGTCGAGGTAAAACTAAGGAAAAGTTTCCAAGTGATGCTCATCTCAAAATCCTACACCTACCCAATCCTTTCGAGTGAAGCCATTGGAAATATCATACAGTTCAATAAATTTCTTCAGTGACAGAGACGAAGATCTTCTGGTCTCTGAGGAAATTGTCCTGACTCAGGAGTTAAGAATTCGCCAGTGCGGATTGCCTACAAGTGAGGAACATGATAGCCCTGAGGAATTTGATCTTCAAAGTTCCGACCGTTGCTGTGCTATGCGCCAGCTGTCCTAAAATATCCCTACCTAACGGTCATATCATTGAAGGGCATTTATGTCTTATCATGTCGGGCTGCTCCCTAGGCTATAAATAGCCGCCCTCTACAACCACTAACTGGTTGGCTGTTCCGAGAAACTAACACTTGTCAATTTAGAGCATCCCATGCTCCGAGGACTTTGAGCAAAAAGCATCAAGTGAGGAAAGCCCAAACCCAAGCACCTACAAACCCAAAGTGATTGAGCATCACTAAAGAGATTGTTCCTGTGTGGAACCGACGCTTGTTACCTTTGAGGACTGTCCATCCTCCAGACGGTTAGGCGTCATGGTCTAGAGCATCCAAGACTAAATTGTGGATCGCCGAGTGACCGAGTCTGTGAAGGTTTGGAAGTCACCTGAAGATTTACCATGAGTGATCGGGCGAGGTCTGTGTGACCTTAGTTCAAGGAGAATACGGTGAGGACTGTGTGTCCAGGACTGTGTGTCCTCAGGTTTAAATACCTAGCCGCTCCAACCAGACGTACGACTCTCACAATAGTTGGAAGTGGTCTACAAAATCATTTTCTTCAATGAGCTACTGGTTCTATTTCCTCAACCCTTCCATTTGCTCATTCGTATAATATTGTACTTGATCGTTACTGTTTGAAGACTTTGACTAAAGACTTTCTCAATTTCCTCAATCCTACTTCTTCAGTCAGTTTGTCTTCAGCCTGCCTATCCTGTGTTTATGCTACTTGTACTCTGTGCTTGTTTTCGTTTCATCATGATGACTGTGCTGCTGCACTGTTATGCTTGCATCTGAGTACTTACTCCGCTGCTAAGTAGTTCGTTGCTTAGGAATTTCCTCACCTTGAAATTCCTAAGTGACGAATTTGTAAAAATCGCCTATCCACCCCCCTCTAGTCGATATTACAGACTTTCACTATTCGATGTAATGTTCTTTTGCGGTGTATTTGTTGAGATCCGATGATTTGTGGATTTTATGATCAGATTATCTAGGAATATTATTTGAGTCTTCTTTGAACTCTTTTATGCATGATTAAGATAGCTTTGTATTTCTCTCCGATCTAACGATTTGGTTTGGCCAACTAGATTGGTTTTCTTTCATTGGAGAGGTGCTTTGTGATGGGTTCAATCTTGCGTTGTCCTCACCCAATGATTGTAGGGGTAGCGAGCCACGTATCTATATTATTGCCAATAGGGATAAAAATATGGGGTTTGTACCATATTGATTGGATCTATCCCTCTACATCATGTCATCTTTCTTAAGGCGTTACTCCGTTCTTGTTAACTTAATACACTTGATTCATGCTGGATAGCGGTCGATGTCTGGAGTAATAGTAGTAGATGCAAGCAGGAGTCGGTCTACTTGTCACGAACGTGATGCCTATATTCATGATCATTGCCTTAGATATTGTCATAACTATGCTCCTTTCTATCAATTGCTCAACAATAATTTGTTTACCCGCCGTATGCTTTCTTCAAGAGAGAAGACTCTAGTGAAACCTATGTCCCATGGGTCTATTTCCTATAATATTATTTTCAGATCTATAAAATCAAAAACTCAAAAATACCTTGCTAGAATTTATTTATATTTACTTTATTTTACACTTTTACTTATCTTTTATACCTATCTCTACCAGATCTCACTCTTGCTAGTGACCGTGATGGGATTGACAACCCCTTTTTCCCATTGTGTGCAAGTGTTTGTTAGTTTGTGCAGGTGCATCTATTGGGGACTTGCTTGTGCCTCCTACTAGATTGATACCTTGGTTCTTAACTGAGGGAAGTACTTATCTCTACTTTTCTGCATCAGCCTTTCCTCTTAAGGGAAAAATCAACGCAAGCTCAAGAAGTAGCAGTGTGCGGCAGCCATCCTTGGTGGGGAGAAGGGGGATGATCTCCCCAAGGATGGCGTCCGGTAGATCGCTGATGCAGGCCGCCCGAGATTCTACGGGTTCCTCCGATCTAGGGGGGCCGTGGCCGCTTCTGGCCACACCGCCGGGTGTAGGATCTACAACCGGCGGTACCACTGGCCGGAGCCTCATCTATATACATACCAATTTGAAAAATGGCAGAAACATACATGTAGGACATTCAAAATCAATTCTCAAGATCTGGAAGAAAAAAAGGCACAAAAATATACCTAGGGCATTGAAAATCAATTCTCATGATCCGCCCATGAATTATTAGCACACACGCTAACCCTAGTCGGATTATTAGCAAACATCATTTGTACAGAACAAACAATTAATCAATCAATACACTACATGCATCTAACGGATCTTAATTACTCTGATTTCATGGACTGGGAGAACATAACCATCGGATTTGTATTCCAAAAAAATTAGAGGGGCTGGGGGGAGTAACCAGAGAAAACACTTGATATGTTTGCCGCACAAATGGATTTAGATGACTAACCGGTTTTCCGTCGGAGTTGTAGTCGTTGCCGGAATTGTTGTGGACCTCCGGCTTCGGCTGGTGGGGGGGGGGGCACGATGGCACCGACGAAGTCAAGGTCATGCTGCTGCCCACGCGAGACCTCGTCGGCAGTGACAACAACCTCTATGCCCAGCTTCACGCGTTGTGCGGGTGCTTCACCAGTCCCGGCGTCGCCACTCCCTCCAACGGTGTGCTTCGACAGCATCCTATACACTCCAGACGACTGTGACCACTGTGGACCGAGGGTGCGGCCGCCTATTATGGACAACGGCTCGGGCGCGCCATTAATATGGAGTAGTGGGAGCAAGGCGGGCGGCGGTCAAAAGTTGTCTCGCCTCCCGACCTGCTTGCACGGCGGACTGCTCGCATGCATCCCATCAACTCACGCCTGCTCGCACGGCACATGGGGCACGTGGCGGCACGTACATTGTTTTTCTTTTTTGATAATTAATTCTGCCGCTTTATTGCTTAACCGGAGCATGGCACATACACATTGTTGGTCTAACGCACATGGTCCGAATAAATAATCTATATGCTATCTAAGTTGCCAATTATTAAAAATCTCCCATTTGTAAGAAGAGTATATCAAAACTTGTCTCAAATTTGACTAACAAAATACAATATCATAGTCTTCTAGTCTCCATATGACACCACGATAAGTTTCATGAATTTCAACTAAATTTTGGATTTACTGAATTTCAAAAATCAATTCTCAAAGTTTTGAAATCTCTTGCACGGGGAAACATGCACCCAGGGACACACATATGATTTTACAATCCATTTTGGTGCACACGTAGCTCAAATTTGTTTTTGCACATTAAATCCCTAGGAAATCAATCGATGTATAAAAAGGTTGAACGATCTCTATTTTTTATTTTAAAACGACACTCCTTTGGTCACCATTGCAGAAAAAGTTTGACATGCCTCAGAGTGGCGGTGGTGGTGCGGGAAGTGTGTGTCTGTGTGTGTGTGTGGGGGGGGGGGTCCGGGAGTACACTACGAGTCGTGAGCCTCCGTGTGTGATTGATCATTTTGTGAGTCATATGTTCCACATCAAAGTCATGAATTGGTTATCTAAAACATTACACAACCCTTTCATACATACATGTTCGGGCCACATGCATGCATTGGTGGTCCTCTCGGACACTCCCTCGTGCAGTTATCAGCGACGTGTCCATTCATTAGCCCGCAAAGGTTTTCAGTTTCCACCGACAACGAGAGGCATTTGATCAAAGGTGGATTCATCTTGGCATGTGTGTCACTGTGTGGATCATGGTGAGATTCCATATCAAAGTTCGGGCACGTGCGTACACATGAGTCCCTCCCACCGGCTCGAAGTGAGGGGGCTACGCGTCATGAACCTCTGTGTAGTGCGTTTACGGTTTCTGAAGCATGTGTCACATCAAAGTTGTGCATTAGGTATTCAAACATCACATAACACACCTCTTTTGGGCACATGCATGTGGTGGTTGTCCTATGACGCTCACTCGCGTGTGACACTCTCTGTGGGCCCGCGAGGTCGTCCTCGATCAGTTGAACCTACAACGAGAGAGAGGTTAATTTGATTGACAAGGATGGTTATTTTTTGGTTTGTGTTACGTATATGCACGGTAGGAGTATGTAGTCCATGTCAAAGAGGGGGAAACATGTATACTATATACGCATCATAACCTCACTCCATGTGGGGACTTTCCAGTTCCCGAGGCAGGTGCCACATCAAAGTTGTGCATTGGTATTCAAACATCATGCAATACCATGCAGGCGGTGGTTGCCCTATAGGTACTCACTCGCGTGCAGCGCTTCCATCTGTGGGCCTGCGAGGTTGTCCTCCATCACTTTGACGAGAGAGAGAGAGAGAGAGAGAGAGAGAGAGAGAGAGAGAGAGAGAGAGAGGTTAATTTGACCATCAAGGAATGATTCTTTTTGGTTTGTGCTATAGTAGGCGTGTATATATACCACACGTCGAATGGGAGGGGGTAGCACATACCACGCATCATGAACCTCGCGCTCTGTGGGGACTTTTCGGTTTCTGAGGTATATATAGGTGCCACATCAAAGTTGTGCATTGTGTATTCAAACATCACACAAACACCTCTTTGGGACACATGCAGAGTTGTCCTATATAGGACGCTCACTCACGTGCGATGTACGCTTCGCTCCTATGGGCTCGCGAGGTCGTCGTCCTTCACTTCCACCCAACGAGAGAGAGAGTTATAGTTTGACGAACAAGGAGGATTAATTAATTTAGGGTCGTGTTACGGTAAGCGTATATAGTGCGTGTCGAAGGGGGGATGGGACCAGCATATACTAGGTGTCATGAACCTCACTCCGTGTGGGGACTTTTCTGATTTTGAGGCAGATGCCACATCAAAGTTGTGCATTAGGTATTCCAAACATCACAACCACACGCCTCTCTCTATATATGTTTGGCACACATGCAAGAGATGGTGGTTGTCCTCTGGCACTCACTCACGCGGTTATCGGCGATGCTTCCATCTGTGGGCCCGCTTGGTCCATCACTTTCACGGACAGCGAGAGAGGTTAATTAATTTGACTTAGGAGGGAATTAATTTTTTGTTTCTCTCATGGTATAGGTCACAATAGCGCATGCGTACACATGAATCCATCCCGCTAGATCAAAGTGGGGGGGGGGGGCGAGCACACGACACAACATGAACCTCTTGCTCTATCTGGGACCTGTGCGATTTTCAATGCGTGCGCCACATCAATGTTGTGCATTGGGTATTCAACACATATGCATGCATCACACACCTCCATAAATATGTTTGGGACACATGCATGCAATGGTTGTCTTTGGACACTCTCACTCGCTTTGTTATCGGCGGCAAGCCTATATATTCGTGGGCCAGCGTAGACGTCCATCATTTTGACCGACGACGAGAAAGGTTACCAAGGTGGATTCTTCTTCTTTGGTTCGTGTTACCATATAGTAGGTCGATCCTTCCGGGCCTAATTAAGTTTGAGCGCATGCTACGCGTCATGAACCCTCGCTCAGTGTGGGGATTTTATGGTTCCAAAGCATGGTGCCACATCAAATTTGTGCATTGGGTATTCAAACACCACACACCACTTCCATATACATATCTTTGGGACACATGCACAGAGTGGGTTTTGTCTTCAAGAACTCCCTCGCGAGGTTATCGGCGACAAGCTAGCCCGTTTTGCGGGGCCGTGCGGACGTCCATCACTTTGACTAACAACGAGCGAGAGAGGTTATACGACCAAGTTGGATTATGCTTGGTCCGTGTTACAGCACGTCTTAGTGAAATGCCTCCCCCCCCCCCCCGATGTGTGTGTGGGTGGGTGGGTGGGGGGGCTACTTTGCACTACCTGCAACCTCCGTGGGGTCGGGGAAGTTCGGTTAATTTGTGAGGCACATCTACCACATAAAAGTTATGAATGGTAGTAAAATATCACACCACATCCTATTCATACATATAGTAGAGCCACCTGCAGGTGGTTCGTATGTGGTCTCACCCATCTCGCGCCACAAGCACACATTTGTGGGCCGGCACACGGTCCACCTTTGTCCAAAAGCAAAAGTGGGTTTGACCATGATGGACTCCTATAGGTTTTGTGTTACGGTAGGTTTAGATTTCAGACCTAGCTATTTGGGGGCATGCGTTCATAGCTAGGATTCCCTTACCGCCGACACGATGTGGGGTTTGTAGGGGGTGGCTGACTAGCAATATTGTGCGCTTTGTGAGACAGGTTCCACATCAAACTTGTGCATTGGGTATTTGAACATCAAACCACCCTTTTCATACATATATTTGGTCCACATGCAAGTGTGTTCGTGTTCTAACCCTTTCCTGCGTTATTCATTTTGCCAAATTTATAAATAGCAGACGAGTTGGATGCAACAACCGTGCAATTAGGGACGCAACAGACACCAATCACTCAGACTACCCGTGTGCCACACCCGTGCCCCTGTCACTCACATTGGCACAGTACATTGGGCTCCATGAGGCTAGCCTCCCGCTCTCGAAAATATCTACTACCTTGCAATCGCGAAAATATCTACCACCTGGAAGGTTTTTATGTTGGATAGCACACGATTAGTATGTGTCGACCATGTGCGATGTATGTTACCCCCGCTCTGCTGGACCGTGTGCGATGTCTGTTACTCCTGCTCTGCTGGACCGTGTGCGATGTCTGTTACTCCGCTCTGCTTCAATCCCTTGATTCAAATTTTCAGTAGCCCCGTCATTTTACTCCGACCTGCATCCCTCGCAATCTCAAAAATATTTTCTTGCCTGGGGGTTTTTCTATTTGATAGCACACGATTAGTATGTTTTGACCGTGTGCGATGTCTGTAACTCCCGCTCTGCTTCTATCCCTTGATCCAAATTTTTAGTAGCCCCGACATTTTACTCCCGCCTCTGCATCCCTCGCAATATCAAAAATATCTGCTCGCCGTTGATCCAAATTTTCTGTAGCCCTGACATTTTACTCCTTCCTAGTAAAATTTTCAATTGCTGCGGTATTTCCTCAAACACCACCTTGGCCCCCCTCCACACCCACTCATCCCAAAACCTCCGCTCACACAGACACAAACCACCCCTCCCTCGATCGAAACCATTGGTAGGTTGTCACCATCGCTGCCGCCTCCGCCTCCATCGTCAACCTCTGCCTGTGTGCAGGAAAGCTCGAGGAGCCAATGGCCCAAAAGAGGTTTATCGCGGCCTCTTCGCCCGACGTCAGCGAGGTGGCCGCCGAGGTGTCCCTGTCGTCTTTCATGGGCTCTTTATCGAGCCGCCGTCGCCGGTCGGCCGATCCACCCGCCGCCGCGCCCCTACGCCAATTTGAGGACTTCCCCGTCCTCCCTCGTACCCAGCCGCCGATGAGGTCCTACCTCGGGGTCCGGCAGCGGCGGTGGGGGACATGGGTCACCGAGATTATGGATCAGGAGAGATCCAGCTGTCGGTGGCTCGGTAGCTTCCACATAGCCGAGTTCGCGGACATGGAGTACGACCGCTGGCAGGTCCGCTACCACGGCGCGACGGCTAGGCTCAGTTTCCCCTTTGGCACACGTCCAGTCGACGTCATCCCTCCGGAGCCAGGAGTGGTGAGCTCGGCTATTGCGCGGAGGCCTACATGCAAGAGCTCTGCCGACAACACCTAGAGCTTGGAGGCGGAGCGGATGATCTTTGCCGGCGTGGAGCTTGGCGAGGTTATCGTGCTCTCCTCCGATGACGAGGTCAAAGGCGGAGGACGGCGGTGCAGAGGGCGTCAAGGTGGGCGGCGAGGACGAGGCGATCGACGTCGACGAGTGGAGGAGTATCTTCCCCAACGACCCCAATGACGGCACCAGCCCGGACCCGGCTCGCGGCACACCGTACCAGAAAAGGAAGGATTAGCTCGACCTCCACTTTGACCGAATGTAGTTTAGTTTAGTTTAGTTTACATTTATGTTTTATGTTCGGTTATGCAATACTATCTATGTTTCTTTTTTGAATGCATGCTACTTTCGGTTGAACCTGCTTTGAACTTGATCAAATTGAAGTTTACAACGTTAAGTTTAGGGGATCGACTAGAAACGACCAAAAATTGCTGGAGTATATATATACTCACTAAGGGTTTTACTCTGTTAAGTTTCAGGGGATCGGCTAGAGATGGTCGTATTTCAGTTATTCAAAATGTGAGGCTGTATATGTGCAACTATTTGCCGTGCACTTCAATTTCATCAATATCAGTTTCAATAATACCACTATGAATTACGACATTTGGTTGTTGTTAACGATGTTGCAGTTAACATGCCTTTCTGTTTTTGAACAATAGCTAGTGTACTTTAGACCTGCACAATACGAGTTTGAATGACTATATTTGCTTGTTTTTAAATGTTATGCCTGTTGTAGTTAACACACCTTTCCACTTCTTGTTTTGCTTAACTAGCATGCTTAAACCTGCACACTGAAGCTATCATTTGGAGATTATGTTATCTACCATGGATATATTTGGTTGATGTTTAGAATGTTGTGCTTAATATGCCTTTAGATGTACTCACACAAGACAATATTGGGAACAGGTGTTGTTTCCATCGAGGTTAGTTTCATCGCATTGTGTCACAGCCCCAGATCAACCCTAGAGCTTGCTTGTAACTAGTAGCATTGCATCCATGCATCATGTTTATTTCCATGAAATTTGAAATGGGGATGATCAAGCCCTAGCACTAAAACAATTCAAATAGGTTCAACTTCAAAAATATCTTCAAGAACCCAAAGTGGTTTGCAAAATGTTCATGATTAATGGAAAAGGTGAAAACCATATCCAGAGATGATGGATATTTTCCAAGACATTTTGGATATTTGAATAAACCATATTGTATTTGAATTGGGGCATTTAAATACTATTAATATTTTTAAAATGCTCCAACAATTTTGAAAATAGTTAAGGGCCTCTGTAATAATTCAGTTAATGCCCACAATTATTTTCAGGATTTATCTAAATGATTTGGTTTATAAACTAAATCAAAACATACCAAAATTATTAGAAAACCAAAACAAATAAAACCAGAGAGGGGGAGAATAACTTACCAGCCCAAACTTACCGCCCACGGTGGCAGCCCACCTGCGGCCCAGACCACTGGCTCTCCCGTCGTCTTCCTCTGGCAGCAGCGGAAGGACGCGTGGCGTGGCAGCAGGCCGCGCACGCGCCTGCCACCTCCACCCTGCCTGCCTGCATCCCCGACGCCTAGACGCCTCCAACGCCGCCACGCACCCCCCCTGGACCGCCCTCACTCTCCCGTGCCTTCTTCTCTCTTCTCTGGCCCTCTCCCTCACGCGACCGAGCGGCCTCGTCGCCACCGTCGCCGTTCGCCGCGGCCACCGCTACCCTCTCTCCTCCCCGATATGCCCACGAGCTCCGCCTCTTCCCGCTGAACCTCTCCACCGAAGGAAGCAAGCCCGGATGGCCTGCATCGCCGCCCACGCCGTCTTCCCCATCTCCGGCCGCCCGAGATCGCCGGCGCCCGCTCGCCGCCTCCGGCGTCTCCCCCGAGCCGCTGGGCCCTCCAATCGACCCCCTGTAAGCCCCCGAGTCGTTTCCCCCTCTTCCCCGACTCGTTCTCCCCCTCTAGCCACCGATTCCACCGCGGCCGAAGCCCGCCGCCGCCGTGCCTCGTCGCCGGCGTGGCTAGAGCCCCAGTGGCTCGAAGCCAACCCCACCTCTGGGCTCACCGCAGCACCAGGAACCCGCAGCGCCCCTCCGCTTCCCCTCTAGTGCGCCGCAGCGTCGAGCCCGAGCTCGCCCGAGCTCGGCCGCCGCCAAACACGCCGCCGGCGTCGATTCCGACCACCCGACCACGGCCAACCCCACCAAGAGCTTGGCTCCTCCCGGCTCCTCCCAGATGCTCTCCCGGGCCATTTGGTCGTCGGAATAACAAAATGCACTTGCGCCGCCGGCTGGCTCGCCTGGCGTTAAACGCCGCAGCCGGCGTGGACTTTGACCTCGGGTGGGCCTGGTTGACTCTCTGAGTCAATAGCAGTGGGCCGAGCCTGTTTAATAACTAGGTTTAGTTTTAATTAAAATCTAATTAAGTTAATTACTCGACACGTGGGACCCATTGCCAGTTTGACCTGGACCGCCCAGTTGACTTGCTGACGTCACGCCTCTGTCATCTTGACGCATTAATGATTTCTGGAATTATTTTAATTCAGGAAATTCGTAAAATACTCTAAACTTCAATAAATCATAGAAATTCAACCGTAACTCGGATGGAAATAATTTATATATGAAAATGATCAGAAAAATATGAAGAATCTGTTTATGCCATGATCATGCATGTTTGAACAAGTTAACCTCACTGAATAGGATGAATCATGATTAGGGTAACTTATGAACTAGCATTTGGAGTTGGAGTTCAACCTTGTTTGAATTCCACTTCAACTAACTTGGATTATTATTGAACTAGGTAAATTCAGTTCCTTAACATGATCATGCATCATATATGTGCATTGCATTGATTGTGTTCTTTCTCAGTTGCCGGTAATTGTCCCCTTCCGGTAGACGATGTACCGACGATGAGTTCGATGACACCGATGAAGAACTATATTATCTTGAAGTGCGTGCAAGCAAAACCCCTTGTTCATTCCGATATAATCCCACTCTCTCGCTCCTGCTCTATTTTACTGCATTAGGACAACAACGACTCATGTGTTACTTGCTGCGGTAGCTGAACCCCTTTATCCTCTGCATGACTGTCATTCCACAAGAATTAGATGAAACCCACTAGCATGAGTAGGAGTTGTTTGAGCCTGTTGTGCCTACTCATTCATGCTTGTTTGTCATGCCTGCTCTTGCTTAGAGTTGAGTCAGGTCGATTCATCGGGAATGAATTGGAAAGTGGTGAACATGTCCTACCGTGTGTGAACTAAGTGTGTGAACACGATTTGGTAAAGGTAGCGGTGAGAGGCCATGTAGGAGTACATGGTGGGTTGTCTCATTGAAACCGTCCTCGTGAACTGAGTTCGTGTTTGTGATCCATGAACAGTTACTACCACACATTGGGTTCCGTAACTCGACCCTCTCGACTTATTAATCAACTTGATCTCTGTCCGGGAGTTGCAACTAGTTTACGTGTTTGTAGGTAGTATTAGTAGTCTACCAAGTGGCACCCGTGCAGGTGGGCTTGGGACAGACTAGGCATGTGTGCACGGTGTACCAAGTGGCACCGGTTGGTGGGCTTGGGAACCCTGCTCACATCGTTTGGGGCCGTGGCGACACCCGGCGGATCTCCTTGCGGATGGAACCCGAATAGGCGATAAACCTGGACGAGAGACTTGTGTGGTTAGTCGGTCGTGGCCGACTCCTCGCCCGGCTTCCGCTTGAAGGTTGCCGAGGTACATGGCGTGTCTGAGGCGATAAGTGGCGAGCGTGTGTGAAGAAGTACACCCTGCAGGGTTATCATTATCTATTGAATAGCGATTCCTTGGATATGGAAACTTGGACCCCTTGCATAGTTCATAGACAAGTGAAAGTGGATACTCTAAAATCGCAAGATAAGCGTGAGTGCTATGGATGGCGTTTCTCGAGGTAGGCGGAGCGGATCCATAGTGGTGTATTGATATGGTGAATATGTGGACTCGTAAAGCGCCACCTCAAAAGAGTTACTTGCAATCGTAGTTCAGGATAGCCACCGAGTCAAAGCTGGCTTGCTGCGGTCAAACTCCACCACCCCTTTTGATAATGATGCATATGTAGTTAGATCTGATGTAAGTCTTGCTGAGTACAATTGTACTCACGTTTGCTTATTTATGTTTTGCGAGAGGCGTCGGTCTCGCTAGTAGTTCCACGTGGACTTGACGTTTAGCTTGTTACCTCAGCTACGATCTTGTGCCCTCGGCAGAGATCGGTAGATAGTCGGGCTTCTCAGCCTTTTTCATTTATAGTTATCTGTATCGGACATGTTTAGCTTCCGCTTGTGTTTTGACTTGTATGCTCGAGTGTTGGGTCATGAGACCCATGTTTGTAATCTCTCGCTCTTGAGCCTAATGAATAATATTAGAGTCGAGAGTTATGTTGTGATGCCATGTTGTATCTACGCATATTGAGCATAATGTGTGTATGTTTGAAATGCTTGGTATGTGTGGGATCCGACAAACTAGTTGTTTATCCTTGGCAGCCTCTCATATGGGGAAATGTAGTCTCGTGATTACGGCGATAGTAGTCCGCTTCTGCCCGGTTCACGAGTCCTGCTAGCCCAGCACTACTTGCTTGGACACTTGGTGGCGGCATGTGTTTCGCCGTTCCTATATACGTCCTTCGGGAAATGTCACGCGGTGTTATTCGAGTCCTGCCTAGCCTGCTACAGCCCGGGATACCGGAGTCCTGTTAGCCAGTGCTACAGCCCGAATATATCGTTGATGACCGACATGCTCGATGTGATTCATGTATGCCTGTCCCCATAGGTTAGCGCCGCTTTGGGTTCACGACTAGCCATGTCGGCCCGGTTCTTTGTCATATGGATGCTAGCGACACTATCATATCGTGAGCCAAAAGACGCAAACGGTCCGGGCCATGGTAAGCGACACCGTGGGAATACCCGCGTGAGGCCGCAAAGTGATATGATGTGTTACATGCTAGATCGGTGTGACTTAGGATCGGGTCTGACAGCGTTGGTATCGAGCCTCGATCGCTCAGAGGATTACCAAGCCAAACTGGTGAAGTTGTGTCTAAAATGCTTTAGTTATGTAAGGGAATTGATTGTGGAAGGGAACGTAAGGCTCTTTTACTCCTTATACCCCATGGCCTTCTGATCTGAGTCATCCTCTTCTCTTCTACGGGGTTTAAGAACTAGGCTTCTCATCTATCTATCAGGATGACGTGTTACTAATCCATAGACCTTTAAGATTGTTGGTTTTAACCCCCAGCTCAGTTCCTACTATTTCTGTATGATAACTGTTGATCTTAGAATCTTATTATGATGTTGTTGAGTGGTTATGCCACCATTTTGCAAGATGTCTCAAATCATTTTGAGCACTTACAGCCGTTATGCTGTCCGAGTTATCCCAGGTCTCTAAATAGTCGATGCATTTGCAAATCCTTCTTCCGTTCTGATGTCCTTTTGGGCCGATTAAGCACACTAACCAGTCAGTCGAGGTACTCCATTGCCTCGACATATATGTTGGAACTATTATTATGACCCTAGATGTTTAGGAAGTCACCTAGCAATTTAGCTATGCTTTTGTATCCCCAGTGTGATGATTCTGGCCATCATTTTGAAAGCATCCCGTGATGCCATTTAGTAGTAGGTAATCTACTCTCGAGTTTTCGAATCCGAGATTCATCCTACTTCATGTTGTTAGTATTTGCTAGTGCCTTTAGGATATTAGTAACCTTTGCGATAGTCCTCGAGGTCCGTGGTATATCCTTCTTCCAAATACCATGAATCACTTATGGCGAAGTTTGTTGAACCAAAGATCACAACAGAGTGCGCTTGAGGAGTACTCCATTCATATTGTGACTCGCCAATTCTACCTTTCTGCATGGGTTATCCGGAAGAAATGTTGAGCTTCGTTCGACATACTAACCTGTGCATCTACAACTCAGAAAATTATATGTTCCTCTGAGTTGCTCTCTTCAGTTGCATTCCGACCTTCGTCTATCAATTGATAGTCAGGAGTAGTCGTGCTCTCGTCCTCATCGATGCCCATTTTTCTTGTGGTCCGTCAAGCCATTCTATTCCGGAATGACTAGGAGAAACAAACTCCAGTACCTCATCCATTTCTAGGATTGGGTCAAAGTAGTTGTATCCCGCAGATCAAAATGCCAATTCAGCTTTTGATTCTGTTCTACCCTGAAGTATTGCCATCTTATGTCAAGAATGTCATGGGAATTGCACAACCTCCTAGGAATTCTTGATGCAGTGATACTTCTCACCATCATCATTCAATCCTCGGTTCCGTGTTGTCGTAACCGGAATGCCAACAAGTGAACTGTGATGTGTGAAATCGATACTCCCAGCAACCTTGTTGCTTGGTAGTGAATGGACAATATTCTCATTCTTAGCGTGTTGGTTATTAAACCATCATCCTAAGATTGATCGTGCTACCTAGGCCTTATTTTCGTGCACTCTTGATTGATGAGTTAGGATCTTGTCAAGTCCTCACTCATTTGATAATATCGTCTTGCCCCGAAAAGCAAGATTGTTCTCGAGCTTAGTAACATACCGGTGGTTCGTGACTTTCCAAATATCTTCTTGGAAGTGTTACGGGTTGTTCACGACTGTTATGTTGAGCTCGTGATCAAGTTGGTTTCTTGTGGACCACCCTTTCTCCAAGAATCTGTGTTGGATACCCCTGAGCTAGTCGGTTAAGCTAGACAACAACTTGGAGAGTTGGAAGATAAAAGCTTGTCCAACCTAGTTCATTCCAAAGGGATATTCTGGTGTAGTGTGTGTTGAAGAAAGATGATATCTTCATCGATTGGTCCTCGTGATCGGTTCTGGATCTATTGTCATATCAACCCTTTGACTTGAGTGTGGGCAATCGTCAAGTCAAATCAGAACCAACGATATGCGTGATGTTGTCTTACCGTGGTTAATCCCTCGAGCATACCCATTACATCTTTGATCTGACCAATGCTAACACCGTGTTCACATGATGGTGGAAGTCCAGTGATATGGAAATTCCGATGAGTTGCTGTTGAGCCCATCAGTAGCATTTTTGTCTCCCCCATGAGTCGTGTTGAACATCAACCTAGTGTTGGAAACTTGTGTAAGCATTTCTTCGTGTGCCGTTCATGAAGCCTATGTTTGGATGTAAGTAGCGACTTCCTCTAATTCATGTGCATCTGATGCAAGTTGCCGCCGTGAATTTCAGAAAGGTTTGTTTTGCCTCCTCTGGAATCATCCCAAGTCAGTCATGCATGTGCAATGTATTCTATGGTTTGATAGACTGATCATCTTCATTCCGTAGGTATTCCTAGCACACCAAGCCACTAACTGATTTGTACCAGGAGAAGAAGTTTCTTCATAAGAGCTAATCATATGACTTATGTTAAACTCCGATATCCTCGATGATGGTTCCCAACCTGAACTCGGTAGTGTTTTATTATAAGACTACCATGTGGTCATGCTTATGCAGGACAATGTGTTCACAGGTTTGTAGCAGAACCAGCTCATGTTTTGGAGCTTGCTATCGTAGTTCATATCCCGAGAATCTCATAGCGCCATCTCGTCAAATTGTGTTGCAACCTTTCCTTTTCGGACATCTTTGAGTCTGAAATATCCTAACACCAACCAGATCTGAATCTCAAAGGATATGATGGTTGGAACATTCGAACAGTTGCATTTCGTTCCCAGCTTGCACCGTCCTTGTGCTATCTCGCTATAGACTGTCTTCTTAGCAATTCTTGACCAGGTTTATCTTCAAAAGTGGACTTACCATGGGTCCCCCCCACCTTCGATGATAAGCAAAATCATCCATTGCGTTGTCTTCAACAAGGTAGTCCACATCATCCATTCTAGTCCGGGTGTACCATTCCTTGCATTCCACCAAATAATCGCTTGTGATTGCCTTAGGCTGGTATAAAGAGTTCCAATGATCTATGGATCAAAAGTAATTCTTTTTGCCACTTAAGGGAATAGTTCCTTGCGCCACCTTTCTCGAGGTGCCCCGTTGTTGGATCATGGTAAATATTTCCTCACCACCTTGACACCATACACCGTCTCCCTAAGCGTGGAATTATTGCCACTAATCAAACCTCGTTGTTGTTCTTCCATCCCTCTCGATGCATTTTGTGTCTCAACTCGAGATGTGTCCCCGTCTCAGTCCGTGAGTTGATCATGTTTACTTGATCTTCGTGAAGGTCGAATCATGTAGGGTTTTCCCCTTCTTTCTATTGTCGTGTCGAGTGAAGACCTCGAAAGCAAGGACGTCAAGACTAAGATGATGGAATGCATCAACATCTTCGAAAAGGGCAAATGGATCATGAAGATTGTGATAGTCTGTGACTTCCCTTTCCTCTTGCCTCACGTCTTGAATCTCGGGGCGAGATTCTTGTTTAGTGGGGGTGAGCTGTCACAGCCCCAGATCAACCCTAGAGCTTGCTTGTAACTAGTAGCATTGCATCCATGCATCATGTTTATTTCCATGAAATTTGAAATGGGGATGATCAAGCCCTAGCACTAAAACAATTCAAATAGGTTCAACTTCAAAAAAATATCTTCAAGAACCCAAAGTGGTTTGCAAAAATGTTCATGATTAATGGAAAAAGGTGAAAACCATATCCAGAGATGATGGATATTTTTCCAAGACATTTTGGATATTGGAATAAACCATATTGTATTTGAATTGGGGCATTTAAATACTATTAATATTTTTAAAATGCTCCAACAATTTTGAAAATAGTTAAGGGCCTCTGTAATAATTCAGTTAATGCCCACAATTATTTTCAAGATTTATCTAAATGATTTGGTTTATAAACTAAATCAAAACATACCAAAAATTATTAGAAAACCAAAACAAATAAAACCAGAGAGGGGAGAATAACACACTGCCCAAACTTACCGCCCCGGTGGCAGCCCACCTGCGGCCCAGCCAACCTGGCTCTCCCCTGTCGTCTTCCTCCTGGCAGCCAGAAGGACGAGCGCGTGGCCGCAGCGCGCCGGCACGCGCCCCGGCCACCTCCACCCTGCCTGCCTGCGTCCCCGACGCCTAGACGCCTCAACGCCGCCACGCCCCCTCGACCGCCCTCACTCTCCCGTGCCTTCTTCTCTCTTCTCGGCCCTCTCCCTCACGCGACCGAAGCGGCCTCGCCGCCACCTGTCGCCGTTCGCGCGCCACCCGCTACCCTCTCTCCTCCCGATATGCCCACGAGCTCCGCCTCTTCCCGCTGAACCTCTCCACCGAAGAAGCAAGCCGGATGGCTGCGCCGCCACGCCGTCTTCCCCATCTCCGCCGCCCGAGATCGCCGGCCCCTTCGCCGCCTCGGCGTCTCCTCGAGCCGCTGGGCCTCAATCGACCCTGTAAGCCCCAGTCGTTTCCCCTCTTCCCGACTCGTTCTCCCCTCTAGCCACCGATTCCACATGGCGAAGCCCGCCGCGCCGCCGTGCCTCGTCGCCGGCGTGGCTAGAGCCCCAGTGGCTCGAAGCCAACCCCACCTCTGGGCTCACCGCAGCACCAGGAACCCGCAGCGCCCTTCGCTTCCCTCTAGTGCGCCGCAGCGTCGAGCCCGAGCTCGCCCGAGCTCCGGCCGCCGCCAAACACGCCGCCGGCGTCGATTCCGACCACCCCGACCACGGCCAACCCCACCAAGAGCTTCGGCTCCTCCCCAGCTCCTCCCAGATGCTCTCCGCGGGCCATTTGGTCGTCGGAATAACAAAATGCACTTGCGCCGCCGCATCGGGCTCGCCGGCGGTTAAACGCCGGCAGCCGACGTGGACTTTGACCTCGGGTGGGCCCTGGTTGACTCTCCTGAGTCAATGACAGGTGGGGCCCAACCCTGTTTAATAACTAGGTTTAGTTTTAATTAAAATCTAATTAAGTTAATTACTCTGACACGTGGGACCCACTGCCAGTTTGACCTGGACCGCCCCAGTTGACTTGCTGACGTCACGCCTCTGTCATGCTGACGCATTAATGATTTCTGGAATTATTTTAATTCAGGAAATTCCAGAAAATACTCTAAACTTCAATAAATCATAGAAATTCAACCGTAACTCGGATGGAAATAATTTATATATGAAAAATGATCAGAAAAATATGAAGAATCTGTTTATGCCATGATCATGCATGTTTGAACAAGTTAACCTCACTGAATAGGATGAATCATGATTAGGGTAACTTATGAACTAGCATTTGGAGTTGGAGTTCAACCTTGTTTGAATTCCACTTCAACTAACTTGGATTATTATTGCACTAGGTAAATTCAGTTCCTTAACATGATCATGCATCATATATGTGCATTGCATTGATTGTGTTCTTTCTCAGTTGCCGGTAATTGTCCCCTCCCGGTAGACGATGTACCGACGATGAGTTCGATGACACCGATGAAGAACTATATTATCTTCAGAAGTGCCAGGCAAGCAAAACCCCCTTGTTCATTCCGATATAATCCCACTCTCTCGCTCCTGCTCTATTTTACTGCATTAGGACAACAACGACTCATGTGTTACTTGCTGCGGTAGCTGAACCCCTTTATCCTCTGCATGACCTGTCATTCCACAGTAATTAGATGAAACCCACTAGCATGAGTAGGAGTTGTTTGAGCCCTGTTGTGCCTACTCATTCATGCTTGTTTGTCATGCCTGCTACTGCTTAGAGTTGAGTCAGGTCTGATTCATCGGGAATGAATTGGAAAGTGGTGAACATGTCCTACTGTGTGTGAACTAAGTGTGTGAACACGATTTGGTAAAGGTAGCGGTGAGAGGCCATGTAGGAGTACATGGTGGGTTGTCTCATTGAAACCGTCCTCAGGAACTGAGTTCTGTGTTTGTGATCCATGAACAGTTACTACCACACATTGGGTTCCGGTAACTCGACCCCTCTCGACTTATTAATCAACTTGATCTCTGTCCAGGAGTTGCAACTAGTTTCTGGTGTTTGTAGGTAGTGTTAGTAGTCTACCAAGTGGCACCCGGTACAGGTGGGCTTGGGACAGACTAGGCACAGTGGCACGGTGTACCAAGTGGCACCCGGTTGGTGGGCTTGGGAACCCTGCTCACATCGTTTGGGGCCGTGGCGACACCCGGCGGATCTCCTTGCGGATGGAACCGAATAGGCGATAAACCTGGACGAGAGACTTGTGTGGTTAGTCGGTCGTGGCCGACCCTCGCCCGGCTTCCGCTTGAAGGTTGCCGAGGTACATGGCGATGTACAGGCGATAAGTGGCGAGAGCGTGTGTGAAGAAGTACACCCTGCGGGGTTATCATTATCTATTGAATAGCGGATTCCTCGGATATGGAAACTTGGACCCCTTGCATAGTTCATAGACAAGTGAAAGTGGATACTCTAAAATACGCAAGATAAGCGTGAGTGCTATGGATGGCGTTTCGTGAGGTAGACGGAGCGGATCCATAGTGGTGTATTGATATGGTGAATATGTGGACTCGTAGCGCCACCTCAAAAGAGTTACTTGCAATCGTAGTTCAGGATAGCCACCGAGTCAAAGCTGGCTTGCTGGTCAAACTCCACCACCCCTTTTGATAATGATGCATATGTAGTTAGATCGATGTAAGTCTTGCTGAGTACAATTGTACTCACGTTTGCTTATTTATGTTTTGCGAGAGGCGTCGGTCTCGCTAGTAGTTCCACGTGGACTTGACGTTTAGCTTGTTACCTCAGCTACGATCTTGTGCCCTCGGCAGATCTGGTAGATAGTCGGGCTTCTCAGCCTTTTTCATTTATAGTTATGCGTACCTGGACATGTTTAGCTTCCGCTTGTGTTTTGACTTGTATGCTCGAGTGTTGGGTCATGAGACCCATGTTTGTAATATCTCGCTCTTCGGAGCCTAATGAATAATATTAGAGTCGAGAGTTATGTTGTGATGTCATGTTGTATCTACGCATATTGAGCATAATGTGTGTATGTTTGAAATGCTTGGTATGTGTGGGATCCGACAAACTAGTTGTTTATCCTTGGCAGCCTCTCATATGGGGAAATGTAGTCTCGTGATTACGGCGATAGTAGTCCGCTTCTGCCCGGTTCACGAGTCCTGCTAGCCCAAAGACTACCGCTTGGACACTTGATCTGGCGGCATGTGTTTCACTTCGTTCCCTATATGTCTGTTCCTTCGGGAAATGTCACGCGGTGTTATTGAGTCCTGCCTAGCCTGCTACAGCCGGGATACCGAGTCCTGTTAGCCTAGTGCTACAGCCGAATATATCGTTGATGACCGACATGCTCGATGTGATTCATGTATGCCTGTCCCCATAGGTTAGCGCCGCTTTGGGTTCACGACTAGCCATGTCGGCCCGGTTCTTTGTCATATGGATGCTAGCGACACTATCATATCGTGAGCCAAAAGACATAAGCGGTCCGGGCCATGGTAAGGCGACACCGTGGGAATACCGTGCGTGAGGCCGCAAAGTGATATGATGTGTTACATGCTAGATCGGTGTGACTTAGGATCGGGGTCCTGACACATTGCTTATATATACTCACTGTTTAGGATATCGGTAGCTGGTACCATATAGCCCGGGGGCTGATAAGGGACTAATCATCAAATCAGACATTTCACTGAATATATCTGTAACCCATTTATCGGTAGGTTAACTAGGGATGTATTTAATATATCTGAGGCTACATAGCAACATGCATTGTGCTGAATGACTAAATATGCAATCCCAGGCTACATAGCAACAAGAAAGGGTGTTACCTTAATGTTCTGATGATGTCTATATATATACATGTAATAAGATCTTATATAACGGGACGGGGGGAGTGTTGTACTACATCACTGTGCAATTGTTGTTTAGCTTCTAATATTTAATTTGATGCTTTTAGGTACATATGTCATTGGTAAAGATCCACGTTTCGACCCTTTCTGCGCATGGGGCAATGAGATATTCATGAACCAGCATCCAGTGAGGAAACTGATAAAGATTGTTATTAACATGGGTCAAAAGATGTCAATCGAACTATTTGTTTACACTTTATGCAAGACAACAGTGAACTGCAGGATGGTAAGTAAGAACATTGTAGCCTTCTTTTTACTACCCATAATGAGTTGTGTTAGATGACAATGTTTCAATCTTTTTCCTTTGCAGTTGTTTCTGAAGCAGTTTACTCAAGATTACCTCTCAAACTACATGATTGCCAGCTGGCCATCATAAGGGGTTGGACTAGAGTCATGCGTGCCTTCTGCATGGAGGAGAGCACAATAGGGGCATTCCGCTTTACCTTGTTCAGCAACCAGAATGTCTCTCTGTCGGGCCCGTGGGACTAGGGGTACCCAGGCCTGTCTGCCATCCGCCCAAGGCCCGACGCTCTATGTGAGTCTGGTACGGCCCATTGATGTCTCCGTCATATCTACTTTTCCTAACGCCTTTCCTCTTGTTTTGGACTCTAATTTGCATGATTTGGATGAAACTAACCCGGACTGACGCTGTTTTCAACAGAATTACCATGGTGTTGTTTTTGTGCAGAAATAAAAGTTCTCAGAATGGAACGAAACTTTTTTGGAGAATTTTTAAACAATAAAATAAATATACTAGAGCCAAGAACCAGGGGGGGGGGGGGCAGGGCGAGCACAACCCACCAGGGTGCGCCCCCCCTCCAGGGGTGCCCAGGTGGGTTGTGCCCACCTGGTGGCCCCGCAAACCCTGATTCCAACTCTATAAAATCCTATTTTTGGAGAAAAAATAGGCAGAAAGAATTATCGCGTTTCACGAGATAGAGCCGCCGCCACCTGTTGTTCTTCATGGGAGGCCAGATCTGGAGTCTGTTTGGGGCTCTGGAGAGGGGGGGTCTTTAATCTTCGTCATCTCCAACCCTTCTCTGTCGGCAATTCCATGATGCTTCCATCGGGAGTGAGTAATTCCTTCATAGGCTCGCTGGTCAGTGAGTAGTTGGATGAGATTCATCATGTAATCGAGTTAGTTTTGCTAGGGCTTGATCCCAAGTATCCATTATGTTCTGAGATTGATGTTCCTATGACTTTGGCATGCTTAATGCTTGTCACTTTGGGCCCGGGTGCCATGATTTCAGATCTGAACCGTTTATGTTATCACCAGTATATCTATATGAGTGAAAAGGGTGGTCTGTGATGTTCAAAATTCCAATGCACAACTTTGACCACGCGGGCCCATGGTTGGGCGCGTCGTTGAATATCGATGAGAGGGGCCAGAAGTCAAGAACCACCTGGAAGTGGTCAAATATATGTATGAATATTGGGGATGTTTAAAACTTTAAATACACAATGCATAACTTTGATGGCACCTGCCTTGCAAACCAGAAAGTACCCTAACAACCACCTAACTAGGATATATATAATGACATAATGTCGTACCTAGCTAGGATGCTTGGCCCACCCCCTCCCACTTCGTGTCAGCGGGGCGGATGCACATAATGATCGATACTTTGGTCATACATGCATGTCGCCATGACCTACCATAAGAAGGACCAATGAATCTATCGTTTGGTCAAATGACAGTTGTTGTTGTCGATAAACCGCTTGGGCCAATAGATTAAACCATCATAAAAATCGCACGAGAGGGACCACAAAACCAGCACCTCTTGCATGCGGCCCAAAATTATGTACGTTAGGAAGGGGTGATGTGTGTCTTCAATATAGAATAATGTACAATTTAGATGTGGTTCCTACCTCTCGATACACACAACAACCATGAAGGCAAGGTAGTTAAGGACGAGATACGCAGGGTTTGATGTAGGTCGAACCCAGCAATCCGAGTGTCGGTGTCAAAACCGGCGGATCTCGGGTAGGGGGTCCCGAACTGTGCGTCTAGGCGGATGGTAACAGGAGACAAGGGACACGATGTTTTTACCCAGGTTTGGGCCCTCTCGATGGAGGTAATACCCTACTCCTGCTTGATTAATATTGATGATATGGGTAGTACAAGAGTAGATCTACCACGAGATCAAGGAGGCTAAACCCTAGAAGCTAGCCTATGGTATGATTGTTGTTCGCCCCACGGACTAAAACCCTCCGGTTTATATAGACACCGGATAGGTTAGGGTTACACCGAGTCGATTACAATGGTAGGAGATCTACATATCCAGATCGCCAAGCTTGCCTTCCACGCCAAGGAAAGTCCCATCCGGACACGGACGAAGTCTTCAATCTTGTATCTTCATAGTCTTGGAGTCCGGCCGTGGACGATAGTCCGCTATCCGGACACCCCTAGTCCGGGACTCCTCAAGAGCCCTAAACCAGGCTTCAATGACTATGAGTCCGCGCGTTGATTGTCTTCGGCATTGCGGCGGGTTCCTCCTCCGAATACTTCATAGAAGGTTTTGAACACAAGGATAGTGTCCGCTCGCAAAACAAGTTCCACATAACACCGTAGAGAGAATAATTTTTGCACAGATCTGCCGACGTATTCATTGCGTGATATCACACCACGGCAAGGCCTTTATATGAATCGTTTTTACTGTTCCCACCTCAGCGTGTTTAGCGAGGCGGTTTCCTTGGCACGCCTTATCAAAGCATAGATCGTGCCCCTTATTCGGGATTCTCATCAATAAGGACGTGGGTAACCCATCCGCGCCATTGATTACGGCGCTTGGGAAATAAGCGAGTTTTACCCGGCTGGTGGGGACGATAACCGTCCGTCTATATAAGGGATAAGGATCCACCTTTTCACCTACACCTTCTTCCTCCTTTGCTTATCCATTTCAAGTTTCGAGCTCCAGCGCCCAAGTCCGCACATCCCACCTCAACCTTTCTCCAATCATGTCGAGCGGGAGGTAGGTGGATGGCCTCCTCGTCACGGAGGGGCACATCGCAAGATCTGCGGGAGGCCGACACTTGTCCGCAACATCGCGACAGGCTTCCCGACGAGGGCAGCTCATTCCGACCCACAGGCCCCGTGAGAGGGTGGCGTTTCTCCCCCACTTCCTCCGCGGACTAGGTTTTCCTCTTCACCCATTTGTCCGAGGGCTCATGTTCTACTAGGGCCTGGACTTCCACGACCTGGCCCCGAATTTCATCCTCAACATCTCGGCGTTTATCATCGTGTGCGAGGCTTTCCTCTGCATCCAGCCCCACTTCGGCTTATGGCTGAAGATCTTCAACGTCCAGCCGATGGTAGTGGGCGGCCGTCAAGCGGAGTGCGGAGGCGCCATGGTTGGAAAGATGGCCAAAGTCCCATGGCTCGAAGGCGCCTTCGTGGAGACAATAAAGGGGTGGCAATCGGGGTGGTTCTACATCACCCAGCCCCGCAACACCAAATGGGTGGCGGCCCCCGAATTCAGATCTGGCTTCCCCACACGGCTGTCGTCATGGAAAGAGACGGGCCTGACGTGGGGGAATTTGGACGAGACGGACTTCAAACATGCGTCCGAAACCTGGTGGCCAAGAATCTTAGGCTTGTCGACGTAATCCGGTGATGCTCATCCGCGGATTCTCCCATGCCAACAACGGGCTTTTAACTTGTGGAAGTTCGATCCGCACAACACCAAACCTTGAGCCGCTCTTGACACTCACGCACGAAGACGCTGGAAGGTGCTGTTCAAAGGCGCCGAAGCCCAAAGATCCGCTACCAAAGATCGCGGATACAGCTCGCAGCGCCCAGCCGGCGAGGTAAGTTATTTTACCCTTTACGGGACTCTTTTTCATAGATTGACTACGTGGGATCTAAAATCTCTAATCTTTGACAGATCTGGTTGAAGACGCCCGGACAGATTAACCGTCCGCCCTTTGCCGAAGTCCCATCGAACGCCCGATTGACGGGGCTGCTGGCTCCGGCGCCGTACGTGGTGCCGGAGAAGAAGGCCAAGAAGGAGGCCACGGGAACTCGAAGGAGCTCCCAACGCCAAGTGCTGTCAGATTCCAAAGCGGAATCTTCTCCTGAAGACGAGGAGGAAGAAGAAGAAGCTCCTCCCCCAGCGGGGGAGGAGAAGAAAAGGAAGGCCGCCCCAACTGGGGAGGCCGGAGGGTCCAAGAAGGGAAGAACCCTTCCTCCGGACTTCTCCACCAACGTCGACGATGACGAGGAGTGTCGGTGTCAAAACCGGCGGATCTCGGGTAGGGGGTCCCGAACTGTGCGTCTAGGCGGATGGTAACAGGAGACAAGTGACACGATGTTTTAACCAGGTTCGGGCCCTCTTGATGGAGGTAAAACCCTACGTCCTGCTTGATTGATATTGATGATATGTGTTACAAGAGTGGATCTACCACGAGATCAAAGAGGCTAAACCCTAGAAGCTAGCCTATGGTATGATTGTTGTATATCTGTCGACTAGCCCGGCCTGGTTTATATAATGCACCGAGGCCTAGGATAACAAGAGTCCTAGCCGAATACGCCGGTGGGGGAGGAGTCCTTGTCTTGATCGCCAAGTCTTGTGGAATCTTCCTTGTATACGGCAACTGTCCGGACTGGCCCATGAGTATGCGGCCCCGGGGTCCTCGCCCAATCTAAGCGATCGGGGATGACGTGGTGAGTTTCGAGGACACCGCCAAGAGCCCCCGAACCGTCTTCGTTAGGGACGCCTCGATTCTTCCGAACTGTTCTTCTTCTTCGGTTGCCGTTCTTGAAAACTGGTTCAACAAATCTTCTCATCTTCGATCTTGAGGATCGCCGAAATGCATTCGACGAGTTCACACGTCAGGTATCCGAGGAGCCCCTTTAAGTTTACGGCCTTTATCAATGCCTTGTTATTTTTATGCCACACCTCGGGTTTGAAGTTATTCCCGGGAGGCAGTGTCCTCTTGCGTCCGAGCTCTAACGCTGGACTGCATTCGAGGTATCTTTTGCAGCCGAGCACCAACGCCGGACTGCTTCCCAGCTCTATCGCCGGACTGCTTCCCAGCTCTATCGCCGGACTATGTATCCGAGCTCCAACGCCGGACTATGTATCCGAGCTCCAACGCCGGACTGTATCCGAGGTGTCGTAAATCACCTTGGTTCAAAGAAGTTTGAAGGAGTTTAGCCGAGCTTAATGCCGGAAATGCCCTCTATGGGGCCAACCACTAGCGTCCGAGCTTTATGCCGGACTGCTTCCGAGGTGGTGCACCACCCCAAATGTGGGCCAATTTTTGTCAATATTTTTGATTGGTGCAGTTTATTCTCTGCCGAGATACATAGCCAGTAGCCCTCAAGGTGGGTATCGGTCTAAAACCCGAGATGCACATGAAGGGTGACATAAGACCGCTGATCCCCGTAGCTGCTGAGACTCAGGTTGATTTGCAAAATCGGTCTGAGGATCAAGTCCTAGTTCGCGTAATACTTGGGACACAAAAGCGGCGTGCTCAGTCCTCAAGACTCAGGTTGGGTGCGGCCGACCAACCCGAGGATCAAAATCTCCTCGGAGAATGTATTACACTTAAAATTTTCTGCATAGAACAGGCTATGCAGTAGCCCCCGAGACACTAGTCGGGTGGCAACACCAGATCAGGGGATTGATGTGCCCCTTTAATATTTGTAAATAATAAGCCCGAAGCCCAAGAGCCCCGAGCCTTAATGCGGCACGGGTGGCGAATTGAGGATCGATATCCATAGTAAAATCACAAATTATGTGTAATGACTCAATGTATCCAAGTACATTATGTCATTAATGCTCGGATCCGCATTGTACAAAGCCTTGTTGACCGACCATCGGCTTCAACCTCCTCGGCCAGTAGCCGAGGAGTGTTTGTCCTACTTTATAAAGCCTTTATGAGGGCAAAGATTTACGACAAACAAGGCAATCTGGCCATACGGTTTTATAAACAAAGGTACGCAGAGAGATATGTTATATTACTGTTTAACAGGAGAAATGTCTTCCAAAGAAAATAGTCCCGCTATTGGTTCCTTTCTTTGGGTTGTCATGTTAAGCATGATCATGAAACCTCAGCTCCAATGTAAGAGCAAAATATTGAGGATTTAGTTTGGGAGGTTAGTTACTAGCCCCCGGTAGTGTTCGGCGATAGTCGAGGTCAAGCCGAAAACACTTCGGCCGATGTTATGAGTGGCCCGTCATTTAATATAGTCATCGGATTGCTGACCAGTTTACACCTATTGTGATCAGTTTTTGGCTTTCTCCATCGAGGTGCTTGACCATGCGAGCTGGAAGCACACTCAAGATGGTTCTCCTTTGCACACCTAGCCGAACAAAGCGGAACGTAGGAGGCAAGCGCGGGAGCCGCAACCCAACTATTGACCAAGACACAATTCAAACTCGATGCATATATAGCAATATCCGAGAATGTTTTTGCCGAATCTCTAAAGGTGTCCGGCGTTGCACTGCGAGACTTGTGCTGAAAACACACAAATAGTTTAAAAGTGCCAAAATCTTGGAAAACCAAAAAAACGTCAGTAAAAACATGACGTCCGAACATGATCAAGTGTTCGGTGCCAATTCGAAAATTGGACTTTTAGAAAAAAAAATGCTTCTGCCGTGCTTTAACTGCAACGACTAAGAAGAAAAACACTTAGTATAAAACAGCTCAAATAAACATAAGAGCCCCCAAGCGACTTGGGTAAAAGTTGACTATAAAATGTAAAGTGACATGTAGAATGCCTTCTAGCCGGATTGTAGATCGTTTGTCATAGCGGACTTTTTCACTTAGACCTCAGGACCCAATAGTCCGGAGTGTGTCCGAATACCTTCGTGGTTATATAAGAACCGTGGTATGCATGGAGACAAGGCGTAGGGGTCATTAGTGCTGTATCAGACAAGTGCCCAACTAGTTATGTTATATTACTTGGGTAGTAAGAAACATCTTCCGGGAGAATAGTTCCGTTAAGGGTTCCTTTATTTGGGATGCATGCCCTAAAGTGCATGTCGAGCTGCTATGAAAGCAGAAAATCATCCGGGGCAGATGGGTAAATAATTAAAATCATCTTTTAGTTCACCGACCAAATATTCCCTTAAGAACGCTTAGCTTTGGCTTCACCCACCGAGGTACACATGCGGCTGACCGGCGGTAACAATCGCAGAGGTGCTCCTTTACCACCTAGCCGAACAATCGGGAATGTAGGGTAAGCACAGAGGCGAGCAACCCAGCTTGGCCAAAACTTAAGTCATATCGATGCATATAATGGTGAATAGAAGGTACATGCGGAAGTGTGACACATGTGTTGGGCATAAAGCCCGTATGAATAAGCTTTTATTAAAGAAGCCCCCAGGTATAATGAGGGCGGGTAGCGCGTCAAGTATGTGCAAACAAAGTTTGGACAAGGAAAATTTTTATAAGCAACTTTTTTTTCAAAAAAGTATAATGCTTGTTCGAACCAAACACAAGTTAGAAATTTAAAACTTTGAGCATGAAGGCAACTTAGCTGGTTAATTGTTCGGTATTGACGACGCGGTCCGAGCTTGATGCGGGACAAGTTTCCATCCCGCAAGCCGGTCCCGAGGTGGCGGAGCAAAGAGCTCGGCACTCTGAAGTGGTGACATAGCACGGTCAATGCAGGACGGCAGAGTGATGCCGAAGTCCCTGGCATGGGGTAATGAAGTGTTGACGAAGCCCCCCGTCCAGCCGAGGTGACGTCAAAGGATATAGTCCGGCTGGATCATTTTCCTGTGCACAAAAAATAGTGCAAACCAGAGATAATAGTAATAAAAAAAATCGTTGCATAATAAATGATTTATGCAAAGTGAGTAATAAAAGAAATGTGGCCTGGCGCCGAAGTCGATGTCGATGCAGGTCGTCGGCGTAATGCAATAAAGGCGCGGCAAAGCCGGATTCACAGTGTCGGTCCGAAGTTCGGATGCGGCGTCAGCGGACTATGTACAGAAACTGACCGAACCATCATGCGACCGTCGATAATGCGGCCACCATTTGATAGACCTGGTTTATTTGTTGTAGCAATCCGAAGGTAGGTGATTCCCAAATTGGGAGTCGATCCGCGCACCCATTGCCTGGTCGGCTAGTGACGGCGAAGTGTCCGGAGTAGGTTGATGAAGAGATGGCGAAGCCCCTGGTCCAGCCGAGATGTCGAAGTAGGTCGGCGTGATGGACACCAGCTTGAAGAAGCAATAGTGCGGCCCCGCCGATGCAGGTCGTGACGTGGTCGATGCGGCTTGATGAAGCGACGCGTGCGGCGATGCGGTATGCCCGCTCCGTGTAATCCATGGGGCGGCGATGTTGGTGATGATTTATCCTTCGCGATGCGGACTCTTGTTCGCTCGCCGAAATGATGATCCGAAGAAGTTGAGCTCGCTCAACAATGTGACGACGTGTCAGCGCAGGTCGGCAACCGTGGAGCAATATGGCGGACTGGTTTGACACCAGCATGATCATGTTCAAAAGATCTTAAAGTTAATGGGATGTGTTCGAAACAAAACACAATACCCCATACAAAACTTCCTTCAAAAGGATGTCCAAATCCCGTTCATAAAAAGATGAACTCGGGTCGGATTCGTTTGCGCAGAAAACAGATCCGAAAAGTGATGCACTAATCGGAAGGTTCCCGGAGTTTGGACGGTCGGATCGAGCTGAAATTTTGAGGATGGTAGATATAGGAATTCCGCAGCCGATCAACGGTTGGATCTTCCAAAGGAAGTCCGAGCTAGAAGGTGGATACCACGCCCTAAACTCGTCCGGATTCTCGTCCAGATTCAATGCGGCTCCGGTATATCGGAGATTGCCAGAGATTCCTCCATCGGAACTCGACGAAATTTTCCAGGGTTGTTGTAGACTCAATTCCGCACAATTCCACCGAAGCAATCGTCAAACCGACGCTCGAGGAGGTGCTGACGGCGGATTCAAGTCCGTTGTCCAGGAAAACAACACGGTCGCCCGGGGGCAATGTTGACGTTGAGCCCCCGGGCTCTCTGGATGATTCCTCCATGATCTTGATAGAGATCGGAGTTGATGTTGATGAAGGCCCTCATCCGAACATGACGATCGGAGATAGGGCGCAGTCCTTGGTCGAACCAAGGTGACCAGTCGAGCTGGTGACGAATATGCCGAAGTCGCAGTTGATCTGCGGGCGAGCCATCGACCTTTTGCCGGACACACAGAGGAACTCTCAATGAAAGCACCAATGTCGGTGTCAAAACTGGCGGATCTCGGGTAGGGGGTCCCGAACTGTGTGTCTAGGCGGATGGCAACAGGAGACAAGGGACACGATGTTTTACCCAGGTTCGGGCCCTCTTGATGGAGGTAAAACCCTACGTCCTGCTTGATTGATATTGATGATATGTGTTACAAGAGTGGATCTACCACGAGATCAAAGAGGCTAAACCCTAGAAGCTAGCCTATGGTATGATTGTTGTATATCTGTCGACTAGCCTGGCCCTGGTTTATATAATGCACCAGAGGCCTAGGATAACAAGAGTCCTAGCCGAATACGCCTGTGGGGGAGGAGTCCTTGTCTTGATCGCCATGTCTTGTGGAATCTTCCTTGTATACGGCAACTGTCCGGACTGGCCCATGAGTATGCGGCCCCGGGGGTCCTCGGCCCAATCTAACTAATCGGGGGACGACGTGGTGAGTACCCCCTAGTCCAGGACACCGTCAAGGAGGATTGGCCTACAAGGGCCAAGCCCCTGGCGAGATCGTAAGTGTCCGGATACCCATGGCTTTTTGTTATTGCAGAGTGTTCTTTTCTCTAACGTTGAACAACCGTGCAGCCCGCCCAAGGGCGAGTTCGCCGATTCATCGAGCGGGTCCCTGGGCTCGTCGGAAATGGAGGTTACCTCGCTTCCGACCGCCTCCTCGCCTCACGCTGCGGGCGACGCCGGGGCGGGGCCCCAAGGGGGGCTTGGTCAAGAGGAGGTAGCGCAGGAGGTGCCACAAGGCGACCTCCCGGACTCAGCGCATGGGGCAAGATCCCGGGGCTCTAAGCCCAACCTCGTCCGGACTCCATGCGGAACCATCACGTTCAAGTCCGGACAGCGGATCCTTCGCAAGAAGGTAAGACGCCGGTGTCCTCCGCCCAACCGGAGGCACCGGATAGCTCTGAGGCGCTTAACAGCGCTTCCATCGAGGAGGAACACCGCCTTGTCATGAGTGCGGTGATCCGGACAGTTCGATCCGCCAAGAGCGGGCTGACTGAAGCCTGTACCAGCCTTCCAACAGGCTTTGAGGTAAGTTTTTAGAATATGTAAAAATATAACCGCATAGACAGTAGTTCTCGATACTTAGTTCGTGTTCGGAAAGAAAAACCGGACTAAGGATCTAAAAGATATACGCAGGAGTCTAACATAAGTATGTCAATATGGGAATGCAGGCTCGCTCGCTGACCTCTGCCCGTCTCGATCATGGAGGTCAATGTATTGAAGCAGAACCTCGGCGGTCCGAGAACGAGCTCGGAAAAGCCAAGAAGGAGCTCGAGGACAAGGAAGGTAAGTAATACCTTATTAAAGAAATACCTTATAGAAAAGGTTTTGGTTGCGAAAAATAACAGGAATAACATGGGTACTGCATGGGCCATGAACGAGGTGGCGACCCTAAGGGAAGCAGTGTCCGTGGCCGAAAACAAAGCGGCTACGGAACGCACCGAGCGAGAGAAAGGGGAGGCGCAGCTGGCGGAGGTGCGGCAAGAGCTCCAGATTCTCGTGAAAAAACACGAGGGTTTGGAGCGTGACTCGAAGACCCGAGAGTCCGAGCTTGCCTCGGCTCTTGAGAGTGCCAAAGCTTCTAAGGCCGAGGCCCAAAAAGCCCTCCAAGAAATTAAAGCACTAAAGAAGATAGCGGCGGGTAAGGCATTCTTTATGCAAAGCAAGAATGTAAAAGTCAATTACCTGTTACTTACCCGGATTCGGAGCTCTCCAGGAGCATTCGCAGATTTTCCCCAGGTGCGCCCGATGCTGCCGCATTCTACCGCGCCAGGGAGGGAGCTCCACGGAGAAGGTGTTCGCTCTCAAGATGCCGAGGCCGACCATCCGGTGCCTGAGCGACCAGCTGAAACAGCTGGTCGAGCTCCATAAGATCGCCGAACAGGCCATGAAGGGCCTTATAAGCGGTGTGGCCATTGGAGGCCATGCCCGGGAGCTACTTCGGCTTGGTGCAGCGGCTGGTGGATGCCTGTCCGCGGCTTGAAGTCATCAAGCGCTCCGTCTGTATTGAAGGTGTCCGTCGGGCCCTTGCCCGTGCTAAAGTGCACTGGGGCAAGCTGGATGCGGAGAGGCTTGTGACGGACGGGCCACCGAAGGACCATGAGCATCGCATGCCCGAAATGTACTATGAGGGCCTCCTGAAGGGTGCCCGCCGAATAGCGGATGAGTGCTCCAAAGATGTAATTTTTGAATAAACTCACATTTGTTATCTTGTACGCTGAAAACTTGTTCATATGCGCTAAGCAACGCTTATTAATTTAAAATATTACCTTCTGTGCGGCCGCTTATCAAATTTGAGAGATGGCAAGTCGTTGGCTTCAGCCCCCATGCCACGAGTCTTTGGGGTGTTGGGATAAACTTGAGCACTCTTGTTCCCATTCTTGGGTCCATCTAGGGGCGCCAACACAACGAACATGGCAACCGGACTTATAATGCTTGAACACTCTCACTTAGCCATAGAATTCTATAATTTTAAATTTCGGCGAAGCCCCTAGTATTCGGAGACCGAGTTCGGGCGCTATCCATGCCTTGGCCGGACAATTCGGTTCCTCGCTCTAAGCGG
This sequence comes from Aegilops longissima, assembly GCA_021605205.1. Classification (NCBI taxonomy): domain Eukaryota; kingdom Viridiplantae; phylum Streptophyta; class Magnoliopsida; order Poales; family Poaceae; genus Aegilops; species Aegilops longissima. The sequence continues at coordinate 146,771,134 of CM038676.1, read as the reverse complement.
CATAAGTATTTAGGTACCCGAAAAAACCTCTTGAACAGCGATCGCTCTCGCCCTATCATGACGGTCAGTTTTAGCTTTCTCCATCGAGGTGCTCGACCCAGCATAAGCTGGGGCACAATCGCGATGGTTCTCCGGTGCTACCTTAGCCGATATAGCGGAACGTAAGGTACCAAAACACGGAGCCGGCAAACCCAACTATTGACCCAAGAGATGATTCGAGCCAATTCATATAATGCTATAAGTTCGGGGTGCCGCACTTGTGAAAGTGTTCGGACTTATCACACCATAATTTTGGGATACTTAAGCCCCTGGTGTATTGGCTGTACCAAAGTGTACGGTTGCAACATGTCATGAAATGAACACATGTATATATAAAGGAAGTAGAGCAATAATAAACAAAAGCTATGTATTGTTTATTCAAAAAGGTACTGCAATGGAAGCAGAACGATACAAATAGTGCGATAAGCAAGGGATGGGACTATCTAACATGTCCCCCTCCAGGGGTAAGCTGCTGGATGATATGTAAAACAGGTATAATGCTCGTAATAGAGACCACCTGAACACTCGACGTGGCTTTCCGCTTCCCTGGCTGTTGCATCGTGAGTTCATCGATCCGAGTGCCGGACGGGACTTCTCAAAGACGGAGTCCTGAAAGTAAAAAAAAGGAAGAAAAAGAAAAAAAGAAAAAAAGAAGTGACACAAACGGGAGCCCCTGGTGCGGTCGAGCCGCATTCTTGGCGTGCCGTTGTCTTCCCCCCTCCCCATATGCCCATGGTATCTCCAGAGCGTAATTATGTACGCGTAATACTACCTTCGCAATTTCGCGAGGGCTGGGGTTGGGTCCGGATTGCTACTCGTGCTTGAATCGTGCTGTGGTCTTGTTGCAGGTTACTCCGGCGCGCTTGGCGGTGTCCGGACGCTTAGTGGCCGGACTCGAGAATTGTCGTGAGAGGCTGCTTTGCACCTCCGCCCGCGAGGGAACGCCCGTATGCTCCTCCGCTCAAGAGAGCGTTCGGTGTTTCCATTGACCGTGATTACTCCTTGAGGGCCTGGCATCTTGAGCTTGAGGTATCGTAGTGCGGCACCGCATTGAACTTTGCAATGCGGTTCGTCCGAGCAGTGCATGATAGCCGCTGCGGAACGGGACTATATCGAAGATTAACTCTTCGCTTCGGAAGTTATCCGGGGATCCGAAGACCACTTCGAGTGTATTGAGCCTGTACAATTGGCCTCTACACCCGGTATGACGCCTTTAAAGGTCGATTTGTAGGTTTAATCCTTGAGGGTCTATGCCCATTTTGCGACTTGTATCCCGATAAAGCAGGTTCAGGTTGCTACCGCCGTCCATCGGGACTCGTGAGGTGAAATCCTCAATAATTGGGTCAAGAACCATGCGCGAAGCCTCCGTGACGGATGCTAGTGGGGTGGTCCTTCAATCGAAGGTGATCGGGCAGGAAGACCATGGGTTGAACTTTGGGGCGACCGACTCCATCGCATATACGCCCCGTAGTGCACGCTTCCGCCCCTGTTGGGTATGTGGGTTGCGATATCATGTTCACCGTCCGCACTTGTGTGGGAAAACCTTTCCGTCCTCTATTGTCCGGCGGCCAGGGCTCTTCCTCGTCATCACTATGCAGCCCCTTGTCATTGAGTTCGGCACTTAACTTGCCTGCTTGCTTGAACACCCAACAATCCCTATTGGTGTGATTGGCTGGTTTTTCGGGGGTGCCATGTATTTGGCACAAGCGATCGAGTATGCGGTCCAAGTTGGACGGGCCCTGGGTATTTCTTTTGAATGGCTTCTTCCGCTGAACGGGTTTAGAGCCTCTAAATCGACATTGACGGCCCTATCTTTAGTATTATCGCCGTTAATGCGGCGCTTGTTCTTGTTGCGACGCAACCTGCCATTGCTGTCCTTGGTATCCGGACTATCAAGATGTTTGGCCAAGTTGTTGCTTCGAGCTAGCCAGCTGTCCTCTCCCGCACAAAAGCGAGTCATGAGGGTTGTGAGGGCTGCCATAGATTTCGGCTTTTCCTGTCCTAGGTGCCTGGCAAGCCATTCGTCGTGGATGTTATGTTTGAAGGCTGCAAGGGCCTCTGCATCCGGACAGTCAACGATTTGATTTTTCTTTGTTAGGAACCGAGTCCAGAATTGTCTGGCCGATTCTTATGGCTGCTGAATTATGTGGCTAAGGTCATCAGCGTCGGTGGTCGCACATATGTGCCACGGAAGTTATCGAGAATGCGGCTTCCGTGTCCTCCCAACAACCAATTGATTCTGGCAAGCTGTTGAGCCAATGCCGAGCTGGTCCTTTAAGCTTGAGTGGGAGGTATTTGATGGCATGTAGATCATCACCAAGGGCCATGTGGATATGGAGGAGATAATCCTCGATCCGCACCGCGGGATCTGTGGTACCATCGTATGCTTCGATGTTTACGGGCTTGAAGCCCTCGGGATTTGACGATCCATTACTTCATCCGTGAAGCATAGTGGGTGTGTGGCGCCTTTGTATTTATTATATCACGACATAGCTCATATGAGCTTTGTCTACTATGTTCGCCCAGCCGGTTTCTTTGTGTCCGCGCGACGGTAATCATCCCGCATTGCTTGGCGCCCACGCGATCCATAGATCGATCTTGTATGTTTTGCCTTATCCTCCAATATATCTCTTAAGTCCGGCGCGTTTTCCCGTGCCTTGGTACTTTTTGAGCGGCGTCGGGGTGTGGCTTGAGCGGAGGGCCGAGAGGCTTCTCTGTCGCGGACAAGAGGCGGCCGGTCTGCCATGTCGTGCACCGGTAACTTGGGTGCTTCCTCCTCTAGTCGAGGCAACGGCCTGCGTTTGGGGTAGCTTTTGGAGGGGCGTTCGAGTTCATACTCTTCGGCAGCGAGGACTTCAGTCCATCTGTCAGCTAGCAGGTCTTGATCAGCTCTAAGCTGTTGCTACTTTTTCTTGAGGCTGCTTGCCGTGGCTATAAGCCTGCGTTTGAAAACACTCCTGTTCAGCGGGATCCTCAGGCACGACAAACTCGTCGTCGTCGAGGCTTGCCTCATCTTCGGAGGGAGGCGCATAATTATCGTCCTCAACCTCTTTTTTCGCCGCTACCGTCAGGCGGGCTTGCTTCTCCTCCTCCCGCGCTGAGTCCTGCTGGAGGGGTTATCTTCGCACTGTCCGGTGTTATTATCTCCGTGCCGGAATCACCGTTTTTATTGTGGCGGGATTTAGAGCGGCGTCGCTGACGTCGGCGCTTCGGCTGTTTCTTGGAGGGGTCATCCTCCGTTGTTCCATCGCCGTTCCCATCTTTTGGGATGTCCACCATATATATGTCATATGACGAGGTGGCCTTCCAGTGCCCTGTAGGCGCTGGGTCTTGGTCGTCTCCGGCATCGTCGTCCATACCGTCGATGTCTTCGGAGTCGTTGTCTAGCATGTCGGTTAAATCATCGACAGTGGCTACCAAGTGGGTGGTGGGTGGGCGTTGAATTTCTTTGTCTTCCGCATCCCAACCTTCCTGTCCGTAGTCCGGCCAGGGCTCTCCGGATAAAGAGAGAGACTTTAGTGAATTCAGGATGTCACCAAAGGGCGAGTACTGAAAGATGTCTGCGGCCGTGAACTCCATAACGGGCGCCCAATCGGATTCGATAGGCAAGGGCGTGGAGGGTTCGGAGTCCGGAGAGGAGTCCGGCACCCTGGAGTCGAGGTCTTCGCAAAGGACAAGGATGGAGTTCGGCTCGATCGCCCTAGAGATTGTAGCCACCGAGGCGGTGTCCAACCACTCGTCCTCGATCGGGGAATCCGGCTCCGGATTAAGGGTCGGAGCGGATACTGGTGCGGCCTCCGTGGCAATCGCTCGCCGCAGAGCTAGATCATGCCCATCAAGAAAGTGCGGCGGCGCTTATTGCGGCTCGAATCCGTCAAGATCAAGTCTCCGCGGATATCGGCCGATAGTTTAAACTTCCAAATCTGACCTGATGGCAGGGGGTAGCTTCGATCTGCTCCAGATGGCTGCTTAATTGCCCGCAGATGCAATGCCGCCGAACACGAAGATCTGTCCGGGAGAAAAGTCTCACCCGACCGCGTCGTTGTTGATGATCGAAGGAGCCATCGGGCCTATCGGTGACGATACAGAGGAACTCTCAATGAAAGCACCAATGTCGGTGTCAAACCGGAGGATCTCGGTAGGGGTCCCGAACTGTGCGTCTAGGCGGATGGTAACAGGAGACAAGGGACACGATGTTTTTACCCAGGTTCGCCCTCTCGATGGAGGTAATACCCTACTCCTGCTTGATTAATATTGATGATATGGGTAGTACAAGAGTAGATCTACCACGAGATCAAGGAGGCTAAACCCTAGAAGCTAGCCTATGGTATGATTGTTGTTCGTCCTACGGACTAAAACCCTCCGGTTTATATAGACACCGGATAGGTTAGGGTTACACAGAGTCGGTTACAATGGTAGGAGATCTACATATCCGTATCGCCAAGCTTGCCTTCCACGCCAAGGAAAGTCCCATCCGGACACGGGACGAAATCTTCAATCTTGTATCTTCATAGTCTTGGAGTCCGGCCGTGACGATAGTCCTGCTATCCGGACACCCCCTTGTCCGGGACTCCCTCACCGAGCATGTGGGAGGGAATCTTGACAACGCATGAGCTCGAGCTTTGGTTGAGCGACATGTGACGGTGACCATCCCTAACACGAACTAGGAGGAATCTATTCATGGACAACACATAATACCTCTCATTATCGGTCAAAGGGATGATATATAAACACTCGGGGAGCCCACATATATGCATGTCGTCACGAAAAACCGCACAAGGGAGACGTGGTCGATCAGAAGACCCCGTATACACTGCATGTGGCCCGAAAATATGTATGGGTACGGTGCTGTGTGATGTGTTTAAATCCCAAATGCACAACTTTGATGGCCCACCAACTACATTACAAACCGAACACCGTACCCGACTCCAAGCCTGGTTCAATACGTACGATGTAAATTTCCCAACTTTGAGGCGTCGGCGGGGGTCCTCGACGCGCGCTCAAACTTTATTTGGTCTAGCATGGGACACATCTATATATCTGTACATCTATACACCTATATAGTGTGTGAATAACTTTGAAAGTTGGTCGTTGGATGAAGCCAATCCGACGGTACAGAGATGGCAAATCCGAGCACTACTGGCCGTTGGATATCATCTACATTCCACCAAATTCTGCCACATGCATGCATGTACAATCTAGAAGACTCCATGGTTGAACTTAAGCATAATGCACAAACCTCAAACACACAAGCACTTCTCCTTTGTTCTCTAGAATCTTCCATATCTTAATTGCCCAAACCTTTTTTTTTCTAAATGAATTGTCACATTTTGTTTTTACCTTTACAATGCACAATTGCATGAATCTTAAAATAGATTTTTTTATAAAATTAATTGATTTTGGATTAGATGAACTATAAGAATTAAACGAACATCTACATCATGCATATATGACTCAAAGCTTACATGCTATTGTGTGGTATTTATTCATAATTTGGTTATCAAATCTCATGCGTGCAATGCACGCGTATCTTACTAGTATCTATAGGAAACCATCATGGTCAAAACCTTCTCGTTCTGGGTCAAAGGGATAGATTGTGCGGGCCCCCCTAATTGTCGGTAAAGGATAGTATATATACCTCAGCGAGCGCGCAGATATATGCCGCGTCTATAAGCCGCACAAGGGAGACATGCTCGAGAAGAACACCCTGCCCCCATACCCTGCATGCAACCTGAAAAGGTTTATATAATCGCCATACAGGGTCAAGTCAATCATTCTTTAATTTTTTACAGGAAAAAATAACCCATAAAAACATAGTAGGTTTTTATAATCGCCATGTCAAGTCCGGTCAATCTTTCTTTAATTTTTTAGAGCAAGAAATAACCCATAAAAACATAGTGTACAAATTAGCAAAACAGGGATCCCAAGGTTTATATAATTGCAGTGATAGGTCATCATAGAGATATATTAATATATCTCTATATCTCTATAATGATATTTAGCACGCTTAACTTGTGCGTTCTATTCGACTATGCTAGCGGATGGGAAGCCGACCCTTGCTGATAAGAATTGCCTCCTTGGCATTAAGGCGTTTCACGCTGTCGAAAGGGCTCAGGGTTGCCGTTAGGTCTGGGAGTATCCAAGGGTGCACACGTACGGTACGTGGGGTTTGTGTTCTGGCCAATCAGAACGCACAACTCAGATCGCGCGCGGAGCAAAGGGGGGGGGGGCATCAGCCACGGTTTTGTAGGCACACGGCTTTCGTGTGTGAATCGTGTGCTATTTGAAAACATTTTTTTGGAGGGGCTATTTTAAAACATTTACATGTGTTGTGAAAAGGGATGAGGGTCGCCGTTCGATCAAGGAGAATCCAACAGTGTAGACGTACGATCCGTGGGGTTTGGGTTCTGGCCAATCAGATCGCGCGCGCAGCAGGGGGGATATCATACGGAAACCAACATTCGGTGGAAACCGGTGAAAACCACGAGAAAAAGATTTTTTGATGTTTAAAAAAAATTGAAAAAAATGCGGGATGTTAAGAGGATGATGTTTTATTGCCACCCAAAATATCAAGTTGAAACACATTACGAGATGTGAGCTATGAAAAAGACAAAATCAGCGCTGAATAGTGCCGAATAGTAATGTCACTATTTAGGGCTGAATTTGTCTTTTTCATAGCTCACATCTCGTAATGTTTTTCAACTTGAAATTTTGTGTCGCAATAAAACATCACCTTCTTAACATCCCACATTTTTTCAGATTTCTATGAAACTTTAAATTGTGGTTTCCACGAAGTTTTCATTGAATATCGGCTTTCATGAGTGAACCGTGTGCTATTTGAAAACATTTCGGGAGAAGAATCTTGGTTTTTAAATTCCTGTAAATCCAAAACTAAGACGAAAATCGTGAAACCTGGCATGGTTTCACGACATGGCACTTATATGTCGAGGAATTTTTTTCGTCCATTGTGGCGCAAGTTTTATTACAAGCCTCTTACAAACCGGAGCTTCTCTCAAAGAAGCCTCGTGGTTCCGATAGGGAAATGTGTCCTCCTTGTGGGCGAAACGTAATCAATGCCTCTCTTCGCCTTGTATTTTCTTCTACGGGCAACATGGAACAACAGGATATCCGTGCTGGGATTTAAACTTATTCAGGGTTCGTTTGGCCTTTTTATACACTAATTGAGTTTCCTAGGCATTTAATGCCCATAATTCAAATCTGAACTACAAATACATGCTCGAGTTCACCAAAATGGCTAGAAAAATTATACATGTGTCCTTGGGTGCATGTTTAGGTCCCATGCCAGGAATGGGAACGAATTACAACCGTACTGGTGTCATGGCTCGTCCTCAAACATTTCCAATATCGGTGTTTAAGTACCCATAAATCCTAAACTCACTAGAAAGTCATCAAAGGTGGCATGGTGTCACGTCATGGCACATATATGTCATGGTATAAACATTGCCAATTTGGGCCAAGCTTTATTACAAACCGGAGCCTGTCACAAGAACCCTCGTGGTTTCGATAGGGAAACGTGTCCCCTTGTGGGCCAAACGATAATCACTCCCTCTTCTAGCCTCGTATTTCTTCTACACGTGACACAGAACAACTAGAGGTTCGCGCTAAACTTTGAAATTATTCAGGGTTTGTTTGACCTTTTTTATTCATTAATTGAGTTTTCTAGGCATTTCAATGTCCATAATTCAAATCCGAACTACAAATACATGCTCCATTGCACCAAAATGGCTAGAAAAAATGTACATGTTTCCTTGGGGTGCATGTTTAGGTCGCATGGAACGAATGGGAACGAATTCAACCGTCTCGCCATCCTGGCTTGGCCACAAAATTGCGAATCTCGGTTTTTAAATCTCTGTAAATCCAAAACTCACGAGGAAATCATGAAACTTGGCATGGTGTCACTACATGGTACATATAATTCTGCAATTTGGACGAAGCTATATTACAAGCCTTTTTACAAACCGGAGCCTATCGCAACCCTCATGGTTCCGGTAGGGAAACATGCCCCTCTTGTGGGAAAAACGATAATCGCTACCTCTTCTCGCCTTGAACTTTGTTTTCTACAGGAAACATAGAATAACAGGAGTGTCGGGCTGAAATTTGAAATTGTTCAGGGTTTGTTTGGCCATTGTATATATATTACTAATTACTAAGTTTTCTATGCATTTAATGTAGTCCATAATTCAAATTTGAACTACAACCACATGCTCCAGTGAAGCAAAATGGGTGAGAAATCGTACATGTGTCATTGGGTGCATGTTTAGGTCTCATTTAAGGAATGAGAATGAATTACAAACTTGTCGTCGTCCTGAAACATTGATAATCTCGGTTTTTAAATCCCAGTAAATCAAAAAGTCACCCAAAAAACATGAAGCTTGGCATGGTTTCATGACATGGCACATATATGTCGTGGTAAAAAATCATCCAGTTTGAGAAGAGGCGCACACATTAGTAGCCAACAAAGTGCTTTTTGAAACAAAAAGCTGACACGTTAATATCGCAAACGGTTGTATTATATTAACCGTATCAAAATTTAACCATACTCGGTGGCGTGCGTGCAGCTGTTTGATTAGACCGGACAAGAGCGAGAAGTCCACCGTGCAGGCTCGACGGGACGCGTGCGAGCAGTCCGCCGCGCAGGCTCGACGAGACGCGTGCATCCTGTCCACCCCGCATGCTCGATGGTACACGTGCGAGCAGCAAGGCCGCCCATGCTCACCGGGAAGCGAGTTCTTTGACCTCCATGCACCAGTCGCCGCCCGCCTCGCTCACAACTTCTCCATTAATGGGTTAACTAAAGCACCTGGACGGAGGGTGTTTGCTTGTGATCCCATGGTAGCACTTGCTTTGTTCGTGTTTTCAACTCGTATTCCGCCCTAATTTAAATTGCCACATAGGGCAACGGATAATAGGACCACAAATAAAATGGCAATGGATAATACAACGTCAAATTTACAATGACGCAGATAATTATTGTCTTACATATTCCGGATAATTTAAAATGCCACATGCGGCAAAGCCTGGAAGACACGGGGGCAAGAGAAGAAGGAAATTGCAGATAACGATCTGGGCCGCTACTGTCTCTACTCGTCGATGGATCGCCGGGCGGCGAAATCGTCCAGCTCCTTCTTCAATTCCTCACAACTTTGCTTGGAAGCAGCCATGGATTCCTCCACCTCCTGCTCGCGCTTGATCCGAAGCTTCCTCATGCCACCCATCAGTTCATGACAACCGCTTTCAGCATCATCTCCGAGGCACTGCTCTGCTCATGCAGCATCTTCCAGCCGGCGGCCTCCTCCTCCTTCCCGGAGACCAACTTGAGGAGCTTTGCATTGTCACCCATGAGTTGCTCGACGAGGTCGGTTGCCTTGTCAATCGAGGCATCGCTGATCTTGAGCAGCTTCATCAAGCCGTCGACTAGCTCCTGCTGCATAGTGACGTCAGCGAGAATGTCGTCATCGCTGGCGAAGGACTTCAGGAACGTCGGCTCGTCATGACGGCCAACGCCGCGAATGCGCTTGTGAGAGCCCTCGCGTGCTCGTGAGAGCTTGTTCGAGGGCTCCGCGGCGCGCTGGGACATCTCTGTTGCGGCAGCGGCTCCACGGCGGGACCTCTCTAGTGCTTCCGCAGCCTTGGTCTTTGCTGCCCGGTTATATGTCCACCCTAAACTCCTCCTACCGGTAATGGCAGAACGTCTTGACAGAAAAACCAATTTTGTGGGTGATGAAAAGAGGAACTGTGAAGTAATTTTCGAGTGGGTGGTTTTTATAGCACAGTGCTAAGTGTGAACACATATTAGTTTGATAGTTGTGAACAGATTTGCAATTACTTATTGTGCTGTAATCAACAATGTGACAAGAAATAAGGTCAAAATTTGTTGATGGCAGAAGGTTGACCACGTGGTTGCTTGCTGTTGAGGCGGCTGCGGGGCGCTCCGCTCTGGCGTCCCTGCACGCTCTGCTCGCCGTTGAGGCAAAGTTACAATGGCAATGGTTAATAATTCTTAATAATTGTCTTACATATTAAGGATAATTTAAAATGCCAAATGCGGCAAGGCCCAGAACACTCACAACCTACATATGCATACAATTATAATAAAATATAAGCTAAAAGGCTGAGCTGGCGTCCTTCCGATGATGGTCTTCTCGGACTCCATGATCAACATAGCACCCTTCTGGCCATTCACTCCGCCTACGGAGCTGCTGGCGCTGGGAGGCTCTTGGGGCTGCTGGGCCTCTTCCAGAAGACCTTGATAGCGTGCAATTGCGCGCATGAAAACTCCGCAGAACCGCTCCATTTCCATGTCTCTGGCCTGGTAGCAAATTCCGTCGATCACCTGCATCCTCAAGATATCACGTTGGCGATGTTCTACTTCGTCGGGGACGTCAACTCTACCAAGGATGTGCTCGAGCCTGGCCACCACATCATCGGGATTGAGGTTGACATGGCCGCCGCGGGCAATGATGAAGCCGCAGGCTGCCTTTGTCTTGACTTAATCGCAGAGGTCCTCTGCCCATTCCTTGCGAGGCATCAGGCTCTCGATGAGCACTGGTGACGGTGGCTCTTCGGGTGGGTCGTCAATCATGCCGCCCAGCAGTTCTAGATCTTTTGCACGATGGATGGCAAACTGCTCATCACACCTGCTCTGCAATATGTCGATTGTGCTCCCAAGGATTGTGATGCCGATGTCACTGTCGATGGGCCATGGTGCCTGCACCGACCGATGAAGCTCTTGCTCCCTGACCAGCTCCGACTCGTTCTCCTTGCCGAAGATGTAACGCAGGTAGGCGTCGACGTCGAAGCTTTGGTCGTTGCCTGGCATGCTTGGAATAACTAATGGTAGATGGGTGAGGACTAGATCTTCGTAGAGTGTCATGGCGGTGCGTTGCCGCCTGGGTTATATGCAGCAAGCCTTTAGCTGGTGGCGGTAAACCGGTGAGGGAATAGGCGTGGATTTGAAAATTCACCCATGTGGAGCGCAGGAAGCATTTGCTGGAGCGCGGGAAGACTAAGTGGAGCACACACACAACCCGAATACCATATTCGGTGCCACGTGTTATTTATACACAAGTGTTAACATAAGGAAGCAGATGTGTAACTTACTAATCATCGCACACGAGTACTCGCAGACGCATCGTGTGCAATACTCCTAGCCACCGCAAGCAAGTAGTTTGCATTTTTCAAAGTTTTTTGTACACACAGAATTGCACACGAACTAACTATATTAACCGTCTGTGTTGTAATTTCCTATCGCAAACGGTTCATCCGAGTTGGCTGTTTCCCACGTATCACACACATCTTGTTAATTTGAACCGTTTCTGTTGCGTTCGCTAATCAAAAACAGTTCGTCCGAGTGAACCGTATGACCTATATCACACCCACCTTGATCTGGCTAACCGTTTATGTTGCACTCCCTAATATTAAACGGTTCATTGGAGCGAACTGTATGCCGTATATTGCACACACATTGATATGGCTACCCGTTTCTGTTGTTCTGCCTCATCGCAAACAGTTCGAACGGGTGAACCGTGTGTCCTGAATCGCACACGCAACTAAAATCTGAACCATGTTTGTTAGCTCCGCCATCGCAAACGTTTTGCACCTTTTTTGATGGTTTTTTTACATCCCCGTTTGTGATTAATGCATCGCACACAGTTTTGTCAAAGGGTCTCTGATCGTAGTGTCGCGTTAGCAGCATCCTGCAGTAGTGAGGTGCCCCCCTCCGGTGGTTCTTGGCTTTCTCATATATTGCATAAAAAATCCTCTCAAAGTTTCGTTCCATTCCGAGAACTTTTATTTCTGCACAAAAACAATACCATGGTAGTTCTGCTGAAAACAACGTCAGTCCGGGGTTAGTTTCATTTAAATAATGCAAATTAGAGTCCAAAACAAGAGGAAAAACGTTAGGAGAAGTACATACGTTGGAGACATATCAACTCCCGCAAGCTTAAACCTTTGCTTGTCCTCAACCAATTCAGTTGATAAACCGAAAGTGAAAAAGAAAAACTTTTACGAACTCTTTTGCTCTTGTTTGCCTAAATAAGTTTAAACATCACCCAGGTTTCCAGCCAATATTATAACTAACCATGCCGACAACAACTCTTAAAAATTATATTAACTCATATCAATGACATAATCAGCTAGCGAGCAATAATAAGATATCTCAAATGGCAACACGTTCTCAAAACAACCATGATATAATATGACAATAGTGGTATCTCGCTAGCCCTTTCTGAGACCGCAAAACATAAATGCAGAGCACCTCCAAAGTTCAAGCAGTGACTAAACATTGTAATTCATGGTAGAAAAGATCCAGTCGTGATACACACCCAACATTAGCTACACAAAATGCATCAGCATGACAGCAGTGCTCTCAGGTTCTGGCGCTTATTTTAGAAGGTGATGACACAACATGAAAGTAAATAGATAGTCCCTTCGTAGAGGGAAGCGGTGATTTGCAACGGTGCCAGAGCTTAAGTTTTTAAAACAGAGGTAAATGATATTTTGAGACCACCAGTTATCAATATCTTCCATGCTAATCACGCTAGTGGCGGTTCCCAAGCGATAAAAGTAAAGGTTTACTCCCCCTCCACCAACAATCACACTCAACGGCTTGTCCAAAACAACGGGTGCCGTCCATACCAACAATAGTCCTGGGGGAGTTTTGTTTAGTTATTTGCAATTTAAGTTCGGGATAGGGAATCCCTATTACCGCCCTTTTCTCGTGCTCTGGTGAGTGAATAAACACTCATCCTGAGAATAACCCGCTTAGCATGGAAGATACCGACTACCTCCTGTCGTTCCATGAACGATCCAGGCACACAAAAATGATATTTATTTGAAGTTTTTTAGAGATGGCACATGCAAATTTACTTCGGACGGCAGGGTAATACTGCATATAGGTAGGTATGGTGGACTCATTTGGAATAACTTGGGTTCAAGGTTTTGATGTACAAGCAGAATTGCCACTTAGTACAGGCGAAGGCTAGCAAATAGGTTGAGAAGCGGCCAGCTAGAGAGCATCAACGGTCATGAACATGCATTATGCATAAGTAACATTGGACACTAGCATGAGTAGGATATGAACACCATGAACATAAATATCATAGAGGCTATGTTGGTTTTGATTCAACTACATGCATGAACATGTGCCAAGTCAAGCCACTCGAACATTCAGAGGAGGATACCATATCATCATACTATATCACAATCATTCTAACGCAATGTTGATATCCAAGATAAATCATTATCAACCCCTAGCTACTTATGCATGACATGAGAAACTATAATCTCTAATTGTCATTGCAAACATGTTTAATCATAATGAGCTGAATCATAGATACTAGGCTAAACATATTTACAAAAACAGAACAAGTCGAGTTCATATCCGTTTCTCTCTGCCACGACCAGTTCATCAAATATCGTCATTATTGCCTTTCACTTCCATGATCGAACGATGTGAAAATAATAATAATGCAAGAGTGCCATGGACTAAGCTGGAATCTGCAAACATTTGTTTCAACAGGAGAAGACAAGGTAATGGGGGTTCTTTGTTAGATCAACAATTATGCATATGAGAGTCACTCAACATTTTCATCATGGCCTTCTCCTCGGTATGACTCAAATAAAAATAAAAGAAATTCAGAGAAACACACTAAAATATTTTTGGAGTTTTAGGTTTTCTTGAAGAAGCAAATAAAAGGGAAAAGAAAAAACGTGAAAAACTATTTACACGGGAAAGCTCCCAACAAGCAAAAGAAGAACAAGGAAATATTTTTGGGTTTTCTTTTTAGTGCTACAGCTAACTACTCTAAAAATAAAAGGTAAAAGAAGTAGGAAATATTTTTGTATTTTCTCAAGGTTTTTCAAACACTCAAGAAGAAAGTGAGACAATAAATTCAACATGGATAATACAATCAAAAAGTGTTGACACCGACAACTGGAATGAAATGTGTGAACATGAATGTAGTGTCGGTGGGAATACGTACTCCCCCAAGCTTAGGCTTTTGGCCTAACTTGGTAATCAATCAGTAGTCGAACAAACCATGGGGTCCCATGTCGAACTGCCGAGGAGCAGGCACCTGTGGATCCCACTGCTGAGGCTCCTCCTCTGTTGTAGCCTGGTTGGTCTGTTAGGCGATGATATCCGCAGGCATAATCCTGTATCCACCCCTGGCAATAGGATCAAACAAAGCAAGTGCAGGAAATGGAATAATATCACGAGTTCTCACACTGAAAACCAGGTTATACGGAGTAGGGATGTGAGGGTAATCGGCAGCAATAAACTGGTGATGTTCCATGGCCGCGCGATCTAGGTAAACCTTGGGCAAAGGGTAATCATGCAGGCGTATCTCAACGTTAAAGCGAGCCACCATACGAGTAGCCTAAATTCCTCCATGTATTTTACCCTTGGATTTATTAATGTGAAGGTGACGTGCCACAATAGCCCCCAAGCTATAAGTGTTGTCGCTCTCAAGTGCACACGTAAAACAACAAGGTCTGGGGCACTGAGTGCACCCACCTTCTCTCTAGCAAGCAAGCATTTTGCAATAAAAAGAGTAAAATAATGAACAGCAGGAAAAAGAAAGCTAGCAGCAGTGATACTCGACACCCCTCTCTCATCACCCACTGTCAGAGTACGATAAAAGCCTTCAAACTCCGTAGGCCTAGGCTCTACCTAACCACAATCAGAAGGAAGCAAGCATATTTCACAGAACTCAGTAAGTTGTATCTGATGGGGTTCAGCGTATAAATTAAACTGCACCTCAGGAGGATTATTCCTAGGAAGGAAATTAAAACTTTGCACAAAGGATTTCATGAGGAGATGATATTGTTCGCATTCAGCTATGACGAAGTCGGTGAGGCCGACATTAGCAGCATATTGTGCAAACTCTTGAAGGATTCCGGCCCTTCCATCAACGGGGTATGCGGCCATTCGCACGGCAGTACTTCCGCCAATCTCCGGGTTTGGAGATCACTGTCAAACGTCGCCCCAATAACCCCCTTGGAGTTCTTGGAAGCAAACTTCCTAAAGATACTCATCTTTTTCCTATGAACAAAATTCTGAAATTTTTAGTCCACAAAAATTTCTCAACAAAATTTTACAAAATTGGTAGCAACTACTCATAGGGATACATAGAGGCCATAACAATAATTCAAACTACTTAGAACTCTAATAATTCAACATGCAAGCTCATCTATAGCAGCACCAAGAGTAGCTAATTATTCAAAATATAAACCACTAAAGCAAAAACTAATTGGACAAATGGAGGAGTCATATACCATGCAACAATCCCCCGAAACAGTTTCGGAAACGGAGGTTCGAGCAAAGAGATCGAAATCCGCGGCTTTGAGAGCAAGAACACGAGAGAGAGAGAGAGAGAGAGAGAGAGAGAGAGAGAGAGAGAGAGAGAGAGAGAGAGAGAGATTGAGAGAGAGAGAGAGAGAGAGAGAGAGAGAGAGAAAGAGAGAGAGAGAGAGAGAGAGCAATGATGATTTTTTTCTAGAGGTAGGTGATGAAGTGGTATGAAGGGATAAGTGAGGGGGCCCACGTGGGGACCATAACCCACCAGGGCACGCCTGGGGGTCCTGGCACGCCCAGGTGGGTTGTGCCCACCTGGTGCACCTCCCTCTGATATTATTTGCACCAAAAATTCTTAAATATTCAGCAAAAACGTATTAAATTTTCAGAGCATTCTCAGAACTTTTATTTTTCGGTCATTTTTTATTGCACAGGAAATTAAGAAAACAGACAAAACATGGCATTTTATTTTATTTAACTAATGAAAATAGAAAACAAAAGGTAGGGACAGAAGGTAGTTCTTACTAAATTCATCAACTTCACACCTCTCAGAAATGATCCATTAATAAGGTTAATCAAGTCTTATTAACAACCACTTTTGATTATTATGAAACCGAAGAACTTTCGTAAATCACTAAGTTACCTCAAAGGGGATATGAATATCCCCAACAATAAGCATTTCATATTTCTTTTTAATAGTAGGTAGAGGTAGTTCAAAACTTCCAATAGTGATTGTCAGAGATTTTTCAATAACATTAATACCATTCACTTGGAATTGTTTCTTCGGAAAGTGCACCATATGGTCATTACCATTGATATGAAAAATGACTTGCTTTTATTGCAATCCATAACAGCCCCTGCAGTATTCAAGAAGGTTCTACCAAGGATAATCGACATGTTGTCGTCCTCAGGCATCTCAAGTATAACAAAGTCAGTCAAAATAGTAACATTAGCAACAACAATGGGCACATCCTCATAAATACCGATAGGTATGGCAGTTGATTTGTCAGCCATTTGCAAAGATATTTCTGTAGGTGTGAGTTTATTCAAATTAAGTCTTTTGTATAAAGGGAAATGCATAACACTAACACCAGCTCCTAAATCACATAAAGCAGTTTTCACATAATTTCTTTTGATGGAGCAAGGTATAGTTGGTATTCCCGGATCTCCATTTTTAGGTACTCCATCTTTAGAAGTATAATTAGCAAGCATGGTGGAGATTTCAGCTTCCAGTATTTTCTTCTAATTGGTGATGATGTCTTTCATGTACTTTGCATAAGGAGGCATTTTCAAGATATCGGTGAAGCGAGTACGCAAAAAGACTGGCTTCAGCATTTCAACAAAGCGTTCAAATTCTTCATCATCTTTCTTTTTACTTGACTTAGGTGGAAAGGGCATAGGTTTTTGAACCCACAGTTCGCTTTGTTTACCGTATTTTCTAGCACTAAAGTCTCTTTTATCATATCGTGTATTCTTGGGTTGTGGGTTATCAAGATCAACTGCAGATTCTATCTCAACATCATTATATGGTTCTTTACTATTTGTTTGAGTATCTTCATGAACCTCATCATTATCATTTTCATTCTCAGAAGGTGAGTGTTCATTACCAGACTGAGTTTCAGCATTAGAGATAGAAATTTCATTATCATTATCAGGAGGTTTTTCTACTTCAGGTTCACTAGGAGCACGCAAAGTCCTATCATTTTTCTTCTTGTTTTTCTTTTTAGAAGGACTACGTGCATCAGTGTTAATTCTTTGAGAGTCTTGTTCAATTATTTTTGGGTGTCCCTTAGGATAAAGTGGTTCTTGAGTCATTTTACCCCCTCTAGTTGCTACTCCAACAGCAAAGTCACTTATATTATTATTCATTTCATCAAGCAACTCTCTTTGAGATTTAGCAACTTGTTCTAACTGAGTTTGAATCATAGAAGCATGCTTCCCCACACCTCTAGCATCATTTGAGATTCTAAATAACAAGTTGCTCAAGCGAGCAATCATATCAGAATTGTATTTCAATTGTTTCATAACATTTGCATTGAAGTGATCTTGCTTTCTAATGTAATTTTCAAACTCATAAAGGCATTGGCTAGGATGCATATTGTGAGGATTGTCACTAACATTGAATTTCATTAGAGAATTTACCTCTACCACCTTAGGTGGTGGTGGTGTATCAAGCCCATGTATTTCTTCAATAGGAGGTAAATTTTTGACATCCTCGGCTTTAATACCTTTTTCCTTCATAGGTTTCTTTGCCTCTTGGATATCTTTAGGACTGAGATATAATATACCCCTCTTCTTCGGAGTGGGTTTAGGCGGTAGTTCAGGAAGAGTCCAATCATCATAATTTTTCAATATGTTATTCAATGAATCTTCAGCTTGCCCAATAGTCTGTTCCTAGAAAACACAACCAGCACAACTATCTAGGAAATCCCTGGAAGCATCGGTTAGTCCATTATAGAAGATATTAAGTATTTCATTTTTCTTAAGAGGATGATCATGCAAAGCATTAAGCAATTGGCAAAGCCTCCCCCAAGCTTGTGGGAGACTCTCTTCTTCAATTTGCACAAAGTTAAATATTTCCTGTAAGGCAACTTGTTTCTTATGAGCAGGGAAATAGTTTTCAGAGAAGTAATAAATTATATCCTGGGGACTACGCACACAACTAGGAGAAAGAGTATTGTACCAAGCTTTAGCATCATCCTTTAATGAGAACATAATTAATTTGAGAATATAGTAATAGCGAGTTTTCTCATCATGAGTAAAAAGGCGGCTATGTCATTCAAGGTGTGCCACAACAGTTTTAGTTTCATAACCATGGAAAGGATTATATTTAACCAAAGTAATTAACTCTGGGTCGACAGAGAATCCATAATCCTTATCATCAATAAAGATAGGTGAAGTAGCAAACTTAGGATCATATTGCATTCTAGCATTCAAGGATTTTTTTTGTACTTGCATAATAATTTCTCTAGATCATCTCTATCCTTACAAGCAAGAATATCTCTAGTTGTATCCTCATTCATAACATAACCTTCCGGTACTTTTGGCAATTCATATCTAGGAGGGCTAGTTCTAGTAGGTGTTTCAAGATTTTCAGTTTCAAGCTCATCGTCAGTTTCAACAATATCATGTTGTCTTACTCTAGCAATTTGTTCATCAAGAAAGTCACCTAGTGGCACATCATCATCATCATCAAGAAAGGTACTAGCATCTTCATAAGTACCATTCATAGAAGAAGTGGCATCATCAGGATTAATAGCATGTGGTGGTGTTGGAAGTTTACTTATAACTGAAGGTGAATCTAAAGCAGAGCTAGATGGCAGCTCCTTAACTCACCTCATCTTAGAGGGATAAGTCTTAGTCTTAGCATCCTTCAGATTCTTCATAGTGATAAATTAATAATAATCCCAAGTGACTCAACAAATATAGCTATTCTCCCCAGCAACGGTGCCAGAAAAAGGTCTTGATAACCCACAAGTATATGGGATCGCAACAGTTTTCGAGGGTAGAGTATTCTACCAAAATTTATAGATTCGACAAAAGGGGAGCCAAAGAATACTTGCAAGTATTAGCAGCTGAGTTGTCAATTCAACCACACCTCCAGATTAATTATCTGCAGCAACATGATCAGTAGCAAAGTAATATGATAGTTTTGATAATAGTAGCAACTGCAATGGTAACAGTAACAATGATAGCAGTAGTTTTGTAGCAAGTGCAACTGTAGCGATAGTAGTAATAACTTATCAAGAATAGTATAAGATAAATTCGTAGGCATTGGATCGGTAATTTGTTGGATGATATTCATCATGTGAGAGTCATAACCTAGGGCGATACAGCACTAGCTCAAGTTCATAAATATAATGTAGGCATGTATTCCGTAAATAGTCATACGTGCTTATGGAAAGAACTTGCAGGACATCTTTTGTCCTACCCTTCCGTGGCAGCGGGGTCCAATTGGAAACTAAGGGATATTGAGGCCTCCTTTTAATAGAGAATCGGAACAAAGCATTAACACGCGGTGAATACATGAACTCCTCAAACTACGATCATCATCGGGAGTGGTCCCGACTATTGTCACTCCGGGGTTGCCGGATCATAACACGTAGTAGGTGACTATAACTTGCAAGACGGGATATAGAACATGGATATAATTCTGATAACATAAATGGTTCAGATCTAAAATCATGGCACCCAGGCCCAAAGTGACAAGCATTAAGCATGGCAAAGTCATAGCAACATCAATCTCAGAACATAGTGGATACTAGGGATCAGGCTCTAACAAAACTAACTAGATTACATGATGAATCTCATCCAACTCCTCACCGACTAGCGAGCCTACGAATGAATTACGCACTCCTGGTGGGGAGCATCATGGAATTGGCGATGGAGAAGGGTTGGTGATGATGAAGATCGAAGATCCCTCTCTCTGGAGCCCCAAACGGACTCCAGATCTGGCCTCTCGATGAAGAACAAGAGGTGGCGGTGGCTCCGTCTCGTGGAACGTGATAATTCTTTTCCCCTAGTTTTTTAGAAAAATGTGATTTTATAGAGGGACCACTAGGTGGGGACAACCCACCTGGGCGCGCTTGGAGGGGGGCGCCCTGGTGGGTTGTGCCCACCCAGGTGCCCCCCTCCGGTGGTTCTTGGCTCCAGAAATTCTCATATATTGCATAAAAAAATCCTCGCAAAGTACCGTTCCATTCCGAGAACTTTTATTTCCGCACAAGAAAAACACCATGGTAGTTCTGCTGAAAACAGCGTCAGTCCGGGGTTAGTTTCATTCAAATCATGCAAATTAAAGTCCAAAACAAGTGGAAAAGCGTTAGGAAAAGTAGATACGTTGGAGATGTATCAGACAACCCTTAAAATATGCATCCTAGTCAATGCCTTTATGAGTTTGATAATTACATTAGAAAGCAAGATCACTTCAACAAAGATGTTATTAAACAATTGAAATACAACTCTGATATGATTCCTCGTTTGAGTGACTTGTTATTTAGAATCTCTAATTATGTTAGAGGCGTAGGAAAATATGCATCTATGGTTCATACTTAGTTAGAACAAGTTGCTAAATCTCAAAGAGAATTGCTTGAGGAAATGAATAATAATAATATCAAGGATCATGCTATTAGAGTAGTAACTAGAGGAGGTAGAATGACTCAGGAACCACTTTATCCTGAGGGCCACCCTAAAAGAATTGAACAAGACTCTCAAAGAATTAACACTGATGCACCAAGTCCTTCTAAAAAGAAAAAGAAAAATAAAAACGATAGGACTTTGCATACCTCTAGTGTACCTGACATAGAAAAATATCCTGAAGATAATAATGATGTTTCTATCTCTGATGCTGAAACTCAATATGGTAATGAACATTCATCTAGTGATAATGAAAAAGATAATGAGGATGTTCATGAAGACACTCAACCAAACAATGATAAAGAACCAGATAATGATGTTGAGATAGAACCAATTGTTGATCTTGATAACCCACAACCTAAAAATAAAAGATATGATAAAAGAGAGTTTGTGGCAAGAAAACATGGAAGAGAAAGAGGACCATGGGTTAAAAACCCATGCCCTTTCCACCTAAATTAACTAAAAATAAAGATGATGAAGAATTTGAACGCTTTGCTGAAATGCTTAGGCCCTTGTTTTTGCGCACTCACTTGACTGATATCTTAAAGATGGCCCCTTATGCAAAATACATGAAAGACATCATCTCTAATAAAAGAAAGATACCTGAAGCAGAAATCTCCACCATGCTTACTAATTATTCTTTTAAGGATGGAGTACCTAAAAACTTGGAGATCCGGGAATACCAACTATATCTTGCTCCGTCAAAAGAAACTATGTTAAAACTGCCTTGTGTGATTTAGGAGCTGGTGTTAGTGTTATGCCTTTATCCTTATATAAAAGACTTGATTTGAATAAACTCACACCTACTGAAATATCTTTGCAAATGGCTGGCAAATCAACTGCCATACCTATCGGTATTTGTGAGGATGTGCCTGTTGTTGTGGCAAATGTTGCTATCTTAACTGACTGTGTTGTACTTGAGATGCCCGAGGATGACAACATGTCGATTATCCTTGGTAGACCACTGGTGCGTGTCAGTGCTATACAAACGTTTTTAACCCCTTTTCGAGACGACATTTGGAACCGTTGCCAAGTGAGTGTGGGTTCTTCCCACACGACCCAGAAACCGTCAGGGATAGGGAGGCTTGATGCATACAGTTGTCCCTATATAACCGTTTCCGATATCTCGAATATCCCAAATGCTTCATCCTTTCTACTCGTTTGTGCTCGCATTGCCATCGCAGTCGGAGTTTTGTGGTTTTACCTAGAACCAGGAAGATTCCAGGCACGGGAGCTTTCCAGGCAGATTCCAGACACGGGAGCTTTCCAGGCAGATTCCAGGCACAGGAGTTTTACAATGCCTAGCACATCACAAACAGTTCATGATTATAAACCGTGTACGATAGGTAGACAATCACACACATTTAGTTTTCCCGCACCGTATGTGATAGTGTCTGACATCATACACGCTTTGCAAACGGCAACTGTGTGCATGCTTCCGCACGTTTCCTCTCTGTGAACCGTCTCAGATTATGGTGTATATCGCAAACGTTTGTGTTTTACTAACCGTGTGTGCCGTAATGACCTGCACAACGTAATTTCGCCCTAATTTAATTGCTGCTATTTAAAATTGTACCTAATTTAAACTTGAAAGTAGGCTATAGCTTTATTCATATCCATCAGGTTCAAACAACCAATGCATTATTCGATTCGTAGGTACATATGTTTAAGAATTACATAGGCACCAAATAACGAATGATGAACCAGGGTTCTATACTTGTACTATTACAGATGGTAAAGAAAGAGGTGACAGACATTCCGGTTGCTGAACAAGGTGAAGCGGAATGGCCCTATTGTGCTCTCCTGGATGCAAAAGGCATGCATGACTCTAGTCCAACCCCTTGTGATGGCCGGACGCCAATCATGTAGTTTGAGAGGTAATCTTGAGTAAACTGCTTCAGGATCCACTTCAAAAGAAAAAAGATTCAGATATTGTCATCTAACACAACTCATTACGAGTAGTAAAAAGAAGGCTACAAGGTTCTTACTTACCATCCTGCAGTTCACTGTTGTCTTGCATAAAGTGTAAACAAATAGTTTGATTGACATCTTTTTACCCATTTTAATAACAATCTTTATCAGTTTCCTCACTTGATGCTGGTTCATGATTGTCTCATTGCCCCATACGCAGAAAGGGTCGATGTGTGGATCTTTGGCAATGATATATGTATCTGAAAGCACCAAGTTAATATTAGAAGGTAAACAACAATTGAAAAATGATGTAGTACAACACTCCCTCCGTCCCATTATATAGGATTTTATTACATGTATATCTAGACATCATCAGAACATTAAGGTAACACTCTTCCTTGTTGCTATGTAGCCTGGGATTGCATATTTAGTCATTCATTACAATGCATATTGCTATGTAGCCTCAGATACATTAAATATGGCCCTAGTTAACCTATTAATAAATGGGTTACAGATATATTCAGTGAAATGTCCGATTCGACGATTAATCCCTTATCAGCCCCAGGCTATATGGTACCAGCTACCGATATCCTGAACAGTGAGTACATATAAGCAATGCGATGAAACTAACCTCGACAGGAAACAACATTGTTCTCAATATTGTGATGCATGAGTACATACAAAGGCATGTTAAGCACAACAGACTAAACATCAACCGAATATATCCATGTTAGACAACATAATCTAGAAATGATAGCTTCAGTGTGCAAGCTTACGCAAGCTAGTTAAGCAAAACAAGAAGTGGAAAGGTGTGTTAACTGCATTAGGCATAACATTTAAAAACAAGCAAATAGTCATTCAAACTAGTATTGTGCAGGTCTAAAGTACACTAGCTATTGTTTAAAAAACGAAAAGGCATGTTAACTGCAATATCCTTAACAGCAACCAAATATCATAATTCATAGTGGTAATCTTGAAACTGTTATTGATGAAATTGAGCTGCACGGCAAATTGTTGCACATATAGAGTATCAAATTGTGAAGAACTGAAATAAACAAGTCATAAGGCCATCTCTAGCCGATCCTTTCAAAGTTAAAGGACTAAAACCCTTAGTGGATATATATATATATATATATATATATATATATATATATATATATATATATATATATATATATATATATATATATATATATATATATATATATATATATATATATATATATATACTCCAGCAATTTTTGGCCTTTTCTAGTCGATCCCCTAAACTTAACGTTGTAAGCTTCAATTTGATCAAGTTCAAAGCAGGTTCAACCGAAAGTAACATGCATTCAAACATAAACATTGATATTTTTGCATAACCGAACATAAAACATAAATTTAAACTAAGCTAAACTACTTTCGGCCGAAGTAGAGGTCGAGCCAATCCTTCCTCGTCATTTACAGTGTGCCGCGAGACGGGTCCGGGCCGGTACCGTCATCGGGTTTGTTGGGGAAGGCACTCCTCCACTCGTCGACGTCGATCTCCTCGTTCTCGGGGCCCACCTTGACGCCCTCCGCGCCACCATCGCCACCGGCGTCGACCTCGTCATCGGAGGAGAGCGCGATAACCTCGCCGCCGTCTTTGCCACCTTCGACCTCATCATTGGAGGAGAACGCGATAACCTCGGCGCCCTCCGCGCCGGCAAATATCGCCCGCTCCGCCTCCACGAGCTCCGGGTGCTGCCGGCAGCAATTTTGCATGTAGGCCTCGTCGGCGGCCTCGGCCTTGAGGCACTCCCACGCCTCACGGTCCTCCCCGCGCGATAGTCGAGCTTACCACCCCTGGCTCCGGTGGAACGAGGTCGACCGGACGTGTGCCGAAGGGGAAATTGAGCCTAGCCGCCGCGCCGTGGTAGCGGACCTGCCAGCGGTCGTACTCCAGGGTCGCGAGCTCGGCCGTGTGGAAGCTACGGAGACACCGGCGGGTGTGGGTCGCCCGATCTCACTACAAAAAATACACTTCCATGATGATACGTGTTTGTCACAGTAGGTCACGTTTTCTGTCGTGCATGTACATCCAAGACGATTTTATGACAGAATCAAGATAGTCATACCTGTGATGTCATAGAAGTGTTCCATTACATTACCAAAATTATCATCACGGAAGTGTCCACTTCCATGACGATAAATCGCGCGTCACAGAAGTGCTTTCGTCAAGGGTGACCGACACGTGGCATCCACCGTAATGGAACATCGTTAAGCTATCGGGTCCGGTTTTGGATCCGATAACCCGTTAACAGCCCCGACCAATGGGGATTTTCCACGTGTAAAATCATCATTGGCTGGAGGAAACACGTGTCGGCTCACCGTTGGGACAGATGTCATCCACTCATTGGACCCAAAGCGCCTATGATACGTCGACATGTGGCACAGCCCAACAGAGGCCCATTCCTGTGAAAAGGCCGGCCCGTTTGACTTGGTCAAAAGGTGGCGGGCCAGCCCACGACAACCTGTTAACGGCCTGTTCGCATATAGCCCATTTACAGCCCGCTAACCCAGGGCCCGTTTACGGCCTATCCGAATTAGGCCCAGTAGCGTCATCTAGGTCGTCCAATATAATCCAGCCCGTTTTAACTTCCGGCCCATGTATGGCCCATGACGTCTTTCGGCCCATATGATGTCCTTATTACTCTTGGCCCATTAACGACCCGTGGTAAAACTGGCCCGTAATGAACAGTGTATCAATTTATACCCATAAACGACACGTGGTGAAACTGGCCCGTAATGAATAGTATATCACTTTATACCCATTAACGGCCCATTATTCCGTTGGGCCGTTTCCAGCCCATGTTATCTTTCGGCCTTCTTGGGGCCCATTTATTCTTGGGCTCATTTCCACATTCTTTTACTTACGACCCGTTACTGTCATTTTCTGCTTGAGGGCCAAATTCCGCCCGTGGTTACAGTCGGCCCGTTTGTGGCCCGTTAATACATTGGTCCGTTTTCATAGCGTCGTCAAAATATGGCCGATTAACGACGACCCGTTATGGTCGGCCCATGAACGGACGATTTCAACTCTAGCCCATTTACGACCATAATGTGGTCTGTTATTGGCCCATGTTTGGCCAACCGATCATATGGCCCGTAGAAGGCCCATTGATGATACGGCCCATAGAAGGCCCATTGTGTCTACGGCCCGTATAAGGCCCATTGTTTCTACGGCCCTTAGAAGGCCCATTGTTTATACGGCCCGTAGGAGGCCCATGTTAACTACAGCCGGTGGGCATCAAAGTTCGCCACGAGTGCAAATATAGGGAACACCCTACACTATACAAAAAATGGCTTGCTGTTTTCTTGAGCCGGCGGCTGCACGTTAAGAACAAATTTTGTATCGCACCAAAACAAATTACAACTATAAAACAAAAGTTGGCATAAAAGTTAATGATCTAGCGATAAATGCACCACCGAAGTTCGTAAGCTCAAGACATTTGACCGATCACACGCTTTCATGTTGTATTGTCCGATGGAGCACCATAACCTGCGCTTCAGTTCTCCTAGGCTCCTGAACAACATAGCAAATGTCTGATAGTCTGGTTTCAAAACCATGCATATCTTGATAACATCGAACAATGTCTCTCCTTGTTTCACAAAGGGTCTTTGTTAGGGAATGGACTTGTGTCTGGAGCGCAGATACAACATTGTCTTGAGCTTGCATATCTTGATCATGAGGCAGTTTGAATGAGATTTCCTTAACAACCAAGCCAGTATTATGCGGGAACGTGCTTTTGGCATTGTTACTGGACAGGTACTGACCCACTGCAGCAAGAGCTGGCATTGCGGTTATAGTTGCCTCGCCACCTTTAGAAGGTGGCGGTTCCACCATTTTCTCCATAGCTCGCTGAAAAGTTGAGGTTTTACATTAGTAGTACCAGAACAGAAGATATTAAGGAGGCAGCAAAACCAAACAAAATAGTTTTGGTCTATATACAGAACTTACTCTGGTGAACCCATGTAAAATAATAGTTGTATTTTATTGCAAAGTACATAATAAAACCAGGTTCCAAACATATGACCATGTACCATCGCTAATGTATTGTCTATTTCTTCACATTGTATTGAGGGCTAAGGATAAAGAGACGAAGTTTATAATACGGTAAGCATAGTATGACATCATTCATATCACAAAACAACTGAGAACAGACAAACATGCAATTGTAACGTTGTGTGGGCAAGTCCAACACGGAACTAGATTACAGGTCAAGATCAAAGGAACATCACTCCTCTCTTTTAAACCTTGTAAGGTGCAATGATACGCTAAGACAATTGTGTATAAAATTGAAAAGAGTAATAGACATTGGCTGCAAACCATGCAGTTCAAGGCACAAGTCAGAGTAAGTAGTAGTTAAAAGGCATGAGGATTAAGGACTTACGTTAGCGGCTTTGACTGGTGTATTCATGCCCTTCTTCTTGCTGGTGTGACAGTCCTTGAAGATTTCCATAGCATTTGGTTCAGGTACTTTTTGGTCCTTGCGGGCTTTCCTTTGCATTTGGAACAAGTCAATATAGATCTGATAATATGGTACAGGGAAAAGAGTGAAACAACAGCTAATTACAAGAGCCTCGCAGTGTGCAATATAGCTACGAGATCTTGTCGTCTATTGGAATCTCACTTTCGTACGGTTGGCCTTGTTCTTTGAACAGTTAACCTACAAGAAGATAGATTTGTGTGGCACATGCATAAATAGGACAACATGTGATCTGATCACATATATATAATGTACCGGATACTTCGGATCGGACCAGTGTTTAACGAGGCCTCTCCAGTCTTCATCAGATATATTTTCCACTGGAGATGTTTGGGCAAGTTCACTGTTAGCCTTGCCTTCAAAGTGAGTTTTCCTCAAGTTATACCGATATTGTCGTAGAACAGACTTTAAAACATGGGTGCAAGCTTGTCTGGTCGCATCATCTTGGCTATCCAACTTGAACCTCATCTGTTCAAAATTATGGGAGTCTCATTATCAACAACCTAGAAAGTATTGGACAGAGCAAGACGATATTACTAGTTTCCATACATAACCATACTTACAGATAAATAGTCGACGAAGGTGTTGAACTGGGTTTCTGTCAGGACCCCGATTCCAAGTCACATCGATCTAGCCGGTAACACCTCATATCACTTTGCGGCCTCATGCACGGTATTCCCACGGGTGTCGCCTTACCATGGCCCGGGACCGTTTGCGCCTTTTGGCTCATGTATATAATAGTGTCGCTAGCATCCATATGACAGAGAACCCGGGCCGACATGGCTAGTCGTGAACCCAAAGCGGCACTAACCCATGGGAACAGGCATACATGAATCACATCGAGCATGTCGGTCGCCAGCGTGTGAATCCGGGCTGTAGCATTGGGCTATCAGACTCGGGAACCCGGCTGTAGCAGCTAGGCAGGACTCGGATGTCACCGCCGACATTTCCCAAGGGATGTACACATGAACGAAGTGAAACACATGCCAGCCAGATCAAGTGTCTTGAGCAGTAGTCTTTGGGCTAGCAGGACTCCGTGAACTGGGCTGAAGGCACTACTATGGCTCAAGGAAGCACTATACTACATTTCCCCATAAGAGAGGCTGCCAAGGATAAACAACTAGATTGTCGGATCCCACACATACCAAGCATTTCAATCATACACACAATATGCTCAATATGTGCAAATACAACATGGCATCACAACAAGACTCTACGACTCAAAGTATTTATTCAATAGGCTCCGAGGAGCGAGATATTACAAACATGGGTCTCAAGACCCAACATTCAGAGCATACAAGTCAAAGCACAAACAGAAGCTTAACATGTCTGAGTACAGACATATGTAAATAAAAAGGCTTAGAAGCCTGACTATCTACCAGATCTTGCCGAGGGCACAAGATCGTAGCTGAGGCAACAAGCTAAACGTCGAAGTCCACACGGAAGTACTAGTGAGACTGACATCTCTCTGCAAAACATAAAATAGGCAAACGTGAGTACAAATGTACTCAGCAAGACTTACATCAGAACTAACTACATATGCATCATTATCAACAAAAGGGGGTGGTGGAGTTTAACTGCAGCAAGCCAGCTTTGACTCGGTGGCTATCCTAAACTACAACTGCAAGTAACTCTTTTGAGATGGCGTACACGAGTCCACATATTCACCATATCAATACACCACTATGGATCCGGTCCCGTCTCCCTACGAGAACGCCATCCATAGCACTCACGCTATCTTGCGATTTTATAGTATCCACTTTCACTTGTCTATGAACTGCACAGCAACCCGAAGTCCTTTATCGCGGACACGGCTATTCAATAGATGATGTTAACCCTAGAGGGTGTACTTCTTCACACACGCTCTCGCCACTTAACAGCATGTACACGTCGTGTATCTCGGCAACCTTCAGCGGAAGCCTTGTGAGGGAGTCGGCCACGACCGACTAACCGCACAAGTCTCTAGTCCGAGTTTATCGCCTATTCGGGTTCCATCCGCAAGGAGATCCGGCCGGGTGTCGCCACGGCCCCAAACGATGTGCGAGGGGTCCCGAGACACCAAACGGGCGCTTCGGTACACCGGCCACGGTGTATCTACTGCAACATAGCCCACCCCTAGGGTTAGCGCCACGCACGGCCCCCACACATATCCTACAAACACGTAAACTAGTTGCAACTCCTGGTCGAGATCGAGGCGATTAATAAGCCGAGAGGGTCGAGTTACGGAACCCAATGTGTGGTAGTAACTGCTTCATGGATCACAAACACGTAACTCAGTTCCCGAGGACGGCTGTAATGAGACAACCCACCATGTACTCCTACATGGCCTCTCACCGCTACCTTTACCAAATCGTGTTCACACACTTAGCTCTCAACAAGAGGGACATGTTCACACACCTTCAATTCATCCCGATGAATCGACTGACTCAACTCTAAGCAAGAGCAGGCATGACAAACAAGCATGAATGAGTAGGCACATCAGGCTCAAACAACTCCTACTCATGCTAGTGGGTTTCATCTATTTACCGTGGAATGACAGTCATGCAGAGGATAAAGGGGTTCAGCTACGCAGAAAGTAACAGATGAATCATTGTTGTCCTAATGCAGTAAAGAGAGAGCAGAGCGAGAGAGTGGGATTGTATGGAAATGAACAAGGGGTTTTGCTTGTTCGGCACTTCGAAGATAGCATTGAGTCTTCATCGGTGTCAACGATCACAACGTCGGCACAACGCTCATCGAGGGGAACAACACCGCAAGCAGAGAAGAAACACGATCAATGCAATGCACAATATGATGCATGCTATGACATGGCAATATGAATGTGTTTTGGGCTAATGCAAGCTAGAACATGTTAAATGGAGTTGGTTTGAATCCAAAATTCAAATTCAAACTCCATATATGACATTTCAAATGCCATTAATTCAAATTGTCTTATACAGCAACTTTAAGTTGTTCAAACATGCATGAAAATGGTACAGATGTATAGATTGGATTTTTTTGATCATTTTTCATATATAAATTATCTTATTTGGAGTTACGGTTGAATTTCTATGATTTTTAGAAGTTAGCACTATTTTCTGGAATTTCCTGAATTATTTTAAATCCAGAAATCAATTACTGCGTCAGCATTGCGTCATGCTGAGCTCAGCAGGTCAACAGACGCGGTCCAGGTCAAACCTGACGCGTGGGGCCTGCCGGTCAGTGAGCCAGTGCTGCCTACAGTCACACACAGGTGGGCCTGGTCAACGGCCACGTCAGCGTAGTCAACACTGACGCGTGGGCCCACTGGGTTAGTTAAAACTAAGCAGAAAATGTAATCTATGTTAATTAGGGCGTGGGGGCCCATGAGTCAGTGGCCTAGGGGGTTTGTTAGTGTGGGGAGGTTAGCCTCTAACGACGGCCACGTCGGATTCGCCGGCGGTTAGATGACGGCGACGACCCAGAGCGGCGGTGGCTCGCCGGAGTGGCGCAGGGGCCGCAGTTGGGTGCGCTGAGGGCACCTGGAGGTAGCCCACGCTCCCGCGCATCCAGCGAAGGCAGCGGCAGGTCACGAGGTGGTCGGAGCTCGTCGGAAGTGAGCTCGCGGCGGCGCCGGAGTTCGGGCGATGATGCAACCGTCGCTATGGTGCACGACAGGAGCAACGGGTGGCCTCTACGTGCTCCTAGAGCTTTGCTGGGCACGGAAGTGACATGGCCGGCGGCAGAGGCTTTCGGCTCCAAGGAAAACCACGGCTAGGGAACGCGTTCGGCAGCGAGAAGAGAGGGGAAAGATGGCAGGGCTCACGTAGATCACGAGGCGATGCTCGGGGTAGCCGGGGGCGTGCTGAGGATGACGAATCGTCGAGGTCGATCGCCGGTGACCGAAGCTTGAAGACGGAGTCGAGGCGGTCGCCTTGGGCGCCCAGCGCCGGGGCTCGCTCCAGCGGGCGAACGGATGGTGTCGAGCTTGCATTTACACGGGAGGCGAGGGGAGCACGGTGGGCGTGGCTATGGCGAGCGGCAGCGACGAGCTCCGCTCGGTGGTGTAGGGGAGGAGCTAGAGAGGAGTGGAGAGGCTCGGGAGAGAGGGAGAGGAGAGAGGGGGGCACGGGGCGTCCCCATGGCATCGCTAGAAGGGTCGGGGAGGGGGAAGCAGGCAGGGAGGAGGCCACGGCGACGACAGCGCTCGCCAGCGAGCTGCTTTGGGGCAAGGGGAGGAAGACGACAGGAAGGGGGGTGGCCTGGTGGGCTGGGCCGCCAGCTGGGCCGCCAAGTGGGCTGCACAGGAGGTAAGCCCAGGTAAGATTATCTCTCTCTCTCTTATTTGTTTCTGTTTTGTAATTTTTCTTCCTCCGTTTTGATTTAGTTTAGCAACTAGATCATTTTAATAAATTCTGTAGGTTATTATATGGCTTGCTAAAATATATACAAGGCCACTCACAAACTCCCAGAATTATTGGAGTCATATTTAATATATATTAAATATAAATCCAAAGCAAATAGTTATTGGATTAATTCAAATGGCCAAAATAAATATTTCTGTGACTCCAAAAATATTGGTTTGAATTTTACCTCTTACCAATATTTCTATGGAATAACAGGAACATTTTCTTGGACTCATTTGAGAAGATTTTAAGGTTGGTTATTTTTGAACTGATTTCTGAGGGTTTCAGATGTCACCATTTCAAGTTCATTGAAATATAAACATGATGACATGGATGAAGATGCAACCAATTACAAACAGAGATCTAGGGCTGTGACAACTCACCCCCACTAAACAAGAATCTCGTCCCGAGATTCAAGATGTTAGGTAAGAAGACAGAGGGGGCACAAGACAAACACAATCTTCATGATCCAGGTTGCACCTCATAAGGTTGTTGATTCGTTGCATACGTTGATCTTGACATCCTCGCTTTTGAGATCTTCATCCACGCGATGACGACGGAAAGGAACTCTACTAGGATTGATCTTCTCAAAGATCGAACTATACAATCTCAACTCGCGGAATGAGATGTTGAAACATCTTGAGTTGAGACACAAAACACATCGAGAGGGATGGAAGAACAGACGACGGGTTTTGATTTGGTGGGCAACAATTCCACGCTTAGAAAGATGGTGGGTGGTGGCAAGGTGGCAAGGAAATAATTGCCATGATCCCGTAACGGGGCACCTTGGAGAAGGTGACTCGTTGAACTGCTCCCTTAAGCTGGGAACAAAATGCAACTGTTGGGAATGTTCCAACCATCATATCTGCGTGAGATTCAGATCCGATTGGTGATAGGATACTTCAGACTCAGCATGTCCGAGAAGAAAAGTTGCAACACAAATCGACGAGATGATGTTGCGAGATTCTCGGGATATGAACTACGATAGCAAGCTCCAAAACATGAGCTGGTTCTGCTAAACACATGTGAACACGCTGTCCCAGACAAGCATGACCACACAGTAGTCTTATGATAATACACTACCGAGTTCAGGTGGGGAACCATCAACGAGGA
This sequence comes from Aegilops longissima, assembly GCA_021605205.1. NCBI lineage: Eukaryota > Viridiplantae > Streptophyta > Magnoliopsida > Poales > Poaceae > Aegilops > Aegilops longissima. The sequence goes on along the minus strand of CM038676.1, from coordinate 146,738,744 downwards.
TATCGAAGTCCTTACATAAGTCCGGATTAGCTCTTAGGAAGGAACTTCTTCTCCTTGAACAAATCAATCAGTGGCTTGTTGTGCTAGGGATACATATCGAATGAAGGTTGCGAGCCTGTCAAACCATAGCATACTTCGCACATGCATGACTGACTTGGGATGGTACCAGGGGGAACAAAAACAATCTTTCTCGAACTCACGGCGGCAACTTGCACCAAATGCACGTGAATAAGAGAAAGTCACTTCTTTCATCCAACATATTCTTCACGAATGGGACATGAAGATAATGCTTATAAAAGTTTCCAACACTAGTGTAGCGACCCGACCCGAATGGATCAAGTCTTTGTGCTCAGGTGTCATCCCTGGATCAGTAATGCTGACACCACACAGTACTTTGAAGGATTTATAGCAGAGTAGCAATCACACACTCATTACAGCGTTGTCCAAAAGGGGACTTATTACAATAAATATGGCTTAAGGCCATCTAATAACGATAACAGCGGAAGACTTGGAAGATAAGTGAGTCCATCAACTCCATCGGCATCACTGAGTATAGAACCACGACCTAAAACACCTTACTCGTCGTCTGAAAAGTCTGCAACATGAAAGTTGCAGCCCGAAAACGGGTCAGCACATGGAATATGCTGGCAATGTAACACATAGAGAGAAATGAAGGAAATAAGCCTATACTACATGCATATATGGCTGGTGGAAAAGCTCTACGGTTACAGTTTTGCATAAAGCAAATTTTTCCCTACTGCAAAGGAATAAATTTGTTTAACTACCATGGTGGTTGTTACTCACTGAGAATGGTTGACAGCATCCTCAATCCCAATTAAAAGTACTCATTAAAAACCCAATAACATTAATTAGAAGTAACATGATGAGATTCACATGATATTCAAGTACTAGATACTCAAGACGCCCATAACCGGGGACACGGCTAATCATGATTAGTTTATACACTCGCAGAGGTTTATGACTTTTCCCCACAAGACTCGATCGCCTCCGCTTGGTTCTCGTGACTACATGGTGTTTGAGAGACGGATGACCGAGACACAGTCTTTCGAAGCACTAGCACCTTACATGTGGGTAGACCGTATCAACCTACATCCCCTACATCAGCTAGCCTACCCAGAAGAGTTCGCACAACTTACTCAGCTATGCAGAGCCCATAATGGCTTGTGGCTGCACACGGAAGTTTCTAGTTTGAATAATCTTATGATCCCTTTGAGCACGGGTGGCGGTCCAAGAAATACAGCAAGTCTCGATAGAAACCAGTGCCTCAATCCACCCAGATGTGTGTTTAAGTTGCCACCTTAGATAAACCATTAATTAACAATCTCACATCTGTCATGGATATTCACTCACCCAATCCACGTCTCTCGTCATAGCATGGCATAATAAGCAAACGAGAAGTAACTCCCCGTGTTTCATAAGTAAAACAGTAATAGGTACTACCTCAATCTACTTCCCATCCCACAATTTAATTAGATCCTAATCATGCAAGTGTTTGAGGAATAGAGCTAATGCATAAAACTGGGTAGTAGAAAAGGTATGATCAAGTGTTACTTGCCTTGTCGACGATCCATGAAACCTAGAGACTCAAGTAACAAGCGGCGACTCCGGTGATCTAACGCAGACAAACAACAAGCATACAATAAGTACTCATCTAATGCACAGGGAAATCTCGGATAGAAGATCAAACCAGAAAATTCAACTTAAGAACCCTGCGTGCAAAAAGAATCGAATCAAATAAAGCAACAAAAATCAAACATCGAAAGAAAACGACTCGGTTTTAGCAATTTGGAACTAGGTCAAATTTTACAGTAGCAAAACTTTGTTTAAGTGGATTAGTCGGAACGGCGGTTTCGAAACGAAACTCCAGGCGCTTGAATCACCTGATTCCGATAAACGAGCGAGAAGATAAACTGATTCGAAGATTGGATCGGAAATCGAAATCGGAAAAATAACGGATTAAATCTGATTTAAAAGAAAAACGACGAACGGTTAAACGAACGGACGTTCGTTAACAGAAACTAACCGGCGAACGCGTTCATTAGAACGAACGGATCGGTGAACGTTCACTAATTAACTAAACCAAAAAAAAATAAACCAATATAGGGTTTTTAAAAAAAACGAACAACGAAAGAAAACCGGACGGTTTTTTTAAAACAAAACCGACCGGGGGGGGGGGGTGACGTGGTGGCTACCTCCGCGAGGTCGCCGGCGGGCTCCGGCTCCGCGGGTCGGGTGGGCTCGGCGGGCGACGGCGGGTCGGCGATGGCGGCGCAAGACGGCAACGGCGACGCCGGGCGACGACGAGGCGGATGGGCGGCTTTCAGGCGGCGTCAGGCGGGTTAGGCGGCGGGCGGGCGAGCCGGACTGGGTGGCGGGCGGCGGGGACTCTCCCGGGGGGGGAGCCGCGAGGAAGGGGCGCTGGTCGGCGGCGGTTAATGGGCTGGGCCCTTAGCCCAAAGGGCGCGGGTTTTTTTTTTAACCTGAAAACGAATTAAAATAAATCTAAACGAACTCCAAACTTAAAAAAATAATTTTCCCGACTCCTAAAAATGAGTGAACAAAATGAACTTTAATACGGGCCAAAATGCATATTTTTAAAATACTCATTTTTCCCTAAAGCAAATAAACCTCTAAAACCCAAAATTTGATTTATTTATTAAATCTTCATTTTTTCCTAAATTTTGGGAAAGTCATATTATTCCCTCTCTTATTTTTTATTGGAAAAATATTTGAAGATAAAATAAATAAACTAAATGATCCTATTTTCAAAATTTGAGAAAACCCAAATATGAAAATAATGAAATCTCCAACTCTCTCCGAGGGTCCTTGAGTTGCGTGAAATTTTCTAGGATCGGAAAATGCAAGAAAATATGATATGCATGATGACTTAATGTATAACATTCCAAATTGAAAATTTGGGATGTTACAAACCTACCCCTTAAGATGAATCTAGCCCTCGAGATTCGGGTTGGCTAGAAAATAGGTGAGGTGGTCCTTGAGTAAATCTTCCTCTCTTTCCCGTGTGGCTTCCTCCTCAAGGTGGTGGCTCCAATCGAACCTTGCAAAACTTGATAACCTTGCTGCGAGTAACTCTGCTGGCATAATCGAGAATCTTGACTGGTTTTTCCTCATATGTTAAATCATCCTTCAACTGAATTGCTTCAATTGGCTTTGATCTCTTAGCGGTATCTCTCGCTATCTCGGAGTGACATTTCTTCACCGAGAAACATGGAATACATCATGAACTCTGACAGTCCCTCTCGCAAATCCAGCTTATAAGCAACTTCTCCCATGCGTTGCAAAATCTTATACGGTCCAACGAAACGTGGTGCTAATTTTCCTTTAACTCCAAAACGCTTGACTCCTCAAGCGGGGATACTCTAAGATATACTTTGTCTCCAACTTCATATTCTATCGCCTTGCGCTTTGAATCCGCATAGCTCTTACGTGCGGACGGGCTACCTTGAGCCTATCGCGAATCAATTTAACCTTCGCCAGACTCCTTAATCAAATCTGGTCCAAACAATCGACGATCTCGGTTTAGTCCCATGACAACGGTGTCCTGCATCTCCTTCCATACTGAGCCTCGAAGGTGCCATCTTCAAGCTGGTTTGGTAGCTGTTGTTATAATAAAATTCTGCATACGGAAAATTATCATCCCAACTAGATCCATAATCTAGTGCACAAGCTCTCAAAGATATCCTCCAAAATCTGATTGACTCTCATCATCCATCGGTCTGTGGGTGGAAAGTTGTCTGAATTCCAGCACTGGTTCCCAATGTTTCGTGCAACCGATCCCAAAACTTTGAGGTAAATTGGGTTCCTCTATATCGACACGATACTCCTCGAACTCCGTAAACACACAATTCTGGTCATGTATATCTTTGCCAACTTAGCACTGCTATAGGTAGTCTTGATCGAATGAAATGAGCTACCTTCGTCAAGCGGTCGACTATAACCCAAATCGAGTCATATCCTGAACGAGTCTTTGGCAAACCTGTGATGAAATCCATGCCTAGTTTATCCCACTTCCATTCGGGTATCGGTAATGGTTGTAACAATCCTGCTGGCTTCTGATGTTCTGCCTTTACTCTCGACATACATCGCAAACTGCTACATACTCCGCAATATCCTTCTTCATTCCGGTCCACCGTAAAGTATTCTTCAAATCCAAATACATCTTGGTATTTCTGGGTGAATCGAATAGGGTGAATCATGGGCTTCTTGCAAAATCAACTTCCGATCTCCGGGTTATTTGGCACATAAACACGGTCCTCAAACCATAGGGTATCGTGCTCATCCTCACGAAATCCTTTAGCTTTTCCTTTGCTCATTTTCTCCTTTATAGAGGCAACTTCCTTATCCGCCTTTTGGGCTTCTCGATTTTGTCCATCGGTGTAGACTGAATCTCCAATCTGCTACATAGCCTCTCGGAACTATTTCCAAACATAGCTCTCGAAGGTCCTCGGCTAACTCATTGGGTATTCCTCCCATCATTAGGGTATTGACGTGGCTCTTACGGCTCAACGCGTCTGCTACAACGTTAGCCTTCCGGGTGATAATGCAATCTCATATCATAATCCTTGATAAGCTCTAACCATCTCCTCCGCTCGAGATCTAATTCTTACGTGTGAAGATGTACTTCAAACTCTTGTGATCCTTGTACACCTCACAATGATTTCCAATGAGAAAATGTCTCCATGTCTTCAATGCATGCACAACGGCTGCTAATTCCAAATCATGTGTGGCATAATTCAACTCATGAGGCTTAAGCTGTCGTGAAGCATCTGAAACAACTCTTCCTTCCTGCATAAGCACTTGCTCCAAGTCCTCGACGTGAAGCATCGCAATACACCTCATAATCCTTGGTCCGATCCGCAATATTAACTTGGTGAGGTAACCAATCTTTTCTTCAACTCCTGAAAACTTGCCTCGCAGTCCTCGGTCCATATGAACTTGGTATCCTTCTTCAACAATTCTGTCATAGGCTTTGCAATCCTTGAGAAATTCTCAATGAATCTTGGTAGTATCCTGCGAGTCCAAGGAAACTCGAATCTCTCCAACTGTCGTTGGTGCTTCCCATTTGGTTACGGTCTCAACCTTTGTGGGGTCAACTGCTATTCCTTCTCCGGATATAACATGTCCAAGAAATCCAACTTCCTTTAGCCAAAACTCACATTTGCTGAACTTGGCATATAACTGGTGTTCCTTAGTTTCTCCAAAACCAATCGCAAATGTTCCTTATGTTCCTCTTCATTCTTCGAGAAAATCAAAATATCATCTATGAACACCACGATTTAACTTATCCAAAACTCCATAAACACTTTGTTCATCAGGTTCATGAAATAGGCTGGCGCGTTAGTCAGTCCAAATGACATAACGGTGTACTCATACAGTCCATATCTCATGGTAAATGCTGTCTTAGGTATGTCCTGCTCTCGAATCTTCAACTGATGGTACCACGATCGCAAATCGATCTTGGAAAACACTTTAGCTCCTTGCAAACGATCAAACAGATCATTTATCATTGGTAGTGGGTACTTGTTCTTGATTGTTACTTCATTCAATCCACGATAATCAACAACCATCCTTAACGATCCATCCTTCTTCTCCACTAACAAGACGGGTGATCCCCAAGGTGAAGAACTTGGGCGATAAAACCTTTATCCAATAGTTCCTTAATCGCTTCTTGATTTTCGCCAAACTCGTGCGGGCATCCCGTATGGTCGCTTTGATATTGGACCTGTTCTCGCAAAAGTTCAATCAAAACTCAATGTCTCTATCCGTGGCATTCCCGGCAACTCTTAGAAAATACATCGAGAAATCCTTCACCACTGGTACTTCTTCCCGCACAACTCCCCGATAAGCAATTTACTTGCGCTCTCCTCGGCTCGTCGTGGATAATCATTTTGATCCTTCTTCCTTCGGTGTGGTGAGCAAAATTGACTTAGTGGTGCAATCTATGTTCCTCCATACTTGATAACCAATCCATGCCTAATATCACATCCAATCCTTGGGATTCCGTAACTATTAGGTCCGAGGGAAAACATAGTGTCCAATCCTTAATGGCATCGATCACACCATATACTAGCCATGTATTCTGCTCGGGTGAGGTTACTAGCATGGGTGACCTAAGGGCTTGGGTCGGTAATTTGTACTTATCCACAAATCCCTTGATATGTATGAATGCGATGCACCAAGATCGAAAAGAACAACTGCATAAATGACTTAACCAAAAACTTACCGACATCGCATCGGGCTGATCTTCAACCTCCTCCACATCAATGTGGTTCACCCGTCCCCTTGAGAGGGTTTGGCTTCTTTCCGAGCTTCCATTGCCATTTCCATTCGGCCTTCGGACAGTCATTTGCATAATGCCCATCTTGCGGCACTTAAAGCAAGTGATGTGACTCAGTCTACCTTGGATGGTGTTGACGGGTTGGTGCGGTTCTGTCCATTGCTTCCTCCATTCCGCTCCCATTCTTGGTGCCATTATGGTTGTGCAAATTACCTCCTCCATGGGTATGTGAAACTGAATTCCTTGTTTAGGGGTATAACGAGGCTTCTTTGAGCTCCGAGTTATACTTTCCCTGCCCATACTTCCTCTTGCGGTTCTCAATTTGCTGCTGCTTTCCTTCAATCATGAGGGCTCGGTCTACCAACTCCTGGTAGTTATTGAAACTTGCTACCATCAACTGCATGCTTAACTCATCATTCAGTCCTTCGAAACTTCTCCGCTTAGTCGCATCTGTAGCAACGCTATCCGGGGCATAACGTGCTAACTTACTAAAATCATCCACATCTCGCCAACATCCTTCCTCCTTGGCGTAAGTTGCGAAACTCACGCTTCTTCATGGCCATAGCTCCTGCTGAAACATGGGCGGGCGGAAAGCTTGTCTGAAACTGATCCCATGTGGCGGTGGTTCACAGGTAAGTGGCTGTAAAATTTTCCCACCATGCTGCTGCGGGTCCTTCAAGCTGGTGTGCAGCAAACTTCACCTTTTCTCCATCATGCATTCCGCAGTGGTCAACTCCTTCCTATCTTGCGGATCCAATCATCTGCTACAATCGGCTCGGTGCTCTATTGGAATACACCGCGGATTCAGCCTAAGGAAACGAAGTCAAGTGATCCGCAGTGGTGGAGGTGGTGGGTTGTTGTTGTTGTTGCCTTGGTTCTGTACCAATGTTTGGATCAAAGTGTTCTGCTGCTGAATCAACTGGGTGATCTATGGCGGGAAAACAAACCCGGGGTCGCGTCTTGGAGGCATCTGATGGGTTTAGAAAAGACGAGAAATTAAGAATAGAGTGGGGTCTAAGGAGAAACACTACCCAATGTATATGAGCAAATGCACACAAAATCACTTCATTCAATTCAAACAAAGGGCTTGCAACGATCTAACTATCGCAAAAGTGCGTGTACTATAATGTTTACATGGAGGTAATACTACTAATATGTGGGGGACATCTACTAATTTGAACCGGTGGAAGACTCCATGATGTCTGCTCCAGCTTCGTCTTTAAAGTCGGGTTCACTTGGATCCGAATCGGTCTCGTCGATGATGATGTAGTTGCTCGGACAGCCGACGTACTTGTCTTCATTCTTGAGCGCCAATTTCTTCTTGAGTTCTTCGATCTCGTACTTAAGATCGTTATTGTGTCTTGCTAGAGCTACGATCTCGCCCATGTAGTCCTTTGTGTAGACTTTAGTTCTTCTTCAAGTTCGATGATCCTTCCTTTGCATTCTTCAACTCTAACATATCATTGCACATCTGGTTCTCTGGCGCCGAATGTGCTGGTTTAACTCTGGATGAAAGCTGCAATGGATCTATCCTTCTTGGTGCCGACTATCTCCCATTGTTCATCCGGCGTCCGCAAATCTGGTAGATAGTGTCCTTGAGATCTTCTTGATAAACTTCTCCAATGCGCCCCATGGTGATATGAGCTGCCATGCTCTTTCCTGCACTCAAGTTGGTGCAATCGAAAACACTATCTATAGGCTTGGTGATTGGGGCAATTGTCCTTCCGGAACGTGAGCTTGAATCTTCCAGCGCTCCTCTTGCAGAGAGTGGCGTTGAAAGTCCCGTGAAACTTGGTAGTCCAATGTTCGGTACTTGGTGACTTCCTTCAAGTGAAATCCAAAAGGTGTGCCTTCATCTGGTTGGGCGACTTGATCTTGGCGCCCTTCATCCTAAAAGAGTAGAAAAGATGAGGAGTTAGAAAATGGGAAGAGAGTAGTGATCTATGGCTTTAACTTAGTGGTCGTGTCTCATACGATCGGCGGTGCTCGATACCATCTCAGAGCGACCCGACCGAATGGATCAAGTCTCGTGCTCGTGTGTCATCCCTGGATCAAGAATGCCGACACCACACAAGACTTCAAGGATTTATAGCAGAGCAGCAATCACACACTCATTACAGCGTTGTCCAAAAGGGACTTATTACAATAAATATGGCTTAAGGCCATCTAATAACGATAACAGCGGAAGACTTGGAAGATAAGTGAGTCCATCAACTCCATCGGCATCACCGAGTATAGAACCACGACCTAAAACACCTTACTGTCGTTCGAAAAGTCTGCAACATGAAAGTTGCAGCCCGAAACGGGTCAAGACATGGAATATCTTGGCAATGTAACACATTGAGAGAAATGAAGGAAATAAGCCTATACTACATGCATATATGGCTGGTGGAAAAGCTCTCTGATTACAGTTTTGCATAAAGCAAATTTTTCTCTCTCGCAAAGGAATAAATTTGTTTAACTATCATGGTGGTTGTTAATCATTGAGAATGGTTGACAGCATCCTCAATCCCAATTAAAAGTACTCATTAAAACCCAATAACATTAATTAGAAGTAACATGATGAGATTCACATGATATTCAAGTACTAGATACTCAAGACGCCCATAACCGGGGACACGGCTAATCATGATTAGTTTATACACTCGCAGAGGTTTATGACTTTTCCCCACAAGACTCGATCGCCTCCGCTTGGTTCTCGCACTACATGGTGTTTGAGAGACGGATGACCGAGACACGATCTTCGAAGCACTAGCACCTTACATGTGGGTAGACCGTACCAACCTACATCCCCTACATCAGCTAGCCTACCCGAAGAGTTCGTGATAACTTACTCAGCTATGCCAGAGCCCATAATGGCTTGTGGATGCACACGCAAGTTTCTAGTTTGAATAATCTTATGATCCCTTTGAGCCCGGGTGGCGGTCCAAGAAATACAGCAAGTCTGATAGAAACCAGTGCCTCAATCCACCCAGATGTGTGTTTAAGTTGCCACCTTAGATAAACCATTAATTAACAATCTCACATCTGTCATGGATATTCACTCACCCAATCCACGCTCATCGGCATAGCATGGCATAATAAGCAAACGAGAAGTAACTCCCAAGGTTTCATAAGTAAAACAGGTAATAGGTACTACCTCAATCTACTTCCCATCCCACAATTTAATTAGATCCTAATCATGCAAGTGTTTGAGGAATAGAGCTAATGCATAAAACTGGGTAGTAGAAAAGGTATGATCAAGTGTTACTTGCCTTGCTGACGATCCGCGAAACCTAGAGACTCGAAGTAACAAGCGGCGCACTCCGGGTGATCTAACGCAGACAAACAACAAGCATACAATAAGTACTCATCTAATGCACAGGGAAATCTCGGATAGAAGATCAAACCAGAAAATTCAACTTAAGAACCATGCGTGCAATAAGAATCGAATCAAATAAAGCAACGAAAATCAAACGTCGAAAGAAAACGACTCGGTTTTAGCAATTTGAAACTAGGTCAAATTTTACAATAGCAAAACTTTGTTTAAGTGGATTAGTCGGAACGGCGGTTTCGAAACGAAACTCCAGGCGCTTGAATCACCTGATTCCGATAAACGAGCGAGAAGATAAACTGATTCGAAGATTGGATCGGAAATCGAAATCGAAAAAATAACGGATTAAATCCGATTTAAAAGAAAAACGACGAACGGTTAAACGAACGGACGTTCGTTAACAGAAACTAACCGGCGAACGCGTTCATTAGAACGAACGGATCGGTGAACGTTCACTAATTAACTAAACCAAAAAAAACCAATCTAGGGTTTTTTAAAAAACCGAACAACGAAAGAAAACCGGACGGTTTTTTTTTAAAACAAAACCGACCGGGGTGACGCGGTGGCTACCTCCGCGAGGTCGCCATGGGCTCCGGCCCGCTGGGTCGGGTGGGCTCGGCGGCGGCGGTGTGGTCGGCGATGCGGCGACGGCGACGGGCGACGCTGGGCTGGCGGCGGTGGGCGGCGGCGGGCGGCGTCAAGGGTTGGGCGGGTTAGGCACTGGGTGGGGAGGAGAGAGGGGGGCGGCTTATAAGGAGGAGGGGTGGGGTTGCTTGGGAGGGGGCAACGGCGGGCGGCGTGGCTCAGCCGGACTCGGGGGTGGCGGCGGCGGGACTCCTCCCAAGTGGGAGAGCGAGGAGGGCGCCTGGGCAGGGCGGTTGGGCTGGCTGGGCCCTTGCCCAAAGGGAGCGGGTTTTTTTTAAACCAAAACTAATTAAAATAAATCTAAACGAACTCCAAACTTAAAAAATAATTTTCCCGACTCCTAAAAATGAGTCGAACAAAATGAACTTTAATCTGGGCCAAAATGCATATTTTTTAAAATACTCATTTTTTCCCTAAAGCAAATAAACGTCGAAAAACCCAAAATTTGATTTATTTATTAAATCTTCATTTTTTTTCCTAAATTTTGGGAAAGTCATATTATTCCCTCTCTTATTTTTTTATTGGAAAAATATTTGAAGATAAAATAAATAAACTAAATGATCCTATTTTCAAAATTTGAGAAAACCCAAATATGAAAATAATGAAATCTCCAACTCTCTCCGAGGGTCCTTGAGTTGCGTGAAATTTTCTAGGATCGGAAAAATGCAAGAAAATATGATATGCATGATGACTTAATGTATAACATTCCAAATTGAAAATTTGGGATGTTACACTAGGTTGATGTTCAACATGAGTCATGGAGGAGACAAAATGCTGCTGATGGGCTCAACGGCAACTCATCGGAATTTCCATATCACTGGACTTCCACCATCATGTGAACGTGGTGATAGCATTGGTCAAACCAAAAGATGTAATGGTGTATGCTCGAGGAATCAACCACGAGTAAGACAACATTACGAACATCGTTGGTTCTGATTTGGCTTGACAATAGCCCATACTCAAGTCAAAGTTTTGACAAGGCAGTAGATCCAACAACTGATCACGAGGACCAATCAATGGAGATATCATCCTTCTTCAACACACACACACACACACACACACACACACACACACACAGAATATATCCCTTAGAGATGAACTAAGTTAAGCAAAGCTTTATCTTCCAACTCTCCAAGTTGTTGTCTAGCTCAACCAACTAGCTCAGGGATATCCAACACAGATTCTTGGAGAATGGGTGGTTTAGAGGAAAACCAATATGATCACGAACTCAACATAGCGGTCACGTGACAACCTGGTAACACTTCCGAGAAGATTTTCGGAACATCACGAACCACCGATATGTTACTAAGCTCGAGAACAATCTTGCTTTTCAGGGCAAGATGATATGATCACAAGAGCGAGGGATTGGCACAATCCTAACTCATTGATCGAGGAGTGCACCGGAAATAAGGACTAGGTAGCACAATCAATCTTAGTATGATGATTTAATAACCAACACACTAAGAATGAGAATATTGTCCATTAACTACCAAGCAACGAGGTTGCTATGAGTATCGATTTCACACATCACAATTCACTTGTCGGCATTCCGGTTACATCAACACGGGACCGAGGAATGAATAATGATAGCGAGAAGTATCACTACGTCAAGAATTCATAAGAGAAGGTGCAATTCTCTTGACGTTCCTGACATAAAGTGGGTAATACTTTAGGGTAGAACAGAACAAAAGCCGAATTGGCATTTTGATCTGCGGAATACAACTACTTTGACCACTCCAAGAAATGGATGAGGTACTGGAGTTTGTTTCTTCCAGTCATTCCAGAATAGAATGGCTTGACAGACCACAAGAATAATAGGCATCGATGACGAATGCACGACTACTCCTGACTATCAATTGACAAACGGGGGTCAGAATACAACTAAAGAGGGACAACTCAAGGAACATATGACTTTCTGAGTTGTGGATGCATAGATTAATATGTCGAGCGAAGCTCAACATTTCTTCCAGATAACCCATGCGGAAAGGTAGAACTGGCAGATTCTCAATTATGAATGGAGAACTCCTCAAGAGTACTCTGATTGTGATCCTTCGGTTCAGTGAGGAACTTCTGCCATAAGCGGTTCATAGTATTTGGAAGAAGGAAATACCACGGACCTCGAGGACTATCGCAAAGTTACTAATATCCTAAAGGAACTAGCAACACTATCAACATTAGGTAAGTAGGGTGAACCTCGGGTTCAAGAACCCAGGAATAGAATACCTACTACTAAATGGCATCACGGGATGCTTTCGAGAATGGTGGCCAGAATTATCACACCGAGACACAAAACATGGCTAGATTACTAGGTGACTTCCTAAAACACCTAGGTTCATAATAATAACTCCAACACATATGTCGAGGCAATAAATTACCTCAACGCACCGATTTGTGTGATTAATCTGGCCCAAATGAACATTAGAAACGGAGAGAAGGGATTTGCAAATGCATCAGACTATTTAGAAACCTGGGATGACTTGGACAGCATAACGGCTGTAAATGCTCAAAATGATTTGAGACATCCTGCAAAATAGTGGCATGACCACTCAACATCACAATAACAAGGTTCCGAGACCAACTATGAACATACGGAAGTAGTAAAAACTGAACTGAGATTTGAAGCTAACAATCCTATAAGTCTATGAATTAGTAACACGTCATCCTGATAGATAGATGTGAACGCCTAGTTCTTAATCCCCGTAGAAGAGAAGAGGATGACTCAGATCAGAAGGCCATGAGGTATAAGGAGTAAAAGGAGCCTTACGTTCCCTTCCACAATCAATTCCCTTACATAACTAAAGCATTTCTAGACACAACTTCGACCGGTTTGGCTTGGTAATCCTACAGGCAGTCAGGCTCTGATACCAAAGCTGTCAGGACCCCGATTCCAAGTCACATCGATCTAGCCGGTAACACCTCGTATCACTTTGCGGCCTCACGCACGGTATTCCTACGGGTGTCGCCTTACCATGGCCCGGGACCGTTTGCGCCTTTTGGCTCACGTATATAATAGTGTCGCTAGCATCCATATGACAGAGAACCCGGGCCGACATGGCTAGTCGTGAACCCAAAGCGGCACTAACCCATGGGAACAGGCATACATGAATCACATCGAGCATGTCGGTCAGCAGCGTGTGAATCCGGGCTGTAGCACTGGCTAACAGGACTCGGGAACCCGGCTGTAGCAGAGCTAGGCAGACTCGGATGTCACCGCGTGACCTTTCCCGAAGGGACAGACACAGACGAAGTGAAACACATGCCGCCAGATCAAGTGTCCCGAGCAGTAGTCTGGGCTAGCAGGACTCCGGTGAACCGGGCTGTAGCGGACTACTATGGCTCAAGGAAGCACTAGACTACATTTCCCCATAAGAGAGGCTGGCAAGGATAAACAACTAGATTGTCGGATCCCACACATACCAAGCATTTCAATCATACACACAATATGCTCAATATGTGCAAATACAACATGGCATCACAACAAGACTCTACGACTCAAAGTATTTATTCAATAGGCTCCGAGGAGAGAGATATTACAAACATGGGTCTCAAGACCCAACATTCAGAGCATACAAGTCAAAGCACAAACAGATGCTTAACATGTCTGAGTACAGACATCTATAAATGAAAAAGGCTTAGAAGCCTGACTATTTACCAGATCCTGCCGAGGGCACAAGATCGTAGCTGAGGTAACAAGCTAAACGTCGAAGTCCACACGGAACTACTAGCAAGACTGACATCTCTCTGCAAAACATAAAATAGGCAAACGTGAGTACAAATGTACTCAGCAAGACTTACATCAGAACTAACTACATATGCATCATTATCAACAAAAGGGGGTGGTGGAGTTTAACTGCAGCAAGCCAGCTTTGACTCGGTGGCTATCCTAAACTACGACTGCAAGTAACTCTTTTGAGATGGCGTACACGAGTCCACATATTCACCATATCAATACACCACTATGGATCCGGTCCCGTCTCCCTACGAGAACGCCATCCATAGCACTCATGCTTATCTTGCGCATTTTATAGTATCCACTTTCACTTGTCTATGAACTGTACAGGCAACCCAGAAGTCCTTTACCGCGGACACGGCTATTCGAATAGATGATGTTAACCCTAGAGGGGTGTACTTCTTCATACACGCTCTCGCCACTTAACACCATGTACACGTCGTGTATCTCGGCAACCTTCAAGCGGAAGCCTGGTGAGGGAGTCGGCCACGACCTGACTAACCACACAAGTCTCTAGTCCAGGTTTATCGCCTATTCGGGTTCCATCCGCAAGGAGATCCGCCGGGTGTCGCCACGGCCCCAAACGATGTGTGGAGGTTCCCGAGACACCAAACGGGCGCTTCGGTACACCCGGGCCACGGTGTATCTACCGCAACATAGCCCACCCCTAGGGTTAGCGCTACGCACGGCCCCCCACACATATCCTACAAACACCAGAAACTAGTTGCAACTCCTGGTCAGAGATCGAGGCGATTAATAAGCCGAGAGGGGTCGAGTTACGGAACCCAATGTGTGGTAGTAACTGTTTCATGGATCACGAACACAGAACTCAGTTCACGAGGACGGCTGCAATGAGACAACCCACCATGTACTCCTACATGGCCTCTCACCGCTACCTTTACCAAATCGTGTTCACACACTTAGCTCTCAACAAGAGGACATGTTCACACACCTTCAATTCATCCCCGATGAATCGGACACGACTCAACTCTAAGCAGAGCAGGCATGACAAACAAGCATGAATGAGTAGGCACATCGGGCTCAAACAACTCCTACTCATGCTAGTGGGTTTCATCTATTTACTGTGGAATGACAGTTCATGTAGAGGATAAAGGGGTTCAGCTACCGCAGCAAGTAACAGATGAATCGTTCTTGTCCTAATGCAGTAAAAGAGAGCAGGAGCGAGAGAGTGGGATTGTATCGAAATGAACAAGGGGGTTTTTCTTGCCTGGCACTTCTGAAGATAGCATTGAGTCTTCATCAGTGTCAACGATCACAACGTCGGTACAACGTCTATCGAGGGGGAACAACACCGGCAAATAGAGAAGAAACACGATCAATGCAATGCACAATATGATGCATGCTATGACATGGCAATATGAATGTGTTTTGGGCTAATGCAAGCTAGAACATGTTAAATGGAGTTGGTTTGAATCCAAGATTCAAATTCAAACTCCATATATGACATTTCAAATGCCATTAATTCAAATTGTCTTATACAGCAACTTTAAGTTGTTCAAACATGCATGAAAATGGTACAGATGGATAGATTGGATTTTTCTGATCATTGTTCATATATAAATTATCTTATTTGGAGTTACGGTTGAATTTCTATGATTTTTAGAAGTTAGCACTATTTTCTGGAATTTCCTGAATTATTTTAAATCTAGATATCAATTACCGCGTCAGCATTGCGTCATGCTGACCTCAGCAGGTCAACAGACGCGGTCCAGGTCAAACCTGACGCGTGGGGCCCGCCGGTCAGTGAGCCAGTGCTGCCTACGGTCACAGACAGGTGGGCCTGGTCAACGGCCACGTCAGCGTAGTCAACACTAACGCGTGGGGCCCGCCGGTCAGTGAGCCAGTGCTGCCTACGGTCACAAACAGGTAGGCCTGGTCAACGGCCATGTCAGAGTAGTCAACACTAACGCGTGGGCCCACTTGGGTTAGTTAAAACTTTGCAGAAAATGTAATCTATGTTAATTAGGGCGTGGGGGGCCATGAGTTAGTGGCCTAGGGGGTTGGATAGTGTGGGGAGGTTAGTCGCTAACGACGGCCACGTCGGATTCACCGGCGGTTAGATGACGGCGATGACCCAGAGCGGCGGTGGCTCACCGGGGTGGCGCAGGGGCCGCAGTGGGGTGCGCTGAGGGCACCTAGAGGTAGCCCACGCTCCTGCGCATCCAGCGGAGGCAGCTGCAGGTCACGAGGTGGTCGGAGCTCGCCGGAAGTGAGCTCGCGGCGGCGCCGGAGTTTGGGCGATGATGCAACCGTCGCTATGGTGCACGGCAGGAGCAACGGGTGGCCTCTACGTGCTCCTGGAGTTTTGCTGGGCACGGAAACGCGCTCAGCTTCGAGCCCGAGCGGCTACGGCGACGGCAGTGACATGGCCGGCGGCAGAGGCTTTCGGCTTCGAGGAAAACCACGGCTAGGGAACCCGTTCGGCAGCGAGAAGAGAGGGGAAAGATGGCAGGGCTCACGTAGAGCACGAGGCGATGCTCGGGGTAGCCGGGGGCGTGCTGAGGATGAAGAATCGTCGAGGTCGATCGCCGGCGACCGAAGCTTGAAGACGGAGTCGAGGTGGTCGTCTTGGGGCGTCCAGGCGCTCGGGGCTCGCTCCAGGCGACGTAACGGATGGTGTCAGAGCTTGCACGACACGGGAGGCGAGGGAGCACGGTGGGGCGTGGCTGAGCGGCGGCGACGAGCTCCGCTTGGTGGTGCAGGGGAGGAGCTAGAGAGGAGTGGAGAGGCTCGGGAGAGAGGGAGAGGAGAGAGGGGGGCACGGGGCGTCCCTGTGGCATCGCTAGAAGGGTCGGGGAGGGGGAAGCAGGCAGGGAGGAGGCCACGGCGACGACAATGCTCGCCAGCAAGCTGATTTGGGGCGAGGGGAGGAAGACAACAGGAAGCGGGGGTGGCCTGGTGGGCTGGGCCACCAGCTGGGCCGCCAAGTGGGCTGCACAGGAGGTAAGCCCAGGTAAGATTCTCTCTCTCTCTCTCTCTTATTTGTTTCGGTTTTCTAATTTTTCTTCCTCTGTTTTGATTTAGTTTAGCAACTAAATCATTTTAATAAATTCTGTAGGTTATTATATGGCTTGCTAAAATATATACAAGGCCACTCACAAATTCCCAGAATTATTGGAGTCATATTTAATATATATTAAATATAAATCCAAAGCAAATAGTTATTGGATTAATTCAAATGGACAAAATAAATATTTCTGTGACTCCAAAAATATTGGTTTGAATTTTACCTCTTACCAATATTTCTATGGAATAACAGGAACATTTTCTTGGACTCATTTGAGAAGATTTTAAGGTTGGTTATTTTTGAACTGATTTATGAGGGTTTCACATGTCCCCATTTCAAGTTCATTGAAATATAAACATGATGACATGGATGAAGATGCAACCAATTACAAACAAAGATCTAGGGCTGTGACAGTTTCGTCTTTGTCATTCCTGTAATGAATCCATGTTGGGAGGATACGTACATGACACCTAACAGCAACCGCTACCTCTGATACTAACTTGGCTGACTCTGTAGCATCACGTGGCCTTTTTAAACCTGCCTCAAAACGGATCTCCATTCTTCCTCCTCTTGATTTAGTTAAGCTATCGTGCATTATCCCTGATGTTTGTTTCCTCTTGCGCCTAGGTGCTAGTCCAACAACAAACATAGGAAGTGTTAGTGTACATCAAACTGTGAGACTACATATAAAGAAGCATGCAACTGTAACTTGACTCCAGCAACTACCTTCTTGCTATTGAAGCTCACAAAGTTCATCTGATCTTGCCAACTCATCTTGTGTCAAGAGTGCTTCGGAAGTAGTGTCAGGTGGCAAGGGAGCTTGGGAACGTGTTGCTAGCAGAGTTGACCAACGAGTAAATCGTGCAGCTGGTGGTATTGTGGAAGGTGTTGCAACAACTAGGGTTGTCTCTGCTTGTTTGGTGGCAGCTAGTTGTTTCTGTTTGGCTTGTTCTGCAACTTGTTTAGCACGGCATACCCTGTCGGTACCATTTTCCGCTGGACTTTGACCTTCTATTGCACCATCAGTACCAGCAGAATCTACAGGATGCTTCCGCTTCCCTTTC
The DNA here is from genome assembly GCA_021605205.1 of Aegilops longissima. Lineage (NCBI taxonomy): Eukaryota > Viridiplantae > Streptophyta > Magnoliopsida > Poales > Poaceae > Aegilops > Aegilops longissima. Next base: position 146,720,645 of record CM038676.1, on the reverse strand, counting down.
CCTGTCGTTCTGTCTTGCTTCCTCTTTCTCTGTGCCATGTTAAGTCAAGCCGACAAGAAAAACGAATAACAATTTAGTTCTTCAGAACAAATTGATGCGTGATACAGATGAACTGAACTTTGATGTTAGACAACCACATGATAGGAGGATGTAATATGTAAGAAAAACAGACGGCATGAGATAACCGAACTATGATGTGTAAACCAAGCGTAAGACATTTCACTAAATTAGAAGCAATGCAATGGAAGGTAGACACCATATGAAAGATGCTACAAATATCGCTCTGCCAAGTTAACAGTGTCTCATCATAAATGCCGTTTAAACAAATGTGAAGCAGTACAAGAGATAAACCATATGCAAGATGCAAACAACATCACACTATCAAGTTAAAGGTCTCTCGTCATTAGTGCCATTGCGTAGTCACAACATTGCATATTCACAGCTTATGATGTGTAAACTAAGGAGAAGGCATTTCAAAAAATTAGAAGCAATGAAAGTTAGACACCATATGAAAGATGCAACGAATATCACTCTACCAAGTTAAAACTGTCTCGTCATAAGTGCCATTTCAACAAATTAGTAGTACAAGCTAGAAAATAATGTGAGATGTAACCTATGTCACACTCCGAAGTCAAACGCATCTTATGATAAGTGATTGTTGCAGGTTACACAACAGTAGTAATGTGATGTAAGAACATGGTGTGATCGACAAATATTGTATGTTCTAGAAACAGGAACACGTGTCTTATTAAAGTATAATGTGTAAAGTAAGCAGATGGATTCAAAAAAAATTAGAAGCAATACAAGCTAGACATCACACATAACATGCAACCACATATAACAGTGCCAAGTTAGAGGGAGCACCGGTGATGGTGCACTAGGGGAGACGTGCTCATCATAAACACAACTACGTTGAGTGTCTATGCATGTGTTGTCTTGGAAATCATTTTGGGGGGATGGAGGAGTAGAAACTGTAGAGGCCCTCCATTTGGAAGGAGCACCTTTATCCGCTGCCTTGATAACTTCCTTCCGCTTTATTGATTTTGAATTGTCAAGTAAAACCGACAAGAAAAAGCAATAAAATTCTCTCTTCAGAACTCATTCATGCTTGATACTGACAATCACTACTTTGATGTAAGGCAAACACATGATACCAGGATGGAATATGTACGAAAAACAGGACGGCATGGCATGTTCACAACTGTTTGTGTAAACTAAGCAGAAACCATTCCAACAAATAAGAAACAATGCAAGCTAGACACCACATGAAAGATGCAACCAATATGACTCTACCAAGTTAAAAGTGTCCCATCATAAATGGCATTTCAACAAATTAAAAGCAGCGCATGCTATAAATCATATCAAAGATGCAACTAATATCACACTGCATATACTGAAGGTGTCTCGTCATATTGATTTATGCGGGATACAAAAAACAATAGTTTTATGTCAGGACATGCTTAATAGACAGATGTACTATGTACTAAAAATAGGAAGGCATGTCACACTAACAGGTATAATGTATAAACTAAGCAGAATAGCACATGCAATTTAACCAGATTAGAAGAATTACAATCTAGACACCATATGCAACATGCAACCGCATATCACGCTGCCAAGTTAGAGCAAGCACCTGCGATGGTAGTGTAGGGGAAATGCGGTAATCAACTATAGAGCTACGTTCACTATCTTCATCTAGCCTTGCTATTTCTTGAGAATCATGTGGGGAGGCTGACGCTGCATTCTTTAAATGAGGATCTTTTATCACAAGAGTCCATCTGGGTTCGACCGCCTCATCATAAGTGATTGATGAGGGATACACAAGAACATTAGTTTGATGTAAGAACATGGTTAATAGATAGATGTACTAGTATGTACCACAAACAGGAAGGCGTGTCATATTCAAAGGTATAGTGTGTAAGCTAAGAAGATGCAATTTAACCAAATTGGAAGCAATACAAGTTAGACATCCGGTTGGAGTGGTGAGCATGATCATCTAGGATCTGAGAGCCTGGTGGGAGGCGGGCTACTTTGCCACCATCGTGGCTTTTTAGTTGGCTTCCAGGTGATGCATGTCTGTGCTGGGCTTGTCACTGGCTCGGCCAGTGCCCTGACTAACTATTTGTCTTCTGGTGCTCCCGGGATGGTGGTTCATGTAAAAAATATCTTTCCTTATCTTAATAAAGACCGACTTCGGCCTTTCGAATACAAGATAGACACCATATGCAACATGCAATCACATATGACACCGTGAAGTTAAAGGAAGCACCTGGGATGGTGGTTCACGGCGAGCAAGGTCATCAACTCCAGAGCTACGTTTACCATCTCCATCTGCTGACACTACACCCTTTATGAGGCTCAAACGTGTCTGTCCTAGCCGCGTACCACGCTGGAGCGATTTCTCTCTTTTCTTTTCGGCTTCTATCAAGGCAGCAGAGTCTGAAATACCCTTGCATAAAAACACAATAGTGAGAGTATGGGTGAAGTGTGTGCAGAACTAGTGCACTGTAAAAGTAGCAGATAGCAGGTGGTTGAAAAATAAATGACAAGAGACATATGATAGCTCTACAACATTGCATGGCAAACAAAACTAGATTCTACTCCGTATGATTTTGTAATATATGAGCACTGGGATGGCTGGGAAATGCAGGTACTCCTCCAGCACACCACCACATGTGGTCCTATCAAGATAACAGTCGACTGAAAATAAATAGGTCGGTCAATTTTTTTATGATCCATCCGATCTATAAGGAACGGGCAGATGGCCTTCGTCTACCTCCCGCCAGTCGATGTTGACGGTCTTTCTCGAACCGCCAGCGACCACCGGCCCAGACCCCTGCCTCCGCCGCCCGCCCTCCTCGACCTCACACCACTGCTGTGCTTGGCAGCGCCCCCAGGCCATCCCTTTAATCCCGGCCGACGTCCAGATTGGGCGCCGGCAGCTCTAGGCCCCACACACCCCTAAGATAAACACTGAGGCGCTGCTTCCCCGGCGTAATAGGCGGACTAGCGCCTGTTACGCCGGGGAATGCTTCCGTTAATTGGGAATCAACTGGCCAGGAATTGAAATCCAGGGGGGCGACGGACCTCTAGCTAAGGTGAAATAGTATATGAGGATAAACCTTGTGCATCACGAGTAACTAGGAACATCTAGTATCAAGAAGAAGTGGTCAACTAGTGTCTTCTATGGGATGAATATCGTGCAAGCAGACACGTAAGATTTGCACGAATAAGGGAAGATGAGTACCATTTTCGGTTGCTGGTGTGGTCGCCTCCACATGCCGCGCCGATCTTCTTATTTTTGCGGGGGAAACTGATGTTCTGGAGGAGGGTGCAGGCTTGGACGAACCCATGGCCAAATTGTTAACTGTGTTGCCGTGGCCGTATGTCGGTGGAGGGGAAGCAGATCCGAGGCGTCGAAGGATGGCGTAGCAGGAACAGCTCCGGTGCGGTGGAGGGTGGCGAAGTTTTAACGGTAGCGGTGAGGCGCAGGACGGCGTGGTTGAACTGGCTCGGGTACGGACGGCTCGGCCTCGGCTTCAACTACTAGCCGTGGAGGGCATTGCGGTTGAGGTTGCGGTGGACGATGGTGTTGGGGTATCGGCTCCAGCGTGATGGAGGAGGGCGGCGGTTGATGGGTGGAATGGGGTGGCGGACGGAGGACGCCGGAGTTTCGCGGCTAGTGGAGAGGTTGTTTTTGCGCCCATGGAGTACGAATGGGGAATCGGACGGGTGGGTAGGGGGGAGGGGGAGAACCATGTTTCGGTCTGGGACGCGCTTGTTTTTGGCTTTTTTGAACAGAAGATGGGACACACTTGTTTCAAATTTGGGGAAAGTACAAACTTTGCCCCCCTCTTAAATTTCGGACCTACTGCGGGTCGGGGGTAGGATGGTAATCCTAGGTGTCCCAAATAGTGGGCAGGAGCGATTTCGGCCGCGCACATGTGTGCTTAGGCGGCCATTGTGTATGAATGTTTTTCAGAGGCGGTTGCGTGGCGTCTAGATGAAGCTACAAACCTACCCCGGTTTAGACCTTTGGACGTTGGGCCGGTAGGTTTCACGGGTCGGAGTTATTAGAAAAGAAATTTCCTTGTACTACCAAACATTGGTATCATGCGGTTTTGGGCGAGTAGAGGCTCTTTTGGCGCCTCGTTCAAAATTTTGAAACTCAAGCATTCACGTTTAGAGTACTCTTGAACTTTGAGGATTGACCTAAATAGACAACGTTAATTTTGACCTTGTATGTTTGAAAACCTCATTAAATTATCTGCTTCTTTTTGAAATTTTAACACTTGAAAATCCTATAACTACGATTATTTTGGAATAGAGGACCTAAATTTGAATATATTTTGTACACAACTACATATGCTATTATGTACAAAATCAAAGGAAAGATTGGTGCCCCCGTAATTTAGGTATGATTTACAAATGCCATGATATCAAATTCAAATAATTGAATGGACTTCATGTTGAATTCGATTTTTTTAACCACCTTCCATTGAATTCAAATGTATGCTAGTTCATAGGTAGCTATTTATAATGTTCATTGTGTAACTTTCGTATGTATAATGTGCTTTAAACACACTACATGAACTACACTCACGTTTATATTCGATTGGTAAAGCGATGCATTATCTGGAGTTCAAAATACTAACTATGTGGATCAATTGTGTCAAATAATAACATAGACATGCTCAAATTCGATAGAATCTAGATGTCTGATGGATCAATGATCGTTCCTTACGCGAATTGCAAATATCATGATACCATCCTAATATTTGGATACAATTTATATCTTTAATCAATGTGTACATCAGTCTTGTACGTGTAGTTTCACTCTCCATCGGTGGTCTCTCACACATGCTCACACACTCTCTCCCGAGGTGTCTTTCTCACACACACGCTCTCTATATAATCCTCCCTCCCTCTCGTAACCATTTACGACTGTTGTCACTAACCTTTATAACAAGCACTCTTCCTCTCGCAATCATACACACGCACAATCCCCATCGGACCTTTCTATATACATAGACCTGCCTATGTGTCTCCTGTATGCACATTATCTTTAGGCCCGTCTCTCACGCATTGTCTCACACCTCTCTTCCTAATCAACGAGTATGATTCTAGCAGAGCATCTGTAGGATGCCCCTTAAAGTTAGGTTGGATGAATAGTAACAGTAATATCAGAGATAAAGGGGTTACCTTAGTCCGAGAACCTAGGGTTACAAATCCTAGCCGGCTTTATCAGTGGACATAGAGTCCTTCACAATTATGCTATCTTTGTCTTGTACGACTAGTCATCCATGGGTCTCCCTAAATGCGTCATGGGCCGACCAATGTGGCACACGACGGAACCGAACGAAGGGCCTCACCTCGACCCACCGGACCTCACACGGTGACACACCCTCTGCCCCCACGTCTCGTTATCTTCTCACACCCACACATACCAACACAGACACCACACGCAAAAAATATATTCTCCTGGTGCTTCTATCGACTCCCCCCTTGCTTATACACACTCAAGGGAATCTCTCGCCGTGACGTCATATTCGTCTCTCTCTCTAGACCACTCTCATTTCTCGTGCTATCTCTCCCATGCCCCCCCCCCCGCCGCCGGCCCCTCTATCCATGCCTCTCTAGAATACGTAATACACACATATACCTCTCTAGGCCCTGCCAAATGCATCAACTACACATTCACACATGTTACATCACGTACCCCCTTGATCTAAAAATCCCTCTCTTCACGTTTATTTTGCATACAACATTCCTTTTGATTAAAGTGTGGCCAAAAAAATATTATAGAACTTCTACATATATACAACATTATAAAGTTATATGGAGGAGTATGAACGCTTGCATTGCATGGTGCCCACTGCTACCTCTTGAGCACTGCGTTGGATTTCCCCGAAGAGGAGAGGATGATGCAGCAAAATAGCGTAAGTATTTTCACTTAGTTTTTGAGAACCAAGGTATCAATCCGGTAGGAGGCTACGCACAAGTCCCTCGTACCTGCACAAAACAATAGCTCCTCGCAACCAATGCAATTAGGGGTTGTCAATCCGTTCACGGTCACTTACAAGAGTGAGATCTAATAGAGATGATAAATAATATTTTTGGTATTTTTGATATAGAGATGCAAAGTGAAAAGTAAAAGGAAAAGTAAAAACAAAGCAAGTATTTAAGTAATGGAGATTGATATGATGAGAATAGACCCGGGGGCCATAGGTTTCACTAGTGGCTTCTCTCAAGAGCATAAGTATTCTACGGTCGGTGAACAAATTACTGTTGAGCAATTGACAGAATTGAGCATAGTTATGAGAATATCTAGGTATGATCATGTATATAGGCATCAGGTCCGAGACAAGTAGACCGACTCCTGCCTGCATCTACTACTATTACTCCACTCATCAACCGCTATGCAGCATGCATCTAGAGTATTAAGTTAAAAATAGAGTAACGCCCTAAGCAAGATGACATGACGTAGAGGGATAAATTCATGCAATATGATAAAAACCCCATGTTGTTATCCTCGATGGCAACAATACAATACATGCCTTGCTGCCCCTTCTATCACTGGGAAAGGACACCGCAAGATTGAACCCAAAGCTAAGCACTTCTCCCATTGCAAGAACTACCAATCTAGTTGGCCAAACCAAACGGATAATTCGAAGAGACTTGCAAAGATAACCAATCATACATAAAATAATTCAGAGAAGATTCAAATATTGTTCATAGATAATCTTGATCATAAACCCACAATACATCGATCTCAACAAACACACCACAAAAAGAAGATTACATCGAATAGATCTCCACGAGAGTGGGGGAGAACATTGTATTGAGATCCCAAAAGAGAGAAGAAGCCATATAGCTACTAGCTATGGACCCGAAGGTCTGAAGTAAACTACTCACACTTCATCGGAGGGGCTATGGTGATGATGTAGAAGCCCTCCGTGGTGGATGCCCCCTCCCGTGAGCTCCTAACAGGCCCCAAGATGGGATCTCATGGATACTGAAAGTTGCGGCGGTGGAATTAGGTTTTGGCTCCTGTTCGATCGCTTGGGGGCAATGAGGTATATATAGGAGGAAGGAGTACGTCGGTGGAGCAATAGGGGCCCACGAGGCAGGGGGCGTGCCCTAGGGGGGGGGCCCACCCTCGTGACCGCCTCTGTTACTTCTTGGAGTAGGGTCCAAGTCTCCTGGATCACGTTCGGTGAGAAAATCACGTTCCCGAAGGTTTTATTCCGCTTGGACTCCGTTTGATATTCCGCTTTGAAACACTGAAATAGGCAAAAACATCAATTCGGGCTGGGCCTCCGGTTAATAGGTTAGTCCCAAAAATAATATAAAAGTGGAAAATAAAGCCCAATATAGTCCAAAACAGTAGATAAACTAGCATGGAGCAATAAAAATTATAGATACGTTGGAGACGATCGCATCCCCAAGCTTAATTCATGCTCGTCCTCTAGTAGGTAAATGATAAAAGAGAATTTTTATGCGGAGGATACTTTGGCATAATTTCAATGTAAATCTTCTTAATTGTGGTATGAATATTCAGATCCGAAAGATTCAAGACAAAAGTTCATATTGACATAAAAATAATAATACTTCAAGCATACTAACTAAGTAATTATGTCTTCTCAAAATAACATGGCCAAAGAAAGTTATCCCTACAAAATCATATAGTCTGGCTATGCTCCATCTTCCCCACACAAAATATTTAAATCATGCACAACCCCAATGACACGCCAAGCAATTGTTTCATACTTTAACATTTTCAAAACTTTTTCAATCTTCACGCAATACATGAGCGTGAGCCATGGATATAGCACTATATGTGGAATAGAATGGTGGTTGTGGAGAAGACAAAAGGAGGTAAGATAGTCTCACATCAACTAGGCGTATCAACGGGCTATGGAGATGCCCATCAATAGATATCAATGTGAGTGAGTAGGGATTGCCATGCAACGGATGCACTAGAGCTATAAGTATATGAAAGCTCAACAAAAGAAACTAAGTGGGTTTGCATCCAACTCGCTTGCTCACGAAGAACTAGGGCATTTGAGGAAGCCCATCATTGGAATATACAAGCCAAGTTCTATAATGAAAAATTCCCACTAGTATATGAAAGTGACAAAATGAGAGACTCTCTATCATGAAGATCTTGGTGCTACTTTGAAGCACAAGTGTGGTAAAAGGATAGTAGCATTGTCCCTTCTCTCTTTTTCTCTCATTTTTTTTATTTGGGCCTTTTCTCTTTTTTTATGGCCTCTTTTTTTTTCCTTTCATTTTTGTTTTTTTTTCGTCCGGAGTCTCATCCCGACTTGTGGGGAAATCATGGTCTACATCATCCTTTCCTCACTTGGGACAATGCTCTAAAGAATGATGATCATCACACTTTTATTTTTCTTACAACCCAACAAAGTATGACTCTATATGAATGCCTCTGGCGGTGTACCCGGATATGCAATGAAACAAGAGTGACATGTATGAAAGCATTATGAAAGGTGGCTTTGCCACAAATATGATGTCAACTACATGATCATGCTAGCAATATGACAATGATGGAGCGTGTCATAATAAACGGAACGGTGGAAAGTTGCATGGCAATATATCTCGGAATGGCTATGGAAATGCCATGATAGGTAGGTATGGTGGCTGTTTTGAGGTATATATATGGTGGGTGTATGATACCGGCGAAAAGTGCGCGGTATTAGAGAGGCTAGCAATGGTGGAAGGATGGGAAAAAGTGTGTATAATCCATGGACTCAACATTAGTCATAAAGAACTCATATACTTACTGAAAAAATCTAGAAGTTATCAAAGCAAAGTATTACGCGCATGCTCCTAGGGGGATAGATTGGTAGGAAAAGACCATCGCTCGTCCCCGACTTCCACCAATAAGGAAGACAATCAATAAATAAATCATGCTCCGACTTCATCACATAACGGTTCACCATACGTGCATGCTACGGGAATCACAAACTTCAACACAAGTATTCTTTAAATTCACAACTACTCAACTAGCATGACTTTAATAACACCATCTTCATATCTCAAAACAATTATCAAGCATCAAACTTTTCTTAGTATTCAACGCACTCAAAAGAAATTTTCACATATCTTGAATACCAAGTATATTAATATTAAGAAAATTACCATGTTATTAACGACTCTCAAAGTAATCTAAGTGAAGCATGAGAGATCAATAGTTTATTTAAAACAAATCCACCACCGTGCTCTAAAAGATCTAAGTGAAGCACTAGAGCAAAAATTATCACGCTCAAAAGATATAAGTGAAGCACTATGAGCAAAACTATCAAGCTCAAAAGATATAAGTGAAGCACATAGAGTATTCTATCAAATTCCAATTTATGTATGGCTCTCTCAAAAGGTGTGTACAGAAAGAATGATTGTGGTAAACTAACAAGCACAGACGCAAATAATACAAGACGCTCTAAGCAAAACACATATCATGTGGTGAATAAAAATATAGCTCCAAGTAAATTACCGATGGAAGTAGACGAAAGAGGGGATGCCTTCCGGGGCATCCCCAAGCTTTGAATGTTTGGTGTCCTTGGTTTATCTTGGGGGTGCCATGGGCATCCCCAAGCTTAGGCTCTTGCCACTCCTTGTTCCATAATCCATCAAAAGAATTTACCCAAAACTTGAAAACTTCACAACACAAAACTCAATAGAAATCTCGTGAGCTCCGTTAGAGAAAGAAAACAAAAGGATACTTTGAGGTACTGTAATGAACTCATTCTTTATTTATATTGGTGTTAAACCTACTGTATTCCAACTTCTCTATGGATTATAAACTATTTTACTAGCCATACATTCATCAAAATAAGCAAACAACACACGAAAAACACAATCTGTCAAAAACAGAACAGTCTGTAGTAATCTGTAACTAACGCAAACTTCTGGAACTCCAAAAATTCTACCAAAATAGGACGACCAATAAAATTTGTTTAATGATAAGCAGCTATTGTAATCAGTATTTTACCACGTTCTGGTGATTTTTAACAATTGTTTTCGTGAAGAGAAAGATTCTGGAAATTACAGCAAGATCAAATAACTATCATCCAAGAAGATCCTGTAGGTCTAACTTGGCACAAACACTAACTAAAACATAAAACCACATCTAAACAGAGGCTAGATGGATTATTTATTCCTGAACAGAAGCAAAAGCAAAAAACTAAAAATAAAATTGGGTTGCCTCCCAACAAGCGCTATCGTTTGACGCCCCTAGCTAGGCATAAAAGCAAGGATAGATCTAGGTACTGCCATCTTTGGTAGGCAATCCATAGGTGGCTCTCATGATAGATTCATATGGTAATTTTATTTTCTTTCTAGGAAAGTGTTCCATGCCCTTCTTTAAGGTAAATTGGAATCTAATATTCCCTTCCTTCATATCAATAATTGCACCAATCGTTCTAAGGAAAGGTCTACCAAGAATAATAGGACAAGAAGGATTGCAATCTATATCAAGAACGATAAAATCTACGGGCACATAATTCCTATTTGCAACAATAAGAACATCATTAATTCTTCCCATAGGCTTTTTAATAGTGGAATACGCAAGATGCAAGTTTAGAGAGCAATCATCAAAGTCACGGAAATCTAGCAAATCACACAAGGTTTTGGGGATAGTACAGACACTAGCACCCAAATCACACAAGGCATGAAACTCATAATTTTTAATTTTAATTTTAATAGTAGGTTCCCACTCATCATATAGCTTTCTAGGGATAGAGACCTTCAACTCAAGTTTTTCTTCATAAGATTGCATCAAGGCATCAACAATGTGTTCGGTGAAGGCCTTATTTTGACTATAAGCATGAGGAGAATTTAGCACGGATTGCAACAAGGAAATAAAATCAATTAAAGAGCAATTTTCATAATTAAATTCCGTGAGATCCAATATAGTGGGTTTAGCAACATCTAGGTTTTTATTTCTTTCAATCCCACATTTATCAATTTCATCATCAAGATCTAAAAACTCTGAATTCTTAGAACGCCTTCTAGGTAAAGGAAGATCATATTCAGTTTCATCAAGATTCATATTGCAAAACAAAGATTTAATGGGGGACACATCAATAACTTTTAGATCTTCATCTTGATTTTCATAGGAATTGGAAGAACACGCTTTAATAAAGGCATCTTTGGAAGCACGCATCCTAGCGGTTCTTTCTTTGCACTCATCAATGGAAATTCTCATAGCTTTGAGAGACTCATTGATATCATGCTTAGGAGGAATAGATCTAAGCTTTAAAGAATCAATCTCAAGAGAAATTCTATCAACGTTCCTAGCCAAATCATCAACTTTAAGCAATTTCTCCTCAAGCAAAGCATTAAAATTCTTTTGCAAACTCATAAACTCTTTAACACTAGTCTCAAATTCAGAGGGCATCTTATTAAAATTTCCATAAGAGTTGTTGTAGGAATTTCCATAATTATTAGAAGGATTACTAGGATAAGGCCTAGGATTAAAATTCCCTCTACACGCGTTGTTACCAAAATTATTCCTACCAACAAAATTCACATCCATAGATTCATTATTATTCTCAATCAAAGTAGACAAAGGCATCTCATTAGGATCAGAAGAAACACTCTTAGTAGCAAATAATTTCATAAGTTCATCCATCTTTCCACTCAAAACATTAATTTCTTCTATCGCATGCACTTTTTTATTAGTAGATCTTTCGGTATGCCATTGAGAATAATTAACCATAATATTATCTAGAAGTTTAGTAGCATCTCCTGTAGTGATTTCCATAAAAGTGCCTCCCGCGGCTGAATCTAAAAGATTTCTAGAAGAAAAATTCAATCCGGCATAATTTTTTTGTATAATCATCCACAAGTTCAAACCATGAGTAGGACAATTACGTATCATTAATTTCATTCTCTCCCAAGCTTGTGCAACATGTTCATGATCAAGTTCCTTAAAATTCATAATATCGTTCCTAAGAGAGATAATCTTAGTGGGAGGAAAATACTTAGAGATAAAAGCATCTTTGCACTTGTTCCAAGAATCAATACTATTTTTAGGCAGAGATGAAAACCACGCTTTAGCATGATCTCTAAGCAAAAAAGGAAATAGCTTCAATTTAACGACATCATTATCGACATCTTTTTCTTTTGCATATCACATAAATCAACGAAGCTATTCAGATGAGTAGTGGCATCTTCACTAGGAAGGCCGGCGAATTGATCTTTCATAACAAGATTCAACAAAGCAGTATTGATTTCACAAGATTCAGTATTGGCAAGAGGAGCAATCGGAGTGCTAAGGAAATCATTATTATTGGTATTGGTAAAGTCACACAATTTGGTAGTATCTTGAGCCATCGCGACAGACAAGCAATCCAACACACGAGCAAACAAAAGGCAAGAGAGAAAAAGGCAGACGGGAAAAAGAGGAGGAGATTGGGAAAGAGAGGGCGAATAAAACATCAAGGGTGAAGTGGGGGAGAGGAAAACGAGAGGCAAATGGCAAATAATGTAATGCGGGAGATAGGGATTGTGATGGGTACTTGGTATGTAGACTTTAACGGTGAAGTGGCTTGTTGTTAGAGTCCAAGTCTTGACTTGCTCTTGCGTAAGCCTCCCCGGCAACGGCGCCAGAAATTCTTCTTGCTACCTCTTGAGCACTGTGTTGGATTTCCCCGAAGAGGAGAGGATGATGCAGCAAAGTAGCGTAAGTATTTCCCTCAGTTTTTGAGAACCAAGGTATCAATCCAGTAGGAGGCTACGCACAAGTCCCACGTACCTGCACAAAACAATAGCTCCTCGCAACCAACGCGATTAAGGATTCTCAATCCCTTCAAGGTCACTTACGAGAGTGAGATCTAATAGAGATGATAAATAATATTTTTGGTATTTTTGGTATTGAGATGCAAAGTAAAAAGTAAAAGGCAAAGTAAAAACAAAGCAAGTATTAAAGTAATGGAGATTGATATGATGAGAATAGACCCGGGGGCCATAGGTTTCACTAGTGGCTTCTCTCAAGAGCATACGTATTCTACGGTGGGTGAATAAATTACTGTTGAGCAATTGACAGAATTGAGCATAGTTATGAGAATATCTAGGTATGATCATGTATATATGCATCATGTCCGAGACAAGTAGACCGACTCCTGCCTGCATCTACTACTATTACTCCACTCATCGACCGCTATCCAGCATGCATCTAGAGTATTAAGTTAAAAACAGAGTAACGCCTTAAGCAAGATGACATGATGTAGAGGGATAAATTCATGCAATATGATAAAAACCCCATCTTGTTATCCTCGATGGCAACAATACAATACATGCCTTGCTACCCCTTCTGTCACTGGGAAAGGACACCGCAAGATTGAACCCAAAGCTTAGCACTTCTCCCATTGCAAGAACTACCAATCTAGTTGGCCAAACCAAACGGATAATTCGAAGAGACTTGCAAAGATAACCAATCATACATAAAAGAATTCAGAGAAGATTCAAATATTGTTCATAGATAATCTTGATCATAAACCCACAATTCATCGGTCTCAACAAACACACCGCAAAAAGAAGATTACATCAAGTAGATCTCCACGAGAGAGGGGGAGAACATTGTATTGAGATCCAAAAAGAGAGAAGAAGCCATCTAGCTACTAGCTATGGACCCGAAGGTCTGAAGTAAACTACTCACACTTCATCGGAGGGGCTATGGTGATGATGTAGAAGCCCTCCATGGTGGATGCCCCCTCCGCGGAGCTCCTAACAGGCCCCAAGATGGGATCTCATGGATCTGTAAAGTTGCGGCAAGTGGAATTAGGTTTTGGCCCTGCTCGATCGCTTGGGGTGCGAGGTATATATAGGAGGAAGGAGTACGCCGATGGACCAACAGGGGGCCCACGAGGCAGGGGGCGTGCCCTAGGGGGGGCGCCCCCACCCTCGTGACCGCCTCTGTTACTTCTTGGAGTAGGGTCCAAGTCTCCTGGATCACGTTCGGTGAGAAAATCACGTTCCCAAAGGTCTTTATTCCGTTTGGACTCCGTTTATATTCCGTTTCTTCGAAACACTGAAATAGGCAAAAAAATAGCAATTCTGGGCTGGGCCTCCGGTTAATAGGTTAGTCCCAAAAATAATATAAAAGTGGAAAATAAAGCCCAATATAGTCCAAAACAGTAGATAAAGTAGCATGGAGGAATCAAAAATTATAGATACGTTGGAGACGTATCACCCACAATGAGATTTATTCCACAATGTGAATTTGTATATTTTTATAGTATATATAAAGTTAGTCATCATAAAGAGAAATGAAGAGCATCTCTCTCTCCATCGCATACCCCCCTCTACGCCCCTTTCACGTACGCACACAAACCAGCACATTCACGCATGTTTCATCTTTCTCTCGCGATATATATAGTGACGATCATTGTATTTGAAGCGAAAGCATGATACGTACATTGGACTTCAGAATCCACTCATAACGGTCACCATTTACGTTTTGTGGTTATTATATAGTCACGGGCTCATCGTACAACTCTGTATTTGCTCAAGACACGACTAGTTGACCAGTTAAATGCTCCACGTGGCACCTCTAGTGTTGCATCACATTATCTCACTACCATCGGGCCCACCTGTCAGCTTGTATCTACTCTACATCTACACTCTTATAAAATACTAGCAAGATGCCCATGCATTGCACAGAACATGAAGATGCATTTGTATGAGTAGTTTATCTTGTGGGAGAAAAGGATGAACAAGGGAAGGCCTTATTTGCAAGTGTGGAGAGGGGTGTGGGTATATTTTTGCAAAATTGCCATAGTTTCCTTCCTATCCGTCAGATATAGATTAGGCGGCCTATATTGCAGGATGGCAGGCACACGATCATCACCGACTATGCTTTTTATAAGAGTAGGGATAAAATACACTCTTATAAAAAACAGAGTTGGTGATGATGGTGTGCCTGCCATCCTGCAATATAGGTCGTTCGAATTATATCTGACGGATAGGAAAGAAACTATGACAGTTTTGCAAAAAGGTACCCACACACCTCTCCACATTTTCAAATAAGGCCTTCCCTCGTTCATCCTTTTCTCTCACAAGATAAACTAGTCATACAAATGCATCTTGATGTTACATGCAACGCACGAGCATCATACTTGTAAGAATGAAAACAAACGACAAAAAAAATTGGACGGTGGTTCGAAGTCATGACCGCGGGTACAGCGGCCAAGGTGGCCTTGTATTGGTATGCTGAGCCGTCTGCTTTAACACACAGGAGCTGGTGTTGTGATTATACACACACGCACGCATGCACACGAACTACATGCACGCAACACTCACACGAACACATGCACCCACGCACGCAACACTCACACGTACACACGCAGCCACGCACGCACGCAACACTCACACGCACACATGCATGCATGCATGCACACACCAGTACACCACACAACCAACAGACACTCTCACGCTCAAGTGCTCAACCTACACGTGCATGCGCACACATCAGGCCCCGATGCATACATACACAACCAGGTGATTCTCGCAAGACGGGTGGAGTCTTGTCGGGCCTGCGTAAATTTGTGTTTATCTGACCTTTTCCCTATGCGAACTGACAGGTGGGACCCTCAAGGAATGTGGTTAATTTAACTAGTCAACATGGTGCCACGTAGACTATTTGGCCGGTCAACAGAGTGCAATCCGATGCTGCACCATGAGCAAGTGACCGTATAATCACCGCAAAACGTATATAGTGACCATAATCAGCTTATTCTGAAGTTCGGTGAACGTATTACACTTTTGTCTCTGTAGGCCCTCCAAAACTACATCTCTACACGTTCTCGCATGTTACATCTAACAACTATGCAATACAGCACTACTACTACACTCTAACACAATAAATCATATGTGTTTTTAGTTTTACTAGATATCATATTGTTACATAATTATTCAGTTTGCATACATTAAAATTGCCATTGAAATATATGGCCAGTATCATATACCGCGCGGGAAAAATCCCGCCCTTTCCTGTTTAAGCGGGTTTGTATCGATGGATCATGCGAAACAGCAAAACTATAGTACTATATACAGTACAAGTGACAGTTCACTCGGTCGTCGTGTCATGTACTCCTCCGTCGTAAGAGTGGAGCGCTCGCTTTCATAAATCTTCTAGTCCCTTTCGCCAAATTGTGGGACATCAAGCTACCGGGTCCACGTACATACCGAATACAGGCAGAGCAGCGGGGTGAAGCACCCAAATATCGCGCCAAAGGTAGTAATGAGCAATGAGGCGTCAAATCACAAAGCTGCACCTTTCCGCAGGTTAAGTTGGAGGGACGAAGTAATAATGCTAAAAAAAGAAGTTGGAGGGACGAAGCAACCATCATTTCACTCGTTGCTGAATCCGCTTCTCCCTCATCTTCTTCAAGTTAACCATGTGTTGCTTCTGTTGTTGTTCTGCATCATATGGGAAGCGGATCGGCTTGGTAAAGCACTGACACGTGGGACCGCATGTTAGCAAACCGTCAGGACAACGTCCTCTAAAAATAAGAAACCTCCCCCGCCATCCGCGCGGCAAAATCACCTCCTTTTTACTAATCTTGATTCTATAATTTTTTAGATCAATATAATTGAGATTTGTATAGATAGCACACAGGAGCAAAACCAAGTGGTACGGTTAAGGGCATCCACAATGTGTAGCCAAATGTGAAAATAGCTTTTGGCATTGCGGGAACCATTGTGGACGGTGTTGCCAAAGCCAAAAGGATGGAACCGAAGCTCCCTGATTGATTGATTGAAGGAATAGAAAAATGCAACGTCTCTCCTCTTTCTCCCATGCTTGGACGCATGTACAGTATAGAGGATAGAGTCTACTCCCCTGTCCCTTCTATCACAAATCACAAAGCAGTGAGGCGTCAAATCACAAAGCACGGACGAAGCAACCATAATTTCACTCTTCGCTGACTCCGCTTCTCCATCGTCTTCTTCGAGAAACCATCTCACCGCACTAAGCTGGACGGACGATGCTATTGTGTATGAGTAGTACTGGTACATTTACGCGTCCTTTGGTTCAACAGACTTCCTGGATGCAAATAAGGCGGTTGTCTCGGCTTGCAGGCGGCACTTGCGAACGACTTACCGTGGTCTCCCTCAATGGTGTTCTCCGTTGAACGCACTTCGCCAAACCACAACGTTCGAGATATCATCAACGTCACCGCAATGGGGAAGGAAGTCAAATATAGTTACTACCTCCATTCTTTTTGTACACAAGGCCAGTATATCAAAATTACAATTTGCAAAAGGCCACTAACACTAATCGAGGCAAAATTGATGGGCTTTGCCTCGTACTAGCAACCAAGGACATTGATATCCCCTACATGCATGCGGAAGTGAGAAGGTTGGTTTGCATGGCGCTGCATTAATCAAGCGATGAGGAGTGAGATGGTTAGCTCTTTGGGCTTTGGAGAAAAAAATATGCATTAATTGACACGTGAAACAAGGATTTGTATCGATTAATCCCGCGAAGGTAAACCCCGCCTTTGTTTTTTAACACTAGTACTCCTAGTACATAGTACTACGTACTTATCCTGTTTGGGTCTAGCCCTTGCATTGCCATACTTCGCCACACATTTTTGCCAAGGTTGCCTAAAGTTTTCAAAATGAAAAGGAGGTACACTTGCGCAGGACTGTCGCGGTCGCACCGCACCCTCACACGGTCGCTCCTGCACGCCGTGGTCGCACTGCACCCTCACACAGTCGCTCCTGCATGCCGCAAACCCAACCAAGGGAACGCACCCTCACTGACACGTGCTGTCGCATGTGAACAAAGCAAACACAACCATCCTACCACTGACACATAATTTTCATTCATAGAGTACGTTTATCCAACCGCATGTTGGGGAGTATCTGTACGGCCCGTGCGGTGGTCTGTTGGGGAAGAAGAAGAGGCGAGGAAGAAGGGTTAGGAGACATAGGATATTCATCCAACCGCCTGAAATGGTAGACTGACCCAAGTCAGGCGACTTGCATAACAATATATGTTTTTACACAGCGAAAGATCCATAAAAACAACAACATAAAGACAAACTATCACTGCTCGCGGAACAAGACAACCTCGTCGTCTTTGGCTGCCGGCGCGAACCAGCCGTAGCTGCCGACGCGTGTCTCCGCACCGTGGTTGTCCTCGGCCTCCAGCTACTCGTTCACGCTGAGCGTGAGGGCGCTCTGCACGGACGAGAGCACCGCCCGGTTCAAGTCGAGGACGCCCGGTTCCGCCTGCAGGAGGGCCTCGATGGCAGCGGCATCCGCGCGCTCCGCGTCGAGTCAAGCCTCCGCCGCCTGGTTCATGTCCAGGACGTTCGGTTCCGCCTGCAGGAGGGCCTCGATGAGAGCGGCATCCGCGCGTTCCGCGTCGAGTTGAGCCTCTGCCGCCAGGTTCAAGTCCTGGACGTCCGGTTCCGCCTGTAGGAGGGCCTCGATGGCAGCGGCATCCGCGCGCTCCGCCTCAAGTTGAGCCTCCACCGCCCGGTTCACATCCACGACATCCGGTTCCGCCTGCAAGAGAGCCTCGATAGCAGCGGCATGTGCGCGCTCCGCGTCGAGTTGAGCCTCTGCCTCCCGGTCCTCCTTTAGTATTGCCAGGTTGAACCGCTGGTCCACCTGCACCATGGGGGACTCGGACGCCAGCCCGAAGTCGACGTCGATCGTCTCATACCCATCGGGGGCCTTCTGCGCCGCGACTCCGCCTCGTACATTGGATTGGCTTCCTCCTCCTCGTAGCGTGGCTCCAGAGAACTCGAAGATTGGCCTGCCGCAAAGCCAGCTTGGGAATGGAGGTCTCTGGCGCCGACCGCCGCCGCGATTTCTGCGCGGCGCTCTGGCGTCAGCATCTTGTAGTACGTGATCTTGCGGCGCACCATGGCTTTCCGGCGAACTAGGGGACGCTTGATGCGGGCTAGGGGATCGAAAGGTGGGGGAAGGGGATGGAGATTAGGTGTGGTTTTAGGGCAGTGGCTGGCGTAGGCCGAGCAGCGAAGGTTTTGGTGTGAATAGTGGTTCCGGTGACGACCGGTCAATCGGTTTTGACTGCACATCGCTCTTGTCGCGTTCGCGTTGCAGCCCGGCACGCTGGACCCTCCACGTCACTCACCGAATGGAACGCGCTTCATCTTGCATTTTCGCTCGCTTATGGGACCGCAGTTGAGAGCAAACCGACGTCCCTCCCCCTCCCCCGCGCGCGTCATTTTATGCGGAGTAAATAAAAACAGAGGGAGTATACTACGGCTGAGGATCCTCGACGTGCCGAACCCATTGAGTAACCGACATGCGGGCCTAGCAAGCATGGGGTCCACCAAGAAGTGACCGAAAGGAGGGTAAGGCAGGGATACGATGTGAAAGGAGCTTCCAATGATATATTTTTCACATTATACATCTCATGTCTTGTTAATCTTGTCAATAGTCAAATGCGGCTTTGAAAACGATTAGAGCATGGTTAATAATATAGCCACCGATGGCTATAAGGAACTGCCATGTCATCTATAGCCATCATCTATTATATGCACTCATACAGTAGTGTGGGCTATAAGGTTGGCTATTTCCCGCAAAGAAAATTATAAGGTTGGCTATTGTATTAGTACTTTTTCCATCTCCTCTCCATCTCTTTCTTCATATTTATTGTACGTATTTAACCAGGAATGTGTATATAACTAGGCTCTTGCATGAGAGCTCACTCCCCTTACTTTTTCACATCTCTCTCCTCCACATAGGCCCTATATAAATGGAAGGAGGAAGTACAACTATGAGCACTGCATACTCTAGTACTGATGTTGTCAGTACTTCACTAGTACTATTGGACATGGAGCTTAAAAAAGGTACTATTGGACTGGCTATACGTGGCGAAACCTAGTAGGAAGAGCATGCGCGAGAACAAGCACATTCATGTGGTTGAAAACACATTGGAAACCATCTCGAGTACAAATCTAGGAGTACGTACGAATCTAACAATATTGATTGGGCGTTGTTGAATGTTGATACTTTTTTTTATCAAAGTAGAGATACTTTAACTACACATAAAACTTATATATAAACTAGAAAGGATAGGAGGGAGTATATTGTACGTTCAAAAATGAAACGAACATTGAATACCCTTTGTATATGATTTGCGGATGCTATGATCACCGGTTCAAAATTTTGAAATCCGCCTTAGGTATCACACATGGCCCCACTCGTTCACTCTCGATTTCATCTCGGGGTCCGGATATCGATTGAAAGAGGACTAGGGTGGGTACAATACGTTCGTTTCACTTATGAACATACAATATACTCCCTCTGATCCCCACAGACTCCCGCGGGTCATTACTATCATAGAAACAGACCAAACCTTTATCTCCTTGCACGACACACAATTGATCTCTGAACATCAATCGATCTCGTCAACATGTGTCGGGGCATGAACCGAATGGGATGTCAAAACTAAGACGTGAAGCGACACGTAGTGGAGGCAAAGTGAAACTTCAAACGAACCATTTTTTTATATGCATGTCAGACAAATTACAAATGAACATTGGAACTACAAGCATGGTCTAGGCCCACATGCGAATAATACTCCGCGGAATGTTCAAATGAGGCATGCGGGAGGATGGACTCGACCGGAGGGTGACATGATCGATGGAGAAGAGGGTTGGAGAGGAATGAGAAATAAGAAAGCGCCACATGATTATACTTGAACGGCTCAAATAAACAATAAGTTGTCTCGCTTGGCCTACATAGTGAAAGGCCTAATGCACAATGCGGAGCACTGACGCTCGAATATGGCCGGGAAAACAGGGAAACTGACATGTGGGGCACACCTGTCGGGATGACGTAGCGCAAACTAGTCCAATGAAGGAGCTGGTCCACGACCTCCTCGCCAACGGCAACCGTTCATGTGGGTCGTGGGGGCCAACAATGTGGCGCAGCTCCAAAGACCGCCTCGACACGGCGATCATGGTGAGCTTACACGCCATCATCGCTAGACACGGCCGTTTAGTGTTTCAAGGTGGCGTTAGTGCTGTGGCACCACCAACAAGATGTTTGGTTTGTGCCCAAGGTTGCCCCATCAAAGCATTGGGTAGCCAAAATTTTGGTTGAGGTTTTGGTTGCCCATGATTTGGCCGACATCAGCAAGAAAAATGAACTAGAGTTGGCTAGAGTTCATTGGCATGCCAAAAAAATGGCAACCATCCAAAAAAATACCAATCTTTGGGTCATGACCAAAATTTTGGTAAGGTGCACTTTGGCCACAATCCAAACACACCCCAACACCCGGCTCGTCGAGGGTGCACGGGGCGCCGGGACGCGTCCGCGGAGTGGTGTAGCGCGGCCAACTGCATCGTCAGGACCTGAGACCATGCCGGGTCATCTTGCTTTTTCAATGACATGTGTCGATTGCATGTGAGCAAAGGGCATCTCCAACATTGGCACGACCGTAGCTGACTACCCTGGCACACCAAAAACCCTCGTCCCTCGCGCCGTTGCGCGGTGCGTTCCCAGCCGGCGCCTGCTGCCCGCATTCATGCCGTCCGTCCGTATGCCGTCGTTAAGAGGCTCGGTGCCCGAGGAACCAACTCCAGCGACTTAATGACGCACCAGGACGCTTGGCCTCACCGGAATGCGCTACTTAAAGCGGCAACGCCCAGCTAACCTCCACACCATAGCGCATCGTCCTCCTACCTGGCACCACATCCGCTATGACCGCAACCACGAACGCTCTGCGGGAGAGCTTGTCTTTGGGGATGAAGCTCGAGGTCGCCG
Source organism: Aegilops longissima (assembly GCA_021605205.1). Taxonomy (NCBI): domain Eukaryota; kingdom Viridiplantae; phylum Streptophyta; class Magnoliopsida; order Poales; family Poaceae; genus Aegilops; species Aegilops longissima. Next base: position 146,698,868 of record CM038676.1, on the reverse strand, counting down.
CCATCGCTCAAGTCGCCGCACAAGCGGTGGCCACGCTAGCGGCCGACAACAGGAGCATCGTCAGCCACGCGTCCTACTTGCCGCCGTCCAACGTCTGGCACCACCGAGGTCGGGGACTCCTCCGAGGATGAGTAGGGCATGGGAGGCGGCAGGGCATGGTATGCCAACTGGCCGGTCCGTATCCCGTGTTCTACTTTTCCTCGCCGGAGACCGCACCTTCACTTCACGGGTCTTGAACCCCGCCCCCGTACATGGAGATCGCAGATGGAGGACGTCGGTCGTCGCTGTAGAATAGGTTTAGGGTCGGGTTTCTTTTATTTTTCTGTCCTATAAAAGTTTGAAATGGAAAGAAAATCTGCCGTGTTTGCATTAATCTCAGCCGGTGTATATGAACTTTCGCAATAATATAGTATATTGTAGGAGTACTAGCAAGATGCCCGTGCGTTGCATGGAAGATCAAGATCTTGTGGGAGAAAAGGATGAACGAGGGAAGGCCTTATCTGCAAATGCACATTCACGCATTTCACATCTTTCTACATCTACGGGAACCTATGAAAGGGTTAATGTAAATTGCCTCTCTCTCTCCTCCCCTGATTTTCATCGTGGTGGGCCCCTCCCTCCCCCAAATCTACAATCAACAGCTCACACATTTCACATTATGTTAATTACGTGAATCGACTACGAGGTGTAGCATTACTCGTCCTAAAAACCCAACTAAGCCAACCTCCCAAAGATATCGCGTGGAAATGACCCGCCGCTACCGCCTTAGTCGGGATTACCGGATTACTAGTAGTAGTATAGATGGATCGCGCGAAGCAACAAGTTCTTTTTTTGAGGGGGCGACGCACCTAGTTTAAAAGGAAAAAAGGCGGTACACTCACAACACCCCTGTCGCGATCGCATTGCACCCCACACACGTTCGGTCCTGCACACGGCTCACGAATAAGCGCGCAGCGCGCTTGCCTCTTCACCGACACGTGGGACTGCACTTGGAGAAACCGACCATGCGCCAACCCCCGCCCACCACGCGAAAAATCCTCCCCACCCAAAAATTTCCCCAAATCCTAGATTCAACCGCCTTCGCCAATGAGCCAATAATATTCCCCAAACCCCTTCCCCGCCCCACTCCACTCCATTCGCCCGCCAAAGCCGCCTCCCCGCCACGCCAATACGTCGGCGCCGAGGTTCGTCAAGGGGACGCATGGCAATCACTACAAAAAAATACACTTCCCCGATGATACGTGTTTGTCACAAGAGGTCGATTTTTGTCATGCATGTACATCCATGACAAATTTATGATGTAATCAAGATAGTCATACCTGTCTTTGTCGAGAAGTGTTCCATGACATTACCAAAATTATCATCACGAAGTGTCCACTTCCATGACGATAAATCGCGCGTCACGAAGTGCTTTCGTCAAGGGTGACCGACACGTGGCATCCACCGTGAACGGAACGCCGCTCAGCTATCGGGTCGGGTTTTGGATCCGATAACCCGTTAACAGCCCCGACCAATGGGGATTTTCCACGGTAAAATCATCATTGGCTGGAGGAAACACGTGTCGGCTCATTGTTGGGACAGATGTCATCCACTCATTGGATGTAAGGCGCCTATGATATGTCGACCGCGGCACGCCCAACAGAGGCCCATTCTCGTGAAAAGGTCGCCCGCTTGACTTGGTCAAAGGTGACGGGCCGCCCATGGAAAGCCCGTTAACGGCCTGTTCGCATATAGCCCATTTATAGCCCGCTAACCCAAGGCCCGTTACGCCCTATTCGAATTAGGCCCAGTAGTGTCATCTGGGCCATCCAATATGATTCCAGCCCATTTTCACTTCTAGCCCATGTATGGCCCATGACGTCTTTCGGCCCATATGAGGCCCTATGTAACTCTTGGCCTATTAACGCCCGTGGTGAAACCGCCCGCAATGAACAAAGGTATCACTTTAGACCCATTAACGGCCCGTGGTGAAATCGCCCGTAATGAACAAAGGTATCACTTTATACCCATTAAGGGCCCGTTATTCAGTTGGGCGTTTCAGCCCATGTTATCTTCGGCCTTCTCGAGCCCATTTATTCTTGGGCTCATTTCAAGCATTCGCTTACTTACGGCCCACATCGTCATTTTTCGCTTGGGCCAAATTCAGCCCGTGGTTATAGTCGGCCCGTTTGTGGTCCGTTAATACATTGGGCCGTTTTCATAGGGTCATCAAATACAACCTATTAACGATGGCCCGTTATGGTCGGCCCATGAACGGACGATTCCAACTCTAGCCCGTTTACGGCCATAATGCAGCCTGTTATTGGCCCATGTTTGGCCAATCGATCATACGGACCGTATAAGGCCTATTGATGATACGGCCCGTAGAAGGCCCATTGTTTCTACGGCCCGTAGAAGGCCTACTGTTTCTACGGCCCGTAGAAGGCCCACTGTTTCTACGGCCCGTAGGAGGCCCACTATCACTATAGTAAATATTAGCCCATGGTTATTGTGGCCTAGTTTTAAAAAATAGGTTATTGCAGCCACTAGCAAACCGCGGAAAAAGAACTGCACTGACTACAAGCAAACAAATAAACAAGACAACAAGGAAATAAATAAGCAAGCAACTTATGCTAGGCTATCACGGCTATTACACATATTACATCCACTGGGCATCAAAGTTCACCACGAGTGCAAATATAGGGAACACAACAGCATATAAACGCCGCAGCAAAACAAGTCCAGAACTGAAACCACTTCAGAAGAGTTCAAGAAACAATATCCTGGGTACCTATAATGTTGGCAAGATGCTTAGCAAGCTTATTAACTTTCTCTTGTTTGGCGCTTAAATCCTCCAGTATTGTCGTTGCACAAGAAAGTACGATCTTTATTCTGCAGGACTTCCTCGGTCCTTGGCTTCTTGCCGCAAAGATGGTGATCGATGCCTCTCAGCTTGTAGCTGAGACTGAAGAAGCCAAAGTGATTCAGGCAGTGAGTTCGAAGAGCTTGTGCCAACGGTACTGGCCAGTAACTCAAACACTACATCAACGCAGGACTGTGGGGTTTTCTCACTGTCTACAAGATTGTTTTTATCACCTTTCTTGGAGACCAACAGGGTTGTCTCACTATCTTGAACCTTATCTACATTACTTTCTCTACAATTGCATAGTGGGGTGCTCTTCTCCAATATTCTGGTTGCATACTACAAGAGAAACAAGCAGACACATGACAGGTTTAGCTTGTAGTATACCAAACTCATTTTGGTAAACCGTTCAAGAGTAAGGTGGACAGGATAACAAGATGAAACAAACATATATCTATGTACTATGGTCTTTGTATTGTCCATATCATTCTAGTTTATGTTCCCTAATCAAGATAGAGACACAGTTCAACTCATATATTTTTAAGACACAACAGCATAGACAGAATATAAGTGTGAGAAACTACACAGCATTGGCATCACTTGTAATGTGCATCACATGAGAACATAACTGTTTATACAACTTAAACTGAAATCAACATAGAGCAAGAAGTTAGAACAGCAATCCAGTTAAAGAAATAGGTTTACAACATACATGTTGCGCCATTGGAGTTTCAAATGGATCCTTCAAATTCAAAAGTAGTTGGTATGAGTAAATATAGTGATGCAACAGCAAAGGAGTATGGACCATAGCTACGGAATCTGACCTGAGAGCAGTTGCTCTTCTGCTTTAAACGTAGAGTTTGGGTTAGCTGTGGTGTTCTTCGTGCTTTGGGCACTGCAGTAGCTTTACAAACTGCTCGCGTGGGGGTACTCTGTGGTGGACATGGTGCTTTGTCAACTATAAGTGGGTTACTATCCGCTGGGGTTGCGGTTAGATGGGTTGTAGCTGGTTCTCTGCCCAACGGTGTAAGTGTGCAATATGGAAGAGTCTCGATTATGTGTGGTGGGGCTAGTTTGTGGGCCAGTACAACCATGGTTCTATCTGCATCGACGTGTAGCACTGTCTTTTGTGAAGAACGGGTTTTGCTCCTTAGATACCGCCATCACCCCTCCAATTCAAATGGCTGATAAACAAGAAAAGAAATTGAACGCATGAGACATTGTATGATAGATGATGTGGTAATTCACATATATGTTGTCTAACCAATCAGGACAGGATGACACAATTTCACATATATGATGCCTAACTAAGCAGGATAGCATGACACAGTTTCAGATGTATGATGGATAACTTAACAGGATATAAGGGCATAATTCAACATATGATGAGTACCTAAACAGGATGACATGACAAAACTATATGATGTCTTTCTAAAATAGGTTGGGATGAAATAATTCACATACATGTTGTCTAAGTATACAGGATGGCATGATATAATTGACATAATTGATTCATATACTAAGCAGTTGGCACTCGCATGTATGATCTCTAAACTAAGCAGATAGAATTCAATATTGTGCATATGATGTCTAAACTAAGCAATGCAAGACACCATATGCATCATATGAGAAATATAAACATTGCAACTTAGAGCATACACCTCAGGTGGGATATAGGACTGGTCATCTGTCTCAATCCTCCTCCGAGGAGCTCCTCAGAACCATCGAGATATATGCTTCAACAGTACCATTGCCTCGCTCAAGACCTTGTTTTCACTCCAGATTTTTCCATAACCGCTCAAATGGCTGATACACATGAAGAGTAGTTCAATATACACTGATTGTCGACAAATGGAATACGTAATGAAAAAATATGGCATGACATAATTCACATATATGATGCCTGGCTCCATGGCGGTGCATAATTCACATATATGATAACTGCCTGAAAAACATGGCATTGCATAATTCACATATCTGATATAGAAAATCAAACAGGAGGCATTCACACAAAGCATGTCTAATCTAAGAAGATGGCATGGCAATGCAAGACACCATATGCATGATATGAGCAATATAACCTAGCCAAGTTAGAGCATGCACCTCGGGGGATACATTGGTCATCTCTCTCTCTAATCCTCCTCCGAGGAGCTATCAGAACCAGCAAGAAATCTGCATCAACAGTAGCACCGACGCTCGAAGACCTTGTTTTCACTCCAGATTTTCCCATGACCGACTCAAATGGCTGATGCACAGGAAGAGTAGATGAATGTATAAACATTGTTGACAAATGGAATACATTATGGAAAAAAATATGGCACGATACAATTCACATATACGATGATTGGCTAAACAGGATGGCATTGCATGATCACGTATATGATGCCTGGCTAAAGAAGATGGCATTGCATAATTCCCATATACTCCCTCCGTTCCTAAATATTTTTCTTTTTAGAGATTTCAAATGGACTACCAAATACAGATGTATATAGACATATTTTAGAGTGTAGATTCACTCATTTTGTTCCGTATGTAGTCACTTGTTGAAATATCTAAAAAGACAAATATTTAGGAATGGTGGGAGTATGATATAGAAACCAAACAGGTGGCATTCACACAAAGCAAATCTAAACTAAGCTGATGACATATAAGATGTACAATGTAAGCAATGCAAGGCGCCATATGCATGATAGGACCAACATCAGCATGCCAGGTTAGAGCAAACACCTCAGATGGTAAACAGGCATGGCCGACTTCTTCTGAATCTCCATCTGAACAGTTATCTTCCTCTGGAATACAATCTGGAAATGCAGGAGAGGGGGGGGGCACTTCGCCCACCATGGAGCAGCGTCTGCATGACATTATATTCGCACGCAACGGTCTTCTCTTTTTCTCTACATGTTCAATACGATTGTGTACAATATCTGACATGCATAATAAAAAAAATAGTTAGATTTTGTAAGGCCTAAGGGGTGCATGCAAAAATCAAGACTGATGGTAGCAAACGGGTAGATGGATCCAAAACTAATGATAGCAGCTAGATTATAGCTTCAGTTTAAAAAGATAGACAATGGATCATCTATTGTTTGTTGCCCACCCAACATGAACCACATAGAAGACCCCAGATGAACCAGATAGTAGACAGATACTATTCATTGCTGGCTCGATATGAGACCCATGGGCAATTCAAAACTCAAGATTGAACGATAAAGTAGCAAGTAATAATAACCGATGTATAACGTAAGCAAACACGAAAGACTGCGACCTCTCTTCCGGAACTGTCTAGTCCTCGTGTTCATCTGCCATCGATGATGGTAATGCAGTTGGCGTGGCTGCCGGCAACGGGGAAGATGATCTGAGGCGACGAAAGAAAGTCTGCAGGGGGGGGGGTCTCTGCTGCAGTGAACGCTTCTGTTGATGGTGCACCTCAGGTGGGGTGGATGACGACACGGCAGTAGCAGGACATAACACACAGAGTTTTCTTTGAGGCCAATCTGAAAATGAAGTAAATCTGTAAGGGCTCCTTAGAATTGGAGGATTCTATAAACACAGGGACGGGAAAAACACAGGAATAGGATAGGAATGCACGTGCAAAACAGAGCATTTGGAAACATAGGATTTCAGTCAACCTGGGTGTTTGGCTCACATGAATTGGAAGAACATAGGAATGGAGAAACAAAGTGATGCGACGAGTGTACAACCTCTTTGGCATAGCCTTGTGGACCTCAGCATCATTGGGTTGGACGCGGAGGATGGTGATGATGCTGGTGTGACTGTCAGAGGCGGGGAAGAAGATCAGAGGCCTCTGGAAACGGCGCCGAGGGTACTACTCCGCTGTGATGGACGGTTCCTTCGTTGGAGCAGCTCCGCTAAGGTGTACAGCGACGAGGCTGAAGCATGACAAGACAGACAACTTTAATCTGAAGTGGGACCCTAATATCATCTGCAATAGATGATGTAAAATACATCACCAAAAAGTGCTAGATGTAAAACGCATCAGCCGCACCACGGCCGCTCCGACAGATGCTGTAAGTACTGTTCACTCTGAACTTAACTGAAGAAAATTAACTTCACGGTTGAAACTGAATTTTACTGTAGAAACTGATTGAACTAGTAACAGAGCATTGAAATAGATGTTTAGGGCGTTCGAGCACTAGTAGCAGAGAAGCAGTGATCTAAATCAGCAGACGCTCGAGCAGGGAATGCACTAGCAGAGAGCAAGTCGTGCAGTAGCACCGCGAGCGAGTGCTAAAGCAGCAACTCCTGTAGCTTCCGGAGGTCGTGCAGCAGCAGCAGCAGCGCAAGCGAGAGCAAGAGCAAGAGCAGCAGCAGCAGACGAAAGCAGCAGCAGTGCAGCAAAGAGCACGACCGACAAAGAAGAGCAGAAACAAGAGCGCGAGCGAGAGCCGAGCAGCTGCAGCTAGTGCCGTTGTGGAAGTCGCCACGAGGAAGCAACGACATGGGGAGAGACGCCGTGGATGATGTGGCGGCGCGGCGCCGCCGATGGAGACGCCATGTCTTCTCAGATCGAGCACCGCAGCCCGTGAGATTGAATGAAAGATAAAATACAGCGGTGAGTGCAGAACCTCCTTGGTGGCGCCGAGTTGGCCTCGGCTTCATCGGAGGAATTGGTGAGGGTGTTGTGGTTTCGGTGGGGCAGGTCAAGATGGCGCTGTGGGGATTGAGGTGGCGCGATAGACGAGGTGAACATCGGGGCACCTCCTTGGAGGTGGAGGATGGGGCGGCTGATCCGGCGGGACGACGAGATCGACAACGGATCCTCATCCGGTGCGGTGGATGAGGGACGGCGAGCTGTTGCGGTGGACGACGAGTCGGGAAGAGTCTCCGGCTGGCGGCGGTCGGGAGGCCGACGGAGGAGCATGGGGTTTCGCGGGTTTTGGCGGCCTCGGTGTACGAATGGGGGGGCGAAGGGGATGGGGAGCCAAGCTTAGGGACGTGCTTGTCGAAATGTAGGGTAAGTTACAGCGTATTTCACCTGTTTTGACACCGCGACGTGGAGCTTCATTTCCGGCTGAGGGGTAGAAGGGGGATTTCGCGTGTCTGGGCTGCGGGAGCGATTTCGGATGAGGAGGGAGTTCTCGCGCGCGTCCAAATTTCGGGATAACAAGGCACGACGTGGGTTGAAGAAGCGGGAGTTTCAAAGCAGGTGAGACAAAAGACACTCGAGCTTGAAAATTTCGGGATAACAAGGTGCGGATTCCTTGTTCGGCAGGACAAACTTAACGTGTAAAAAATCATACAAGACACAAGAGGGTCATGTCCCCTTTTACTATATTGCTATAGATGCCATTGAAAAAACTACAAGAAAATGTAAAAATTGGGAGAACAAGATTACCCCGCAGTACCAAATCGATTCGCACTTCCCTCAACAACAACAAAAAAAATCAATTCCCACCAAAGAAAGAGTAATGTCCCTTTTATATGATTAGAGATGCCATGATCTCGAATTTCAATTTTGAATCCACGTTATGTTGAATTCGAATATATCATTAGGTGACCTTGCGGTTTATAATTGATGTAGTCGTACATTTTGATCTTCCATCATATATGAACATTTTACTCCACCATGTGAACATATATATTGTCGCTCTACCATATGGACTAAATTTGAATCAATTTTCCTTATTTGAATACGATTGTTGTCAAGTTATACAATAATTTAAATATTATCTTGATAACAAAAAGACATGCATATAGCAGTAATCATATTTCACTATGAACTACATGTACCATACGCCTCCAATTCAAATATTTGTATCCATTTTATGTTGAATTCAAATCATAGTACATTATTGGTCTAGGTAGCGAGATGTTGGGATAATCTAAACCCTGTTTTCATACGTATAATTTTTGGCTGAATTGGGACAAGTTTTGGTATAAGCCTCTTGCAAAACCAGAGATTCTCTCAACAAGCCTCGTGGTTCCGAGAGGGAACGTGTCACCTTTGTGTGTGAAACGATATACGCTGCCTCCCCCCTGATTTTATTTACAGAGGCAACATAGAACTATATGAGTGCCCTGTTAAATTTTGGAATTATTTCGGGTTCATTTGGCCTTTTTATACATTAATTGAGTTTCTGGACTTTTAATGTGCATAATCTAAATATGAATTGCATGCACATGCTCCGGTGCACCAAAGTGGGTTGAAAAATCACATGTGTGTCCTTGGTTGAATTTCTAGGTCCCATGGAAGAAATGAGAATGAAATTCAAACATCTGGGCATCATGAATCTGCCAAGAACATCGAGAAACTTAGATTTTAAATTCATGTAAATCCAAAACTCGGCTGGAAATCATGAAACTTGGCATGGTGTCATGTCATGGCACTAACATGTTGTGGTAAAAAATTGGGCCAATTTGGAAGCTCGTGGTTCTAAGAGGGAACGTGCCACCTTTGAGTGTGAAACGATATACGCTGCACCCCCCCCCCTGCTCTTGAGTTTCTTAACAAAGGCAACATAGAACTACATTAGTGCCATGTTAAATTTTGGAATTATTCCGGGTTCGTTTGTCGTTTTTATACATTAATTGAGTTTCTGGTCATTTAATGTGCATAAGTCAAATTTGAACTACAAGCACATGCTCTCGTGCACCAAAGTTGGCTGAAAAATCACATTTGTGTCCTCGGGTGAATTTCTAGGTCCCATGCAAGAAATGAGAATAAAATTAAAACATCTGGGCATCGTGGCTCGGCCGAGAACATTGAGAAACTTGGTTTTAAAATTCTTGTAAATCCAAAACACGTCTAAAAATCATGAAACTTGGCATGGATGTCATGTCATGGTACTACCATGTTGTGGTAAAAAATGGCCGAATAGGAACAGATTTTGGTATAAGCTTCTTGCAAACCAAGCTTCTCTCAAGAAGGCTCGTGGTTCTGAGAGGAACGTGTCACCTTTGAGTGCTAAACGATATCGTTGTCCCCTTGAGTTTATTTACAAAGGCAACATAGAACTACATGAGTTGAATTTTGGAATTATTCCAACCGTTTGGCCTTATTTACACATTAATTGAGTTTTGGTCATTTAATGTGCATAATTCAAATTTGAACTACAAGCACGTGCTCCGTGCACCAAAGTTGGTTGAAAAATCACATTTGTGTCCTCGGTGAATTTCTACTCCCATGCAAAAATGAGAATAAGATTCAAACATCCGGGCATCGTGGCTCGCCGAGAACATTGAGAAACTTGGTTTTAAAATTCTTGTAAATCCAAAACACGTCTAAAAATCATGAAACTTGGCATGGATGTCATGTCATGGTACTACCATGTTGTGGTAAAAAAATGGCCGAATAGGAACAGATTTTGGTATAAGCTTCTTGCAAACCGAAGCTTCTCTCAAGAAGGCTCGTGGTTCTGAGAGGGAACGTGTCACCTTTGAGTGCGAAACGATATACGTTGTCCCCCTTGAGTTTATTTACAAAGGCAACATAGAACTACATGAGTTGAATTTTGGAATTATTCCGGCTTCGTTTGGCCTTATTTACACATTAATTGAGTTTTTGGTCATTTAATGTGCATAATTCGAATTTGAACTACAAGCACGTGCTCCCGTGCACCAAAGTTGGTTGAAAAATCACATTTGTGTCCTCGGGTGAATTTCTAGTCCCATGCAAAAAATGAGAATAAGATTCAAACATCTGGGCATCGTGGCTCGATCAAGAACATTGAGAAACTTGGTTTTAAAATCATGAAACTTGGCATGGTGTCATGTCATGGTAGTACCATGCCGTGGTAAAAAAAATTGGCTGAATAGGAACAAATTTTGGTATAGGCTTCTTGCAAATCGGAGCTTCTCTCAAGAAGGCTCGTGGTTCTCGGAGGGAACGTGTCACCTTTGTGTGCATAATTCAAATTTGAAATACAAGCACATGTTCCAGTGCACCAATGTTGGTTGAAAAATCACATGTGTGTCCTCGGGTAAATTTCTAGGTTCCATGCAAGAAATGGGAATGAAATTCAAAATTCTGGGCATCGTGGCTGGGTTGGAAACATTGAGAAACTTAGTTTTTAATTCCTGTAAATCCAAAACACGCATGAAAATAATGAAACTTGGCTTGGTGCCATGACATGGCACCAACATGCTGTGGTAAATTTGCAGTCCGATTTGCGAAGGCGCACACATTAACAATCAACAAAGTCATTTTGGAACAAGTGTTGTCACGTTACAATCGGAAACACAAGTATTATTGAAACCGTGGGCGTTCTACTTACTAGTACCATTTACGTGCCACCACGCGTCCCCATTTTTTATTAGCTAGGAGGCGCCGTGCATGGTAGCTATTTGAGTACGAGAGGCGTGCGATCAGACCCCTGTGCGTGCTTATCGGGAGGAGAGCCCTTTGACCTCCATCTGCCGTCCACCTCTCTCCCAAGGTCTCCATTAATGGCACCCGAGCCTCTGTTTAATGGAGTGGCTATGTCTCACTTGACTGAGATTTAAGAGAGAGAAAAGAAAATCTGAAAGCACGGATCTTGATGTAAGATCTGACGGACCTATATAGCATCTACTCAAGACTGATGAATATATAAGGATGATTTTTATTTTATTTTTGATCAAAGAAGGGCTTTCCCCTTCCGATTTTCATTACTGAAAGCCACCACAATTCACAAGAAGTTCAGCACAACTCCAGCCTAACACGAAGGACTAAAAGCTACGTACCATATTGAAATCGCAACATCCCAAGAGGCCAACAAAGGACAAACATCCGCGCTAGAACCCAACATTTCACAACCGACGACACAATCCACATCATAAACCGATTATTACATCAAAAGAAACCAGTAAACTGAAGGAAGCCCAGCAGCAACTAGAAGAACAGCAACACCAGGGTCGTCACAACAAGAGTTTTCTTCATTCCAGCCTCACAACATTGATCTTCCACACAAAGATAAGGACGATTAATTGTCTTACATAATTAGAAAGATAATTAAAAAAGCCACATGCGGCTACGCCCGAAATACACAAGGGCAAAAGAAGAAGGAAGACAAGGATCTGGCTCGCTGATCTCTACTTTCTTGATGCGTTGTTGAAGGTCATGGAACTAGTCTCCTTGGCGGCGATGAGCTCTTTTCGTGTCCTCAAGACGCTGCTTGAGAACATCCACGGATTCCTCCACCAGCCTTTGGCGCTCGTTGCGGAGCATGTCATTCTGGTGATTGTAGTTTGCACTCTTATCTGGTCAAGACAGGAATATATATTTTAATTTGTTTTTTCGAAAAAGGGGACTCCCGCCTCTCATGACGTAACGATGCATACGGCCACATATATTTTAATTTGTAGTGGGTAAATGTTAGAGGTTGCAGCAAATATATTGTACACTGCGGGTCTTTCAGCCAAGTTTAGAGGCAAGCATGTGGGGCCAGTGCTATGATGTATCGCGTCAACTCGTAGAACGAGGAGAAGCTTGATTTTACTACACGCCTTCTCCCTCGCCCATGCGCGTTGTTGCTCGCAAACGAGGACAGGCTTTTGCTTAGTAGTACTTCTACAACAAGCTACCCGTCCCGCTCGCGGTGGACGGACATGCAAAGATGGATTCGACCTTTCAGAAGCGATAGTAGTAACATCATTGTTCGTCTTCTCAAGAGGCGAAGAGCCAAGCGCAAACCGAATGTTGTAGTTGCGAACATTGGAGCACGCATATAGCCAGGCTCTTGCATGAGACAAAATTGCTATATGAGCCCACTATTGTACTAGTACGTACAACTACTTGCTAGTATAGCCCTGTAAACCAGAAAGGAGTATTTTCCCTTCTAGATATTTCAACAAGTGACTAGACTACACCGAGATGGAGTACATATGGAGCAAAATGAGTGAATCTGCACCGTAAATAAATACATACTAGTTCTATCGTTTTCCTCTCCGAGGTGCACAATATTGAGTATACTGACTAGTCTCTTTTTGACACGCATTTACGTTGACACAGTACAGACGCAAGCACTCATATCCACGCGCATAGACTCACCCCTATGAACGCACACACGCACGGCACTATCATCTTGAAATTTACGAAGTCACCATAGGCACCTCGTCGTCGACGGGTCCATAGGTGCTTGAATGCCAAGGAGGAAGAGGGTAGCGGTTCCCGAGACGTTGAACGGTCAATGATGCATCCTCAATTACATGCAGAGGGAATTAATTAGAGAAGTAGACTAGAGCCAGCACGATGAGAATGCAACAGAGTTCGGACTCTCATATAACAAAGGTGCCCCACCACTCCAATCCATCTACTTCCAAGTCTCTGCGCAACACTGCTCACTCCAATCCAAGACCAAGTGACCAGAAGCAACAAGCACCTATGGAGGCGATGGACGCGAGCGGCAGTCGGCTGTGCCAAATCATCCAAGGCACTGGCCTGCGGCCCCGCACCGCGCAGCGTTTCCAGACGGTGCTGGCGACCGCAGGCATCGTAGCCCTCGCCGACACCGGCTTCACCTCTCGCATGGACGACATGATGGTCAACTCCATCCGCAAGTTCACCGCCGTCAAGAAGCGCGCGAACGACCTTGCCGTACTGCTCCAGCCCGCGCGCCCAGGCTCCTCATTGCCTGCCACCCTCATCAGCCTACATGGTGACGAACTCTTTCAAGCCATGGTAGCCCTGCAGGTGCCGGAGGTCGCGACGAAGAATGTGCACCTCGAGGCCGCGCTCACCGCGCAGCACCTCGCCATGCAAGAAACCGTCGACCTGCACATCCACGTCTATGAGAAAATCATCTACATATGCCACTACAAGGCAAGCGAGGACAGAAAGACGTTGGCCTTCTTCCAGCGGCTGGAATCTTTGGACGCCATTGTTCAGAAGCACGTCGACCTGGCCACGAAAGCCGCTGCTACTTAGGCGCCGTTCGGGGGGCGGCATACGAGTCGAGGAGGTGGACATCGTCGATGGAAGCATCTCTTCTTCTTGCCTCCCAGTAACCAGCTTTGCATCGCCTCGTGGCCTTAATGTTTTATTAGTATAGTACTCCCTCCGTTCCCAAATTTAAGTCTTTCTAAATATTCCAGCAAGTGACTACTACATACGGAGCAAAATGAGTGAATCTACACTCTAAACTATGTCTTCGTACATCTGTATGTTGTATTCCATTTGAACTAGTATCTAAAAAGGCTTATATTTATGAACGGAGGGAGTATATGGCATTTTTTATTCCAGTCGTAACGTTTTCACTGTGAGGTGGGGCTGCAGTTGAGCAAACCCACCCCACCCACCGGACGTCGGCCGAGTTTAGAATTAGAAGAGAGAAACAAGGGAGGAGAGCTAGCTGTAGCACGAACGCTGTTGTCAGATGGGACTCGTGTTTATAGAATAGGAGTACTGAGCACTCGTGCCTCTTTTTTTTTGAGGGAAAAATTAGTCGTATGTCTAGTACCACTAGTTGGGTGCGTGCGAAATATAGCTGTCATCACTTTAGGTCTCCTTTTCGAACCGCGGCTACGCTTCCCAGTACATATTTTTTCATGCATTTATCCTCCTATATGTACTCCTAGGCTATTTCCACGTGCTCCCATTCGCCGACATGTGGGACATAGAGCATCTGGGTCGTAGTGCATGCACGACTCGGAGCATATGCTGGGGTACTTTACATTTCAGGCCTCACGAATTACATGCAAACCCCCCGCAGAAGAATAAATAAATCAATGAATTACTACATGAAACCGGATAATTTTCGTGGAAACCGGAGCACGTTCATTGAATTTTGGACATAACGCGTTTATAAAAAATGACCGGACCTAAACCAGTCTAAGGGCCTCTTTGATTTTTCCCGAAAAAAAGGGCCTCTTTGATTCGCAGGATACTGAAAACATAGGAATGGGGAAAGTATGATGGCGATGAATCGAGACGAGGAGAACTCTAGCTCAGTTAGAGGTTAGAGTTACATTCTAACCCTGAACTAACTCTAAACCAAAGAGGTGTATGGATGGCAGGGTTAGATTGACAATAAATGCTCTATTTTAATAATTTGACTACTTTGGACCCTATTTTTAGTCAGACTAAAATAAGTCCCTTGGATCCAAGCACCCTCTTGGTGTGGCCGGCTCTTCTGTGGCCTCCTCCCGCTCACAATTGACATAAACGAACCATCTATACAAATCAAGCATGCAAAACATGATAATATTTACTTTGTCCATACAAATGAGATATCCCACTTAAACACACAAGTCGTCAATCAAGCTTCACAAAATAAAAAAACACTTCATGAAACAAAGAATGAGCTAACTCATCACGGAAGTCGTTCACGATAGGGAGGGAGCCCGAGCCCTCACGCACCGAGGGAGGAGCTCGCCATCGCCGCTCTGGAGGAAGGCTCAGAGAGCCCAAGCCCCGAACCCCCCGACTCCGGCCCTTATGAAGTTGAGGTCGACACCGGCATGGGTAGCAGGGCCGCTTGTCACGATCGGGAACTTAATCTTTGGGCCTCTAGAAATAATGGAAGCTCAGAACTAAAATACCTAGAAAGGTGAACTGAATCTTTGGGCCTCTAGAAATAATCCAAGCATGAAACTGAAATACCTAGAAAGGTGAACTCAATCTTTGGGCCTCTAGAAATAATGCAAGCTCTGAAACTTAAATACCTAGAAAGGTGAACTCAATCTTTGGGCCTCTAGAAATAATGCAAGCTGAAACTGAAATACCTAGAAATGTGAACTGAATCTTTGGGCCTCTAGAAATAATGCAAGCTGAAACTTAAATACCTAGAAAGGTGAACTCAATCTTTGGGCCTCTAGAAATAATGCAAGCTCAAACTGAAATACCTAGAAAGGTGAACTGAATCTTTGGGCCTCTAGAAATAATGCAAGCCTGAAACTGAAATACCTAGAAAGGTGAACTGAATCTTTGGGCCTCTAGAAATAATGCAAGCTTGAAACTCAAATACCTAGAAAGGTGAACTGAATCTTTGGGCCTCTAGAAACAATGCAAGCCTGAAATTGAAATACCTAGAAAGGTGAACTGAATCTTTGGGCCTCTACAAATAATGCAAGCCTGAAATTGAAATACCTAGAACGGTGACCTGAATCTTTGGGCCTCTAGAGAGATTTATTACCTCCTCAAGCAGCATCAAACAATTCCATGCGTGCACCACAAATCTATAGCAAGTTTGATCAGGATCTACTTTTCCAAATTAGAATTAGCGCTAGAGCAACCAAGATCAATGATATGGCCGTGAGATGAGAAGGAACAAACAAACTCACCCCTCTCGGCCTCCCCGGTAGATGCACCCGCCACAAGCACGCATGACAGAGGGAGAAAACGAGTGGTGAAGGGGAGCGGGCGACCTTCAAGGTCGGAGGAGAGGGCGGTCGAGTAGGGGGCAGAGGCCGGAAGGAGAGGGCGGCCGAGAGAGAGAGGGCGGCGGGCGCTTGGGCGGGCGGCCCTATGGGGAATAGAGAGGAGTCGTGCGAGAGGGGGGAGCGATCAGTGCGTGGTGAGAGATTTTTAGGGAGCGATCAGTGCGGGCAGGTGATATTTTTTAGTTCCTTTAGTGGGCCCGAGGATAACTTACCCAATTAGAAACTCTCCACCGGCTAGTTTTTTAGCTGGGTTAGAGCAAACTAGCTCAAACTAACCCCTCTTGTTTCGATAATTTGAGGCTATTTCAACCCAAACTAGCTCTAACTCGTGGATCCAAACAAAGAGGAGTGTTCTTGTACATGCTACAGTGTGGACCGTAGCACATTGTTTTTTATGGCCATATCACCACATTGTTTTCTACTACTGGTTCACTGGGCTACCGTGGTTCGCACGGCTGGTTCACTGGGCTGCCGTGGTTCGCACTCCTCCGACCTGAGTAGTACTCCCTCAGTTCCTAAATATAAGTCTTCGTAGATATTTCACTGTGGACCACATACGGATGTATATAGATGCATTTTATGTGTAGATTCACTCATTTTTCTCCGTATGTGGTCCATAGTGAAATCTCTCCAAAGACTTATATTTAGGAACGGAGGGAGTAGTATATATACCGCATCATTCTTTGCTCCTTCTTACTACTCCGACATGTGGGAGAGTCAGCATCCTAGTCGACGTGTCATGCACTAGATTAGAGCGCGGAACGGAAGGGGGGCATCACCTCGGTCGGAGCGCCAGTAATTCATGACTATAGTGAGTGGTCATATCACAAGTCTTTCCAGCAGTAACGCGCCGTCAAATCGCATAGCCCCACTCTGTCACCCTCCTCGCCTCTCTGTCAAACCGCCTACCCAAAACTCGCCACAGACGCCGGGAAAAGCCCGCCCTCAACTTTTAACTACGCGAAAATAGTCCGAGCTTGTTCGTTCTATATAAATACAAGACTTATCAGATGTTTATTCACCGTGGGGTTGTTCAATGAATGGAGGAGCGGGAGCACAAGTGAATATGCTACCTCGTCTGGTTTATTCGTCCCCATTGTATTTCGTGCCAAATTTTGACCATTGATTAAACTAGGAAAATGTTCACGCATGTCACCAAACATTATATTTTTCAAAACTATGTTCAAATACGAATCCAATGAGATAATTTTTCTTGACATGCATTAACATTTTGTTAGTTAAATATTTAGTCAAAATTTGGCACAAACTATAAAAGGGACCTATAAACTAGGACAGAGGTAGTACTGTAGTAGTAAGTAGGAGTCGTAGAGTAGTCACTTTAAATAGAGAGTTTCTTTTCTTTAATGCCACGTACACAAATTGAAACGCTTGTTGTGGAGAGAAAAAAGATAATCACTCCAGTATATATGGACGCAGGGGCCTGAGCGCTTGCTTTACTAGGGTTGCTCTCTTCATTCTCTCATCCTCTCCAGATATAAACAAGACAGCAGTAGCGACATTTTCGATCTGCTCACAGCTGGTCACAGATCCGGCCGGATCCCTTCGGTCGGTGTGTGTAGAGGACTAAAAGGTGCATCGTTCACGCGGTCATCGCCGCCGAGGGAGGAAACCCACAGCTGCCGGAGGGGCCCAATCCTCTGCCCGTGCGTTCTCTCGACACACAGCCGGCCGGCTCGGGAGGTCCTCCGACCCTTCTTTCTCCCCCGTCGATTGTCCATGGATCCGACCTGCCGCCACCGACATCCCGGTGACCTCGGTATAAGTTCTTCAAAGCGACCTTGCTCTATCGCCCCAGCTCCCCACGTGTCTGCATGTGCATCTTTTTCTACTCCCATCAGTTCTTCCAAAGCCACCTAAACTTTTAGTATTATTAGAGGTAAAGCTACTTCATGCATTCAATCTAGGGCTTTGTTCAAACAACGAAGAAAGGGGGAAAGTTGTAGCATGAATCTAGGACTTGATTCAAAGAGGAAATAATATGGTGAAAGTAGTAGAGACCGGATACCCAACCGGTCTCTTGGTTGAAAAGGGAAATAATGGGAAAACGCAGACAAACTGGATAAGGAACAGATCTATTATTGGTTGAAAAAGGATAGAAAGTGGCGGCTGGTGGATAAGTCAACAGAGTATGTCCAGGATTAGATTTGCTGCCATCACATAGTAAAAGGTCCCTGTGATTAGATTTGCTGCCCTCACATAGTAAAAGGTCTCGTGGATTAGATTTGCTGCCCTCACATAGTAAAAGGTCTCAAGGATTAGATTTGCTGCCCTCACATAGTAAAAGTTCTCCAGATTAGATTTGCTGCCCTCACATAGTAAAAGGTCTCCAGGATTAGGTTTGCTGCCCTCACATAGCGTGAACAAGCTCGGCATCACCACTTTATGCCTCCTTGTAGGTACATTGTGCTGATGCGTCCACTGTCGCATGTCCTTATACCAACCTTTTGCCCTTGTTAATGTAAGGGCGCATGTAAAATGAAGTGATCACACTGTTACCTTAGGGACATGTCTAACCAGTGTTATTGTTAATCTAATGCCTCCAAAGGATAAGATGCAATTAAACTGTGTTACAAATGGCACTCCCGCTGTTTTCCCCAAGATGATAAGTAAGTTGCTCCTTTACGCCTTTGAGTGTCCTGGTGTCCCCACGGTCCCATGCCCTTAAACCAACTCTTTAGCTGCTGTTGATTTATTGTGTCTGGTAAACAAGCAATGCCACCATTAAAGTAATCCCATATCTGAGGAATCTCATTGTTGATCGTAATGCTTCTGGTAACATGAAGCATTGCTGACGTTTTAA
Organism: Aegilops longissima; assembly: GCA_021605205.1. Classification (NCBI taxonomy): domain Eukaryota; kingdom Viridiplantae; phylum Streptophyta; class Magnoliopsida; order Poales; family Poaceae; genus Aegilops; species Aegilops longissima. The sequence continues at coordinate 146,679,888 of CM038676.1, read as the reverse complement.
AATTTCTACTGTCCTTGCGTGATTGCCATGAACATAATTAAGATGCTTCTTTTCATTTTGTATATGTTTCAGATATTCTTATTGACCAGCAATCGTTTACTTTCTATCATTTTGTGCAGATAGGGATATCCATTTCACCTTGTTGCTATTGTGACCTTTTGGTGAACTGCACAAAACACTTTTTTGAATGAGTGTCTTATGCAGTTCAACTAAAATGTCACGTGGGCAACATCTCTCAATTTTGGTGGAACTGCACAAAATGGTGATTGGAGTTTCCAAAATCTCCTTCAAGTTCTCTTTGGTAATCTCGTGCAACATTTTATTAGCCTTTGCAAGATGGAGCCGTCCTTGTCACCACAATGGCACTTTATTTTAGTGGAACTGCACAAAAGGATAAGAAAATTATAGTTGCACCTTACATGAGCCGGACAGCCAACCTTAATGTTCCTCAATTTTAGTGCAACTACTAAAGAAGAACCTGCCAGCTCACAAGAGCAAGTACTTCTTGCTAGCTGAATGATGCAATCTTTGCTTCATTTCAGGTGAACTGCAGAAAAAGGCGCATGAATTGAATCATGGAACTCCAGGCAGACCTCATCCTAGTGGAGCTGGAGGTTGAGTTCAAGGAGGCCGCTATTAAAGCGAAATCATGCTCTCCTGTCTCCTTGTTTGTGCTGTGCAAACGGGAATACTCAACTACAGATGTTGTGACGGTCAAGAGCATTCGCCAAGTTCTTCGATTGTATGACATGGCTAGCCAAGATGGATTTAATTCCGATATTCACTTTATCAAAACGCTCTAATGGGTTGGTTCTGAATCTTGCAAGCTGGGAATCAATGAGATGTGTAGGCATCTTTGTTGTACTTATTATTTGAATCTTATTTGTTGGTTCTGAATCTTGCAAGCTGGGAATCAATGAGATGTGTAGGCATCTTTGTTGTACTTATTATTTGGATCTTATTTGTTGGTTCGAATCTTGCAAGCTGGGAATCAATGAGATGTGTAGGCATCTTTGTTGTACTTATTATTTGGATCTTATTTGTTGGTTCGAATCTTGCAAGTCGGGAAACACGGCATGATGATGCAGAGGACAACAACCATAACAAACAGTTCAAACTTGGTAGTATTATCTTTGTGAAAGTGCAACAAATGTGCTGATCGTAAAGGCCCCGAGAATAATAATTCTAATTGTTGTGCATGTTGATCCCGTGGCACTGATAGAACGAGCCAATGCATTGCTTGTTTTAAGTATAAATTTCTATTAAAGCTAATTAAATTTAAGTAAAGTGACCACTAACTCCTCTTATTACAGTACTAATATAGACCCGCTCGTGAACCGACGTGTGGCCGGAGTAGGTTTCTTAATGGAGGCGTTTGAATGCGCCGAGTGTGCATCTTCTGCCGGGCATGCAGCGGACGAGGGAGGGGTAGTAACTGTTGTCGTCTGACACACTCACCTTCGTTGAATCCAGTTCCCCAAGAGCTGAAAAACGAATTGCTGCCGCCGCCTACACACTCGTTCACTCGAAGAGACTCCAATGGCGATCCGAGGGGTGAGCCTGCTGGATATGGACTTCAACAAGGAGTTAGTTCGCCATTCAGTCCTATGGCTGCACCAAGTTGAATGTGATGTACACCAACGATACAGACTCGGTGAAGCTCTGCCTCGCCTCAGTCCTATGGTTGCACCAGGTACTGGAGCATTCGCCCGTTTCACCGGCAGCGCCGACTGCACCTTCGGTGCGGTGGAGAGAAGGAAGAACGCAACAATTCGGCCATCTGGTGCAACAAGCTTGTCGACATCCAGAAGCAATATAAGATCATCAGCAACGGGCAGGAGAAGGACTCCGTGGTTGACCTCGTTGAGACCATCATCGACCCCTGATACGTCAACATGAAAGAAGACGACCTGAACACGTGGGAGGTACCTCGAATCTAGCCTACATAACCTACGCGGCCAAGGACGACACGCATGCCGCATGACAGCAGATCTTGGACATGAGGGCGGTTCCGCTTCCGTGAATCGACGAGTACACGGACAGCCGCAGCATCATGATCAAGCGTGCGGGAAGGTCTAGATGTTGTACTTTATCCGCTTATAAGCACCTTTATCATCCGAGTGTTTCATGCATTAGCCTATGTGTCGTAATTATCTGTTTTGTCCAAATATTTCTTTTAAGAACCCATTGACCTGATTGCTTTTTTTAGTGGCTATTTGCTTATGTATGTAAACTAGTTCAGTCCGTAAAAAAACTAGTTCACTCGGCTTTTGTGCTTTGAATCTCCTTCCTCCCAACATATTCCTCTCCTCAGGTGGACCCAGCAGGTCTCTGAATTTTTTCCCACTTTCTTTTTCGATGTAAACTGAGTTTTCTCCCAAGATTTTCCCTAGAACCAACTCAACTGTCCCACGCCTAGCCCAAAAATAATAATACCCCACGTACTATTAACTCATCAAATTAAAATGATATTTTATTTCGTAAGTTGAAAGTTCTTACAAAATAATAATAATAATTGTTTATATATAACTTGCCAAGTTAACTCCTAGTGATTGCGTATATAAGCTTGCAAAGATTTTACCGACGTGCAATCATGTGTTTATGTTTTATAACATTTCTCCGCCTAGCCCAACATGATATTTTCACCCAGCCCAGCAAGTCCTCGGATTTCGAGAAAAATGCAAATGGGATTTAAACGAGCTGCATAGATGCTACATCATTGTTTCACCCAGCCCACCAATTGACTAAAAACAAATGGATGGTGACATGTGGGCCAAGAGGTGAAGTTTAAGAAGGCGTTGGATTTACATCCAACGGCCGCATTCTTCTTCAATCTCTCGCCTTCTTCCCCAGTGCTACCGGAACCGCTTCGCTTCCAGCCTTGGCGTCCGGCGGCGTTGTTTTTGCTCCTCAACAAACGCTACCCGCCGACGGCCAGGCCATCCCTCCACTCCGCACCTCTGTTATTCTCTGCCGAGTGTAGGCCCACCCCGCACCGAACCAGTCAAGTTTCCCACTCCTTCCGTCTGCGACTCCACTGCCGCGTCTTTCCCATCTCCGGTTGTTCCAGCCGGGCCTTGTTGTCGCCCACCGCCTCGGTGCGCTCGGCGCTTGGCGTGGTCAACATACGAGAGTCATCGGAAGAGGATCAGACGTGGAGAGCTCGACGGCTGGGACCCACTAGGTCCATGGTCGCACGCAAGGAAAGTTCCTCCTTATTACGCATCAGACGTAATCGACGTGGGAAGGGCTTCAGATTTCGCAAAAAACGCCCTCGCCGACAGGTCGGACCCACCAGCTATATCTTCGCACGCAAGGAAGTGCCTCCTTATTATGCGCCAAAAATGAATACCCCGCTAGCTGGGACCCACCATAGTGGGTGGCTGACTTTGGGCCTACTAAGTTGACGAGGACGGAGGGCTTTGTCAACTTAGTCAATATGAAAGATTCTAGCTCTAGTGACCGCACGATGTCCATCCAACGGCCATAGTGCTTCTTCAACCTCTGGTCTTCTTGCTCCGGCCTACCAAAGCAGCGCCGGTCGTGCTGCGTGCTCCTGCTCTCGTGGCGGGTCTGTGATGCCGCTGGAGGCCTCACCGCCTCCTACTACTCCCACCGCTGGCCCAGGTATCCTTCTACTCACCCACACCCCTCGTTATTCTCTGCGGCGGCAGCCTCACGCCGAGCCGAACCGGTGAACCTCGACTTCTCTCGCGTGGGCATCCACCGCCGCGTCATCCCGGCTCGTGTCGCCCCTTCCTAGGCTCGCCGCCGTCCACCGCCTTGGTGCTCTCGGGCCGGCGTGGTCAATGTGGTCAACGACCGACTTCCATCGGAAGAGTACTGTACGTGGAGAGGCTGACAGCTGGGTCCAAGGCCACAACCAAGTTTTCTTGTGATTTGCCAAGTAAATCGCTTTGTCAGCCCTATTGGGCTACAAATCTTTCAAGACGAGGAGAGCTTCATTCGGCTGGCCGAGAAAATGGCCTATCAGTAATGAGAAATGGGCTGTACATTTTTAAAACACATCAAACCGGCAATTAGTTTCAAATATCTTTTTTGCATTTCGAGATTTTAAATTACATCAATTTTTATGCGTGGAGAATTTGTTGGATTTTATATTGATATACATTTATTTTCAAAATCAGTTTGAATGTGAGTCGAAATTTCGGGATTAAAAACAGTTCGGACCGCACCGGAATATGCCAAATTTTGTATAATTTTTTAACCATGGCCACAATATGGGCTGTAATGCTAACAAAAAGAATATGGGCTCCAAAAAAAAACCTTAAGAATTAGCAAATGGGTTGTAAATTATTAGAAATAATGGCAGATGGGCTATATGCTGTTTTCCATAGATTTGAGGCTTTCCTAAAAAAAGGTTGACGCACAAGCAGTGACTATTGGATGTCCATCCAACGGCCGTCATGCTTCATCAGTCTCTGCTCTTCCTGCTCCAGCCGCTCAAACAAGCGCCGGCGGGACTGCCTGCTCCCTCCTCCCCTCGGCCGACTATGCTGCCGCGCAGGCCTCACCGCCCCACCGTACTCCCATCGCTGGCCTAGCCATCCCTCTACTCACCCACACCTGTTGTTATTCTCCGCGATGGCGGAGCATTTAACCTTACCCTCAGACAACAGACTCTCCACGTCTTGAAACAACTGTCGAGTCTTCCCTACCTCCGTGTTGTTCCCTTCCTAGGCCTCGCCATCGTCCACCGCCCTGGTGCTCTGGCGTGGCCTGGTCAACGTGGTCAACGACCAACATGCATCTGAAGTGGACTGTATGTGGAGAGGCCGACGGCTGGGTCCATGGCCGCATGCAAGGAAATTCCTCCTTATTACGCGCAAAATAATGATTCCTCCACCTGACATCAGGGACCCACCGAAAGGGCCTCTGTATTTCACGAAAAAACGTTACCGCTGCTGACAACTAGGACCCACCAGCTATATCTTCGCATGCAAGGAAGTGCCTCCTTATTACGCACAAAAAAAATGAATACTCCCCCTGTTAGCTAGGACCCAAAGATAGTGGCAGGCTGACTTAGGGCCTACTAAGTTGACGGGACGGAGGGCTTTGTCAACTTAGTCAATATGCACGATTCTAGCTCCAAAGGACCGTGACGATGTCCATCCAACGGCCGTAGTGCTTCTTCAACCTCTGGTCTTCTTGCTCCGGCCGCCCAAACCAGCGCCGGTCGTGCCTCGTGCTCCTCGCCTCCCGTGGCGGCTGCGATGCGATGCGGAGGCCTCACCGCCTCTACTACTCCCACCGCTGGCCGGGCCATCCTCTACTCACCCACACCCCTGTTATTCTGCGGCGACGGCAGCCTCACACCACAAGTGAACCGGTGAACCCTAGTACTTTCACGCATGGGCATCCACCGCCGTGTCTTCCCGGCCCGCCGCCCCTTCCTAGGCCTCACCGCCGCCCACCGCCTGGTGCTCTCGGTGTGGCGTGGTCAATATGGTCAAGGAATGGCTTCCATCGGACGTGGATCAGATGCGGAGAGGCCGATAGTGGGTCCACGGGCGCAGCAAGGAAGTGTCTCCTTATTAGCGCAAAATAATTATTCCTCCACCTGACAGAGGGGACCCACCGGACGCGTCACCGTATTTTGCAAAAAAAAAGTTTCCCCTTGACTGCTGCGACCCACAAGCTACATCTTCGCACGCAAGGAAGTGCGTCCGGGCAAAAAAAAACGATTCGCCCCCCTCACGGCTGGGACCCACAAGCTACATCTGCCTGACAGTCGGGACCCACCTGGTCGAAGCGTACGTAGGGTTGTCATTCTGGTCGCGAACATGTACGTACATACTGGTCGTTGTAGAGGCGCGCAAGTGTCCTAGTAGAGGCGCGCACGTAGCATGTACACGTACGTACAGCGGTGAGGGTGCAAGCAAGAAAATACGGCCACGTACGTACATACGGGCAGGGTCTCGAACGCCTACTCGCGCATATGTACATGGGTGGGTCGGAACAGAGAAACAGCGTCGTCGTCGTGTTCACGGGGAGCCAACCGGCTGGGTCGGAACGGAATGCTTGGTCGTGTTCGTCGGGAGGGCTTGGACGGAACAGGCGATGGAAACGAGGCCTGGTGTACCGCACAATGGAGGAAACGACCTTGTGTTCAACCGGCCACGTTCGAAACGGGATCCTGTTGATCGGGAGGGGCCTGGCGTACCGCACAATAAGGAAATGGACCTCCTACGGTCGAAACAGGGGTCCTGTTGATCGGGAAGGGTGTGGCGCATCGCAAAACGGATGAAACGGACCTCCCACGGTCGAAACGGGGTCCTGTTGATCGGGAGGTGTGGCGATCAAAAACGGAGGAAACGGACCTCCTACAGCCTAAACGGGGTCCTGTTCATCGGGAGGGTGTGGCGATCGCAAAACGGACTCCACGGATACTGTTCATCTCCACCGTCGACCTCCTCCAGCCTCCACGGGCTACCGCCGACCTCCTCCAGCCTCCACGGGCTCCTGCTCATCCAGCCTCCACCATGCGCTACTCCACCGCCTTGCTCAACCACCCTCCATGGGCACCCCTCCACCGCTCTACTATTCATCCATCCCTCCACACCACGGGTCCTGTTCAACCACCCTCCACGGCCACCCTCCACCGTCTCATCGCTCATCCAGCCTCCACACCACGGGTCCTGTTCATCCAGAGGCAACGCCGCCACTCACCGCTCATCCAACCCCGCAACGCCACTGCTCATCCAATCGATCGGCTTCAGTTAGCAGCAGCAGGGAAGGAATCGCTCCATCGGGTTCAGTAAACAGCCATCAATCGATCGCTCGGGTTCAGTAACGCATAGCCTGAAGTGCAATCGCTCGGGTTTAGTTAGAGCCCAACGCCTCGCTCGGGTTCAGTTAGAGGTAACGCCTCGCACACACGCTCGTACGTACGAGAGAAACGCGCATCGTTCGGCCCCCGACCTCCCACCGTAACCGGCAACTCCCCGAAATTTTCCTCCTCCTTGCTTCTACCACGGTTTTTTCCGTCATGGACGGCCCAAAGAATGTCATGCAGCTGCTTTTCCGGCCCGCCCAGGATGAAAAGCCCATTTTATGTCATGATTTTTTGTCATAGAAGTAGGAGCCCACCACATCTATGATGATACCGGGTTTTGTCATAATTATCGTCATAGAAGTGTCATATGTATGATAGAAAAACATTTCGTTCGGCCCAAAATGTCACGGATGTGTCTTTTTTTTTGTAGTGAATCCTCTCGCTCCCACAGTATGCTCTCGTAGACTGCCGTCCTCTAGCCGCGCCGCCACCGATGGCGACGTTCTTGTGGAGCCGCACGGCGGTCAGCGCCGCCACCACCGGGTAACGTCAGTGTGGAGACGCACAACGGTCAGCTTCTCCCACGATGCACGCGATTCTAGATCGAGGCCCCATGCATGTCAAGCAGTAGCGCTGAATGTTAGCTGATAGACGTTGTTAATCTCACTGTTTGTCGAAGTAGTTTACAGTCAATATGCTCTGCTTAAGAAGCTTCCTTGCCCTGTTCTGCACTCAATCTGCTTACTCCCTCCATCAATTTTTACAGGGCCTAACTTTTGAATCTCACATACCAAGGCAGGTGCGCAAAAGGAGGAGCACATTTTGGGCCCAGTGTAAATCTTGCATGCAACCTCCTTTAAATGCCTAGACCGCTCACCTCCTTCCCTATTAACCTCTCGCATGCAACTTCCTCTCATCCCCTTTCTGCATGCATTCAATTTAATGTGGCATCTAGCACGATTTCACAAGGAGGGCTCACGGCTTGCGAGGGAGAATTAAAAGGAAGACACACAGGGTATCTAATCTGGCCTTATATAGATGGAAAACTGAAATTTGGGGTTAGGCCTTATATAGATGGATGGAGGGAGTAGCTGAGATGGCATGCCAAGGCCGATTAGTTGCTAAAATATCCTGCCATATATTTATTGTGACGTAGATTTCCATGGTCTAGTAGCCAATCTGTTAGGTGAAATAGCTCTACACCGCTTTATACTCGATCTTTGTTGCTGCGATGGCCTTCGATAGTTCGATGGCTGTGTGCTCGGCCTCATTGACTGCTGAAACAGGCTGCCATAATTTAGCACTCAAATCTGTTTGCTGAATTAGCTTTACATATATTTCGTTACTTAGATCTGCTCGTCCAAATATCTTGCCATAGCTATAGACATCGACCTAGGTATTTTCTTCTGGACTTCATAAAAAAGCATATATGTTTTTCCTGTAATATCTAGTAGAAGAACTAATTTATATGTCTAATAGATGGACAGGACTTGGATAACTTCTGCTCGAATATTCTCCGCTACATATGTCGAGGGGGTTGAAAACTTCGTGAACTTTATCAGAGCTGAGTACGGTGGTCCGAAATCAGATGTGCTCTGTCCGTGTAGCAATTGTATGTATTCAGTTACAAGACCCCAGTCAACTGTGCAAAATCATCTACACTTGTATGCGATGTCGGACACATATACTAGGTGGGTTCATCATGGTGAAGCTGTGAACGTCAATGTTATTGACTACGTGGAAGCAGCAGATCACCATCTTGATCTGCCTGATGCTCAGGTGGAAGAGGAGGAGGAGGAGGTGGTGGTGGAGCCTCTTCGCTTTTTCACCAACCAATCTGAATTATCTTGAAAAATAGAAGGATAGATAAAATTCCAATGGCCATTGGACATGATTCGATCCAACGTTGAATAATCAAGAATTTCCCTATCTTTTTTACCATAAGTATTCATTGAGTTTGACAACATTGAAACAATGCTACGAAATGCTCGTGCATTCCGTCAACTTTAATCTGCAGAAGAAAAACTGTGGGCCCGCATGTTGGAACAATGCAACGTGGCTGTCACCCCAGGAAATAAGCTGTCAGTATTCTCAGCTATGGTCACCTTTCTTCAGGTGAAGACATCTGAGCGGATGACCAACAAATCATTCGATGCAATGTTGGCTGCTTTCCGCAAAGCTTTCCCAGATGTGTTTGAGCTGCCACACACCTACACTAAATAGAAAAATTTCCTTCGTGCAGTTGGAATTGGATATGATATGATCCAAGTTTGTAAGAATAGTTGTGTTATGTTCTGGAAGGATTATGCCAACTTAAGTGAATGCCCGAAATGCGAATCATCAAGATGGAAAGGTGGCGATGCTGTGAAGAGGATTCCTCATAATGTTCTGAGACATTTTCCAATTACACCAAGATTGCAGAGGTTGTTTCATGATGTTGAAACAAGAGAAGATGTACTGTGGCATTCTCGGAACCTGGAGTACAGAGATCAAAATGTGATGAGCCATCCATCACATGGTAGTGAGTGGAAAAGCTTCAATCAGAAACACGAAAAGTTTGCTGCTGACATGAGAAACATTAGACTCGGCTTAGCTTCAGATGGATTTAACCCATTTGGCCACCAGGGCGCCACATATAGCATGTGTCCAGTGCTTGTTATCCCTTACAACATGCCTCCAAATGTCTGCACCAAAGAATCAAACTACATGATGGCTGAGGGAGTCCTGGATTAGGGGGTATCCGGACAGCCGGACTATATCCTTTGGCTGGATTGCTGGACTATGAAGATACAAGATTGAAGATTGAAGACTTCGTCCCGTGTCCAGATGGGACTCTCCTTGGCGTGGAAGGCAAGCTTGGCAATACAGATATGTGGATCTCCTTCCTTGTAACCGACTCTGTGTAACCCTAGCCCCCTCCGGTGTCTATATAAACCGGAGAGTTTCGTCCGTAGGACAACAACAATCATACCATAGGCTAGCTTCTAGGGATTAGCCTCTACGATCTCGTGGTAGATCAACTCTTGTAATACTCATCATCAAGATCAATCAAGCAGGAAGTAGGGTATTACCTCCATCGAGAGGGCCCGAACCTGGGTAAACATCATGTCCCCTGCCTCCTGTTACCATCCACCTTAGACGCACAGTTCGGGACTGTTGGGGAACGTAGCAGAAATTCAAAATTTTCCTACGTGTCACCAAGATCTATCTATGGAGAAACTAGCAACGAGGGAAGGAGAGTGCATCTACATACCCTTGTAGATTGCTTGCGGAAGCGCTCAAGAGAACGGGGTTGAAGGAGTCGTCGATTGTCGTGATCCAAATCACCGGAGATCCTAGTGCCGAACGGACGGCACCTCCGCGTTCAACACACGTACAGCCCGGTGACGTCTCCCATGCCTTGATCCAGCAAGGAGAGAGGGAGAGGTTGAGGAAGACTCCATCCAGCAGCAGCACAACGGCGTGGTGGTGGAGGAGGAGCGTGGCAATCCCGCAGGGCTTCGCCAAGCACCAAGGGAGAGGAGGAGGAGGAGAGGCAGGGCTGCGCCTGGAGAGGGAGGCTCTCGTGTGTTATGGGCAGCCCCCAGGGCCTCATATATATAGGGGAAGGGGAGGGCTGCGCCCCCTCTAGGGTTTCCACCCCCTAGGGGGGCGGCCAGCCCTAGATGGGATCAAGGGAGGCGGCCAAGAGGGAGGGAGAGGAGGCGCCACCAGATGGGCCTTAGGGCCCATCTGGACTAGGGTTTGCCCTCCCACCCATCCTTGCGCCTTGGGCCCTTGTGGGGGGCGCACCAGCCCTCCTAGGGGCTTGTCCCCTTCCACACTTGGCCCACGCAACCTTCTGGGGTTGGTGGCCCCACTTGGTGGACCCCCGACCCTCCGGTGGTCCCAGACATTACCGATATCGCCCAAACTTTTCGGTGACCAAAACAGACTTCCCATATATAAATCTTTACCTCCGGACCATTCCGAACTCCTCGTGACGTCCGGGATCTCATCAGGGACTCAACAACATTCGTAACCACATACAAGCTTCCTATATAACCCTAGCGCCACCGAACCTTAGTGTGTAGACCCTACGGGTCGGGAGACAAGCGATATGACCGAGACGTTCTCCGTCAATAACCAACAGCGGATCTGGATACCCATGTTGGCTCCCTACATGTTCCACGATGATCTCATCGGATGAACCACGATGTCAAGGACTCAATCAATCCCGTATTCAATTCCCTTTGTCTAGCGGTATTGTACTTGCCCGAGATTCGATCGTCGGTATCCCGATACCTTGTTCAATCTCGTTATCGCAAGTCTCTTTACTCGTTCCGTAACACATCATCCCGTGATCAACCCCTTGGTCACATTGTGCACATTATGATGATGTCCTACCGAGTGGGCCCAGAGATACCTCTCCGCTCACGGAGTGACAAATCCGAGCCTCGATCCGTGTCAACCCAATGGTCACTTTCGGAGATACCGTAGTGCACCTTTATAGTCACCCGATTACGCCAGACGCTTGATACACCCAAAGCACTCCTACGGTATCCGGAATTGCACGATCTCATGGTCTAAGGAAAAGATACTTGACATTAGAAAAGCTTTAGCATACTAACTACACGATCTTTGTGCTAGGCTTAGGATTGTCTTGTCCATCACATCATTCTCCTAATGATGTGATCCCGTTATCAATGACATCCAATGTCCATGGTCGGAAACCGTAACCATCTATTGATCAACGAGCTAGTTAACTAGAGGCTTACTAGGGACATGGTGTTGTCTATGTATCCACACATGTATTGCTGTTTCCTATCAATACAATTATAGCATGAATAATAAACGATTATCATGAACAAGGAAATATAATAATAACTAATTTATTATTGCCTCTAGGGCATATTTCCAACAGTCTCCCACTTGCACTAGAGTCAATAATCTAGTTCACATCGCCATGTGATTAACATCGATAGGTCACATCGCCATGTGACCAACATCCAAAGAGTTTACTAGTGTCTTAAACTAGTTCACATCACCATGTGATTAAGTCTCAATGAGTTCGGGGTTTGATCATGTTTTGCTTGTGAGAGAGGTTTTAGTCAACGGTCCGAACCTTTCAGATCCGTGTGTACTTCGCAAATCTCTATGTCATATTGTAAATGCTGCTTTCACGCTCCACTTGGAGCTATTCCAAATGGTTGCTCCACTATATGTATCCGGTTTGCTTCTCAGAGTCACTCGGATAGGTGTTAAAGCTTGCATCGACGTAACCCTTTACGCCAACTCATTATCACCTCCATAATCGAGAAACATGTCCTTATTTACTCCAAGGACAATTTTGACCGCTGTCCAATGATCCCCATTCTGGATCATTCTTGTACCCTTGACCGACTCATGGCAAGGCACACTTCCGTGCGGTACACAAAGATAGCATACTATAGAGCCTATGTCCGAAGCATAGGGACGACCTTCGTCCTTTCTCTCTTTTCTGCCGTGGTCGAGCTTTTAACTCTTAACTCCATACCTTACAACTCAGGCAAGAACTCCTTCTTTGGTGATCCATCTTGAACACTTTCAAGATTATGTCAAGGTATGTGCTCATTTGAAAGTACTATTGAGCGCTTTTGATCTATCCTCATAGATCTTGATGCTCAATGTTCAAGTAGCTTAATCCAGGTTTTCACTTGAAAACACTTTTCAAATAACCCTATATGCTTTCGTAAAATTCTACATCATTTTCGATCATCCATATGTCAACAACATATACTCATCAAAATTCTATAGTGCTCCCACTCACTTCTTTGGAAATACAAGTTTCTCATAAACTTTGTATAAACCCAAAATCTTTGATCATCTCATCAAACCGCACATTCCAACTCCGAGATGCTTACTCCGGTCCTTAGAAAGGATCGCTGGAGCCAAGATACCTTTTAGCATCCTTAGGATCGACAAAACTTTCGATTGTATCACATACAACCTTTCCTTCTTTAAACCGGTAAGGAAACTCATTTTGACATCCATCGCCAGATTTCATAAATGCAGCTTATGCTAACATGATTCCGACGGACTTAAGCATCGCTACGGATGAGAAAATCTCATCGTAGTCAACTCCTTGAACTTGTGAAAAACTCTTTGCCACAAGTCGAGCTTCATAGAAGGTGATATTACCGTCCACGTCCGTCTTCTTCTTAAAGATCCATTTATCTCAATGGCTTGCCGATCATCGGGCAAGTCCACCAAAGTCCATGCTTTGTTCTGATACATGGATCCTATCTCGGATTTCATGGCTTCTAACCATTTGTCGGAATTTGGGCCCACCATCGCTTCTCCATAGCTCGTAGGTTCATTGTTGTCTAGCAACATGACCTTCAAGACAGGATTGCTGTACCACTCGAAGTAGTACGCATCCTTGTCACCCCACGAGGTACGGTAGTGACTTGATCCAAACTTCATGATCACTATCATAAGCTTCTACTTCAATTGGTGTAGGTGCCACGGAACAACTTCCCGTGCCTGCTACACACTAGTTGAAGTGACGGTTCAATAACCTCATCAAGTCTCCACCATCCTCCCACTCAACTTTTCGAGACGAACTTTTCCTCGAGAAAGGACCCGATTCAAGAAACAATCCCTATTGCTTTCGGATCTGAATTAGGAGGTATACCCAACTGTTTTGGGTGTCCTATGAAGATGCATTTTATCAGCTTTGGGTTCGAGCTTATCAACCTGAAAATTTTTCACATAAGCGTCGCAGCCCCAAACTTTCAAGAAACGACAACTTAGATTTCTCCAAACGGTGTCGTCTCAACGGAATTACGTGGTGCCCTATTAAAGTGAGTGCGGTTGTCTCTAATGCCTAACCCATGAACGATAGTGGTAATTCGATAAGAGACATCATGGTACGCACCATATCTGATAGGGTGCAACTATGATGTTCGGACACACCATCACACTATGGTGTTCCAGGCGGTATTAGTTGTGAAACAATTTCCACAATGTCTTAATTGTGTGCCAAAACTCGTAATTCCGATATTCATCTCTATGATCATATCATAGACATTTTATCCTCTTGTCACGAAGATCTTAAACTTCACTCTGAAATTACTTGAACCATTCTATAATTCAGACTTGTGTTTCATCAAGTAAATATACTCAACATCTACTCGAATCATCTCGTGAAGTAAGAACATAACGATATTCATTGCATGCCTCAAAGACTCATTGACTGCACATATCAAAATGTGTTACTTCCAACAAGTTGCTATCTTGTTCCATCTTTATCAAACCGAGGCTTTTAGGTCATCTTGCCCATGTGGTATGTTTTGCATATCTCAAGTGATTCAAAATCAAGTGAGTCCAAACGATCCATCTGCATGGAGTTTCTTCATGCGTATACACCAATAGACATGGTTCGCATGTCTCAAACTTTTCAAAACGAGTGAGTCCAAAGATCCATCAACATGGAGCTTCTTCATGCGTTTTACACCAATATGACTTATATGGCAGTGCCACAAGTAAGTGGTACTATCATTACTATCTTATACTTTTGGCATGAAAATGTGTATCACTACGATCGAGATTCAATAAACCATTCCTTTAGGTGCAAGACCATTGAAGGTATTATTCAAATAAATAGAGTAACCATTATTCTCCTTAAATGAATAACCGTATTGCGATAGACATAATCCAATCATGTCTATGCTCAACGCAAACACCAAATGACAATTATTCAGGTTTAATACTAATCTTGATGGTAGAGGGAGCGTGCGATGTTTGATCACATCAAACTTGGAAACACTTCCAACACATATCGTCAGCTCACCTTTAGCTAGTCTCCGCTTATTCCGTAGCTTTTATTTCGAGTTACTAACACTTAGCAACCGAACCGTATCTAATACCTGGTGCTACTAGGAGTACTAGTAAAGTACACATTAACATAATGTATATCCAATATACTTCTATCGACCTTTCCAGCCTTCTCATCTACCAAGTATCTAGGGTAATTCTGCTCCGATGGTTGTTCCCTTTATTACGAAGCACTTAGTCTCGGGTTTGGGTTCAACCTTGGGTTTCTTCACTAGAGCAGCAGCTGATTTGCCGCTTCATGAAGAATCCCTTCTTGCCCTTGCCCTTCTTGAAACTAGTGGTTTCACCAACCATCAACAATTGATGCTCCTTCTTGATTTCTACTTTCATGTGTCAAACATCGTGAATACCTCAAGGATCATCATATCTATCCTCGATATGTTATAGTTCATCACGAAGCTCTAGCAGCTTGGTGGCAATGACTTTGGAGAAACATCACTATCTCATCCGAAGATTAACTCCCACTTGATTCAAGTGATTGTTGTACCAGACAATCTGAGTACAAGCTCAACGATTGAGCTTTTCTCCCTTAGTTTGCAGGCTAAGAAAATCGTCGGAGGTCTCATACCTCTTGACGTGGGCACGAGCCTGAAATCCCAATTTCAGCCCTCAAACATCTCATATGTTCCGCGACGTTCAAAACGCCTTTGGTGCCTCAACTCTAAACCGCTTAACCGAACTATCACGTAGTTATCAAACGTGTATGTCCGATGTTCGCAACATCCACAAACAACGTTTGGGGTTCAGCACATCGAGCGGTGCATTAAGGACATAAGCTTTCTCGTCCGCATAATCGCTACTTTCAACTTTCAACTATATTTTCTCTAGGAACATATCTAAACAAGGAACTAAAGCGTGAGCTTATTTACATAATTTGCAAAAGGTCTTTTGACTATGTTCAGGATAATTAAGTTCATCTTATGAACTCCCACTCAGATAGACATCCCTCCGGTCATCTAAGTGATTACATGATCCGAATCAACTAGGCCGTGTCCGATCAACACGTGAGACGGACTAGTCATCATCGGTGAACATCTTCATGTTGATCGTATCTACTATACGACTCATGCTCGACCTTTCGGTCTCCGTGTTCCGAGGCCATGTCTTTACATGCTAGGCTCGCAAGTTAACCCTAAGTGTTTCTGCGTGTGTAAATCTTGCTTACACCCGTTGTATGTGAACGTAAGAATCCATCACACCCGATCAACACGTGGTGCTTAGAAGCTTACTTAACTGTAGCAACGGTGCACGCTTAGGGAGAACACTTCTTGAAATTTGTAAGGGATCATCTTATTTACTACCGTCGTTCTAAGTAAACAAGATGCATAAACATAATAAACATCACATGCAATTATATAGTAGTGACATGATATGGCCAATATCATATTGCTCCTTTGATCTCCATCTTCGGGCTCCATGATCATCATTGTCACCGCATGACACCATGATCTCCATCATCATGATCTCCATCATCGTGTCTTCATGAAGTTGTCTCGCCAACTATTACTTCTACTACTATGGCTACCGTTAGCAATAAAGTAAAGTAATTACATGGCGTTGTTTAATGACACGCAGGTCATACAATAAATAAAGACAACTCCTATGGCTCTCGCGGTTGTCATATTCATCGACATGCAAGTCGTGAATCCTATTACAAGAACATGATCAATCTCATACATCACATATCATTCATCACATTCTTCTTGGCCATATCACATCACATAGCATACCCTGCAAAAACAAGTTAGACGTCCTCTAATTGTTGTTTGCATGTTTTACGTGGCTGCTATGGGTTTCTAGCAAGAACGTTTCTTACCTACGCAAAACCACAACGTGATATGCCAATTGCTATTTACCCTTCATAAGGACCCTTTTCATCGAATCCGTTCCGACTAAAGTGGAGAGGCGGCACCGCTAGCCACCTTATGCACCAAGTGCATGTCGGTCGGTGGAACCTGCCTCACGAAGAGTAAGTGTAAGGTCGGTCCGGCCGCTTCATCCCACAATACCGTCGAAACAAGATTGGACTAGTAACGGTAAGCATATTGAACATCATCAACGCCCACAACTACTTTGTGTTCTACTCGTGCAAAGAATCTACTTAATAGACCTAGCTCATGATGCCACTGTTGGGGAACGTAGCAGAAATTCAAAATTTTCCCACGTGTCACCAAGATCTATCTATGGAGAAACTAGCAACGAGGGAAGGAGAGTGCATCTACATACCCTTGTAGATCGCTAAGCGGAAGCGTTCAAGAGAACGGGGTTGAAGGAGTCGATTGTCGTGATCCAAATCACCGGAGATCCTAGTGCCGAACGGACGGCACCTCCGCGCTCAACACACGTACAGCCCGGTGACGCCTCCCATGCCTTGATCCAGCAAGGAGAGAGGGAGAGGTTGAGGAAGACTCCATCCAGCAGCAGCACAACGGCGTGGTGGTGGTGGAGGAGCGTGGCATCCCGCAGGCTTCGCCAAGCACCAAGGGAGAGGAGGAGGAGGAGAGGCAGGCTGCGCCTGGAGAGGAGGCTCTCGTGTGTTATGGGCAGCCCTGTGGCCTCATATATATAGGGAAGGGAGGGCTGCGCCCCTCTAGGGTTTCCACCCCTAGGGGGCGGCCAGCCCTAGATGGGATCAAGGGAGGCGGCCAAGAGGGAGGGAGAGGAGGCGCCCACTAGATGGGCCTTAGGGCCCATCTCGACTAGGGTTTGCCCCTCCCACCCATCCTTGCGCCTTGGGCCCCTTGGGGCGCACCAGCCCTCCTAGGGGCTGGTCCCTCCACACTTGGCCCACGCAACCTTCCGGGGTTGGTGGCCCCACTTGTGGACCCGGGACCCTCCGGTGGTCCCAGACATTACCGATATCGCCAAACTTTTCCGGTGACCAAAACAGGACTTCCATATATAAATCTTTACCTCCGGACCATTCCGAACTCCTCGTGACGTCCGGGATCTCATCCGGACTCGAACAACATTCGTAACCACATACAAGCTTCCTATATAACCCTAGCGCCACCGAACCTTATGTGTAGACCCTACGGGTTCGGGAGACAATGCATATGACCGAGACGTTCTCCGGTCAATAACCAACAGCGGATCTGGATACCCATGTTGGCTCCTACATGTTCCACGATGATCTCATCGGATGAACCACGATGTCAAGGACTCAATCAATCCCGTATTCAATTCCCTTTGTCTAGCGGTATTGTACTTGCCCGAGATTCGATCGTCGGTATCCCGATACCTTGTTCAATCTCGCTACCGCAAGTCTCTTTACTCGCTCCGTAACACATCATCCCGTGATCAACCCCTTGGTCACATTGTGCACATTATGATGATGTCCTACCGAGTGGGCCCAGAGATACCTCTCCGTCTACGGAGTGACAAATCCCGCCTCGATCCGTGTCAACCCAATGGTCACTTTCGGAGATACCAGTAGTGCACCTTTATAGTCACCCGATACGTTGTGACGTTTGATACACCCAAAGCACTCCTACGGTATCCGGAATTGCACGATCTCATGGTCTAAGGAAAAGATACTTGACATTAGAAAAGCTTTAGCATCTAACTACACGATCTTTGTGCTAGGCTTAGGATTGTCTTGTCCATCACATCATTCTCCTAATGATGTGATCCCGTTATCAATGACATCCAATGTCCATGGTCGAAACCGTAACCATCTATTGATCAACGAGCTAGTTAACTAGAGGCTTACTAGGGACACGGTGTTGTCTATGTATCCACACATGTATTGCTGTTTCCGGTCAATACAATTATAGCATGAATAATAAACGATTATAATGAACAAGGAAATATAATAATAACTAATTTATTATTGCCTCTAGGGCATATTTCCAACAGGGACCCCCTACCCGAGATCCGCCGGTTTTGACACCGACATTGGTGCTTTCATTGAGAGTTCCACTGTGCCGTCACCGTAAGGCTTGATGGCTCCTTCGATCATCGGTAACGATGCGGTCCAGGGTGAGGTCTTCCTCCCCAGACAGATCTTTGTATTCGGCGGCTTCGCACTGCGGGCCAACTCGCTTGGCCATCTAGAGCAGATCGAGAGCTACGCTCCTGGCCACCAGGTCAGGTTCGGAAACTTGAACTACACTACCGACATCCGCGGAGACTTGATCTTCGACGGATTCGAGCCCTTGCCAGGTGCGACGCACGATCACGACGGGCATGATATAGCTCTGCCGTCGGACGGTGTTCGGGAGATCACACCGGCAACTACTCCGGCCTTCAATCCGGAGCAAATTGCGCCATCTAAGGACGGGTGGATAGGCCCCGCCTCGGAGGCCGCACTCTCAGTGGCGATGGAGCCGAATACTGACCTCACCCCTCACGAGAGTCGTGATGCTGAACCACTGGATTCATCTCTGGCCTCGGACTCCGAGCCGTCTGCGCCCATGCCTATCGAATCCGATTGGGTGCCGATCATGGAGTTCACCTCCGCGGATATCTTTCAGCACTCGCCCTTCGGAGATGTGTTAAACTCGTTAAGGTCTCTCTCCTTGTCAGGAGAACCTTGGCCGAACTATGTCCGGCTAGAATGGGATGCGGACGATGAAGAAATTCGCTCCCCACCCACCACCCACTTAGTAGCCACTGTCGACGATTTAACCGACATGCTCAACTTCGACTCCGAAGACATTGATGGTATGGACGACGATGCAGGAGACAAACAGGAACCACTGCCCACAGGGCACTGGACCGCCACCTCATCATATGATATATACATGGTGGATACACCCAAAGAAGGCAATGGCGATAAGAGAGTGGAGGATGACCCCTCCAAGAAGCAACCCAAGCGCCGACGTCAGAGGCGCCGCTCTAAGTCTCGCCATAGCAAAAGTAGTGATACCGGCACCAGAGACAATAGCACTCCGACAGTGCCGAAGACGATGACAATCCCCTCCAGCAAGATTTAGAGCCGGAGGATGAACAAGCCAGCCCTCCTGAGCGAGCAGCAGACGGAGAAGCGGAGGATGACAATTACATGCCTCTCTCTGAAGACGAGGTGAGCCTCGGCGACGAAGAATTTATCGTGCCTGAGGATCCCATCGAGCAGGAGCGCTTTAGGCCCCGGCTTATATCCACAACAAATAGCCTGAAGAAAAAGCAACAACAGCTTCGAGTTGATCAAGATTTGCTAGCAGACAGATGGACTGAAGTCCTTGCGGCCAAGGAACATGAACTCGAACGCCCCTCCAAGGGTTACCCCAAGCGCAGGTTGCTACCCTGACTTGAGGAGGAAGCATTGAAACCTACATCACCAGCGTATGATGCGGCTGATCGGCCACCTCATGGACGAGATAGAGAGGCATTACAGCCTGAAGCTCAGCATGCACCCCGCCGCCACTCAAACAAAAATACCAAGGCACGGGGAAACACGCGGGACCTGCGAGACGTATTGGAAGACAGGGCAAAACACGCAAGATCGATCTACGGATCATGGGGGCACGCACCTACGCGAGACGATGACCGTCACGCTGGATACAGTAAAGGTAAATCCGGCCGGGCTGAACACAGCAGGCAAGACTCATATGAGCTGCGTCGTGATATAGCCCAGCACAGAGGCGCCGCACACCCCCTATGCTTCACTGACGAAGTAATGGATCATGAATTCCCAGAGGGTTTTAAACCCGTAAATATCGAATCATATGATGGTACAACAGATCCCGCGGAATGGATCGAGGATTTCCTCCTCCACATCCACATGGCCCGCGGTGATGATCTACATGCCATCAAGTACCTCCCACTAAAACTCAAAGGACCAGCTCGGCATTGGCTGAATAGCTTGCCAGCAGACTCCATTGGCTGTTGGGAGGATCTGGAAGATGCATTCCTTGACAACTTCGTGGCACTTATGTGCGACCACCGGATGCCGATGACTTGAGCCATATAACTCATCAGCCGGGGAATCGGCCAGGCAATTCTGGACACGGTTCCTAACCAAGAAAAATCAAATTGTCGACTGTCCGGATGCAGAGGCCTTAGCGGCATTTAAGCATCACATCTGTGATGAGTGGCTCGCCCGGCACCTCGGCTAGGAGAAGCCGAAGTCTATGGCAGCCCTCACGACACTCATGACCCGCTTTTGCGCGGGAGAGGATAGTTGGTTGGCTCGCAGCAACAACATATCAAGGAACCTTGGCACTTCGGATACCAAGGATAGTAACGGCAGACCACGTCGTAGCAGACATAAGCGTCGCAACAACAGCGATAACGCCGAGGACACGGCAGTCAATGCCGGATTCAGTGGCTCTAAATCCGTTAGCGAAAAAAACCATTCAAAAGAAGTACTCCGGGCCCGTCCAGTTGGGACCGCATACTCGATCGCTCGTGTCAAATACACGGCACCCCCGATAAGCCAGCCAATCTCACCAACAGAGAATGCTGGGTGTTCAAGCAGGCTGGCAAATTAAATGCCGAAAACAAGGACAAGGGGCTGCATAGTGACGACGAGGAGGAACCCCGACCACCGAACACGGGAGGACAGAAGAGGTTCCCCCACAAGTGAGGACGGTGAACATGATATACGCAACCCACATCCCCAAGAGGGAACGGAAGTGTGCACTAAGGGACGTCTATGTGATGGAGCCCGTCGCCCCAAAGTTCAACCCATGGTCCTCTTGTCCGATCACCTTCGATTGCAGGGACCACCCCACTAGTATCCGTCATGGCGGATCTGCTGCATTGGTCTTAGACCCCATCATTGACGGATTTCACCTCACTCGAGTCCTTATGGACGGTGGCAGCAGCCTGAACCTGCTCTATCAGGATACAATGCGCAAAATGGGTATAGACCCCTCAAGGATCAAACCCACAAAAACGACCTTTAAAGGCGTCATCCCAGGTGTAGAGGCCCATTGCACGGGCTCAATCACACTGGAAGTGGTCTTCGGATCTCCGGACAACTTCCGAAGCGAGGAGTTAATCTTCGATATCGTCCCATTCCGCAGCGGCTATCACGCACTTCTTGGGCGAACCACATTTGCAAGATTCAATGCGGTACCGCACTACGTGTACCTCAAGCTCAAGATGCCAGGACCTAGGGGGGTCATAACAGTCAATGGAAACACAGAGCGCTCGCTCCGCACGGAGGAACACACTGCGGCCCTCGCAGCAGAAGCACAAATGTAACGCCACGGATTCGATGCGCCAGGTGTCCGTCAGTTATTCGCCGTCGTTTCCATGTCATTTGCTTGCGTGTTGCATTTTGCCATGTCATCATCTGCATTTCATATCATGTCATCATGTGCATCTCATTTTGCATGTGTGTGCGTCTCATGCATCCGAGCATTTTCCCCGTTGTCCGTTTTGCAATCCGGCACTCCTATGTCTCCCGGCGCCCCCTTTTGCCTCTTTTCATGTGCGGGTGTTAAACTTTCTCGGAATGGCCCGAGGTTTGTCAAGCGGCCTTGGTATAGCACCGATAGACCGCCTGTCAAGTTTCGGATCATTTGGAGGTCGTTTGGTACTCCAACGGTTAACCGGGTAACCGCAAAAGCCCCTTTCTCTTTGCAGCCCAACACCCCTTTCAAAGTGGCCCAAAACCCAGCAAACTCCCCTCCATGCTCTCGGTCGTTCGATCACGATCGCGTGGCCGAAAACCGCTCCTCATTTGGACTCTCCTACCTCCCTCTACCTATAAATATGTGTCTCCCTCCGAATTTTGCGCGCAGTCCAACCCTAGCCATTTTCCTCCTCCCGCAGCCGGACATGTCCGCCCCGCCGCCGGACGCGTCCACCCCCGCCGCCACGTCGCTCCGACGAATCGGAGGCCGCCACCTCAGCCGCACCGCCGCCCCGTCCAGCCAGCGCCGCCACATGGCAACGGCCACCTCCGCCGCCAGGCTTCTGCTGGAGCCCATCGATGGCTCCAGCGAGCAGCGCCGCCGCCCGCCCGTTCGGCCGCGCCTCGCGCCCCGCCCGCAACTCCCCACGCCGGAAGCTGCGTCCCGCCGGCCGCCCGCCGCGCCGCGCCGGCCACACCTCCTCCGCCCGGTCCCGCCTCGGCGCTCGGCTGCCGCTGCTGGCCGCGCGCCTCAAGGCCTTCCCGGTCCCTCTCCGGCCGCCGCCGCGCCGGTGCGCCGCCGCTCTCCTCGCCCGCCCGAGCCTCGCCTCGCCATGCGCCGCCCGGCCCCAGCGCCGCGGCCTCGCCACCCCTGCGCCTCCTCCGCAGCCTCCCGGCGTCCGCGCCTGCGCCCGCCTTGGCCGGCGGAGCGCCCGGCGCCTCCGTCGCCGCCGCCACCGCTGCGCCGGATCCGGCCGGATCCGGCCAGATCCGGCCCGGAGAGCCCCTTCCCTGGCCTCCTCGACCTCCCCGGCCCCGTCCCCGACTTCTCCGGCCATCCTCCGGCGAAGCTCCGGCCAGATCCGCCCTGCCTCGAAATCCGTGCAGATCCAGAGGTTGACCCCGAATTGCGAAGTCCCAGATTTTTGCACATTTTCATGCCATATTCATCATGCCGTATCTCTGCATCTGTAGCTCTGTTTCGTGCGTGTAATATGTCAAATTGTTTGTCTCGACGAGTACATCATTTCATCTCATTGAATCATTTACATTTGAGCTCATCTTGATGCCCTAAATGCTGTTAGAAGAGGGCTATGTGATGTTAGTTTCAGATTCTTATCAGAACATGCAGTTTTGTCATTTTTGCCATGATTGATGTGTGCACCCTATGAACTTGAGTCCTACATGTGTTTTGTAATATGCCATGCCATCTTTACAGGGGTGTATGCCATGTATTTTTGTGATATCTGTGGTGACTAGCACAAGCATGCAAACTAGGCTTCATGATGTTGCTGATTTCAGCCCCTGTTCTGCTGATATTTTTATGCCATGTAAACTTGATGCTACCGAGAGATCCATGCTTATTTTGAGATACTTCAGTAAGGATGTTTTGAACATATGGTTATTCTCTATCCATCCATGCCTTTGTTTGCAATTATCGAGGGCCATAGCTTGATTCAATCGAGCTCTACTTTTGCTATAAAATGTTTCCTGGCAGGTTGTTTACATGTTATTCAATTTTGCCAAGGTTGTTGTAGTTGATCCGTGTATGCTATGATGTTGTTCTTGCCATGTATAGCTTCTATGCCATGTCTTCTTACTGTTGGTTGCCTTGCCATGGCATGTATTGCTCTGTGGTGAGTGGTTCAAGCTCACTAACATGCCTACTTATTGTTGTTCCTGCCATGTATGAATCTGTAATATAACTTGCTATGTTTACATGGGTGCCATCATATTTTCTGATCCTTTTTGGCTCATGGTCAGTAAAGGACTTTTGTTCTATGGGTTTAGTAGTATCATGATATGCCTTTGTTTGCTATGATAAGTTCCTGTAACATGTTGTTTCATAGCTCTAAACATTGCAACCAGATGTTATTTCTGCTAAAGTCTGGAACTGTTATTATTTGCAATCTTGCCATGTGTGTTTGAGCATGTTCTAGTGATTTCTGGAGATAGCTCAGTGTTCATGTTTTGTCATGCTTTACCTGTACATCATGCCCATACCTTTTGTTTTCACGTTGAGGTCCTGTAGCATTTTGTTTTGATGCTTGCAATATGCCTAGTTGCTGTTTTGGACAGATTGTTGCTATAACTTGTTTCATGTGTATGTGTTGAACCGTTGCTCCGTTTTGAGTGTGCCCTATATGAAACTTGCTTGATTTTGCATGTAGTTTCATATTAGCCTGTTGCATCCTTGTTTTGAGAGTGTTTGCTTGATTTTGTATGCATTTTGCATCAATGCCATGTTTAACTTGTTTTGCTCATATCTTCTAGGCCGTAGCTCCGAATTTAATGAACTTTATATGTAACTTGACTAGAATCTCGTGTAGATCATCGTGGTGCATCTTAACTTGCTGTTTAACAAACTTGAACATAAGTTTTACTCAGATCTGGACCAATTTCGAAATTTGCATATGAGGACTTACCGGAATTGTTCTATGTTGTTTCCGGCCTCATTTAAACTTGCTTTGAGGTGTTGTTCTTGTTTGCATCATATTTTGCCATGAGTAGATCCATGTAGTCTTGTCATGCATCATGCTTGTTATGCATCATGCCTTGTTCATGTGTGGTGTGTTTACTATGTTGTGTGCTTCTTCTTGTTAGTTCCTGTTTCGTTGCGATCGTGAGGATTCGTTCGTCTACGCTTGGTTCGACTTCGTGGCTTCATCTTCTTCATGGACTCGTTCTTCTTCCTTGCGGGATTTCAGGCAAGATGACCGCTACCCTGGATCTCACTACTATCATTGCTATGCTAGTTGCTTCGTTCTATCGCTATGCTGCGTTATCTACCACTTGCTGCTCAAGCCTCCCAAATTGCCATGAACCTCTAACCTTTCACACCCTTCCTAGCAAACCATTGTTTGGCTATGTTACCGCTTTGCTCAGCCCCTCTTATAGCGTTGTTAGTTGCAGGTGAAGATGAAGTTTGTTCCTTGTTGGAACATGGAGATGTTGTTCCTTGTTGGAACATGTTTACTTGTTGGGATATCACAATATATCTTATTTAATTAATGCATCTATATACTTGGTAAAGGGTGGAAGGCTCGGCCTTATGCCTGGTGTTTTGTTCCACTCTTGCCGCCCTAGTTTCCGTCATATCGGTATTATGTTCCCGGATTTTGCGTCCCTAACGCGGCCGGGTGATTTATGGGACCCCCTTGACAGTTCGCTTTGAATAAGACTCCTCCAGCAAGGCCCAACATTGGTTTTACCATTTGCCTCACCTATGCCCTTTTTCCCTTGGGTTTTCGGAGCCCAAGGGTCATCTTTATTTTAGCCCCCGGGCGGTGCTCCTTCGAAAGTGTTGGTCCGAACCGAGCAAGATCTGGGGCCACCACGGGCAACTCGAGGGTTGGTTTTACTCGTAGCTTGACTTATCCGGTGTGCCCCGAGAACGAGATACGTGCGCTCCTATCGGGATTTGTCGGCACATCCGGGCGGCTTTGCTGGTCTTGTTTTATTCTTGTCGAAATGTCTTGTAGCCGGATTCCGAGACTGATCGGGTCTTCCGGGAGAAGGAATATCCTTCGTTGATCGCGAGAGCTTATCATGGGCTAAGTTGGGACACCCCGCAGGTATAAACTTTCGAGAGCCGTGCCAGCGGTTATGTGGCGATGGGAATTTGTTAATATCCGGTTGTAGTAAACTTGAAGCAAACTCTTCTAAAATACACCAACCTGTATGCGAACCGTGAGTGTCTCTTTTCGGGTTGATCGAGAGGAGAACACGGTTTCTGGGTTATGTTTGACGTAAGTAGGAGTTCATGATCACTTCTTGGTCATTGCTAGTTGACGACCGTTCCGCTTGCTCTCTTCTCGCTCTTATCTGCGTTGGTTAGCCACCATATCATGCTTAGTCGCTGCTGCAACCTCACCACTTCACCCCTTCCTTTCCCATTAAGCTTTGCTAGTCTTGATACCCATGGTAATGGGATTGCTGAGTCCTCGTGGCTCACAGATTACTACACCACCAGTTGCAGGTACCAGGTTTCACGATGATCTTGACGCGAGAGCGATGTTGCTTGTATTGAAGTTCTTCTTCTGCTTCTTCTTTCATCAGGGGATAGGTTCCAGGTCGGCAGCCTGGGCTAGCAGGGTGGATGTCGTTTGAGCTTCTGTTTATGTTTCATCCGTAGTCGGATGTTGATCTTGTATATGATGTTGATGTATTCTTGTGGCATTTGTGCCTTATGTATGTATCCCCACTATTATGTAATGTTGATGTAATGATATCCACCTTGCAAAAGCGTTTCAATATGCGGGTCTATCCTTGGTGGGACCTTCGAGTTCCTTTTGGATAGGGTCGCATATTGGGCGTGACAACAAAGCAGCCTCTTAAGGCAATCCACCAATTTGGCGATAAAGCCCCCGGACACCGTCAAGCGAGTCCGGAGTAACCTGCAACAGGATTGCCTGGCACGTTCAGAACTGGCCTAGTAATACGGCCCCCGCCCTAGTCCCAGTCAAACAGCGAAATCCGTGTCGCGCGTACATAATTACGCATTGAAAATACCATGGGCATAGGCGGGAGCACGACCATGGCACGTCCCACGGTGCTGCTCAACCGCCCTAGGGGCTGAATACCTTTATCATTTTCTCTCTTTCAGGACCTTACTCTCTGGAAGCCCTATCCGGCAGTGCGATTGCCGGACACATAATACAACAACCAAGGAGGCAGGAAGCTACGTCGTACAATGGAATCCCCAGGTGGCCTGTGATAACAGCGGAATACCTGCTTTAAATACCTGTCCGCAGCTTGCCCTTGGATAGGACATGTTAAATATTCCTATTTTTTGCTTATTTCACTACTTGTATCAGTACGTTTCAACGTATTCCTTGAATAACGATGCATAGCACTAGTCTTTAATTGCATTATCTATTTTATACGTTTATTTACGACAATCAGCACCCGTACATTCTGGTACGGACAGTACGCCAGGGGCTTTCGTATACCCCATAACACGGCACGAGAAGTCCGAACACTTTCGACAGCGCGACACCCCGAACTTATAGCATTGTATGCATCAGCTCCGAATCATGTCTTGGGTCAATAGTTGGGTTTGCCTGGCTCCCATGTTTTGGTACCTTACGTTCCGCTATATCGGCTAAGGTAGCACTGGGAGAACTACGGCGATTGTGTCCCGGTTCTTCCGGACGAGCACCTCAGTAGGGAAAGCCAAAACTGACTGTCATGATGAGGCGAGAGCTGGTCGCTGTTCGAGAGGTCTCAAGTCCCTAAAGACTTTTTCCGCTTCGGGCGAGGAGTCGGCCTTGTCCGACTTAGGCATATATAGCGCCCCAAATTCGGCCTTCTGAATACTAGGGGCTTCGCCAAAATTTAAAATTGTAGACTTCTATGGCTAAGTGAGAGTGACAAAGCATTATAGTCCAATTGCCTGGTTCGTTGCGCTGAGCACCTCCCTCAAAGGACCCAAAAATGGGAAAAAGAGTGCTCAGATTTATCCCGAACACCCCAGCACTAGCTGCATGGGGGCAGAAGCCGACGACTGGCCAACTCTCAGATTTTATAAACGGCCGCACAGAAGGTAATATAAATTCAAAAAGTGTTGCATAGCGCAAATGAACTAGTTTTCACATTACAGGATCACATGAGCACGTTCATTCAAAAATTACATCTTTGGTACACTCCTCCACCACAAGGCGGGCACCTTCAGACACCCTCATAATACATTTCGGGTGGCGATGCTCCCTTGCCCCCGCGGCGGCCCCTCCTTCACCAGCTTCTCGGCGTCCATCTTCGCCCAGTGCACCTTCGCACGGGCAAAAGCCCTGCGTGCACCTTCGATGTAGACGGACCGCTTGATGACTTCCAACCGGGGGCAGGCATTCAGAAGCCGCCCCACCAGACTGAAGTAGCTGTTGGGCAGGGGATCGCCAGGCCACATCCGGACTATAAGGCCCTTCATGGCCTGTTCGGCCGCCTTGTGGAGCTCGACCAGTTGCTTCAGCTGGTCGCTCAAGGGCATCGGGTGTTCGGTCCGAGTATATTGAGACCAGAACAACTTCTCCATCGAGCTCCCCTCCTCGGCCCAGTAGAACTCCGCGGCATCAGACGCACTGCGGGGCAGATCTGCGAACGCTCCTGGAGAATCCGAACTCGGGTAAGTAAAAAGACATTTTCTTTCACGTGCTTGCTTTGCATAATGAATGCCTTACCCGCTGCTATCTTCTTAACCACCTCAACTTCCTGGAGGGCCTTTCGGGCTTTGGCCTTGGCATGTTTCACGCTGTCGAGCGCCTTTGCAAGCTCGGACTCTCGCGTCTTAGAGTCAAGCTCCAGGGCCTCGTACTTCATGATGAGAGCCTAGAGCTCTTGATGTACCTCGCCTACTCGGGACTCTTGTTTTTCTCGCTCGGTGCGCTCCTAGGCCGCTTTGTTTTCAGCCTCGGACAGCGCCTTCTTCAGGGTCGCCACTTCGGTCACGGCCCCTGGCACATTCATGATGATCCTATTATTCTGCAACCAAATCTTTTTTCATATAGACAAGGTATTGCTTACCTTTGTTCTTTTCGAGCTACCTCTTGATAAGGCCGAGCTCTTCCTTGGACCGCTCAAGGTCCTGCTCCAGTGCAGCGACCTCCGCAGTACGTGCGGCAGCGGCCAGCAATGAAGCCTGCATATGCAAATAGACATATTACTTGATCCTCTATTCGGCCTTTCTTCGTGAACGCCAAACAAAGCATCAGGGGCTACTGTCTATGCGGCAACATTCTCCTATAATTACTTACCTGAAAGCCTGTTAGGAGGCTTGCGCACGCTTCAGTTAGTCCGCTTTTGGTGGACTGAACCTTCTCGATCACCGCACTCATGATAGTGCGGTGCTCTTCGTCGATGGAAGCACCTTGAAGCGCTTCCAACAAGTTGTCTGGTGCCTCTGGATGGACAGAGGTCACCGGAACAGGCGGCTTGCCCCTCTCAATAGGGGGCCGCCTGCCGGAGTCCGGAACCACCGGAGGTTCCGGCGCAGTGTTCGGCTGGGGTCTGAACCTGGAGCCCGTGGGAGTCTTGCTCCCTTTGCGCCCAGGGTCTGGAAGGTCGCCTTGAGGCGTCTCCAGGACTACCTCCCCTCGGCCCGGTGCCTTCTGAGACAACACCTCAATGTTGTCCGTAGGGCGAGGGGTGGAGGCGGTCGGAAGAGAACCGCTACTCATATCCGACGGGTCCAAAGAACCGTCCGACGAAGATACGTCGACACGGGCTCAGGACGGACTGCATAATCATGTTCGGCGTACGGTGGAGCAGTACAATAGAAACATATCATAAATTACTATGGTATCCGGATACTTACGACTTCGCCAGGGGTTTGTCCCTGGGCAACCAATCGTCGTCGCTGTAGGCGGCGGTCGTGGAGCAGTCCGGAAGGAGGGTCCTCTTCTTCTTGGACCCTTCGGCCTCCCCGGTTGGGGCGGCCTTCCTTTTCTTATCTCCCCCGGTTGGGGGGAGAACTTTCCTCCTCCTCCTCGTTTTCGTGGGAGGAGTGCGACTCGGAGTTATCGGACGATGAGTCCGATATCACCTGACGCCGGAGACCCTTTCGGGTCCCCGTGGCCTTCTTCTTGGTCTTCTTCTCCGGCACCTCATAAGGTGCCGGAGTCAGCATCTCTGTCAGGAGAGCGTCTGCTGGATCTTCGGGCAGGGGGGCTGGGCAGTCAATCTGCTCTACTGTCTCCACCCAGTCCTGTTAAAAGCATGGGAGCTTAGATCCCGCACATGATTAAACTGGGGAAAATAAATACCCCATAAGGTGTAAAGAACTTACCGGATTCGCAGGGCGCTTCGCGCTAAGTCTGCGGTCCTCGGTAAGGGAAGGAGGTACCTCGGCGCCCTTGAACAGCACCCTCCAAACATCCTTAAAGCGTCAGGTCAAAGAGCTCTCGCAGCATCTGGTGCTCGGCCGGGTCGAACTCCCACAAATTGAATGCCCGTCGTTGACACGGGAGGATCCGGCGGAAGAGCGTGACCTGGACCACGTTGACAAGCTTGAGTTTCTTGCTTATCATGTTCCGGGTACATTTCTGGAGTCCGGTCAGCTCCACCGATGGACCCCAGGACATGCCCTTCTCTTTCCACGAGGTGAGCCGCGTGGGGATTCTGGATCGAAACTCGGGGGCCGCCACCCAGTTGGTGTCGCGCGGCTCGGTGATGTAGAACCACCCCGATTGCCACCCCTTTATGGTCTCCACATAGGAGCCCTCGAGCCATGTGACGTTGGGCATTTTGCCCACCATGGCACCTCCGCATTCCGCTTGCTGACCGCCCACCACCTGAGGTTTAACATTGAAGGTCTTCAGCCACATGCCGAAGTGGGGCCGGACGCGGAGGAAGGCCTCGCACACGATGATAAATGCCGAGATGTTGAGGATGAAGTTCGGGGCCAGATCATGGAAATCCAACCCGTAGTAGAACATCAGGCCGTGGACGAACGGGTGGAGGGGAAATCCCAGTCCGCGGACGAAGTGGGTGAGGAAAACTACCCTCTCATGAGATTCCGGGGTGGGGACGATCTGCCTCGCGTTGCGCAGCCGGTGCGCGATGTCCGCGGCCAAGTATCCGGCTCGCGGCAGCTTTTTGATGTCCTCCTCCGTGACGAGGATTTCATCCACTTGCCTCCCGCTCCGGACATGCTTGGAGCGGTTTGAGGGGAAAGACACAAACTTGGGTGTTGGAGCTCGAGTGCGCGAGAATGGATGAGCGAGGAGGAAGAAGGCATGGGTGAAAAAGGTGAACCCTTATCCCTCTATAAGGGCGGACGGAACTGTGCGCCCCCACCGGCCTAGTAAACTCGCTTATTCCCCAAGCGCCGTAATTGATGGCGCGGTTGGGTTACCCACGTCCGTATTGATGAGAATCCCGGGATAAGGGGACACAATCTCTGCTTCGACAAGACGTGCCAAGGAAACCGCCTCACGATATGCGCCGAGGCTGGTTGAGAAAAACGGTTCGAATAATGACCGGGCCGTGGTGTGATGTCATCGAGTGTGTCTGCAGATTAGATTTGTGGAAGTATTATTCTCTCTACGGTGGTACGTGGAATTTATTTTGCAGAGCCGGACACTGTCCTTGTGTTCAAAATCTTCTATGGAATATTCGGAGGAGGAACCCGCCTTGCAATGCCGAAGACAAACTGCGCGCTGGACACATCGTCATTGAAGCCTGGTTCAGGGGCTACTGAGGGAGTCCTAGAATAGGGGGTATCCGGACAGCCGGACTATATCCTTTGGCTGGACTGTTGGACTATGAAGATACAAGATTGAAGATTGAAGACTTCGTCCCATGTCAGGATGGGACTCTCCTTGGCGTGGAAGGCAAGCTTGGCAATACGGATATGTAGATATCCTTCCCTGTAACCGACTCTGTGTAACCCTAGCCCCCTCCGGTGTCTATATAAACCGGAGGGTTTAGTCTGTAGGACAACGACAATCATACCATAGACTAGCTTCTAGGGTTTAGCCTCTACGATCTCGTGGTAGATCAACTCTTGTAATACTCATATCATCAAGATCAATCAAGCAGGAAGTAGGGTATTACCTCCATCGAGAGGGCCCAAACCTGGGGAAACATCGTGTCCCCTGCCTCCTGTTACCATCCACCTTAGACGCACAGTTCAGGACCCCCTACTCGAGATCTGCTGGTTTTGACACCGACAATGGCCTTGATCATCCCAGGTCCAAAAAGTCCTGCAAAGGATTTTGATTTGTTCATGGAGCCTCTTGTGGAGGAACTTCAACAGCTATGGAGGGGTGTTCTCAGTCGAGACCTATATAGCAGCCCACCAGCTGATTTCTTTCTGCGTGCTGTTATAATTTGGTGCATCCATGATTATCCGGCTTTGGGCACTATGTCAGGGCGAACGACACATGGTTACAATGCATGTGTTCGCTGTGACAGGAATCCACTGTCATACGCAATACTTAGCAAGATATGTTACGTTGGACACCTCCGTTTCCTTGCCAAGGATAAGCCGCATCCTAGAAAATACCGAAGACATGTGTTCAATGCAAAGCATGAAAACCATGATGCGCCAAAGAGGCTCACCATCGCTGAGTTGCAAGTGGAATTAGAGAAGGTCATGCATATTACACCAGGAAACCATCCTGATAATGGTAGCAAGAAAAGGAAGGGAGGAAGGGCAGAAGAGAGATTATTGTTTACCCACAGGTCCACTTTGTGGGACTTGGAGTATTGGAAAGATTTGAAAATGCGGCATAATCTTGATGTGATGCACATCGAGAAAAATATATGTGACAGCATTATCGGCACACCTCTTAATACTGAAGGAAATATGAAAGATACCTTAAAATTTAGGATTGATTTGACACACCTGGGTATCAGACAGGATTTGCAGGTGCAAGATGAAGGTAAACCACGGGATATGGCACCAGTTGTATACGCCTTGGACAAGGTAAAAGAAAAGAATTCTGCGAGGTCCTCACACGTGTGAGATCCCCACATGGATTTGCTTCCAACCCTCGAAAGGAGAGTCAAGCATATGGAAACAAGGTACAAGGGTTGAAAACTCTTGACCGCCACATCCTACTTCAAAGGGTTTTACTGTTATCCTTAGAGGATTGGGCATACGACTTATACAGAGCAGTTGCGAGTTGGGACAATTCTTCAAGGAACTCAAAGAGAAATATCGGGATAGATGCTTTGGAGCGCCTTAGAGACAAGATACCAACTATCCTATGCGACCTTGAGAAGATATATCCTCCAGCCTTCTTTGATGTGAAGGTGCATTTGGCTGTTCATCTACCGATGAGGCACTACTTAGAGGTCCAAGACAAGATGGCTGGATGTACCCTATTGGAAGGCAGCTAGGCACTTTCAAGGGCTATGTTAGGAACAGAGCTAGACCCGAGGGTTCCATTGTAGAGGCCTACATTGCTACGTATGATGACATTCTCGCTCAAAATACATTGAAACAATTGATCAGCTTAGCAAAGAGGTGGATGAAGACAATCCCGGCTCAATGTTTTCGATTATTACATTCGAGTTACTGGAACAGTCGACAAGAGGACAAACCTAAAGATTTGGACAAAATGGTTTGGTATGTGTTGAATAACTGTCCGAGATACTACCTTATATCAAGTAAGTGCTAAGTATTGCAGCTTATACATCGTAATCTACTAAACTTGCAGCACATTCTTATATATTTAGATGTTTGACGCGATCACTATGTTGTGCAACATCTACAAAAGGAGTTATCGCCGCAAAAATCCAAGAAACATTGACAAACTGGTTATGGCAGGATTTGCGAAATGGTTCAAGAGCCATGTAAGCTTTTGAATTGCACTGCCAGTTTTTTTAATATATTGAGTACATATGATGATCAGCTTGTCTATTTTCTAACCATAGGTTAAGAAGATGAGGGAGGAAGGGCAGGCAGTTGATGATGCCCTTTACTCACTAGCAATGGGTCCTGATACTCGGGTAAGAAATTATGAATCTTGCGTTGTTGGAGATGTGCGCTACAACACTCTTGCACGAGACGAAGGCAGGAAGACACAAAACAGTGCCATCATGAACACGGATACATATGACAAAGAGAAAACTGAAATGTATGCTAACATAATAGACATTGTTCAGTTGCAAGATATATCTCTGTTTCGAGGATCATCGGTGTGTGGTTCTCATAGTTGTCGTTGGTATAACCTATTTTCCAGATCGCAAAACCCGGAGCTGATGATTATTTCAAATCCATCAATGTCAAGGCGGCGTACTAGACCAACGAGCCTTTTATTTTGGCAAATCAAGCAACACAGATATTTTTCTTGGAAGACACATTTTCACATAGCAATGACTGGAGAGTATTGCGAAGGTTTGAGCAGAGGAATTCGTTTAATGAAGTTGCAGAACAAGATGATGCTTACACTGCTCCTGATGTACAAGATAACACAGATGACGCCGGCGAAAAGATTGTCTGTCGTGCTGTGGACATACAAGAGTTGATCAAGAAGAAGCCAACGTTCGAGGACGTTGAGGACGAAGAAGAAGATGACACCGTGGGGAATTACGTATTCAGACCGATACACATGGCGAAGATGTTGATGTCTTTGCTGCGGATGATGATTACATTGCTTTTGTTGTATTTGCCTCGTCAAGACCGCTTTTTTATCTACTATGTGAAATTGTGTTTGCTATGACAACCTAAACCTGATGAACATGTTGTTTAGTATTTTCCGTGAGAACATCACTTGTTATGTATGCTGATTTGTGTTTGGAGATTGTATGATGACTAAAACATGATGACATTGTTGTTTAGTTGTACTCATATTTGGCTGTGAAACTTGAATTTGATGACATAGTTTGTTGTTGGACTGCAATTTTCTCGACGCTTCGAATGAGAACAAAGCTGACCAAGACAGGCCTCTGCTAATTTATTTATTTATTACCAAAAGGGCCTCGATATTTATTTATTTATGAGCAAAAGGATACCCCTAATTTCCGTTAATAGAAATCATTAGATGTTCACAACACTACGCCCAGCCTGCTGCTACAGGTTTCATTCATTACTAGTTTCAGCAAAGTGCTCATGTCATAGCCATCAATACATCACGAAAGTGCTACATACGCTGCAAATAAAGAACAATCATCCCACTGAGCACATCAATTTTGCCCATTATCTTCACAAGCTCTTTCATCTCCTCATTGTTGTCAAGGCCGTTCAAGAGCCTGTTGCTTGGCCATGACTAGAGGAACTGCATCTTTAACCTTACGCCTCAGTATCTTCCTCTTCATCATTCCTTCGCCATTTGTCCAACACCCCAACCTGCTGGTATTGGGATTCCTCGCTAACCAAATAATCAGCGAGTTGCACTCCCCCACATCAAGAACTTCCCGTAAATACAAATCACACGAATCTTCCTTTTACTCGCATGAATCAAATTGGAAGATCATCAACCAAACTATTAAAAAAATCAGCTACTGAAAGCAGCAGAACAACACTTAAACATATTATTACCCCATGATTCGGGCATTTGTAGAAGACTAGGCTAGGGTTGAGGATTGTGGTTGAGACGCGATGGATGACTCTGCGTGATTTGCAGCAGTGGCACCACACCAACGGCAGTAGGTTGCGATGAGCAACCAGTTGCGGTGCGCGTGTGTCGGAGTAATGGGCCACGGGTAGCCCAACCCGAGTCCCTGAATATTCTAAAAACATCGGGCCGACTGCGCCCCTCAAGACACCAAGATGGAGCGACGCCTTCCTCTAGCCAGTTGGTCAGGTGGCCGGCTGTCGGAAGGCAGCCAAGCTCCGTATATGGGCGCTTATACAAGCCGACTCGGCAAAGTGCCTCTAGAGGCCGGCTCACAGCGATCGGGTCCTGTGTGCCCTCAAAGTCTGCACCCTCATTAAGGGGACAAGACCAAATATAGCTATAGTGTAGCCCCTCACCCCCACGATCAGGGCTAAGCGAGGGAACAGTGCCCCGTACATGCGGAGCTCGCCGTTCGGCGCGGCACTGTTGTCCCTCCTCCCTTGACGTCATGCCAATCCGATGGAGCTTTGCCCCACGATGTCCTGTCAGGACGGCCCGTAGGCGGCGGGCCCTACCTGGCAGCAGGCAGCATACAAGACGGAGGGAGATAGACCAGTCGGACCCAAGAGAAGCCGGCTTCCAGCAGGTAGCCTGTTCTCTCCTCGGGGCTCACAAGTCATTAACCAGATGAGACGGGGGGTGGCTACAGTGATCTCCCACCAGGCGGCGGGACTGTAGCCACGCCCCCACGACCAAGCCTGTGTCATTAGCATAGCGGATACAGTAACCAGCAGCCGGGAAGGCCCGTGATCGGTGGGTACGGCCTGTCGGCTTCAAACCAGACCAGGCGGCGGGCCCCAGCAGCCGGCGAAGAAGCCGGCGCCCAGAGACACTGACAGCCGGGGCCTACACCCGGCTGGATTACTATTGTACCCCTTCTGGTAGGCCTATATAAACCCCCCAGGGCACCATGCAAAGGGTTCCCAATCCCTTAGAACTAGATACATACCTAGAGAGGAGAAGAGCTAGCCTTGCCCTCTCCTACCTCTGCCAAACAGCTCGAATAGCACCATTGTAGTCACTTGTGCCTTAGTGATCATGCGGAGACCCTGCAGAGAAGGACTAGGGGTGTTATCTCCTAGGAGAGCCCCGAACCTGGGTAAAGTACGCCGGCGTTCGTGTCTACGCCTCATCCCGCTTCCGGGCACCGGCGATGTTCTACTCGCTCCCACCATGATAAGCCATCCATTGGCATATGTCGCACCCAACCCCCGACATTTGGCGCCCACCATGGGGCGAGGTGCACCGTCGTCCGGAGACCTGTTCTGGACGGGAACCCTTTTCCTCCCTGGAGAACGCCTCCAGCCCGGCACGCCAGATGGAGTCTGCACCGATGCGCTGCACGGTCTGGAGGTCGCCTGCGCGGTGAGCTGCCTCGCCGACCTTTTTGGCGATAGCCTCTCCGACGAGCCAGGCTCGATGCGGGCACGGATGGTTCTCGAGGGCCGCCGCCGCCTCCTCGATCAGCTCCACGCCACCAGCGAGCCTGCTACGGACTTGGAGTCTATTGGCTCCACCGACCCAATGCTTGTCGATTCGACATCAAGGCTACTTGACGCGCCCCCACCAACATTGTGGTTCACGACGCAGCCTCACGCCGGAGAGCGGCGAAGCGCCGCCACGGAGGTGCTTGTCATCGGCCACATGCGAGCACTCCGGGCGGAGGCGCCATGACCGCGCCCACGCCGCATCTGCAAGACCTGACGGCGCCTATTCCAGAAGACACCGATGCCGAGATGCTGGAAGCACGCCGCGCCCAGCTCGTCGAGGGCGCCAAGAAGCTAGCCAGCATGAGACGCCTGTCAGAAGCCTACCAGCGCGAGATTGACCACGCTGTGGGCGGCACGCCGACTCTCGCTGGGCCCAACCACCTTGGCACGGTCCAACAGCGCGGCGTGGCCATCGCCAACCTGTTCGGGGCAGATCGCCCCGTCTACGCCACGCCTGTGGAAAATATCCGGGCTGCCCAGGCGGCAGCAGAAGAGCTGGACAAGTTCGAGGGCGAAGAATGTCGTCAGATGGCGGAGCGCATCAAGCGGCTCCTTGACGCGGCTGCCGAAGCAAAGACGAGGCCGGGTTGTCGTGATCGAGGCGCCACACCGGCAAAATGACGATTTGCCTCCCCGCCGAGATCAAGGCGTGACATCTCGGACGCCGATTGGTCGCGTCCGCGGAAGAAGAGACAAGGAGCCGGCTGCCAGCCGTAGTCGGACTCGCATCACCATAGAGCGCGACCAAGACGGCCGCCCAAGAGTAGTGGAACGACGGGATGACCGCCCGCCTCCCCTCGCAGGAAAGGCGGTCACCCGCCGCGCTGATCACTCGACACTCGGCGACCGCCTTGGCCGCCGAGAGGGAGTCGGAGAACGATGCTCGCCACCGGATCGACCGCTCCATCGGGTCCTCGGGCGCTAGAAGAGGAAGATGAGTTGGGTCCGCCAGTTTCGCCCCCAAGATTCGAGACGCAGCCTTTCCCCAAAGGGTTCACGCTCCCAAGAGACACGCCCAAATACACCGGCTCCGTGAAGCCGGAGGACTGGCTGGTCGACAGCTCCACAACCGTCAGGATAGCAAACGGCAACAAGCACATTGCTATGAAGTACGTTCCACTCATGCTCCAAGGCACGGCCCGGACATGGCCGAATAGCTTGAAGCCCCGCAGCATCGACAGTTTGGTCGACTTCACCGAAGCCTTCGTCCGCAACTTCACCAGCACGTACAAGCGGCTGCCCAAACCTCGCCAGCTCTCTTTGTGCATGCAAGGCCCCAACGAGTCGACTCGCGACTACCTCACACGCTGGGCCGAGCTCCGCAACCCTTGCGAAGGAGTGCATGAGGTGCAGGCCATTGAGTACTTCACCGTTGGGTGCCGAGAGGGCACCCTCCTCAAGCACCGACTCCTCTGCGACGAGCCGGCGACCCTCGACGAGCTGCTGATCATAGCAGATAAATATGCCACGGCCGACTCCTCCATGAAGGCAGAGATCAAAGTTGATGCCTCTGGCAAGGTGGCCCCCTGAGCTCCTCGGCTCCGGGCCGGCGAAACCAAACGGCGCCAAGAGCGTAACGATCATTAAGCGAAGCCACGCAGTCGGCTTCCACCAGCCGGCAGTGGCGGCGCTTGAAGGCCATCAACCGAAGGGCAGCTCCTCCCAAGCGCCAAGGCCGGCAAGCCCAATCGTTGCCCGCCTTCGTGACGAAAGCAGACTCTTGATGCCTCCTACAAATTTCAAAGCGGCGCGAAGCCGTCGAATCACACCACTCGGAAGTGTCACTAGCTCACCAGAATCGCCAAGGGCGACGGACTCCAGCCTCCCCGGCCGGCTGGTCCGCCACCGCCTCCTCCCCAGCAGTCGGCGGCCCGACCAGTCGGAGCCATTCAAGATGAGTACCCTGAAGAGCATGGAGCTTATGTCATGTTCACCAGCGTGGCCGACGATAAGCACAACAGACGGCAACGATAGCAAGAAGTAAATGCAGTGGCATCAGAGACCCCCGAGTTCATGCATTGGTCCGAGAAGCCCATCAACTGGAGAAGAGCTGACCACCCGGAAGTGATGCCCAATCCCAGCTCCTATGCCCTGGTTCTGGATGCCACCTTTGCCACTGATAAGCGAGCTGCTCGGTTTTCCCGAGTTTTCATAGATGGAAGCAGCAGCATCAACATCCTGTACAAGGATAGCATGGAGAAGTTAGGAATCAAACAAAGGCAGCCTCTGTCCAACCGGACTGTATTCCATGGCATAGTTCCTAGCCTTTCCTGCTCACCAATCGGCAAGATCCAGATAGATGTCCTCTTTGGAGACAAGGATCACTTTCGCCGAGAGCCAGTTTGGTTTGAGGTGGTGGACCTCGAGAGCCCATGCCATGCCTTACTTGGCCGGCCTGCTCTGGCCAAGTTCATGGCGGTCCCCCACTATGCTTACCTCAAGATGAAGATGCCAAGTTCCAAGGGAATCCTGGCCATTGCAGGAGATTACAAGAAGTCCTCCGCTTGTGCGGCAGATAGCAGTCGACTGGCCGAGTCCCTCGTGATCGCGACCGAGAAGCGGCTCCTTGACCGAGTTGTGGCAATGGTAGGCAAGCAGCCGTTGATGTCACCCAACCCCAAGGAGTCAGAAGCCGAGGGGTCGTTCAAGCCGGCCAAAGAGACAAAGAAGATACCCTTGGACCCAGAGCACCCG
Organism: Aegilops longissima; assembly: GCA_021605205.1. Taxonomy (NCBI): domain Eukaryota; kingdom Viridiplantae; phylum Streptophyta; class Magnoliopsida; order Poales; family Poaceae; genus Aegilops; species Aegilops longissima. Next base: position 146,640,465 of record CM038676.1, on the reverse strand, counting down.
GAGAGGCACGCTGTCATAGGTGCAAACCTGGACAGCAAATAGGAAGGCGACTCTGCCGATTTCCTCAGGAGAATCGACATCTTGCATGGTCCCCAAGGACACGCCCGTGTTCTCGACGGAATTCGCCGAGCACAAGCTACACGCCCGACTGACGCTAGTTACCAGCAGCCCTTGCGCGCCCGTCAAGAAAGGAGAAGAGTTGTGGGAGAAGAGATAGCCCGGCTTCTAGCAGCTGGCTTCATTATGGAGGTTTTTTCCAATGGCTGGCCAACCCAAGGTTAGTGTTGAAGAAGAACAAGCAGTGGCGCATGTGTATTGATTATACCAGCCTCAACAAAGCTTTCCCAAGGATCCCTTTGCCTTGCCAAGAATTGACAAGCGATAGACTCCACGTACCGAATGCGAAGCTGTTGAGCTTTCTTGATGCGCACTCAGGTACCATCGATCAATCAACCCGGAGACAGATCAAGACCGCCTTCATCATGTCATTCGAGCCTTCGCCACCGAGCATGACGCTCGCTCGAGGAATGCCGGGCGCCATGTTTCAAAGATTGCATGCAAAAATGCCTCCTCAAGCAACTGAAGGAATGCCCACGCTTACGTACGGACGATATTGTGGTGAAGACGAGAAGCGTGGCACTCACCGGAGGACCTCGAAAACCTTTGATAACTTGCACCGATTTCAGATCAAGCTCAACCCGGAGAAATGTGTCTTTGGAGTACCAGCCGGCAAGCTCCTCGGCTTTCTGGTCTCAGAACGCGGCATCGAGTGCAACCCTGTGAAGATCAAAGCCATCGAGAGGATGGAGGTACCCACCGACCGCTGGACGGCGCGGTTCACCGCTGTTTGGCATCCATCGCCCGCTTGTCACCGGTGGGCGAGAAGGCTCTTCCCCTGTACCAGCTCATGAAGAAGACCAATTTCGAGTGGAATGACAAGGCGGATGAAGCTTTCCTCCAGCTCAAGAAGATGTTGACCACTCCGCCTGTCCTGGCGGCTCCAACTAATAAGGAGCCCATGCTCCTCTACATCGCCGCCACCAGCCGGGTCGTCAGCACCGTCATTGTTGTCAAGCGCAAGGAAGACGGCAAAGCACTGCCGGTCCAGAGGCCGGTCTATTACTTAAGCGAAGTGCTATCCACCTCCAAGCAAAACTACCCTCACTACCATAAGATGTGCTATGGCGTGCACTTTGCCGCTAAGAAGTTGAAGCCATACTTTCAAGAGCATCCCATCACTGTTGTTTGCACTGCACCTCTCGCCGAGATCATTGGAAGCAGAGACGCCTGTGGCCGAGTGGCCAAATGGGCTATAGATCTGGCCCCCTACACCATCTACTAACAACCCCGCACCACCATCAAGTCCCAAGCACTGGCCGACTTCCTCGTCGACTGGGCCGAGACCCGACTTGCCGCCAGCGCCGGACTCCACCCATTGGCGGATGCACTTTGATGGCTCCAAGTTGCGCACCGGTCTGGGAGCTGGCATCGTCCTCACCTCTCCCAAAGGCGACAAGCTCAAATATGTGCTACAAATCCACTTCGCCGCCTCCAACAATGTGGCAGAATATGAGGCACTCATACACGGGCTCCGGCTTGCCACGGAACTCGGCATTCGCCGGATCCTGTGCTATGGTGACTCTGACTTGGTGGTCCAAAGAATCGTCAGCGATCGACGCCAAGGATGCAAACATGGCAAGCTACCGCTTCCTCGTTCAGCAGCTCAGCGGATACTTTGAAGGGTGCGAGTTCCTCCATGTGCTAAGAAACGACAACGAGCGGCAATGCTCCGCACGGATCGGCTCCACCCGGCAGCAATACCAGCCGGCGCTGCTCGCAGCGCCTCGCAAGCTGCTCAAGCCATCTCCGAATCAGATTCCATTTTCGTGCCTGCTGACCCCAAAGCAGTCGGATCCGACTTGGGGACTTCAGCAGCCGGCACGGGGACTCCGACAGGCGGCTCGGGGATTGCGACAATCTCACCCGGCCCGGGGACTTCAGAGCCCGACCTGGGGACTGCAGCAGTCGGCCCGGGGACTTCAACGAAGCAGCTAGCGGCAGCCGACTCCAACCCACCGCCTCCCGGCCCAGCCACCCTTGTGCAAGTAGCAGTCCTGATAGCTGAAGAGATAGCAGCACCCTCATGGGCCCAGCCCATCCTGAAGTTTCTGGTGAACAAAGAGCTACCGACTGATGAGATCTCGGGACGACAAGTACAACATCGGGCAGTAGCATACACCATAGTCAACAGAGAACTTGTGAGGCGCAGTGTCACTGGTGTTTACCAGCGCTGCATAGAGCCAGAGCAATGCCAAGCAATCGTCAAAGATATCCATCAAGGCGAGTGTGGTCACCACGCGGCTTCAAGAGCACTCCTGGCCAAAGCTTTCTACCATGGTTTCTTCTGGCCGACTGCTCTAGAAGACGCCAAAGACTTGGTCTAGAAATGAAAAGGGTGCCAGAAGTTCCGCTCCAAACCACATCAGTCGGCTTCTGCACTCAAGACTATCCCCATGGCCTTGCCCTTTGCCGTCTGGGGCCTAGACATGGTGGGACCATTCAAGATGGCGCAAGGCGGCATGACTCATCTGCTTGTCGCGATGGACAAGTTCACCAAATGGATAGAAGCAAAGCCAATTAAGAAATTGAATGGTCCGACTTCTGTGACTTTCATCTCCGACATCACCATCCGTATGGCATACCACACAAAGATCATCACCGATAATGGCACAAACTTTGCCAAAGGCGCCTTTGGCCTGATTTTGCGCGACATGGCATCCGATCGACTTAGCGCTCGCTGCCCATCCGCAAATCAAATGGCCAAGTGGAGCGAGCAAACGGCCTCATTTTGTCCCGCATCAAGCCTCGATTGGTCGAACTGGCCGGAGCGCTCGCACGGCTGTTATTCGATGAGCTGCCGGTCGTCCTCTCGAGCTCGCGCACAACTCCGAACAAGTCAACCGCTTCACGCCTTTCTTCCTCGCCTCACGGTGCGAAGCCTTGCCATCCCGGGACATAGAATTCGACTCCTCGAGTCACCATGTACACCGAAGAGGAAGGAAGAAGCGCGACAAGATGGCGCCGATCCGCTGGAAGAGGGCGGCGCCGCACTAAGCTGATCCACCATCTACCAAAGAAAGCTTGCGCCGACATTACAACCGGAAGGTCAAGCCAAGATCCTTCCAAGAGGGAGACCTTGTGCTCCGGCTGATCCAGCGAACAGCCGGCCAGCACAAGCTCTCGGCACCTTGGGAAGGCCCCTTCATCATCAGCAAGGTGTTGGGCAATGATTCTTACTACCTGATCGATGCTCAGAAGCCTCGAGCACGCAAGAGAGACGACTCCAGCAAGGAGACGGAGCGGCCATGGAATGCAAACCTCCTTCGAAGGTTTTACAGTTGATGCAATATGTACCACGCCAACTTTTGTATTAAGTAAGAAGACTCCGGGACCCCCGAGGAAAGCTCGGGGACTGCCCTCATTTATATATGATTAGTTTTATGTTCATGAATGCGCATTCCATTATTTTTTGCCTGGCACCGGGTCCGACCAGTCGGCCCGGAGGCTTGCTGCCTTGTCCTATGAGAATGCTTCCTGCAGCCACACAAGTAGTGCGTGGCATCTAAACCAGCTCCTGCCAGAAGCCGCAGCTCGCAGAGCGACTGACCGGCAGGCAGGGGCCAAGAGAAGAAAGGGTGCCCACACGAAAAAGGCTAAGGACTCAAAGCATACGCATAGCTCAAGATGGCTCCCCGCTTTGCCGACCGGCTGCTGAGCAGCCGGTCGGCCGGCTTCTACTTTAAAAAAACACTAGCTACAAGCCCCAGTCGGCCAAGTACTTACCTTCCCAAAGTGGCTAAATTACTTGATCCAAGCCACGGTCCACAGAGCGGCGGTTGGGTTGGCAAGACGGAATCTAATGGAAGGCAGCAAAGGAAAAACGCCAAGGGGCAGCAAGCTAGAAAAGATAGAACCAGGTAAAAGAATATTTACATACCAAAGGCCCTTGGCCGGCATTCAACAGAGGTTCGAAATACACCCCACGGGTGGAATTGTGCGAAACTAACAAAGTTTATCGAGACTGATAAGCAGATAAAAGTAAAAGCAAGTTGATAGCCTAGGGAGCAGCAGACAAGGTTGGCGGAATGCTGGAGTCGGCGGCGCCGGCTGGTGGAGCGGCTGGCTGGTCATTCCCCGCTTGATCGCCCTCAGCAGCAACCAGCTTGATCGGGCCTGGCTCGTTGCTGGACGCACGGTCGAGCTTTGGATGGCTGTCTGCTCCGACCTCTGGCGCCTTCCTCCTCCCTCGCCTTTCTCCTTCTTGGAGTCAATCACCTCGCCGAGTCTTCGCCATCTTCCGGTTCAGCCCAACCACTCGGCCAGGCTGGGACGCCTGCCTGGCCCGGACAAAGACGCTGGTGTCAAGATATTTACGATCGCAGCCGCCCGGGCATGAAGATCGCGCTCCACCGCCAGTGCCGACAGCTCCCCTAGGGCCTCCAGACGAAACGTGGCCAGCTAGTCCAGATCCAGCTCAGGATACCACGCCTTGGCAAACTCCAAGGCCCGGCGAGCACCAGCCCGAGCCGAAGAGCCTTTTCTGTGCCTCCAGCGACCGATCACATTCTCCAGCCCGGCCGGCAGTCCGACCGAGTGCACGGAGTCGGCACGCTCGCCACAGAGCGAGATGACCTGTGCCCGACACATTGAAGACGGCGCAAAGATTCGGTGAGCCGGCCGGAGGTTTGCTCGGATGTCATGAACTGCCGCCAAGGGTTCGGGCGCTGGCGCAATCAGCGCGCTTCCGCCCTCCGTCGCTCGTGATCAGCCTCGGTGGTCTGATTGGCGGCGACAGATTGACCAGGGAAGAAGTCTGCCAAAAACAGAAAGCAAAAAGCTAAAGTAAGAGACGAGGAGACGGGCCCGGCCAGCAATCGGCAGCTCAAAGAAAGAAAAAGAGGAAAACTCACCGTCAACCATGTCCTCGATCTCATGGAAGCCGGAAGTCAGATCGCCTCCCCGCGGTCCAGCGGACTGCTCGCCAGTAAACTCGCAAGGAGGCCGCCTCCTTGTCCTCCGCTTCCTTATGAGCCTTTTTGAGCAACTCCGCCTGCTCCGCTAGTTGCGTGACCAGCCGGTCATGCTCTTCAGTCAGCTTACCACACTCCACCTCCTTGGCGCGCAGCGCGGTGTTGGCTTCGCCCAGCTGCTGCTGCAAGGTAGCGCTAGCCCCGCGAAGATAGAAGAAAGAAAAGGTGTCACGCCGACGAGAAGAAGAATGGTCGCCAGGAGATCTGGTTTCGATCGTCAAAGCTAGCCGCCCAAATGTCGGGACTACAATTTGTAACACCCGGAAGTAACTTTCCATATTTGTAACTCCAACTCTTGCCATTTTCGCATTGTGATATGATATTCTCCGTGGTTGGGTTTTTTCTTCATTTTGCATTTTGTCCATGTCATGCATTTTATCATGTCATCATGTGCATCGATTTGCATTCGTGTTCGCCCTCATGATTCCGAGCATTTTTCCCGTTGTCCGCTTTTGCAATCCGACACTCCTATCTCCCCCGGCGCCCTTTTTACGCTTTTTTCCGTAAAGCGGATACTAAACCTTCTCGGAATGGACCGAGGTTTGTCTAGTGGCCTTGGTATACCATTCAGAGACCACCGGTCAAGTTTCGGGTCATTTGGAGCTCGCTTGGTACTCCAACGGTTACAAGACTCTCAAGAAGGCCTCTTTTAAGTTGCAGCCCAACACCCCTCCAAACAGCCCAATAACCCATCTAAGTCACTTCCATGCTTTCCGGCTGCTCGATCACGATCGTAGGGCGTAAAAGTACACCTCATTTGACTCTCCTAGCTCCTCTATGCCTATTTAAACACCTCCCGAAAATCCTTGGATTATCCCCCGAAACCCTAATTTTTTCCCTCAAGGCCAAGGCTGGATGTGTCCGCTCGGGCGCCGGACACGCCGCCGCCGCTTCCAGCCAACGGAGCGCGCCACGTGGCCTCCGCCTTCCCTCAAGGCCATGCGGCTCGGGCTGGGCCCATCCGGGCTCGGCTTGCCCGGCTGGCGCGCCGCCGGCCTGCTGGAGCCCCCTCAAGGCCGGTCGGCTGCCCTGCCGCCCTGCCTCCCCTCCGCGCTCTCCAGCCGCGCCTTCGCCCGCCCGTGCGGCCGCCCGCCGCCCGCCACCGGCCGGCCTTTCACCGCCCGGATCTCGCCCTTCCGAATATCCGAGTTCTTTTCATCCTAGATCTCGGGACGAGATCCTCTTGTAGTGGTGGAGTGTTGTAACACCCGGAAGTAACTTTCCATATTTGTAACTCCAACTCTTGCCATTTTCGCATTGTGATATGATATTCCTCCGTGGTTGGGTTTTTCTTCATTTTGCATTTTGTCCATGTCATGCATTTTATCATGTCATCATGTGCATCGATTTGCATACGTGTTCGCCTCATGATTCCGAGCATTTTTCCCGTTGTCCGCTTTTGCAATCCGACACTCCTATCTCCCCGGCGGCCCTTTTACGCTTTTTCCGTAGCGGATACTAAACCTTCTCGAATGGACCGAGGTTTGTCTAGTGGCCTTGGTATACCACCCAGACCACCGGTCAAGTTTCGGTCATTTGAGCTCGCTTGGTACTCCAACGGTTAACGCACTCTCGCAAAGGCCTCTTTTAAGTTGCAGCCCAACACCCTCCAAAACAGCCCAATAACCCATCTAAGTCACTTCCATGCTCTCCGTCTGCTCGATCACGATCGTGGGCGAAAACTACACCTCATTTGACTCTCCTAGCTCCCTCTATGCCTATTTAAACACCTCCCAAAATCCTTGATCATCCCCCCGAAACCCTAATTTTTCCTCCGCTGCGCTGCCGGACGGTCCGCCGGCCGACCGTCAGCCGCCGCCGCCTCCAGCCAAGGGAGCGCGCCACGTGGCCCTCCGCCTCCTCCCAAGGCCATGCGGCCGGGCCCATCCGGCCCGCCTGCCCGGCTGGCGCCGCGCCGCCGCTGGAGCCTCAAGGCCGGCCGCTGGCTGCCCCGGCCGCCGCCTCCCTCCTCCGCCTCTCCCGCCCGCCGCTGGCCACCGGCTGGCGCCGCCCGCCCGCCGGATTCGCCTGCCGCCACCATCACGCGCCACTGCTGGCCCCGCCCGCCGCCTGGCGGGCTCCCGACCTCGCCGCCGCCTCCCTCTCCACTCGGCGCCCGCCTGGCGAAGCCAGCCGCTGCCGCTGCCCCTCGATCCGGATCGGATCCGGATCGGGACCGACCGCCTGCTGACTTCTCCCCTCCTTTTCTTTCTAAGTTTTTCATGTCTATGAATTTTGTTGCATTTTCAACGGAGTGTATCTTTGCATCAGAGGTCCATTTATGCGCAGATAATATGTCAAAATGTTCGTCTCGAAGAGTAGATCATTTCATCTCATTGCATCATTTTCATTTGATGCCCGAAATGCTGTTGGAAGAGTGCTATGTGATGTTAGTTTCTGTTTCTTAACAGAACTTGCACTTTTGTTATTTTTGCCATGATTGATGTGTGCACCCTATGAATTTGAGTCCTACATGTGTTTTGTAATATGCCATTCCATCTTTCCAGGGGTGTATGCCATGTATTTTTGTGATCTATGTGGTGACTAGCACAAGCATGCAAAGTAGGTGTCCTGATGTTGCTGATTTCAGCCCTGTTTAGCTGAATTTTGATGCCATGTTAACTTGATGCTACCGAGAGATCTATGCATATTTTGAGATACTTCAGTAAGGATGTTTTGTAAAACATGTCTTGCTCTATCCATCCATGCCTTTGTTTGCAATTATGGAATGCCATAGATTGAGTCAATCGAGCTCTACTTTTGCTATCAAATGTTTCCTGGCAGATTGTTTACATGTTATTCAATTTTGCCTAGGTTGTTGTGGTTGATCCATGTATGCTATGTTATTTTTCTTGCCATGTATGTCTTCTATGCCATGTCTTCTTGATGTAGGTATGCTTAGTTTATCATATAAGGCTTTGTAGTGAGTGCATTGAGCTTGTAAACATGCCTACTTGTTGTCAGTTTTTGACATGCCATGTTGCTGAATCTGTTAACGAAACTTTCAATATTAACATGGGTGTTACTATATTTTCTAATCCTTTTTGGCTTATGGTCAGTAAGGGACTTTTGTTCTATGCTTTGAGTAGATTCATGCCATGCCATGTTTTGCTATTTTAAGGTCCTGTAGCATGTAGTTTTGCTGCTCTGAACATTGCAACCTGATGCTGTTTTTGCCATGTCCAGCCTGATATTTTGTGCACTTTTGCCATGCTTGTTTGAACCTGTTATGATGTGAAATAGCCGTAGCTCAGTGCTCATCTTTTGTCGAGCATCTTGTGTAGATCACTGCCATATACTTTGTTGGTACGTTTGGGTGCAGTAGCTTAATTAATTGTTGCTTGCCAAGTGGCATCGCTGTTAATGGCAGATTTGTGCCATTCTTGTTTTGCTTGTCATTTCCAAACCGTGCATCCGATTCCGGTGATCTTTATATCGATTTCAACCGAAATCATCTCATCTTTCCAGTAGCATACTTGGTTTGCCAAGTTGATGCCTGGTTCATCATTTACCTTCCGGAGCGCACATATGCATTGCATATCACATCTCGCATATCATGTCATGTTTTGCATCATGTTGATTGTGCATTGCACCGTGATTTATTGTGGTTCCTTTGTTTGTGTTGTTGCTTTGGGTAGAGCCGGGAGACGAGTACGTGAACGAGGAACCTGTTGAGAACGCTTACGAGGATCAAGCTTTCGACAACTCGAGAACATTGCGCAAGATGACCATACCTCGAAATCACTTCTATCTTTGCTATGCTAGTTGCTCGCTCTTTTGCTATGCCTATGCTATGATGCCTACCACTTGCTATATCATGCCACCCATATTGCCATGTCAGCCCCTAACCATCCTTTCCTAGCAAACCGTTGATTGGCTATGTTACCGCTTGCTCAGCCCTCTTATAGCGCTGCTAGTTGCGTGAAGTGAAGTTTGTTCCTTGTTGAACATGGAGATGTTGTTCCTTGTTGGAACATGTTTACTTGTTGGGGATATCACAATATATATCTGCTATAATTAATGCATCTATATACTTGGTAAAGGGTGGAAGGCTCGGCCTTATGCCCGGTGTTTTGTTCCCTCTTGCCACCCTAGTTTCCGCCATACCGTGTTATGTTCCTTGATTTCGCTTCTTACACGGTTGGGTGATTTATGGGACCCCTTGACAGTTCGCTTTGAATAAGACTCGCCCAGAAGGCCCAACTTTGGTTTTACCATTTGCCACCTAAGCCTTTTTTCCCCGGTTTTCGCGAGCCCGAGGGTCATCTTTATTTTAACCCCCGGCCAGTTCTCCTTCGAGTGCTCGTCCAACTTGAGCGATGTCCGGCGCCTTTGGGCAATCAGGGTTTATGCCAACCCGACGCCTGCTCATCCGTGTGCCTCGAGAACGAGATATGTGCAGCTCCTATCGGGATTTGTCGGCACATTCGGGCGGCTTTGCTGGTCTTGTTTTATTGCTGTCGAAATGTCTTGTAGTCCGGATTCCGAGATTGATCGGTCTTCCCGTAGAAGGAATATCCTTCGCTGACCGTGAGAGCTTATAATGGGCTGTTGGGACACCCCGCAGGTAATATCTTTCAAAGCCGTGCTCGCTGTTATGAGGCGATGGGAATTTGTTAATGTCCGTTGTAGAAAACCCAAAGTTGACCTCAAATAAAATACACATCAATCAAGGTGTAACCGTGATGGTCTCTTCGGCGGAGTCCGGGAAGTGAACACGGTGTTGGAGTTATGTCCGACGAAGTAGTTCAGATCACTTCTTGATCGCTACTAGCTTCACGACCGTGCTTTGCTCCTCTTCTCGCTCTCTTTTGCGATGTAGCCACCATATATGCTAGTCGCTGCTGCAGCTCCACTTTACTACTCTGTCCTTCCTATAAGCTTAAATAGTCTTGATCTCATGGTGTGAGATTGCCGAGTCCCCTGACTCATGATTCTACCAAAACAGTTGCAGTGCCGACGATGCCAGCAGGTGATGCAACCGAGCTCAAGTGGGAGTTCGACGAGGAACGTGGTCGTTACTATGTGTCTTTTCCCGATGATCAGAGTGGTGCCCAGTTGGGACGATTCGGGATCTGTGTAGCATTTGGGGTATCTTCTTTTATTTTGGTTCCGTAGTCGGACCTTGAGTGTACTCAATGATGGATGTTTATTTATGTATCGTGTGAAGTGGCGATCGTAAGCCAACTATGTATCTCTTTCCTTATTTATTACATGGGTTGTGTGAAGATTACCTCACTTATGACATTGCTTTCAATGCGGTTATGCTCTAAGTCGTGGCTCGACACGGGAGATATAGCCGCATCGGGCGTTATGTTGGTAATCAGAGCCTTCCCCGACTTAGGAGCCCCCTACTTGATTGTTTGCTGGCGTTGTTGAGTCTAGAATGGAAAATGTTTTGAGTCTTAGGATTATATATATCGGAGAGTAGGATTCTTTTTACTTCCCAGTCCCTTCGCCGCTCTGGTGAGGTATCCCGACGAGAGTTTTGACTCTTCTCTCTCAAATTTCACTAAAAAAATTTTAGGATCACGTGGGTATCTTGGAATCGTTCCGATGGTTTTGTGACGAGAACATTGTTCTTGGTGCCTCCTGACATTTAGGGGTTGTGGCAGTGTCCCGGGGAGTTGAGCTCCGAGGTGTTGTCGCCACAATTTTATCGTTGCAGTTCTCGAATACCGAGTTTTACCGACATCGAAATCTCTTTTGTGCAGCTTGTTGGTGAGATAACCCGATAGCCCAAGATCGTGGCGAAAAGGGAGTATTGCCATGACTTGTATAACGGATGTTTTTCAAGGTCGAGGTACACGATTTCCGAGGATTTCTTGGTTATGTGTTGACGGATGGATACAAATGGATCTAGGTATTGTTAGTTTGGGTGATATATTTTGTGTCCCTCGATCCCCAACACTAGATTGCATAACCGTAAAGTTTCGGAGTTTATAGGTGGGAATTCTAGTAGCTTACGTGATATTCTTTCCGATGATGTATGATTTGAGATTGGGGTTCAACGCCTAGTGGTCCGCCCATTCACGGTCGATTTAAGTGGTCGCGAGACGCCTTAAAGAATCCTTGGCTATGCTGATTCGGGACGCCTTGTTTGTCATTCGTGACGCCCGCTATACGTCAGGTCCGTGTGGGCCCCACCACTTAACACTTTGGGCGTAAATTCTATCATGTGTTTGTTCCGCTCATTCTAGAAGCCAATCTTTTGTTTTCGGGCCAGATATTCGATTTGTTTCTAAGATGATGTTGTTTCCATATCTTTATCTAAGTGGCTTCTCACCTTAATGGACGGTGATGATTAACTTTTGAATTCATTCGCTCATTCTTGTTCGAATGTTTATTGTGAAGACTATATGTTGCAATTTCTATCCGCTGATTCTACTTATCTATTTGTCTATCAAAGGACTAACGGATGTCACCTCTTCAGATGGCTCCGCCAACGCGCCTCGAATCCGGATCGCAATGATGGGGATCACCGAACCTCCACCTCCACCTCCGCCTCCAGAGGCCCGGCAAGCTATCATGGCAGCCACCAATGCCAATGCTCGATGATTTTGCAGCTCTTGCAAGAACGCATCAGGGCAAGGCAATCAAGGAAATCAAGGTCAAGGCAACAATCAGCCGCACTTTGCTACTCTCGCGGTTCCTCGCTAATCAGCCAAGTCTTTCAGTTTCGTGTTGAGGCCACATACGCCGACGATTGGCTTGTGGACATCTGCAAGCATTTTGATTGTAGCAATGTCGACCGAGGACTTTGTCAAGTTTGCATCGCTTCAACTCAAGGATCAAGCAGCTGAGTGGTACCAGAATACAAAGATTCCAGAGGAGGTCGGTCATTACTCGATGAGTTCCGCCGTGATTTCAGAGCTCATCACATTCAAAAGTGTTGTTGAGAGCAAGCGTGAGGAGTTCCGCAATCTCAAGCAGGCAACATGTCTGTCTATCAATACAATATCCAGTTGTAAACTCGCTCGCTTTGCTAAGCAAGACGACTGATGAAAAGAGTATGATCTATCAATTCAGAGGTGGTCCGAGAGAAGATCTGCAATTAGCTCTTGTGCTTTTTGAGCCGATAAGTATGATGATTTCTACAACATGGCACTCAAGCAAGAAGCTGCCCAGCTCAAATGTGAGGCTTCTAAGAAGAGAATCAGGATGCAGTCAGTCTTCTTCTTCCTCTCAAGTGGCAGCTAAGCAGAGAAGTTCTACCTTCCTCCTCCTCCGTTCCGTCCCGCCCTTATCGCAGAAGAACTCAGGTGGCCGTGGATCTTCCCACCCACCCAACCCAAGCTATCGTAACAAGTCTAATTCTCAAGCTCCAAGGTCAAGTGCTCCTTACCACCGTCCGCCTCTCGAGGTGACTTGCAACAAATGTCACAGAAGGTCACTATGCTAACAAGTGCTTCAACCAGAGGCGCCTTCCGCCTCCTCCCCGTGAAATCTTCCAAAGAATGCAAAGGTCAAGCATAATCCCAAGTCTGCAAAGGTCAATATGATGAATGCAGCTCAAGCAGAGGAATCTTTCGATGTGATAATGGGTAATCTCTCGCTTAATGATATTCTGCAAAAGTCTTATTTGATACCGTGCATCGCATTCTTTCATTTCAAGACCTTTTGCATCTAAGCATGAGTTGGTTTTTCAAGATTTGCCTAAACCATTATCGGTTGTCTCCGGTAAATTCATGCATGCAAGCTCCATGGTTCCGGATGTTTCTATCAAGATGGGCGATTATAGATTTCTGCTAAACCAATTGTCCTTGGTGACTCGGATATTGATCTTATTCTCGAATGGATCGGCTTTAAAGACAAAGCTCACTTGATTGTGCTGCTGTGGAAATTCAATTGACTCACTCTTCTAATGATGTGATCATCTATGCCTTCGTGATGAAACCATTCGGTTGTTTTCTCTCAATGAGAAGGGCGAACTGAATGCTATCTCTCGATTCCAAATGCTTGTGAGTACCAAGATGTCTTTCCGTAAGAGCTTCCGGTATGCCTCCTCATCGCCGCTTGAGTTCGTTATCGATCTTGAGCCCGCATCAACCCGCTTGTAAGCGCCCATACAAGCTTGGACCTGATGAGCTGAAGGAATTGAAGAAGCAGCTCGATGAACAAGAGCGTCTGGTTTGATCGATCGAAGTTCATCTCCTTGGGGTTGTGGTGTTCTTTTGTCCGAAGAAGGATGGCACGGACCGACTTTATGCGCCGACATCGCCCATTGAATAAGAAGACAATCAAGAACAAGTATCCACTTCCCAACATCAATGAGCTTTTCGAGCAACTCAAAGGTGCTAAAGTGTTCTCCAAGCTTGACCTTCAGATGGGGTATCATCAGATTCAGATTCGTGAACAAGATATTCCCAAGACAAAGATTCGTAACAAGCTTTGGTTCTTATGAATATACTGTCATGTCTTTCGCCTTGTCAATGCTCCTCCAACATTCTCTCGGATGATGAACTTCATATTCAACCCCTACACCAATGAATTCGCCTTGG